>CM068716.1:20239279-21661779 GCA_035079005.1 Fraxinus americana
ATGACTAATTAGTTCAGAGCTTGCTGGCTTTGTGAATTGAAAACATTCTTTCCGGACTCTTTGTTAATTTATTTGGAAATAGTGCCGATTTTATCCTTATTATCAAACTTCCCAAATTGCTCTAATTTCTAATCAAAAGTCTCAACTGTTTTGATTTTTTTCTAGGTTGACGAACATCGTGTAGTTTCAGTTCCTTACCAGTCAGTGCAGGTATTGCTTACTCTAAGATAGATTTTGTGCAAGAAATTGTTCTTTTTGTCTTCAAATTAACAACTTGCCTCAGTAATGTGCAACCAAAATCTTTAGTTTTGTTGGATACATATTGATTGTTTTCAGTTTCTTGAATTTTTGGGTATTAGGTATCAAATTTTGCTAGTGGATCTGTTGAAAATATGTCATATATCCTTCAGATTGGAATGGTACTAATTCTCTATTTGATTGGGGAAAAGACCTTGCAATCTTCAGACAAATTAAAAAGTGTGATTGCTCGGTCCAAGTAAGGATTGAAATACAAAGGAGACTGGAAATTAATTAGGAAACATGAGTCACCAGTTCTAGATGTGCAAGTGCTTAGACCAGAGAGCAAACAAAAAATGTAGTACATCTTTCATAAGATTTATATATATGCATGTACATGAGAAGATGTCTACAAAGTTGTGTTAATAGAATTTCAAGTTGAGAAGCCTGCTGGTATTCTATTTGGTTAGAGGTAGGGTGACTAGATTTTGGATTTTGAGCATTTGTGACGTAGCGGAAGATTATAGGAAAGATGAACAACCTCACAAATATGAGATAAACTCACGAAAGTTTTTATTCAATTCAATAATGTCTACCCCGAAGGGCTTACAATGGTTTAAATAGCAAAACCCTAGCAAATTTCGGAAAATGAATAATAAAAATAAAAAAAACGACATTTTTCCATAAATGGAAAAATTCGAGATTCTAACTTAAATGGAAACTCCTAATATTCAGGATCGTCCTCCAACAAATGGAATCAAAATCCTAATTTTATTGAATGAGATATTACCAAAATAAAAATTACCATAAACGGCAAAAACGCGTAATCGAGAGCCTAAACGATGGAATTTGTCCGAAATCCGACGTACGTCATGGCCGAAGGCGATGAGTTGTGACCTTGGCCAATTTCCACTCAAATTAGACTATTAATTCGCCAAAAAGGACAAACTCAAAGTTATCATGAAATCATTATTTTGCCTTGCGATCCCACTACATCATAAATTCTAACTTCTTATGCACTTCATCATTCTTCCCAGGGTGAGAAAAATTCGCCATCGAATTTGACAGGAAAGAAGTCTCATCATCATTAGAATTATCACCACGAAATGGCACCAGATGCTTGACATTAAACACGTCGGATGTGCGAATATGACTGGCAGCTTTAAATGATAAGCATTTGGATTAATCTTCTCAATGACCTCCAATGGACCAATCTTCTTGGCAGTAAGCTTGTTGTATTCATGAGCAGGGATACGATATTTTGTCAACACCGCCCAAACAAAGTCACCTACCTCAAATTCAACATGTCGACGCTTAAGATCCGCATCATGCTTATATTTATTAATAGCAACCTGCAACTGATCATGAGCCTGTGAGTGAATCTGTTGTAACTGTTGAACGAAGTGCTCAGTCTTACCATGCATTTTAACAGAAGTAGAAACTGGGGTCAAGTCAAGGGGACCACGAGGAACGAGACCATACACTACCTGAAATGGACTAAAACCTGTACTCCGGTTGACAGCATGATTATGAGCAAATTCTGTCTGACACAACTTCTGATCCCAAGACTTGATGTGATTACCAACCATACAACGTAGTAAATCACCCAATGAGCGATTAACAACCTCTGTCTGTCCATCTGTCTGAGGGTGATATGCACTGCTGAAGTCCAACTTTGTATTAACCGAGCGCCACAAACTGCGCCAGAAGTGATTGAGGAAACGAGTATCCCGATCAGACACAATAGATGTAGCCAGTCCATGCAAGCTATATACCTCACGAAAGTGCAGTAAAGCCACATTGACAGCATCCGTAGTTTTCTTGCAGGGGATGAAGTGAACCATCTTTGAGAACCGATCAACCACTACAAAGATAGAGTCAAAACCACGCTGAGTCCTGGGAAGCCCCACAACGAAATCCATGCTAACGTCTGTCCAAGGCTGGGTTGGGATAGGAAGGGGCATATACAAGCCAGCATTTGTCGCCTTGCCTTTGGCCAAATGACAAGTCCGACAACGCTCCACAAACTTACCGACATCCTTGCGCAAAGATGGCCAAAAGTAAGAAGTAGCAACAAGCTGCAATGTTCTGTCACGACCCACGTGGCCCTCATTGTGCAATTCTTGAACAATTTTCAACCTCAAACTGCCTTCTGGAATACATAACTGGTTGCCATGAAAAAGGAAACCATCAACCCATGCAAACTCCGACTGTACACCTTCCTGCAACTTCCGAATACCATGGGAGAAATATGGATCAGTAGTATATAAGTCACAAAGACCATCAAAACCGGGAACCTCCACTCGCATTTCTGTTAGGAGAGTTTGGCGCCTACTCAATGCATCTGCCACCTTGTTAAGGGCACCTGCTTTGTGCTTAATCACAAAAGTAAACTGCTGCAAGTAAGCAATCCAAGAGGCATATCTAGCATATACCTTATCTTGAGTACCAAGGTGCTTGAGGGCATCATGATCGGTATACAAAGTAAACTCCTTCTGGAACAGATAGTGACGCCAATGTCGAACTGCCTGGACTATTGCATAGAACTCCACATCATAAGTACTGTACCGAGACTTCGGACCAGAAAGCTTTTCACTGAAGTATGCAACGGGGCGGTTGTTTTGACTCAGCATACCACCAATACCCACATTCGAGGCATCACAATGTAGCTCAAACGGCTGGGTAAAGTCAGGCAACACAAAAACTGGAGCAGTAGTCAACTTCTGCTTAATCAACTGAAGAGATGCCTCTGCTTCGGGGGTCCATTGAAACTTTCCATCCTTCATACAATCTGTAATAGGTACCATGATACTGCTAAAATGTGGTATAAACCTGCGATAAAATGAAGCAAGGCCATGAAAGCTGCGCACTTCGTAATGCTTTAGGTTGTGGCCACTGGCTTATTGCCTCCACCTTGGATGTGTCAACCGCTAACCCCTCCTTTGACACCACATAACCAAGGAATACAACACGATCAGTCAAGAACGAACACTTTTACACTGCAGCATAAAAGTGATCCCTGCGAAGAATTGAAAGAACTTCTCGAAGGTGCTGGACATGATCATCATCGGTAGCACTATAAACCAGAATATCATCAAAGTAGACGACAACAAATTTATCGATGAATGGACGAAGAGCCTGATTCATGATCCGCATAAATGTACTAGGTGCATTTGAGAGGCCAAAAGGCATGACCAACCATTCGTACAACCCTTCTCTCGTCTTAAATGCTGTTTTCCACTCATCTCCAGGTCTGATCCGAATCTGATGGTACCCGCTCTTCAAGTCAAGCTTGCTGAACACGCAAGCACCAGTAAGTTGGTCTAACAGATCATTCAGGCGAGGAATAGGAAAACGGTAACGCACCGTAATCTTATTGATCGCCCTACTATCCACGCA
This sequence comes from Fraxinus americana, assembly GCA_035079005.1. Lineage (NCBI taxonomy): Eukaryota > Viridiplantae > Streptophyta > Magnoliopsida > Lamiales > Oleaceae > Fraxinus > Fraxinus americana. Next base: position 20,242,916 of record CM068716.1, read on the forward strand.
CATACGCCACGTCCCATCCTTCTTCGGCGTAAGGAGAGCAGGAACAGCACAAGGACTAAGACTCTCCCTGATGTGCCCTTTTGCCAGAAGCTCCTCCACTTGTCTATGCAACTAGAGGTGTCAAGACGGACGGGCCGGCCATGACCCGTGAAAACCGGCCCGTGAAAACCGGGACCGCGGGCCGACCCGTGACCCGTGCGGGCGGTTCACGGGCCAAGGAGGTGTAACCCGCGGGCTTCGCGGGTTGTACTTCTACCCGGCCGCGGTTAACCCGCGACCCGTAAAAAAAATTGAAAAAAAAAATAAAACAAAAATTAAAAAAGGGGGGGGGGGGGGGGGGGGGGGGCCAAACAAAAAAATTTTAAAAAATAAAAAAAAAAAAATTAAAAAAAAGGCGTAGCCTGCTGTATGGTCAATTTTTTTTTTTTTTTAATTTTAACTAATGGTAATATAAATTTTCTAACGGTAATATCATCCCCTTCATCAATAAATTCTAATTTATTCTTACATTTATTTTTACAATATCCTCTCATTAGTTATTATACATTTATACTTCATAGTTCATATTTGTTACTACCTTACTACAATTACAATTATTCAATTGCAAATATCATCATCATCTTGATTATATTTCTTTCTTCTCGGTTCTCACTAGTAGTCACTACTAAATTTTTTAATCCTACTATATTATGGATTCTCGCGATTCTTCTTCTCAAAATCCTATTTTCGATGATAGTTGCTCTCCATATGGGCCAAACCGGAAAAATTCTATATTTTTATAATTTTATTTATACAATCATACGGGCCAAACCGGAACGAACCGCGACCCGCACGACCCGTGACCCGCATGGGCTCGACCTGGATGGGTCAGCGTGCGGGCCGGGTTGTAGTCCAAAATTGTGGGCCGACCCGTAACCGGCCCGAAACTCGCAGCGGGCGGGCTTTTTTTCACGCGGGCCGTTACCGGCCGACACTGCCCGGACCACCCGGATTGACACCTCTATACGCAACTCTTCATGTTCAGTGGGGCTCATCCTGTAATGCGCCCGGTTAGGCAGAGAAGCATCAAGCACCAAGTCAATCTGATGCTGAATATCCCGTAGTGGTGGCAACCCATCTGGAAGCTCTCCTGGGAAGATCTCATGAAACTCCTTTAGCAATGGCTGAACCCTACAAGGAACCTCCTGCTCGCTGTCAATTGACTTTCCCACCAGCACATACACGACCATAGACTCCTCCATCTCTGTTTCAAACTTTGCTCTAGTCAGTAAATTGGCGCCGTCTCCAACTGTTTTCACTGAACCCTTATCCGGTAGTAACACAATCTTCTTATCCCCAAACAGAAAGCTGTACGTGTTGGTATACCCATCATGCAGCGAATGGCGATCAAACTGCCACGGTCTCCCTAACAGCAAGTGGCACGCATCCATAGGCCCAATGGAGAAACTGATTCGAGCACGCTGAGACACCTCTACATCGTTACCCCTCTTCAGCCAAGCTAATTTATACGGTTTGGGATGCTTCTCAGTCTGCAAACCCAGCTTCTTAACGACCTCTTCAACCACCACATTTTCACAACTACCAGAATCAATAACAAATCTACACCTTACCCCCAACAGTACACGTCGACTGAAAGATATTATTACGCAGCCAGTCAGTGTTATTCTCCAGGGGAGTCAGAAAGCTCCGCCTCACCACCAACGCTTGACCCACATCACCAACTACAAACTCTTCCTCCTCTCCGACTTCTTTGGTGTCATCATTGTCAAATACAGGTGGACTTTCATAATCGTCATACCTCTCATCAACAAAGAGTCCTCTGCGCGGATTCTTGGGACATTCAGATTGTCTATGACCTGTACCACCACATGCAAAACAACGAATACCACCTCCAGGACGCGCTGGCTGTTGAACAGGGTTAGGTCTAGGAGGGCCAGGTTGACTAGGATTACCAGGACTTGTCATCTGCTGCTGTAAATTATTGGAAGAACTGTCTGCAGAAAAATGAACTGTACTTCTCCTGGCCTGCTGTTTCTCTATCTGTAATGCCCTCTGATATGCCTCAGAAACTGTCACAGGATCAAACATATTCACAGTGTCTTGTATTTGGGGACGAAGACCACCCACATATCGTGACACCAACTGCTCCTCTGTCTCCATCACCTTATTCCTCGTAATCAACATATAAAATTCCTTTGTATAGTCACTAACCGTTTTGACGCCTTGACGCAGATTCTGTAGTTGCTGGTACATGGTCCGAACATAGTTGTAGGGCAGAAACTGCTTCTTCAATTTATCTCACGATATAAACTTGGACTTCCCTAACCTGGATCGCGTCACTTTAGTCTGTTGCCACCACGTTGCTGCTTGTCCACGAAACCTCGTCGCAACGAGAGGCACACATTTATCAGCAGGAACCTCCTTAAATTCCAAGATCTCCTCCACTGCAGTCACCCATTCCAAGAACTCTTCTGGACTTAATCCACCATGGAACTCAGGAATATCAACCTTGAATCCTGATTCCCAACGCCTGTTCTCATCCTGACCACCCCCCTTCCGTCGAACTGGCAGATCTATTGGATGCTCAGGTTGTGCAAACGGATTTTTATCATCAGAATCCTCAACTGGCGGGGCCACCGGCGCATGATGTTGCGGCATGAGTGCAGCAAATTGTTGTGTCAGCAACTCCACTTGTTGACGCAGCTGCGTGATTTCATCACGTCTATGTACCTCTTCTACTAGGACTTCACGAGCTTCTGGACGTTTCCTTGGCGGCATGGTGAAGGAACGACTTCAGCTCTGATACCAACTGACGTCGCGGAAGATTATAGGAAAGATGAACAACCTCACAAATATGAGATAAACTTACGAAAGTTTTTATTCAATTCAATAATGTCTGCCTCGAAGGGCTTACAATGGTTTAAATAGCAAAACCCTAGCAAATTTCGGAAAATAAATAATAAAAATAAAAAAACGATATTTTTCCATAAATGGAAAAATTCGAGATTCTAACTTAAATGGAAACTCTTAATATTCAGGATCGTCCTCCAACAAGCGGAATCAAAATCCGAGTTTTATTGAATGAGATATTACCAAAATAAAAATTACCATAAACGGCAAAAACGCGTAATCGAGAGTCTAAACGATGGAATCTGTCCGAAATCCGACGTACTTCATGGCCGAAGGCGATAGTTGTGATCCTTGGCCCGTTTCCACTCAAATTAGACTATTAATTCGCCAAAAACGGACAAACCCAAAGTTATCATGAAATCATTATTTTGCCTTGCGATCCCACTTCATCATAAATTCTAACTCCTTATGCACTTCATCAATTTGCCACAAGATGATGCGTGTTCTTGTGTACACTAAGTCCTGAAACATGAATTTCACTACTGCAAAAAAGGAAATAAGCAGATTTGATGGCGAACTTTTTTGAAATTCTTAGAAGTGCAATTGTAGTGTTGGTGTGCAGACCATCCTATGCAAATTCTGTGACTTATGGTCAGATGCTGGATTGAATGATTGTTTACCTTGGTTGTAAGTTGGAGCAGGAAAGGGAAAAGCAGAACCTTGAAATGTGCTGCTTAAATATCGTCATGTCCAAATAAGTCTAGTAGTCTTTTAATGCACAATTCACACTTATGCAGTCAAAATTTAGAAATTGAAACATGCAAGTGGATGATTCCTTTGATTTGGTTTGTGCAATCATCCAGAATGTACCACTGATTCCGTTTCTTGGATTCTAGTTTTAACTCTCTATCTCTCTTCCACAATAGAAAATCCGTTTTTAGAATCATGTTGCCAATAACTTGAATTTATTGGTTGTTTTTCTCATTAATTTTGTTACAGTATTCTAATTTTTAAAATTTTGAAAGGTTTAAAGAATAATCAACCATTTGGATTATCTTATCGTGAAGTGCAGATTAAGCTATCTGCTAATTCTTTCTTCTTTTCATTTTGTCATGCTAGCTTGATATGAATATAAACCCACATCTCCCCTCTGAGTACATAAATTATTTGGAGAATCCCTTGGAAATAATTGATGAAGCTGAGAAAGCTGCTGAAAAAGACATATGGAGTTTGATTCAGTTTACAGAAAACCTGCGCTGCCAACATGGAAAAGAGCCTTACTCTATGGAAATTCTGTTGAAGAAGCTGTATGTCAGGAGAATGGCAGCAGATTTAGGGATTACTAGAATATATGCTTCAGGTAAGATGGTCGGCATGGAAACAAGGATGAGTAAAAAGGTTTTCAGGCTAATAACAGATTCAATGGCATCTGACATGCATCGAAATTCTCTTGTTTTTGAGGATAGCTTAATCAAGGTATGATAAACATTTCTGGTAGGTGGAATCCTCCAGGATATTCTACATTCTTTGTTTAAGATCATGTATTAAAGTATTCAACCCGCTCTTTTAATCTGATTATTGAGGCTTATACTATCTGAGAATGTAATAGAGAGGCTGTGGACAGTTCCAGTTGGTGACAAATTTTTTTTGTCTAGATCCTATTATGGAATTCACGATCTTACTTACCATTTCTTATGAACTTGCTCCCTCTAGTCTCATAGTTGTGTAATTTGCTTCAAAGATATTTTACATGTATTATTGTGTGTGTGTTTTAGGCTGAACTACTTTTGGAGCTACCGAGAGAACAGTTGCTCAAGTGGATCTTCCAGTGCTTAGCTGAACTCTATGCTTCACTACCGGCCTTGATAAAATATTAGTTGGAGCTGCAATGGTGCCATTTTATGTTTCATCCAGCTCTTGCTTTTGGAAGCATCTGATTTTATATCCATTGGGTCCACAAAGAAGAATATCAGAATCTCACCAAGTCTTGAGTGTTTGGCCCGCCCTGCATACATTAGCTATACTCAGTGTACTATATACTGCAGCATACACAACAGAAAGAGAAATAGCATTTAACATGAGGTGATTGGCAACAGCGCCGAAGTGCTGAATGAAACAACGAAGGTGCGAGTCATCATTTAAGTCTTTTTCCATCAACTGTTATTGACATTTTTTTGGTTTTCCAGGATTTAATATGAAGGTTGCCTGCAATTCCCGTTGGTAATGAAGTTACTGCTCTTTGGTTTGATGGGGGAGGAGATGTTTATAGAAGGTGAAAATTTGTATATAACCTAATCCTTCACTAATAGCTTGATTTCATATCCTGGCAACTGAGGCCAGTAGCTGAAATAGAAAAAATATCATAGAGCATGTGACATCCCTTGAACTTTTTGGAAACATACTATTATTGGGGGAAGAAAGACAAATAGCCAGGCCAACAATAAGCGGCAATGCAATGAAATGCATTTTTGCTAGCACTTGTTTCAATTTCTTTCATGAAGGAATGGTTTTCCTATTTTTTATATCATTATTAATTGCTTACGGTGATAATCTATATTATGAGGAATTTAGCAAAAAATGTTAATATGCTTTTTGATTGTAATGTACTGGAGTAAGTAACTCAAAGAGAGAAATATAATAAGGTAATCAAATTCGGCATTAAGCACTCATATGAGCTTAATGTTTTTATTACTTTTTTTTTTTTTTTTCTCTTTTTCTGATTTTTTGCCACACCTTATTGAAGTTGTGGAGTGTTTAAGGGTTTTAAACGGGACACAATGACATAAATTAGGCTCTGTATCCTATAAAAACAAGTATTTTGATTTATACCTATTAAACTAATTAAACATTTTAATGTAGTAATATTTACGTCGTAATTACTGTTAAACTGAGAAGAGTAAATCAATTGAGAGAAGAGAGACGAGGGAAATCAAATTGATTCAACTGAATTCAAAATACAGAAAATGGAAAGAGGGCTAATTAACGATCAATGGAATGAACTAAGCAAAAGACAGAAATGCCCCTGACTAAGTAAAAGATAGAAATGCCCCTGAAACAACTAATTAATATCTCAACACTCCCCCTCAAGATGGCGAGTGCAAATTTAACACTCCCATCTTGCTAAGAAGCAAAGCAAGCCGTGCTCCAGTTAAAACCTTAGTCAGCAGATTAGCCAATTGCAACTGAGAAACCGTGTACATCATTTTAACTTCATTGGCTTGGACTTTATCTCGCACCAAATGACAATCTATTTCTATGTGCTTGGTTCTTTCGTGAAAAACGGGGTTGCTGGCAATGTGGATTGCAGATTGATTATCACAAAACAATAATGCTGGTCTGCCGTGATCAATTCCCAAATCATTCAATATATATTTCAACCATGTAAATTCATAGACCTCTGCTGCCATAGATCTGTATTCAGCCTCAGCTGAAGATCTTGATACGGTATGTTGCTTCTTAGATTTTCATGACACTAGACAACTCCCCAAGAAGATACAATAACCTGTTCTTCTTGTATCTGAACATGACGCCCAGTCAGCGTCACAATATCCCTTCAACTGAAGATCAGATTTGCTAGGAAAGATTAGCCCCTGTCCTGGTGTACTCTTCAGGAATCGCAGTATATGGTAGGCTGCCTCCAAATGAGGCTGTCTTGGAGACGGAAGAAATTGACTCAAAACCTGTACAGGATAAGAAAGATCTGGCCTGGTTATGGTTAAGTACAGGAACCTTCCAACAAGTCTTCTGAAACTACTGGGATCAGCTATAGGTTCTCCTTCATCCTTTCTAAATTTTAAATTATATGGCAAGGGGCTATTAGCTGGTTTAGCACCAAGATACCCAGCATCTGTCAGAACATCTAACGCATACTTTCTCTGACATATTGATATGCCTGTTGAGTTCCTTGCCACTTCAAGACCCAGGAAGTACTTCAGAATGCCTAAATCCTTAAGCTTGAATGCTTATTTAACAAATCCTTGAATTGATCAATGTAAGTCAAATCATTTCCCCCAAGTATAATGTCATCAACGTAGATTAAAAGGATGGTGAACGAGCAGCCATCCGTCTTGCCGAACAAAGAATGATCTGATTTTGATTGTTTAAAACCTTGTGATAAAATATAGGAAGTCAGTTTCACATTCCATTATCTCGAGGCTTGTTTCAAACCATATATTGACTTGTTCAGTCGACAAATCAATTGTTCACCTCTCTCACCCTACTGCTCGTAACCAGGAGGCATAACCATATAAACCTCCTCAGCCAATTCACCATGGAGAAAGGCATTGTTAATATCCAATTGGTGAAGATGCCATTCCTTAGCAGTCGCCACTGCCAAAAGAGTTTTTACAGTCACTAGCTTTGCAACTGGAGAAAAAGTCTCCTCATAATCTAAACCAGCTTGTTGAGTAAAGCCTTTGGCCACCAAACGTGCCTTTTTCCTCTCTTCAGTGCCATCAGAATTCATTTTAACCTTGAAGACCCATTTACAATCAACTAGAGTCTTGTGAGCAGGAAGCACTGTAACCTCCCAGGTATTGTTGGAACCTAAAGCATTATATTCATCATCCATGGCTGCAATCCAATCCGGATGGTGAGAAGCTTCAGCAAAAGATTTGGGCTCAAAAACAGTAGACAGAGCCAGTGTAAAATTTCTGTGATGAGGAGATAATTGATCATAGCCCAAATGATCTTCAATAGGATATTTTATCCTGGATTCAATCTCTTTCTTCATAGAAGTCGATTGAGGTGACAATTGAGAGATGAGACTACAGTGGTAATCTTTCAGATAAGAGGGAGCACGTTTGACTCTGGTGGATTTTCTGATAGGTGTGACAGGTAAAGAGGTAGGATGAAGAGATGGACTATTGGCAGAATCCACAGGGGAAGAATCAATTGGAGAGTTGTGAGGGGTTGAAACATGATGATTGTCTGTGATAGGGCTGGAAGAAGGTTCATCCATATGCTGATGATTTCTGATAGGAAACAAAGTGGGGATTGGGTCAACTGAACTTTCAGATTTTGATAGGAAATGAAGAAATAAAGGATGATGAAAGGGAAAGATGTTCTCAAAAAAAAAAAGACATCTCTAAATACAAAGACCACTTTAGTTTTGAGATTGAAAAGCTTATAAGCTTTTACTCCAAAAGGGTAGCCAAGAAAGATGCAAGACACTGCCCTTGGGGTCAAATTTTGATCTATTCCTTCTCAAGGTAGAAGCGTAGCACAGACATCTGAAGACTCGTAAGTGGTTGTAGAAAGGAGCTGTCTGAAATAGTGTTTCATAGGGAGTTTTATTTTCGAGAAGACTGGTAGGAGTCCTATCTATGATATAGTTGGCAGTTAAGAGACAATCTCCCCAAAATTGGTGAGGAAGGTTAGCTTGAAACTTAAGAGCTCGAGCAACATTGAGCAAGTGTTGATGTTTGCTCTCGACTACCCCATTTTGCTGAGGTGTTTCGACACAGGCTATTTGGGCTCTTCTGAATGTTTTATTGGGCCTGAGTCCTTTGTTATTTATTTTGATTATTGGGCCTGTAGAGTTAGTTATTGGGCTGACTTATTTATTGGGCTTGTTGGGCTTTTGTGTGGACTATTGTGTGGAGATTTGGATACTGTGGTTTATTTCTATGGTTGCTGAGCAAAAGAATTTAGTTGTGACTGATTCCGATGATGTCCAAAATCACATAACATAAGTTGGTTGGTTCGAATTATTTAGATTGGTGTAAGACAGTTCGGATTTATTTGCAGAGTATTTCTAAATCTCTGAAGTCAGACTCAGCTCATGTTGTCACTACTACTGCTACACCCATCTCTTCCTCCGATCAAACCATTACAATTTCTGCAGATACATTTGCTAAATTCACTCAGTACCAAGAAGCATTGAAGAATTCATCTCGACCTATCTTCTCCATTGCTGAGACAGGTAAACTCGATTCATGTCTTCTTTCCTCTTCCTCAAATTGGGTCATTGATTCTGGTGCCACAGATCATAGACATGTAATCCTAGTCTCTTCTCCACTTTTAAGTCGCATAAATCTCCTTCCAGTGTTACTTTAGCTGATGGTTCTACTTCTTCTGTTCTTGGTTCTGTCACTATTAATCCAACTCCATTAATTTCATTATCTTCGATCTTAAGTCTACCACATTTTACTTTCAATATATATGTGAGCAAACTTACTCGAACCCTAAACTGTTGCATTTCATTTTTTTTCTGATTATTGTCTTTTTCAGGATCTTATGACGAAGAAGATTATTGGTAAATACATGAATTAGGTAGTCTCTATATTCTGGATACCTAGGTGCCCAAACCTATTGCGTGTTCATGTGTCTTAACTCCTTTTGAAGCACATTGTCGATTGGGACATCCATCATTATCTTTGCTAAAGAAATTATGTCCTCAGTTTCAGAATGTATCGTCTTTAGATTGTGAGTTGTGTCAGTTTGTAAAACATCATTGTCTGTCCTCAGTTCCTCAAGTTAATAAGAGAGCTAGTTTTCCTTTTGTAACGCTCATTCAGATGTTTGGGGTCCTTGTCCTGTTGTGTCCAAAACTGGATTTCGGTATTTTGTTACCTTTGTTAATGATTTTTCTCGTGTGACATGACTTTATTTAATTAAGAATCGTTCTGAATTATTTTCTCATTTAAGTGCTTTTTGTGCTGAAATTAAAACACATTTTAATGTTTCTGTGCATGCGTTGAGAAGTGATAATGTCAAAGAATATTTTTTCGATTCTTTTCAGACTTACATGCTTCAAAATTGTATTCTTCACCAATCCTCGTGTGTTGACACCCCCTCTCAGAATGGTGTGGCTGAACAAGAAATAGACATCTTCTTGAGACAGCAAGGGCACTCATGTTCCTAAACATTTTTGGGCTGATGCGGTCTCCACATCCTTTTTTGATCAATCGGATGCCTTCATCTGTTCTTCAAGGCGAGACTCCTTATAGTGTCATTTTCCCTACTAAACCCTTGTTTTCTATTGAACCTAGAATATTTGGTAGTACTTGTTATGCTCGTGATGTTCGTCCTTGAGTAACTAAATTAGATCCCAAATCCTTAAAATGTGTTTTTTGGATTACTCTCATCTACAAAAAGGGTATCGATGCTACTGTCAGAGTCTTAACAAGTATCTTGTGTCAACTGATGTTACCTTTCTGGAACATATTCCTTTCTTTCCCACTTCTTATACTTCTTTCAATCAGGGGGGAAAGATGATCTGTTGGTTTATCATGTCACTTCTCAGTCACCTACTATTGCTTCTATACCTATTGATCCCACACCACCACCTTCACCAGGTCTATTCCAAACGACGTCACCCTCCTGATCCATGTTCGGTACCTGACTCTTCTTCGTCATCGAATCTGGTGTCCAGTGATCTTGATCTACCTGTTGCTCTTTGCAAAGGTAAACGTCAATGCATTTATCATATTTCCTCTTTTGTTTCTTATAATCACTTGTCTTCTTCTTCTTGTTCTTTTGTTGCCTCCCTTGACTCTATGACTCTTCCGAAAACTGCTCATGAAGCCTCATCCCGTCCTATTTGGCGTGATTCTATGATAGAGGAGATGAATGCTTTAGATATTAATGGTACTTTGGATTTAGTGGACTTACTTGCAGGGAAAAGGGCTATTGGATATAAGTGGGTGTTTGCAGTCAAAGTCAATTCTGATGGTTCGGTGGCTAGGCTTAAAGTCTTATGACTAAAGGTTATGTTCAGACTTATGGTGTGGATTATTCTGACACTTTCTCTCATGTAGCTAAATTAACATCTGTTTGCTTATTCATTTCTATGGCGACTACTCATAATTGGCCTTTACATCAATTAGACATAAAAAATGCCTTCTTACATGGTGCTCTCCAGGAGGAAGTTTATATGGAGCAACCACTAGGGTTTGTTGCTCAGGAGGAGCAGGGAAAGTGTGTCGTTTCCGAAAGTCCTTATATGGTTTAAAATAGAGTCCACATGCTCGGTTTGGAAAATTTAGTCAGGCAGTGGAAAAGTTTGGAATGCAAAAGAGCAAGTCTGACCACTCGGTCTTCTTCAACAGTCTGAATCCGGCATTATTCTCCTCGTTGTGTATGTTGATGATAATGTTATTACTGGCAGTAATACTATGGGAATTTTATCTCTGAAGTTCTTTCTTCACACGAAAGATTTAAGGGTGTTGAAGTACTTTTTGGGAATCGAGGTGACAAGAAGCAAGAAAGACATCTTCTTATCTCAGAGAAAATATGTGCTTGACTTATTAACTTAGACAGGAAAGTTGGAGCTAAGCCAAGCAGTGCTTCAATGCTTCCTAATTTGCAACTTACCAAAGATGGTGACTTATTTGAAGATCATGAGAAGTATAGAAAATTGGTTGGGGCTCGTCTTGATATTGCATACTCTGTCAGTATTGTAAGTCAATTCATGTCTTCCCCAACAGTTCACCATTGGGCAACTTTAGAATAGATCTTGTGTTATTTAAAGGAAGTTCCTGGACTTGGGATACTATACAGAAATCATGGACATACTCACATCGAATGCTTCTCAGATGCAGATTGGGCAGGTTCCAAGATTGACTGAAGATCTACTACTGGTTACTGTGTTTTTGTTGGAGAAACTTGATATCATGGAAAAGTAAAAAGCAAAATGTTGTGTCCCGATCCAGTGCAAAATCAGAATATAGAGCTATGACACAGAATGTGTGTGAGATAATGTAGGTATATCAGCTCTTAACTGAAATCGGTCTTAAGGCTTCAATACATATTGCTTCTAACCCTGTATTTCATGAACGAACTAAGCATATTGAGATTGACTGTCATTTTGTTCGTGAAAAGATACAACATAACTTAATCTCTACATGATATGTGAAAACTGGTGAATAACTAGGAGATATTTTCACAAATGCTCTAAATGAAATTCGGGTTGATTATATTTGTAACAAGTTGGGCATGAGTAATATCTATGTTTCAACTTGAGGGAGAGTGTTAGAAAGTGTAAATATATTACAGGCTTAATTATAGGAATTCATAATTTATATATTTACCTAAAATAGTTTCCACCATATGTGTGTGTGTGTGTCTATATATATATATATATATATATATATATATATATATATATATATATATATATATATATATATTGTTACTATGAATAAAGAGAGTGTCAAGAAATTATTTTCTCTTCTACTTTCAGTAACAATCGACCATCATGTGCAGATCCCTTCCAACCAGCAAGCACATATGTAAACTTCATATCAAATGTGCAAGCCACTAAAACATTTTGAGAAATCACTTGTTTTCTATTACGATACCTAGCTTGCTCCTCTAAGGGGACGTTTGCAGCAATATGTGTACCATCTATTGTCCCTACAACATCTTTAAAAAGAATACTTTTCAAAATATTATAATATTGAACTTCTAAGAAATATAATGAAATAACTACAATCCCCTAACCTGAAAAAAGGAGTACCATGGCTTCACATTTTCCTTCTCATATGGTGAGTTATGAATAGTGACATTAATCACAACATCTCTATACAGTCCAAGACAAGAGTGTAATACCCTATGGAAGTAAAAACTCACAGTTTGACTAGATCGAAAGAAAGTGAAACGTCCAGCTCGATTACGTTGGTCATGCCCAACGGTCAGAAAAATAACCATTTGTTCCTCAATTCGAACATATTTACTATCAACCAATCCATAAGTTCTCAAACGAGCACATAATCTTTGAAACGGACCTATTTTCATCCTAAGTAGATCACGGCATGTTGTATCATACATACAAAACATTCTTGTAAGTGTCATTTCTCTTTCAGAATCTCAATTTGTATGAGGAGCCTTAGGGAGATGCCGTTCATGACGGCTAATATAATTATATATCACAATTTCTTGCATCACTATCGTCCAAAATAAACCTAAATGCTCTCGTTGGAGACGACGTCGATTCCTTGTTGTAGCCATGTTACACACTACCACGATAAATAAAAATTCAATAAAATGAACATATAAATTACATATTATGATTATATAAATAAATAATAAATTTAATCATTCGGTCACAATTTACATTATAAGTATACAATTTCAACAAGCACCTACCAAATTCGAACAAACGACCACAATATGTTTCTCCAGTAGAGCTCCAACAAATAATGTTAATAGCTGCAAAATGGTAGTAGTAATAAGCAATATGTAAATAACCTAATATTGTGGATGACATTTTATTTTCTAACAAAATATGGATAAAAATCGTCAAGACGCTACAAAACTAAAAGGTGAGTTCTGTTCTTATAGCTGGCATTTCTTTTTCTGCTCTTCTATAAACCTACTAAATTAAGTTGAGCACTTGATTTTGTAGGTATATTTTGGACAAAACATGGTTTGTATTGATTCCCTAACTCAAGGAAAGAAGAAGAGCATTAAAGTGGGAGATCCTGTTCACGTGTTCAAAATGGTGTCTTCACCTGCAGATGCACCAGCGTGAGATCTTTATTAGTATCATTTGTGATTTTCTGTTGCCTGGTTAAATAAACAAGTTTGTTGTGAACTTGTAATATACAAAGCTATTCATCATGTATCTTCCATGTGGTCGAACTACAAATTTGAATAAATGGGTTCTCATTCTAATAGTTTAAGCTTTTAGTTTAGCAGATTCTATATGGTATCAAGCCAACAAAAACCCCGAGTTCAAGTCTCGTTGCCAATTTTGCACAAAAATAGAAAATATATAACTAAATTTGACCTGCACACAAGGGGGAGTATTGAAGATTGCATCTAAATATAAATTAGCTTTCATCTGCCTAATGGATTGAAACAAAATGCTATAAGAGCCAATGGGAAAACTAACTTTTATGTACGAGGCGCATCTAAGAAGATGCAAGTTTATCTTTAACAAAGAATTGAAATAGAAAAACCATTCGATAAATTTTCAAAGCAAACGAACAATAAACTCAAGCTCCTCGATTCTATCACTACCCGATTGAAATCAGTTTGAAATTGTCTGAATTATCTTTCACCAATAAAAGATGTTGATTAAAAGCTAACATTCAAGCTCAGAGCAAAAGGAATCAAATAATATAATACAATTCAGCCGCAGGACTCGTGCCTAATTGAATTGCAAAACCGCACATCGGTAAACTCATGGAGTCCAAACATCTCAATCTCACATATTCAAAAAACCAAATACTTAGAAGATAAAGACTATTTAAATCAAGATTGAAAGTTCTGACTAATCAACTAATAGAATTTCAAAAATAATTATAATCCAAAATCTAAAAAATTTCCAATTGAAACAATAATTATAAGCACAAAATGCGTGGAATGAGGCATTCGTAGAATTATTCACCTCATCGAAGATCTCGTCGGTGTAGAGTAGAACCCGAATAATACAGAGCCATTGATTGGAGAGGGCATAAGAATAGAATTAAACCTTTGTTTTTGAGTTTTTTACGGTATAGATTTTTGGTTTCTTCTTCCTGGTTTTGTTGTGTGATTAGAGGAGAAAGGGTAAGGATTTTGTACGTGGGTTGAGATGAGAGAGATAGGGGAACATTTGTTGGTAGAAACGTTGATAAACTAGAATTTTTGAAAAGATTAAATTTTATGGAAAATAAAATCCTACTCCTCCGAAAAGAAAATATTTTCCTTGAAAACAAGGAAAATATGGTCACGTGACCAAAAATAGGAAAACTTTTCCATGGAAAAAATTAGCAATCAAACAGTACAAAAGTATGAATTTTGGTGGAAAACCGACATTTTCATGGAAAATATTGGCAATTAAACACACCCTAAAAGGGTGTTAGTTGGAAATGGTGATTGTGGTGGTGATGGCAACGATAGTGGAAGCGGTGACGACAATGATGAAGTGATGACGGTTTGTGGGGGTATTGGCGATTTTGGATCTGATTTGTTGGTGGTGACGTGATGGTGGTGGTGCTGGTTGTTGTGGTGAAGTGACGGTTCTGATGATGTTATTGATGGTTGTGGAGGTGTTGGAAGCACTGACAGTTGTGGTGACTGCAGCGACTATGGTCACAAATTATTTGGTTGATTGTGACCAATAAATTAGTTAATGAGCGACAAATAAATAATATTTGACCAATGAAATAGATAATTTGTGATTAATAAATAATGTGTGACCTGAAAAATTGTTAAGTTGTAATCAATAATTTGATAAGTTGTGATCGAAAAATAATTTATGATTAATTAATTAAATATTTTGTGACCATGAAATAAGTTATGATTTGTAACTAATGAATAATATGTGATCTATTAATTTGATAAATTTGTGATCAATGAATAAATTGTGACATATAAAATTTTTGATATGTAATGTGACCTATAAATTTTTTTATTATGATCGAGAAATAATTTGTTACAAATTAATTCGATAATTTGTGATCAAATTATATAGAATTGTGACATTAATGTATTTATAAAATAAAATATTTTTTAATTAATTATTTTATAAATAAAATTTAATAAAATCTAATTTTAGAAGTTTTAAATTTTATTTTTTAATTTTAGAATGTGTCTCTTATATATGAATTTTTTCGTTTTTAACTCTCAAAATTATTTGGATGTCCTAAATAAGATGCTATTTATCCTGCGTAAATAAAAGAGTCACTTTTGTTTTATTGTTCATAAGCCGAGCCAAGCCAAATGACTTGACGACTCGGCTCGGCTAAATCTTTTTTTTTTTTTTAACGTTTGATTCAGTATAATGACTTGACGGCTCGGCTCGGTCAAGCCGTTTTTGGTTTTTTTTTTTTTTTTTTTTCGTTTGATTCAATATTTTAAGTTATAATTATTCGTTTTAAGCGATTTAAAATTTGTTGGAAATGTTGAAATGCGGCCATGATAAATATATGATCGATAAATTTTAAATATCAAAATTAATTTTACATTAATTGTGAAACGTAAAGTCGTGATTGTTTATATTTCTTTTCAATCCCAATCTCATTCCAATGTCTTTTTTTCGAACTTTATTTTCATACAATTTTTCGTTTGATTCAATATTTCATGATATGAATATCTATTTAGATCGATTTAAATTTTTTTAAAAAAAATTAAATAGTGGTAATAATAAATATATTGTCGATTAAGTTTAAATATAAAAAGTATCTTAAATTATTAAACGTAAAATCATAATCGTTAATTTTTCTTTTCCACCCCACCCCACCCCACCCCACCCCACCCTCAACCCCCATACTCATACCAATTTTTCTCAATTTCATTTTTCTTCAATTTTTACGGTTAAAAAGGGTAAATTTATGGCGTTAAAATGGATATTGAAGGAATTCAATGATTTTCAAAAGAATTCTCCTACATCATGCAGTGCTGCTAGACAAACATCTTCTATGAAATTGATTATTTTGGTTTTTTTAAATGGATTTAATGTACAATATCGTTAGAACATGTTGAAAAAATATTCGACAGAATTTATGAAGTTAGGTGATCGTTTGTCATTCTTTTTGTCTCTATGATGGAAGTTTTCGTTGTGTTATGATTTTAATACTAATAGAGACCCTTAATTTGTCCTAAATTCTACACTGTATTATCATTAATTAATTAGTCTTGACTACATACATCTTGCATAGGGTCTTGATAAAGAAATTAAATACTGATGCAACTGATACATGTAATTGGAGATTCTATGAGTACGAGATGAATGCGACATAATGTCTTACCTCAATAGGTAGAAACATGAGAGTTATGTTGAATTTCATTATCTCTTTAGTAGGGTATCATCACTTATTTATCTATGCCTTATTTTTTTTAAAAGAACAGAGAGACCTTCAAACACAAAGTTTAGAAAATAAGATTTGAATCAAATCTCATAATATTATTTTTGTCACCTATCATCATTTCAAGTATTTTTAGTTTAATATAACTAATGCTTAAGATAAATATTTTTTTTTTATATTAACGTTATCGTATATCCAACTGTGCTATATCACGTGCTAGTAAGAGTCCGTTTGGTACACATTAAAATGAGAGAATGCATTTTTTTGAAGTGATGTGATGGAGAATATGTGGTTGAAAAAGAAGGAAACGTTATTAATGTGATATAAAATATTATTTTATTAAAGAACGTGTGATTTAAAATGAGGAGAAGACTGAAAATGAAAAAAATAATGTGCCTCTCAAATAGGGCTAAATTTATAAATAGAGAGTTTTGGAAGATGGCTGCAACTGCAAATACCAATTTAGTTGATATTTAGGAAAGAAAAATATTGGCGTCATCAATCGTCAGTGGAAACTGATCAGTTCAAGGAAGGGGTAGAAATGAGCTTCCAAGATCTCCAGAATTCCGGCAAGCGATCTTCCCGGTCAGCTCCTCCTCCGTCGCAAGCGGTGGCAGCCTCTATATTCCAGATCAACACCGCCGTTGCCGGTTTCCGTCGACTTGTGGATTCCATCGGAACCTCCAAGGACACTCCTGATAACCGTCTCAACCTGTCCGTAATTATTAGTATTGCTTTCCAATATTATTATTATTTTTTTTCTCATTCTGCTGGTTTTTTCCTTTAAAATTGCTATGAATTAAAAGCAATTAGCTAGTCGAAAGACCTCCAGCAACTTTTATTTTTCCCCATTTTCAAAATTTCAAGTTTTTGTCATCAATAGATGCTGGATGTGTCATGAATTTTTAATTCGTAAGATTTTTGGAAAAAGCTTGTTTTGTGCCTAATGGATACTTGGAGATTTCATCTATGCCCCCGTTTGGATAGAAATTATAATCTAGATTTTTATCAAAGTCAAATTCAATAATTAATTTTAACCAATATTTTATGGTAGTCACAACTTTTCAATCACACCTTTAATTAACTTTTATAAAAATCAGCTAAAAGTCTGATTTAATCTCCACCAAATAGGAGCTATATATATACCCTGTAACTTGTCATTCATAAAGCAAATGAAGAAACATTCTGAAGTTCTATAAAATACAAATTCATGTAGTTGGTTTACTAAATTCATTTAGGTCTGAGACCATTGAGTTGTAACTAGCCTTACCAGGTAACCTTTTTATTATACTATGTCACATATCTTCGTTCAAAGACTAGAAAACATGGAAATAGAGAGTTTCAAATTATACCTCTTCGATGGCTTGCAATGTTTTAATCTGGGGGGTTTAAGCAATTAGTTTTGCTTCTACTGTTTTTCTTGTAATTAAATTCTTTTAATTCATCCCAAAGTGCCGATTTATTAGAAACAAAACAGTGTGCAAAGTGAATAGCGTCCTTTGCTATATACTACATTACCATGTATTTCCTACATCTTCATAATTATCATTTTGTATTTTTGTGGAAATAAATGGAGACAGGAACAACACAAGACAAAGAATATTGAGTTTAGTGAAGGAGACCTCTGCAAAGCTCAAAGCTCTCAGTGAATTTGACCGTGGCATTAACGTCGATGTAGGCTGATTTTTCCCAGTAACTTGATATTACTTTATATTAAATTTAACTCTCAAAAATTCCATCCTCACCCCACAACCAACACACTGACTTACTGACTTATTTATTCATAATAGATATGTACTGTAAATTGCAAGCTTCATGTTAATCTCTTGATGTTCAGCTTTCTTTCTGTTTACAATTTAATTTGCATATACATTCCTGACCCCACTGGTATTCTCCGTCCAATTTGTTATCCAAGCCTTTCCATTTCTGTGCAAGTGCAGCAATTGCTTCTTTCAGCTTTTTCTCTGAATTATGAACATTCTAGTGTAACAACACTGCAACACAACATTTCTCCTTTTTCGCCTCTTTTTTTTTTTTATGTCTTTGCTTCTGACATTAAATTTTGAAGTTGATTGAATTTTGCAGTCTAATTAGAAAGTGATACTTGAGTATGATATCGACTTTGGAGGTAAAAACATTTCCATGAACGAGTATAGTGTAATCTAGTGCTCCTTACGTCTTTAATATTATTGAAGCGAGAGTGAATCCTTTATCTATGTTTTACCTTCAACTAAGTTTATGAACTTTAAAATATGTGACTCCACTTCAAAATCCATATCAACTCACCAAAACTCTATCCTGCATGAAGACGGTATAATTGTTTTGCTTAATCTGGAGATACTAATAAATTAAGCCTTATGATCAAAAAATTTGGGATTGATTACAAGAAACCTTTCTTGCCATTTACGCCTACCAAAAAATCCAGTGAAATCAAATCTTTTGCAACATATAATACCATGTTAATTTCGTTTCTCTCTTCATCTTCTAACATATTCTGCTGGGACATTCTTGCCAATTAGTACTTCCTTGGCCTGTGCACGATTTGTTCCAACTACTTTGGTTGTCTTTCCTTTGATTTACTTAGTGAGTACCAAACCCACTCCAACTCAGGTAGCTTAGTTTGAGTTGTGTTTCCACAGAAGATTTTTCGGGTAGGACATCAATGGTTCACACAAAAATACTTCAGTAGCTACTAGTTCATGTTGAAGTTTAAAGCCAATCTTTAGAGAAAGGCCTTTATAACCAACACTACTTGTGGATGTTTATCCAGCCAAGTAAGAAAATAGAAGATGCCAAGCTTGCTAGAGATTTTCAAACTGTCTTGCAAGAGTTCCAAAAGGTGCAGCAGCTTGCCTCTGAGCGAGAGTCGGCATTCTCTCCTTCTGCTCCTCCATCTTATGTGCCAGCAATGTAAGAGCTTTTTTTCTCTACCTTGGTATGTCAAGTTACATACAAAACTCAGCAATTTTAATTAAATGGGTGTCTTAATTGGAATCCTGCGCTCTTGAGAACAGGCATAGCTCTGGTCAATATGCAGCACCCAGTGCTGAACAGGAGAACCAGCCGTTTCTTATGGAACAGAAAAGGTAAGCAGGTTTTATGAGAACTGTTTTTACAATTTTCAAATGATTCAAATTATGTTTTCCAAAAAACCGATATTTAGTTATATATTTTGTCTTACATAAAGCTGAAATTAATTTTTCATGAATGTTGAAGGACTTAGTTATAATTCTCGATGCCCATATAAATCAGAACTTTGAGAAAATTCTTAGCAGGCATCTTCCCTTTCTGTAACTCAATACTAAATGGGAATGTGGATGTGCCGAAATGGAACCTCAAAAATATAACTCCTGAAATCAACTCTGTGGTGGCAAAGATTGACTTTTTAAACTTTGGAAACTGGGCTCATATGACACCAGCTAAGAAATTTTAGATCTTGTGATGAGTACATTCTGCTTTTCCTCAAAAACATATTACATTTCAGGCAGGAGGTCCTTCTATTAGGAAACGAAATTGCCTTCAACGAGGCTATAATTGAGGAAAGAGATCAGGGAATCAGGGAGATACAGGATCAAATTGGTGAAGCAAGTGAAATATTTAAAGATCTTGCTGTTCTAGTACATGACCAGGGTGTGGTTATCGGTAAAATATCAGACACCTGCTAGACACTTTTATTTCTACAGATGACATACAACTTCATACAATACCATTATTATATATGTTTTGGCAGATGACATTCATTCAAATATCGATGCATCTACTGCCGCAACAACCCAAGCTAGAGTGCAGCTCTCAAAGGCGTCCAAAAGTGGAAAATCTAAATCTTCATGGGTGAGTGGAAACTATACTAGCAAGCTTCAAGCTGAACAGGGCAGTTGTCTGTAAGCCCATTCATGAATATATTTCATTAATCTGAAAATATTAAAATGGTATATTTTTCTGTATTAATTCATTGTCTCTTGCATTCATTTCTCCCAAAGCAACCTATTGGAAGAGAGAAATTCGGAATGCCAAAAACAGGGCCTTGAAAGAAAAGCGTATAAAGTTTCGGGAGAATCTTACCTGCTTGCAATACACGGATGAGTTTATGTGTGCATTCATGTGAGAGAGCGTGTGAGTGTGTTTTTGTTTTGGGGGGGTTGGGGGAGGGGGATGGATATGTATTTGTAATGGTGGATAAGCAAATTATTTGAAGAAATACTAGAAGTTAATTCTAATTTTTTTTGAAAAAAAGGCTCAAGGAAAAAGGTTTGTTTTGGGTGCCACATTGTCTTGATTATATAGGTAATCCATGTGGGGTAGATTTCTCTTTTCTACCTTGCTCTCGTTTTTTAAGAAAGCAGGAGAAAGAGAAGGATTATTTTGGCGTTGAATAGAACTTGGACGAGAATGCCAACATAGCAAACCGTAAAATTTATTTCTTAGTGAGTACTAAACAAAATATCCACACTGGTTCCAAATATACACTTATAATAAGTAATAAATAATCTGATGCAAAGTTCTTATAGTCATGCATGCACCCAATTTGTATTGCTTCCATGGATGATGTTTTTTTTGTTCATATGTTTCTCATAACAGTGCTGGTGGGTGTTGGCACTTGTCGTGGTGGTGCTGGTAATATTACTCCTCGTCCTAATTTTATAGCTGCAAGTACACCTGTGGCTTTGGCGTGTTTGTTTCAAAAATGGTGGCGGTTGGAGTTTAAGCAGCAGTTGAATTAGTTGAGTATGCTTTCATTCCACAATGCATTGTGCAGTGTTTTCTTCTTTTGGGTGATTTTGCTTGGTTTTTCTGTTGATTCTCAATTGATAAGTTGTTTTAATTGAAGTTTTATACGTTGAAATTTGGCAATTTCATTGTTATATGTGGTTTTGACGGAAGATTCCTTCTTTTGCTTGCCATATAAAAAAGTGGACGACATAGTACTTCTAGATAGTATTAAAGCAGAATATGCCATCATATGTTATTTACCACAGTAATTTAATCAGCGTAAATCATATTTATGACTTTGTTTTTTTGGTTGTGGTGACCTGGTATATATCTTCTGTTTGTTACATGGAAATGTATCAATTTTTGAGCTCGATATAATACCTACCCTCTTAGTATGTATGTTGTGTGAGATGGACCCAAAGAACTCAATACCGAATACACCTTTTATTTCTTTTAAAGTGACAATCTTTTCTTTAGTAACCGACGAATTGAATTGGTCAATTTCATCTTCTTTTTTGAGGTAGATAGTCCTTGCATCACAATTACTGATTTACCCCCTAATTCAGTCTCATTCCTGCTAAGTCTTCAAAATTTAACATGCACTAAAATGTTTCAAAATGTACAAAGATTCATGAAGTACCATAACTTGTAAAAATGTATAAAAATGAGCGAATTGTACCAAGAGGCTCCAAAGTGATTCAAAATGTGTAAAATGTACCAAAAATAGCGCGTGAAATGTGCCACAATGCTTCAAAATATTTCAAAATGTGAAATATTCTGTAACTTGCTAAAAAATGAACCAAATGCATAAATGTACCAAAACGAGTCAAAATGTACCACACGTACTAAAATACATCATAATGTGATAAAATGTACAAAAAAAAAGTCCAAAATGTGTGAAATTTGTGAAAACGCGGTAAATTGTATCAAAATGAGTCAAATGTTCCAAAACACTGAAAAATGTACAAAATGCGGAAATGTACCAAAAATAGCGAAATGTACCAAAATGTAATATACTGTGCAAATGTATTGTAACTTTCCAAAATGGATCAAAATACTCAAAATGTACTAAAACACGTCAAAATGTATCATTAATGGGCTAAAATGCATCAAAATGTGCTATAATGTAACAAAACGTGTTAAAATGTACCAAAATGTACAAAAATGTGTCGAAATTTACCAAAATGCTCATAATTTCAAACTCGTCAACATATATCAAAATATGTGAAATGGTTAAAATTGTTTACAGTGAGAACTGTTCCATAATTTGTTGAAAAAATATAAAAATGCGCAAAATATACAAGAAGTGTCAAAATGTACGACAATGCACCAAAATTTATCATAAAGTTTCAAATTGTATCGAAAACCACGAAATGCACCATAATGTGCAAGTATATCAAAACGTTACAAAATGTACAAAATTTGCCAAACGTACTGAAATTCACAAAATGTACAAAAACACTAAAAACGTATTCCATGTGCAAAATGCCATAACTTAACCAAGAATGTATCCAAGTATGCGAAATGTATCAAGATGTGTCAAAATGTACTATTACAATGCACAAAAATTCGCCGAATTTGTGAAAATGCAAAAATATGTATCAAAATTAGTGAAATGTACCAAAATCAGAAAAATATATCGAAATGCACCAAAATGTACTAAAATGCGCGAAATGTACAAAAATGCTCCAAAAGTACCAAACTATGTGAAATATAGGCCCTGTTTGTTTCTGATTCTCAAATCAATTCTCAAATCAATTCTCATTTTCAACCACACATTCTTTAATAAAATAATATTTTCCATCACATCAACACTTTTTTCTTCTTTTTTAACCACACATTTCCCATCATATCACTATTCAAAATCAATTCTTCCCCCAAAAATCCCTACCAAATAGGCTCATAATATAATTTCTCAAAATGTACTAAAATATACGAAATATACCAAATCACATCAAAATGTACCTAAATGATTGAAATTTACCAAAACATTCCATAACGTGTCAGAACTCGTCAAAATATACAAAAAAAAAAAAAAACACACTTCACAATATACCACAATGTACAAAATGTTCCATAAGTTGTCAAAAATAGACAAAATATACATACAAAAAGCGTGCCAAAATGTTCCATAATAAGAGCTTATTTGGTAGGAATTTTTGGGAGAAAAATTCATTTTGAATAGTGATATGATGGGAAATGTGTGGTTGAAAAAGAAGAAAATATTATTGATATGATGGAAAATATTATTTTATTGAAAAATGTGTGGTTGAAAATGAGAAGTGATTTGAGAATCAATTCTCAAACAAAAAGCAAACACCCCCTAAGTCAAAATGCATCATAACATGCCAAATTGTACAAAAAGTCACAAATGTACAAAAACGTGTCAAAATGTATCATAATATGCGAAATGTGCCAAAATGCTATAAAATGTGAAAATTCGCCAAAAGTATCAAAACGCTCCCAAATATACCAAAACGAAGACAAATATATCAAAATGTGTGAAATGTATCAAAACTTGCAAAAATGGACCAAGATACACAAAATATACCAAAATGTATCCTAATGTGTCAAAATGTATAAAAATATTTCAAAAATTTATCAAATGTGCGAAGTGTACCAAAATTCTAAAAAATGAGCTGATTAGTCAACATATCCACAATAACCCAAATACTATCTTATCATTTAGTTGTTTTTGGTAATTTTATCACAAATACATTTTGATTCTTTCTCATTTCCACTTTGTGATAGGTAATGGTTGTAAGGTTCTTGCTGGCCTTTGATGTTCAACTTTTTTCTATTGACATATTAAATATAGTCCTATATATTCGGCTATCTCATCTTTCATGTTCCAATAACGCAACTTCAGATCTCTATACATTTTAGTAGCTCCTAGATGAATAAAATATGGTGTTGCATGTGCTTCAAATAGAATATTACCTCAGATATTTTCTATATTAGGTACATATGACTGCCATCTAAACAGCATGATACCATTTTCCAATATCTGAAAGTCTGAAACTTTCCCAGAATATATACAATTCTTTACCTTAGAGCAATAATCATCTTCCTGTTGCCCCTGTTGAATTCTATTCAATAAAGTTGGCTGAAGTGTCAATACTGCAAGCTTAGCCTCCACAAAACCTTGTGATACAATTTCAATATCCATTTTTTGTAAGTCTACCAATTTTTATTTTCAGTCACAATCATAGATGTAACACTAGATATCGATTTTTTACTCAACACATCAGATACAACGTTAGCCTTATAAGAGTGATAATTGATAACACAATCGTAATCTTTTACCAACTCTAGTCACCTCCATTGTCTCATATTCAATTCCTTCTGTATGAATAAATATTTTAAACTTTTGTGATCGGTATAAATCTCACACCGCTCCTCATACAGATAATGCCTCCATAATTTAAGTGCAAACACAACTGCGGCGAGCTCCAAGTCGCGTAGGATAATTCTTTTCGTATTCTTTAAGTTGTCTAGATGCATATGCAATAATTTTACCATTTTACATTAATTCACATCCCAGATCATTCTTAGAAGCATTACTATAAACCACAAAGCATCTAGTACAAGATGGAATCAAAATGATAGGAGCCGAAGTCAGTTTTTTTCTTTAATTCCTGAAAAATTTGCTCACAAGCATCTGTTCACTCAAACTTAATACTCTTTCTGGTTAATTTAATCAAAGAAGTAACTATTTTTGAGAATCCCTACACAAATCTACGATAATACTCAACTAAACCCATAAGACTCCAAACTTTACTTGGATCAACTGATATACCCTTACCTGATATTACATATTCCAAAAATACGATTCTACCTAACCAAAATTCACATTTCTTAAATTTGGCATAACTGCTTCTCCTTTAAGACCTAAAGTAATCCTCATGTGTTCAACACATTCTTGTCTAGTGTAAGAATAAATAATGATATCATCAATAAATATAATGACAAATTTCTCGAGAAAATCCTTAAACACCCGGCACATCAAATCAATAAAAGCTGCTGGGGTATTTGTCAATCCAAATGGCATCATAAAAAAACTCATAATAACCATATCTCGTAATAAGTGTCGTCTTAGGAACATCCCTTTATCTTTACTTGATGGTATCCAGATCGTAAATCAACCTTCGAGAATATAGATGTACCTTGAAGTTGATCAAATAAATCATCAATCCTTGACAATGGACATTTATTTTTAATTGTTACTTTATTCAACTCTCAATAGTCTATATACAATCTCATTGTACCATCCTTCTTTCGAACAAATAATATTGGCGTACCCCACGATGAAAAGTTAGGTATAATAAAACCTTTATTCGACAACTCTTGTAATTGTAATTTTAACTCTTTCACTTCTGTTGGGGCTATTCTTTATGGAGTTTTGAAAATTGGAGGCGTTCCTGACATTAAATCAATCACAAACTCCATCTTATGATCTGGTGGTATCCCAAGTAGATCATCGAGAAATACATATGAAAATTCTTGTCATTGGTACATCACTAAGATTCAAATTGTGTTGTGCTTCAATAACCATAACACTAACCAAGTATCCTATAAACCCAATATCTAGTAACCTTTGTGCTTTCAATGTCGATATCATTGGGAATCTGAAACCCTTTCTAATCTCAATGTATGTGAGTGGTTCATCTCCCAAAGGCTGAAAGGTTATTGACTTCTTTTTACAATCTATAATAGCTTGATATTTTGATAATCAATCCATACCCAAAATTATATCATAATCTTTCATATTCATTCCAACTAAATCAACATAGAGTTTTCGATTTTCTATAAGGATCATACAAGCTCTTAAAATCAGATTGATTTGTTGTACATCTCCAGATGGAATAGTCACACTATAGCTGACCTCTTGTATATTAGATATCCTACCCAACCTTCTCACAATCAGTAGACACAAATGAATGCGTAGCTCTAGAATCAAATAGTACATGTGCTGGAATGCCAAAGATAGAAAATTTATGTATTACAACTATAAATTTGTCTCGGCATCTGTTCTGGTTATAGTAAACACCCTTGCTGGCACCTTCTTTTCTCTATAGGATTTGGATTATCTGGGTATGCTAGAACAAGATGTCACACATTTCCATAAACATAACGTGTTCTAGTCTCTGTAGAACATACTCCAGTATGCTATCCACCACATCTAGGGCAAGATGATTGTGATGTTGAGGCTTTACCCTGATCCCATTGCTGTTGTCCTTGCCTCGATTGGAACTTAGGTTTCTGACTCTGACCTTAGAATGTTCTTTTCTTGTCATTTGTCGACGAATGTTCCCGTGACCTTGTCTAAACTATCATCGAGCCTCTTGAGCAGGACTAATTCTTTGTTCGACTTGTTCTGCAACTAATGCTCTCTCCGCTATTTGTGACTATGACATCCATTGGATTCTTGCTGTATTTACATCTCTATATAATTTTGTCCTCAATCCTTCAAGAAATCTTTCTATTTTAAATGCGCCACTATTAACCATATGGGTAGGAAATCTTGGTAGTTGCTCAAAATTGCGAATATACTCTTCCACTGTCATTCCTCATTGTCTCAGCCGTATAAATTCATATATTTTTATGGCTCAAACTGGGTCTGTAAAATATTTATTATGAAACAACTATTTAAATCTGTCCCAAGTCATAGCATTAATATCTTCTATGCTGCTCATGGTGTCCAACCAGTGTCCAACTCTACCTCGTAGCATAAAGGATGTGCCAACCTACTTTCTCTACCTCTGAAACTCTCATATATCTTAACACATTCTCTAAAGTTCTCAACCAATCATCTGCTGCTGTTGGGTTTACTGCATCATCAAATACTAGAACGTTTAGTTTTCTAAATCTTTCCCCAACTTTTCACAATCTATTTAGCTCTTTTCCCTTTCTCTCTGTTGTACTAACTTTTGAATTAGTTGTGATTGACGCTCAACTAGTTTCGTAAATCTATCAATAACAAAATCCCAACTATTATCTTTGGCTAAGCACCTCTTGTATTGGAGTTCTTACTACTGTCACCTCTCATTCTTACCAAAACTACGATACATGTTCACAAAATAATCATAATAAAGGTTGGCCAATATCATTCATGAAGCATGCAAAAGAGTAATTTAATGAAATAAAACTTATTGGCATAGCTGTGCTCTTTCGTAATCCGAGATTATGTATATGAACAGTCTACAGAATTACAACTTTGCCCTGATACTACTATCTATCACACCCTATTTATATAAATAACCACTCACCAGTATAAAAATAAAATTTTGACAACTCGACCTTGGCATATGATTGCACATTTTTTTAAATGGTAAAATGAATAAGCATTTTCATAATAAGATCTCTATATATTTTCACATAATCACCTGTGATGCTCATATAGCATATTAAGACAAAATACTATATAATCAAATTTCAACATATTTACATTGAGGTTATAAAAGAATCTACTAAAAGTTATACATATACAATACACGATTCCCAAAAATATAATACAACATATTGTAAGACCAAAACAACAGCCCACAATATAACCTTACTCGTCATCCATGTACATCGAACTTCGGAATCTCGTTAGAGCTTCACAGCTATCCATGTCTTTTATGAAGTTTCACTCACCTAAAATGCAAGAATTACAAAAGTTAATGCACAATAAATAAAAATCGTACATGCCATGTGTATGAGTAATACAAGTATATGACACCATATCATTTCCTTAAAAACATCATGCTAAAATGATGCGTATTCAAATATTTGTCAAAGTCAGCTCAAAATAATTTCATTTGAAATATTTTCCTTTCATTAGGTCCTTGACCACCTACTATGCATTGGATAGAGTTTTGCACAATATCAATATCAATAATCTAATGGACAATATGCTATTGACACATTCAAGTGGACCATCCTCTTAAGACCACTAAAAGCACATTCCCTAATTGTCCACATGATCACCCAAAAATATTTTTCCTTCGTGGCTCCAATAATCATAATATCACAAGGGTACAGTCGAGTGGTCCACCCCTCCCGTGATCACGAAAGACACATCCCTATCTTCCCTTGCAATCACCCAGGAAGTCTCACCCGTGATGCCAAAACATATCATATAAACATACCTCACATGCCTTGGTGCCGTAGTAGTGGTTAATAAAACATTTTATAATGTACATTCATTTTTCCAATCATGTCGTGTATGCTAGATTTTTTAACAATAGACAAATGTCGTGCATGCATGTGTAAATGCTCATGAATGACATACTCAATCAATATATTTTGAAGCCATATGCTTGTTGTAACTATCATATGATATACAATGAGTTTTTTTTATCAAGGTTATATAAATGTTACGACAATATTCTATAGAATTGTACAAATATTATATTCTTGCATCGTAGTTGTAAATGAATTTTTATTTACATTTTTTGCCTTTGTGTTTGTCAGTTTTCTACAAAGTATGATTCAAGTATGCTTCCAGCTGGTTAGGTCAATTTTCACATTTTGATCCCATTTGATTTGATTTGAATGGTTTGAATAGTGTGGACTTTTGAAAAGTATTTTTAACTAGATTTTCAAAATAAAAGATATTTTTCATGTTCAATATCATTTTAAAAGTCATTTTTATATTGATGTAAACATTTTATTAAAATAACTTTTAGAGTACAAAATAGTTTTTAATGCATAAAAATGTTTTTGATCTTAAAACATTTAATTACTAAAGATCAAAATATTAGTACATTTACATTTGAGCTAAGAAATCTAGTTTTTGATCTTGATTCGAAGTTTGGCTCTTAAGCTTTTGTCTTGATCTTTCTTTGGAGTTTGTCTTTTAAGATCTTTTCTTGAAGGATTATCTTGAATGCGTGACTTCGATCTGGACCTTTTTCATGAGTTTGATTTGTGATAGTCTTGATTTTGATATTTTGACAACGATCGATCAATTTATCGTTGGATGTTTTGAAAATTTTAATCACTTTAAATTTAATTGTTAGTAAATAAGATTAATTTGTTTGTTATAATCAAAACTTTAAAGTTATAATCAATTATATGTCAACAATTTTCCCATTTCTGATTATAACAAATAAGAAAATTTGCAAAATAATATCAATAAGGGATAAAGAATAAAGATATCACATTTTAAGCATATTCCCCCTATTTTTTACAAACTAATTGTCATCCATTTAAAACATATCAAATAATAAATTATTCAAATTATATCATTCAAAGTGTAGCATTTGATCATTCAAAACATATCATCTCACTCATCCCCCTTTTCAATACTTCTGAAATTTATCTTACTCAATTTTTCCCTTTTTGTTTAAGCAATAAGGTAGCACATATGAGAACAAGAGTATAACGTATAAGATCAAAACTTTAAATCAACCATGGGAAATAATGTTCCCCCTCAATTAAGCACAGAATACCAAAGAGGATAATCATCACATTTATATCAAAATACTAATCAAAGCATGAGTGATAAATGTCAATAGCATAACCAATTGGATAAAGTTTATAACAATTTTTAACATGTAAATTTCAATAGGAACACTTAGTATGAATTCAATTAGCCACATACTTCAAATTCATCAACAATTTTCAAACCTCTTAAAATATATGAAATCTATCAAGTGCAAAACGTTTAGTGATAATGTTGATCTTAAAAAGTGATGTTTAATCTCAATATACTTGGTTCGAGAGTACAAGATAGGACTTTTTGACAAGTTTATGGTACTAGTGTTATCGCACATTATAGGTATTGATCGAAAGATAAATAATAATCACTTAGTGTTTGCTTCATCCATAAAACTTGAGTACAACAATTAGTAGCCGATATATATTCGGATTCTGAGTAAACAATGCAATGGAATTTTGTTTCTTACTAAATAATGATACAAGTACAAAGCCTAAGAAGTGACATGTTCCGCTAGTGTTCTTACGGTCAATTGTGCAACTGGCCCAATGGGCATTTGAAAATGAGTGCCTTACCATAGACCTAATGTCTTGGTGCTACTAAGATATTTAAAGACCGTTTTATGACACTTAGGTGTGATTATTTAGGATTAAATTAAAATCTAGTACATAAGCATACACTAAACTGATTATCGAGTCTACAAGAGGTTAAGCAAATAAGATTCGATCATACCTCTATATTTTGTTATATCTACAGATGTACCTTGGCCCTCTTTGTCTAACTTGATTGATGAACTCATTGGAGTATTCATTGGCTTCAACTCCTCCATTTCAAACTTTTTGAGTATGTCCATGATGTACTTAGTTGACTAATGAAGATTCTATTACTAGTTTGTTTGATTTGAAGCCCAAGAAAGTACTTGAGTTCCCTATCATGCTTATTTCAAATTCTTCCCTCATACACTTAAGAAAATTCTTCGGATGGATCACCAATGATGAGTTCTTTTGAATGAGAAGGGACAAACCTCCATTCCTTAGGTAGAGATGGATCATTTTGTATTTCAAAAGATTCTATTTCACCTTGTTGAACGTTTGCTTTCTTTCTCATGTTGATCTTTAAGATCTTCCTTATTTTGATTTTTGATGTTCATTTGCTCAAAAGGAATATCCAAGCGTACATCATTAGCAATACCTTTCTATTGATCACGATAATTAGTTTCATCAATGGTTACATGCATGGATTCTTCAACGACTAATGATCTTTTCTTGAAAACTCTACAGACTTTGCTAATCGATGAATGTCCAAGGAAAATTCTACTATCGGATTTTGAATCAAATATTTATTAGTGTACAATAGAACATTTGCAATTAAATACTTTGAAATAACCGATATTGTGAACTATATTTTTTCAAAGCTCATAAGGAGTTTTTGTTTTCTTTCGACTAGCTAAAACTCTATTAACAATATAGTGAGTGGGGTTAACGGCTTCGGCTCAAAAATGTTTTGATAAACTATTTTCATTTGGCATAGTCTTAGACATTTCTTTCAATGTACGATTCTTCCTTTCTACTACACCATTTTTTTGAGGAGTTCTACGAGTCGAGAAATTATATTCATATCCATTTTCATTACAAAATTTATCAAATGCAATATTATCAAAATTTCCACCACGATCGCTTCTAATAGTTGTAATGGTATATGCTTTTTTCATTTTGAACCTTTTTTACAAAAGTATTTAAATGCATTCAAAGTAGGGCTGTAAGCAAAAACCGCCAAACCGGAAAACCGAACCGAAACCGCAATTTCGAAACCGGCGGTTTGGTGCCACGTGGACCCGTCAACGAAATGGTTTTGAACCAAACCAAACCGGTCAAAAACGGTTTGGTTTAGGTTTGAGAATTTTAATTATGGTTTGAAACCAAACCGGACCGGCGAAAAATATATAAAATAAAAAAATAAAAAATTGATTTTTTTTTGAAAATTTATCCAAAATTTCAATTTTGTAAAATTGAATAATGTTGTCATTTTGTAGGTATTTTTGTCAATTTCTAATTTTCTATTAATTATTAAGATTTATGACCTGCCCAAGCCTAATTATATATATAAAAAAGGCTCAAATTTGAAAGAAGTAGCACTAAACAGCTCAATCCAAGTCCATATACTCACAAGTCACGACCATAATCTTCCAATTTCCATTTCTCTCACTCGCAACTCGCTGGTCGCAGCCTCGCTCCTCGCGGCGCCTCCTAGTTTCCCCCAAATCGTCAACGCCCTCGAAATCTCGAACCTCCCAATCCCCCGTAGTGTACGTTCGTCAATATTATTAGACTATTTTAGGTTCTTGCATATTTATTTGATCGTGAGTAAGGCTTAAAATTGAAATTTTGTCACTTTCTAGTTGAAATTTGTTTACATATTTATTGATCGTGAGTAAGGTTTAAAGTTGAAATTCGGGCTATCAGGTGCGCAAAAGACATTTGTTTACATATGAGAGAATATGTATAATTCCGTGTTAAATTGCAGAAGATGAAGGTGGGTATATATAGTGGAATGAGAGAGAAAAAATATTTGCAGCTTGTCTTTTGGAAGCCATTATTAGATGGATCCGTGTCTTAATTCTTTTTTTTTTTCTAATTTGCTAATTAAATTTTTTTTTGTGTATGAAGGACAAATTGATCATGAGTTCTGTGGCTTCTTGAGTATGTGAATGTTTCTTCTTTTTGCTGCTAGTTCTGTGAGTTCTGTGACAAAATTTGATGTTTCTTGAGTTATATGACAAAATTAATTCGTTTATTCCTTTTGCTAGTTGAAAATGGACATTGTTATGTGTTTTTGGACCTTATATTTATTTTAGTGGATATTGTATCTTTATCGTAAAGTATTATCATAAAACGTCAAAAGGGCGAATAAAAAGCTATGCTTTAATTTTTTTTTTTATTTTACTTTTATTTTGTTGGTATTTAGATTTATAGTAAATATATTTAGTTTGTTTTAGATTTATTTCTAGTAAGATATAAATATATATTGAATTAATGGCATAAAAGTAGATACTAGACAAGAAAAAAATATACGCGAAACCGGCGGTTTAAAACCAGACCAAACCGTTAGGTTTAGGTTTGAGTTTTTTTCAAACCGGTCAAAACGGTTTGGTTTAGGTTTAAGCTTTTCTCAAACCGGTCAAAACGGTTTGGTTTGAAAATTTGTCAAAAACCGCAAAAACCGGACCGCTTACACCCCTAATTCAAAGCTACATCTTTTATGTTAAAAAATAAGACTCAAGTAAATTTAGAAAAGTCATCAATAATGACGAAAGCGTAATGTTTATCACTTAAGCTTGCATTTCTAGATGATCCAAATAGATCCATATGGAGAAATTGTAAAGGTCTTATAGTTGAAGAATGTTGCTTTAATTTGAAAAATCTCTTCACTTATTTTTCAAATTGACATGCATCACAAATTTTGCAAACCTTTAACAAATTTATTTGTTTGGGAAATATTTGAAACTAGGTCCATGCAAATATGACCTAATCTTCTATGCCACAATCAAGTATCATTTTTTAATCGTGATAAACATTTTTCTACACATTCAAAGTCAATGTTTATGGCATAAACATTCTTACTTTGGTTTCCTATAAATATCACCTCTTGTGATGTAGTATTCCCAGTAAGACACTTGGAAGAATCAAATTTGATATGAGTTACCTTATCACGCAATTACTAATATTAAGTAGATTATGTGTTTACGTTTATCTACTGAGACAACATTTTCAGTAGAGGGAGATTAATGATTACAAATATTTCCAGTGATCTTTCCTTTGGTATAATGTTCAAAAGTAACATGACTTCCATCTTTAATTTTGAAGTTTTACAGTAAAGCTTGATCACTGATTATGTACTTTGAGCATCTACTATCCAGGGACCATTTGCTCTTTTATTTTCTTTGGCACCTACAAAAATAATTCAATTTTTGGTCTTTGGTACCCATACAACCTTGGGTCCTGGTAGTTAGTGTTACTGGACTTTTCAATCCATTTTGTAGTTGCCTTCAAAATGTAACCTTTTTTTTATAGAACAATGAAAAGCTACATGTCCATTTTTATTGCAAAAACTAC
The DNA here is from genome assembly GCA_035079005.1 of Fraxinus americana. Taxonomy (NCBI): domain Eukaryota; kingdom Viridiplantae; phylum Streptophyta; class Magnoliopsida; order Lamiales; family Oleaceae; genus Fraxinus; species Fraxinus americana. The sequence continues at coordinate 20,276,749 of CM068716.1, forward strand.
ATGTGACATTTGGAAGATGGGAAGTGGAGGCTTTAATAAAGAAAATTTTAATGGACTTCTGTTTCAGAAATGGTTTGTATCCAATTCCTCCTCGTATAGTTTAAAATTTGGACGCGTTTTTTCAGTTGTTCAATTTCATTAGAACTCTTTTGTTCTAGTAACTTTCAGATTACATCTGACTCGTTTAGAGTTTTTATGAGTTTCCTATATATAGGGCTCATTCTTTTCATTGTAAAAATAACAAATTATTGAGAGATTAAATCAAAGCAAGGTTGCTTTCTTCTTGTTGTTCATTGAACTTAACTTTGAACTTATTTTAGATTTCATCTTTGTGGCGTTCAATGATTTCATAGCAAGGTAATTTTTGTGATTAAGGGGTCAAGTTCCTTTATAACTTGGTTCCTTGATTCAATAAATTATTGGGTCAAGCTTCAAACCGGGATTTTCTCTTTCTTGGGTTTGATTTAATCTTTTGTGGGTTTCAAAGCTATTATTACTATTTGTGTTCGCATCACATATATAGGAGGACTCAAAACCCCTAATCAAAATGGAAAATTGATTACGTCCAAAGAATAACGCGGTAGTTGTAGCACAGTTTTGGGGTGTCGTATCCACAGGGAGATGTAAGAATATTTAAAGGATCAAAAATGTTGAATTGTTCTCTCAAATGTGTAATAAAATTTAATGTTGAAAGGTGAAATTAAAATCAATAATTCGAAGCAGTGAAGCATCAGAATTCTCTCAATTGGATTGGATCAGTCATATCAATTATTCATTTTTATAATACAATTAGAGACTTTCATCCCAACACTTTAATCGGAAGATATATCGTGAACATCAATTTAATTTACAAATGTAATCCTAGAACTTAGATTTAAGACATATTCGCACAATTTTATTGGAACAAGATCAAAGATCGACCATATACATCAAGCATAAGGCAGTAATCAATCCGCCAATAAAGTGAAATTGAGATTAAAATTAAAATTCAACAACTCGTTTAATCTAACGATAGAAGAAGCATGACTGGATCTATGAAGGATATAATAATTGTTAAACCAATCTCAACAATAAATAATTGAAATTGAAACTCAATAAATAGTTTGATTGAACAATGGAAAAAGTATGACTGAATCCACGAAAAATCTTGTAAATATTAAACCGTTTTCAATATTAATTCAAGAGAATGAAAATCTAAATTCTAGCATTGTTTGACAATGAAAAAATCAAATTAAATGAATAAAAGATATGAAATCACCAATTCCAATCGAGTTCCTTCGTAGTTTCACCAAGGATTTTAGTTCTCCATGAGTTTCTTGAGCCAAAGAGGAGAAGAATGGTGTATGGGGCCTCTTCCATATGTATTCTGCTGTTAAGTATTTGTAAGAGTATAAAATTGGATGAAAATCACGTCCAAATTGGTTTCCAAAAGAGTTCTAATCGAATAAGGAAAGTTGTCTTCGCGCACGAATTTTTGTCTCTGCACAGCAGTCAGTAATTTGGTTATGACTTTCTTTTCTGATATCCGATTTAGAAGATTCAAAATGCATTGAAAAGATAACTCAAGGAGATACAACTTTGTTAGAAATATATCTTTTCCAATTAGGACTTGTACTATGCCAAAAATGGATCTCAATTTTCAGCTAAAAATTTGGAATATATCTTGTGCGAATTGGAAATTAGTTTTGATAATATTCCATTCCTTTTTGACTTCTAATTGCTTCCAATCGACCCTTAGCACTCTCAAACCTTCATCGTGAGTTCCGACATAATTTTTGAGTATTTTCACTTTAGTTCCTGAACTTTCACTTTCTTCCATTCTGGTCATTTTTCACTTGTTCCTCCTTATTTCCGCTACATTCATCACTTGTTCTGCAAAACATGAATTGCATAGAATTAAGCTATATTCCAACATATTAATCAACAATTGCTCATATTTTGACAGTAAAATAAGTATGTAAAACGTACTTATCAAACTCCCCCAAACTTGAACTATTGTTTGTTCTCAAACAACAACAATATAACTTAACACTACAAACAACATGGTTTAACAATATGTCGTGTCTCAGGTTTGAAATTTGGTAATCAGACAAATAAACAATTACAACAGTGTAAAAATTAAATCAGTCTCCACCTGTTATATGCATAACCTGACGTGTGTGTGAAAATTCATGTCAACATATTAAGATTATGATTGGTTCAATCCCTGACCCATAGTAGTCAAATATATACTTTTCTCGCTCGAGAGATACACACACCCCCAAACTTATGCTTTCATTCAATTTTCCTGTGGTGTATTCTAAGTTGAATCCATTCAATTATATTCCTTACCCTCTCTTAGTTTGGATAGACATTACTCCTACAAGTCCACACTTCAACAAGTCGGGATTCTCCTATAGTTTTTATTGCTTTAACCCTTAAGACTAGACTAAGTTACTTACTTCTCGTCAAATGTGTAGTTTTGTCAACTGAATGTATGGGGCGTAATCAATGTATTTGAATATTTTTTTTTCTTTCTTTTCATTTTTTTCTCCATTTCTTTTTCTCTTTTTATTTGAGTATCTTCTCATTTGCTTTCTATATAACCCATGTAACGAGTTTTAGGATAACTCCCAAGTCAGATGACCATAGGGCACCAAGTTTTAAATCACCCTCATAGACTTAATCACCCGAGTTATATAGGCTCGAAAAGATACTTTTTATGTACTCAAAGATTAGTGCAATGCCCATTTTCTTTTAGACATCCAATTTTTAAAACTAACCTCTAATTTAAAGCTTTCACCTTGTTTTTATCTCAATGAGTTTCAGACACTCCACACAAGGTTTTCATGCATGGAATCCCTACTTATCTCAGTGTTTCCCTGTAATAGTTCAATCATCTCCAAACTAACATATATTTGGATTTATGGAATACAACACTAGAGGTTATTAGGTTGTATCACTAAGTTCCACTATCCTCTACAAAATGAACTGCATCACTAACTCAATATGCCAAACATAAGTAATGTGCATAGAAAATGTCAAGTTTTACATAAACAGGTCTAAACTAATCCAATAATGTACTATTTCATCATTCACAGCTGATACTTATCTCAATGGTTCTCAAAAATTTTGAAACTCCATGATATTACTTATGCAAATTCACAACAAAAACCAACAGAATCTTCCCCCCAACTAAATTTTGCATTGTCTTCAATGCATGAACATGATAAACAAATGAAGGGAATGACAAATATCAATAGTGCAGTGAAGCAACATAAACTTAAAATGTAAGAGTCGAAAGCACTCAATGGAATGGTAAAGCAAAGAAAATGACAAATTAACTAGAATAAAAATGCAAAAGTAAAAGGCAGAAGAAAAAGAACGAACTCCCCTTGAGTTGCCTCTCAAGCAGCGCCTTTGTTTATTGTCTTTGGCTCGACCCAATGTTTCCTCCCTAACCTGCATCCAGTAAGTGTGGTTTCAATTTTCTTTGCAATGCACTAAGCTCCTTGGACATAAGCACTGGTGATGTTCCTCCGCCTCCATCAAATACATGCGTGGGATAACCAGAGGAAAGCTCAGAATCAGGAGTAGGGACCTGCAAGACAAAAGGTAAAGTTCTCTCATTAGAAACTGGCAATGTAAAATAAGAACTATTACCTGACTCTTGATCATCTATCTCAAGATGTTTATTGATGGTGAAGTCTACTCCATCCGGTTCTAGAGTTTCTTGTGCTGGTCCAAGGAACATACTATCAGCAACCTCTTGAGTGAGTGCATCAATCATGTGTGTTTGATGACACTTGTCATCCTCCTCTAACTGCTTAGTGATATGGAAAATGTTGACTTCTAGAGTTATATTCCCAAATGATAGTTTCATAAGACCATTCCTACAATTAATCAGAGCATTAACAGTAGCAAGGAAAGGTCTACCAAGAATGATAGGAATTTTAGAGTCAACGTTCACATCATCTTTTACATCCAACACCAAGAAATCCACGGGATAGTAAAATTTATCAATTTGAATCAAGACATCCTCGACTACTCCCCTAGGTTTAATAGTGGACCTATCAGCTAATTGTAAAATCACAAATGTAGGCTTCATCTCACCCAAACCTAATGATAGGTAAATAACAAGCCTGTTTGGTAAAACTTCTCATTTTCTACAGTAAATCAATTCTCATTTTCAATCACATATTCTTCAATAAAATAATATTTTCCATCACATCAATACTTTTTTTTTCTTTTTCAACCACACATTTCCCATCATATCACTATTCAAAAATCAATTCTTCCCTCAAAAATCCTTACCAAACACACTCAACATAAGGTATGAGATTGACACTAGCCGTTAAATCTAGAAGAGTTTGTCCAAACTCATGACTCCCAATGATGCAAGACACAGTAGGACAACTAGGGTCCTTATACTTAGGTGGGACTCTTTGTTCAATCACTGCACTCACTTGCTCGGTCAAGAAAGCAGTTTTCTTGACATTATGTTTCCTTTTGATAGTGCATAAATCCTTAAGGACTTTAGCATACGTAGGAATCTGTGAAATTACATGCAAAAAGGGCAAATTGATTTTTACCTGCTTTAGATGCTCTAAAACTTCACTATGTTGACCAGCAGATTTTGAGGTGGACTTAAGAGCTAGTGGGAAAGGTGCTTTCACTGGATTTGTCATCACTTCCTCTCTAGGGTTACTCTCTTCAGGCTCACTAGACTCTTTCTCAGTTTCCCTAGGTATAGGGATTGGTTCTATGACTTTCTCTGACCTAGTGGTTATGACATTTACCTCCCTAAGATTGTTTACATTAGATCCTGAGATTTGTGCCATGTATTGCCTCGTAGGATTAGGTTGAGGTTGAGCTGGAAATTTTCCACGTTCCTCTACAGCTAAGACACTAGTTAGTTTGGAGATATGATTCTTGATTTCTTTATGATCCTCAACAATTTGGGTAATCATAGTCTCGAATTTTTGATTTTTTTTCCCTTTGCCTCCATAAAAGAATGTAAGGTGTCCTCTAAAAAATTCCTAGACGTTGATGGTTGATGTGATGGTGTATTGAAAACTCTAGGTGGCTGAGTAGGTTGCTGGTTATCAAATTTCCAGCTGAAATTAGGATGATTCCGCCACCCCTGATTGTAGGTCTCGGAATATGGGGCATAAGACTTTTTGTACACACCTAAAGCATTACAGTGTTCATCATAAACCCCCCTCATCTCAGCTAGAGCAAAACACTCTTGCACTGGATGATTGAGTCCACCACACAAACCACACGGCCCAGAAGACTCAACACGAGCAACAGTAGATGTAGGCTTTGAACTACTAGTGCGTAGGTTCTCAATTTCTCTAGTTAGGGCTTCTACCTTAGCTCTAAGATTGTCTTCTTCCCTAAAATGATAGATGCTTGTACTAGAAGGATTTCCTACGGCTCATGACCTATTGGTGCTATCAGTAGCATTAGGGCCAGTCCAGGTGTGGGCTTTCTCAGATAAGTCATCTAAATATCCTATAGCCTCATCTGGATCTTTTTGTAGGAAATCACAATTACACATCATTTCAACAAACTGACGCTCTCGATGTTAACCCTTCATAGAAATAGCTCACGATGCGCCAACTCTCATAATCATGGTGCGGACAAAGAGCTTGGAGTTCTTTATACCTTTCTCACGCTTGATATAAAGTTTCACTCTCCTTTTGGATAAAAGAAGAGATCTGCTTTTTCAAAGCAGTAGTTTTGTGGTGGGGAAAGTATTTGCCAAAGAACGTTTGGGTCATTTCAGCCCAAGTTCCAATCGACCGTGGTCTCAACGAATACATCCAACTTTTTTCTTTATCTTTAAGCGAAAAAAAGGAAAAATTTAAGTTTGAATGTATCTGCTGTACCATAGTGATTGTGGAAGGTCGCAACTACCTCCTCAAATTCCCTAATATGCACGTATGAATTTTCATTTTCGAGTCAATGAAAAGTGGGAAGAAGTAGAATCATTCCCGGTTTAAGGTCCATACGTGGCATATTAGGTGGAGAAATAATGCATGACGGTATGGATGTACACGTGGGGTGCAAATAATCATGCAAAGTTCTATATGGTACCCATCATGCTCACTGTCAGACATTGTGTTATGTGATGTGGTGTCAGTTTTAACAGATGCAGAATCAAAAGAAGGGTTAAAAAAATGTTCAAACTCTGTGTCGGGTCTGTTCGCATATCGTCTTCGTTCTCCTTGATACCTGCTCATAGAAAAAGTAAAAGAAAATAAAGTGAAAATAGGAAAAGTACAATAAAGAAAATTAAACGAACTAAAAACAAAATAAAAGGAACGATGTCACCCTTTTGTGGTCGATCCTTGCGTATTTTGTACCGTCTCCCCGGCAACGGCGCCAAAATTTGATTACGCCCAAAGAATAACGCGGTAGTTGTAGCACAGCTTTGGGGTGTCGTATCCACAGGGAGATTGAAGAATATTTAAATGATCAAAAAGGTTGATGTTCTCTCAAATGTGTAATAAAATTTAATGTTGAAAGGTGAAATTAAAATCAATAATTCGAAGCAGTGAAGTGTCGGAATTCCCTCAATTGGATTGGATCAGTCATATCAATTATTCATTTTTATAACACAATTAGAGACTTTCATCCCGGCACTCTAATCGGAAGATATATCGTGAAAATCAATTTAATTTACAAATGTAATCCTAGAATTTAGACTTAAGACATATTCGCACAATTTTATTGGAACAAGATCAAAGATCGACCATATACATCAAGCATACGGCAGTGATCAATCCGCCAATAAAGTGAAATTGAGATTAAAATTCAACAACTAGTTTAATCTAACGATAGAAGAAGCATGACTGGATCTATGAAGGATATAATAATTGTTAAACCAATCTCAACAATAAATAATTGAAATTGAAACTCAATAAATAGTTTGATTGAATAATGGAAAAAGCATGACTGAATCCATGAAAAATCTTGTAAATATTAAATCGATTTCAATATTAATTCAAGAGAATGAAATTCTAAATTCTAACATTGTTTGACAATGAAAAAATCAAATTAAATGAATAAAAGATATGAAATCACCAATTCCAATCGAGTTCTTTCGCAGCTTCACCAAGGGTTTTTGTTCTCCATGAGTTTCTTGAGCCAAAGAGGAGAAGAATGGTGTATGGGGCCTCATCCATATGTATTCTGCTGTTAAGTATTTGTAAGAGTCAAAAATTGGATGAAAATTACGTCCAAATTGGTTTCCAAAAGAGTTCTAATCGAATAAGGAAAGTTGCTTTCGCGCTCGGATTTTTTGTCTCTGCACAGTATTTAGTAATTTGATTATAACTTTCTCTTCTGATATCCGGTTTAGATGATTCAAGATGCGTTGGAAAGATAACTCGAAGAACTACAACTTTGGTAGAAATAGCTCTTTTCCAATTCGGACTTTTACTATGCCGAAAATGGGTCACAATGTTCGGCTAAAAATCTAGAATATATCTTGTGCGAATTGGAAATTAATTGTGATAATATTCCATTCCTTTTTGACTTCTAATTGCTTCCAATTGACCCTTAGCTCTCTCGAACCTTCATCGTGAGTTCCGACATAATTTTTGAGTATTTTCACTTTAGTTCCTAAACTTTCACTTTCTTCCATTCTGGTCATTTTTCACTTGTTTCTCCTTATTTTCGCTACATTCATCACTTGTCCTACAAAACATGAATTGCATAGAATTAAGCTATATTCCAACATATTAATCAACAATTGTTCATGTTTTAACAGTAAAATAAGTATGTAAAACGTACTTATCAAAAATAGATAAATTTGATAACGATAGAGTTTGAATTAAATTGAACAACTAAATTCCAAACCCCAAAATAATCCTTTGTAGTAGCGTGGTGGGTCACTTTTCGTAGGTTTATGAAAACTTGACTCTTGCAACTACATGAAGATTAATGCCTTGCGGTTGCATGGTTGTCCGGAAAGCCTTCATTTTCCTTTGTTCGAATCAAATGCACCAAGGTTGGTTCCTCTTTCATGCCCATATTGAAACTTTGTGAATTGCTCGTTGCACTCGAACTCTCGGCCCACGTAGCTTGTACAATCCTTGCATAGCTTCCTTAATCTTGTCATTGGTCCATCTTCAACATGCTTTGATCCTTGTTAGCTTGCCTTCCATGATTCTCATCAAGGCCTATGAAGATCAATTGCAATTAAAATGGTAAGGAAGGGAAGAAAAAGAAAGAGAGGCAAAATAAGAATGAAACTGAAATTTCAAGGAAAAAAAGAGATAGTAAGAGAGGTGGCTGAAAAAAAAATAAAAAAGGAGTAGAACCACAAGAGATAGAGATCTTGCAAAGAAAAGAAAAGACATGTGTGAGTTTTTTTTTTTTTTTTTTTTTGCAAAAGAGAGTGAAATTAAGAGGGCTTTCATGGAAAACTAGCCTTCGATATTGCTGGTTTACAAGGAATCCTTCCATAATCTTGAGGAAACTAACCAACCCCTCCCTAATTTGGCTATTTCTCTATTGTAGGAATTTTAGGACATGTTCCCTGAGGAGATACCTAGTGGGTTGCCACCCATCATTCGAGGCATTGAATATCAAATTGATTTTATATCTCATGCTATTATTCCAAACTGACCAGCCTATAGAAGTAATCTTGAGGAGACAAAGGAGTTGCAAAGGCAAGTGGAGGAGTTGATGAGCAAAAGTAAGGTAGAGATAAGTCCATGTGCGGTGCCAATGTTACTTGAGCCTAAAAAGGATGGGACATGGAGAATGTGCATCGATTTCAGGTAGTCAACAGCATAATGGAATTGGAGCCATTTTAATGCTAGATAGGTGACTAATAAATAGCATATTTCATTGAAAAGCTAAGTCGGGCAGCTTTGAGTTGTCATACTCACGACAAATAGCTTTATGCTCTTGTTCAAGTCTTGGAGACATGTCAACAATACCTATGGCCAAAGAAGCTTGTAATCCACACCAACCATGAACCATTGAAATATCTAAAGGGCCAAAGTAAGTTAAACAAGAGGCATGCGAGATGGATGGAGTTTATTGAAATTTTTCCCTATGTCATTCAGTATAATCAAGGTAAGGATAATGTTGTTGTTGATACATTATTAAGAGGTATGTACTTCTTACATCTTTAAGTGCCAAAATACTTGGGTTTGAATATATTAAGGACATGTATGTCAATGATAAGACTGGAATTGATAAATATTATAAGTATGATGAATATTTGTTTAAAGAAAAAAAGTTATGTGTGCCCAATTATTTCATGCGTGAATTGTTAGTAAGTGAAGCATATAGTGGGGTTTTAATGGGATATTTTGATATTAAGAAAACCTTAGAAATGTTGCATGTGAGCATTTTTATCGGCCTATGATTACGCCCAAAGAATAACGCGGTAGTTGTAGCACAACTTTGGGGTGTTGTATCCACGGGAGATGAAAGAATATTTAAAGGATCAAAAATGCTGAATTGTTCTCTCAAATATGTAATAAAATTCAATGTTGAAACGTGAAATTAAAATCAATAATTCGAAGCGGTGAAACGTCGGAATTCCCTCAATTGGATTGGATCAGTCATATCAATTATTCATTTTTATAACACAATTAGAGACTTTCATCCCGGCACTCTAATCGGAAGATACATCGTGAAAATCAATTTAATTTACAAATGTAATCCTAGAATTTAGACTTAAGACATATTCGCACAATTTTATTGGAACAAGATCAAAGATCGACCATATACATCAAGCATAAGGCAGTAATCAATCCGCCAATAAAGTGAAATTGAGATTAAAATTCAACAATTAGTTTAATCTAACGATAGAAGAAGCATGACTGGATCTATGAAAGATATAATAATTGTTAAACCAATCTCAACAATAAATAATTGAAATTGAAACTCAATAAATAGTTTGATTGAACAATGGAAAAAGTATGGCTGAATCCATGAAAAATCTTGTAAATATTAAACCGATTTCAATATTAATTCAAGAGAATGAAAATATAAATTCTAGCATTGTTTGATAATGACAAGATCAAATTAAATGAATAAAAGATATGAAATCACCAATTCCAATCGAGTTCCTTCGCAGCTTCACCAAGGGTTTTAGTTCTCCATGAGTTTCTTGAGCCAAAGAGGAGAAGAACGGTGTATGGGCCTCCTCCATATGTATTCTGCTGTTAAGTATTTGTAAGAGTCGGAAATTAGATGAAAATCACGTCCAAATTGGTTTCCAAAAGAGTTCTAATCAAATAAGGAAAGTTCCTTTCGTTCGCGGATTTTTTGTCTCTGCACAGCAGTCAGTAATTTGGTTATAACTTTCTCTTCTGATATCCGATTTAGACAATTCAAGATTTTTTGGAAAGATAACTCGAAGAGCTACAACTTTGTTAGAAATAGATGTTTTGCAATTCGGACTTTTACTATGCCAAAAATGGGTCACAATGTTCGGCTAAAAATCTGGAATATATCTTCTGCGAATTGGAAATTGATTTCGATAATATTCTATTCCTTTTTGACTTCTAATTGCTTCCAATCGATCCTTAGCACTCTCGAACCTTCATCGTGAGTCCCGACATAATTTTTGAGTATTTGCACTTTAGTCCTTGAACTTTCACTTTCTTCCATTCTGGTTATTTTTCACTTATTTCTCATTATTTCCGCCATATTCATCACTTGTCCTGCAAAACTTGAATTGCACAGAATTAAGCTATATTCCAACATATGAATCAACAATTGCTCATGTTTTGACAGTAAAATAAGTATGTAAAACGTACTTATCAAACTCCCCCAAACTTGAACTATTGTTTGTCCTCAAACAACAACAATATAACTTGACTTTACAAATAACACGGTTTAACAATATGTCGTGTCTCATGTTTGAAATTTGGTAGTCAGATAAATGAACAGTGCAAAAATTAAATCAATCTCCACCTGTTATATGCATAACCTGACGTGTGTGTGTGAAAACCCATGTCAACATCTTAAGATTTGTGATTGGTTCAACACTTGTCCCAAAGTAGTCCAATATATCCTTTCCTCGCTCGAGAGATTCACACACCCCCAAACTTATGATTTTTACTCATTTTCCCGAGGTGCATCATAGGTTCAACTTTTCATTTCTATTCCTTACCCTCTCTTAGTTTGGATAGACCTTACTCTTACAAGTTTACACTTCAATAAATCGAGATTCTCCTAAGTTACTTGCTTCTCATCAAAGGTAAAGTTTTGTCAACTGGATGTCTGGGGCTTAATCAATGTATTTGAATAGAATTTTTTTTTTCATTTTCATATTTTCTCAATCTTTTTTTTAGCATCTTCTCATTTGCTTTCTGTATAACCCATGTAGCGAGCTTTAGGCCGATGACTCTCAAGTCAGATGAACATAGGGCATCAGGTTTTAAATCACCCTCACAGGCTTAATCACCCGAGTTATATATGCTCGAAAAGATGCTTCAATGTACTCAAAGATTAGTGCAATGCCCCTATTTTTTTTTAGATATCCAATCTCTAAAACTAGCCTCTAACTTAAAACTTTCACCTCGTTTTCATCTCAATAGGTTTCAGACAATCCACACAAGGTTTTCATGCATGAAATCCCTATTCATCTCAGTGTTACCCTGTAACAGTTCAATCATCTCCAAACTAACCTATAATTGGATTTATAGAATATGACACTAGAGGTTATTTGGTTGTATCACTACATTCCACTATCCACTACATACTGAACCGCATCACTAACTCAAAATGCTAACATAAGTGTCGTGCATAGAAAATGTCAAGTTGTACATAAACAAGTATAGACTAATCGGATAACACACCATTTTCATCATTCATAACTGACACATATTCCAATAGTCACATCATAGCTGGCATAATTATTAAACCCACACAAGCACACAAAGCAAGAATTAAAGTCTAATACTAAAAGATAAAAACTAGAATTTTTTATTTTTTTAAACACACAAACATTCGACAGACAAACATTCAAAAATTGCAGTTAAAACGATGAATGAAATGCTCATGCACCACCCTAAAAATTAATTGAAACATTGTCCTCAATGTAAAATCAATAGTTCCAATAGAAGAGAAGGAAAGATATCACCTGAGTATAGCAGCAAACTCACAACAGCCGAAAAAGAAATAGAAACCTGAAAGTACTCAATTGAAATGGTAATGCAAGAAATGAAAGAACCTAACATAATGCAAAACAAACTAAAAAAAGAAATTAAAAATTGAAAATACAGAAAAGTAAAGTGATGGACGGAAATGGAAGGTGTCAAGGATGGTAAACTGGGTCTGCAAGAGGAATTTCTTCCTCCACAGGCACCTGCTGCCCATATGCTATCTTTAAACGCTGTCCATTCACATTAAATACCCTACCATCTTTAGGGTCCTCGATTTCAATTGCCCCATGGTTAAAGACCTGTTTCACCACAAAAGGACCAGACCACCTAGAACGAAGTTTCCCTGGATGTTTATGGAGTCGGGAATCATACAAGTAAACTTTCTGATTTGGTTCAAATATTTTTCGAAGAATGTGTCTATCATGAAACGTTTTCATTTTTGCTTTGTAAAGTTTAGCATTCTCATAAGCATCATTTCTCAACTCCTCCAACTCAGTTAACTGAAACTTCGTAAGTTTACTACCTTCCTCTAGATCAAAGTTAAAGTGTTTGATAGCCCAAAAGGCTCGGTGCTCGAGCTCTACAGGCAAATGACAAGGTTTTCCAAAGACAAGTCTATACGGTGACATGCCTAAAGTGGTCTTAAAAGCAGTTCGGTAGGCCCAAAGTGCGTCATTCAATCTCAGCGACCAGTCCTTACGATTAGGGTTTACAGTTTTCTCCAAAATTTGCTTGATTTCCCTATTTGCTAATTCAACCTGTCCACTAGTCTGGGGATGATAAGCAGTTGATATTTTATGAATGGCTCGGTCCTTTTTCATTAGAGCCTCAAACGAACGGTTACAGAAATGTGTACCCTTATCACTAATAATAGCCCTTGGTGTCCCAAACCTAGATAACACATTTTCCTTAAGGAATTTCACAACAGTTTTGTTGTCATTGGCTCGACAAGCTGCTGCTTCGACCCATTTAGACACATAATCTACAGCCACAATGATATACATATATCCAAAGGAAGGTGGAAAGGGGCCCATAAAATCAATACCCCAACAATCGAAGATTTCTATCACTAAAATGGGGTTTAATGGCATCATGTTGCGTCGAGACAAAGCACCAAGCTTTTGACACTTCTCATAAGATTTACAGTAAATGTTAGTGTCTTTGAATAAAGTGGGCCAATAAAAACCATATTGCAAAATTTTTGCAGCAGTCTTTTTCATGGAAAAATGACCGCCACAAGCCTGTGAATGACAAAAGTCTAGTACGTTAGGTATCTCCTCATTAGGCACACAATGCCTTAAAATTTGATCAGGGCAGTATTTGAATAGGCATGGGTCATCCCAATAAAACTTACGCACCTCAACTAAAAACTTTCTCTTATCCTGCGCACTCCACTCGCTTGGGATTTCACCTATAGCTAGGTAGTTGACAATATGAGCAAACCAGGGTAAAGAGGAAACAGAAAACAAGTGTTCATCTGGGAAGTCATCTCTAATGGGCAATTGATTCACATTATCCTGAAAAGTTAACCTAGATAAATGGTCTGCTACCCCATTTTCTACCCCCTTTTTATCTTTAATAGCAATGTCAAATTCCTGTAGGAGTAGAATCCACCTAATCAGTCGTGCCTTAGCATCCTTCTTGGAAAGTAGGTACTTAAGAGCAAAATGGTCTGTGAAGATTGTGATAGGAGAACCAATTAAATAGGATCGAAACTTATCTAAAGTAAAGACTACAGCTAGTAGTTCCTTCTCAGTTGTGGAATAGTTCATTTGAGCACCACTTAAGGTCCTACTAGCATAGTAAATGACAAAAGGTTTACCCTCCCTTCGTTGCCCAAGGACAGTACCTACCGCATAATCACTAGCATCACACATAATCTCAAAAGGTAACGACCAATCAGGTGATTGCATTATGGGTGCTGAAGTTAGCCTATCAGTCAAGGTTTTAAACTCCTCTTAACAAGCTGGGGTCCAATCAAGGGTAGCATCCTTGGCTAAGAGATTACATAAAGGTCTAGATATGGATGAAAAGTTTTGTATAAACCTTCTATAGAAACCTGCGTGGCCAAGGAAAGATCTGATATCTTTAGTTGTCTTAGGTGTGGGCAACTTGGAGATCAATTCAATCTTAGATTTGTCAACTTCTATCCCCTTAGATGAAACAATATGACCTAGGACAATACCTGAAGAAACCATAAAATGACATTTCTCCCAATTCAAAACCAACCCCTTTTCCTCACATCGGGTTAGAACTCTCTCCAAGTTTAACAAGCATGCATCAAAAGAAGTACCAAAAACAGTTAGGTTATCCATAAAGACTTCCATACAGTTTTCTACCATATCACTAAACATACTCATCATGGATCGTTGAAAAGTAGCAGGAGCGTTACATAATCCAAATGGCATCCTACGAAATGCATAGGTACCAAAAGGACAAGTGAAAGTGGTCTTTTCCTGATCCTCCAATGCTATCTCAATCTGATAGTAACCAGAATAATCGTCCAAGAAACAGTAAAAAGGATGGCCAACCACACGCTCAAGAATTTGGTCCAGAAATGGGAGGGGAAAATGGTCCTTCTGAGTGGCAGCATTCAACTTCCTATAATCAATACACATGAGCCATCCAGTCACAGTTTTGGTAGGGACCATTTCACCAAGTTCATTTTTAACCACCGTGACTCCTGATTTCTTAGGGACTACCTGTGTCGGGCTAACCCATTTACTATCGGCAATAGGATAAATTATTCCTGCATCTAACAATTTTAGCACTTCATTTTTCACTACCTCTTTCATTGTGGGGTTCAGCCTACGTTGTGGGTCTCTTTTAGGATTAGTTCCCTCCTCTAGGTGAATCCTATGTGAGCAGATTAGGGGACTAATACCCTTGATGTCAGCTATAGTCCATCCTATTGCAGATTTGTGCTCATTCAGAATGTTTAAAAGTTGTTTACCTTGAGAAGCATTTAATTCTGAAGAAATAATCACAGGAAAAGTATCACTTGGTCCAAGGAACACATGTTTCAGTCCTGGGGGTAGTGGTTTTAGCTCCGGTGTTGGACTCTCAATACTTGATGGTTGTTACCCTCCAGTTCTAGCTGGTAGTTTTTCAAACTTTGGTTGCCATGGTGATGTCCCATAACCCTGAAATTTAGCAAAAAGGGCACAAATATTAGCATATTCTTCATTATGGCAATGTGCATGAATTTCAGAATTTATAAGAAATGAGTTTAAAGGATTGAAATCAATGGTTGCGGGTGCATCCTCCTGAGTGAGTACATCATCCATGTACGTTTGATGACACTCCTCATCCTCCATAAGTTGCTTAGTGATGTGAAAAATATTGACTTCAAGAGTCATATTTCCAAAAGATAGCTTCATTAGACCATTCCTGCAATTGATAAGAGCATTAGCAGTAACAAGAAATGGTCTACCAAGAATAATAGGTATTTTGGAGTTCACATTCACATCAACTTTCAAATCTAGAACTAGGAAGTCAACAGGATAGTAAAACTTGTCTTTTTGCACCAAAACATCTTCAACTACTTCTCTAGGTTTTATAGTGGATCGATCAGCCAATTGTAAAACTACGGATGTAAGTTTTGTCTCACCTAGGCCCAGCAGTAGATAAATGGCATAAGGCATGAGGTTAACACTAGCTCCTAAGTCAAGAAGGGCTTGTGCAAACTCACAACTCCCAATGATGCAAGAAATTGTTGGACAACCAGGATCCTTATATTTCAGTGGAACTCTTTGTTCAATCACTGCACTCACTTGCTCAGTCAAGAAAGTAGTTTTCTTGACATGATGCTTCCTTTTCACAGTACACAAGTCTTTGAGGACTTTTGCATATGTAGGAATTCGAGAAATCACATGCAAGAGAGGTAGATTGATTTTTACCTGCCTAAGGTATTCTAAGATCTCATCATGTTGACTATTAGCTTTTACATTAGGCTTTAGGGCTTGAGGAAATGGTGCTCTAGCTAGGTTCTCCACCACCTTATCACTAGGCTCACTCTCTTCAGAATTACTAGAGTTTTTCTCTTTTTCTTCTGCTTCCCTAGGCTTAATGATTGGTTCTACAACCTTCCCAGATCGAGTGGTGATAGCATTTATCTCCTTAAGGTTGTTTTCTACACCTGAAGTTTGAGCTATATGTTGTCCCTTATGGTTAGGTTGAGGTCGAGCCAGAAATTTCCCACGTTCCCCTATTGCTAAGACATTAGTCAATTTGGTTATATGGCTTTTCATTTCTTTACTCTCCTCAACAACTTGATTGATCATGGTTTCAAACTTCTGATTTGTTTTTCACTGAACCTCCATAAAAGCATGTAGGGTGTCCTCTAAAGAATTCCTAGACGTTGAGGGTTGATGTGATGGTGTATTGAAAACTCTAGGTGGCTGAGTAGGTTATCAGATTTCCAGCTGAAATTAGGATGATTCCGCCACCCCTGATTGTAGGTCTCAAAATATGGGGTATAACACTTTTTGTACACACCTAAAGCATTACAGTGTTCATCATAAACCCCCCCTCATCTCAGCTAGAGCAAAACACTCTTGCACTGGATGATCAAGTCCCCCACACACACCACACGGTCCAAAAGACTCAACACGAGCAACAGTAGATGTAGGCTTTGAACTACTGGTGCGTAGGTTCTCAATTTCTCTAGTCAGGGCTTCTACCTTAGCTCTAAGATTGTCTTCTTCCCTAAGATGATAGATGCCTGCACTAGAAGGATTTCCTACGGCTCGTGACCTATTGGTGCTATCAGTGGCACTAGGGCCAGTCCAAGTGTGAGCTTTTTCTGCTAGTTCATCTAAATATTCTATAGCCTCATCAGGATCTTTCTGTAGGAAATCACCATTACACATCATTTCAATAAACTGGCGCTCTCTAGATGTTAACCCCTCATAGAAATAGCTCACAATGCGCCAACTCTCATAACCATGGTGTGGACAAAGAGCTTGAAGTTCTTTATACCTTTCCCACGCTTGATATAAAGTTTCACTCTCCTTTTGGATAAAAGAAGAGATCTGCTTTTTCAAAGCAGTAGTTTTGTGGTGGGAAAAGTATTGGCTAAAGAATACTTGAGTCATTTCAGCCCAAGTGCCAATCGACCATGGTCTCAACGAATACATCCAACTTTTTGCTCTATCTTTAAGTGGAAAGAGGAAAAATTTAAGTTTGAATGTTTCTACTGTACCATAGTGATTGTGGAAGGTCGCAACTACCTCCTCAAATTCCCTAATATACACGTATGGATTCTCATTGTCGAGTCCATGAAAAGTGGGAAGAAGTTGAACCATTCCCGATTTAAGGTCCATACGTAGTATATTAGGTGGAAAAATAATGCATGACGGTATGGATATACGCGTGGGGTGCAAATAATCATGCAAAGTTCTATACGGTGTATCATGCTCATTATCAGACATCGTGTTATGTGATGTGGTGTTCGTGTCACTAGATGAAGACTCAAAAACAGGATTAAAAGGGAATTCAAACTCTATGTCAGGTCTGTCAACAGATCTTCCTCTCTCTCCTCGATACCTGCTCATGAAACACAAGTAAAAGAAAATAGAGTGAAAATAATAAAAACACTAGAATGAAAATTAAACTAACTAAAAATAAAAGTAAAGGAACGATGTCACCCTTTGTAGTCGATCCCTTAGTATTTTGTACCGTCTCCCCGGCAATGACGCCAAAATTTGATTACGCCCAAAGAATAACGCGGTAGTTGTAGCACAGCTTTGGGGTGTCGTATCCACAGGGAGATGAAAGAATATTTAAAGGATCAAAAAGGCTGAATTGTTCTCTCAAATGTGTAATAAAATTCAATGTTGAAACGTGAAATTAAAATCAATAATTCGAAGCGGTGAAGCGTCGGAATTCCCTCAATTGGATCAATCATATCAATTATTCATTTTTATAACACAATTAGAGGCTTTCATCCCGACACTCTAATCGGAAGATATATCGTGAAAATCAATTTAATTTACAAATGTAATCCTAGAATTTAGACTTAAGACATATTCGCACAATTTTATTGGAACAAGATCAAAGATCGACCATATACATCAAGCATAAGGCAGTAATCAATCCGCTAATAAAGTGAAATTGAATTTAAAATTCAACAATTAGTTTAATTTAACGATAGAAGAAGCATGACTGGATCTATGAAAGATATAATAATTGTTAAACCAATCTCAACAATAAATAATTGAAATTGAAACTCAATAAATAGTTTGATTGAACAATGGAAAAAGTATGACTGAATCAATGAAAAATCTTGTAAATATTAAACCGATTTCAATATAAATTCAAGCGAATGAAAATCTAAATTCTAACATTATTTGATAATGAAAAGATTAAATTAAATGAATAAAAGACATGAAATCACCAATTCCAATCGAGTTCCTTCGTAGCTTCACCAAGGGTTTTAGTTCTCCATGAACTTCTTGAGCCAAAGAGGAGAAGAATGGTGTATTGGGGCCTCCTCCATATGTATTCTACTGTTAAGTATTTGTAAGAGTCGGAAATTAGATAAAAATCACGTCCAAATTGGTTTTCAAAAGAGTTCTAATCGAATAAGGAAAGTTCCTTTAGCTTGTGGATTTTTTGTCTCTACACATCAGTCAGTAATTTGATTATAACTTTCTGTTCTGATATCCGATTTAGATGTTTCAAGATGTGTTGGAAAGATAACTCGAAGAGCTACAACTTTGTTAGAAATAGATCTTTTCCAATTCGGACTTTTACTATGCCAAAAATGGGTCTCAATCTTCGGCTAAAAATCTGGAATATATCTTGTGCGAATTGGAAATTGATTTTGATAATATTCTATTCCTTTTTGACTTCTAATTGCTTCCAATCGACCCTTAGCACTCTCGAACCTTCATCGTGAGTCCCGACATAATTTTTTTAGTATTTTCACTTTAGTCCTTGAACTTTCACTTTCTTCCATTCTGGTTATTTTTCACTTATTTTTCATTATTTTCGCCACATTCATCACTTGTCCTACAAAACATGAATTGCATAGAATTAAGCTATATTCCAACATATTAATCAACAATTGCTCATGTTTTGACAGTAAAATAAGTATGTAAAACGTACTTATCAGCCTAGCATGAAAGGAGATGTTAATTGCTTTCGTAATAGATGCATTAACTATAAGAGGGCCAAATATAAGGTTTTACAATAGGGTTCATATATACCCTTGCTCGTTCCTAATGAGCCATGGGATGTATCTATGGACTTTGTGTTGGGGCTGCCTCTTAACAAAAAGGGGTAGAGATTCCATATTCGTGGCAGTGGATAGGTTTAGTAAGATGGCATATTTCATTCCATGTCATGAAACAGATGATGCCACGAATATAGCAGATTCATTCTTTAGTGAGAGAGTGCGACTCCATGGAATACCTAAGAGTATTGTGTCTGATAGGAATTTTAAGTTACTTAGCCTCCGTTGGAAGGTTTTGTGGGGGTAAGTTGTGAACTAAACTTTTATTTTCTACAACTTGTCACACAAATACATGAACAAACCGAGGTAGTTAATAGAACAATAACTTAACTTCTGCGCACTATAATCATTAAGAATTTGAGAAGTTAGGAGGATTGTTTTACCATTTATAGAATTTGTTTATATATAATATGGCCATGCATTCTACTAGTTCTTATTCACCTTTTGAAATTGTGTATGGTTTTAATCCATTAACTTCGCAGGAATTAATTCTTTTACCTGTTGATGAAAGAGATAGTTTAGATGGGAAGAAGAATGCTGAATTGGCAAGGTCAATCCATGAGAATATTCAACTTCAAATTGAGAAGAAGAATGAACATTATGAGACCCAAGCTAATAAAGGAAGAAGACGTGTAATATTTAAACCCGGAGATTGGGTTTAGTGCACATGCAAAATGAACATTTTCCAGCCCAAAGAAATGTCTAAATTGCATCCTAGAGGAGATGTACCATTCCGAGTCTTTGAAAAGATTAATGACAATGCCTACAATTTGGACCTTCTAGGTGAGTATAGCCCTGTTTGGGCAAATTTATATTTTGGAATTGTGTTTTGTTGGAGAATGTATGGTTAAAAATAAGAAAAAGTTTTAGGTTTACGTGTAAAATTATTATGGGAGAATGTGTGGTTGAAAATATGTTTTTGAAAAAATGAGGGCCAAACATAGGCATAAAATGTGTTTTCTGCTTTCAATGTTGCTAATCATTCTCTCCTTGACAAAGGTGAAGATTCGAGGTCGAATAAGAAAGGAGGGAATGATGAGAAATGGAGGGCAAGCTAGCAGGGATCCTCTGCATGTTCCAGATAAACCGATTACAAGATCAAGAGCGAAGACCAAAGCAGCCATGCAAGGACTTATCCAAGCAATGTTGGCCGAGTATTTAAATACAAGCAAGACACCAAACTTCAAGATGGGCATGAAGGAAGAACCAACCTTAATGCACTTAATTCAAGCTAAGTTGGAGGAAGTAGAGCCGAAAGTGTAGCCAGAAAGCAGCATGCGCACACGAGCAAAATAGGGCACCCACGCACGGGGAAACAAAAATTTTAAACGGGGCCAAATCAAGTGAACGACACTCTCACACCACAATACACGACGTGAGCACATTACAAAATCTGAAGGAAGTTTATTTTTTTTTTTCATTTTCGTTTAGAACTTTATATGTTTGATGTTATCTAGTTGTTTTATGAGTTAGTTAGGTTTTCTTTATTATTGCCTATATATACGAGGCATTATTCATTGTATAAGAACACCAAGACATTATTTGAGAGATTGATATACGAAGTGAGATTATTTGCTTTCATATCTTATTCTTAATTTAACTATCACAAACTTATCAAAGGCTTCTGATTTTTGTGGCGTTCAATCCTTCCAACCTTAGTTCTTGATTCAAAAAATTATTGGGTCAAGGTTAAAACTCCGATTCTAGCTTTCTTGGGGTTCTATCAAATCTTGTGTGGGTTCTAGGGTACATCATGCAACGGGGTTCGCTCAAGTTTGCGTAGAATTTTCGTACTATATCTTCACAATAATCACCTCTAAGTTGTAAAATTCAGCCCAACCAAAGATTCGAAATTGGTTTAAAAAGGAGAATGGTATTGATTGAAGAAAGGAATAGTTGATAATTTTTCTGGGTAAAATTCTATTATTAGAAGGATCATTATAAGTGAGGAAATTACTTTAGAAGGAAAATCAAGAGGAGTATAATTTTCAGGATGTTAAGTAGCCCTAGCAGATTTTTCTTTGAATTAAGCCCAATGTATGAGGTGGGTCCCACATCAATAAAATAGTAAAAAAAAAATTACCCACCCGCCCTATGTGTGAGTTATTGGTGGGGGTTTCTGTGAACCCCCACCTGTACATGAAGCATGATTGTTTTTCTTTAGAACTCAATCCTTCACCGGTTCCTTTTAGAGTGGATTTGTTGAACTTACCATGGGTGGTTGAAATTTTAATTCTCGGCATGATGATACTTAGCCCTTGTTTGAGCCACATTTTTGTAAGATAATGTATTGGAATAGTGATTTTTTGGAGAATATGTTGTTAAAAAATAAGAAATTTTATTCGATTTACGTGTAAAATTATTCTATACAAGAATGTGTGGTTGAAAATAAATTTTTGAAAAAATGGGGGCCAAACATAGCGTTAATAAGTAAGAAATGAGATGAAAATTTCGGAGATATAAAGAGAGAGGAGAGTGGCCGAATATAAGGAAAAAAATAGGTGGAGAAGGAAGACTAGAAAGAGAAAGTAGAAACTAAAAAGAAAAATAAAAGTGGGAATGAGACAAATTGATGAACAAAGAGCCCTATTTATAATGGTTAATGTTGTCTTTTAGTGCAATTTTTAAAAGGTTTAAGTTTCAAGTTAAAATTTTTGGCTTTTAATGTCTTTGATTTATTTATAATAATTGATACTTAACATGCTGAAAATAGTTTGCAGAGTGGTGGAAATCATCATATTAATTTATGATAAGTGTCTGAAAAAATAAAAAAGACAAAAGTTTGAATATTTTTACTAAATTCTTGAACTTTATTCTTTCTAGAAAAATGTACTCACAACTCAACCATTGATCAATTGAGTTGTTTAATAGAGGACCAATCCCAAAAATGGCACGAGTGATAAATCAAGCACATCCCCAACAAAATAGAGACCATGCCAATGAGAGATTTAGAATATTGAACACGTGATGTGAACCCACGTAGAAATAGTAGCTCCGAAATTCACAAAAGACTGAATCACGACTCAAGAAAGCTAAAATCCTGATTTGAACATTGACCGAATAATTTATTGAATCCAAGAACCAAAGTTATGGAAGAACTTGACCCCTTAATTACAAAAACTACGAACCTTGCTATGAATTTGTTGAACACCACAAAGATGAAATCTTTTATAAATTCAAAATTAAGTTTAATGAAGAACAAAAAGAAAGCAAATCTCTCTTTATTAATTCTCTCAATATTGTGTTGTTTTACAATGAAAAAAATGAATCATATTTATAGGGAACCCATAAAAATCTAATTAAATTGGAATATTATCAAAAAGATAAAAAAAAGATACCATAACAAGAGTTCTACCAAAAAAGATACCATAACACGTTCCAAAAATGAACTGTGTGACTGCATATTTATAACTCTCGCGACAACATAAAACAACCAAAATTCCAATTCTTTGTTTCTGGAATAGTACATTATAGCAGCCTGTTGTATACTATGTGACAACATTGTTATCGGACTGACTTCCAATTTTGTTTTATTGATTCCAATGCATTCAACTTGTTTTCTCCTTTATGCCCAACATGAAACTTGTTGTTTGGCTTGTTAATTTCATTGATCCTATTTGCTCGTGATCTCAACATTGGTTACTCTTCAAGTCAGCCAGAACTTTGTTAGTTTGTTGCCCTCCGTGATCCTATCAACTCTCCTACTTTTACAGATGCCAAGGATCCATTAGAGGCTGAAAATTGGTTAAAGACTATGGGGAAAATGCTTGCATACGCACATGTACCTGGTGGAGAAAAAGTAACACGTACTACATTCATGCTAAGAGAGAGTGCTAGACATTGGTGTGACTCGGTAGTAGCAATGGGTCAAACTGATATAAGAACTGGAATAGATTTGATGAGACGTTTAGGAGCAAGATATTTTACTAAGACAGTTCAAAATTAGAAGTTTAGAGAGTTTATCCAATTAAGACAAGGATTGATGATAGCCATGGTTTATATTCAAAATTCGACGACTTATCTAGGTTTTCTAGTCATATGGTTAGAATGACCAGAGTTAAGCAGAGATGTATAAATATAGCAGATAAAGCTTTAATTAGTGGCAGAGCAAGCTGAGAATAAGATTTTACAAACTCGAGAATTTCTTAATGAAAAGGACCCTACAACTAGTAGAACTTGGAGTCCAAAACGATGGAATGAGAAGAAGAGAAAGGAAATATGAGATAAACAAAACCATACATCAAGAAAGGAAAAGTGGCTAATAAAATAGAAGGTCGAGGAATACCTAGATGTGCTGAATGCGATAAGAACCGTTATGGTGAATGTTATCCTGAACAAAAAGCATGTTTTATTTGTAGCAAGCCAGGACATATGATGCTTGAACATCCCAATAGGAAGAAAGATGAGGGAGGAGCTAGGATCTTTGCTATGGTTAGACCAGAAGCTCAGAAAGACAACCAAGTAGTGGCAAGTACGATTTTATGACATCCAAGCCATTAGTTGCATTATTTGATTTCGGTGCTACACACTCTTTTATTTCGACAAAGGTCATTAAGTGGACTAAATCTTACTCCTAACTCATTATCTTCAAGCGTAGAGGTGACTCTACCTTCTGGACCCAATCATGTGGTGACTCGATTTATACCTAAAGTTCCTAATCAACTTAATGGGTAATTATCCTATGGATATGATTTTATTTAATATGAGGAGCTTTGATTTGATATTTGGCATGGATTGGTTAGCCATATATCACTTTCCTATCATACTGTCATGGCCTTCCAATAAGATAAGCCGGCATGTATTCCGCATCACATCTCACCTCATCAATATACCTTCCAATAGTAAAGCTTACTAAGACTTGCTTGTTAACCTTGACGTCTCTACATTCATTCAACCATTGGAACTTATAGGGTCTAGGATGTTTTAATATAGGAAAGTCCAACTTCTCTACAAGGGTGGTACTACATTGGTACAACTCCCCCCATCTACAATCATACTACAAACCTTGTTTTTAACATAGTATCTAGTATGAAATATATTCTCTCTTTGCTACTCCACATCATACAACATAATTTGTGTACTAAGAGCATACCTCGCAACAAGTGCTTCACCTTCTATTGGGTACACTTCATCACTCACTCTAGCTCTCAGTCACCACTTACCCATCGTCACACAAGATCACTGCCCTTTTGTTTGTGCATTGAGAAATAATGTGCCCCGAACCCAAGCATATAAAACACTTGATATCCTTATTCCTGGAAGATTGAGAATCTGACTTGGGTTTATTTTTGCTAGGTACCGCTTCTTTGAGGGTGGTTCGATCTTACTCTTTAAAATAGCCCAATCATTCGTATTATTATTACTCCACTTCAGTTTTGGAGGATCAAAACCCAGAGAATAACTCGCTGCTCTTTTTCTTTTTAATTGTCTCTCTAACGTCGTAGCCATATGCACCATGTCCTCCAACTCTACTTAATGTTGCAACTCAACTAAATTGGTTATATCCCTATTTAAACCATTTAGAAATTGCTATTGTGGCCTCTCGGTTCTCCTCAACATTAGCCCTAATCATGGCTATCGCCATCCCCTTATGGTAATCCTCCACACCCCTTTAACCAAGACTAGGGCTTTGTAATTTTTGATAAATGTCTCTATAGTAATGACAAGGTACAAATCTTCTCCTCATGAGAGCTTTCCATTCATCATATGTTTCTATAGGTCTCTCGTGATTCCTTCTCCTATTTGTCACCAATTGATCCCACCATATTATTGCATAATTAATAAATTTTGTCAATGCTAGTTTTACATCTTTCTCCTCAGAATACTTACGCCAACAAAAGATCAACTCTAACTTCTTCATCCACTCCAAATAAACTTCATGGTCATTTCTACCTCGGAATGAAGGAGTTTTCATCTTAATACTACCCAAATTATGATCAATTCTATCTCCATCTTGACCACCAAAATATCTAGGATCCCCTCTAGGTGACCTTTCATGCCTATCTCTTCTATTCCTTATTCTCATCATTAAATTCAGCCCTAGGATCAAGCCTATCTTGCCTCCTAACATTAGGAACTCTTTTTGGTTGCCCCCTTTATAAGTTTGAAATCACTATATCCTGCATATCCGTCCTATTCCTAATTTCTCCAAAAGCCACCCTCTCAAATTGTTGTTGCAGAACTTTCAATGTGAAGAATCGGTTGTTCTCCTCCCCAAATGTAGATTCTTCTTTTTTCGACATCTTAATAACTAGAAAACATAATTTTAATGTGTTTGCAGTCAAGTGTTTCACTCAATACTGGCTTTTTCCCAATAAGAAGATCTTGCCTTTTTCCTGTCTCTGCTTTCTTTGTCAAGTTCTCTAAGGAACTAACTAAACTCAATCAAGAATTCAGCCATTGTAATGTTCAAACCCCCAAGAACTAAAGAAACAAGAAGGATAATAAGACTTGAGAAAGGACTCAACAAGGAACGATCAATAGAAGAATGAAAACACCCCAAGAGTTTCAAGATAAGATTTCTTGAATTTGGTTCATGCCTTTTCACAACACAATCAATTTCCAAGGACCATATATGTATCGAATAGTAATAATTATGGCATTTCTTGGAAAAGAACACCACAAGAATTCCAAGAAAGGGTTTCTTGAAATTGAATATGCTTTTCTTGAACTTTCTTTGCCTTTCTCTTGAATTTTCTTGACTTTTTTGAGCTTTCTTTGCTTTTCTTTTGAACATTCTTTGTTGTTGTTTTTTTATTTTTTATTTTTTTTAATTTCGTTTTTTTGTACATAAACTTAATGGAAAGACCCAAAAAAACGAGGCAAGGAAAAAAGCTGCGTTGGTGCACTAAACAATTCTTGAATGTTCTTTGTATTGTTGTTTTGATATGAATGACTTAAAGAATGGGATGAAGATTCAACGAAGAAGATAAAAAAGAATTGGAACTGGAAAACAAAAGAAAGATAGAGAACACAAACCTGATTATAGAGTTGAAGACTTGATGCCAACTGATGTGAACCCCATTGTAGAATGTTCCCTGAAACCCACACAAGAGGATTTGATATGAACCCACGTAGCTATAATAGATCCAATGAAAACATTGAATCACAATGAAAAGAATGAACCCACAAAAGCAATCACAACCCAAGAAAGTTAAAATCCCGGTTTCAAGTTTGACCCAATAATTTATTGAACCAAGGAACCAGAGTTATGAAAGAACTTGACCCTTAATTACAAAAATTATGAACCTTGCTTTGAATTTATTGAATGCCACAAAGATGAAATTTTTGATAAGTTCGAAATTAAGTTCAATGAAGAACAAGAAGAAAGCAAATCTCACTTTATTAATTATCTCAATAAATTTGTCTTTCCCTTTTACAATGAAAAGAATGAATCCAAATTATAGGAAGCCAATTAAAACCTAATTAAAATGGAATTATATCATGAAGATATCATAACAAGAGTTCTACAAAAAATATACTTCTACGAAAAATCTGAAAAAACTAGTCCAGAAAATAAACTATGCGACCACATAGTAATAACTCTCACTACAGCATAGAACAACCAAAATTTTACTTCTTTGTTTCGGGAATAGTACATGCAATAGAATCCCGTTTTACACTATGCGACATGTCTTCCAATTTTGTTTTCTTGATTCTAATGCATCCAGCTTGTTTCCGCATTTATGTCCAACATGGTATTTGGCATGTTAACTTCAAATTCTTGGCCTCCGTAGCTTGAACAAGTAAATGCATGGCTTCTTTGATGCTATTTACTTGCGATCTCGTCATTGGTTCCTGTTCGAGTTGAACTGGATCTTTGTAAGTTTTTTGCCCTCCGTAGATCCTACCACGCATTGACCTTGCTAAAGTATTTTCATGCAAAAGTTCCCAATGAACGTTATCTCAAAAATCTTATTTTTGTTGAAACAAATAAAAATAGGATCTTGGCCAATTTGATACATGGACACCTGGCATATGTTTTCAAAGTTTTCTAACACCATTTAAATTAATGGAGGGAATGCATGTGAGTTGCAGTACAATTTGAGCCTTTATAAATTCACACGTGAAGACAATTTGGACATTTGTGAAATGAAAAGTTGTGCAAACTGATTTCTTGCAAAGATTGGAATTGGTTAAATTAAAATAAATGTAACCTTACATGCAAGTATGGAATTCTAGTGGACAAGTTTTGTGGTAGACAAAAAAGGTAGAAACTAAAGTGTTAATTCCTAGCATGTTTAAGTAGTACAATTTTAGGGATATGTTTATTTACATAAAGTCGTGTATGTAGTAGTTTAACTTACAAGACAATATAGTAGCATGGTAGTTGTTTTCTGTTAAATTTGAGTGCAATTAAATTTTATCGAGTTAAATTTAAGCACGAAACTTATGATTTCAAGTTAAGAAAACTTATGTAAGACAATGATTATAGCACGAAATATCTTATCTAATGAGTTATAAACATAAGTTTAAAATATGATTTTAAGTTAACAAAATTGGTGCGATTGATTTTTAGAGCGTGCTATTTATGATAAAATATTTTAAATACATAACGATACTACTAGTTGATATTGTAGTATAAAATTTAATGTTCCATACTATTACAATCAAAGTTATCAATGGTAACCAATATAAAATGAAAATTCAAAGTGCCAGGAGGATTGAGTTCCAAAAATGCGAAATTTGGATTTTGTGATCATGATGGGAGGACTACAAGAACACATAACCTATTTTCCTTCAACAAATTTCCATCATGCTTATAAAATTTATCAGTTGCACCTTTACCACATGATATATATGTATTAGAAAAATCCGGATCACTGGCATACACGTACTTAACATTTTCAAACCCAAACATCTTTGCACTTAAAGAACTAAGAAGTACATACCTCCATGATGATGCATCAGCTACTATATTCTATTTACCTCGTTTATACCGAATAACATAGGGAAATGTCTCAATAAACTCCATCCACCTCGCATGCCTCTTGTTTAATTTACCTTGGCCCTTTAGATATTTCAGAGACTCATGATAGGTGTGGATTACAAACTCCTTAGGCCATAGGTAGTGCTGCCATCTCCAAAGCTCGAACAAGTGAATAAAGCTCTTTATCATATGTAGGATAATTCGAAGCTGCACCACTTAACTTTTCACCAAAATAAGCTATTAGTCTCATATCCTACTTTAAAGCAGCTATAATTCCTTACATGAGGCATCACATTCAATCTCAAAAGTTTTTTTGACGTCAGGTAGTGCTAAAATAGGTGCAAAACACAACTTATCCTTAATAGTATTAAATGCATGTTCTTGTTTAATACCCTAATGGAATCCTAATACTCTTCACAATCTCAACGAGTAGTGTGGCAAGTGTCCTAAAATCTTTAGCAAAACGCCTATAAAAGCTAGCTAAACCATAAAAGCTTCTTACCTTAGTTATGCTTTTAGTTGTTAGCAACTCCTTAATGGCTTTGATTTTCTCCTCATCCACATCAATATTCTTTGCATTAACAACATAACCAAGAAAAACAAATTTTTCCATACAAAATATACACTTTTAAAGTTATCATAAAGTTGTTCCTGCTTCAAAACAACAAACAAGCACACACCTCAAATGCTCCTCTAAGTTCTTACTATACGAATGTCATTAAAGTAAACTACTACGAATTTACCTATGAATGAATACAAAACAAGGTTTATTAATCCCATGAAAGAGTTAGGTGCATTAGTAAGTCCAAATTGCATAACTAACCACTCATACAATCTATATTTACTCTTAAAAGCAGTTTTCCATTCGTGTCCTTCTTTCATGCTAATTTGGTGATATCCATTTTTATGATCTATTTTACTAAATATACATGATCCATGCAGTTCATCAAGCATATCATCTAAGTTAGGCATTAAATGACGATACCTTACATTTATGTTATTGATTGCCCTACAGTCAATGCACATTCTCCAAGTCCCATCCTTTTTAGGTACAAGTAGCAACGGGACGGCACATGAACTCATGCTTTCCCTCACATACTCTTTGCTCATAAATTCCAACACTTGCCGTTGAAGATCCTTTGTCTCCTCGGGATTACTTCTATAAGCTAGCTGGTTTGGAATAACAGCCCCAGTTATAAAATCAATTTGGTGATGCCCTATACCTTGAATAGGTGGTAATCCACTAGGCATGTCTTCAGGGAACAAGTCTCCACATTTCTGCATCAAAGAAATAGGTAAACTAAGGAGGGGTTGGTTAGTTTCCTCAAAACTGAGGTATGATTCCTTGTAGACCAGCAATATCAAAGACTGGTTTTCCACTAAAGCCTCTTTATTTCACTCTCTTTTGTAAAGAAACTCACTGTTGACTTTTCTTTTCTCTGAAGACTCTCTTACTTTTCTCTCTTAGTGGCTTCACTCTTTATTTTCAGCCACCTCACTATTTTCTCTATTCTTGGAAGTATTAATGTCACTCCTTTTGCCTCTCTTCGTTTTTCTTCACTTTCTCAACTCTCAATTTCAATTGATCCTCATATACCCATTTTGGTGTTAATGGAACAAGAGTAACAGATTTCTCATATTTGACAAACCTGTACCTATTTTTGTACCCGTCATCTATCACTTTTCTATCATACTTCCATGGTCACCCCAACGAGATATGCCTAGCGTGCATAGGAACCACTTCCCAATTGTGAAGCTCACCAAGACTTATTAACCCTAACCTCTCCACATTCATTCAACCATTGCAACCCGTATGGTCTGGGACGTTTTAGCATAATCAAACCCAATTTTTCTACAAGGGTAGTACTAACAACATTTGTACATCTCCCCCCATCAATAGCTACTACAACCTTGTTGTTGACATGGAACCTAGTATGAAAAATGTTCTCATTTTGCTGCTCCATGTCATCCACCTTGATTAGTATACTGAGAGCATGCCTCGTATGGGTATTGTACCCCCATCAACATCCCTAGCATCCTCCATTTCGGGCCTCTCATCACTATCACTCACTACTTCCCCATTCTCACACAAGATCGTTGCTCTTTTGTTGGGGCATTGAGAAGCAATGTGCCTTGAACCCAAGAATCTAAAACACTCAAATATCCCTATTCCTGAAAGGTTGGGAATCCACCTTCGGTTTTAATTTGCCAGCCACTTCCTCTTTACACCTTGGTGGTTCAAACTTAACCTTTGAAACAACCCTTTCACTTCTATTACTATCCTACTTCGGTTTCCAAGATGGATTAGAACCTAAAGAATATCTAGCCGCTCCTTTTCTTTTTAACTGTCTCTCCACCTTCATAGCCAAATGCAAAATATCCTCCAACCCCACATATTAATGCAACTCCAGTACATTGGCTATCTCCCTATTCAAATTATTCAAAGGTATGCTCTCTACGGAGTATCGAAGGTTCGAATCCCCACAGTAGCTGGAAGAAAATATTTATGTTGGAAGACAACATTTAAATGTTGGAAGGCAACATCAATGTTGGAAGGCAGAAGTCCACAGGGACGAGAACCCCCGAATGTCCGGCCCAAGTGTGTATAAGCTTTAACCGCATCCGGATTAACCTGAGTGGTGAACTAGAGGGAAGCATGGACACTTGAGTCAACAAAAAAAAAAAAAAAACCTAGCCATTGTAGCTTCCCTATCATTTTCAACATTCGCCCTAATCATAGCTATCTCCATCTCCTTGTGGTAATCCTCCACACTCCTTGATCATTGACTGAAGCTTTTAATTTTTTGATAAAGATCCCTATAATAGTGATTAGGCACAAATCTCTTCCTCATGTATCACCTTCAACTCACCCCATGTTTCAATAGGCCTCTCATGATTCCTCCAAACTTATTACTAATTGATCCCACCATATGATTGCATAGTCGATGAACTCTATCATAGCTAGTTTCACCTTTTTCTCCTCCGAATAGTTATGGCAATCAAAGATCAACTCCATCTTCTTCTCCCACTCTAAATACACCTCCGGATCGTTTCTACTGTGGAATGAAGGAATTTTCATTTAATGCTACCCAAATTCCAATCAACCTGATCTCCACCAAAGTTTCTAGGATCTCCTCTAGGTCGCCTTTCATGCATATCTCCTTTATTCCTCACCCTAAACATTTTGGCCTCCGATATTTTATCATCCTCATTAGCATTATCCAGTTCATTCTCATCATTAGATTCAATCATAGGATCACCCCTACCTTACCTCCTAACATTAAGAGCTACTCTAGGTTGCTCCCTTATAAGCTAGATATTATTGTATCCTACCGATCCATTGTATCTCTAATTTCTCCAAATACCACATTCATCTGCTCGAATTGTTATTGTATGGCCCTCATCATGAAGGATTGTCTCCCTCTCTTGATATTGATTCTTCTTTATCAGACATATTAATAACTAGGATTTTGTACGTCTCGCGTGTTTGCAATCGTGTTTCACTCAAAAATTGGCCTTTTCCCTTTAATAAACTCACCACTCTTGCCTTTTTCCTCTCAATGTTTTCTTTCAGGTCTCTAAGGAACTAACTGATCTCAATCAAAAATTTCCACCCTTGTGAGGTTCAAATCCGAAGTACACGAAATTTAAGAAGGAAATTGACTCGAGGAAAGGACTCAAGAAAGGAAGGAATGGAAGAATTGAATGAAAAGACAACCAAGAATTTCAAGAAAGTGCTTTTTGAAATCGATTTATACCTTTTCCACAATAAAATTGATGCTAATGGATGATTTAGGAATTGAATTGATTTCTTGAAAGAAGTTGCGTTTCAAGAATTTTCAAGAAAGTGCTTCTTGAAATCGATTTATACCTTTTCCATAACAAAATTGATACCAATGGATGATTTAGGAATTGAATTGATTTCTTGAAAGAAATTGTGTTTCAAGAATTTTCAAGAAAGTGCTTCTTGAAATCGAAAAAGCCTCTTTTGGCTTGGAATTTTTTTTTTTTTAATTTTCGTTTTCTAATTTTCATTTTCCCCCCTTTTTTAGACTAAATACGAGGAAAATCAACAAAGGCAAGAATGATCGAAACAAAATTATATTGGTGTACTAAATTTAATGCACAAATCAATTCTTGAATGTTCTTGGTATTTTTGTTGATGTAAAAGACTGAAGAAAATGATGGAGTCAAGAAAACAATGGAGACTCAATGAAGAAGATGAAAACTCAACGAAGAGGATGAAATTGTTGAATGCCACAAAGATGAAATCCTTGATAAGTTCAAAATTAAATTTAATGGAGAACAAGAAGAAAGCAAATCTCGCTTATTAATTCTCTCAATAATGTGTTGTTTTACGATGAAAGGGACCTATAGGGAACTCATAAAAAACCCAAATTAAAACGTAAAATATCAAACAAATAGAGTTCTAAACGAAAAAGAAAAAATTAAGCCGTATTTAGATTTTTGTACTGCGCGCGCATGCACCGTTTATTCTTCGAGTGCGCCGTTCAACTGATTTGGCTACTGTTTGAAATTTTAGACCCGTGTACACGCAACTTACTTTGCCTGTGCTTTCGCGCTGCTTTCCAACTACACTCCATGTTTTGTTTCTTCTAACTTAGTTTGAAATAAGTGCACTAATATTGGTTCCTCTGCCATGCCCAACATGAAACTTGATGTTTTGCTCGTTGCAATTGAAGGCACGGCCCACGTAGCTTGAACAAGTAATCACATGGCTTCCTTGATCTTCTTTGCTCTCAATCTCGTCATTGGTCTTTCTTCCACAATCAACGGATTCTTGCTAGCCTTTGTCCGATGGTTCCCATCATAACCTCACCTTCCGAAGATGTATTTGAAGAACAAAATTTTAGAAAACGAGATACTCTATTGCAAATTCAAAGACTTTTAATATAAGAGAGAGAGAGAGAGAGAGAGAGAGAGAGAGAGAGAGAGAGAGAGAGAGAGAGAGAGAGAGAGAGAGAGAGAGAGAGAGAGAACAACTACTAGGCAATTTGCTAGAAAAAATATTGGAGTGAGACAGTGGCAGTGTCATGCCTTTATATAGTAGTTTGGATTAAAGTCATCTCTTTGGTTTAGGACTTGGAGTTAACTCTATCAAATCAACAGTAATTAGTTTTTAATTTGAATTAGTATTAGATTAACAACTAGTAAATATACTAATCAGATATTAGATATAAGCCAAATCAATTAGATAATAGAATATAATTTTTATCCTTATTAAAGTAGATTAGGATTACAAAAGCATTTAATAGAAACTGTATAACTATGATTAAGATTTTAGTTAATTATCTCTGAATTAAATTTTATAATTATCAATACTTAACTGGCTGAAAACTGTATATGGTAAGGTTAATTCAAACCTATCCAAAATATCTTTTTCTCAATCCTAATGTATATAATTAATTACCATATGTCAAAAGAGTTCACTATTGATATAGTAATTTAGTCTAAATCGATAACTAATATTATTAAATAAATAGTTTTTTTTAAGTGGCTCTAATTCAATTTAAGCTTATCCAAATTAACTTTTTTCTTGAGTTCATAATTCGCAATTTATTGCAAGCTGTATAATGGGCCCAATATTGATAGGGTAATTCTAACTGCTTTAATTGTTAACTATTTTGCCCAATTAATTACAACTATAAAATTAAATCTTATTATCACTTTAGTTCCTCAACTATTAAGGAAAAATCGTGTATATCTATTTAACTATTGGGCATATAAAATTGACTTGCATAACGATTTGACTAGACATGGCATTTCTATCAATTGGCAAATAAATGTACAACACAACTCATAAAATTTTGAAGTTCTACAACCTACTCTTGATATAATTTTGTCCTTGAAATTTATCTTAGGTCGGTGAAAAGTCGTGTATACTTGATTTTCATCTCATCTTCCTTTTACCGAGTTGACTCTTCCACTTCATGATTACGGTCGGTGAAAAGTCGTGTGAACCTTGACTCTTCCACTTCATGATTACGCACGCCATAGCACCTTGATTAAAGGAATTTCCATATTCCTTAGTACATAAATCTTTCTATTTGATATCACTATTGGCATCTCCTCATAGGTTAAATCATGTTGTACATCTAAAGTTTGATGGTTGATCACACATCTAGAATCTTGTAAGTATTTTCGCAACATTGATACGCGGAATACTTTATGCACTGTTGAAAGTTGTGGTGGTAGGGCTAGTCTATATGCTACATCTCCAACTCAATGTAATTGATCAGATGTTCTAATGAATCTGGTCTCAATATTCCTTTCTTGCCAAATGGAAGTACTCCCTTCATTGGAGCTACTTTCAAAAATACTTTGTCACCATTTTGGAACTCAAGATCTTTTATCCTTCCATCAGCACAGCATAAAAGCTTGTCCTGAGCAACCTTAATTCTATCTCGAATCTTATCCACAACCTATATCGTTCAATCAATGATCTCGGGTCCTAGAATCCTTCTTTCTCCAACCTCATCCCAGTACATTGTGATCTGCACTTCCTACCGTATAGTGCTTCATAAGGTTCCATGCCTATAGTTGCCTTAAAATTGTTGTTATAGGCAAATTCTAGTTAGGGTAAGTGTGTTTCCCAACTATCTCTAAGATCACTTAGTACACATGATCTTAACATATCTTCAAGTATGGAATCATCCTTTTGGATTGTCCATCGGTATGTGGGTGAGATGCAATACTAAATTTCGGTTTCGTTCCCATAGAATCTTGTAAACTTTTTCAAAATTCTGATGTGAATCTTGAGTCTCTATTTGAGATAATAGAAACAGGAACCTGTGTAACCTGAATATTTCTCTGACATAAACCTTTGCATATTGTTCCATGGAGAATGTCATCTTAACTGGAAGAAAGTGAGCCAACTTTGTAAGACGATCCACTTTTATCCAGGTAGCATTGTTTCCTTTAATAGACCTCAAAAATCCTACCACGAAATCCATGATTATGTGTTCCCATTTCCATTCCAGTATATCCAAAGTTCTAAGTGACCCTGAAGGTCTCTAATGTTCCTCTTTCACTTGCTGACAGATCATACACTTACAAAGAGTCATATTCCTCTTTTCATATTTCTCCACCAAAATATATTTCAAAGATCCTGATAGATTTTTATACCACCTGGATGTACTGCATAAGGGGTGGAAGGTGCTACTTTGAGAACTTCTTTCATTAATTCCTCATCTTTAGGAACACGATCTATGATGGGGATCGAGGTAATCAAGGTGCTGACCAAGTTGATGCTTCCAAATATTCTCAAGATCCCTTTACAAGGAATTGGCGGTCCAATGACTAGGGTAAAGACAAAGAGGATGAAATAAGCTATGCAAGGCTTGATTATGGAAGTGCAATACAAAGAGGCCGTGCTAGAGGATTCTAAAACAAAACTCGAAGATTCCAAAGTTTCACCGAAGATGGTCGCTTATGTTTTTGTGTAAGGGATAAATTTGGAAGGACAAGAAGAGTACAAGGGCTAATTAGGAATTTTAATTGTAATCTTTAATGAATTATGGGCTTTTTATGTTTTGATGAATTAGGCCCAATCCACAACTATTGAGGCCCATTTCATTTTCCTTCTTCTTTGAAGCTAGGTTTTCACTTTAAAAAGGGTAGCCATGATATTTTGTGAGGGAAGAACGTTTTTGAAGTAAATAGAAAAAGCTCTTGCTTTGCCTTTCTTGTGTTCTTGATTGAATGGTAGAATCGATTTATCAAAGGAGTGATCAACCTTTGTAGAGTCTCAAGATTGGGGTTTTAAGGACCTAGCTTCCTTAAGGTTCTAATCTGATCTCTTTCTTCACCTTCATTGCCACTCTGATTTGTTCCATTTTCCACTGAAATTGTGGGCTTTCAAGAAGGGGAATCCATCAGCCTTTATAGATAAGTAACTTATCATCAGCTATCATAAATCCTCCTCGGTTATTTATCCCAACTTCCGCCATGATTTTACATAAAAATGGATCATTTTTTGGGCTTCCTCTATTCCGTTCTCTAAGAGTGAGTTGAACCATTAGAGCTGCAACAGTAGTTGATTTCTAGACCAAAGGTGCAACAACCTCTAGCCTCAAATTTTTACTGTATATAACAAATCCTTCTGAACCTTTTGGTATTGTTAAAATCGTCGCTGAAACCAATCTTTGTTTTAATTCTTAAAAACTACTTTCACACTTATATCCGACCATTGGAACTATACTCTCTTTCTAGTAAATTGTACTAGTAGAGCTATCTTAGAAAATCCTTCAATAAATCTCCCGCAATAGCTGACAAAACCCAAGAAACTATGAACTTCACCTATATTGGTCGGTCTAAGCCTTTTGTTAGCTTCAACTTTAACTGGATTTACCTCAATTTCTTGTGCAGTAATCACATGACCAAGGAAGTCAATGCGATCAAGCCCAAATTCACATTTTTTGAATTTGGCATACAATTTCTCTTTTCGGAGGGTGCCCAATACCACTCTTAACTGCTCTTCATGTTGGTGCTTATCTTTCGAGTATACTAGTATGTCATCAATGAAGAGTATAACGAATCAATCTAAATACAGATGGAAAACTCGATTCATTAGGCCCATAAATGTAGTTGGTGCATTGGTTAACCCAAATGGCTTCACTATGAACTCATAGCACTCGTACCACATTCTAAAGGCCATTTTAGGGATATCACAATCTTTTATCTTGAGTTGGTG
Source organism: Fraxinus americana (assembly GCA_035079005.1). NCBI lineage: Eukaryota > Viridiplantae > Streptophyta > Magnoliopsida > Lamiales > Oleaceae > Fraxinus > Fraxinus americana. The sequence goes on from CM068716.1 coordinate 20,313,750, forward strand.
ATAACCCCATCTCAAATCGATCTCTAAGAACACCTTTGCCCCTTTCAATTGATCAAAAATATCCTCTATCCTTGGGAGTGGGTATTTATTCTTTATGGTCAAACGATTAATATCCATATAATCAATAAACATCCTCATTGACCCATCTTTTTTTTTTAACAAACAACACTAGCACTGTAACAACATGCTTCGCATTTACATGATTAGTGTTTATAATTATAACGTTTGCCCGTATATTTCTTTATTTTTTTAACTCATAAATTTAATGTTGCCGTGACTAATTATATTTTTGCAGTAGGATGCACCTTGGACGCTCCAGAAGATCTCGTGCCTATTAAAGTTAATTATAATAACATGAACCAAGCTATGAAGTAACTATAGATATAGTTAAATTAATTTATGTTCCATTTAAATAAAATTTATTCAACTTAATTAAATTGATAACTAGAATCAATTTGATTACTTAGTGCACTAATTGAGCCAATTGATGAATATTGAGTTACCAAAATGAAACCAATGTAGCCCATAATTGATGCTTTAAAATTGGAATTGAAGACCTTTTTGTGCATTCTTTTAGGGAATGAAATCATTAATTCTTTCAAGTAAATAAAAAGGATATAACATGGAGCCTAAATATTATCTGTGTTCTTCCTTTTCACTTCATCTTCTGTGTTTGGAGGTCAACACTTGAGGTATAATAGATGCATTCTATTTTGATATCATTTGATAGACAAATTCGTGATTAGCGTCATTTTACAATATATGATGGAATCATGATATAGTCAAACTTATGCTATTTTGATGTCATATTTGCGATCTGTGGATCAACCATTTGTATAGAGACACATTTTAGTTTCTCCAGCGCACGTATCTATATGTATACCCCGTGCATAATTATAAATATGTTATAATGATTCATGTAAATTCGTTTAGCACAAACTATATTTGACCAAGAAACTTGTTTTGTTATCGGGTTCCTTTGTTTATGGTAATTAACATCTAGTAATTTTATCGCCCAAGTAAATAGTTACACGAGTGTGAGTCTTATTCATATGAGGATATAAGCAAAGTTTTGTATACTTTTAATAAAAACACTATTCATCATAAAATCACGAGTTTCATTTGTCGATAATTTTATTATTTTATTTGTACCAGATTTCTGCTACCTTCTAAAATTAGTATTTAGTTTGATCTATGGAAGTTAGAAATTAGTTATCTTGTTTATATACAAAAAGAAACTAAATGGAACCGTTATGGGTCATAGTGATTTTGACAATAAGTTTCACTTTTAAATTTCTATTGATCATGAGCACCTTTTATTTTACATATTGGCTCCTAATAATAATGACTAAGTTATCTTAAAGAATAGGGATATGGATTGAATTTAGGATGAATTTTGTAGAAATTCTAAACGAATATTAATGGCTAGGATATTTGGCACGTAGACTTCTTGGGCGTCACCTGACATTCTTAATGTAAATCGCTAAGGATTTGAGGTAAGTAAACCTCTCTTTAATTTCATAAATATGTCATATGGTTAAATATATAAACATGTTACTTAAATTGTCATTATGTAAACATGATATTTGATCATTATTTTTTATGGCATGAATGCTTGTCATGACATATTCATACATGCCAATGCATTCATAAGCATACATGAAGATTCAAGGAATAAAAAGTTCCCAAATGTCAATGAGTCAAGAAATGTCTTTAAAGATATGTATCCTTAATGTTTATTACGAGGTGTATGTCTATGCCATGAAAGGTGTGAGTGAGAAATGGGGCGTGGGGGATAGGCGCACCCGATCAATGTTCAATGATAATGTTAATATTAACCGCTTTGCGGTACTACCGGTAGGACTCGACTGGGTTCCAAATAATAATGACCCACTGCATTCTAATTAGCTAGGCTATACACCAAGTGATCTCACGACGTCAATGTTAAGTTTTTTTAAAGAAATGAAAGAAAATGGGATACATATTGAAAAATACTTTTTATTTGAAAGTAATTCATATGCATGAGGTTTAAGTATTGAGCGTTAGTTCATCACACTCTATTCCTTACCATTTTCAAATGATGAAGGCACGATGATGCGAGGTGAAGACTTGTGGTATGATGGACTCAGTACAATCACATTTATATAGTGAATTCGTTTTGAAAATAAATTAAACATGTAAATTTAATTGTCGTATATTTTATTAAGCACACATTATTTCATAAATGAAGTATTTAATATCTATCATATTAAATAAAGATTAAATCGTCTTTTCGCATTTATGATTTTAAAAGATTATTAAATGATAATACTTCCAGATCAGGTGTCTAGATTTTAGGGGGTTACAAGCGCTTCCTAAGGATCCACTAGGTCAGATGAAACCTTATCGAGTAGTTCCTGTAACTGCATCTTCTACTCTTGCAATTCTTTTGGTACCACTATGTGAGGGGCTTTAGATATTGGTGTTGTTCCAAGGGTGAAGCCAATTGTAAACTCTACTTTTCTATCTGGCGGTATACTAGATAAAGTTTTGGGAAAAACATCCCCAAACTCCTTAACCACCGGTACATCTTCTATTTTTCTTTAGGATTGGGGCTTATAATAATATTCAATAAAAACCCGAGACACATACTCTTTTTCAACATCTTTTCGCTTTCAATGCAGACCACTAATAGGGGTAGAGTCCTAATTCTTGTTCCAAATAATCAGAATTCGTTGTCCCCTAGTTTTTGAAATAGAATCTCCTTCTCATGGCATAAGATAGTTGCATAATTTCTATCCAGCCTGTCCATACCCAAAATTACATCGAAGTCTTTCATTCTCAAGAGGTACAAATCTGCCTTTAGTACTTTTCCTTTTACCTCTAACTTAATGTCTTTAACCATTTAATTAGTGTTAGTGACTTTACATGAAGATGTAATTCATTTTTGCACATTCATTCCCAATCTTACCCATAAAAATTATAAAGCTCTGAATATAGCAGCTTCTTGTTGTTGTCGTGCCATTTTCTTTGAATAAAAAATAATTTTATCTTAATAACTATTCAACCATACTACACTATTCCTAGAGATCTCTCTATGTTTAGTCATGTCCGTTGTGTGTGTATAATATATATTTTGTAAAATAGGGGTCCCCTTTTTTGATATAAAAGTTTCTAAAAATGGAATTTGTTTTAAATTTGGACTGAGTTTGAAACATTGCTTTTCGTCTTGTTGATTTGAATAACGTGCAACTAAAAAGATTTCTAGGTGAAGAGGGTGGTCACAAGTAGACCGCTTAAATCTCAAACTCTCCTTAGACAGTTTAGATCTTTTTAACAAAACCTTTAAGTTTTACGAATATGCAAATAAAAAAAACTCAATTAATGAGTTTTCAATAAAGGACTCAAATAAGTATTTTTTTTTTTAAAAAAATCAAAATTTGAAAAATTCTACACCTTGGCTCTAATACCAAAACCACAATGCGCTACCACACAAGAATTTCGTAATGTGCTTAAAGAAATCAATTTCAATATAACGGAAAATTCAATAAAAATTGACAACTAAGGATATACATTTAATTTATTTTAGTGGAACTTTTTGGATCATATCTTTAATCAAAGCATCAATAAAAACTAGTTCAATATACAATAAAAATTGGAGTATTTAAAAATTATAATCTTCAAAATTAATCAAATTAAATATATAAGGTACTTTGTGACAAGAATCCATTGATCCAATGGCACGCCCATCCATCCACCTCTGTCAAGCAAGCTAATTTTGACCTGAAATTTGTAAATAAAGAGAGTTCAATATAACAAATTATATTCAATGAGATGCTTGCAACTCCATATTTAAATCAAACATGAAATTATGTATAAATTCTCTTACCAACATAAATTGAGAATTGTCACACCATGAAAAATGATAATTCTAGCAATCGTTGCAAAATAATGTGAAGGCTAACTAATACCCGAATGTACGTTTTAAGATGTATCATGTGGGATAAATATTACAGTCTCCTACTAGAATTGAACATCTAGTATTTTATATATACTAATCAGATATTAGAATAAGTTTGATTGTGAGCATAAAATTTGCATGGAAAGCAAATAAGTTCTAGGCAATCCAAAATTATTAATTAAATGTGTTTGATTAATTTAGTTTTCAATCTATAAAATGTTATACTTGTTCATTTTTTATTGGCGGATAGATGAGAGAGAGAAAGAGAGAGTGAATTACTTAGAAAATAAAAACCATCTCTCCCTAAAGGAATCTTTGTTTTCAAGGAAAATATGGTTAGGTGACCAAAAAATAGGAAAATATTTTCCTTGGAAAAAATTGCCAATTAAACAGCACAAAAATGAAAAAATTAGGTGGAGAAAAAATATATTTTTCATGAAAAATATTGGCAATAAAATGCACCATTAATTATAAGTTAAATCAATTAGATAATAGAATGTAATTTCTATCCTTATTAAAGTAGATTAGGATTACAAAAGCATTTAACAGTTTCTATATACCTATGATAAGATTTTAGTTAATTATCTCTTAATTAAATTTTATAATTATCAATACTTAACTATTTTCAAATTTCTTAATATGCTGAACAGATATGGTAAGGTTATTAATTATATATAAAATTTCTTCTACATTTTGATTCTTCTATTGATTCTATCTTATTTAAAACTTATCTAAAATATCTTTTTCTCAATCCTAATATACAAAATTAATTACCATCTATCGAAAGAGTCCAATATTGATATAGTAATTTAGTCTAAATCGATAACTAATATAATTAACTAAGTAGTTTTCTTAAGTGGCTCTAACCCGCGTTTAACTTATTCAAATTAACTTTTTCTTGAGTCCATAATTCGCAATTTATTGCAAGCTTCAAAATGGGCCCAATATTGATAGGGTAATTCTAGGGGTACTTACAAAAATACTCTTAAAATTAGGGGTGTTTTGAAAAATCATGTGAAATGTTTTTAGAAAGTAAAAAATACTGTGTAAAATAAAAAAGTGACACAATGTCACTTTTTTTATAAATATTGTCACTTTTTTTAAAAAGGTGACACAAACTCAAAAAAAGTGACAAAATTCAAAAAAAGTAACACACACTCAAAAAGTGATACAAACTCAAAAAAGTGACAAATACTTAAAAAGGTAACAAAACACCAATCAAAACATATGTTTGTTATAATAAAAAATTGAGAAATTAAAAAGGTGATAGAAAAAGTGACAAACGTTAAAAAAGTGACATGAATTAAAAAAAAAAGTGACAAACGTTCAAAAAAGTAACAAAAGTTAAAAAAAACTACAAACATTCGAACATTGACAAAGATTAAAAAAGTGGCAAACATTAAAAAAGTGACAAATATTAAAAAAAAGTGACAAACATTGACAAAGATTAAAAAAGTGGCAAACATTAAAAAAAATTCATCCTACAGTTTTCAAACTCAGGCACATCACACATTGGACTATCTTCTTTTCCACTTCCATATGCCTTGTAGCACATAGGTCGAGGACATCAATCATTTTCACACTTGTATATCTTTGTGTTGGCATATACTAGCTTGATGGTAATATTACGTTCTAGCTCATTTTTAAAACGAACAGTCTAGACTCCAGATATGTCTTTTACCATTGTTGATTTCTCATGAGCCACATGACCAATGGTGCCAATGTTAATTGTAGCCTGACTTGTGGAGTAATTTGGCCAATTATATCCCGCTTAGCTCGTTAATGCAGGATTGAATAAGAAAATTAATAAATTTTCTAGTACGGCAAACATGATAAAGGAAAGAGCATATTATACACATTTAAAACCACAATAACTTCACTTGACAAAAAATTCAATCAAACTGATGTTTCGATAAAATTATCAGTTTATTTATACAGATATACCCAGCAAATATGGACTGCGTTTCCAAACGCCAATCGAAATGAACAGTTTGAAGAAATATGGTCGAGAAATTTGTTCACCATTTAGCTGTGCATCTCACTCAGACTTCATTTTCCAAAAACGGGACTAATGGTCTCTTGTTTCCCAAATCGTAAGGGAAATTCATTGTAATGATAGGAGAAACCTTGTTCCTCAGCCATGCTCTTCAGTGATCCATAGACCCGATACATGGACCACCTATCCTTTGGGTGAGAAACCACACAATTACATGAGATTTTTTAAGAACCTTACAATTTCCTCATCATGCCCCTTTCCGTATAGGCGCTTATCGATACCATCTTTAATTCGACCAAAAGTAGAGAGCATAATTACCCAGTCGACTAAATTACCCTTAAATCCTTCATCTGCAGTACTCACACCAAGAGGTTTCTGCCCAGTAGCTAACTCAAGCAGCACTACTCCCAAACTATAAGAATCTCCTATAACCTTAGGCGAGAGTGGATGTAGTTTTGTCACATCCAGCTTGCTTAAGTCCTGCTCCATCAAACCTTTTTTAGACATTTTTTACTGCTCTTAATAGGTCTATGGAAAGAGATTAGTGACGAGCAGCCGTCGGGTCTACTGCTTTACTAAGGAAGGGAGTGGGACGGGCGTTGGGGTGAGGAAAGAGAGAGAGAGAGAGAGAAAGAGCTAGGGATAGGTGTCACCGTTGCGTGTTATGATCTCCTCCACCAAGTCCACCACCACCTCCTGCTCCTCCATCAAGTCCACCCCCAGCTCCTCCTCCCAATCTACTGCCAGCTCCACCTCCCAGTCCTCCACCACCTCCTCCATGGTTGGGGTAGATGATTTCAGTGTGGAGGATTTCGTGGCCAGTGTTGGGAAAATGATTTGGGGCTTCATAAGGTTTTGGGGGGTTGGGGGTTGGAGCGTATTAATTACGGGGTTAAAGATTTTAATTAGTTTTAGGGTATTATTCTAATTTGTTAGTTTTGGAGGGTATTTGGCCTAATTAACCCGTAATTCTAACTCCTTCAACTATTTGGCCCAATGAACTAAAAGTACAAAATTAAATACTTATTTTCACTTTAGTCCCTCAACTATTAAGGAAAATCATATGTATCTATTTAACAATTAGGCATAACAAATTGACTTACATAACGATGACAATTTCTATCAATTAACAAGTAGATTTATATACAACACAACTCATAAAATTTTGGAGTTCTATAGGAACCACGAGAGACATGTGGAAACCTAGGGTGAATTGAAAGCTCTCATGAGGATAAGATTTGTACCTAGTCATTATCATAAGGACCTAACACAAGTAATTGTAGAGCCTTGCTCAAGGTTCAAAGAGCATGAAGGATTATATAAGGAGATAAAGGTGGTTATGGTTAGGCTAATGTTGAGGACGATAGGAAGACCACCATGCCATATTTTTTAATAGGTTAATTAGGGACATAGACAGTATAGTTGAGTTGTAGTACTATGTAGAACTGGAGGAGGACATGGTTGCTATGAAGATTGAGAGTATATTGAAAAGAAAAGGAACCGCAAGTTATATGGTTTCTAATCATTGGAGACCGAAATGGGGATAATAATGATAAAAGTGATAGGGTTGTTTCGAAGGGTAAGATCGAGCTACCCGGGAGAGAAGAAGAGGTAAACCCATGATAGGAAAATGGATATTAAATGTTTTAAACAAAAGGGAAATGATTGTGTGTGACAATGTTGAAGTGGTGACTGAGGAAGAAAGTGATTAATGAGATGGCCAGCTGGTTGATAATAGTGATATGATAAGGTAGAGTACCATGTAGAAGGTAAATTACTTGTTGCAAGGTGTGCTATGCACAAATTAAGATAGATGATATGGAGCAGTAAAGAGAGAATATATTTCATACTAGGTGCTATGTTAACAACAAGGTGTCTAGTATAATCAGAGATGGAGGAATTTCACCAATGCAACCAGTACCATCCTTGTTGAGAAGTTAGGCTTGTCTTTGCTAAAACGTATAGACCCTGTAACTTGCAGTGGTCATGGGTTGATGTGTCTATGGACTTTGTAATGGGGGCTACCTAGGAATAAAGGGTTGAGCTTCTATATTCATGCCAGTGGATAGGTTTAGTAAAATGACACATTTTATTTCATGCCATAAAACAGATGATGCCAAGAACATATGATGGATTCCCCCTCTTGAAAACCCACAATTTCAATGGAAAACGGAACAAAAATCAGATTGGCAATGAAGGTGAAGAAAGAGGTCAGATTCTAACCTTAAGGAAGCTAGGTCCTTAAAACCTCAATCTTGAGACGCCACAAAGGTTGATCATACATTTGATAAGTGGGATTCTAGCATTCAATCAAGAACACTAGAAAGGCAAAGCAAGAGCTTTTTCTATTTACTTTAAAAACGTTCCCCCTTCACAAAATATTATGGCTGCCCTTTTTAAAGTGAAAAACTAGCTTCAAAGAAGAAGGAAAATGAAATGGGCCTCAATAGTTATGGATGGGCCTAATTCATCAAAACATAAAAGCCCATAATTCATTAAAGATTACAATTAAAATTCCTAATTAACCATTGTACTCTTCTTGTCCTTCCAAATTTATCCCTTGCACAAAAACATAAGTTTTGTTTATTCCTAATTCACCATCTTTGGTGAAGCTTTGGAATCTTCGAGTTTTGTTTTAAAATCCTCTAGCACGACCTCTTTGTATTGCACTTCCATAATCAAGCCTTGCAGAGCCTCTTTCATCCTCTTTGTCTTTGCCCTAGTCATTGGACCACCAATTCCATGCAAAGGATCTTGAGAATATTTGGGAGCATCAACTTGGTCAGTACCTTGATCACCTCGATCCCCATCAACATAGCTGATTTATTTTTCAAAGAGATAGTGCAACTCCATGGTATATACCTAGGAGTTTGTGTCTGTTGGGGATGTAAAGTTCCTAGCTACTTTTGGAAAATTTCATGGGGTAAGATGGATACAAAGTTGTTATTTTTTGCATGTCACCAACAAATAGATAGATAGGCCAAAGTTAAAAGGACACTAAGCATAGTAATCAATAAAAATTCGAAAATTCGAGAGGATTGCTTACCAAATAAATTTTGGTATACAATAGATCCATGCATACTACTACTTATTCTCCCTTTGAAATTGTGAATGGCTTTAATCCACTTACTCCTTTAATTCATACCTATTGATGAAAGGGGTAGTTTGGATGGCAAGAAGAAGATTGAAGTGGTGAAGTCAGTCAATGAGAGGGTTCGACTTCAGATTGGAAAGAAGAATGCACGCTATGCTTCCTAAGCCAAGAAAGGAAGGAGACGTGTGACCTTTAAACCTGAGGATTGGGTTTGGGTTCACATGCGAAATGAGTGTTTTCAAGCCAATAAAAGGTCCAAATTGCACCTTAGAGGAGATGACCCATTCCAAATCCTTGGGAAGATTAATAACATTGCATACAACAAACTGAAACTTGCAAGTGAGTTTAATGTATCTGCTACTTTAAATGTTGTTGATCTTTCTCCCTTTGATGTATGTGACGATTTGAGGTTGAATCCTTTTGAAAAATGAGGGAATGATGAATATCACTGAGGGTAGACTAGCAAAGGATCTTCACATATTTCAAATGGGCCAATAGCATGGTCAAGAGCAAAGAAAATCAAGAAAGCTCTGTAAGGACTTGTCCAAGCTACATGGGCCAACAATTTAAGTGCAACAAGAAATGTGCCAACCTTAAAAGTGAGTGTAAAAGAAGAAGAACCATCCTTAGTTTATATGATTCGAACTAAGGACGAGGAAGCATAGGAATAGGGGCGGAGCCAGAAAATTATGTTAGGATAGACTGAAATTTAAAAAATCACGCCACAAGAGATTGAGTTTAGGAGGATAAACACATGACTTTCAGGACAAAAAGTGTATGATACTCAATAAAATAAAAGAAGTCTGGATGTCTCACCCTAAAATATTCTACTAGATCTTTTTATCTTTTCTTATCAAATAGAAAATCAACGCTTACTTTAAACAAAATATAAACTGACCGAATCATGATCGAAATAAGCAAATTGTCATATTCACTAATGGAAAAGACTTATTAGCACAAAAGGTCCCCACATTTGGCCTATAGTATGCATAATGTCCCAACGTTTCAATTTTTTACATTTTCACCCATATTTTCATTTTTCATTGTGGAAAACATCCCTGTCATCAATTTTCTCAATTAAAATATGTGAAATGACAAAAATACCCTCTTATTTAAATAAGACAGAAAAGGAAAAAAAAAAGAACTAATTGCAACCATAGGGCCAAATTTTTGAAAAAATTATGAATGAGTCCCAAACAAATAATTAAAAATCAAAACTCCCACCCACCCACCCACCCACCCACCCATTCGTTATTTTGGAGACTTCATGGAGCCGCCGGCCTCCATCTCACCAACCACCACACAATTGCCATCTAAAACGCTGGAGCTCACACAACAAACAGCCGCCATCAACCCTCAAACACCTTCCCATAAACTAAATGAACAAACAACATATTTATATGGCCAAAATCTACCAAAAACGTAGCTGGTCGCACGCACCACCATGCCTTTTCCGTCAATTTTGGCACCGGCAGTGGTTCCCACCATTGCAGATCACCCATTCTTGCTTGGCCACATCATGCCGCACCTTCTACAACAATGGATTTCCATAAATTTCATCCTAATATGCCCTAGAATTTTTGTAATCTAAACTTGTGCAGGATACATTAAAGGTTAGCTTTGCATTTCTTTAGCTTCTTGTGGGATGCAAAATCATGGTGATCAAGAAGATTGGGTGATGTGCTAATAGATACATCTATATATTTCTCGAACTTTTTATCTACACGATTTTCCTGGAGAATCTAGCATCCTCCTGGACTTGACCCTTAATCTCTAGGATGGGATTGATAGGAGTTTTTTGTAAGTATCATTGTCATTTTGTTCAAAACAAAGCATGTTTGGAACATCTAATTTTCATGCTTATAAGTCCCATTACATAGAACAAAAGTCGTTAATAGCCTGACTAAAAATCAGTTAGAGGATTTAGAAAATAAAAATTACCAGTTTTTGAAGGAGATCTCCATTGGCCTTCACCATGTAGTTGAATGTAATTTGTAAGCAAAGTGTCTTCTTTGGAGGACCATGGACCCATCTGCAAACCCACTTTTGAACAAGGGGAACTTCTCATTTTGCTTCTATTTAACAGATAGAGGGTGGTGGTTATGGTCGGAGTTAGCAGAGCCACTATTGTCTTGGGTTTGATTTTCGGGTGGGGGTGGGATGGATGACTTTTGATTTGGGCTTTGGTTTTCTAATTTTGTCGATTCAATTATTTTATTTTAATTTTTTTATTATAGAAAAAAATTAATATTTTTAATTAACAGTAAAATATAAATATACTATTTTAATTGGTTTTGGGACTCATTTATAATTTTTTGAAAAATTTGGACTGTTGGTTTTCTAATCCTTTATTTTTTCTTTTCTTTTCGTTTTGTTTTATTTAAATAAGAGGCCATATTTGTCATTTCACAGATTTTTATTGAGAAAATGGATAAAAATTGATGAAAATGATGTTTTGATTTGTGACTGTGTGACCTATAAATTTTTATTTGTGACCAACTAATTTTGCAATTTGTGACCAATGAATTCAATGTGACCTATAAAATTTTTGAACTGTGACCGTAAATTGTAAATCTGTGACCTGAATGATTGCCGGAATAGTCGCCGAAATAGTAGCCGGAATGGTCACCGGAATCGGAGCAGTCGCCGAAATGGTCGTCGGAGAAGAGTGGTTGTCGAAATGGTCGCCGGAATAGTCCCCGGAGCGGGTAGGGGTGGTGCATGTGGGGTGGGTTTATTATATTATATTATATTAGAATTAAAAAAAAAAAAAACCTGATTTTTGAATTTTCAAACTATAAACATGATTTTTGAATTGGTGTAAACTAAACATCTTATTTATGAATTTTTCCCTAGTTTATTCTTAATTTCCCATATGGGCTGGGGTAGAGCTGGGCTATAGCCCAACTCGGGCCCCCACTACATCCGCCCTTGCATAGGAAGCACCAGGTTGACCGTTGCATGCTTAACCCATAGTTCTGTAGGAACAGAGGCTAAATTGGCTTAGCCCATACGAGCCCAACCTACACTACCATGCATAGGCTTGGTTGTTTGATGAGGATAGTTACCTAGTAGATTTGGACTCTAATTGTTAAAGTTTATTTATTTCCATTTTCAAGTTATTTAGGGTAGCATTTTGTTCTCATATAAGGGATCTTTGTTGTAAAAAAAATTAAGTTAAACATGTGAATTAATTAAGTGAGGATTCCCCTTCTCTCTTGTTCTTCATTGAACTTTTAGAAGCATATCGAAGATTTTCATCTTTGTGGCGTTCAACTCTAAAACCTTGGTTTCCTCTATTTGATTTTAGCTTTCTTGTTGTGGGTTCCAAGGTTCTCATTCAAGAGTTCACATCAAATTTTGTCGCGTTTGGCAAATTTGGTGCATTTGTCCACTGTAGCACGTAATGATGCATTTTAGTACATTGTGGTACTTGAATTTTGATTCATTTATGGTAAATTGGAGTACATTTCGCACATTTGATACATTTCGGAATTTTGGTACATTTTGGAAACTTTGGTATGTTTTGCGAAATTAGTCTAATTTATAACATTTTGATATATTTCGCACATAGTACATTTCGTGACTTTTTTTACAAACTTGTCATGCTATGTTGGATTTTGCACATTATGGTACATTTCGCGTAATTTGACACATTTTGGAGTATTTTTGTACATGTTGGTATTTGACACAGTTTGATACAATTTTTAGCATTCTAGTACACTTCACACATTTAGTACATTTTTGGAACATTTTAATGTACTTTGGTATTGTACATTTTGACACGTTTTGGTATATTTTGTGCCATCTTGGTCCATATTTGGCAAGTTATGATATATTTTACACATTTTAGTACCTTTTAAAGCATTTTGATACACGTATTTTGATGTATTTATTGCCGTTTTGGTATATTTTGGAGAGTTTCAGTAAGGTTGACAAATTTCAATCATTTTATAGGGTTTTGGTACATTTCTCACAATATAGTACATTTTGGCATGTCTTTGAACGTTCACGATTTTGGTACAATTTGGTACATTGTAATGTATTTGACATATGGTGTCACATTTTGGTACCTTTTTTTTACATTTAGCGTATTTTGGTCCATTTTTGGCAACTTATGGTGTTTACTTATAGTTGATTATAACTTTAAAGTTTTGATTATAACAAACAAGTTAATCTTGTTTACTAACAATTGAATTTAAAGTGATTATAGTTTTCAGAACATCCAACCATAAATTGATAGATTGTCGTCAAAATATCAAAATCAAGACTATTACAAATTGGACTGATGAAGAAGGTCTAGATTGAAGTCACACATTCAAGATGATCTTATAAGACGTTTTAAAGATTAATATCAAGAGTTTTAAGAGCCAAACATCAAAGAAAGATCAAAACGGGTACTTACTTAGGTCTTTTGCAACGAATGTTTTAAGCTCGAAAACCTTTCTATGTATTAAAAAACTATTTTGAGCACTAAAAGTTACTTTAATAAAATATTATGATCAAATATAAAAGTACTTTTAAAATGATATTTGAACTTGAAAAATATTTTTTTCAAAAGTCCACGCATTTCAAAACATTTGCAGCAGTCCAAAATTTGACAGTTCTGACACTTTGGATAACGACTATATTTTAGTTATCCAGACTTGTGACGATCGACCGGACGGACATCCGTTTTCCCAAAAAGTTTTGCCTTTTTGAACTCTATAAATACCCTCACTCTTTCTATTCTTCATAAGACTTTCAAGAGCATCAAAGTGAGATAATTTTTTGAGCTTATAACTTCATTCATTTCATTTATTTTTTCATTAAAATTTTTTGATAGATTCAAACTCTTTAATCATCTTCTTCATTAAAGTTTTACATCTCCTTTTTTGTACTTAACTTATTTCGATCATTCATAAAAGAGAGATATATTTTGAATAAAATCTTTAAACTTACATTGTATTATAATACTTCTACTTATTTATAACAAAATTTTGATTGATTGAATCAAACTTGAAAAGTTATCATATTCATCAAAGTGTCTCATATTTCTCATAATACCTAATTTATTGTTATTATTCATTAAAAGATAGAAATAATTTTCAAAGATTTTTGAAGCCATTTTGCATTTATTTCTTCTTCTCATTGAAAAAGTTTGATTGATTGCATCATATTTATGGAAGTTTTCTTATTGTTAACTTGAGCTATCATTTATTGTTATTCATTGAAATGTTAATATCTCTTAGCACTTATTATTTGTGTCATTTATTAAGAGAGAAACTTCATTGAATTATTGCTCTAAACAGTCATATTGAGGTCCCATGAAAGCTTAATAAAATAAGGATCTGTGCTTCTTGTTCCAAGTCATCGTGTGGGCTGGTCATATTGACTTTCCGTCCTATAAAGCTCAATAAGGATCGGTGCTCCTTGTTTGTACTTCATTTATATCATTTGCATCCTTTTCTACCATTTTACTTATCGTTATTTTATTTATATTTTTTATTCGATATCATATTTGCTTTTATCTGCTTACGATTATTAATTGATCAACAAATTCTTAACTTGCTTGATTTAAGTTATTTTCGAAATGTTTTAAATAACCAATTCATCCCCTCTTGGTTATTCTTGGGGCTATCAATTTTGTATTAGAGTAAGGTGCTCACTTTGAATTTTGAAAATTTCATAATTTTGAGTAATGGCAAACCACAATCTTGAAAATCTAGAGGGGCATTCTACAAATTGTCCTCCTACCTTTGATGGTACACATTGTTAATATTGAAAAGCTAGAATGATAATTTATGTAATGAATAGATTATGATGTTTAGGAAGTTATTGAATTTGGTCCATACATGCCTACAAAAGTTATTAAAATGGATGGAAAAATAGATCAAACCATTTCAAAACCTAGAGAAGAGTATGATGTCTTAAAAGTTAATTGTCTTTAAATGTTAGATACAAAAATCTATTTTATTAAACGTTAATCACGTGATTCTACATATTATATTTAGCATGCATTAGAAGTCACTTATGTTGGTACTAGCAAAATGAAAGAAACTAAGATAAATCTCTTAGTTAAAGACTGAAAATTTCTTTATGAGGCAAAATGAACCGATTGTCGACATGATCACTCATTTACTGATATTATTAATGGTTTTGAAGGATTTGATGGAAAATTTACTAACGGTGAACTTGTGAGCACAATTCTTAGGTCTCTCTCTAAAGATTCCAAAGATTGACACATATCCATTGGAAGAACATTGATGACATAAGCTAAATCACATCGAGACAAAGAAAACTAAAGAAGAGGAAAAATGCCAAATTGCTTTAAAGTCATTAATGGATGGAGGCACTTCAAGCAAAAAATATGAATGATGAAGAATTTGATGACCTAGTTCTTCTTATCAAAAATTGGTGGGGACTTTACAACAATCGGCGACTTCAAAAGAAAGAAGAAAAGGACGAAGAGGAAAATAATAAGATTGTTTACTATGCTTGTAACAAACTTGATCACATGAAAACCGAATGCCTGAACAAAAAGAGATTTATAAAAAAGAAAGCATTCCAAGAAATATGGGATGAGAGTGATGACCATGAAGAAAATGAAAGTAAAGAGAAAATTGCAAACATGTGCTTCATGATTATTGAAAATGAGGTAAATTCGAATGAAAATTGTTCGTATGATTATCTACCTTTTATGTTAAAATTTTTAAAGAATTTGCGAAAATTTCTCTAAAAAAAAAAAAAAATACTATTTACTGAAAAATGAGGTAAAGAAACTTTTGAAAACTCAAAATGATTTTGAAGAAGAAAAGGTCAATTACAATTCTTTAATTAATGAGAATTCCTCTTTACAAGAAAAGATTTTGGATTTGACTAAACACAAATTTACTCAAGGCAAGAAATTTTTTGATTCAATTCTATTAAAAAAAATGGACCCACAAATCTGCTAAATTTCAACCTTGTGTGTGTTTAAATAAATGCTGGAGTGTATATAATGCCTTATTTTATTTAATTAGTCCACTATAATAGCAATTCATAGATATGTTAGTGGCATCAAAATGCACATGCGGATAATCATTGGAAAATTTTTAGTAGATAAAATATTTATTGGACCAGAGTTTTATGTAGATTTATTCTTCTTCCAAACATGGTCTAAGATCGAAAATATTTATCTATATAAATTCACTTCATTCATGTCCAAAGTGTATTAAAGTTTTAAGCTTTCAAACTCATCTTTCAAGATTACATTATTGCAAGTTCTTCAAAAATTATGTTAAGGTAGAAAATCCTGCAAGGTATTCTTATTATTTTCTTCTAAGTTCTTCACATTTTGAGTCAAATTAAAGAGTGCTGATGAACTATAATCAATATAGCGTATCCAAAAACTGAAAAAATTCGGATTTATTGTATTATTAACACTTTAGATTTATTAATTTTAGGAAGATTTCATCAACTAATCTTGTTTTGAGTAATTTCATTATTTCATTATATGTTTACTTTTACGCAATCTTTGATTAAGGTAAATTTGTAACTTTTACGATTCGTAAAAAAGTGCTTTAAATGGTACGCTTTAAGAAATAAATCTTTAGCATGCCAATATGAGTTATTTGGGATATATTTCAATCTTTGATTGCCTACTTTTTATTTTTTATTTTTGCTTGGCAAAGTATCACAAATTTTCAAAAGATTGAAAATTCTTTAAAAGATTCTTTAAAAGTTCGGCCAACCCAGCTGGATTTGTAATATTTGAATAGTTAGATACATTTTTGTGGTTGTACAAATGTTACCTAGCTGCACATGTTTTGTAAATATATATATATATACACAAGTTTGGCCAACCCCGTGTTTAATTTTATTTTTACTTGCCAATTTTTATTATGCAATCTATTATCTTACTATCGTTTCACAAATTCTTATTACAAATCTAACACTCAGGTTTGACAAATTTAATTAAGTATTTAACTTACGGTGTTATTACCCTACTTTGTGGTGTTAATACCAAACTTCTAAATAATTTTTTGCTGCATTTATCATCTTTACTCAAATGAAAAATTTATGTTATGATTAAAGAGAAAGACGAGAAGGATGATAAATTGATTTATATAATAGTGTTTTTGTAAATACTCGTGTTTTATGATATGTTAGTAGTGTGGCATGGTCAAGCTGTCAAGTTAGTTTAGGATGTCAATGTCCAGCTTTAAAGTATTTAATAATTTTTTTTTACACAACTTGGCCGTCGCAATAGGTGGTATTAGAGCTAGTGGTTTCTAAAAGTGGTTCTGAAGACTAATACTATCATATTCCTCCATTTGATGGCATCTTCTATGATTAAGTACGCCTCTAATTAAATTTTTAGATATGAGATATGAGGACATCGTTGTGCCGTTAATATTTTTTATGATAAAATAATGAATACTATTTGTGATATGATGCAATAATAGTGCATATGAGTTTTAGAAAGAACTTTTATTGGCGCAACATTACGAATAGGGTATCTATAGAGACGACATAAAAAAAGAAAGTGGAAAAAAATTAATACCAGACAGGAAATAAAGATACTCATTGTGGAACCAAGATTATTGAATCTCTTTAGTTCCTCGTTTGCCTCAGGTAAATGAGCTTGTTCATGTAGATAAGTGTTCCTTTATCGATGAAAGAATTTGGATGCATGAATTCAAATCTTTCAGTAGACAAGTCTACATTTAGCTTAGCCAATAGTTCAGTAATTAATCAATCATAATTGAGCCTTCAGTTAATGGAATAGTCGACACAATTGATCATCTCTAGGATAATCATTTTGCATAAATTAACTTGAATGCCACGAGAAACAGTCGATAGCTGCCATAGATCTTGACTTGTAAGGACATTATGCTTGCTTGAACGATATTTTAAAACATGCACTACGATATTGTGCATAAGCCGCATATCCCCGAGGTAAAAGAGTAGCATCTTTGATTGGCTTTTCTAGACTATCATCACGGAAATCAGCTTGGCATACCTCCAATTTATTTATGTTTCCTGGATATACTTTATCCCTAAGAGGGATTCCAAAGTAGTTTGAAATGATCGATCCATCTATTTTTAGTTCTTCACCTTGAATGAAAATCAAAAACTGGGCAAGACATTTGACCTCCAAACTAGTAGCACTCATGATGAGAATCTTGGAAGGTAAGCTAGCAAAGATCCTTTGCATGTTCCAGATGGATTGATTACAAGATCAATAGCAAAGAAAATCAAAGAAGCCATGCAAGGACTTATCCTAGCAACATGGACTGAATGTTTAAGTACAACAAGTAAGACACCAAACTTCAAGATGGGCATGAAGGAAGAACCAACCTTAGTGCACTTAATTCAAGCTAAGTCAGAAGAAGCGGAGCAAGAAGTGTAGCCAGAAGGCATCGTTGCGCGGGCAAAATAGGGCTTGCACGTGGGGAAGCAAAAATTTTAACTGAAGCCAAGTCAAGTGAATGTGCCTCGTGCAGTACAAAATCTGAAAGCGGTTTATTTTTTTCCTTTTCCGTTTCTATTTGTTCGATCTAATTTTAAGTCTTACGAGTTATTTAGGATTTCTTTATTATTGCCTGTATATATGAGGCATTATTCATTGTCAATAACACCAAGACATTAATTGAAAGATTATATATAAAGTGAGATTATTCGATTTCACATTTTGTTCTTGACTGAACTATCCAAAACTTATCAAAGATTTCCAACCTTGGTTCTTGACTCAAAAATTATTGGGTGAAGGTTATTACTCTGGTTTCAGGTTTCTTGGGATTCTATCAAATCGTGTGTGAGTTTCAAGGTACATGCTACAACGGGGTTCACATCAGTTGGTATAAGAGTTTTTGCTTTAAAATCAAGTTTTTGTTCTTTATATTTCTTTTGTTTTCAATTCAAGTTTTCCTTGTGTCTTCTTCGCTGAATCTTCATTGCATTCAGTCATTCATATCAAAACAACCATACCAAACATATTCAAGAGTTGTTTAGACCATTAATCCTAGTGCACCAACACAATTTTTTTTACATGCCTTGTTTTCAATCTTTCTGTTAATTTTTTGCCCAAAAATAAACAAAATAATAAAAAAAACGAAAAAGAAAAACGAAATTCAAAAAAAAAAAAGTAAAAAATATTCTAAAGAAAAGCAAAGAAATTTCGAAAAAATAGCCAAGAAAATTCAATAAAAAAGAAAAGAGAATTCAAGAAAAGCATATTCAATTTCAAGAAACCCTTTCTAGGAATTCTTGTGTTGTTATTTTCCAAGAAACATCATCTTTATTAATATTCGATACACATATCATCCTTGGGAATCCATCGTGTTGCGAAAAGGCATAAACCAAATTCAAGAAGTCTTTTCTTGGATTTTTTGGGGTGTTTCTTCATTTGATCTTTCCTTCTTGAGTCTTATTATACTTCTTCTTTCTTTAGTTCTTATGGGTTTCATACGAAGGGTGAATTCTTGATTGAGTTTAACCAGTTCCTTAGAGAATTTTACAAAGAAAGCATAGAGAGTAAAAATGCAAGAGTGGTGAGTTCATTATAGGGGAAAAACCCAATATTATGAAGGGCGTTTGCCCTTCATTCCAAGGTAGAAACAACCCAAAAGTTTATTTGGAGTTGGAGAAGAAGTTAGAGTTGATCCTTGATCGCATAATTATTCCGAGGAGAAAAAGGTAAAACTAGCAGTGATAAAATTTACTAATTATGCAATAATATGGTGGGATCAATTATTGACAAATAGGAGAAAGAAATGAGAGGGACCTTGGTGAATTGAAAGCTCTCATGAGGAGACAATTTGTACCTAGTGATTGATTCTATAGAGACCTTTATCAAAAATTACAAAGTCTTAGTCAAGGTTCAAGGAATGTGGACGGTTACCATAAAAAGATGGAGGTAGCTATGATTAGGGCTAATGTTGAGGAAGATAGGGAGGCCACAATGGCTAGAGTTTTGAATAGATTAAATAGGGATACAGGCAATGCAGTTGAGTTACAATATTATGTGGAGTTGGAGGACATGGTGCATATGGCTATGAAGGTGGAGAGACAATTAAAAAGAAAAGGAGCAGCGAGATATTTTTCAAGTTCTAATCTTCCTTGAGGAGGATAGGGAGGCAAAAATGCTTTTGTTTGAGGCACATTGCTTCTCAATGCCCAAACAAAAGGGCAATGATCATGCGTGACAATGGGACAGTGGTGATTGAGAGTGATAGTGATAGTGATGAGATGCCCGAGTTGGAGGATACTAGTGACGGTGAAAACTTGTTGCGAGGCATGCTCTCTTAGTACACAAATAAAGGTGATAAGTACGTTTTACATACTTATTTTACTGTCAAAACATGAGCAATTGTTGATTAATATGTTGGAATATAGCTTAATTCTATGCAATTCATGTTTTGCAGGACAAGTGATGAATGTGGTGGAAATAATGAGAAATAAGTGAAAAATAACCAGAATGGAAGAAAGTGAAAGTTCAAGTACTAAAGTACAAATACTCAAAAATTATGTCGGGACTCACGATGAAGGTTCGAGAGTGCTAAGGGTCGATTGGAAGCAATTAGAAGTCAAAAAAGAATGGAATATTATCAAAATCAATTTCCAATTCGCACAAGATATATTCCAGATTTTTAGCCGAAAATTGAGACCCATTTTTGGTATAGTAAAAGTCCGAATTGGAAAAGATGTACTTTAACAAAGTTGTAGCTCTTCGAGTTATCTTTCCAACGCATCTTGAATCATCTAAATCGGATATCAGAAGAGAAAGTTATAACCAATTACTGACTGCTGTGCAGAGAGAAAAAATCCGAGCACGAAAGGAACTTTCCTTATTCGATTAGAACTCTTTTGGAAATCAATTTGGACGTGATTTTCATCTAATTTCTTACTCTTACAAATACTTAACAGCAAACATATGGAGAAGGCCCCCATACATCATTCTTCTCCTCTTTGGCTCAAGAAACTCATAGAGAACTAAAACCCCTGGTGAAGCTACGAAGGAACTCGATTGGAATTGGTGATTTCATGTCTTTTATTCATTTAATTTGATCTTTTCATTGTCAAACAATGCTAGAATTTAGATTTTCATTCTTTTGAATTTATATTGAAATCGGTTTAATATTTACAAGATTTTTCATGGATTCAGTCATACTTTTTCCATTATTCAATCAAACTATTTATTGAGTTTCAATTTCAATTATTTATTGTTGAGATTGGTTTCACAATTATTATATCTTTCATAGATCCAGTCATACTTCTCCTATCAACTAATTGTTGAATTTTAATCTCAATCTCACTTTATTGGCGGATTGATTACTGCATTATGCTTGATGTATATGGTCGATCTTTGATCTTGTTCCAATAAAATTGTGCGAATATGTCTTAAATCTAAATTCTAGGATTATATTTGTAAATTAAATTGATTTTCATGACATATCTTCCGATTAGAGTGTCGGGATGAAAGCCTCTAATTGTGTTATAAAAATGAATAATTGATATGATTGATCCAAACCAATCCAATTGAGGGAATTCCGACGCTTCACCACTTCGAATTATTGATTTTAATTTCACGTTTCAACATTGAATTTTATTACACATTTGAGAGAACAATTCAACTTTTTTTATCCTTTAAATATTCTTCCATCTCCCTGTGGATACTACACCCCAAAGTTGTGCTACAACTACCGTGTTATTCTTTGGGTGTAATCAAGTTTTGGTTCCGTTGCCGAGGAGACGGTACAAAATACTACGGGCGACATCGTTCCTTTACTTTTATTTTTAGTTAGTTTAATTTTCATCATAGTGTTTTTATTAATTTCACTCTATTTTCTTTTACTTGTGTTTCATGGGCAGGTATCGAGGAGAGAGAGGGAGATCTGTTGACAGACCTGACATAGAGTTTGAATTCCCTTTTAATCCTGTTTTTGAGTCTACATCTCGTGACACGAACACCACATCACATAACACGATGTCTGACAATGAGCATGATGCACCGTATAGAACTTTGCATGATTATTTGCACCCCACGCGTATATCCATACCGTCATGCATTATTTTTCCACCTAATATACCACGCATGGACCTTAAACCGGGAATGATTCAACTTCTTCCCACTTTCATGGACTCGACAATGAGAATCCATACGTGCATATTAGGGAATTTGAGGAGGTAGGTGCGACCTTCCACATTCACTATGGTATAGTAAATACATTCAAACTTAAATTTTTCCCTTTTTCACTTAAAGATAGAGCAAAAAGTTGGATGTATTCGTTGAGACCACGGTCGATTGGCACTTGGGCTGAAATGACTCAAGTATTCTTTAGCAAATACTTTCCCCACCACAAAACTACTGCTTTGAAAAAGCAGATCTCTTCTTTTATCCAAAAGGAGAGTGAAACTTTATATCAAGCGTGGGAAAGGTATAAAGAACTTCAAGCTCTTTGTCCACACCATGGTTATGAGAGTTGGCGCATTGTGAGCTATTTCTATGAGGGGTTAACATCTAGAGAGCGCCAGTTTATTGAAATGATGTGTAATGGTGATTTCCTACAGAAAGATCCTGATGAGGCTATAGAATATTTAGATGAACTAGTAGAAAAAGCTCACACTTGGACTGGCCCTAGTGCCACTGATAGCACCAATAGGTCATGCGCCGTAGGAAATCCTTCTAATGCAGGCATCTATCATCTTAGGGAAGAAGACAATCTTAGAGCTAAGGTAGAAGCCCCGACTAGAGAAATTGAGAACCTACGCACCAGTAGTTCAAAGCCTACATCTACTGTTGCTCGCATTGAGTCTTTTGGACCCTGTGGTGTGTGTGGGGGACTTGATCATCCAGTGCAAGAGTGTTTTGCTCTAGCTGAGATGAGGGGGGTTTATGATGAACACTGTAATGCTTTAGGTGTGTACAAAAAGCCTTATACCCCATATTCTGAGACCTACAATCAGGGGTGGCGGAATCATCCTAATTTCAGCTGGAAATCTGATAACCAGCAACCTACTCAGCCACCTAGAGTTTTCAATACACCATCACATCAACCCTCAACGTTTAGGAATTCTTTAGAGGACACCCTACATGCAAAATTTTATGGAGGTTCAGGGGAAAACAAATCAGAAGTTTGAAACCATGATCAATTAAGTTGTTGAGGAGAGTAAAGAAATGAAAAGCCATATAACCAAATTGACTAATGCCTTAGCAATAAGGGAACGTGGGAAATTTCCGGCTCAACCTCAACCTAACCCTAAGGGACAACATAATCGGAAGTTTGAAACCATGATCAATCAAGTTGTTGAGGAGAGTAAAGAAATGAAAAGCCATATAACCAAATTGACTAATGCCTTAGCAATAAGGGAACGTGGGAAATTTCTGGCTCAACCTCAACCTAACCCTAAGGGACAACATATAGCTCAAACTTGAGGTGTAGAAAACAACCTTAAGGAGATAAATGCTATTACCACTCGATCTGGGAAGGTTGTAGAACCAATCATTAAGCTTAGGGAAGCAGAAGAAAAAGAGAAAGACTCTAGTAATTCTGAAGAGAGTGAGCCTAGTGATAAGGTGGTGGAGAACCTAGCTAGAGTACCATTTCCTCAAGCCCTAAAGCCTAATGTAAAAGCTAATAGCCAACATGATGAGATCTTGAACACCTTAGGCAGGTAAAAATCAATCTACCTCTCTTGCATGTGATTTCTCGAATTCCTACATATGCAAAAGTCCTCAAAGACTTGTGTACTGTGAAAAGGAAGCATCATGTCAAGAAAACTGCATTCTCGACTGAGCAAGTGAGTGCAGTGATTGAACAAAGAGTCCCACCTTATAAGGATCCTGGTTGTCCAACAATTTCTTGCATCATTGGGAGTTGTGAGTTTGCACAAGCCTTTCTTGACTTAGGAGCTAGTGTTAACCTCATGTCTTATGCCATTTATCTACTGCTAGGCCTAGGTGAGATAAAACCTACATCCGTAGTTTTACAATTGGCTGATCGATCCACTATAAAACCTAGAGGAGTAGTTGAAGATGTTTTGGTGCAAATAGATAAGTTTTACTATCCTGTTGACTTCCTAGTTCTAGATTTGAAAGTTGATGTGAATGTGAACTCCAAAATACCTATTATTCTTGGTAGACCCTTTCTTGCTACTGCTAATGCTCTTATCAATTGCAGGAATGGTCTAATGAAGCTATCTTTTGGAAATATGACTCTTGAAGTCAATATTTTTCACATCACTAAGCAACTTATGGAGGATGATGAGTGTCATCAAACGTACATGGTTGATGTACTCACTCAGGAGGATGCACCTGCAACCATTGATTTCAATCCTTTAAACTCATTTCTTATAAATCAATTTCCAATTCGCACAAGATATATTCCAGATTTTTAGCCGAAAATTGAGACCCATTTTTTGTATAGTAAAATTCTGAATTGGAAAAGATGTACTTTAACAAAGTTGTAGCTCTTCGAGTTACCTTTCCAACGTATCTTGAATCATCTAAATCGGATATCAAAAGAGAAAGTTATAACCAATTACTGACTGCTGTGCAGAGACAAAAATCCGTGCGTGAAAGGAAATATCC
Organism: Fraxinus americana; assembly: GCA_035079005.1. NCBI lineage: Eukaryota > Viridiplantae > Streptophyta > Magnoliopsida > Lamiales > Oleaceae > Fraxinus > Fraxinus americana. The sequence goes on from CM068716.1 coordinate 20,338,333, forward strand.
TTATTCGATTAGAACTCTTTTGGAAACCAATTTGGACGTGATTTTCATCGAATTTCCAACTCTTACAAATACTTAACAGCAGAATACATATGGGGAAGACCTCCATATGCCATTCTTTTCCTCTTTGACTCAAGAAACTCATGGAAAACTAAAACCCTTGGTGAAGCTACGAAGGAACTCGATTGGAATTGGTGATTTCATGTCTTTTATTCATTTAATTTGATCTTTTCATTGTCAAACAATGCTAGAATTTAGATTTTCATTCTTTTGAATTTATATTGAAATCGGTTTAATATTTACAAGATTTTTCATGGATTCAGTCATACTTTTTTCATTGTTCAATCAAACTATTTATTGAGTTTTAATTTCAATTATTTATTGTTGAGATTGGTTTAACAATTATTATATCTTTCATAGATTCAGTCATGCTTCTTTTATTGTTAGATTAAACTAATTGTTGAATTTTAATCTCAATTTCACTTTATTGGCGGATTGATTACTGCCTTAATGCTTGATGTATATGGTCGATCTTTGATCTTGTTCCAATAAAATTGTGCGAATATGTCTTAAGTCTAAATTTTAGGATTATATTTGTAAATTAAATTGATTTTCACGATATATCTTTCGATTAGAGTGTCGGGATGAAAGTCTCTAATTGTGTTATAAAAATGAATAATTGATATGATTGATCCAATCCAATCCAATTGAGGGAATTCCGACGCTTCACCGCTTCGAATTATTGATTTTAATTTCACGTTTCAACATTGAATTTTATTACACATTTGAGAGAACAATTCCCTTTTTGATCCTTTAAATATTCTTCCATCTCCCTGTGGATATGACACCCCAAAACTGTGCTACAACTATCGCGTTATTCTTTGGGCGTAATCAGTGTGAGCAAGATAGAAAGCCATGAGAAAGTGCGCTGTCAAATTGAGAAGAAGCATTAAGCTTCTCAAGCTAATAAAGGACGAAAGGAGATTGACAGAACTCCAAGTGCTCAGATCGGTGAAAATGCCTATAAATTGGATCTTCCAGGTAAGTATAATATTTATGCTACTTTCAATGTTTATGATCTTTCTCTATTTGATGCAAGTGGAGATTCGAGGACGAATCCTTTTGTAGATAGAGGGAATGCCTATAAAGTGAATCCACACTTTAATTAATTCATGCAAATCAAAAGTTAAATTTTTGCACAATGATAATGCCTCAGAATTAAAGAAATCCTAATTTACTCAAAAATAAAATATATAAATTTAATGAATAGAGTTAAAATCAAACTAGGAAACAAATCCTCTTTGTCCCTTGTTGAATCTTACATGCGTTCACATCGTTCATCCATTTTAGGATCAGGTTTTAGAATTTTAGGTGTCGCAGACGCAACGGGATTAAGGGGTGTGCACATGGCTGCTTAGCTCCCTCCACCTTAGCCTGATCAAATACACTAAGTTTCTTCTTCTTTCGTGCCCATTTTGAAGGTTGATGTCATGCTTGTTGCACTTGCACCATCGGCCCACATAACTTGATGTCCTTGTATAGCTTCCTTGATTTTCTTTTCTCTTGACCTTATTATCGGTCCATCTGGGACATGTAAAAGATCCTTGCTAACCAGTCCTCCATGATACTCATCATTCCTTCATCCTATAATTGGCTTGCATCAAGAAAGAAAGATCAACAATATTAAAAGTAGCAACACATTATACACACCTAGAAGGTCCAGTTTTTAGGAATTGTAATTAATATTCTCAAGGATTTGGAATAGTATATCTCCATTTGGATGCAATTTGGACATTCTTTGGCTGAAACTTTCTACTGGCATGTGAACCCAAACCCAATCCCACGTTTTCTTGATGTGAACTCCTTTGCTATGTACCCTAGGACCCACACAAGATTTGATACGAACTCAAGAAAGCTAAAGTTAGATAAAGAACCTTGACCCAATAATTTCTTGAAGAAACCAAGGTTTGAAGGGTTGAATGCCATAAAGATTGAAAATCTTTGATAAGTTTTGGATAGTTCAATTAAGAACAAGCTTAAAAGCAAATCTTTGATAAGGTCTGGATAGTTCACTATATAATTAATCTTTCAAAATAATGTGTTGTTCTCTATACAATGAATAAAATCTTATATAGATGGACTGAAAAATCCTAATTAACTCATAAAACATCAAGACCATATAAATAGAGTTCCACTCAAAATGAAAAACTAAACTCGGTCCGGTAATTTTTGTACCATGCGTACAAATGGTTCAACCATTTTGCCCTCAGGTTGTGCAAAATTGCATGCTTGTGTGTACAAGGGAATTTAGGCCTTGCCTGCTTCCTTAGCTCACATCAAATGCACTAAGTTTGGTTATTCCTTTACGTCCATCTTAAAATTGTTTCTTGCTCATTGAACTTGAAATCTCAACCCACATAGCTTAGACAAGTTCTTGTATGGCTTCTTTGATCTTTTTTGCTCTTGATCTTATTATTGGTCCTTCCGAAATATATAAGGGCTATCTTTACTCGTGGGCCCTACATAATAATCATCATTCTCTCCCTCTTCAAAATGATTCGACCTCGAATCATCACCTGTATCAAAGAGAGAAAGATCAGCAACACTAAAAGTAGCAGACACATTATCAAATATTTCCATCTTTGTGGCGTTTAATCCTAAAACCTTGGTTCTTGATTCAAGAAATCATGATCAAGATTCCTCTATCTGATTTTAGCTTTCTTGGAAAGGTATATACTTCTTGTGGGTTCCAAACTTCATCCTTCAAGGATTCACATCAATTGGTATCAAAATTTTGGCTCTAAATCAGATTTTCTTCCTTATTATGCTTTCCATTCCATCTTCTTGTTACGTCTCTTTCATTTGGGTTTTCATCACGATCTCAGAATCATTATCAAAAATCATGCCAACAATATTTAAGAATTCCTTAGTGCAGAATCCATTAACACCAACGCTGATTTTTACTGATTTCTTGTGTTGTGGTTGCTCAATTCCTTTAAGTTAATTGCATTTTTATAAAAAAAAAATTCAAGAGAAAGTATAAACCGTTTCCAAATAATCTTCAAAATTCATTCAAAGCAAAAATCAATTTCAAGAAATATTTTCTTGGCATGTTATTTTGCAAGAAACCCATTCTTACTGATTTTTGGCACATAAATCATTTATTTCGTTCAGCTTGTGATCTTTTTATTCTTGAGTCCTTTCTCATTTTTTAATATCCTTCTTATTTCTTGAGTAACAAGTTTGAAGAACATTGCAACGATTTGCAACGATTTTCGTTAGTTCATAAAGAACTTGACAAGAAAAGCAAAGAGAGGAAAAATGCAAGAATGGTGAGTTTATTATCAGGAAAAAGTCAATAGAGTGAAACACTGGAGTGTGTTTACATGATATTACTTTTTCTAGTGAATAAAATTCTGCTTTTGATCCAAAAAAAAAAAATGTCTAAGAAGGGAGATTCTACATCTAGGAAGGAGAAAAATCAGGTCTTCATGATGAAAGCCATGCGACAACAATTCAAGTGGATGAATGTGTTTGGAGAAATCAGGGATAGAATGGATATGCAAGATATATGGTAATTACGAATTTGCAAAGGGAACAACCACAAAGAGTCCCTAATGGTAGGCGTGATCCTAACCCAAGGGCTAAATTTAACGATGACCAAATCTCTACGGTTGAATTTGGTATGATGAGGCATAGAGGATATTGACGTGAAAGGGGAGAGAAGACCCTAGATGGTGTAGATTTACCTTGGAAATATTAAAATGAACATACATTTCTTCTAAGATAAAAATGACCCTGAAGTCTATTTGGAGTGGGAGAAGAAGTTGGAATCAATATTTGATTGCATAGACTTAGAGGAGAAGAAGCTGAAGCTAGTTGTCATTGAATTCACTAAGTATGCAATAATATGGTGGGATCAATTGGTGACAAATAGGAGGAGAAATCATGAGAGACCTATAGAAACCTAGGGGGAATGAAAAGCGAGATGAGGAGGAAATTTGTACCTATTCATTAATATATGGACCTCTATCAAAAATTACAGACCCTTACTCAAGGTTCAAAAAGTGTGGAGGATTACCATAAGGTGATGGAAATGACTATGATTAGGGCCAATGTTGAGGAGTTTAGGAAGGCCACAATGATCATGTTTTTGAAGGGTTTAAATAGGGATATAGCCAATGTAGTTAAGTTACGACACTATGTGGAGTTAAAAAAGACATGGTACACATTGGAATGAGGGTGGAAAGGAAATTGTAAAGAGAAAGAGCAACAAAATATTCTACGATTTCTAATCCCTTTGGAGACCGAGGTGGGGTAAACCTAGGGAAAAAGAAGAGGTAGCTAACAAAAATAAACCCAAATATGATTCTCAACCTTCTAGGAATAAAGATATTAAATGTTTTAAATGATTGGATTTTGGGCACATTGCATCAAAATGACCAAACAAAAAGGTAATCATTTTGCGTGACATGGGAAAGTGGTGAGGGAGAATGAGAGTGATAGTGATGAGATGCTCGAGCTGGATGATGCTAGTGATGATGATGGGGACAGAGTACCCTATATAAGGTGAATCTCTTATTGCGAGGTGTGCCCTTAATGCACAAATTAAGGTAAATGATACGGAGTAGGTTAGATGCAATATCTCCACATTCATTCAACCAGTGCAACCTATAGGATCTAGGATGTTTTAGCATAGTCAATCTCAATTTTTCTACTAGGGTAGTACTTGCAACAATGGTACAACTCCCCCTATCAATAATCATACTACAAAACCTTGTTGTTAACACATGGCACCTAATATGAAAAATGTTCTCCCTTTGCTGTTCCATAGTCAATCCACTACATTGACTATCTTCCTATTCAAACCATTAAAAAACCTAGCCATTATGGCTTCCCTATACTCCTCAACATTCGCCCTGATCATAGATATTATCTTCATCTCCTTATGGAATCCTCCACACTCCTCGAACACTAAGGCTTTGAGTTTTTGATAAAGATCTCTATAATAATGATTATAAATCTTTTCCTCATGATAGCCTTTAATTCACCCCATGTTTCAATAGGCCTCTCATGATTCCTCCTCCTACTTGTTGCTAATTGATCTCACAATATGATTGCATAATCAATAAACTATATTACAGATAGTTTCACATTTTTCTCCTCCGAATAATTATAGCAATCAAATATCAACTCCAACTTCTTTTCCCACTCTAAATATACCTCTGGATCGTTTCTACCTTGGAATGAAGGAGTTTTAATCTTAATGCTACCAAAATTCAGATCAACCCTATCTTCACCAAAGTCACTAGAATCTCCTCTAAGTGGGCCCCTTTCACCGCTATCTCCCTTTATTCCTCATCCTACCCACTTAGGCCTCCGATATTTGATCATCCTCATTAACAATATTCACCTCATTCCCATAATCAGATTCAGCTCTAGGATCATGCCTCCTCGCCTCCTAACATTAGAAACTCCTCTAGGCACCACCCTTTGTAAGTTAGTTATTACTAAATCATGCCGATCCATTCTATCTCTAATTTCTCCAAATACCACATTCATCTGCTCGAATTGTTGTTGCATTGTTGACATCCTAATAACTTTGTATGCCTTATGTGTTTGCAAGCATGTTTCACTCAGATTTGACTTTTTCCCTCTAATGATCTCACCACTTACATTTTTCCTCTCAATGCTTTCTTTCAAGTTCTCTAATGAACTAATTGATCCCAATCAAAAAAATTTCCCTTGTGAGGTTCAAATCCACAAGAACAAGGAAATTAAGAAGGATAATGACTTGAGAAAAAGGATTTAAGAAAGGAATGAACAAAATAATTGAATGAAAACGCAACCAAGAACTTCAAGATAGTGTTTCTTGAAATTGATTCATACCTTTTCCACAACAAAATTGAAACAAGTGGATGATTTAGGTATTGAATTGATTTCTTAAAAGAAATTGCGATTCAAGAATTTTCAGAAAAGTGTTTCTTGAGATCGAATAAGCCTCTTTTTGGCTTGGAATTTTCTATTTCGTTTTGCTGGAATTTTCATTTATTTTTCTACTAAATACGTGGAAAATCGACGGAGGCAAGAAAGATCGAAACTAATTGTATTGGTGCACTAAATTTAATGTACAAAACAATTCTTGAATGTTCTCGGTATTTGTTTTGATGTCTTCTCAAGAAGAAGATGAAGAGTCAGGATACAACCTTGATTTTAGAGTCAAAACTCTGATACCAATTGATATGAACCCACGTTACTATAGCTCTGAAACCCACAAAAGATGGAATCACAATCCAAGAAAACCAAAATCCCAATTTGAAACTTGACCCAATAATTTATTGAACCAAAAAACCAAAGTTATGGAAGACCTCTTAATTACAAAAACTATGAACCTTGCTATAAGATTATTGAATGCCACAAAGACCAAATCCTTGATGAGTTCAAAATTGAGTTCAGTGAAGAACAAGAAGAAAGCAACCTTGATTTGATTTAATCTCTTAGTAATGTGTCGTTTTCACAATGAAAAGAATGAATCCTATTTATAGGGAATCCAAAAAAGCCTAATGAAATCGGAATTATATAAAAAAGATACCATAACAAGAGTACTACAAAAAATAGACTTTTAGGAAAAATCTGAAAAATTGCGTCCATAATTTTTTAATTGTTTTAATTGTTTTTAACCACCTCTCTATTTTCTCTCACTCAAAATTACTCATTTTTTAATTTTTTTTTGTTTTTGAAATTTCAGTTTCACTCTAATTTTGCCACTCTTTCTTTTTGCTTATCTTCCTCACCTTTTAATTTCAATTGATACTCACAGACCTACTTCGATGTTAAAGGAACACTTAGTAACTTATTCTCTATCCTTGACAAAGTTGTACCTATTTCTAAATCAATCATGGATACTTTATTATCATACTGCCATGGCCGTCTTAGGAAGACGTGCCCAATATGCATAGGAACCACATCACATATCGCTCCATCAATATATCTCCCAATAGTAAAGTTCACCAAGATGCTAGTTAATCTTGACCTCTCCACATTCATTCAACTTATAGGGTCTAGAATTTTTTTAACACAGACAAGCCCAACATCTCAACAAGGGTGGTACAGCTCCCCCCATCTATAATCATACTACACACCTTGTTGTTAACATAGCATGTGTCAAATATACTCTTTACCTACCCACATCATCCACCTTAATTTGAGTACTAAGAACACCCCTCCCAACAAGTGCTTCACCTTCTGTTGGGTACTATACTCCATCAAAATCTCTAGCATCCTCCAACTCGGGCATTTTATCACTCTCACTTTCAGCCACCACTTCCCCATTGTCACACAAGATCAATGCCCTTTTCTTTGGGCATTGAGAAGCAAAGTCCTCCGAATCGAAGCATTTAAAACACTTGATATCCCTATTCCTAAAAAGTTGAATATCTGACTTGGGTAATTTTTGCTAGCTGCATCTTCTTTTCCCCTAGGAGGGTCTTATTGATAGGTACCCCCTTTTGTAGACCCACAAATTCAATTAAAAAAAAAGGAACAAAAACCAGCTACTACGAACGTGATGCAATGAGGAAGATCAGATTAGAACCTTAAGGAAACAAAGTCCTTAAAACCCAAACCTTGAGACGCCACAAAGGTTGATCACTCCTTTGATAAGTCGAATTCTAGCATTCAATCAAGAACACAAGAAGGCAAAGAGCTTTCTCCATAAGCTTCATAAAAAGGTTTCTCCCCTCTACCAATTAACATGGCTGCTCATTTTAAACAATAAAACCTAGCTAAAGGAATAAGAAAAACAAAATTGGCCTAAAAGATGTGGATTGGGCCCAATTGATTAAAACATAAAAGAGCCCATAGTTAATTAAAGACTAAAAAAAATGAAAATCCTAATCTATCCCTTGTACTCTTCTTGTCCTTCCATATCTATCCCTTACACAAAAAGATAAGTGACCATCCTTGGTGAAGCTTTAGAATCTTCGAATTTATTTCTAGAATCTTCTAGCACCGCCTCTTTGTATTGCACTTCCATGATCAAACCTTGCAAAGCCTCTTTCATCCTCTTTATCTTGCCTTAGTCATTGGATCGTCAATTCCGTGCAAAAGATCTTGAGAAAATTTGAAAGCATCAACTTGGTCAGCACCTTGACCTCCTCGATCTCCATCATTCTCTTCCTCTTCAAAAGGATTTGTCCTCGAATCACCTACATCAAACAAAGATAAATCAGCGACATTAAAAGTTTCACTAACATTACCATAATCGCTTGGCAAATCTAGCTTGTAGGCGTTATCATTGATCTGCTCCAAGACTTGAAAAGGTCCATCTCCTCTAGGCTGCAATTTTGTTTTTTGTTGTGTGGGAAACCTCTCCTAACGCATATGCACCTAGACCCAATCGCCAGGTTGGAAGGCAACCTTGAAACGCTCCTTATTGGCTTGCTTAGCATATTTTTCATTCTTCCTTTCAATGTTGGCCCGAACTCTATCATTAACTCCTTCACATAATCTGCCTTTTTCTTACCATCAAGATTAGCATGCTCATTAGTAGGCAAAGGTAAAATCTCTATAAGTGTTAAAGGATTAAAGCCATAAACAATTTCAAAAGGAGAAAATGAAGAAGTAGAATGAACAGTCCTATTATATGCAAACTCAATATGTGGCAAACACTTTTCCCACTATTTTAGGTTCTTTTGAATGATAGCATGTAACAATGTAGTGAGTGTCCTATTAACTACTTCAGTTTGACCATCCGTTTGAGGATGTGCAATAGTAGAAAATAACAGTTTAGTTCCTAATTTATTCCATAGAGTGCGCCAAAAATGACTTAGGAACTTAACATCTTTATCACTAACAATTGTCTTAGGCAACCCATGCAATCGAACCACTTCTCTAAAGAACAAATCAGCAATACGTGTTGCGTCGTTGGTTTTAGAACATGGAATAAAATAAGCCATTTTACTAAACCTATCAAGAACAACAAATACATCTAAGATGATTATTGCTTTGAGTCCTTGGTAATCCTAAAACAAAATCCATAGATATATCAATCCAAGGTTGAGTAGGCACAGGCAAAAGGGCAAGCCATGCGGTCTGACATTAAGATTTTGCTCGCCTACATGTAATGCACATATCACAAACAGATTGCACATCATGCTTCATATTAGGCCAATAAAAATGCTCACGTAATATATCTAAAGTCTTTAGAACACCAAAATGTCCCATCAAACCTCCCCCATGACTTTCTCTAACAAGCAACTCACTAATAGAACAAATAGGCACACAATACATTCACTTGTAGTTGTGGAGGTCAAATCATGAAAGGAGCAACACCATCCTCAAAAGATCTGGCATAAATGTTGGGTCAAGTGAATCAGGCAAATCCACCCGAGATCACGGAAAGATTGAGCAGAATATTCCTCCTGAAACAAGTCAAAAATCAAATGCTCAGATCTCCATATCGAAGGTCGAGCAATACGTTACCTTCAAAATACTAGTGACTAAAATATTAGTCATGATGTCTCTCAAGATTCATTATGCTCGAAAAATACACTTACATTCCCTGGCTGCTGTTTAGACATGATGACCTAAGTAGACAAGCTACTTACTAGGTCATGGTGACGCTATCACACCGCATCTCCTTAGCCAATAATGGTCAAGATGTGATGAGTAGAGGACCGCATCCCATTGTATGCCGCTAGATTAATGTGACTAAGGACGACAAAACCCTCTCTTGTACACTAAATATAAGAAAGGAAAGCGAGACAATTCACCATTTTTGCTAGCTTTCCAGTCCCTAAATGCAATAAAGAAATCCTTTATGCCTATAAAAATCTCCAAACGCACACTTATCACATGCATTCCATACCCGGCTGAAATCAGAATCATTGACATACAAATCCTTAAGCAATTCAAAACCAACAATTTAGTTCGCAATGAAGTAAGTAATACGTACCTCCTGGACAATGCATCAGCCACAACGTTTTCCTTCCCATGTTTGTAGTTGATTACATAAGGAAATGTTTCTATGAACTCCAACCACTTAGCAAGCTTACCTTGGGTCTTCAAGAACTTCAAGCTCTCATGATCGGAATGAATGATGAATTCCCTAGGCATGTTAGAAGATTTCTCACTAATGCATAAAGTTCCTTGTTGTAAGTAGGATAATTCAGCTCTGCCCCACTTAACTTTTCACTGGAGTCCTGCATCAAAACAGCTCATATTCCAATCTCGGATGCATCACATTCTATCTCAAAAGCTTTATCAAAGTTAGGCAAACACAACAAAGGTGCATTAGTTAGCCTATCTTTCAAAGTTTTGAAAGCCCGGTCATGCACATCATCCCACTTAAAAACAACATTCTTTTTAACAAGTTCATTCATAGGTACAGCAATAGAACTAAAATCTTTAACAAACCTTCGATAAAAACTTGCCAAACCATGAAAACTTCTCACTTCGTTCACATTCTTAGGTGTAGGCGCCAGTCCCTTATTGCTCTTACCTTCTCTTCATCGATACTGATACCCTGGGAACTAACAACAAATCCAAGAAACACAACAGATTCCATGCAAAACGTACACTTCTTAATATTAGCATACAATAGGTGCTCTCTCAACACACTAAACACAGCATGCAAGTGTTCCACATGTTCATCCAAATTTTTGCTATAAACTAAAATATCTTCAAAGTAAACTACCAAAAATTTTCCCATGAAAGCATGCAAGACATGGTTCATTAACCTCATGAATGTACTATGTGCATTAGATAAACCAAAAGGCATTACTAACCACTCATACAATTCATATTTAGTCTTAAATGTAGTTTTCCATTCATCTCCCTCTTTCATGTGAATCTGATAATAGCTATTCTTTAAATCAATTTTAGAAAACACTTGAGAGCCATGCAATTCATCAAGCATATCATATGGGGATAGGATGTCTATACTTTACCGTTATATTGTTAATAGCTTGGCAATCCACACACGTGTACCATGTCCCATCTTTCTTTGGAACTAAGAGGACAGGAACCGAACATGGGCTGAGACTCTCCCTTACAAATCCCTTTTCCAATAGCTCATCCACTTGCCTTTGTATCTCATTTGTTTCCTCGGGATTAGCTCTATAAGCAAGTCGATTTGGTATGGCTAAACCAGGTATGTCAATTCCTCTTAGAGGAGGTAATCCATGGGGAATCTCCTCAGGAAATAGGTCCTCAAAGTCCTGCAATAAAGACACAACAATACTAGGCAAAGATGAGTTAAGGTCGTTAGTAGAAAAATAAACATCATTGTGACTACAAGTACTTGTTGCCTTGCCTGATTTACACTCTTAACCTCATGTTTTTCAGCAAGTCCACGCATTCTTTTATGTTTCTCTCCATGTTGCTCACTTTTCTCTCCCTTTTTTCTCTCAACCTCACTTGCTCTCTTTTTATTTTCCTCATGCTCACTTTTTTGTTTCTCTCTCATTTTGCACTCTTTTGTTATCCTAATCTGATCCTCATAAGCTCGCAAAGGTTTGATAAGGGCTAATACAACCTTCCGGTTGTTCATTACAAAAGAATAACGATTTTTGTACCCATCATGCAAAACCTCCTATCAAATTGCCACTGTCAGCCAAGCAATAACCAGCATACATCGGCGCCACATCACAAAGAACCTCATCCTCATACTTGCCAATTGAAAAAGGTACCCGAACTTGCTTGTTTACCTTCACTTCTCCACAGTCATTCAGCCATTGTAGCTTGTACGGTTTAGGATGCTTCTGCCACTTCAAATTCAACTTTTCTACCAACAAAGTACTAGCAACATTAGTACAACTGTGAAAAATATGCTCACGTTGCTCCTTATCTCCTTCATCCTTAGACTATATACTCAAGGTGCTCCTTGTAACAAGTAAATCACCTTGCACATGTTCTTCCACTTCAACATCAGAACAATCCTCCAATGGTGGCAACTCGTTGTCACTCGAGCTAGTACTTTCAACTTCTCCATTTGATCGTAAAACCATAACCTTTTTATTTGGGCATTCGGAAGCAACATGTTTGAATCATTGGCACCTGAAACACCTAATATCGTGTGACTTAGTAAGAGTTTTAGTTTCTAATTTTCCTTTAGGAACAACAACCGAACTCTTCGACTTTGATTCTTCTTTTGTTCTGAGGGCAGCCTTGTTGTCTTTCCAATTCGATCTCCATGGAGAGCTAGAAGTCGAACTAGATCTGAACCTCTTAGACTTGATTTGCTCCTCCACTTTAACAACTTTGTATAGTAGCTCCTCCATCTCTACGTAATGTTACAACTCAACCACGTTAGCAATCTCCTTGTTCAATCCGGTAATGAACCTAGCCATTGTTACTTCTGTGTCTTCCTCTATGTTTACTCTAATCATGGCGATTTCCATCTTCTTATAATAATTCTCTACACTCGTGGAACCCTGAACTAGCCCTTGCAACTTTCTATACAAATCTTTTGAGTATGGCTAGGTTTATTCTCTTGCGAATCACCAACTTCATATCATCCTATGACCGAATAGGCCTCTCACCATTCTTGTGCCTAATGATCACCAATTGATCCCACCATATACTGGCATAATCTGAAAACTCCACGGCTGCTAGCTTTACTTTCTTCTCCTCAGAGTAATTATGACGATCAAATACGTGCTCAACTTTCCTTACCCACTCCAAGTATAGCTCCGGATCATTCTTTCTTTGAAAAGTCAGAATTGTCACCTTTATGCTACCTATATTGTTATCTCCTTTGGAGCCAACCTTCTTGTCCCGTTTATAACTTGATCTCTCCACTTCGGAATCAGCTTCATCCTCTTCATCTAACTTATGCCTTCTATATGTTCCTGTAAAATTTAAAAGAAACAAATATGTTGTTCCTCATGCACTCCCTCACGTGTTTGCACTCAAATCAGATTGTTATCACTCGTGTTTCACACAATTTTGGCTTTTTCTTGTTGATGATCTCTCTTGCCGTTTACCACTCAAAGCCAAGCCAGCCCCCCTTTATGTACTTACTAGAATCAAAGAATTCAACAATTCTCAAGAAGCAACCAGTTTAGATGGTGACCATCTCAACAATAGTCAGAATTTTTGTCATAAACATAGCAAAGCTAGAACAAAATAGAAGGAAACTGATTCAACAATGACAAGAGACTCTAGCAAAGATAAACACCAATCTGAACTTAATTCACAAGGAATATGAAACTTGAACAAAGAACAAGAATGGGAAACTTATAGAACTAAAAAATCTGCCACGTTTTTTTTTTTCCATGAGCAAGAACGCAGCAAAGAAATAGAAATCAACAACCTATTTTCAGTAACCCAAAAGAAACGCTCTGATACCAAATGATAGGTACCCCCTTTTGTAAACCCACAAATTCAATTAAAAAAAAGGGAACAAAAACCAGCTGCTATGAACGTGATGCAATGAGGAAAATCGAATTAGAACCTTAAGGAAACAAAGTCCTTAAAACCCAAACCTTGAGACGCCACAAAGGTTGATCACTCCTTTGATAAGTCGAATAGAGCATTCAATCATGAACACAAGAAGGCAAAGCAAGAGCTTTCTCCATAAGCTTCATAAAAACGTTTCTCCCTTCTTCCAATTAACATGGCTGCTCCTTTTAAACAATAAAACCTAGCTAAAGGAAGAAGAAAAATGAAATGGGCCTAAAAGATGTGGATTGCGCCCAATTGATTAAAACATAAAAGAGCCCATAGCTAATTAAAGACTAAAAAAAAAAAGAAAATTCATAATTAACCCTTGTAGTCCTTCCATATCTATCCCTTGCACAAAAGATAAGTGACCATCCTTGGTGAAGCTTTGGAATCTTTGAATTTAGTTCTACAATCTTCTAGCACCGCCTCTTTGTATTGCCCTTCCATGATCAAACCTTGCAAAGCCTCTTTCATCCTCTTTTCCTTTGCCCTGGTCATTGGACTGTCAATTCCGTGCAAATGATCTTGAGAAAATTTGGGAGCAACAACTTGGTCAGCACCTTGACCACCTCGATCTCCATCACTTACTCTATAAAACAACCCTATTACTCCTATTATTATTACCCCACTTAGGTTTCCAAGGAGGATTAGATCCCGAAGAATATCTTGATGCTCCTTTTCTTAATCGTCTCACCATCTTCATAGCCATATGCACCGTGTATATTGGCTATAGAATATTTAATCGATTCAAAAATCTATCCATTGTGACCTCTCCATCCTCCTCAATGTTAGTAGCCCTAATCATAGCTACCTACATCTCTTTATGGTAACCCTCCACACTCTTTGAACCATGATTTTAAGGCTTTGTAATTTTTTTGGTAAAGGTCTCTATAGAATGACAACGTACAAATCTTCTCTTCATGAGAACTTTCTATTCACCCTATGTTTCTATAGGTCTCTCATGATTTCTTCTCCTATCTGTCACCAATTGATCCCACCATATTATAGCATAATCAATAAATTCTATCACTGCTAGGTTTACCTTTTTCTCCTCAGAATAATTATGGCAATCAATGATCTCTCTAACTTCTTCTCCCACTCCAAATAAACTTTATGGTCAATTTTACCTTGGAATGAAGAAAATTTCATCTCAATACTGCCAAATTACAATCAATTCTATCTCCATCTATACCACCAAAATCTCTAGGATCTCTAGGCCACCTTTCAAGCTTATCTCTTTTCTTCCTCATCCTACCCCACTTCAGCCATCAAGATTTGGTCATATTCATTCTTACTCTCTACTTCATTGTCATTATCAAATTCAGCCCTAGGGATATCTTGCCTTCAAAACATTAGGATCTCTTTTTTTATTGTCCCTTTTGTAAGTTTGCAATCATTGTATCCAGCATATCCATCCCATCCATAATTTCTCCAAACACTACATTCATCGTCATTCATTGTCTCAATTTTTTGTTGCGTAGCTTTCACCATGAAGAATTGGTTGTTTTCCTCCTTAGATGTAGATTCTTCTTTTTTAGACATCTTAATAACTAGGAAAAAATAATCCTCACGTGTTTGCACTCAAGTGCTTCACTCTTTTTCTCAATACTAAAATCAGATGAAGAAGACATAACGATTTCTTGAATCAAGAACCAATGTTGGAATGGTTAAATGCCACAAAAGTTCGGAAATCCTTGATAAGTTCAGAAAATATCAATTAAGAACAAGATAGAAAGCAAAAATCTCACTTTATAGTTAATCTCTCAAGAAAAATGTGTTGTTCATTGTACAATGACTATGCCTTTATAGGTGGACTCAAACAGTTCTAATTAACTTGTAAAACAACTAGATAAACATGATAAAATAGGACTTAAACTTAAAAACATGTAAAAAATCTGAATAAACAAAATCGCGAAACAACAAAAATACCCTTAAAACTAACTCAAAGCAGATCCCTAAAGATCTGAATTTGGCCCCGAAAGTTTGAAAACATCGTCTGACAAAAATATGTCGAGTTGTACTCATGGACAAAATTCGACACCCAAACTAAAAGTTATCCATATTTTCATAAATCCTGTGCGTTTTTGTACATCCTTTTTCTTTCTTCACTTGAAAAAAAAAAAAAAAAAAAACTAAGTTTGGTATCTTGCTTGTTGTACTTAAAAACTCTCGGTCCCCGTAGTTTGGACAAGTCACTGTATAATTTTTTGATCATTTTTGCTCTTCATCTTGTTATTGCTCCATCTGAAACATGCAATGGATACTTGCTAACTTGCCTTCCATTTGTGTCTAGCTCATTCAGTTATATATGCCAACCAGTCCATTAAAGAGAAAGATGAGAAGGATGATAACTTGATTTTATATAATCGTGATTTTATAAATACTCAAATTTAAAGTATTTAATAAAAAAGAATTACTCCACTTGGTGACAGGGCCCATATTTTGATACAGCTTATATAAATAAGGTTTTATTTATTGTACAAAGAACAATGCATTATTTGAGAGATTAATTATATAATGTGAGATTTTCACTTTTAAACTAGTTTTTATTTGAACTACCCAAAACTTATAAAAAAAAATTCGATCTTTGTGGCATTTAACCCTTCCAATCTTGGTTTTTGATTCAAGAAATCCTTTGGTCAAGGTTCTACATTTGATTTTAGCTTTCGTGTCAAATCTTTGAGGGTTCTAGGGTATGTCTTACAATGAGGTTCGCATCCCTTAGAAACACAATTTTTTTCATTTTTCTGGTTTCTTACCTTGTCAATAATCTATTTTGTTAAGTTTCCACCCACCAAAAAAAAAAAAAAAAAAATTCAAGAAAAACTAGTAAAATATTCAAGAAAAGCATAGTCCAATTTCAAGAATCTTTTTCTCCAATTCTTGTGGTATTTTTTTTCAAAGGAACTACATCTTTATTACTATTTGATATATATCATCCTCGGGATTCAATCTTGTTGTTAAGAGGCGTTAACAAATTTCAAGAAACCTTTTCTTGGTGTTCTTGGGGGTATTTCCCTTCTTCTTTTGATCTTTCCTTCATGTGTCCTTTCTCAAATGTTGTTTTCCTTCTTGTTTCTTGAGTTCTTGTTGGTTTGAAAGGCAAAGGCTGAATTCTTGATTGAGTTTAGTTAACTCTTTAAATAACCTAAAAAGAAAACATAAAGGGGAAAAAAGCAAGAGTGGTGAGCTTATTATCAAAAAAAGCCACTATAGAGTAAAACACTTGAGTGCAAACACGTGATGATTATTTTTCCTAATAATTATGATGCCTGACAAATGAGAGTCTACATCTAGGGATGAGAACAACAAATTTTTCATGTTGAAAGCAGTGCAACAACAATTTGAGAAGATGAATGTGATTTTTGGAGAAATTAAAGATAGAATGGATAAACTAGATACAGTGACGCAAACTTTTAACGGTTTTTAAATAGGGTCCTTAATGTTAGGAGGCAAGATAGGCGTTATCCTAGAGCTGAATTTGATGATGAGAATAAAGTAGAAAGTGAAAATGAGGATGACCAAATCTCGATAGCTGAAGTTGTAGGATGAGGAATAAAGGAGATAGACGTTGCCTAGAGGAGACCCTAGAGACTGGGATAGGGGTAGAGTTGATAGAAGCTTGGGTAGTATTAAGTTGAAAATACTAAGACTCCAACTTAGAAACGGCCATGAAGTTTATTTGGATTGCTAGAAGAAGTTGGAATTGATCTACGATTGCTATAATTAAAAATATGGTGGGATTAATTGGTGACAAATAGGAAGAGAAATCTAGAGAGACATAGAAACCGGGGGTAAATTGAAAGCTCTCATGAGAGGGAGATTTGTACCTAGTCATTACTATAAAAACCTTTATAAAAAATTACAGAGCCTCACTCAAGGTTTGAGGAGTGTAGAGGATTTAAGGAGATGGATGTGGCTATGATTAGGGCTAATGTCAAGAAGGATGGGGAGGCCACAATGACTAGGCTTTTGAATAGATTAAATAGGGATATTGGCCAATGTAGTTTAGTTACAACATTATTTGGAGTTGGAGGACATGGTGCATATGGCTATAACAATGGAGAGACAATTAAAAAAAAAAAGAGCAGCTAAGTATTCTTCGGGTTCTAATCTTCGGAGACCGAAGTGAGGTAATACTTATAGGAGAGATGGGACCATTTCAAAGAATAAGATAGAACTACCTAGGGAAAATGAAGAGATAACTAGCAAAAACAAACCTAATTCTGATTTCCATCCTTCTAGGAATAGGGATATCAAATGCTTTAAATGTCGATCTAAGGCACATTGCATCTCAACAACCAAATAAAAGGGCAACGATTATGGGTGATAACGTGGAAGTGGTGATTGAGGATGAGATGTCCAATTTGGAGGATGCTAGTGATGATGAGATGTAAAGCATTTGTTGTGAGGCGTGCTCTTAATAAACAATTAAGGTGGATGATATGGAGCAATAGAGAAAGAATATTTTTCATACTAAAATGTGTCGAAAAACAACAAAATGCATCAAATGTACAAAAAGATGAAAATTGTTCAAAATCCACCAAAATATACCGAAATGCGTGAAATATCAAGACACTCGAAGATCTAACAAAAAGTTATCAACGTACCAAAACGCACCAAATGCATAAAAGTTTAATAAATATACTTTACTAAAATGTCTCAAAATTTACAAAATACATTCCGAAAGTTGCTAAAATGTGTAAAATTACAAATGAACCAAAATGTACAAAACCATGAGAAATTTACCAAAACATGCTAAAATGCACAAAAATGCGTTAGATGTGCCAAAGTACTATAAAATGTACCAAAAAGCTCCAAACGTATCAAGATGAGAGAAAAATGCATGAAATCTACCGAAACACGAGCAAATGTACCAAAACTTGCAAAAATGTACCAAATATGAAAAATCTAACAAATCGCTCAAAAATGTACCAAAATGCTCCAAATTAATAAAATGTGCGAAATATACCAAAATGTTTGAAATATACCAAACAAGAACAACGTATACAAAAATGAGTGAAATGTTCCAAAATATGCCAAAATGTAAAAAAAAGGGGGAAGTGAAAAAATGCGCAAAATGTACCAAAGCTCGATAAATTGTTCCAAAGTGAGTTAAATGTACCAAAATGCACAAAAACACAGGAAAATTAACAAAATATGCCAAATGTACAATGGTGCACAAAATGTACAAAAGAAATAATAATTAAATGTGCAAAATGTTCCAAAATGCATTACAATGTACCGAAACGGGCCAAAGTGCATAAACTTCGCCAATTGTACCAAAACGCGTGAAAATATTCAATAGTGATGAAATGCAACAAAACACGCTAAATATTTTAAAATACGAAACCAAAACTTGCCATTATTAAACAAACTATAGGAAATGTACCAAGAAGTGCAGAAATATAAAAGAAATGGACGAAATGTATCAAAAATGGAACAAAATTATGAATTGTACCAAAATATTACCAACCGTGCCAAAATATGAAAATGAATCAAAATTCAAAAAATGTACCAAAATGTGTGAAGTGTAAAAAAATGCACTAATATATACCAAAATAAGCGAAATGTACCTGAACTCGCAAAAATGTTCAAATTTCGTGAATGGGGGAAAACTCATCAAAATATATTAAAACAAGGGGAAATTAAACCATGGTCCAAGAAACATGCCAAAATACTTCAAAATGTACCAAACAGCATGGAATGTGCCAAAACGCGCTAGGACGGATGTACCAAAACAATCGCCGAAAATGTAGTATGAAAAATAATTGAACTGCTTCAAAATATACCAAAGTTTGTGAAAGTTACCAAAGAACTTAGAAATGTACCAAATGCAAGAGATGTACAAAAATACACCAAATCTAAATGCGCAAAATGTGCCGTGCCACACCAAAATGTACTGAAATGTGTGAAATGTACAAAACCATGTCAAAATGTATCAAAACTTACTAAATAGTAAAATATTCGAAAATGTACAAATTGCATGAAATGCATCTAAACACAACTAAATGTTCCAAATATGTAAAATGTATTTTGACACGACAAAATATGAGAAAAAATTTGAGTTTTTAAACACAAAAATATACCAAAATTTGTCAAAAAGCTTCAAAATATGAGAAATGTTCCAAAAATCACCATAATGTGGAAAATGTACCAAACTGTGAGCAAATGTATAGCTCACCAAAATGTATCAAAATATAAACGAGTACGAAAAAACTCCAAAATGTAACAAAATTTGAAATGTGCCAAAATGGTCAAAATGTACAAAACAATACAAAATGAATCGAAACGAGCCAAAATGTACGAAAAAACCAAACACTTACCAAAACACTCTAAAATGTATAAAAAAATCACGAAATATACCAAAATGTATTAAAATTTGCTAAAAGTAACAAATTACGCTGAAATGTAATTGCATGTTAGTCGATAGAACCACTTTTAGAAACCACTTGCTCTGATACCATGCATGTTGTGGCCTCCCAAAATCGCTATAATTTTTTTATATGTAACACCAAACCTAGCAACCTTGACTACATCACAATTTTATGTTAACAAAATGCGACTAGAACTCTTTTAAGAGATATATACATCTTAAAGATCCTTTTATATCAAGCAAAAAAACTCTTAAACCACTATGTGAACGAGGTTAAGAAATTGCAATCGATATGTGAATCCACACAGTAGGGTACTTGTTGACCCTTGAAAATGAGATAACAGATACCGGGTCCACTCACATCAAATCAAGTATGATTCCGACGTGTTCCTACCGGGATGACAACGGTAGCAAAGAGGAGATGGATGCGAGAGGTACTTTCCTGCGAGAGATAGAGATGTTCGAGCTCCGACGGATGGAACAAAAGCAATCGCGCTAACAGCGATTGCCCGATTGAAACCAAATTAAACTATGTAATTGCTAACGGGGATACGCGGAAAGATATATATGATGTGTATTGAAATTACTGCGTTGTGTATATAAATTCACAACTCATAATAATTGCTAACGAGGATACGCGGAAAGATATATATGATGTGTATTCAAATTATTGCGTTCTGTGAAGAAATTCACAACTCATAAACATCCCCCAAATAAGACAGAAAAATAAATCAAAGTGTTTGTATATTTCTCTTCAAAGTTTAAGTAAGCGTTTCGAATATGTTCTATTGTGTGTTTTTCAATCAACCATCCAAATCCTATTAAGTTAAGAAAGAACCTATTTATACTACTTTGACCGATGTGGTGATTGTTGGATCAAAACCACGTTGCCCCATCTCCCTAATTGGCACATAACATCACCGTCCATTTATACAATTAATATATTGATAAGGGGTCAACCGTTCTATACAATAGGCTGATATACCGATAAACTTTTATTACAAGTGTTACATTAATCACTTCAAAGAGATCTTCGAATCTTTTATAGGGAATATCATCAGCTTGCGAGCTTCGGACGAATTTGAGGGCCTCAGAATAATCTTCGAAATAGTTCTCTAAGTGGAGAGCTTCAGCTCTTTTCTTCATTTCCTTAGGCATGATTATTTATGCAATGCATGGACTTAATTAATAAAAATAAAAATAAAAATAAAAAAATTGTAGAGGGACGACCCCCTATGCCAGATAGGGGTAAAAAGTTGGAGGATGAACCTAAGAAAAGGTTCAGGATCCCGACCCCCAGTGGGGCTGGTGGTTTAAGGGATATCCCTCCCCCCCCCCTGGGCGCTCTGAGGTCCCAGCGAGGGAAAAACTATTGGGTAGCTCAATTGTTGCAACCTTTGGAAGACAAAAGAGGCCAACTGTTGTGGAGTCCCAAAGGCAAGATTTTGCCAAGAAGGCCAGGACTTCTAGTGACTCCACCACTTCAGAAGCTCCCAAGTCCAGGGCTGCCCTGGCCACAAGAAAGGACGAGCTCAAATCTAAGGCTCTTACCCTTCTTCCTCCTGAAGTCCAAATGGCTACAACAACCTTTCATAAATATTGGATGGAGAAGTGGCAAACCTTCGTTGAAAAGAGCGATGTCGTCGACGTTGTTGCCACAATGGTGGCCTAGGAGAGGAGGGCCTTTGGCATGGCCATAGAGGCTGAAACCCTTTTTTAAAACCTTCAAAATAAGAATCGGGGGTTCGTAAATAAAGCCTCTCAGACCTAGGAGGCTACCAGTAAGGCCAATGAGGAGGCGGAGGCCTTGAAGCTCGCTTCTGCTTTAGCAGAAATTGAAATTTTGAAGAAGGAGGTTCATCTATCTCAAAGCAAGGTGGCCTCCTTAACGAAGCGATTTAAGACTTCTGACGCCCACCAAAAACTTGCAATTGAGGCCTTAGAGAAGGCAAATAAAGAGAATGTTGCTCTAAAAGGACAGGTGGGGGAGCTGACCTCCCAAGTGGGTGGCCTTATTGAAGAAGTGGAGAGTGTCAAGAGTGATGCCGAACTTGCCAGGAAGAATGCTGAGGAGACCTTCCTAGCCAACTTCCACTTATGCGAGGCGTATCAGAGCTTTGGGAAGTATTGGAGGAGGTATACTTACACCGAAGTAATTGAATGGCTGGAGGTACACACTCAAGGCATCAACATTTCTGACCTGAGGGTCAAGTTTCTTGAGGACGAGGTGGAGGAGTCTGAGCCTCCAACTCCAGCAGAAGGGGCCCAAGTAATTGAACTTGACGAAGATGCATCTAAAGAGACTGCTGAAGAAGTGGCCCCTAATGCAATCATGCCTTTTGTGGCTCCTCAAAAACCCCTTAAGACATCGTTCTTTACTTGTATCTTTTTTAATTTTTTGTTAAGTGTATTGACTTCGGCCCACCAAAAGTAAATACCATTCTATGAATGAATGAACTTGTTTTATTCAATATTTGTGCTTCTTTACTTTCTGCATCTTTACTACTTCTACTCAATTCTGATGTGCTTGTCAATATGAACTTGAACCACTTATACTTCGATAAATGATGTTAAATCAAAGCTTAAAGTAACATAAACTTGATAACAACGTGTTAGGAGGTCTGACCTAACAGCAAAGTTCAGAACTTAGACACAGCGGACTTCAAATACGGAATCCATTGAAACCCATTTTTAATTACTTCAGACTTTGTGTAACTAGACGATCAAACATATGAGATCAAACGTATGTAAGACCTAAGTCACATCAGACCCTTCCTTATATATAGTACTTTGATAAGTGTTAGGAGGTCGTGTACCTTTATCAATTTCCGAAGTGGGTTGACATGTATGATCCAAGGCACTTTTAGTCTGGTTTTACGATATTGTAGTTCGAACTTTGGCCCAAGTATAGGCAGTTCATTTTTCCTTTTAACTCCCTCAACATGGGTTGAGTGGTTCGTTCATGTTGAGGCTTCTTTAAAAGTTTTAGTTAAGGACCTGTGCCTCATTTAGTCAGTTCGGAAGTGGTCCTTTTTTGGATCTAGAGCCTCGTTAAATTGCCTACACATCTCCTTGTAGGGACATACATCTACGGAGATGCAGTTTTGTTAACACACTGATAATATGTTTAAAAAACCATTTTTATTGAGCCTTAAGATTGTACACACAAGGTTTTTTACATCATTGATAATACTTGTGTAGATGTTCTACATTCCATGGATGAGGCTGTTCCCTTCAAGCGGTCCGGTTTTACCGATTTTTGAAAATTTTCAAACCAAACTGTTTCAACCGGTTTGAGAAAAACTCAAACTTAAACCAAATCGTTTTGACCGGGTTGAAAAAAACTCAAACCTAGACGTAACGGTTTGGTCCGATTTTAAACCGCCGATTTCGCATATATTTTTTTGTCTGTCTAGTGTCTACTTTTATTCCATTAATTCAATATATATATAAATCTTACTGGCAATAAATCTAAAATAAACTGAATGTATCTACTATAAATTTAAATACCAACAAAATAAAAGTAAAATCACAATAAACTAAAATCACAGTCATATAATTCCAGAGACAATTTAGACGGTTTCCATGTTCAAGAATCAAGAACACGCAGCTATATAACTAAAATCACAGAACTTCGAAAATAGAAATAATCCACAGGTAACAAAAAATCACGAATTTAAGGATTTTCAAGAATCGAGATGACAAACTATGTTTAGTAATAACTTAGACGGTTTCCATGTTCAAGAATCAAGAACACGCAGCTATGTAACTAAAATCACAAAAAAAAAAAAAAATCACAGAACTAACCCACAGGTCACAAAAAATCACATAGTCTTGCAAAGAAATTGAATGCTATCAGCTGTGACTGATGGTAGACTCGGCGACGGTCGCTGGCAACTAAAAATTGTGACAGTAGACTACCGACGATTTATGGAAAATTCAGGAGAGAGAGAGAGAGAGAGAGAGAGAGAGAGAGAGAGATGGAAGGTTCGGGATTAGGGTCGTGTTCGTGAGAGTTTGAGTTTGTTTTTTTTTTTAAATTAGGATAGCGGGTCGGGTTGGGATTTGGACTTGTCGTAAATCGTAATAACTAATAGGAAATTAGAAATTGACAAAAATACCAACAAAATGACAAAATTATTGAATTTACAAAATTGGAATTTTGGATAAATTTTTAAAAAAATTCAATTTTTTATTTTATATATTTTTTCACCGGTCCGGTTTGGTTTTAAATCGTAATTAAAATTCTCAAACCTAAACCGAACCGTTTTTGACCGGTTTGGTTTGGTTCAAATCCATTTCGTTGACGGGTTCAGGTGGCACCAAACCGTCGGTTTCGAAATTGCGATTTCGGTTCGGTTTTTCGGTTTGGCGGTTATTGCTTACAGCCCTACAGTTCCATCCATGTTCTCAATTCTATAAGTTCCGGGTCGAACCTCTTCATATACACAATAGGGACCCTCCCAGTTTGGACCCAGAGTTCATGAGTCATGCTCTTTAGAGGATGGGAACACCCTTCGAAGTACTAAATCATTTAAACAAAATAACTTCTTTTTTATTTTCGAATTGTAGTATCTGTTCATTTTTCTTTGATACAAGGCCAATTTTTCTTGGGAATTATCCCTCCTTCCTTCAAGGAGGTCAAGCTCACATCTCATCATTTCTTCATTAGTTATTTCATTAAAATGCATTTGTCAAGGAGATGGCAAACAGTTTCCTTGTCATCGTGTACTTGATCGTTTTGTTAACAGCTTCAACCTGCCCATCTGCCTAGGGCTAATGTGGGGAGGAAAAATATTTCTTGATGCCCAACTCCTCACACATGTTTCTAACCTTCTTGTTGTTAAACTGTCTGCCATTGTCTGATACAGTCGAATGGGAAATTCTAAACCAGCAAATGATGTCTTCCACAAGAACTTGGAGGTGTTGGCCTCGGTGATTTTGGCAAGTGGTTCTGCCTTTACCCATTTGGTGAAATAATCAATGGCGACGATTACGAAGCTAGAGTTTCCTCGTCCTTTGGGAAGAGGTCCTATAAGATTGATCCTCCATTTTGCAAATGGCCCCCTATACAACAATCAATTCTTGAGAAGACTGACTTTGATTAGTGGCGAAACGTTGACACTTGTCACATAGTACCTTCTATGCTAAGGACCACCCTCTAGTGTGGTTCCCACATATCCCTTCATGTATCTCCCGGAGTACATAGTCTGCCTGCTCTCCTCCAATACATCTGAGCAAAGGTAGTGAGAACCCATGTTTGAATAGCACATCATCTTGCAGGACGAAATTGGTAGCTCTTCTTCTGAGCTTTTGAGTCTCCTCCTTTTCAAGGGGTAGGGCCTGCTCTTTGATGAAATATATTATTGGCTTCATCCAGGCTAGGGTGTCCTTAACCCACATGACTGCCTCGCCAACGATGATGGAAGGTCCAGAAAGATATTCTATAGGTGCGTATGTGAGTAGTTCAGAATCTTTACTACTTGGCAAGTTAGATATTGCGTCGGCATGGACATTCTCAGTGCGTGGGATTTGCACTAGTTCGAAATTTTCAAAGGAATGGATGAAGCTCATGACTAATTTCAGATATGCTGCCATAGACTTATCCCTGGCTGATAAATTACCATGAACCTGACTTTCCACTAGCTGAGAGTCACTGCTGATGATAAGCCTCTTTACTTTCATTTTTTTGGCCAACCATAGGCCAGCGATGAGGGCCTCGTATTCTGCTGTGTTGTTGGTGGCTTTGAAACCAAACCTCACAGCACAAGTAAGTTTATGTCCCTCTGGACGTCACAAAACAACCCCAGCTCCTGACTCGTCTCCCCTAAGGATCCATCAACTGATAGGTTCCAAATTGGAGGTTCAGCAGGTTCCATTATTTCTTCTATTTCTGGGATGGGGGTGAATTTTGCCACAAAGTCTGCAAGGGCCTGGCCTTTGATGGCAGCCCATGGTTTAAAAACAAGGTCAAATTCGCTGAGTTCCACAGCCTACTTTAGCAATCTTCCTGAGGCATCAGGTTTCTGCAGCACCTGCTTGAGGGGAAAGTTTGTGAACACGCATATACTATGGTTTAGAAATATGGCCTCAATTTTCTTGAGGCTGTTACCAAAGAGAGGGCTAATTTCTCCATATCTAGATAACGAGTTTTCTATTGTTAAAAGTGTTTTGCTGACGTAGTATACAAGCAATTGGTGGTTATTCTCTTCTCTTAACAGAACTGACCTGATGGCCTCGGAAGTCACTGCCAGGTACAACTGTAGAGACTCGTGGTCCCTAGGTTTGGAGAGAAGGAGAGCCTGTCCCAATTACTTTTTCAGCTCTTGTAAGGTTATCTCACGCTCCTCTGTCCACTGAAACATGTTTCCTCCTTTGAAAATTTTAAAGAAAGGTAGGCACTTGTCTGTTGCCTTGGAGACGAAGCAGTCAGGGCTGTTACTCTGCCAATGAGGCTTTGTAGCTCCTTTGATTTTTGCGGTGACCTCATTTCAATCAAAACTTTGACATTTTCAGGGTTTACTTAGATGCATCTTGGGTTGACGATGTAGCCCAAGAATTTTTCTGAAGACACTCCAAAGGAACACTTTAAAGGATTGAGCTTCATCCGATATTTTATCAGAATTTAGAAGTTCTCATTAAGGTTTTTAACATGATCCCCTGCTTTTAGACTTTTCACCAGCATATCGTCTACGTCCTCCATGGTTCTTTCAATAAAGTCGACGAACATTTTATTAACAAGTTTTTGGTAGGTAGATCCGGCGTTTTTCAACCCGAAAGGCATGACCTTATAACAATAAAGTCTTTTATCTGTGATGAAGGAGGTATGTTCCTCACCTGCTCAGAACATAGGAATCTAATTGTATCCAGAATATGCATCCATGAAGCTAAGAAGTTCATGCCCGACAGTTGAATCAACAAGTTGGTCTATTCTAGGAAGTGTGAAGCTGTCCTCAAGGCAGGTTTGGTTTAAATTTGAAAAGTCTACGCAAACCCTCCACTTCCCGTTGTGTTTTTTGACTAGCACTAGGTTTGAGACCCGCTTAGGGTATATGGATTCCCGGATAAATCCATTGTCGATTAGCTTCTTAACTTCATCCTTCAAAGCCTTATACCTTTCAGGGTTGAGAGCTCTTCTTTTTTGCCTATACGCTACCACTTTTAGGTCTATATTCAAATGGTGACAACTGATCTTTGGTTCAACACCCACCATATTGCCATGTTTCCAGGCGAACACATCAAGATTTTTTAGTAAGAAGCTTTCAACTCCTCCTTTGTTTTTATTGGCAGATTTCTTCCAACCTGTAAGTGTTTGGAGGAATCCTGTGGGTTAGCTGGGAAGCTCTCCAGCTCCTCCATAGGTGCTGTTTGAGGTTCGCAATCAATGATGCGAGGATTCAGGGGTGGTATGTCTTTAACAGACACCCTCTTCTTCAGAGGTTTGTATGACTTCAAGAGTGTCCCCTTCTTCAAGGGCGTCTGTCATCTCGGCGTCCTTCCCTTGTTCGGGGGTTCGTCCATGTCTACATCGATGGCAATGACGTTGACAGTCCTTGGTTCGGCTTTTCTTAAGGAGTTTGAGTAACATTCCCTAGCACTTCGCTGATCACCTCAGACAGTGGCTATGCCATTCTCGGTTGGGAACTTCATGTATATGTATGAATGGAGGTGATAGCCCATAATTCCTTCAATACTGGCCTCCCAAGTACTCCATGATAAGCAGAACGATTATCAACCACCAGGAATTCCATCAAATGGTGAGCAGTCAAGGGTGCAATTCTTATCTCTATTACTAGAGTGATTTTACCCCCAGGAATGATGTTGTCTCCCGTGAAGCCATACAAAGGGGAATTCATTGGGGTTAGCTTGTGGTCAACTTTCATCTTGTCAAAGGCAGCTCCAAAGATGATGTTGACCGAGCTTCCATTATCCACTAACATCATTTTTAGGCTATTACGGGCCACAACAGCCCTTACCACTAGGGCATCATAGTGCTGATAATGCACACCTGCTGTATCTTCTTGAGTAAATGTGATGGTTGGGATCATTCTTCCAGTGGATGATTGATTAGTTATGAAATTATCATAGGAGGACCTGTTGCTTCTCTAGCATAATTTCTTTGTGCGTTTCTAGATTTCCCTCCCACATGTGGACCTCCAATTATCGAGTCAATTTTCCTGATGGGCTCTTGTCTATCATTTGCTGGGGGGCTTCGTCTTTGTCTTTGACCCTCTCTGGATCTCTCTGTGTCGTTATCTCTTCCCCTTGGGAGGTCATTTCTATCGGGGCACCTCGCCCATTGTTCCTAGACGTTTGGGTCTGCCTGGGAGGAGCATCTCTTCGGAGGCGCCTTCCTCTTCCCTGATTCGTGTTTTGGGAATGTCTTACGACATCCTAGCAGTTTTTCGAGCGGTGACCATGAGATTGATGGTACGTACAATAACCAGGTGCTTCATTCCTATTTCTAGGTTCAACACCTCGCTCCTACCTCTTTCCCTATGCAGGTGCCTTTGGTAGGGCTGATGCTGATGCATGCCAGTATTAGGATTTACGTCCTCATAGGCTAGAGTAGGCACTACATTGAGTGTTGCTGCAGCTAGCTCTTGTCCATAATTTAGACGTCCCTGGTGGTTCATCAACTGGGAAGTGGGACCTGTCCCCCTTTGCATTTGAGGAGGGGGGAATCCATGCCCTATTCCTGTGATCTCTCAATTCCTTATTGAGAATTTCTCTTCTTATCATTTCTAGTAGGGCGTCATAGGTGGCAGGATCCTTATTTTGTATGTCTCTCTAAAAGAGGGGGCTCATGTCCAAGCCTCCTCTTAAGGCTGTTAATGCTTCCCTATCTGAGACTTGTACACAGCAGGTCATTTTATCAGTAAAGCGAGATAAGAAACTTTTCAGCATTTCGCCTTGCTATTGTCGCATGTCCTGTAACCGTTGAATGAGCCATTCACCCTCTTTGCTAGTAGCGAAGGGCTTTAAGAACGTCCTTTTGAGGCACCAACACCGGATGCTACCTTTTTGCAACCTTGTGTACCAAATTTCACCTCCTTCACTTAAGGTCAAGTGAAAGGCTCTACATTTCATAGCTGGGGTGGCCCCTTTTAAATTCATATGGGTTTTGAAGCTGTTGATGTGCTTCGAAGGGTCACCTCTCCCATCATACTTGGGAATTTTAGGGAGTGTGAAATTGTTCAACATCGGGGCATTTGTAATGGCTTCTGAAATAGGTATTCGGTTATCGTCGTCGTCAAGGTCACAGAACCTCTGGGGTTCATCAGAGTACCCATCCTCCCCTTGGTAGGTCTGAAGAGGTGGTTGGGAGGGTCCTGCTTCACTCCTAACCCGGTCCCTTCTTTCATGCTAATTTTAGGGGGGAGGGATCTGAGGTTCCTCCTTGTAGGCAAGTTGTTGTCTTTCATACTTGAGAGCCTTTTGTTGCCTATTTCTAGGCATAGGAGGAGGAGGTTGCCTATTTCTAGGCGCATGGGTAAGTGAGCCTGCCTATTTCTGGGCAACCCCGAGCTTATCCTGTCAAAGACGCTGGCTGACCTCTGTGGTATATTTTCTGGTTCATAGTTTGGAGAGAAGTTGTATGGAGCCTCATGGGGTCGTTCCGAGGCGTAATTGGTTGATGTATCAACCTCGACTTCCCTTTCCTGAGGAGCTTCTAGGCTAGCGTGATGGTATCCAGCCATTTGGTTTTGGACTTCCTCTTTGTGATAGTACTCTTGAGGGTCATCGAATGCATTGTCATGGGGCTGCATATGGAGGAATGGGGGACCCTCTTCTGTCCTGCATGTTCATCAACATTACATGCATGACCATGTTTTGTTGGGTTATGCTTCTCATGTTGGCAGCCATTGTGGCCATTTATCTAGTAAGCCTAGTTGTCACCCTGCCTCCACCTCTGGATCCACCTCGCCTATGTTGTGGGGCTCTTGGTCGAGCGGTTGGGCAACTCGCAAGGGTTCCCTTTCTTCAGGGTATTCCTTTGTCTTTTAAGGTACACTTTCATCACCACTTGAGCTCATTTTTCACTAACGCTTTTCTCAACAGATTTTCCTTTCTTCAAGGAAAATAAGTAATGGTATCCAGCCATTTGGCTTTGGACTTCCTCTTCGTGATAGTACTCTTGAGGGTCATCGAATGCATTGTCAGGGGCTGCATATGGAGGAATGGGGGACCCTCTTCGATCCTGCAAGTTCATCAACATTTCATGCATGACCATGTTTTGTTGGGTTATGTTTCTCATGTTGGCAGCCATTGTGGCCATTTCTCTAGTAAGCATAGTGGCCACCCTGCCTCCACCTCAGGATCCACCTCGCCTATGTTGTGGGGCTCTTGGGCGAGCGGTTGGGGCAACTCGCGAGGGTTCCCTTTCTTCAGGGTATTCCTTTGTCGTTCGTCACCCACTTTTATCACCACTTGAGCTCATTTTTCACTACCACTTTTCTCAACAGATTTTCCTTTCTTCAAGGATCGAATAAGTATTGGATCTGTTTGGGTCCTTCTCATTGTTCTTTCTTCAAGAACTTCCATTTTTCAAGGGTTGGAACTTTCCTGCCGAAATTCTTTTTAACTGGCTTTCTCCCGCAGGTGTTTTCGTGGTAAAATGCAATATTTCCCACAGACGGCGCTAATATGTTGACCCCTGAAAAAGAGCCAACAGATACCAGGTCCACTCACGCCAAGTCAAGTACGATTTCGGCGAGTTCCTACCGGGATGACAATGGTAGAGGAAATCGACGCGGGAGGTACTTTGAGGTGAGAGACAGAGATGTTCGCGCTCCGACGGATGGAACAAAAGCAATCGCGCTAACAACGATTGCCCGATTGAAACCAAATTAAACTATGTAATTGCTAACGGGAATGCGCGGAAAGATAAATATGATGTGTATTGAAATTACTGCGTTGTGTATAGAAATTCACAACTCATAATAATTGCTAACAGGGATACGCAAAAAGATATATATGATGTGTATTGAAATTACCGCGTTATGTGTAGAAATTCACAACTCATAAACATCCCCTAAATAAGACAGAAAAATAAACCCAAGTGTTAAGTATGCGTTTTGGATATGTTCTATTGTCTGTTTTTCAATCAACTATCCAACCCCTATTAAGTTATGAAGAGAACCTACTTATACTACTTTGGCCGACGTAGTGATCGTTAGATTAGAACCACGTGGCCTCATCTCCCTAATTGGGACATCATATCACTGTTTATTCATACAATTAATATATTGATAAGGGGTCAATCGTTCTATACAATAGGCTGACATACTGATAAACTTTTATTACAAGTGTTACATCAATCGCTTCAAAGAGATCTTTGAATCCTTTATAGGGAATAACATCAGCTTGGAAGCTTTGAACGAATTTGAGGGCCTCGAAAGAATCTTCGAAATAGTTCTCTAAGTGGAGAGTCTCAGCACTTTTCTTCATTTCCTTAGGCAGCTTCGTCTTTGAGGTAGTGCCTCAGTCTGGACTTCGTCCTTGCAGTGTAGGGACTTCGGCCTTGTTTGCTTTCTTCGTGTTTTGACCTCATGGGAAGATTTGACTTTCTTGTTGACCTTCTGCCTACGTGGCTTGCTACGTGGCATTGTCTGTCTAAGCCCTGGAGGCGATGAGTTACAGTACTAACACCTCAAACTTATGTAATGGTGCCTGTAAAAAGAGAGGTGGTAATTACCCAAAAACAAGGTGGGAATGCCCAAAATATGATATTAATGCCCTACACAATCATTAGTCATAATATTCGAAAAGGTCGACAAATGGCGTAAATATTCTAAAACATGGTGATAGTTTAAGGATAAAATATTTTTAAAGTTCGCGTAACGGCTAATAATACTCTGAAATATAGCGATAATGCCATTAAAAGATGTATAATTATTTTTTGAAGATTCATTTACAAATGACTTACATGGTGACAAGTGTTCATGGCATGCTTTTGTGGAAATAGTTTTTACAAAATAATGATCAAGAAAGTAAACACACCTATAAACCAAGCTCAGTTTATTCTTATACTGCTATAAAGCTAATTTTACAACTTTACATATACAAAATGCATCTAACAATGCGAATAATATCTATTAAGTACATACATAGGCATGAAATAAAATTTTACTAAAAGGATTTGTGCCTAACGTAACATCAAGACACAAGAGAACTAACTTCTATACATGAAATCACTACAAAATAGTTGGAGTTTGGCTCGGTCCTTTCATAACTAAAATCACTAGAATCGTAGACCTTCTTCTCGATTTTGATAAACCAGTACAACCTGAGCTAGTTCGGAGAGTAAGACCACACCTTAGTCTCAATTACACGCATATACTCCCGTCCATCATCTAACATCTACCATCTTCGTCCTTTGAGCTCAAAGGCTACGCGCTCCATTCTTTGTGATGTTAAAGACGTAAAACGACTACGAATAATGATATTCAATGTGATGTCTTTGGTGAGTGTGTGATAGTTGCACATAAGAAGATTTTTCTTTTCATTTCTAGGCGCCAATTCTTTAAACAACATAAATGTGTACCAAGCGCTCAATTAAAATACACATGCTACTGTACAAGGTCCATACCCCGAAGGATACCTAGATTTAGGCTTTTTCTCACTCAGATCCAAGTTCGTGCCTTTCTCACTCCTGATAAGGAAACTGTTAAGTTCCAACTATGGGAACCATACTCCAAGGCCCCATGATCAATTTCTCTGATGGTGGACAAACTTTTCAAAGAATTCAGTGATCTTTTCAAAAACATTTGGGAGGTGTGACTTTGTTTTGTACAAATCTAAAAACTTTTCTTTAAACAAAAAAGAAATACATAACTCCCAAATAATAATCATGTAGCTATGATAAACAATTCAAAAAAGATGACTAATTACATTAAAGCATACCACAAGTAAATTCTATTGCAACAAATACAAGTTTCCCGTTCAATCACGTAACACGCTACGATTATATCTCAAGTCACGTTTTCATAAAGTAAACAAGTAACAAAGTCACTCACTCAGGTCCTTAGTGAAGTTTCCTCGCTACAATAGCATGATTTAAATATTAGTAACTACTTAGAAGTAGATCCCTAGTACTAGTGAAGAAAACGAAGAAATAGAATTTATCTTGCAAATTTGAATGAGATGCTAAACACCATTATCTTAGGGTATTGAGGAATACAAGGGTGTCGATAGCCCCAACATAATTATTAGTACCACGAGAAAAAAACTGTCTAGGAATCTGATTTTTTTCAAATTTCTCATCAATGGATAGTAGATGAAAGAAAGCTCCTTTTTAACTCCTCCCTTATCGTTAGCCCTAAAAGGAAAGCATTTAGCTATTCGTAGATGTAGGGAAATCAAAAAAATCTTTGAAAGACGGATTGCATTGGGAGAATAGGTAGGCCTCGTTAGCGACACCGAATCAGGAATTGATTCAATAAACTGCCCCTTGCCTCCTGGATTCACTGGGCGAGTGGAAGCATTTCCACTCCCTTCTGAATTTAATGAACTCGATCTACTGCTCTTATTAGCAACTCTTCGGTCATATGTTAAACTTTCTAACTTTCTGATTCTGAAAATGTTTAACATTGATTTTAATACTTGAAAACTATCTTCTTTTTTGATAACAATATGAACAATGGCGATGAAAGATAGAATACATTGCTGAAAATTTATAAGATCACTATGAAACTTGCTTTATGCAATAGTAGTAAAGAAGATTTTTGAGTAAAGTGAAATGAAAATGAGAGCAATAGCTTTATTAGAGTTCTTTCGTGAAATTAAGGGCTTTGTTTCAGAGAAGAAAATCATTGGAGAAGTAGAGAGATGTGACTTAAATAAAATGACACAAGACAACTTACTTTTCTTAAGTTGTCACTTTAAAAATGAATACTGCGCTCTTTGGATTATATAATTGCTCTTTAGCAAGAATATATTTCATAGGAGATATGAGTAAAATAATGGCACACTATACACATAATATATACACACAAGCACGGTTAGGAGAGAAGGAATGGTTAGGAGATAAGGAACTTACAAGAATTTGGACCTCAACTACTATATAATATTGCACTCTTGTTGCGCTATTATAGCAAACATGAAATCACCAAATAAAATTATTCTCACAACTAACATAAAATTGTTTCAAAATCATTTTAGTCGTTTTATGCTATTAACATAGAACGCGTGCTGTATTCTGATGACATTTTATTTTTTTTAACATTCTTATGCTAAAAATGCATCATTAACATCAATATAACACTTAAAATTCCTTAAATACTCGATTCATCAAATCCACAAATGCAGCTGGTGCATTTGTTAACCCAAAAGACATCACTAGGAATTCAAAATGTCTATATCTAATACTAAACGCCGTCTTAGGGATATTATCTTCCTTAATCTTTAACTGATGATATGTACAATGTAGATCATTCTTAAAATAGATCATCTATCCTAGATAATGGATATTTATTCTTAATTGTCGATTTATTCAATTTCATAGTAAATCTTATTGATACGTCCTACTTATAAAAAAATAATATTGGTGCTCCCCAAGGTGATACACTAAGTTGTGTAAATCCCTTTTCAATCATCTCGTCAATAGAACCACATTCTCTATTTCTCTATCTAGAGGCAAACCTATTAATTCTTCTATGAAAACATTCGGGAATTCTTGTACTGTCGGTTATAATCCAAATGAGTTTTTAGTTTTAACAGTGGTGAATACTAACCCAAAAACCTTGACTTCCTTCAGCTTGTTGCCTGGATGCCTTAAATGCTAATATCACAATCCTCAATGTCCTAACTGGTTTAGGAAATGAAAGGATTCCTACATTGGGAATACTTAAGTCTTTTTCTTGTAGTCGATTATAACTTGATAATTTAATAACCAATCCATACCTAAAATCACATCATAGTCCCTAATATAAAATAAAATCAAATTCACTAGGTAACAATATCCATTAAGTAGGAGGGAAACTTAAGCCATAAATCACAAAATGGTTTGGTCCCGACGGTAAAGTCACTTCTATATTGGAGATAACATCTTAGGTGACAAATCAAGTGCATATACTAATCGAGTTGAAACAAAGGAGTGCGTTGCTCGTGAATCAAATAATGCAATTGTAGGCTTAGACATAATATAAACAGTACC
Source organism: Fraxinus americana (assembly GCA_035079005.1). Classification (NCBI taxonomy): domain Eukaryota; kingdom Viridiplantae; phylum Streptophyta; class Magnoliopsida; order Lamiales; family Oleaceae; genus Fraxinus; species Fraxinus americana. The sequence continues at coordinate 20,373,309 of CM068716.1, forward strand.
TATTATTACTTGGTCATCTTCCTGAGTTTCGGGTTGAATCACGGCAAACACTCTAACTGTTCTATCATCTTTATTTTTCATATTCTAAGGGCATTCCCACATTATATGTCCTGACTTGCCACACTTATAGCAAAACCACTTTCCAGATTAACATTCTCCAGTGTGGTTTCTACCATACTTGGAGAATTTCAGGATTTTCTACCACACTTATTAGCCATCGTTTTTCCTCTATTAGGATACGGCGTGGTTGGTCTAATATTTCCACTTTTCTTCTTCCCAATCCATATTTTCGGATCCCAATTCTTATTGGTTGTAGCAGTTTCTTTCCTACTACTCAATGCTCAAGATTACTCAATCTTACTCTCGGCTTGTTCTACTATCAGGGCCTTATCCTCTATATACGTAAAACTAGCATTCTGTACCACTGGCATTATCAAATTTCTTTATGTAGTCAAGGACTAACATAGATCCTTGCTTAATTGGACAAACTTATTTAACTTTTAGTTCCAGGCTGTCTTCGTAAAATATTTACTCCTAAATACCTCACAGAATATATCCCAAGTCATATTGGTAGTTTGGCCCATCGTGACCACTGAATCCCACCAATGTCCAGCACTTTCTCTCCACATAAATGTTTCACATGACGCTTTATCTCCATTTGGCACGTAAACATTTTTTCCATCTTTTTAACCAATTTTTTTTTTTTTTGTCTCTAATGGATCCTTGCGTCTGTAAAGGTTGGAGGGTTCAGCCATCTAAATCGATTTCCCATTATCTCTATCTTGATGGGGTTAGGGTTGGGGTTGGATCATCAATCGTTTTGTTTGCTGTAACAGTTGCCCTCACGAAACGGTAAATCGATCAATGGTTAGATTAGCTCGTTCCATTTTCTGTGAACAATTTAAAAAAAAAAACTTCAGTGAAATCTCTTTTTGGAAAATATCAACTTTATTTCAATCAATTTTTGCGCCATAATTTATTTTCACAATTCTTATATAAAATTTTCAATTCTAATGGTATTAATGATATATGTTTGGTTTAAAAATTCATAGCATTAATACTCTTTTCAAAGAAATTGTTTTTAACTATCAAAGTTTCAATTTAAAATTCAAACTTTTCAAAATTGTATTAAAGTCCAACCAGCCATTACAAAAAGACCCTTTATCCGGACTCTCCGGACCAACTTTCACTTTCTTTCTCTCTAACTCATTTTCTCTCCCTCTTCCCTCTAGCTCTCGGCGTCTCTCTCTTTCTATACATCCACTACTTTCAACTCATTTTTACAATCTAATAGTCGTTTCATCAAATGTAACCACTATATTGGTGTGTATCAAAATCAATTCAGCTCTTTTCACACGGAGGTACGTAACAATTTTACAGACCTTGGTCTACAAAATGATCGAATCTCCATGGAGCAAGCTCGGTTGTGTTGGGAAAAAATCAACTTTCCCACCCAAATCAACCAAACGCAGCGGAAACACAAAACACGAAATAATTGGACAAAAGAAAAAACAAAGAATTTAACGTGGCTCAGCTGACTGCTGACAACCACGGGAGAAGAACACTTTTATTGATAAGAAAAATAAATCACTCGTTACAATATTTTTCTCACCCTCACAACTTCTCCCTACACAAAGAAAGAATAACATACGTGTTTTCTTCCTTTGTATACTCTCTCTCACATGCACACAATATTTCTCTCTATTTCTCCTCACTTTTTCACGTCTCAGAATTCTTCTCTCTCTCTCTCTGTTTCTTTTTCTCCTCTTTTCACGTCAACTTCAATTGTATATATAGCCATAAATTATGCCAAAAAGTTACTTAATTACAATTGAACTCTCTTAATTATTTTCCTTATATAATAATACCAAAAATATTCTTTTCCTTTTCTACTTGGTAATATTTCCATAAAGAAAAATACTCCTAATTTAACTTGACCACTTTTTTTTCCTTTTCTTGTCAAATAAGAATTCTTTATTCCATAATTATTTTGCTCAATCCCAACAATCTCCACCTTGACCAAAAATTTAATAAACATGAACGGTATTCAAAGATTCATCAAACGTCACCTTTCGTTTTGATATCTTTGAACTGCTTTCTTCAACCTTCACGCCATTGGCCACAGATCCCATCTTGGCTACCTCACAAACTTTAGTAATAGTAGAAGACTCTCCTCGGTGCGACTCCAATCGCGCTCCGCACCTAAAATTGTCTTCCCTATTAACTTGTACAAATTACCAATCTTTTCACCTCTAATTATTGGCACAGAATTTTTCTTCACAATCATCACACCACATTTGACACAATATTCATAACCCAATGTGTCCAATGCTCCCAACGATATTAAATTTCGCTTCAATCTTGGGACATGCAAAACACCTGTTATTCTTCTCACCACTCCATCAAACATTTTCACCTTCACAGTACCCGAACCCTTGACTTCAAGTTTTTGAATATCAGCAACAAAAATATAACGCTCATCACATGGCTTATAGTTCTCAAACCAATCTCTGTTTGGACTCATGTGATAAAAACATCCAGAATCTAGAAACCAGTTACTAACTAGACTCTCATCATTGGCAACACATAAAGTATCTTCAAGATCATAATTCTCCTCCACCAAATTTGTAGAGTCTGAATTCTCTATGATTTCTTTACTTTTCCTCTTCTAGTCAAGATGTTTTGTCAATTCTTCACAATCTCTTCTAACGTGACCATTCTTGTGACAGTAATAGCATTCAACGTCTCTCCTTGGACGAGATTGAGAACGATCCCTTTGACCATAATTTCTTCCTCGCAATTCACCTCTACCATATCTATTACCAGAAGTAGTCAACAGAACCTGATAACCATTCACATTACCACTTGGCTTCTTCATGTTGGCTGTCTCTAACAAAGCAGTCGAAACCTCGTTCACTGTCAAAGTAGATTTACCAACTAACAGCGTGGTCACCAACGTCTCATATGATTTAGGCAAGGAAGACAATAACATAATAGCCTTATCTTCATCCTCAATTTTCACATCCACATTCAACAACTCAGTCACACACTTATTAAATTTATTCAAGTGGTCCCTAACATCAATATCATCATCCATCTTCAACTCATATAATTGTTTTTTCAAATAAAGTCTATTAGTTAAGGACTTAGACATATATAAATCTTCTAACGTTTTCCATAACTTAGAAGCGGATTTCTCGTTCAAAACACTATACTTTACCTCAGGTGCAAGAGCCAATCTGATTGTACTGACGGTCTTCGCTTCTAATTCTTCCCAATCTGCATCTTTCATCCCTTCTGGTCTCTTACCCTGCAAAGCTTTGTAAAGTCCTTGTTGCACAAGAATATCTTCAACAAGCATTTTCCAAATATTGAAATTATTCTTCCCATCAAATCGCTCCACCTCAAACTTGGAACCTGTCATCATCTTTGCAATAATCCCAGAGTTTGAACCTTTAGCTCTGATACCACTTGTTGGGAAAAAATCAACTTTCCCACCCAAATCAACCAAACGCAGCGGAAACACAAAACACGAAATAATTGGACAAAAGAAAAAAACAAAGAATTTAACGTGGCTCAGCTGACTGCTGACAACCACGGGAGAAGAACACTTTTATTGATAAGAAAAATAAATCACTCGTTACAATATTTTTCTCACCCTCACAACTTCTCCCTACACAAAGAAAGAATAACATACGTGTTTTCTTCCTTTGTATACTCTCTCTCACATGCACACAATATTTCTCTCTATTTCTCCTCACTTTTTCACGTCTCAGAATTCTTCTCTCTCTCTCTGTTTCTTTTTCTCCTCTTTTCACGTCAACTTCAATTGTATATATAGCCATAAATTACGCCAAAAAGTTACTTAATTACAATTGAACTCTCTTAATTATTTTCCTTATGTAATAATACCAAAAATATTCTTTTTCTTTTCTATTTGGTAATATTTTCATAAAGAAAAATACTCCTAATTTAACTTGACCACTTTTTTTTCCTTTTCTTGTTAAACAAGAATTCTTTATTCCATAATTATTTTGGTCAATCCCAACAGGTTGGTGAAGGCATTCGAGGCACAAAAGGAATCTAACAAATATTCTCAAGTTTCTATGTCGATTTTGTTCTACTTTTTATCACGTCGTGTTTTCTATCTTTCTAATTGGCTGATGTAATACCTTTCTTTACTACTATCTAGGTTCTTGTTTGTTCTGCCATGTACTGTAACAACTTGAAATCAACTTCCTGAAATCTTTAATTGGAGGCATACTGGGCATAGGAAATGTCATCTGATGTCGAAGTAATTGAGTGTTACTCAACAAAACCGCTTTTAGAAACTACTTGCTTTGATACCAAGCATGCTGAGGCGCCCCAAAATTGCTATAATTTTTGTGAAGTAACACTTTAGAAACCTTTGCTACCTCACAACTTTATCTAAAGAAAATGCAACTCGACCTCTTCAAAGAGATACATTTAAAATCTCTTTTTATATAACTAGTAAAACTATTAAACCGCTACGAGGGTAAGAAATTGTAACACCTCAAACTTATGTAACGATGCCTATAAAAAGGGAGGTGGTATTACCCTAAAACCAGGTGGGGACACCCAAATTAAATTTTCATGAATGGTGCTAGCACCTTAAAACATGATTGTAACGCCCTACGTAATCATTATAAATAATATTTGAAAGGTTTGACAAATGTTGTTAGTACTAAAACATGGTGATAGAACCTTGTAAGTTATAAGGATAAAAATATTTAAAGAGTTCGCGTAACGAGTAATAGCACCCTAACATATAGCAATAAGGATAATGGTAAAGGTACATAATGATCTACATAAGGGTCTACATAATGCAGATGTGGCAATCATCCGGTAGTTGATGTGTAAGTGTTATATTTGAATTAAAGGTGGGATCACATGCCACATATGCATTATGTAGACCTTTATGTAGATCTTTATGTACCCCTAGCATTATCCTAGCAATAATACCATTAAAAGAAAGATGATAATTTTTCAAAAATTCATTTACAGATAACTTACATGGGTACAAGTGTTCATGGCATGCCATGAAGCCTTGATGTTACAACTTTACTATGAAGCCTTGATGTTACAGCTTTACATATATAGAAAATGAATCTAATAATGCGGATAATATCTTAATGAGCACGTACATAGGCACAAATTAAAAGTTTTAAAAAATGGATTTGTGCCTAAACGTAACATCAAAACAAAACTATTTTGAGCTCGGTTGTGTTTTCTTTATCATTGTACCACCTCGATCCTTTTATAACTAAAACCACGAGCATCGTAATGCTTGACCTTCTTCTTGGTTTTGATAAACCAATACAACCTGGGGTAATTCGGGTAGTAAGACCACACCTCAGTCTCAATTACATGCAAATACTCCCGTCCATTGTCCGACATCTTCGTCTGTTGTGCTCAATGGTTGCACACTCCATTCTTTGAAATGTTAGTCATATCTCGGCTTTTGTGAGTGTGTGATAATTGCACATAGGAAACTTTTTCTTTTTATTTATAGTGCCAATCCTTTAAACAACGTCTATACACTAAGCGCTCAACAAAAATACACGCTACTATTGTACAAGGTCGTACCCCGAAGGATACCTGGATTCAGGGGTGGACCCAGGATTGCGAGTCAGCACGGGCGACCGTGGATCGTTGACCGTTGTCAACAATAAAATATTAAGAGCTCCGTTTGATGCCCATTTTTATTGCAAAAAATGCATTTTAAAAGAGTGATTTGATGGAAATGTGTGGTTAAAAATAAGGAAAAGTTTTGAATCTGCATGTAATATTATTTTATTGAAAAATGTGCAGTTGAAAGAAGAGAAAAAAATGTATTTAAAAAAAAAGAAATCAAACAAAGTGTAAAATTTAAATATAATAATTATTTTGTTCAAACTAAACATATATAATTTTGTTGTAAAAATTAAAAATATTCACCAAATGATATTGTGGCCAAGTTTTGTATAATTCAAAGGAAAAGCAAGGATTTGGATTTTTACAATTGCATTAAAACCAATAAAATGTAGAGCCTGTTTGTCTGCCATTATTGGTAGAAAAATGGAGTAAGGAATAGTATTTTTTGGAGAATGTGTGGTTGAAATTTAAAGTAACTTTATTAGTTTGTGTGTGAAATATTTTATTGAGTGAATATGTGGTTGAGATTGTTTACTGTAGAAAACTATGTTTGTAAAAATGGTAGACAAACATGGGCGTAATATTTATTATTCTGGTAAACTTGTTATCAAATTCCATAAGTGGCACAATGGTCAAGTGTTCAATATCTTACCATGAGGTCATGGGTTCAAATCCTCTCACTTATTTCATTTAATTTGGCAAAAATTGTAGATTTAAAAATTTTTCACAATAAAACGGTTGGAAAATGGATTCGATACCGTGACCTCTCATGTGAACTTACAGATTCTTACCAGTTGAGCTACAAGAAATGAATTTTAAAAAAGGAACTTACCAGGTATATAATCTCAAATATTTATTCATTGTAAAAAAAAAACTGTTCCGGCGGATCCAGCACGGGGGGCCGCTGGGGCTCGCCAGGTGCTGGGTCCGCCCTTGCCTGGATTCATGCTTTTCTCACTTTAAAACCGAGTCCATGCTTTTCTCATTGTGGACAAATCTGGGTTTTTTCACAATCTGAATAACAAAACTGTTAAGTTCTAACTATGGAGACAGTATCTCCAAGGCCTTTTAAAGAATTCTGTAATCTTTTGAAAAACATTTTGGAGTAGCAACTTTGTTATATGTACAAATCTAAAAACTTTTCTTTAAACAAAAGAAATACATAACTCCCAAATAATAATGATGTAGGTATGGTAAAGCATTCAAAATAGATTGCAACAAATACAAGTTTACCATTCAATCATATAACCCAAAAGCTACGAGTATATCTCAAGTCATATTTCCATAAAGTAAACAAGTAACAAAGTCACTCACTCTAGGTCCTTAGTGAAGTTTCCTTGCTGCAATAACATGATTTAAATGTTAAAACCTATAATGACAAAACTCTGTCTTTCAAAAACTACGGATCAATAGGTAGGAAAAAAGTATTGCAGTGATTGTAATACTAGAGAAACTATCTTCTTTTGATAAAAATATGAAGATTGGGGGGGGGGGGGGGGGGGGGGGGGGGGGGGGGCCATATAGAATATACCTAGCTCAAATTTTTTGGAAGTGTTACACTATGAAACTTGCTTTTGTGCAATAGTAGAAAAAAAGATTTTTTAGTGAGGTAGAATGAAAATGAGAGTAATAGCTAAAATAGAGTTCTTTCATGAAATTAAGGGCTTTGTCTGGTATAAGAGAATTGTTGGAGAAGTAGAGAGATGTAACGTAGGTAAAAATAACACAAGGCAACTTACCTTTCTTAAATATTGCTCTCTTTGGAATATCTTGCTCTCTATCAAGAATTTTCACTTCAACTACTATGTAATATTCCACTCGTCTTTGTCTTGTGAATTTTTGTGCTCTAGGGAATTGAAACCTTCCAAATGATGTCATATGACATAAAATATTATTTTAAGAGCATTACCTGCACTTGATGTGCAAGAAAATGCTCCTACCTTTTTTGGGGTCCAAAAATTGCTTAACATTAATGTCTTGATTGATAAAATATTGATCATAAAGCAACTTGAAGTAATTTTGTCCTAGAGTATGAGAGATGTAGTATTTTGAAAAATCATGTCGCACCATTATATCAAACGTCAAATTACAGAATAAAATTATTCTTGCAACTAACACAAAATTGTTTTGAAATCATTTTAATAGTTTATACAATTAACATAAAACAATAGGTGTATTTTAATGAAATTTTATTTTTTAACATTTTATATTAAAAATGCATCATCAATATCAATAGAAAACACTTCAAATTATCGTTATCTAGTGTAACAAAAATCAAGTATAAAATAACCCTAGTTTTTAGCCAATAAAATTCCATGCATGGCGAGGCTTGTAAGTCATTTTCTTGTACCAAAATTCAAGCAACATCCAACCACTTTTTGATCATAATTTATGTTGCATAAAGTAGTGTTTTCTTGTGTAAATATAGCATTAAATTTCGTCCATGGTGCTACCCAAGCATGTGAAGTGCTTAGATAACAACTTGCCAAGTGTCACAATTTGATCCCAAGCCAGTATTAAATTCCATTAGTTAAAAGACAGTTTTAGAGGGCCATAAATTAGATTTTATTGGTAAAAGTGTTGGTACAATTCATTCCTTGCGGAAAAAGTGCACATGTGAACTTTTAAGAAGCTTTATGCCAAGTGTCATGAATTTAATACAACCTTATTTTCTTTCCAAAATTTGAAAATAGGCATTTTGAAAAATTGTTTCTCATCAATAAATTTTGTTTAAAACGTTTTTAGATAGATCGTGTTGAAAGCTTTCCGGTGGTTTTTGAATTGTCGAAAATGAATATCCATAACTCCAAAAATCACATTAAAACGAATATCTTAAGTTTATTAATATTCAACACTTTAATAAGTACGTGAACCCACAAAAGATTCGATAGAACCCTATGAAAACTAAAATCAGAGTTAAAAAACCTCGACCCAATGATTTCTTGAATCATGAACCAAGGCTGGAAGGTTTGAATGCCACGAAGATTGAAATTTTTTGATAAGTTCGAATAAATTTAATTAAGAACATGACAGAAGAAAGCAATCCTCACTTTTTATTAATCTCTAAATAATGTGTCTTTTTTCTAAATGAATAAAGCCATATATATATAGGGGAACTCAAACAAACCTAATTAATAAGAAAAAGAACTAGATAAACATGATAAAACTAGAGTTTGACAAACTGAAAAACTAGAATTCGAACCCAGCCAAAAAGCATTGCAACCACTTAGGTATAATCTTTGTGGCCGTAAGAAAGCATTTTAGTCTCAGGTTGAAAATTTTGGATGTTCGCGACCGTATGAAATTAAAGTGTTGTAGTTACATGGGTTTGATGAAGATCTCCTTCTTCCTTGGCTTGAATCAAGTGCATCAACGTTGGTTCCTCTTTCATACCCAACTTGAAACTTTGTGTATTGCTTGTTGCACTCAAACTTTCTGCCCACGTAGTTTATAAAAGTCCTTGCATGGCTTCCTTGATCCTCTTTACTCTTGATCTTGTTATTAGTTCATCTGAAACATGCAATGAATCCTTGCTGACTTGTCCTCCATTATCCTCATCACTCCCTCTCTTTTCAAAAGGATTCGACCTCAAATCTTCACCTGCTTTAAAGAGAGAAAGATCAGTAACATTGAAAGTAGCAGACACATTATACTACTCTGGAATATCCAATTTGTAGGCATTGTACTTAATCTTTTCAAGGACTTGGAATGGTTCATCTCCTCTAGGACACAATTTAGACCTTCTTTGAGTTGAAAAACGTTCTTTTCACATGTGCACCCAAACCCAATCATCTGGTTCAAATGTTACACGCCTCTTTCCTTGATTAGCTTGGGATATGTGTTCATTCTTCTTTTCAATTTGAAGTCTAACCTTCTCATGGATTGATTTTACCAATTCAGCATTTTTCTTCCCATCTAAACTACATCTTTCATCATAAGATAAATGAATTAAATTTGACGAAGCTAGTGGATTTTAACCAGACACAATTTCAGATGGCGCATAAGTAGTAGAATGCATGGCCCTATGAATGTTCTATTAACTACCTCGGTTTGTCCGATGTTTGTGGGTGAAAATTAGTAGAAAATAAAAGCTATAAATTCCCAACTTACTCCCGCAAACCCTCAAAAGGTGGCTAAGGAACATAACATCCCTATCAAACACAATACTCCTAGGTATCCCATGGAGTGACGCTGTATCTCTGAAGAACAAATCAGCTATGTTTGAGGCATTTTACTAAACCTATCCACTACCACAAATATAAAAAATCTCTACCCCTTTTAGTCCTAGGCAGCCCCAAGCCAATAAAAATGCTCATGCAACATTTCTAAGGTTTTCTTAATTCCAAAATATCATATTATGCCCCCATTATGTGCTTCACGTAATAACAATTCACGCATGAAACAATTTGGAACACATAACTTATTTTCCTTACACATTCACATAACTCCTTGATAAGCATCAGCAACTACGTTCTCCTTACCTAATTTATACCGAATGACTTAGGAAAAAGTTTCAATAAACTCCATCCATCTCACATGCCTCTTGTTTAACTTACTTGGCCCTATATGTTTCAATGACTCATAGTTGGTGTGTATTAAAAACTCCTTCGACCATAGGTAGTGTTGACATGTCCCCAAAGCTCGAACAAGAGCATAAAGCTCTTTGTCATAAGTAGGATAATTCAAAGCTGTCACGCTTAGCTTTTCACCGAAAAATGTTATTGGTCACCTATCCTACTTTAAAACGGCTTCCATTCCTATTCTTGAGACATCATATTCAATCTCAAATGTTTTGTTAAAGTTAGGTAGTGCCAAAATAGGTGCAGAACACAATATATCCTTAATAATATTAAATGCATTTCTTGTTCAATGCGTTAATGGAATCCAACACTTTTTTTAACAATTTCAGTGAGTGGTGTGGTAAGTGTACTAAAATCTTTAACAAAACACTTTTAAAAGCTAGCTAAACCATGGAAGTTTCTTACCTTAATTATGCTTTTAGGTGTTGGCTACTCCTTGATGGCTTTTCCTTTCTCTTCATTTAGTTCAATAACCTTTGTACTAAAAACATAACTAAGAAAAACCATTTTTCCATGCAAAATCCACACTTCTTAAAATTAGCATAAAGTCGTTCTTGCCTCAAAACAAGCACGCATCTCAAATGCTCAATATGCTCATTTAAACTCTTTCTATATATAGTAGGATGTCATCAAAATAAACTACTACGAATTTGTCTATTAATGCACACAAAATATGGTTTATTAATCTCATAAAAGTAGCTACATTAGTGAGTTCAATTGGCAAAACTAACCACTCATATCCATATTTATTTCAAAAGCAGTTTTTTTACTCATCTCCTTCTTTCATTCTAATTTGGTGATATCCACTTTTAAAATCTATTTTATTAAAAGTATATGATCCATGCAAGCATATCATCTAACCTAGGTATGCGATGACGATATTTTACAGTTATATTGTTGTTGATTGCCCTACAATCAATGCACATTCTACACTTCCCATCCTCTTGAGGCACAAGTAGCAGCACATGAACTCATACTCTCCTCCTTCACGTACCATTTGCTCATCAACTTCTCAACTTGCCTTTAAAGCTACTTTGTCTCATTGGGATTACAGTTGTAGGTTGGTCAGTTTGGAATAACAGCTCCATGTATAAAATCAATTTGATGCTCAATACCTCAAATGGGAGTTGACCGTGTGTCACGTCCTCAGGCTGGTCTTTAAATTCCGGCAATAAAAAAAATAGCCAAACTAAGGAGAGGTTGGATAGTTTCCTCAAATTAAGGAATGGTTCCTCATAAACCAGCAATATCAAAGGCTGGTTTTCCACAAAAGTCCTTTTAATTTTATATCTTTTACAAAAAAGTTCACTTTTTGACTTTTCTTCTCTCTACAAACTCTCTTTCTTCTTTCTCATGTGGCTCTACTTTTCTTTTTATATTATTTTCAGCATTGTCACAATTCTCTCCTACTCTCTCTTTTTCTTGAAGTTTTAGTTTCTTTTTTCCTGTCTTTCTTTTTCTTCTCTTCCTCGCCTTTTAACTTCAACTGATCCTCATAGACCAACTTTGGTGTTAATGGAACAAGAGTAACCGATATTCCTTCTTTGACAAAGCTGTACCTAATTTCAATACCATCATGTATCACCTTCCTATCATACTGCCATGGCCTTCTCAACAAGATATGCACAACTTACGTAGGAATCACATCACCTCATCACTATACTTCTCAATTGTAAAACTTACCAAGACTAGCTTGTTAACCTTGACCTCTCCACATTCATTCAACCACTGAAACTTATAAGAGGGTCTAGGATGTTTTAACATCGACAAGCCCAACTTCTCAACAAGGGTGGTACTAGCTACGTTGGTACAAATTCATCCATCTATAATCGTACTATATACCTTGTTGTTAACATAGCATCTAATTTGAAATAGATTCTCTCTATGCTGCTCCACACCATCCACCTTCATTTGTGTACTAAGAGAATGCCTCGCAACAAGTGCTTCACCTTCTACTGGGTACTATCCATCACCATCACTAGCATCCTCCAACTTTGGCATCTCATCACTATCAATCTCTGACACCACTTTTCCATTCTCACGCATTGCCATTTTGTTTGAGCATTGAGATGCAATATGCCCCGAGCCCAAGCATTTAAAACACCCGATATCCCTATCCTTAGAAGGTGGAAAATCTGACCTGGGTTTATTTTTGCTAGTTACTTCATCTTTTCCCCTTGGTGGTTTGGTCTTACCCTTTAAAATAGCTCAATCACTCCTATTATCATTACCCCACTTCAATTTCCAAGGAGGATTGAACCCGAAGAATACCTTGTTGCTCCTTATCTTTTTAATTGTCTCTCCACCTTCAAAGCCATATGCATCATATCCTCCAACTCTATATATTGTAACTCTACTACATTGGCTATATCCCTATTTAATCCATTCAAAAATCTGGCCATTGTGGCCTCGCTATCTTCCTCAACATTGGCCATAATCATAATGCGACCTCCATCTCGTTATGGTAATCCTTCGCACTCCTTGAACATTAGCATTAGCTTTGTAATTTTTTATAGAAGCCTCTATAGAAATGATGAGGTACAAATCTCATCCTCATGAAAGTATCCAATTCACCTCATGTATAGGTCTCTCGTGATTCCTTCTCCTATTTGTCACCAATTGATCCTACCATATTATTACATAATCAACAAATATTATAACTATTGTTACAAAGTCCCAGAATAATTATGGCAATAAAAGATCCCACTCCAACTAAACTTCAGGATCGTTTCTACCTTGGAACGAAGGAATTAATACTACCCAAATTTCGATTAAATGCACGTAAGTATGATGACAGGATCTCCATCTTGACCACCAAAGTCTCATCTAGGCCCCCTTCCACTTCAGCTATTGACATTTGGACTCATTCTCACTCTCTACTTCATTCTCATCATCAAGTTCAGCCCGAGAATCACGCCTATCTTGCCTCCTAACATTAGGAACTCTTCCCCTTCGTACGTTTACAATCACAAATACTACATTAATCTTATCAAATTGTTGTTGCATAGCTTTCAACATGAAGAATTGGTTGTTCTCCTCTCTAGATGTAGATTCTTCTTTTCTAGACATCTTAGTAAATAGAGAAAAATAATCCTCACGTGTTTGCACTCAAGTGTTTCACTCAATGCTTTGTCCTGATATCTAAGTTCTCGAAGGAATTAACTAAACTCAATCAAGAATTCAGCCTTTGTAATGATCAAACCCGCAAGAACTAAACAAACAAGAAGGATAATATATGTATCGAATAGTAATAAAGATGTATTTTTTTTTTGGAAAATAACACCACAAGAATTCTAAGAAAGGGCTTTTTGAAATTGGAATAGGAAATCAAAAGAAAGATAAAGAACAAAACTTGATTTTAGAGTGCCAACTGATGTGAACCTCGTTGTAGTATGTGCCCTGGTACCCACAAAAGATTTGATAGAACCCCAAGAAACATAAAATTAGGGTAATAAAACCTCAACCCAATGATTTCTTGAATCAAAAACCAAGGATGGAAGGTTTGTACGCCACAAATATTGGAAATCTTTGATGTTCGAATTAATTCAATTAAGAACAAGATGGAAAGCGAGTCCTCACTTTTTATTAATCCCTCAGATAACGTGTTGTTTTTCTACAATGAATAAATTCATATATATATATATATATATATATATATATATATATATATATATATATATATATATATATATATATATATAGGCGAACTCAAACAACTACATAAACATGATAAAACTAGAGTTAGACTTAAACTGAAAAATTAGAATTTTAGTCTCGGGTTGCGAACCGCATAGGTATATCCGCGGCCGCCTTGGGTTGAAAATTTTGGATGTTCACGACCCCATAGAATTAAAGCGTTGCAGCCGCAAGGGTTTGCTAAAAATCTCCCTCTTCCTTGGCATGAATCAAATGCACTAAGGTTGGTTCCTCTTTCATACCCAACTTGAAACTTTGTGTATTTCTTATTGCACTCGGACTCTCAGCCCACATTGCTTGTACAATGGCATGGCTTTCTTGATCATCGTTGCTCTTGATTTTGTTATTGTTCCCTCTTAAACATGTAATGGATCCCTTGCTAGTTTGCATTCCATGATTCTCATCGTAAACACTACACATTCCACTAACAAATATATAATATAATACTCATTTTTTGACATGCATACAGTGATAAATGTGGCATGGTGCTAGTTTCCTAATTTTGGGTATTACCATCCTACAGATAGAAAAAAATTTCACGAGTTACCTTGGAATTTTTTTGGCATTATACGCAAAATGTTCAAAATGCGTCAAAATGTTCCAAAATGCCTGAAGTGTACAAATACACCCACAAAATATACCAAACTGTGCAAATCATACCTAAATGTGTCAACATGTACAAAAACTCATGAAATGGACAAAACTCAAAAGAAAATATTAAAACGCGGGAAAAGTACCATGGTGCAAGAAATGTTCCAAAAAAGTCAAAATATATCAAACTACTTAAAATGTACCAAAACGTGTCAAAATATACAAAAATGGGCCAAATGTTTTTAAAAAAATTGAAAAATTACTAAAATACTCCAAAACGTTTTAACTTTTCAAAAGGTACCAAAAACTTAGAAAATAACCAAGCTGCAAGAGATGTAGAAAAATAAACCACAATTATCCAAATTGTACAAAATGTGCAGAATCGCTCTAAATGTACAAAGACACTCCCAAAATATACTGAAAAGTGTGAAATGTACAAAAATGTACTAGAACGCGTGAAATGTATTAAAACTCACTAAAAAGTATCAAAATAAGCTAATGTGTTTACACAAAATGTACCAAAACGCAACTAAATGTTTCAAGTGCAATGTACTAAAACGTGCTAAAATGGACCAAGCTGATTGAACTGTGCCAAAATGGACCAAGACAAAAAAAAATGTACCAAAACATGATAAAATGTACAAAATGCTTGAAAAAGTACTAAAATGCCCTAAAATATAACAAAATTTACCAAAACTCTCCAAAATACATCGACATGTTAAAAAATGCTCTAAAAATATGGAAAATATAATAAAACACATTAAAATGTACCAAAATGTGTGTAACGTATCAGAACTCGCCAGAATGCACTAAAATATAACTTAAGTAACGAAACACTCTAAAATGTACAAAATGACCATGGAGTTATATTAACAAGTTTAGTTATTGACGTGAACATCATTGTAGGATGTATCCTAAAATCAACACATGATTTGATACTAACCCCATGAAAGCTAAAATCAGAGCTATAACCTTGACCCAATGATTTCGTGAATCAAGAACCACTCTATGTGGCGTTCATCCCTTGCAGCCTTGGTTCTTGATTCAAGAAATCATTAGGTCAAGGTTAAAAATCTGATTTTAGATTTCTACGGATTCGTATCAAATCTTGTGTGGTCCAGGGTGCATGCTGCAACAAGGTTCATATCAGTTGGTATCAAAGGTTTGACTCTAAAAATCAGAGCACAAAAATTCAGAAAAATAGAGAAAAAAAATTCAAGAAGAAGCTAGAAAAATTCTAGAAGAGCATACTCCCATGGTGTAGTGCTACTTGTGCCTAAAGAATGAAACATGAAAAATGCGCATTGATTATAGTATAGTCAACAATATAACGATGAAGATTCAAGGTTGAATCCTTTTGAAGGGGGAGGGAATAAACATGGAGGGTAAGCTAGGGAGGATACTTTATGATGCGAATCAATTAGAAGAGATAATTATAATCCAATTTGAAAAGTGAAAGAATAAGAATGATGTACGAAGACGTGCTTAACTTTTAACTCGATTGTTGAATTTTTCGACCGTGAGTACAATTTGAAAGCGTGTTTGATTATAATCATTTTTATCGAATTTTATATTGAATTTTCAGGGTTAAATTCCCTTTTCTATGGATCTATTTTAGTATTTTTCTATTTTGAGTTAGTTTAAGGATATTTTTGTTATTTTTTTAATATTTTAGTTTTATCCCGATTACTTTTTACACTTTTCTAGTTTCTTTGAATTTGCCTATAAATTAGGATTTTGTTCAAACTAGTGATGTGAACCGACATAGCAATAGCAGCTCCAAAACCCACAAAAAATTAAATCACAACCCCAAGAAAGCTAAAATTTCGGTTGAAACTTGACCCAGTAATTTATTAAATAGAGGAACCAAAGTTATAAATGAACTAATCACAAAAACTTATGAACCTTGTTATGAAGTTATTGAACACCACAAAGATGAAATCATTAATAAGTTCGAAATTGAGTTCAACGAAAAACAAGAACAAAACAACCTTGTTTTGATTTAGCCCTTGTTTGACATCCATTCTATTTCTCTCTCTCTCTCTCTCTCTCTCTCTTTTTTCTCTTTCTTCATTTCAACCACACATTCTATCAATAAAATAATATTACACATAAACCCAAAAATTCTCCTTACTTTTTAACCATACATTCTTCCATCAATCACTATTCTAAAATCTATTCTTTCCCCAAATGGGTTACAAACATAAGCTTTTAATCTCTCAATGATGTGTTGTTTTTCAATGAAAAGAATGAGCCCTATTGTAGACGGTCCTACAGTTGAGAAGACCAAAAGAAGAAGAAGTAACTTGGAGTAGAGTAGTATTTGTTTTCTATACCTGAACTTAAGACTGACCACGAAATTTATAGCAGTGGGATAACCGTCTAGACGGGATTGACGAGGACTCTACGAGATTTGTTGGTTGGAAATGAATCTGATAAGATCCATTCAGTTGAGATACCAAATTTGTTTTTAGATAACTTCTATTTGATCTGGTCAAATCATAGCATGATTTATCTTGAAGATAAATTATCAAGGATTGCGAATTGACACGTGGGTCTTATTTTGCCCGATCGACATAACGAACTGGACCTAAAGATGGTGCATTTATCAAGTGGGCCTTATTTATTGGACTTGGACCGTTTGGGATAGTGGAACAATTTTTACCTCTACAGTTAGTCCCCCACTTTTTTATATGAGTTCTGCTCGAATGAAAGAGTAATTCGGGCATTAAGACTGATCATACCATTTGTTGAAGGCGGGTTTTGATCATAGGTTGAACCATCTGATCACATAGTTGGGAGTGGTAGTAGAATTCGTTATGATGGTGGATGAAAATCATCCGACCGAAAAAAGTTACGGGGATATTATAGCACGCTTGCCTAGCCCATGTGATTTTATTGTATGATCAGAAGCCATGGTCTTGAAAGAATGTGAGGTAAGTAGCTTGTCGAAATGTACGATTTTTTATACCTTTTTTTTGCTTTTAAGCCGTTTGGTTTTTGGTAACGTATGACCTGGAAGCTGTTCGAAATGACATATGGCTCGAAAGCCACGTGACATTTTTTGGCAAACTTTCGCACGACAGATCGAGCCATACGAATTTTTAGTATCGTTTATCGTTTAAAGCTATATGATTTTTGAAAATTGAACGGCTCAAAAAATTGTTACAGTTCCGATTATGTAATTTTATTTTATTTATTTATACATATTATATAATCATAATATAGATAAATTTCATACAATATACCTCATAAATATACACAATATTTTTACCACACAGCTAGGAAACCATGCGGTTTCCATTACACCGTGTGGCAAAAGAAATTTATTGTGGCATGCATGCACCAATCCTCTACCGAGTGGAAGTTGATTATATCGTACCGCACATAGTTAGCCGATAAATATGCCTTTTAAAAAATGGAAAATTGACAATCCGTCTAGACCATACGACATGTCTTATAGAGAGTACTAGCCAACCGATAAATATATCTACTTCGAATGAAAAAATTACCGATCCGTCTAGTCTGTACGACATGTCTTATAGAGAGTATTAGTCGACCGATAAATATGTCCATCTCATGCACACATTTGGTTGATGACTTTGAACAAATTTGTGAATTTATGTATCCAACTCATTTAGCGTGCCAATTTTCATTACTTAAAGCTTCATCATTCATTTTTCAAGTAACTTGGGTAGACTTCAAGGAGCCTTAAGGATTTTGGTGAGTTTCTTTCCTCCATTCTTGAAGTTCTTTCCTTGTTCTTCAGTGTTTTTCGAACATTTTTTTCAAGTTCTTCAGTGGTTGCATTGATTTTGATTCGGTGTTTCTAGTGTTTGATCCATCATAGAGTGAGGTTGCCAGTGAGTAGTTTTTTATGAAAAAATGGATTGGACCGATTATCGTGATGTTCCGTACAGAATTCTGACTGATCCTATGCCTACCGGAGGCGAGATTAGGTCTAGCAATCTAGATGAAAACTCCTTGCTAGACAATTATACTAGTTTGGATTGTCCAGACGGGCCAACATTGGTGGGGTTTGTTGGTGGTCCGGGGATTTGCCCATCCTATGCGATCGATCCAGAAGGTACAAGTATTACTATTGATCTGATCGGTCCAGGTATTGACAGTAGTTATTCAAGACATAGTTTTTATGAACATATCCATCCAAGCGCCAGTGATATCTTATTCACCAAGAACACACCGTGCAAGCTGACGGAGAATGACTTGTTAAGAATTTGGGATGCCTATGGTATTCCAGCTTCTATTCAACTTCACTTACCACGGCCGCACGAAAGAGTTTCATGGAATGTCCCCGACTGGACCTTTTGTTATGAGTTGCCATTTAAAGATGGCTTTCCATTTTTGATTTCTCACATGGTTGGGATGGTACTGGAATATTTTGATATTGCACCCAGTCAACTCATGCCTAACTCCTAGCGGTTGCTATTGGCTCCCAAAGTTCCGACTGGGCAACACGATATCTCATTCGGCATGTCGAGCTGCTACACGATTACTTTATAAGGGAGCATGACGGTGAGAAATGCCGATTTTCCTTAAATGCAAGGAAAAAACACCGATCGATTGATAACTGAACTTTCCTTGGGAGATAAAGGTTGGAAAGGGTCTTTTTTTCTCGCGTTGGGCGATTTGATTCAACAGGGGAATTACCATTTCCCTTCAGCATGGTCACGCAGTAAGCTTCGTAAATCGCTTACTCCCGACGTGCTTTACTGATTCAAGGTTCTTATTTCACTTTCTTGCAAGTCTTCACATCAACACATGACCCGTCGAAGGCTTGTTTGTGAAAGAGCGAATTTCAAAGGGACTGGCAGTTCCTTCTATCTTCAGAGGTTCTTTCTTCTAGTGGCTTGTGGGATTATACTTCAGCAGAATCATGAGGTATTCCTTCCGATTTCCCAAGACATAAAATCCCTATTATCATGACAAAGAGAGTTATGGAAATTCTTGGCACTGATCTTCCTTTGGTCGGTCCGCTTAACTCGACTGAACGTGAGATTACAGATCGAATTATGTCAAGAGTGGCAGGGTCTTCGCTTAACGCTCTGGAAATGAGAAAGGTGAAAGAAAAGTTTAAGAAGTTTTCTCATCTTACATCGCTAGCTGACTACAGTCCTAACTGATGATTTCTCGAGCCAGACTAAGCTACCTGATGCTCCCTCCCTATTGGTCCGCAAACGAGGTCATCCAGGGCCTTTGTTGGCAGACAATGATTTGATCGTGCTTAAAGTCCTCTGATTTGTCCGTGTTCTCTAATCTGGGGATGGTGGTACTTGGCGAAGGTCTATTATTTCTTAAAGACTGGACGCGCTATGAGCAAATTTGACTAGTAAAGGCAGCCGAGAACACGGTGGCTCAGATTTTTCAGGTATATTATTTTTTATATACTTCATTATGGATAACCCATTTGACGCGAACTTATTTCGTTTATTGCAGGGTCTGCAAGGTGCCATTTTTCAGAAGGCGGCGATGGAAAAGGTATGTAATCATCAAAACTTGAGGGAGCTGGAGAAGATGTAAGAGGGTGCGGAGGCAAGCGTGTAAGAATTTTTCGTAACAAAACAGACTGTTGGCCTATCTCGCTCTGTTGTCGTTCATTATAGTATAACTCTCATCAAGTCATCCCTGCATACCCCTCATCATGTCATAGGAACGATCAACCCTAATACCAAGCTCATCAATCTGTCCGGCATAACGATCCATCCTCTCAGAAAACAAATCAAACCTCCTACGTGTACTGGACGCATCCTCCCGCACCAGCATCATATGGTCATGTATAGTATTGGTGCGGGTCTCTACGTGACCAACTCTCAAATCCAAGGACCCCAGTGTCTACTCTATTCGTAGCACGCCTTGGATGGTTTCGGTTGATCCTACAAGTAACTGTCGCAGGAGCGGTGTGTCGGCAGTAGGGTCAAGCTGTGGCAGTGGTATGCGTCCTGTAGTTACTGTTGTTGTTTGCTATTGATGGCGCTGAGGCGCTTGCAAGGATATGTTGCCACGAATTTTCAGCGGATGTATGATTAATAGCAACACTGGGTGGAGCCGGTTGCTCTGCGGGAAGGAGTCGTACCCCCAAGGATATACATATCCCAACGATAAGGCTAGGAAAAATATCTTTCGACATGCCTGTGGTGCCGAACCAAACTCAACAATTTGATTGTAGATGAAGGTTCCCAAATCAATCTTGAAACCCCATGCCAAGTGGAAGAGAAGTCTCGCTTTGGTAAAAGTTGAAGGTGTCTATATGTGAGTTGGGCTCAATGTTGTGGCAGATAAATTTCATCAGCACTGTCAATGAGCGAGTCAATCGGTTGTATTCAAACTCTTCTCCTACTTCTTCCTGTTCGCCGTAGAGCATCTGAACTACTAGGGCCATATCTTGCCTCAGACGTATCGAGATGATGTTGTCCCGCGTCAAACCATAATATTCATCAATCACGAACATCACCCACTTAAACCAAATCCAGATATAGTGCTCGTGGTCAGATTCTAGATTATCTGTCTGTCTGTTAAAGTTGGTTTAAAATTCCTGAACCAAAAGTTAGATATACCCGATGGGGCTTTTCTATCACCGCTGCCCACCATGCTCTGCCGATAAGTGCAGAGATCTCATAGCCGCCGAAATTGTCCCGAACAACGTGCCTCTTCGGCCACATTTTCTTCTTCTGGAGTATCTGTTCAAAAAGCCTATTGTGATCAGCACCAAGGAAACGTCTCATTCTGTCATCGTCGACACGTGTACGTGCCGTAGTGCTTGATGTGCCAGCCATTTCTTTTCCTTTAGATGTAGAGGTCGCACGCTTTCGTTTCAGCGGCATCTTGTTACAAGACGAAGGAAACTATCAGTCCAAAAGTGAAATAAATGTGTATTAGATAGTGGAAATAAGGAGTCGAGTGTGCGTAGTGTGATGGAATGCCCAAACTCATGCATTGCTTAAATGTGTATAAAAGATGGTGCATAGAGGAATGCAAACATGTGGGAATGCTCATCTCCTAACCAAAAGTGAGAGGGATGAGTAAGGTGCACTATTGTAGTCAAACTCTTCACATGGGCATTTAAACAAACACTTTGTAGACATATCCAATAATGAACAACAAAAAGCATACATGAGTAGATTGAAAGCCCAAACACCACAAAAGGATAAGGAAACACGAGGACTACCTAAGCCCAACCTCCATAACTACTTGCAAGGCACAAACAATAAGAAATGCAGGAAAAATTTTCATAGAAGCAAGGTAGAGAAATAGCTATATTACCTTTGAAATCTTGAAAATGTATGGTGTGAAGTGAGAAAGGATGGTAACTTGAGGGATGATGATTCCCAATTGTGTAGACCCAAATCGAAATTAATGGAGAAATTCTTCATTCCTTGTAGTCCCTTTTTGATATCTTCTTGATCCTTCATCTTCCAATTTCATCTAATTGACTCCAACATTTTTCCAAACATTGATATTAGGTCCGAATCATTACAATTTAGTCCTTGAACTTTGTATTAAGTCCATTTTAGCCAACTTTTCACTCCTTTCGTCCATTTCAATCGTTTTACATTGTGTTGGCACCTAACAAATGAAATATGTACAAAAAAATTAAGCCTTAATGCGAAATGGCTGATGGATCTTCAATTAGTCCTTATGTACTGAAGATGATTGGCTACATTAACAAATTGACTCAACTGGGTTAAATGCTAAACCATAAACCTTATTGACTAGGTTACTGTTTAACATTAACAAGTTTAAATGCGACACTCTCCTTGAATTGCTGAACATGCATTCCCATGCTGAATTTGTTAGTAAAATTGTGATTATCAAAGAATTTCTCCATGAAATTATATGGGAGAAATGCTTATATCTTAGAAATTAAGATCTATAGAGATAGATGTAGAAGATTGCTAGACTTATCCCATTCTACGTACATGGATAAAATCTTAAGAAAATTTAATATGGAAGAATTTAAAAGAGGATTATGTACCATGTCGCTTGGGATTTATCTATCAAATGATATGCGTCCCAAAACATATGATGAGATAGATCGAATGGATTACTTTCCCTATGCGTCAACAATAGGATCTATCATCTATGGTCTGAGTGTTATGAGTAGGTTTCAAGAAAAACCCTGGTGAGAACTATAGGATAGCAGTTGAGAACATCATTAAGTACTTAAGAATAACTAAGGATTTGTTATTATTATATGGAGGAAATAAACTAAGAGTTAGTGGATACAATGATGCTAGCTTCTAGTAAGACAAGGATGATAGAAAGTCCAAATTGGAAAAAAAAATACAACAATTTGAGAGGTCATATGTGCTGCTTGGAAAAATTAGGGATGAAATGGATAGGCAAGACACCGTGATTGCAAGCTTACAAAGGGAACAACCAATTGGAGGACTTGTTGGGGATAGAAAAAACAGGTGTGGAACTATTCCTTTAGGTAAATATGAGAATGAAAATGAACTTAGGAGTGGAGATAGAGTTGATCGAAACTTGATAGTATTAAAATGAAATTTCCTTCATTCCACCGTAAGATTGACCCCGAAACCTACTTAGACCCCAAAAGAAGTTGGAGTTGATATTTGATTGCCATAACTATTCTGATGAGAAATAGTTGAAGATGACAGTAATTGAATTCATTAATATACAATAATATGTTGTGATCAATTGGTGATATATAGGAGGAGAAATCATGAGAGACCCATAGAAACCTGTGATGAATTCTCATGAGGAAGAGAGGTTTACCTAGTCATTATTGTATGAAGGCTGCTTCATGTACATAAGCAAATGCACCAGAAATTCCACAGAACACTCGCACCATGTGGGGCTCACGAATTTTTTTTAATTTTAAATACACAGTGGGGTCCACCCCATTGTGAGTATTCTGGTGCATTTCTGTTGAAATGTTTCTGTACAAATGAAATTACTCTTATTGTATGGACCTCTATCAGAAATTACAGAGCATTTACTCATGTTCAAGTAGTGTGAAGGATCACCATAAGAAGATGGAGGTGGCTATGAGTATGGCTATGAGGATAGGGAGGCTACAACGACTAGGTTTTTGAGTGGGTTAAACAAGAATATGACCAATGTAGTTCAGTTACAATGCTATGTGGAGTTGGAGGACATGATGCACGTGGCTATAAAAGATAGAGAGGAAACTAAAAAGAAAGGAGCAGCAAAGTATTCTTTGGGTTCTAATCCCTCTTGAAAATCGAAGTAGAGTAACACTAATAGGAGTGATGGGACTATTTCAAAGAGTTAGATTGAACCACCTATGGGAAATGAATAGGTAGTTAGCAAAAATAAACCCAAATTAAATTCCCAAGCTTCTAGGAATAGTGATTTAAAATGCTTTAAATTTTTGGATTTAGGGAACATTGCATCACAATGCCCAAACAAAAAAGCAATGATTATGCTTGATAATGGGAGAGTGATGACTGTGGATGAACTAGATAGTGATATTAAGAGGGTTTTCATGGGAACCCAGCCTCTGATATAATTTGTATACAAGGAATCCTACCTTAATCTTAAAGAAACTAACCAATCCCTCCCTAGTTTGGTTATTTCTTTGTTGCAAAAATTTGAGGACGTGTTCCGTAAGGAAATGCATAGTGGGTTCCACTCATTAGAGGTATTGACTGTCAAATTGATTTTATACTTGGAGCTGTTATTCCAAACCGACCAGTCTATAAAAGTAATCTCGAGGAGAGACAAAGGAGCTCTAAAGGCAAGTTGAGGAGTTTATGGATGACAGGCATGTGAGGAAGAAGAGCATGAGGACATATGATGTGCCACTACTATGTGTACCAAAAAGGGATGGGACACAGAAGATATTGTAGGGTAATCAATAATATAACGGTAAAGTATCATCATCTCATATCTCGATTAGATGATATGCTTGATGAAGTAAGGTAGATCTTAAAAGTGGCTATCACTATATTAGGAGGAAAGAAGGAGATGAGTGAAAAACTACTTTGAAGACTAAATATAGGTTACATGAGTAGTTAGTTATGTCATTTGGTCTTACTAATGCACCTAGTTCTTTCATGAGATTAATAAACCTTTTGCATGAATTTATAGGCAAATTCGTAGTAATTTATTTTGAAAATATCTTGATATATGCTTAGAAGAGCATGTTAAATATTTGAAATGTCTGCTTGATGTTTTGAGAAATGAAAAAACTCTTGTCAATTTTAAGAAATGTATCTTTTGCATGGAATGAGTAGTTTTTCTTGGTTTTGTTACTAATACAAAAGGTATTTTGGTGGATGAAGAGAAAGTTAAAGCCATCAAGGATTGGCCAGTGCCAAAAAGCATCACTAAAGTAAGAAGTTTTCATAGTTTATCTAGCTCATTTTGTCAAAGATTTTAGCATACTTCCTACAAGTTGAGCAAGAGGCACGTGAGATTGATGGAGTGAGACTTTTCCCTATGTCATTTAGTCAAAACAAGGTGAACGTAGTTGCTGATGCATTATCAAGAAAGTATGTACTTCTTACTTCTTTAACTACCAAAATGCTTGGGTTCAAGAAAGGATATGCTAATGATGTAGGTTTTTCTAACATATACATATCATGTGATAAGGCTGAAATTAATAAATTTTACAAGTATGATAGGTATTTATTTAAGAAAAATAAATTATCTGTCCAATTGTTCTATGCACGAATTATTGGTGTGGAATTGATGGGGCATTTCATCATTAGGAAAACTTTAGAAATGTTGCATGAGCATTTTATTGGCCTAAAATGAAAAGAGATGTTAATCACATTTGTAGTAGATGCATTACTTGTAAGAAGGCCAAATTAAATTTTTGCCTTAGAGTTTCTATACACTCTTTTACCATTTCCTAGTGAGCCTGGGTTGATGTGTCTATAGACATTGTATTGCCTGACTAAAAGAGGTAGAGATTCCATATTTGTGTTGGTGTATATGTTTAGTAAGATGACACATTTCATTAAATGCCATAAAACGGATAATACCACGAACAAATGATGTAAAACGAATAATGCCACCAATAAATGATGTCTCCACTAGTGAGGTTGTGGAATTGACACTTTTTAAAATCATGAAATTAGCAAAAAGAGGTTGCAAATCAAAAGGTAGTTGGTTTGTGTTGAGCAATTTAATTTGTGGACAGCCCAAATTTTTATTCTGGTTGGTTTGGTACAAGCATGGTGAATTTTGTGGATAGGTCCAACAGGTAATATGGGTCTTCATGGGTGCTATACTTATATTGGTGGATTGAATTCTTAAGATTTATGCTTAAAATAAATCATAATTACGAGCATCACTTCCAAAATCAAACTACGAAATGTTTCATTGCACACGTACATTGTGTTTTAATGTTTTATCTTTACTTTTTGTTTATTTGAACCCTTACGCTAATCTAGTAGTCCCTCAAGTCGCATTAAGTTTGTATCATGTTTCATTTTTTATTTGACAAAGCCTAATATTTATTTATATGTCAGAGCGATGAAGTACTATTTGCCAAGAAAGGAAAGATAATGAAATGCTATTGCAAAATATGGGAGACATTTACCATTTAATGTTTCATAACACTTAAAAGAGTATTGCATGAACTCAAAAACATACTAGCGCTAGAACATGTATCACCCGAACACACCCTACACTATGCTTTTTGTGCCAAGGAACTTGAGCCATACTCGATCAAAATGACCTCTCTAACTCTGTTTGAAGCATTGAGGGTCATTCACATGCCCCAGAAAACAATTCTTTTGCATTGTCACTTTATGTGGAACTGTAGCGTAATGCTTGCTACTATGCCCTTCGTCAATGCCTAGCCCAAGTAAGGCCATTAGTATGGCTAATTACTTTCACAGAATACTTGTTCTCACTATGTTGACAACTTTCCATATTCGCCTAACTATGTGGCCTTCCTACGATTGCATTTCTAGCAATGCTCAATCACTAGCCTCAAGCCCCCTTTGGGTACCCAACTAAGGCCAGAAAAGCCTAACACCATTCGATGGGTTCTTAACCCCATATGGATCCTTTAGCCTTACCTAAAGGTGCCTAAAGTAGGCCCTTGCCTGCACCTCTAAGGATTGTCCATTTTTGCATAAAGATAGCATGTATGCTGCTCTTTCATCTAAACATGCCACCTTATATAGACTTAGTAAGAAAAATTCAAGTAACACCGATCTACGTTTTCTAGCGAAGGAATCATAATTTTCACAATTGATGTTATCAACCTCCAAATGACACTTTGTTTGATCCGCAAAGAAGCTAACATCATCAATAGTCTAAAATTATGATAATGACACTTCTTAGCACAGCCTTCAGCTCCTACATTTCCTAACCAATTGAACTCTAATGGCCGTCTGTCTTGGTGTAAAGCTTCCTAAATCATTAGGCAAGCTCTCCATAAAATGGCATCCCAAAGCTCAATTACTAAGGTCCTTTGCTCATCATGTAGTTGCTGCCATCATAGCCACTATAAGCTCATGTCAGGCCAAGCTCTCCCTTGTCCTTATTGGACATCACAAATATTAGTGTCATGCCTGTCCATGACACTCTTTTCCATTTGATATGTCCAAATTTTCATTGACGTAGGTTAATCTCCGAATCAACTTCTGACGTAGCCCTCTTGGCTAATTGTCATTGATACATGTCCTCAAACAAAGCTCGTATAGATTCATGCATGACTTTTTACTCAAAGTTGTTAACGTCTTTTACAAGAGGCTAACCTGAAAAATTCAGGTTTGTCCTCCCCCCCCCCCCCCCCCCCCAATAATATGGTGAACCCCCGCTAAGTGTGATTACCCAAACCAACCGCATCTCCCACGATACCATATGAAGAAAATCAGATTATCTTAAGTACTAATCTTCACCTTATGCTGAAGCATTAGTTCCTTGATTTAACAAATAGATCTCTACCAATTTTCACCTTATGCCTGACGCATTAGTTTGTTGATTGACCGAATGCATCTCTGCA
The DNA here is from genome assembly GCA_035079005.1 of Fraxinus americana. Taxonomy (NCBI): domain Eukaryota; kingdom Viridiplantae; phylum Streptophyta; class Magnoliopsida; order Lamiales; family Oleaceae; genus Fraxinus; species Fraxinus americana. Next base: position 20,400,801 of record CM068716.1, read on the forward strand.
GTGCCATATGTCACATCTCAAATTAAAACCCCCAAGTAAAGCCCACAACTTGGACAAATTTTAGTAAGGATGACATCAAGTCTAAGTAAACCGTCCACTAAGAGTGTTCCCTCTTAAGCTATCAACAAGCTCATTATAAATTCGTCTAATACACCTTACCCAACTAGTAGCAACCAATAACCATAAACGAGGCTAATAATCTTTAAAAGATGCTAACTAATTCTCAATCAATGCTCAACGTTTCCAAAATATGCCAAATCTACAATTGGAACTATTGAAGTAGTTTTAAGCTCATGGCAAGAATCCCTTACATTCATTCATGTTGCAAAACCGACACAATTCTATTTTCTAAGGTCTAGGTTTCAGCCATAGTGCTCTAACGAGTTCTTTAGGTCAATTCCATATTATATATCAAGGTTTATATGGAATACTCTGATAATGTACTACACACGAAGTTGCTGCTATTATATAAACTACGATACGATGCCGATATGCCATGGCGACATCTCCTATGCGCCGGATTAGATATTGTCAACATACGATGGTCTATGCAATGGAAAAGGCAGACAAGACAAGAGAGGTGTTGATTATGTTTCTCCAAAAATGGGAACATTACTAAGTACCATCTATATTAGTTATGTTAAAAGGGATTCTCAATTAGTTATTCCCTTCACTTTAAAGAGTTACATATTGAAATTAATATATAATTTTGTTATTCACAATCCACAAAGAGCGAGCTCAAGGTCACGAGCTTGAGTGGTCTGAGAAGAAAGAAGGCTTCATCTGCTCCAAAAATGGACTCTACCACTTTAAAGTTCAATAATTCATTCCTTTTGTTTACTATATTAATAAAATATTATAAGAAACAATGGATAAAAATAAAAAATAAAAGAAATTATAAAATTTTAGAAGACTACAAAAAATATATGAGAAAATTAATTCTATTATAATTGACATGTCCCCGACTTGTCTTGTCTTACTTTTTTTTTGGAAAATTACGTATCGATGTGTTGACTCATGTCGTTTCCATGTCGATGCATTACAGCACTAAGGGATTTGAATGGGTAAAATTGCTTTTGTAGCTGCATGGTAGCCTTCCTATCTATTGCTTATATAGCCCCTACTTGACCTCCATTCGCTAAAATTCGTTTTTTTTCTTCCAAAATCATTTTCAACCACACATTTATCCGTATTCACAACTTTTATTAACTTTCCAACTACATATTTCATCAACTTTTATAAAAAATTACTAAAAATCTAATTTTTAGCTAAATCAAATATGGACATATAATTCTTGCCAATTGCCTTCCCTAGGGAACATTAGTATTACTATTCTAGTTTTGTCTTGTTCGTTAGATCTTGTAGTGTCTATCTTGTTTGGCTTGCAAATTAAAATGCAATTATTCACTTGTGCTATTATTACTTTCATTCTTTTGGTGCGGGTACTCATAAACAATTTTATTCAATATTTGTCGGTTTTGCTTTGCATATGTAGGTGATTGATGATGGTTATATGGATCATATGATTTTCGTGAAGTTGAATTCCTTCTACCTTTCTTGCAAGACATATGGAAGATGTATTTACATTTTGCTTCTATTCACTTTAACGCATTACCTTTTGCGCTATTTATAAAACTATCCTTTTGCGTGAAGGGTGCAGTCAAAAGGTGGTTTTCGGTGTTATTCCCTTTAATGGCTCAAAGTGTTCCACTTGCTTTCTTGAATTCAAAGGAAGTTTCACAAAAGTGTTATTCCCTTTAATGGCTCAAAGTATTATTCCCTTCTATTCACTCCTGTTTTGCAGCAGATAACTTTGTTAGATAATTTATGTGAATTCAAAACACTAAGTCGCCTCAAACCCTACTACATGAAGAGCGGAGTACAGTATAACCAGCTAAATAGGACGGTAAAGGTAGAAAAGGATCCAAGCTTGTTGGCCTCTTTATTTCCTTCACTATGAGTAAAATGACAAGAAACACAACTCACATCCCGCATGAGAGCTACAATATCAAATAGAATAGGTGTCACCTTTACTATGTTGAATGCATTTTATTTATGGAGGTGTATTATTTAATTAAACTATAATTCTGATAAATTTAAATTAATGGAGTCCGTAGATTCAATCAAGTCTTTGTAACTTATTATTAATCACAAGGAGTTGTGATTGTGAGATACAAATTACGTATGATTAAATCTTAAATTATCCGCGTTAGTAAGTACTAATGAGATACGATTATCGCTATTACGGATACACCAATACGTGTGGATGTTTTAATAAGAGAACAAAACATCGAACGCCCATTGTAGAGATTCCATATGGATAATTATTTGAGTGTCAGTGGTTAATCTCGGTAGTGAATGATTAATAAAGGATTTATCACTCTTAGATAGTAAGAGAATATGATTTACACTTCGTCCGCTTAAGCTAATATAGAAATCCTTGGCCAAGTTAAGTACATAAGTTAAAGAGTTTCGACGATTATTCACTTAAGAATGGGACGAAAGATATGATCGATTAATTAAGATGACATATCTTCATATCTTGTAATTGACTGAATCACATTGAAAAATGGGTTATAATTTCGTGGTAAACGAACAAGTTCGATTTTATCACACCACATGATATTTCTTGTCAAAAATGTATTGTCATGATACATTGCTAGATATTAATTGGGGATGACGACGAATGTGTATTAATTGATTTGCGTGAATTAATGATGAATTAAAAGTAGAGTTTTAATTTATCTTATTTTTAAATAATAATTCACATCGTTCGACATCATGATCGAGAACCTAATAACTCACACACAGAAGAGAGAACTAGAAGAATTATATTAAGAATTGATTAGATAAGTGTAGAACATTTGTAGAATAAATTGATTGAATTGTTTATTAACGTGCTTACAAATTAATTAACTAATGGGAAAAGTGTAATTTATTAGATTAATTAACTGATGGGTCGGTTTATATTTAGTGGGTGGGTCCAGCCCACTTAAATATATATTAATAGATTACTAGGGTTTAAAATTTTCATAACACACCTTACAATATCATAATCTTGCTAGTACAAAAGAGAGAAACACTAATCTCTCATTCTTAGTCTTTCGTGTGGATTATAATTGGAAGCTAATAATTTGACAGTTGTGGTGCGAAAAGATCATGGAGATCAAGATTCACTAGAAGGAGCAAAGATCGTGATAAAGATTATCAAATGAATTTGAAGAATTTAATAAAAGTATAATTCTAATCACGATTTCTATCTAAATACAAAGAGGATCCTTGAATTGAATTGAATGTGTGCTCGACCATTTTGCAGGGTACCAGTCTCCCCATTTTCCTTTCCATTGCTAGTACTAGCTCCTTGAACAGTTGAGGCAACCTCCACTAGCAGTTCATCTTTCCTCCGATTTTTGCCAAACAAGGTCGAGCCCCTCTCTTTCCAAACCACCCAATAAGCATACTATTTGTGCAAACTCCTCACCTGAAAGCGCTACCAAAGCTCCATCAGTGTCTCCCCATAGTCATGCCCAATACAGGGGTTAACAAAATTCCACCTGCCTAATTTTTTTCACCATACTTTAGCTAATCCATAGTTGAAGAAAATATTACTTCATATAACGACATTGTTAAAACATGTACAAGTACTTTACCCTTTCCAAAGTTTCCAATCGAGACAAGAAATATCTATCATCAGGCAATTGGACTCCAAAAACTTTCACAAAGATTCAAAGAGTTATTGTACAATTTTCCTAACCAATAAATAAGCAAATCTTCTCAGTTAACTCCTTTTACTCTAGTTTATTACCTACTTGTAGATCAGTGATTGCTACTTCAACGAACAATTCAATAAAAAAAAAAAAAGACAACTCGGGAACCTTAAAAATTGTATGAAAAAATAGTAAAAAGATGGGTCTCTATATCACCCTTCGAATCCCTTTTGGTTTTAAATATCCATTTACAATCAATGTGCTTTACACTTTTAGACAATAGGATGAGTTATTAATTAAATTAATATGGATTTAAAATCCTTCAAATCTGCACGTGTACTAGTTGAAATAGAGAAATATTTGCTGAGTTGGTTAAGATTCGACGTGATGGAAAGATAAAGTAGTTTTTTTAGAAGGTTTGAATGACATAATATATTATATTATCCACAAGTTTCATACAAATCCTCCAAGGATAGGTACAAAATCAGAATTTAACCACAAGAAGACACATCATGCTTGAACACCTCATTGAGTATGTTACCATCAAATTCCTTCAACATTAAGGCGTCTACCACGTCTTCCACCCCCTTGATACTTCATATAGGATAGATATATATCATATAAGTAACATATGGATCCAAATATGATGAGGAAAAAGTCAAATATTGATGCATGAAGCCACCTCTTGCTTAACACATATCAACATGGCTGCATGAAGTATTTTCTTATTCCTTAAGCAAGATTCACGACCCCAACCCCTTTAGGACTCTATAAATACCTCATATTAAGATATTTTATCCCTTCAAGTGATCCCCAAGTGAAAGAGGCAGAAACAAGGAGCTAGGAATTGAAATTCGGGATAGGTGGTTTTCTGACTTCAAGTGATAAAGGAAATTAATCTACACTCGGTAGGAACACACGTACACACAAGGGTAAAAAGGTAAATGAAAATCCATTTGCAAGTACGATGCAAGAACATAGTGTTTGTGATATAGTCGTGTTGGAATATTTACATAACTCTGATAAAGAGCTCATTGTGTATCATATGATGGTTATGATCATTGAGTATGTTACGAGCATTTTCATGTGTATGCCTGACATACGTCCATGGTTGAAAATCTAGAATGCACAACATGATTGTAAAATTGAGTTCCTCATAAAATATTTGATTGTCCACTACTAGGGCACCGAGGCATGTGAGGCGTGCTTATGTGATATGGTTTGGCACCGCGGGTGATACTTCCTAGTTGATTTCAAAGGTAGATAGGGGATGGGCCTTTGGTGATCACAGGAGGGTGGACCACTCAACTGTGTTTGGAATACTCTTATTATTTGCGCTGTCGGGTGGGATACTTCTTGGGTCATAGGGGGCAGTTAGGGGATGAGCCTCTAGTAGTCACAAGATGATGGTCCACTTGTCGGTGTCGATGTCAATTGGCCATTTGATTATTGATTATTGATATTGATATTGTGCAGAGCTCTATATCCGGTGCATAGTAGGTGGGTCAAGGGCCCAATGAAAGATTTCAAATGAGATTAATTCAAGTCGACTTTGACGAATATCTGAGCATGATACATCTTTAGCATAATGTTTAAAGTAAATGGCATAGTGTCATATACTATTATCACTCGTACTCATGATCTGCATGATTCTTACTTACTGAACATTGGCTTTATGTAGTTCTTGCATCGGCATGGAACTTCCTAAGAGACATGGCTGGTTGTTGAGCTCTTATGGGATTCTGAAGTTTGAAGTACATGGACGACGACCTGTAGGGTTATTTTGGTAGACTCCAGTTGTATTATATTTTGGGGGATCCTATATGACTTTTGAAATGGCATGTAAATACTTTTACAATCTCATGATAAATATGTTGGATTATAGTTTTATGATCTTTAGTTTCGGATATACTTTTGGACATTCTTTCATTTTATTAACACACAAAAAGTGTGGGTGAATTTGGATGTCTAGGTCAGGTCATCAATTGTATTCCTACACTGGTTAGTATATTGTATGAATGGGGTGTGACAAAGTGGTATCATAGCAATGTTATATTTCTGTAGACTGTCCATGTACATGATCTCGGAGTACGAAAGAGCATGGCTAAGCCAGTAAGTTTTATTTTATTGCAATCATTTTGTATTCTTCATGAATAATATCGACCTATCTTAATTACGACTGTTCTGTAAACAGATATCGCAGTCATGGTAAGAACTAGAAGTGAATATAGTGGAGAAACTAGAACTCCCAAGGCAAGAAGCAAGTGTCACATATAATAATAGGGATTTGGTTATTGATAGTATTATGGAGCTGGTGGAGCGCCAAGCACAAGAAATTCAGCAATTAATGCAACAAAAAGAAATGGGAGAACAACAAAGGGCTGAATTCGTGCAATCACCACAAAGCGCTGAACAAATTGAGACAGTTGGGGAAAGATTTAGAAAATTAAACCCTCCAATATTTGAGGATGCGTTAGGTTCAACGGCAGTAGATGATTGGTTGAGAACTTCGGAAAACATGTTTACATACAGTAGAGTCTCAGAAGTGGAGAAAGTTGTTTGTGCATCCTTTGTGTTGCAAGGTGTGCTAGATACTGGTGGGAAAGGATGAGTAGCATTGAAGATGTGAATGCTATAACTTGGGATATATTTAAAAAGTTATTTCGTAGTAAATATTTTACAGCCCCAGTTCGAGCCATGAACATGCACAAGGAGGAATGACAGTGGGAAAGCATATTCGTAAATTTGAACAATTATCTAGATTTGCCACCATATGATCTAACACTGACGCACTTAAAGTAGAAAGAATTCTTGAAGGATTGAGGTCAGAATTATATAGAGATGTAAACATGGTACGAGTCCAAGGGATGTCATACTCACAAATAGCAAATAGGCCATTAGTTGCTGAACAAGCCGAGCAGAGAATTAGTCGTGCTCAAGAGACTCGACGATAGTATAGACAAGGTCAGGGACAATGTTGGCCTAAAAATGATAAGAAAAGAGTATTCCAGGGACAGAGTCAGAAACCTAAGTTTCAACCAAGGTAAGGACAGTATCAGTGGGATCAGAGTAAACTTCCAAAAATAGATCAAGGCAAAGCCCCAACAACATAATCATCTTGCCCCAAATGTGGTGGACATCCTTCGGGAGAATGTCCTACAGAGACTAGGACATGTTATACCCGTGGAAAAGTGGGACACCTTGCTACAGCATGCTCAGGTAATCCAAATCCCATAGAGTAGAAGAATGTGCCAGCTAGGGACATACTATCACCAGAGCAGATGCTGAGACAAATCCATCAGTTGTAACAGATAAATTATCTACCTTTGGTAGTTCAACACTTGTACTTTTTGACTCTGGAGCTACGCATTCATTTGTATCTACTAGTATGTGAGGAGATTGGGTAGGATACCTGATATACAAGAGGTTGATTATTGTGTGACTATTCGATCTGGAGATGTACAACAAACCAATATGATTTTAAGAGCATGTATGATCCTTATAGAAAATCAGAACTCTATGCAGATTTAATTGTGTTGGATATGAGAAATTATGATATGATTTTGTGGATGTATTGGTTGTCAAAATATCAAGCTACTATAGATTGTAAGAAGAAGTCAGTAACATTTCAACCTTTGGAGGACAAACCATTCACATTCAATGGGATTGGAAAAGACTTCAGATTCCCAATTGTATCAGTATTGAAAACACAAAGGTTACTAGATAGTGGGTGTGTAGGTTACTTGGTTAGTGTCATGGCGATTGAAGCACAACGTAATCCGAATCTTAGCACAACCTAATCCGAATCTTAGTGATATACCATGGCACAAGGTTTCCAGAGGTATTTTCCGATGAATTACCTAGGATATCACCAGATCGTGAAATAGAGTTTGTAATTGATTTAATTCCAGGAACATCTCCAATTTCCAAAGCCCCATATAGAATGGCCCCAACCGAATTGAAAGAGTTGAAGTTATAATTACAAGAGTTGTTGGACAAAGGTTTTATTAGACCTAGCTTTTTACCGTGGGGTGCACTAGTGCTATTTGTTCGGAAGAAGGATGGTACAATGAGACTGTGTATAGATTATCGAGAATTGAATAAGGTAACAATTAAGAATAAATATCCACACCGAGTATTGATGACTTGATTGATCAATTTCAGGGTGCAGCTATATTCTCTAAGATTGATTTGCGATCTGGATACCATCAACTAAAGGGAAGGTGACATTTCTAGTACAACATTTAGTATGATATATGGTCATTATGAGTTTTTAGTGATGCCATTTGGGTTGACAAATGCCCCGGCGACATTTATAGATTTGATGAATCGGGTATTTAAGGATTTTCTCGATAAGTTTGTCATTGTATTTATTGATGACATCCTTATTTATTCTCGTACAAGGGAAGAACATACTGAACATTTTAGGATAGTACTTCAGGTGTTAAAGGAAGATATATGCTAAGTTTAAGAAATGTGAATTTTGGTTAGACAGAGTCGTATTTTTGGGCATGTAATATCCGGTGAGGGTATATCAATTGACCCAAGTAAAGTAGAGGCTATTAATAATTGGCCCAGACCTACAAACTTTCAGAAGTTCGGGGTTTTATGGGTTTAGATATTATCGTAAATTTGTGGAAAGAATTTCAAAAATAGCTTCTTCTTTAACGAAATTAACTAGAAATGGTACGAAGTTTGAATGGACAGATACTTGTGAGCAAAGTTTCCAGGAATTGAAGAAAAGATTGATTTCGGCCCCTATCCTTTGTCGTTTACAGTGATGCTTCCAAAAGTGGTTTAGGATGTGTATTGATACAAAATGGTAAAGTTATTACATATGCATAGGCAACTTAAAGAATACGAAAATAATTATCCTACACATGACTTGGAGCTTGTCGTCGTTGTATTTGCACTTAAAATATGGAGGCATTATTTGTACGGGGAAAGATGCGAGATTTATACTGATCACAAAAGTTTGAAATATTTGTTTACGCAAAAGAAATGAATATGAGACAAAGAAGGTGGCTAGAGTTGGTAAAACATTATAATTGTGTTATCAATTAGCACCCTGGTAAAGTTAGCGTTGTAGTTGATGCGTTAAGTAGAAAATCGATATCTAGGGTTGCAACTATGAGTCTGACTCAAAAACCAGAATGGGTGGACTTACAAAAAATGGATATTGAAATTATATTGTCAGGATCTCTGGAGGCTAAACTTGCAACATTGACACTTAACCAACTTTATTAAATAGAATCCAACAAGGAGACAATAGGAAGATGATTATTGTTCCAAGGTGAAGAATGATATACATGATGAAAAAGCTTCAGAATTTCAGATATAGAAAAATGGTATCTTGCAGTTTAGAGGGCGACGGTATGTACCTGATGCAGAGAATATCCGAGATGATATTCTATTTGAAGCACACACGACACCATATTCTATTCATCCGGGAGCTACTAAAATGTATAGATATTTGAAGTTGCATTATTGGTGGCCCCATGAAAGATGAGATAGTGGAATATGTGGGACAATGTTTAAAGTGTCAACAGATAAAAGCAGAACATCAATGGCCGGCAGGAACGTTACAACATCCCAGAGTGGAAATTGAAAAGAATCACAATGAACTTTGTGGTAAAATTACCAAAAATAACTAAAGGATACTATAATATTTGGGTTATTATGGATAGGTTGACTAAATCAGCTCATTTCATTCTAGTTTGTTCCACTTATTTCATATAAATTGTTTCAAACAGAGATTTTAAGTTTTTATCTCCCTTTTGGAAAAGTTTACATAAGGCTTTAGGAACAAAGTTATCTTTCAGCACGGCCTGTCATTCTCAGACTGATGGACAATCAAAAAGAATAATACAAATATTGGAAGATATGTTGAGGTCTTGTGTATTAGATTTTCAAGGCCAGTGGAGTAAATTTTTGTCTTTGGTGGAATTTGCATACAATAACAGTTATCAAGCTATGATTGGAATGGCTCCGTATGAAGCATTATATGGTAGAAAATGTAGATCTTCGATTTATTTGGATGAGGTTGGAGAAAGGAAACTATTGGGACCAGATATGGTTCGTAAAATGGCTGAACTTGTGATCCAAATACGTCAACGAATGTAAACGGCTCAAAACTGACAAAAGTTTTGTAGATAAAAAAGAAGAATGTTAGAATTCACAGTCGGAGACCAAGTATTTTTGCCGGTAGCGCCGTTGAAAGGAGTTATACGATTTGGAAAGAAAGGAAAGCCAAGCCCAACATATATTGGTCCCTTTCCTATTGCCCAAAGAATTGGAAATGTTGCCTAAAAACTTGATGTTCCTTCATCAATGTCTCGGGTGCACAATGTGTTTCATGTATCCATGCTAAGAAAATACATTGGAAATCCCTCTCATATATTGAAGAACGAACCGATGGAGATAAAACCAAATTTGACTTATGAAGAAAAATTGGTGGAGATTCTTTAACGAGGGATAAAGCAACTTAAAAGCAAGAAAATTCCATTGGTTAAGGTATTGTGGCGAAATTAGTCAACGAAAGAGGCCACTTAGGAAAGAGAAGATAAAATACGGGTTAAAATCCTGAACTTTTTGGTAAGCAAATTCCGAGTACGAAATTTTATAAGGAATGGAGGATGTAATACCTTGAATTTCACATTACACATTTGCCCAATATGAGTCATGCATGCTATTTACCGTTATTTGCATCAATTTTCGTAATGGCTTTCTTTTAAAATGGTACATTCAATTATTGAGAGCTTAAGATCTTTATATAGTGTTAGCCTTTGACTCCTCAACCTAGGTGCCAAATTCTACATTGGGCTATGATAGAGAAATTAGGTTAATCTAGATGTTGGAGATTGACTTGTTAAGAAATTGGAATCTTGAAAAGGCCGGAATTAGTATCAATAAAGGTTTTAACTTTCCATTCGGTTGATCAAGGTCACCGTCAACCCTAGATAGGTAATTGACATATTTAGGACACGAGGCATGAAGTGACATGATCACTATGCAATAATATGTGTTTTATGTGATGTTATAAATATTGAGTTGCGAATCGTTGAAATTGGTCGAAAATCGGATGTCAATCGGGTAAGTAATTAAATGAACGATTAATGAGTTGACACTATAATATCTTGGAATCTTATGGCAGGTAAGATGGATTGTAAAGACATTAAAATAAGAAAAGGACACTTGATTTGTACCTGTAAGGATAGAGGTGAAATCAGATTTCTACTATAAGGGACACCTCATGTTTGTCGATTTGTCCTTGTAATGGTCAATTCCTTATCGAACAAAGTGACCTTAAATGATTTTGAAATTCCACGTTTCATAATTATAAGACTCATGCGATTTGAACGATCCCACTTATCAAAGTCCTGTTTACAATCAATGGAACTTTTGTCCGTAAGTAAAGCAATTTGTTCAGTCCTTAACGTAATGTCTAAGTCCATGTAGCCAAGAACGATCAGAACATTCTCTTTCCAGTCCTTAAAGTTGGTTCCATTAAACACAAAAAATGAGTTGACATTAACAAATATTGAAGAAACAGAAGTAATAACTGAATAGAGAACAAAACCAAAGAAATAAAACACAAGAGAATTCGTATTAAACCATCAATAAATTCAAATAATGGTAGACCCCATTACAAGAAATCAAGCACAACATTAATATTTAATCGTTGGTACTATTGGTGTAGTAATCAAATATTGACAGTAACATATGTCAAACAACAAATCTGTTTTTGGACCGACTTATTGTTCACATAAATAAAACTTCATAATTGTCACATATTTATTTCCACGGGTATACATGTAATTTGACCAAATATTTACCTTTCTTTGGGCCGGTTATTATCCTCATGAATTAATATTGTACAAATTAATTTAGACAAGAGATGTTACTTTGGTAACATGTTATTTCAATCAACCTATTTTAGAATATTAGACATCTGACTGAAATTATTTGAAATCGATTGTCACCTTAAATTTTTTTTTCCAAAAAAATCACGTTTTGAACTAGATTAGAGTGCGCTCGAGTGTTAGATGAGCAACGGTCGAGCGACAGAACGACAGTTGAGCGCCATACTGGCGCTAGGCAAGAGCCTAAGCTCCGTATGTATGAATTATATAGAGATATAGTAAATTCGAGCGTGCGAATATGATTAGTTTTGCTTGAGAGACATTACTAACTAATATTGGTTAAATCGATTGATAATACATGTGAAAAAGATGTTGATTGATGTTGGATTGGAAAAATATTGAAGCTAGATTAGGATAAAAATTAATAGTAATTATTTAATCCTCGTGGGACAATATTTTGACTCATAATTAACTTTATTACTTGTCACAATCTGTACACTTGTAGAATTAATCAATCAAGTTTTTAGCATCGTTGTCAGTGACTAATTTATTTATTTTATTTTTGTTAATTCTAGCTTAGATGTATTTTATTTTTTTTTTCTTTTTCAGATGATCTACTTGTTTCTCTTGATTTCATTGACAAGGAATGGAAGGAAATTATAACACAACAACATAAGAGATGGGGATCTTGAAATTGATGAAGATGACAGATATCCTTATGGGGACTTCTTCGTCCTATCACATTTTAAAATGATTTGTACAATTGAGCAAACATTCAGTCCAAGGGAACAACCCCCAAATCTCTATTGTTCGAAAGGTCAAATATTGAAAAATTGCACCAATCATCAACAAGACATGGAGCATTCTCGTGAAATTTTTCATGTGCTACTACCCAAAATTTTGGATAGTAGACATGTCATACAACTTGAGGAAGTAACAACAAAAGAAAAAGAGCATGCAGAGATCAAAGAATAAATAATGACGGGGCCAACAGAACTAGTAGCATTCATAGAAGATGGAATTAGGATACAACCCTCCGACTTCATTGGTTGCTCAAAAATTGAGGTTTTGATCAAACCTAATGAGGTGATTAAAGTATATATTGTTAAGTTATCGAGCGATGAAGGGCAGTCATACTACATTGAGAAGAGCAAGGTAAAATTTTTGAAGATGGATGCAAATTGGTGTAAAGTCATCTTAAGCAAGCTAAGAAAGACAAGTCATATTCAAAGTGCCGTGAAGCATTTGTACAAAAAATAATATATTTGATATATAGATATCTAACAACTTCTTGGGTACCATTAATTTTTTTTTAATGTATTGGCTAACACGAATGGTGGTGAACATTTAGCCTTGAATTAATATGTTCAAGGCTTTTGATTCCGTTAGCTGGCCATATATGTTTTACGTTGTCAGTAACTTTGTGTTCTCTACCTCATTCATTGGGTGGATAATATTTTTTTATGTTGGCAAGGATTTATGTTCTTCTTGATGGCACCGATGTTATTTCATATGTTAGCGTGGAGTATGTTGCGATGATCATTTTTCTCCTCTTCTGTTTTATATTGTTGAGGACTTTATAATTCAATATATCACTGATTTCTTTGACTTCCATCTCATTTCCTATAGGGTTGTAGGTACTGACACAGTTCTTGTATGCAGATAAAATTTTGTTTTTCTGTTGAGCGACTTTAGAAAAAATACAAGTCAATTTAGATTTCATTTCTCTTCGTGGCTCTCTTTAGGACAAAAGGTCAACTACTAGAAGGCCTCAATTTATATTGGTCATGGTATTTCTAAGGCCATAGTTACGAAATTTTGTTGCAGACTCAAAAGTGTAATGAGGGTGAATCCCATGGATTATTTGGATGTTGCATTATTGGTGCACCACGGCAATATGGGTTGGCTAAATGGGAGATAGGATCAAAAGCAAGTTGCACGATGAAAAATGATTTTTGTGTCAAATCACCGACCCCACCATGTGGTAATAAAAGCTGCTTGTTTTCAAATTTTAAGCTGTGCACGCCTTTAATATTTCGAAAGAAGTCAATTTTACCCTTAATGAGTATGTGAATAGTAATTTTTTGGCCGGATCCATGAATATGAATTTTGACATCAATGAAATGTGGGGCGATTGAATAACCCATGAGGACAATAATGTCTTTAAGGAGAATTAAAATTACGATTTAACTTTTAGTAGTAATGTTATTTTTGAGTCCATCAAAGTAGGAGTGGGTAATGTTGAAATTTCTTTTCATTATTTAAAAGAATTTTTAGTGATGTGAAGTAAAAATGTGCTCTTAATTCTAGAATAGATGTTGCGTATTATTTTCTATTTAAAACCTAAGCAAGAATAGGATGAAAATTGTTGACCCCGAAAAGTGACCCTCACACGTGACCAACGGATATAACTCCACGTAAGCCCTTTCCTGCACTTTGTAACACACCGTTAGTCACTCGTTGCCTTTTCGATGAGGGTGGAAATGACCGCGAGCACTCCGATGGTCCAGTCAGTGAGTTGGTAAACCAGAGTGGTAGAAGTTGTAGTTACGCTCTGGGTATCTTACCGCCTTATCACTTCAGAATTGGTTTTAGTTAGCCTTATTAGTCAGTCCATTTGAGGTGTGATGAAACGATGCGGAGTACGAGCCTTAGCATCCGTCACGTGGTAGATAAGTTCAGTTCTTCCACCACGTGGCGGATGAGTTCAATTCTTCCACCATGTGGCTGATGAATTCAGTTCTTCCACCATCACTCAACATGTGATGGTCATGTAGAGGCTTGTAAAAATAGTTCATCAAGTTTGTGTATGGATATTCATATAATACATGGACTTTGTTGATGTGGCCTATAAAAGAGTGGCACTTTGTGGGTATGGGCGTTAGAGTCAGCCACGAAGCAGAGGGACTAAGGTTAATGGTGAGCCATGATCGACTAAGTAGCGGGGCGAAGTCCTAACTGAAAGACAGCCCTAAGTGATTGTAACTTTGAGAAAAGTTGTAGAAAAGGCGAAGTCCTAACAAAAAGATGAAGTTTTGAGTGATTGCAACTTTGAGAAAAGTTGTAGCAGAGGTGAAGTTCTAGCAGAAAGACGAAGCCCTAAGTGATTGGACAGCCTAGGGGTATGCTAATAATTTGAAAACTCTTGCGTTTTCCCAAGGCAATTAGGTGGACGTTGCTTGCTTCCAACGCATGCTTTCTAGGTAATAAATAGCAATCATGGCGACAGCTGTATGAGCTCGATACAATGCGTTTGTTCAGTGTAGGTACGTGAGATAGATCACTTCATTAGGGCCATTTATGATGTGACACTTGAATTCAATGGTTCTGATGCACCAAGAATTTGGACAGTGAGGATGCGATCAACGATCATCTAACAGTTGAGGCATGTTGACATTGCTTATATAATGCCAAACCCTTCATTTCGAGTCTATTCCTATCATATCATCATGTTTCCATGCGAAGACGTCCAAGTTCTTGTGCAGAATTTTCTTCAATTCCTCTTTTGTTTCATTTTTCAAGTCCTTCCCAACTCGCAGAGTTTTAGTAGTGTCTTAGGGGTCCACAGGAAAACTCTCTAGCTCATCCGTGTGTGGTTCTGACTTAACGATTCGAGGGTCCAACTCGTCCAAAGCTATCCCTTCAGGAATATTCCTTCCAAGAGCTTCTGCTATCTTGACATTTTAGACTTTTACAGGACAGACTTCTTCCAGGGCGTCGATCATTTCGGTATTAACTCCTCGGAGCTCAGCCTTTCCTAGAGAGTTAAGTAACATTCCCTTGATCCTATCTGATCATCCTGGACAGTAGCTACTCCTCGCTCGATAGGAAACTTCATGCACAAATGATGGATGGAGGTCACAACCCACAACTCCTTTAAAGCCGACCTTCCTAATATCCCATGGTATGCAGACCGATGATCGACCACCAACAATTTCATAAAGTGGTGAGCTACTAGAGGTGGCATCCCCATTTTGACAGCCGGGGTGATCTTTCCGCTTGGAACAATGCTATCTCCAGTGAATCTATACATAGGAGCAATCATGTGAGTGAGTTTGTGATCCATTATCTTATTGTAGGTGAAGCCTAACAAAATATTCACTGAACTCTTATTGTCTACAAGCATGTGCTTCAGTCCATTTCGAGCCACCACAACTCTTACCACTAACGCCTCACAGTGAGGATAGTATACGCCTGCCACATCTTCTTAAGTGAATGTAATGGCCTCTACAGGTCTCGTACTTTGGGACTGGTTCACTATATAGCTGGCCATGGGCAGACCCATAGCCTCCCTAGTATAATTCATTTGTGCGTTTCGTGATTCGCCTCCTACATACTGTCCTCCAATAATCGTGTCGATTTCTCGAACATGCATGTTTATAGTTGCGACAGGAGGATCTCTCCTGGGTCGCTGTCCATCCCTGGGTTTCTCCTCATCATCACTTTCACCATGTCGAGGCGAATGTCGCCTCTTCTCGCTCTCCTAGGTGAATTCAGCCTTGGAGCACCATCCTGAAGGCGACCCTCCTTCCTTTTGTTGTGAGTAGGGGTGTCCAAAAGTTCCGAACCGAACCCGAACCGAACCGAGCGGTTCTTCATAAATTAAATACCCGAACGAGTACCCGAATCGAGAATCGATGGGTTTGGGTCGGGTCTCGGTTCTAGACCAAGAACCGAAGAACCGAATAAGACCCGAAACTAAATAATTTTTTTTTATATTGAATTAATTAAATTAAAATTTTTTTTAAAACAAATTAGTAAATTAATTAAATAAATTAGATCATTTCATAAATTTAATTATAAAACCCAATACCTAAATCATTTTAAAGACCAAATCATTTTAAAGCCCATTTTAAAGACGAGAAACAGTGGAGTTTGGGATCTATTTGCAGTTTTTGATAGGGATCACCGATATTTTAATATTAACATCTACTTTTTGGTATTTGTATGCATTGAATTAATTTTATTGGAAAGCTAGTTATTTATATGTTTTTGAAATGAGCTACGCTAATTTATAATAGTTACGAATGAAATGTTATTAGTTATATTTATGTAGTGTTGCTGTAAATGTTAAAAAACTTAATTATGGTATGGAACCGAACGGAACCGAACCCGAACGGTTCTATAATTATATTTGGACCCGACGAGTCCATTTATTAAATACCCAAAAGTTTTGGGTCGGTGACCAACGGATAGCCCTAGTTGTGAGGATTGCTTTTTTCAACAGATTGGGGGATGTCCCAACATTCGCTCGTGTCATGGCCATAGAAACGGAGAAGGTACAATAAGGTCTCACCTTCACAGGGGGCCAAGTTTTAGGTCCTCTATCCCTTCCTCTATTGCTTAGGTTAGAGGGTTTCCTAGATGTTCTGGCTCCACAACATTGCCATCAGGTCCAATGTTTTACCAAATGTGATGTAGGCCCTCTCCCCATCTACCTTTGGGACATGGAGAGTCTTTGTGCTGCTCTATTACGATGATCAATCATATCTTCGTTGACAATCTCAACTCTCATCATCTCTACCAACTCGTCATAAGTGGTAGGGTTTTTGCTTCGGACGTTTCTCCAAAATAGTATGTTCATGTTGAGTCCTCCTTTTAGAACTGAGAAGGTCTCTTTGTCAGTAACTTGCTTGCAAAAAGTTATCTCAATAGTGAAACGAGCTAGGTAATTCTTCAGCATTTTCCCTGCTGCTTGCCTCATATTTTGGAGGCACTAGATCGGTGCTTATCCATCTTTCTTAGACAAATACTAGTTAAAAAATGCCTTTTTGAGGTCGAGCTAGCTCCTGATACTAAGTGGTGTCAACCTGCCATACAACACCTCAACTGCTTCGTCCAGTGTTAAGTGAAAGGCCATGCACTTCAAAGCTGGTAAGGCGCCTCTGAAACCCATCTGTGTTTTGTATTTACTGAGGTGTTTCTCATAGTTGCCTTTTCCTTTGTACTTCAAATTTTGGAGGGTTCGAAATAGGATGTATGGGAAAAATACGAAATTCCTTGGAGAAGGGAGATTATCATTATCATCGTCGAGCTCATAGGACCGACATGGTCAATCAAAATCATTTCCATCTGCTAACGAGACGAGGGTTGGGTGACCCTCCTCGATTTCTCCAGTTCATCAGGCTTCACCTCTCTCGCATGTTCCTAGACGGAGGACCCCAGGCTATTTGACTTTGTGCTTGCTATTGTGGCCGAACTGTTTGATGCATGAATTGGTTCCTATTTCTAGGCCTTCATCTATTTCGATTGAACACACTCACAGACCTTTGTGGCTGCTCTTCATAGTTCAAGGGAAGTTGTCCCCTCCAACCTGAGCGTCATTAGCAGGGTAGCCAGATGTGTAGTATGAGTTATCCCCACTTCCCTTTCAATCAGTGCCTCTCTTCTCTACCGACTTGAATGGGTCCTCTGGCTCTGTCCTTCTTCTGCCTGGTGTTGGTTGTAAGCTGATTATGGGGTACTCTGAGGCACTTGGAAGCCTCTTTGATTTTGGACTTGCATGAGGAGTTCATGCATAGCCATTTTTGGGGTTTCAATGCTTCTCATGGTAGTATCCATCTGAGCTACCTCAGCAGTTAGTCACATAGCAGTTCTTCTGTCCCTGCATTAGCGGTGGTGAGGCCTTCAGTGTGTGACGCTGGTTCAGAGGATCTCTTCTTTAGAGGCCTCCCTTACTCTCCTCAAATATACTTCTTCGTTGCTTGAACTCGTTGATTTGGGCTTGCACACTCTTTTCTTCCAAGAGGTAATCAATGAAACTCCAAATCTCTTCCTTGGGGCTTCCACTTTTTCTTTTTTCAAGCAAGAGACCAATTGACTATTTTGGTAAGCTTTTTCTTTACGTGGTTATAGTAACATTTTTCCACAGACGACGATAATTTATTGACCTTGACAAGTGACCCGTAAAACGTGGCCAACATAGTGGTGGCAAATGAGCCGAGCGGCTCGTCGGCTCGCCCGCTCGGCTCGTACTGTTCACGCCCACGAGCCGCTCAGGCTCGTAAAAAAACGAGCCCGAGCACGAGCCGAGCGGGCTCATGGGCTAGACGAGCCGAGCCCGCTCGGCTCGTCACTGTTCACGAGCGGCTCGGCGAGCGGCTCGCCGAGCCGCTCGTAAGACGAGCCGCCAGGCTCGTCTTAGACGAGCCCACCCAAGTAAAATAAAAAATAAAAAAAATAAAAAAAAAAATAAATTTAAAAGTGACCAGAACGGTCACTGAACCAGTGACCGTTCTGGTCACACAAGTGACCAAACGGTCACTGGTTCAGTGACCGTTTGGTCACTGTTCATTAAAAAAAAACTTTTTTTTTTTTTTTTTCTAATTTTCTCCAATTCTTCTCCTATAAATACCCAACCCATTACAACATTTTTTTCCCACCAAACTTTCATTCTATACTCTCTACTCTACAATTTACAATTTACAAATCATTATCAACAATTCTATAATTCTCTTCTACATTTTTTTACATTAATATTATCTTCATTTTACAAATTCACATTTCTACATTTCTACATTCTATTTCAACAATTCACAAATGGATCCACGAGCATTTGTTGAAAACTTGTTCGGTATGGAAGGTGAAAACACTGCCCAAAATCAATTTGGGAATGAATTTTGCTCAACCAACTACCAATTCCGAGAAGACATTGACGATTTCGACGTTCGTGAAGGCGATGCCGATCCGATTGATTTGGATGACGTTGATGTTGATTCCAGTGTTCTATTGATTTGGAACAAGATGAAGAACCATCACTAAATATTCCCGATGCAAGAGGGAAGAGAAAGGGGAAGAAGCGAGCAAAATGTTAGGACCATTTCAAATTGGTTAACAGCGGTCGTGTGATCGATGGAGTTCCAGAAAATAAAGCGTATGTAAATATCGTCAACAACGACCGGCATGGCAAAAAATTGGAACCACTCACCTCAACCGTCATTACAAAGCATGTGCGGCCAAACATGGGCTTCTTGAACGTGGACAAACGCAACTACGATTTGGTACTAGTAGAGACGGTGCTACTACTTCGCCACTTTCTACGTGGATGTATTCGGAGGAGGAAGCACGAAAGGGAATGGTGAAGTTCGTTGCGCATGAGTCGCCACTAGCAATAGTGGACAACGAACATTTCGTAAACTACGTCAAACAATATCTACAACCAAGGTACGGTTGGGTAAGTCGAAATACTCTTCGTTCTAATACAATTGAATATTTTCTTAATGCAAAGCTATTATTGATTGGGGATTTAGAAAAATACGGGGTGTCATATCTTTAACTTTGATTTATGGGAAGGGATTAATAAGAGAGGTTATATAGCATTGCACACTATATAGACCCACTTTGGGTTATGCATAAAAAAATTATTGCTTTTAAAATAATTGAGTATCCTCATAATGCTAACACTATATATAATGCAATTATGTTAATAATTAAAGAATATAAATGCGAGAGTAAAATTCGTTCTTTTACTTTTGACAATGCTTAAATAAAGTAGTTATCGATAAATTGCATAGAGTACTTCAACCCGATTTTGGTGGTTATTTATTCCATATTCGATGTGTGTGCCATATTTTTAATTTAATTGTACAAGACGGTTTAAAACATGTGAAGGACGAAATTAGTCGAATTAGGAATGCACTTACGTATATCACGATTACACCTAGTAGAAAACAATCATTTGAAGAATTTTGTGAACAGGTGGGAACTCTAATACAAAAACTTTTATTAAGCGTAGGTCATAGGTGGAATTCAACTTACTTATTATTAAAATCATGTGAAGGTTTTGAACCGTTTATCATCGAATTTTATAACAATAAGGCATATTAGAGAAGCACGATGATATTTTAAATGAATCCGATTGGAATACGGTATTTAAAATTAAGAAATTTTTGGAAAGTTTTTATACGTCTACGAATATATTATGCAAATCGTGTTTATTATCCAACTAGTTGCATGGTTCTTGAACGTCTTTATATAAGCGCTAGGCTTTTAATAGATATCAAAATGACCACTGATTTGCATGCGGTTATATATGCTATGGAATTAAAATTTAGAAAATATTGGGAAGAATTACCTATGTTATTTCCTTTAGCATGCGTCATGGACCCCGATATAATTTATCGGGTACTAAATTTATAATTGACCAAATTTCAAATGCTTTAACTTTTAATATGCCTATTACTTATAGAATTTGGAACAAAC
The DNA here is from genome assembly GCA_035079005.1 of Fraxinus americana. Classification (NCBI taxonomy): domain Eukaryota; kingdom Viridiplantae; phylum Streptophyta; class Magnoliopsida; order Lamiales; family Oleaceae; genus Fraxinus; species Fraxinus americana. The sequence continues at coordinate 20,421,571 of CM068716.1, forward strand.
GTTAAGCGAGATGTATGAATTATATGCTTCAAGAATAGGTACACAAGTTACTCGTGTACCTACTCCTACTCCCACTAATATAAACGATGACAATTTTGAAGTAATTAATTTATTAGAAAACATAGACTCAATTAGATATGATTCAACCGCATATGCATATGGTTCCTCTAGTAGTAGTAGTATGTCTTCCACTTGCATGTACTCAAACTTCGAGTAGTAGTCAAAATGCGTTGCCATACGAATTAATTGATTACTTTCGTTATACTATGCCTAGTAACAAATCGGTTAAGAAAAGTTCGAGAAGATGTAATCGAATTAGCGAAATAATGAACGTCGATGGCCAATTGTTTTGCAATTGCAAAAGATCTACTAACACCTCCGGTTAGCAGCCGTAGCTTCGGAGTCACGCTTTTAGTGCGGGAAGAGGGTTCTCTACGAAATTCGAAGTCGACTAAAAGAAGATATTTTGGAAGCGTTAATGTGCGTGAAGGATTGGGAAGACGCTAATTATCGAATTCAACATAAATATGCCGAAATTGCATGTAATCAAGTAAGTGATATTTCATTTCAATACATTCATTACAAAATTTTATTTTCATACATTTATAATTTTTTAAAAAAATTGTACACGTAATAAGTTTTTCGTGTACAATTTTATCTCCGCCTACTCGAAATTAGGCCGGTCCCAAGCGGATAAAGGAGGAGGGTTTATCTTTTTTTTTTTTTTAAATAAATGTATATTTAATATTTTAAAAATTATAAATGTTTTGACGAGCCCCGATAAATGTTTTGGAAAATATATATTTAAAAAAAATAGAAAAAATAGACTTGTAGTAGTAGCGTTATTTATTTATAAAAAAAAAATAAAGGCGAGCCTGCGAGCCGATCTTAAGCTCGGCTCGCCGAGCCGCCCGCCTTGGGCGAGCTCGGGCGCGAGTCGAGCTCGCCCAAACGGCAACGAGCCGAGCTCGCGCTCGGCTCGTTGCTGACGAGCCACGAGCTCGGCTCGTGCGAACACGAGCCGAGCTCGTTCGTCAATGGGCCGAGCCGGCTCGGCTCGGCCCATTGCCACCACTAGGCCAACAGGATATAACTCTACATAAGTTCTTTCCTGCACATTATAACTCACTGTTAGTCACTCGTGGCCTTTTTCGGTGAGGGTAGAAGCGGTCACGAGCACTTTGACGGTCAAATAGTGAGTTGGTAAACCAAGTTGAGATGTCCGGTGGTGGTGATCACTGGAATGTGATTATTAGTATATATGTGTGTGGACAAGGATAATATAAAAAGCTAGTGTTAAAAACTCTAGAGGTCGAGAGCTTTCTCCTCTCATGGTGCAAGTGTGGGTATTTATAATAAAAGAGATGAGAGGGAAACCATTGGATGTAGAGCACGTGGCTTCGAATCCTGGACGGCTCGTCCTTCCTTAGACGTCAATCATCAATCCATAAGTGGACGGATATTTAATGCTTCTTGACATAGTAATGCTTGACTTGACGTCTAGGAATCTGATACACAGGCGTCTCATCAATCAATCTTAAAGATTTGAATTTAAGATCTTTACATAAAAGATCTTCTAGTACATAGGGTCGAAGTGGAGTGCTTCTTAGTATTCGCCACGTGGCGGATGAGTCCGGTTCGTCTACTTGTAACGGATGAATTCAGTTCATCCACCATTACCCAACACGTGGTGGATGATGTGGAGGCTTGTAACAAAAATGAATGGAAAAATTATTTTGTACAAACATATCATTTTTCTTGGGATATTTTCGTTTAAACATGTGGTCACTAGGGGTGGAGAGAGCCTTTAGTTACATTAGACTGATAAACCGACAAATTTGGTTGAAGAAGTTGGAGATGGTGAAGAGAATTATCACTATTCAAGGCAGAATTGAGTAATGGTGCTAAAATTATTAGTCAAAATGGGAAACAAATTAATTTAGACCGAAAATCTCGCATCCTGTTTTGGCTAGTAATGCACGGCGGTGGCAAAAAGGCTCGGGGGCTCGGGCTCGGTTGCACCGAGCCGAGGTTCAGTACGAGCCCCACTTTGGGGCATCGGCCCGAGCCCGGGTCGGCCCGTGTCACTAGCCGAAATGGCCCGTGTCCAAATAATAAAAAAAATTTTAATTTAAAAAAAACTACAGGCAGCTAAAAAAAAAAAATTGCAAGCTGCTACATTCTGCCTCACGGGCAGCTACATTGTAGCTGCCATTGAGGCAGCTTTGTTTCTGCGTGCATGCAGCTATTTTTAGCTGCCTGCACGTAGCTTGCGTGTACGTTACCACTTACCACAAAAAATGATTCGTAAGTTTTTTTGAATTGAATTGTCTTGTCAAAAATTTGAATTTTTTAATTAAATATAGTTAAAACGGATATATTTGTTGGTCTATAAATACGGAAAAAATTTTACAAATTCATATCAATCAATCTCAAATTTCTTTACGCAATATTTCAGTATTATACTCTCAAATTTCTTTACGCAATATTTCAGTATTATACTCTCAAATTTCTTTACGCAATATTTCAGTATTATACTATCAAATTTCTTTACGTAATATTAAGTATTTTACTCTCCAATTTCTTTTATTCTATTTTTTACTATAATACTTACATATGGATTTTACTAGTGATGAGATTAATCAATTTAGAGGTAGTTCGAGTACTCCATTGGGGTACGATACATCTCAAAATGTTCCAATTGATTTGGAAGATATCGAAGAGGAGGAAGTAGTCGAGGTTAAAAAGTCGAAAAAAGAGTCTGCAGACTGTTGGCAACATATGACTCGTAAAAAAGTTTGGGTTCGAAATGAAGTTGATATTTGGAAAGCATGTTGCAATTATTGTGGTAAACAACTTAGTTGGAAGCCTAGTTCAAGCACATCGCATTTAAATAGACACATATTAAGAAGTTACAAAGCGAAACCAGTAGATCTTGACCCGAAACAGACAGAACTAACATTTACCGATTTCGGTTCTACCCTTTCCACTTTTGTATATTCACAGGAAAGATTTCGTGAAGGAATGACTGCATACGTGGCTGCAGTAGAGATGCCGCTAACGATGATCGAGTCAGTCTACTTTACTCGTCTTGTGCAGAATTATCTCCAACCCAGGTATCAATCTTATTGTAGAAATACTCTTCGTTCTGATGCTATAAAATTATATAACAGAAGAAAACAAACTGCTATTGAAAGTCTAAAATCTTTTAATTATGTTATATCATTTACCTTTGATTTATGGACCGGTGTTAATAAAAAAGGTTATATTGCTGCTACAGCTCATTACATTGATCACCTATGGATTATGCATAAAAGAACTATTGCATTCAGATTCGTAGAATATACATTGTTTTAAAAGATATTATACAAGAACATGGTATGCAAGAAATGGTTAGAAGTTTTACTTTTGATAATGCTATTGTAAATAAAGTTGTCGAAAATTTATTAATGATTTGAACCCTACATTTGGAGGTTTATTTTTTTTTATCAATGTTGCGTATGCCACATTATTAATTTGATTGTGCCTCCAATAAGGTCTCCTCGTGTGACCTCTCGCCCATTCATATCCTTCTTCCCCAACACTTATGGGGCCACAACGTGGAGGGACAAGAGGTGTTTCGTTCCTGACAACCTCCATTGCCCACCTCATAAACTGATCAAATCGAACTATCAATGTCTCGATTTGATTATGCAGATCTGTAACTTCATCAACCTGGCCGCACGGCCACCACGACCAGCACGCCCTCTTCCACGAACCATGCTCTGATACCAACTAATGTAGATCGAATCTACAAACACACTAACAAACGGGTTGCACCTTAAGAAAACAAACTCTTTTCTTATTTCATGAATGACCAAAAACCCTACAAGAAGTTTTAGAATCTTGAATACTAAAAGAACAGCGAACCTATTGCGCCAGCAGTCCCTTAAGGGGATGGGCTACAAAGCAAAATAAATAAATACTGAAAACGATGAACGAAGAAACATTAAGTGCTGTTTGATTTAACAATTGAATTCAAACGTCCAAAATCCCTTATACATCATGACAAAGCCATGAGCTCAATGGAAATCGTCGCGAGCTTTCCTGAATGGGGTTATGGGCCCAAAACGAACACTGTATGCAAAAGTTATGCCATTTTCTTTGAACGTCGACCATCCAAACTTTCCGAATACGCAGGTGTCTGTTCCTCCACACTAACCTCATCATTCTCCCAGGATCAATGGGATTCGCCCTCGACTAAGAACTGGTGGCACCGTCTTCGATGTTATCTCCATGGTATGGCAAAAGATCCTTCACATTAAACACATCAGAAGTCCGGATATGAGAAGGAAGTCAAAGGTGATAGGCATTGGGATTAATCTTCTCTATAAGTTCCATTAGACCAACAGTATGAGGCGATAACTTTGAATATTCATGACACTCGATCCTTAGTTAACACCGCCCAAACATAATCCCCAACGTCAAATTCAACAGAACGTCGATGCCGGTCAGCCGCCTCTTTATACTTACGGTTGTACTCCAGCAGCTTAGCTCGTGTCTCCTCGTGAACCTACTGTAAACTACGAAAAAAAGTGAATAGACGTCCCGTGCAACCGAGTCTTATAGGGCAGAGTCAGTAAATCAATAGGACTGCGGGGCGGAATACTATACACAACTTGAAACGGATTGAAACCGGTGCTCCTATTTCGAGCATGTTTAGAAGCAAACTCTGTCTGGCTAAGCCGCTGATCTGATAAATGAAGATTATCCCCAACTAAGCACCACAACAAATCACCCAAAGATCGATTCACTACCTCAGTTTGCCCATCCATTTGAGGGTGGTAAGCACTACTGAAATTGACTGACGTGTTAACTGACTTTTACAAGCTCCGCCAAAAGTGACCGATGAACCTTGTGTCTCTGTTAGACACAATAGAATTAGGCAAACCATGAAGTCGATAAATCTCTGTGAAAAAGAGTTGGAAAACCAAGGACTCATTACCACGCTGTGTGCGCGGTAAACCCAGGACAAAATCCATGCTAATATCAGTCCATGAAGTTGAAGGCACTGGTAAGGGTCGATAAAGACCAGCGTTCGTGGCTTTCCCTTATGGCACATGACATACCAGGCACTGTGAGACAAACTTCTCCAATTCACGACGTGTAGTAGGCCAGAAAAATGAAGCACTAATGAGAGTTAAAGTGCGATCCCGCCCCACATGACCCTCACCGTGAAACTCCTCAATCAATTTCAGACGAAGGCTGAAATCTGATATACACAACTGAAAACCCTAAAAGACATAACCGTCCTCTAACAGAAAGGGAGGATTAGGTCCCTACAGTAAACTGTGAAAAATGGGGCCAAAATAAAAATTATCAACATAATGGGAGGCAAATGTTTCAAACCCCGTGACTGCCACCTGTACACGTGCTAATAACCCATGCCACCGACTGAACGCGTCTGCCATATGATTAGAAGAACCAGCCTGATGCTTAATGACAAAGTTGAACTGCTGCAAGAAGGCAATCCACGATACATGACGGGCAGACACGGAATAAGTTCTGCATCATAAGTACTATATCTCCCTCGAGCCTCTGCCAACTTCTGACTCAAATAAGCTAATGGTTTCCCCTCCTAGCTGAGAACAGCTCTGATGCCCAATTTAGAGGCATCACAATGTACGGCAAAAGGTTTTGTTAAATCAAGCAATGCAAGTATCGGGCTTGAAGTCAAGCGCTCCTTAATAACCACGAACGCCTTCTGAGTCTCGGGCGTCCACTGAAACTTACTCTGCTTCATGGAATCAGTAATGGGAGACATGATGGAGGTCAAGTGCTAAATAAATCATCAATAAAACAACGCCAAACCATGGAAACTCTGCACATCAGAAACTGATTGTGGCCGTGGCCACTATCGGATCGTATCAATCTTAGCTGAATCCACCGTCACTCCACTGCTTGACACCACATACCCCAAAAACAGAACACTATCGGTATAAAATACACATTTATTACGGGCTGCAAAGAACTCTTCCCTGGGAAAAACGACAAGGACTTCCCTTAAATGCACACCATGAGACTCTTCTGACCCACTGTACACCAATATATTATGGAAGTATACAACCACACACTTACGAATAAACGGTTGAAGGGCTTGGTTCATCACCCGCATGAACGTGCTCAGTGCATTGGATAATCCCAAGGGCATAACCAACCACTCAAACAATCACTCACGTATCTTAAACGATGTCTTCCACTTATCACCAGGACGGATTCGATATGATGGTAACCGCTTTTCAAGTCTAGTTTGGTAAATACTGTTTCTCTTGCAAACTGGTCAAGTAAATCATCTAACCTCGTATCAGGAATCGATAACGAACTGTTATTTTGTTGATGGCTCTGCTATCTATACACATCCGATAACTTCCATCCTTCTTTAGCACTAGAAGCGAGGGGACTATACACGGGTTGAGGCTTTCCTTGATATAACACTTCTGTACCAACTCCTCTACCTGTCTACTCAACTCCTCATGTTCCGTCGGGCTTATTCGGTAATGTGGACGATTAGACAGCGATGCACCAGGTATCAAATCAATCTGGTGCTGCATATCCCGCATAGGAGAAAGACCCTGTGGAAGGTCCTTTAGGGTGAATACCCGTCCCCTAGCTGCCATAGGAATTGTCGGCACTCCGTCACCTCGATTCCCACTAACAACAATACGATACCTTTTGCCAACATATCACGTGGAAACAAGGATCGAGAAATTAGGTTACTACTTTCCCCTGCTGCAGAGAAACAATGAGCATCCTTGGAGGGTAGTAGTACGATCTTCTTACCCGAAAAGGTGAACGTATACGCATTCTGACGCCTTTCATGACACACATCGCTATCAAATTTCCATGGACGACCTAACAACAGATGAGACGCATCCATAGGCACCACATCACACCTTACGATACACATTGCCAATAGAGAGTGGTACCAATACACGTCTAGTGACAAGAATTTCATTACCACATCTCAACCATGCCATGCTATAAGGAGCAGGGTGGGGTTCGGAGCCTAACTTTAGCTTCTGTATGGCCGCCTTTGATATCACTTTTTCACAACTGCCTGAATCAATGATGAACCTGCACACTTTGCCCCCTAATGGTGCACGTGGATAGAAAAATATTGTTTCGCTGCAAGTCCTCGGACAACCCTTAGGCGTAAGGCATGCCCGCGGCACTACCAAAAGAGGTCCCATGTCACCCGTATGCACTACTTCGACCTCTTCTTCCTCATTCATCACATGAACGGGATCTTAGACGTAGGCTTGCGTTGCTTCTTCAATCAACAAGCCTGGGCGTAACTGTCGATCTAATGGACAGTCCCTCCTCAAATGACCAAAACCACCACAAACAAAACACTGACTACCACGTCTACTAGAAGGACCCTAGACACCCCGGACTTGCGGCTGGAGAAGTCGCTAGCTGAATGTTCCGATCAATACCCCCACCTCCAGATGGACCACCAGAACTGCTTACTATAGAACGGCGTATTTGCTAAGTTTCAGCCTGAAGTGCACATTGTTGAGCCTCAAGAACAGACACCGACGAGAACATATTAAGAACATCCGCAAATTCTACCATAGCCCACCAATGTAGCGCGCCACCAACTGGTTCTCGACTCTCCCACATCATTACGCGCTATCAATTGGTAAAACTCTGTGAAGTAAGCATCTACAGAATGGTTGCCCTGTAGATCGAATCTACAAACACACTAACAAATGGGTTGCACCTTAAGAAAACAAACACTTTTCTTATTTCATGAACGATCAAAAATCCTACAAGACATTTTAGAGTCTTAAATATTAAAAGAACAAATAAGTTACTGGCCAGCAGTCCATTAATAGGCTGGGCTACAAAGCAAAATAAATAAATATTGAAAATAATGAACTAAGAAACATTAAGTGCCGTTTTGAATTAGCAAACGAATTTAAACGTCTAAAACCCCTCATACATAATGTTGCAAAGCCATGAGTTCAATGGGAATCGTCACGAGCTTTCTGGAATGGAGGGCCTAAAACGGACACTGTATGCAAAAGTTACTCAATTTTATTCGAACGCCGACCATCCGAACGTTCCAAATACGCAAGTGCATGTTCCTCCACACTAACCTCATCAGTTACCTTATCATTATTTTTTCTATATGAAGAGGATGGCTTAATCCAAAATTCTGTGTACCAACTCCTAACTCCACTACTTATCGAAATTAGCTACTATAACTTTTAAAGTGGTTGAGAATGTCGTTCTTGACATGTTATTCTCCTATGCCACCGAAAAGGGACTAGAGATTATTATTATGTGTCGAACTCTCGAAATTAGATCGAAAATAATCCATTGGCCATGTGGTTAGCTACAAGCTCCACATGAGTACTCAGTCCATGCATATTTTTCTATTCATTCCCAAATGTTGCACCAGATTTTTCTGCATTACTAGTGGTGTCACGAGCCGAGCCGAGAAAAAAAATCTCAAGCCGAGCCCCGAGCTTTTTTCGGCCCGAGCCTTAGCGGGCCGAGCCGGCTCGGTATTTTTTTTTAAATCTACATTTTTTTAAAAATATTGTATATTTTATGTGTGTTATAAATTAAAGAAATTATAAAAGTTAAAACCTCCTTTATCCGGGCTTGGGTCCAGCTACAATTATCATAGGCGGAGTTAAAATTGTACACGAATAAAATATTTTGTGTACAATTTTTCTTTAAAAAAATTAAAAATTACGTAATTTTTTGAAACTAAACAATTTAAAAACATACAATATCTTATGCTTTAATCTGCTGTCAGTCTTCAGCTATTATACTATCAACTTACATCATTGATTCAGGCTATTGTGAAAATGTGATATCAGAGGAAGCCGTACAGAAGCTAAAGTTAGGCTCCGAACCCCACCCTACTCCTTATATAGCCTAGCATGGTTGAGATGAGGTAATGAAATTCGTGTCACTAGTGTGTATTGGTACCATTCTCTATTGGCAGTGTGTATCATGATTGTGTATGGTGTGATGTGGTGCCTATGGACGCGTGTCATCTGTTGTTAGGTCATCCATGACAATTTTCATAGGGATGTGTGTCATGAAGGGCGTCGGAATGCGTATACGTTCACCTTTTCGGGTAAGAAGATTGTACTACTACCCTCCAAGGATACTCATTGTATCTCTTCAGCAGGGGATAGTAGTAGCACCTACTTTCTCGATCCTTGTTTGTGCATAAGATGTTGGCGAAAGGTATCGTATTGTTGTTAGTGGGAACCGAGGCGACGGGAGTGCTAGTAGTTCCTATGGCAGTCGAGAGGGAGGGTCTTCACCCCAAAGTTTTAGTGGACGCCCAAGGCTGAGAAGGCGTTCGTGGTTATTAAGGAGGGCTTGACTTCAATCCCAATACTTGCATTGCCTGATTTCACGAAGCCTTTCGCCTTAAATTGGGCATCGTAGCTGTTCTCAGCTAGGAGGGGAAACCAGTAGCTTATTTCCGTCAGAAGTTCATAGGACTCGAGGGAGTTATAGAACTTATGATGAAGAACTTTATGTCGTTGTTCAGGTCATACGCCCTTGGCGGCATTATCTATTTCAGTGGTAGTTTATCTTATACAGTGATCATGATGCCCTCAAGCATTTGTCCAGCCAAGATTTTGTGTCTGCCCGTCATGCATCGTGGATTGCCTTCTTGCAGCAGTTCAACTTTTTCATTAAACATCAGGTTAGTTCTTCTAATATTGTGGTATAAGAGCTCAGCCGGCTGTACTAGCACATTATGCTGATGATTCTTATTTTGGCCCCATTTTTCACAGTTTACTGTAGAGACCTCATCCTCCCTTTCTGTTAGAGGACGGTTATGTGTTTCGAGGTGTTCAGTTGTGTATACCAGATTACAGCCTTCGTCTGAAATTGATTGAGGAGTTTCACGGTGAGGGTCATATGGGGTGGGATCACGCTTTAACTCTCATTAGTGCTTCATTTTTCTGGCCTACTATACGCCTTGAAGTGGAGAAGTTTGTCTCGCGGTGCCGGGTGTGTCATGTGCCAAAAGGAAAAGCCACGAACGTTGGTCTTTATCAACCCTTACCAGTGCCTTCAACTCCGTGGACATCATGATATTAGCATGGATTTTGTCCTGAGTTCATCGAGCACACGGCGTGGTAATGACTCCTTGGTTTTCCAACTCTTTTTCACTGAGATTTATCGTCTTCACGGTTTGCCTAATTCTATTGGGTCTAACGGAGACACAAGGTTCATTGGTCTCTTTTAGCGGAGCTTGTTGAAAGTTAACACGTCACTCAATTTCAGTAGTGCTTACCACCCTCAAACTGATGGGCAAACTGAAGTAGTGAATCGATCTTTAGGTGATTTTTTGTGGTATTTAGTTGGGAATAATCTTCGTTCATTGGATCAGCGGCTTAGCCAGACAGAGTTTGCTTATAATCATGATCGAAATAGGAGCACCGGTTTCAATCCGTTTCAAGTTGAGTATAGTATTCCGCCTCGCAGTCCTATTGATTTGTTGGCTGCCCTCTAAGACTCGTTGCACGGGACGGCTATTGACCATTTTCGTAGTTTGCAGTAGGTTCACGAGGAGACACAAGCTAAGCTACTGGAGTCCAACCGTAAGTATAAAGAGGCGGCTGACCAGCATCGAAGTTCTATTGAATTTGACGTTGGGGATTATGTTTGGGCGGTGTTAACTAAGGATCGAGTGCCTTCTCATGAATATTCGAAGTTATTATCTCGTACTGTTGGTCTAATGGAAATTATAGAGAAGATTAATCCTAACGCCTATCACCTTTGACTTCCTTCTCATATCCGGACTTCTGATGTGTTTAATGTGAAGGATCTTCTGTTATACCATGGAGATAACATAGAAGACGGTGCTACCAGTTCTTATTCGAGGGTGAATCCCATTGATCCTGGGGAGAATGATGAGGTTAGTGCTCAGGAATAGAAACTTTTCCATACAGTGTTCGTTTTAGGCCCATGACCCCATTCCGAAAAGCTCGCGACGATTCCCATTGAGCTCATGGCTTTATCGTGATGTATGAGGGATTTTTGATGTTTAAATTCGATTGCTAAATCAAACAGCACTTAATGTTTCTTAGTTCATCAATTTCAGTATTTATTTATTTTGCTTTGTAGCACATCCCATTAGGGAACTGCTAGCCCAATAGGTTACATGTTCTTTTAGTATTCAAGATTCTAAAACGTCTTATAGGGTTTTTGGTCATCCATGAAATAAGAAAAGCGTTTGTTTTCTTAAGGTGCAACCCGTTTGTTAGTGTGTTTGTAGATTCGATCTACATTAGTTGGTATCAGAGCATGGTTCGTGGAAGAGGGCATGCTGGTCGTAATGGCCGTGCGGCCAGGTTGATGAAGTTACAGATCTGCGTAATCAAATCGAGGCGTTGATAGTTCAGTTTGATCAGTTTATGACGTGGGCGATGGAGGTTGTGAGGAACGAAACACCTCTTGTCCCTCCACAATGTAGCCCCACAAGTGTTGGGGAAGAAGGATATGAATGGGCGAGAGGTCAGACGAGGAGACCTTATTGGAGGTACGTGGCGGTCATGTACAGCCACCCTGTCTGCAACAGCAGGATGCGTTTCAACGTTGGGAATCCGGAATCAAGGTAGATATCCCTGATTTTCACGATGGGATAGAGGTGGAAGAATTCTTCGATTGGCTAGCGGTAGTAGAGGAGATCTTGGATTACAAAGAGGTATCCGACAATAAGAGGGTCCCCTTGGTGGCGACGCGTTTGTGTGGTCGTGCTGCTGCTTGGTAGTAGCAACTTAAACAGAATCGGATCCGCAAGGCAAGGCAAGGCAAAAATTCAGTCGTGGGAAAAGATGAAGAAATAGTTGAAGGTGTCGTTCCTTCCTTTTAAATATACCAGAACTTTGTATCAGCGATTGTAGAATTTTAGGCGGGGCAACCGTTCTGTAGATGCTTACTCCGCAGAGTTTTACCAATTGATGGCGCGTAATGATGTTGGCAGAAGCAACAGTATTCACCAAACTGGACTTGAAAAGTGATTACCATCATATCAGAATCCGTATTGGTGATGAGTGGAAGACATCGTTTAAGACAAGGGAGAGATTGTTTGAGTGGCTGGTCACCTTTCGGATTATCCAATGCACCGAGCACGTTCATGCGGGTGATGAACCAAGCCCTTCGACCGTTTTATTGGTAAGTGTGTGGTTGTATACTTCAATAATATATTGGTATACAGTGGGTCAGAGAAGTCTCATGGTGTGCATTTAAGAGAAGTCCTTGCCATTTTTTGCAGGGAAGAGTTCTTTGCAGCCCGTAATAAGTGTGTATTTTATATCGATAGTGTTATGTTTTTAAGGTATGTGGTGTCGGCAGTGGGGTGATGGTGGATTCAGCTAAGATTGATACGATCAAATAGTGGCCACAGCCACAATCAGTTTCTGATGTGCAGAGTTTCCATTGTTTGGCGTCGTTTTATCGACGATTTATTCAGTACTTTACCTCCATCATGTCTCCCATTACTGATTGCATGAAGCAGAGCAAGTTTCAGTGGACGCCCGAGGCTGAGAAGGCGTTCGTGGTTATTAAGGAGCGCTTAACTTCAATCCCTATACTTGCATTGCCAGATTTCACAAAACCTTTCGCCTTACATTCCTATGCCTCTAAATTGGGCATCGTAGCTGTTCTCAGCTAGGAGGGAAAACCAGTAGCTTATTTTCGTCAGAAGTTCGTAGGGGCTCGAAGGAGATATAGCACTTATGATGAAGAACTTTATGTCGTTGTTCAAGTCATAGGCCATTGGCAGGATTATCTATTTCAGTGGTAGTTTTATACAGTGATCATGATGCCCTCAAGTATTTGTCCAGCCAAGATTCTGTGTCTGCCCGTCATGCATCGTGGATTTCCTTCTTGCAGCTGTTCAACTTTTTCATTAAACATCAGGTTAGTTCTTCTAATCTGTGGTATAAGAGCTCAGTCGGCGGCATAGGTTACTAGTACATTATGTTGATGATTCTTATTTTGGCCCCATTTTTCACAGTTTACTGTAGGAACCTCATCCTCCCTTTCTGTTAGAGGGCGGTTATGTGTTTCGAGGTGTTCAGTTGTGTATACCAGATTGCAGCCTTCGTCTGAAATTTATTGAGTTTCACGGTGAGGGTCATGTGGGGCGGGATCGCACTTTAACTCTCATTATTGCTTCATTTTTCTGGCCTACTATACGCCGTGAAGTAGAGAAGTTTGTCTTGCAGTGCCGGATGTGTCATGTGCCAAAAGGGAAAGCCACAAACACTGGTCTTTATCGACCCTTACCAGTGCCTTCAACTCCGTGTACTGATATTAGGCTGGATTTTGCATACATTGTTCGTTTTGGACCCATGACCCCATTTCGGAAAGCTCGCGACGATTCCCATTGAGCTCATAGCTTTGTCGTGATGTATGAGGGATTTTGGACGTTTGAATTCGATTGTTAAATCAAAAAGCACTTAATGTTTCTTAGTTCATCATTTTCAGTATTTATTTATTTTGCTTTGTAGTCCATCCCATTAAGGGACTGCTGGCCAATAGGTTATCTGTTCTTTTAGTATTTAAGATTCTAAAACGTCTTGTAGGGTTTTTGGTCGTTCATGAAATAAGAAAAGCGTTTGTTTTCTTAAGGTACAACCCGTTTGTTAGTGTGTTTGTAGATTCGATCTACATTAGTTGGTATCAAAGCATGGTTTGTGGAAGAGAGCGTGCTAGTCGTGGTGGCTATGCGGCCAGGTTGATGAAGTTGCAGAACTGCGTAATCAATCGAGGCGTGATAGTTCGGTTTGATCAATTTATGACATGGGTGATGGAGGTTGTCAGGAACGAAACACCTCGTGTCCCTCTACGTCGTGGCCCCACAAGTGTTGGGGAAGAAGGATATGAATGGGCGAGAGGTCAGACGAGGAGACTTTATCGGAGGCACTGGCGATTATGTACAACCGCCCTGTCTGCAACAACAGGATACATTTCAACGTTTGGAATCCGGAATCAAAGTTGATATCCCGGAATTTCAAGATGGGATAAAGGTGGAAGAATTCCTTGATTGGCTAGCGGTAGTAGAGGAGATCTTGGATTACAAAGAGGTATCCGACAATAAGAGGGTCCCCTTGGTGGCGACGCGTTTGCGTGGTCGTGCTGCTGCTTGGTGGTAGCAACTTAAAACAGAATTGGATCCGTCAAGGCAAGGTAAAAATTCAGTCGTGGGAAAAGATGAAGAAACAGTTGAAGGCGGCGTTTCTTCCTTTTAAATATACCAGAACTTTGTATCAGCGATTACAGAATTTAAGGCAGGGCAACCATTCTGTAGATGCTTACTACACATAATTTTACCAATTGATAGCGCGTAATGATATGGGAGAGTCAGAGAACTAGTTGGTGGTGCGCTACATTGGTGGGCTACGGTGGAATTTACAGGATGTTCTTAATATGTTCTCATCAGTGTCTGTTTCTGAGGCTCATCAACGTGCACTTCAGGCTGAAGCCCAGCAAATACGTCGTTCTGTTGTAAGCAGTTCTAGTGGTCCATCTGGAGCTGGGGGGTCGACCGTTCGCCCCAAATCCCACATATGGTCCGTCCCAATCTTCCACATCTGGGGGTCGGGCATTGATTGGAACATTCGGCCAGCGGCTCCTCCAACCCCAAGTCCGGGTGTCTGGGCTCCTTCTGGTGGACAAGGGCGTGGTAGTCAGTGTTTTCGTTGTGGTGGTTTTGGACATTTGAGGAGGGACTGTCCATCAGATCGACAGTCAAGCCTAGGCTTGTTGATCGGAGAAGCAACACAAGCCTACGTCGAAGATCCCATTCATTGCTAAATGAGGAAGAAGAGGCCGAAGTAGTGCTACGGGGGACACGGGACCACTTTTGGTGGTGCGACCGACGTGCCTTACGCCTAAGGAGTCGTTTGAGGACTTGCAGCAAAACAACATCTTTCTATCCACGTGCACCATTGGGGGCAAAGTGTGCAGGTTCATCATTGATTCGGTCAATTGTGAAAACGTGGTATCAGAGGCGGCCGTACAGAAGCTGAAGTTAGGCTCTTAACCCCACCCTACTCCTTATATAGCCTAGCATGGTTGAGACGAGGTAACGAAATTCATGTCACTAAATGTGTATTGGTACCATTCTCTATTGGCAGTGTGTATCATGATTGTGTATGGTGTGATGTGGTACCTATGGATGCGTGTCATCTGTTGTTAGGTCGTCCATGATAGTTTGATAGGGATGTGTGTCATGAAGGGCGTCAAATGTGTATACGTTCACCTTTTCGGGTAAGAATATTGTACTACTACCCTCCAATGATGCTCATTGTAACTCTTCAGCAGGGGACAGTAGCACCTACTTTCCCGATCCTTGTTTGTGCGTAAGATGTTGGCGAAAGGTATCGTATTGTTGTTAGTGGGAACCGAGGTGATGGGAGTGCTAGCAGTTCCTATGGCAGTCGAGGGGGCGAGTCTTCACCCCAAAGCTGCGGCCTGGTGTCTGAATTTCATGATGTGTTCCCAGAGGACCTTCCACAAGGTCTTCCTCCTTTGCGGGATATACAACACCAGATTGATTTGATACCTGATGCATCACTGCCTAATTGTCCTCATTATCGAATGAGCTCAGCGGAACATGAGGAGTTGAAGAGACAGGTAGAGGAGTTGGTGCAGAAGTGCTATATCAAGGAAAGTCTTAGCCCGTGTGCAGTCCCCACGCTTCTAGTGCTAAAGAAGGATGGAAGTTATCGGATGTGTATAGATAGCAGAGCCATCAACAAAATAACAGTTTGTCATCGCTTCCCGATACCGAGATTAGATGATTTACTTGACTAGTTAGCAGAAGCAACAGTATTTACCAAACTGGACTTGAAAAGTGATTACCATCATATCAAAATCCATCCTGGTGATGAGTGGAAGACAGCGTTTAAGACATGGGAGGGAAATCGTTTGAGTGGTTGGTTATGCCTTTCGGATTATCCAATGCACCGAACACGTTCTTGCAGGTGACGAACCAAGCCCTTCGACCGTTTTATTGGTAAGTGTGTGGTTGTATACTTCAATAATATATTGGTGTACAGTGGGTCAGAGGAATCTCATGGTGTACATTTAAGGGAACTCCTTGCCGTTTTGCACAGGGAAGAGTTAGTTGCAACCTATCATAAGTGTGTATTTTATATCGATAGTGTTATATTTTTGGGGTATGTGGTGTCAGGCAGTGGGGTGACGGTGGATTCAGCTAAGATTGATACGATCCGATAGTGGCCACGACCACAATTAGTTTCTGATGTGCAAAGTTTCCATGGTTTGGCGTCGTTTTATCGATGATTTATTCAGCACTTTACCTCCGTCATGTCTCCCATTACTGATTTCATGAAGCATAGTAAGTTTCAGTGGACGCCCCGAGCCTGAGAAGACATTCGTGGTTATTAAGGAGAGCTTGACTTCAACCCCGATACTTGCATTGCCTGATTTAACAAAGCCTTTCGCAGTACATTGTGATGCCTCTAAATTGGGCATCAGAGCTGTTCTCAGCTAGGAGGGGAAACCAGTAGCTTTTTCAGTCAGAAGTTGGCAGGGGCTCTAGTACTTATGATGCAAAACTTTATGTCGTTGTTCAGGCCATATGCCATTGGCGGCATTATTTGTTTTCGCGGGAGTTTATCTTATACAGTGATCATGAGGCCCTCAAGCATTTGTCCAGCCATAATTCTGTGTCTGCCCGTCATGCATCGTGGATTGCCTTCTTGCAGAGTTCAACCTTGTCATTAAGCATCAGGCAGGTTCTTCTAATCGTATAGCAGACGCGCTCAGTCGGTGGCATGGGTTATTAGCACGTCTATAGGTGGCAGTCACGGGGTTTGAAACATTTGCCTCCCATTATGCTGATGATTTTTATTTTAGCCTCATTTTTCACAGTTTACTGTAGGGAACTCATCCTCCCTTTCTGTTAGAGGACGATTATGTGTTTTAGGGTGTTCGGTTGTGTATTCCAGATTTCAGCCTTCGTCTGAAATTGATTGAAGAGATTCATGGTGAGGGTCATGTGGGGCGGGATCGCACTTTAACTCTAATTAGTGCTTCATTTTTCTGGTTTACTACACGCCGTGAACTAGAGAAGTTTGTCTCGCGGTGCAGGGTGTATCATGTGGCAAAGGGGAAAGCCACGAACGCTGGTCTTTATCGATCCTTACTAGTGCTTTCAACTCCATGGACTGATACTAGCATGGATTTTGTCCTAGGTTTACCGAGCACACAGCGTGGTAATGACTTCATTTTTGTAGTCATGGATCGGTTTTTGAAAATGGTACACTTTATACCTTGTAAGCGTACCACTGACACTATCAAGGTTTTCCAGCTCTTTTTCAGAGAGATTTATCGTCTTCATGGTTTGCCTAATTTTATTGTGTCTGATAGAGACACAAGGTTCATCGATCACTTTTGGCGGAGCTTATGGAAGTCAGTTAGTGCTTACAACCCTCAAACAGATGGGCAAACGAGATAGTGAATCAATCTTTGGGTGATTTGTTGCAGTGCTTAGTTGGGGATAATCTTCGCTCATGGGATCAGCTGCTTAGTCGGGCAAAGTTTGCTTATAATTATAATCATGCTCGAAATAGGAGCACCGGTTTCAGTCAGTTTCAATTTTGTATAGTATTCTGCCCCGCAGTCCTGTTGATTTGTTGACTTTACCCTCTAAGACTCGGTTGCACATGACGGCTGTTGACTTTGTTCGTAGTTTGTAGCAGGTATACGAGGAGACACGAGCAAAGCTGTTGGAGTCCAACCGTAAGTATAAAGAGGCGGCTGACCGGCATTTACGTTGGGGATTATGTTGGGCAGTGTTGACTAAGGATCGAGTGCCTTCTCATGAATATTCGAAGTTATCGCCTCGTACTGCTGGTCCAGTGGAAATTATAGAGAAGATTAATCCCAATGCCTATCACCTTTGACTTCCTTCTCATATTTGGACTTCTGATGTGTTTAATGTGAAACATCTTTTGCCATACCATGGAGATAACATAGAAGACGGTGCTACTAGTTCTGATTCGAGGGCGAATCCCATTTATCCAAGGGAAAATGATGAGGTTAGTGTGGAGGAACAGACACTTGAGTATTTGGAACGTTTGAATGGTAGGTGTTCGAAGAAAATTGCGTAACTTTTGCATACAGTATTCGTTTTGGGCTCATGACCCAATTCCGGAAAGCTCGCGACAATTCTCATTGAACTCATGGCTTTGCCATCACTTATGAGGGATTTTGGACGTTTGAATTCGTTTGTTAAGTCAAAACGGCACTTAATATTTCTTAATTCATTATTGTCAATATTTATTTATTTTGCTTTGTAGCCCATCCCATTAAGGATCTGCTGGCCCAAAAGGTTATCTGTTTTTTTTTAGTATTGAAGACTCTAAAGCGTCTTGTAAGGTTTTTGGTCATTCATGAAATAAGAAGAGCGTTTGTTTTCTTAAGGTGCAACTCGTTTGTTAGTGTGTTTGTAGATTTGATCTACATCAGTAACCAATTCGGAAAACATTGCTAAGAAAGCTAGCTTGATTAGCAAAACATGGTGCTTTCTTAGGGTAGTTGTAGATGCCTGTATTCCTACTAAAGGACTTTGCTTATGCAACTGGAGAGTTTGAGGAGGAATGAAATTCTAGCATGACTATTACGAAGAAAGTAATTATGGAAAAGATTACGAGCCAACAAAATATGTCACTCCAGCATATGATGATAAGAACATGATAAGGGCACACTACTCAAGAACATTTACTTTTTTTTTTTTTTTAACACCCAGATTCATACAATTTTAGCTAGAGGTTAGGTCGTGTGTCTTCTTCCAAAGTTTTGTACTTTTTGTTTTGGTATGAATAAAATAGTCTACTGTGTTTTGATTAAATAAAATAGATATGATTCTAATCATAATTCCAATCTTGGTCCCTCAACTTCCAATAAATTATAAAAGGCACCTAAACTAATAACATACTGATATCAACAAAGATAACAACAATCGACAATATATACATTGCTTATCCATCTTCATCAGCAGGATTAAAACAAAATAAAATACTTTTTGTTTCCTATTAAGCTTGACGAAGCCCAGTAAAGGAATATTTCCCAAGTATAACACGAGCCAAAAATAAAATAAATTGAACAATGGTACATGTTGCTAAAAGCATGTTTGATCAAGTATCATTATGTGAATGTAATTAATGATGATAATTCCAACTTTTAGGATTAATCGGGAGCAACATCTCATATGACAAATTAAGGAAATAAACTCCCCGTCCAATTAAACCTTAAAATTCATCAAAACTGCAATTGGGATAAAGAAATTTCCCATATAACTATTAACCTTAATTCGTTCTCATAATCTGAAAAACAATTCCAATTGGATTATTGTAAGACACATCGCTTAAGAAAACATTAAAATAATAATAATAATAATAATTGCCCCAAATGTACGTGCAGCAGTTCGCATAACAGACTACTGGTTCTGGTTGACTGAGATGGAATAACCCAAAAAAAAAAAAAATGAAAAAAAAGAAGCAATTATTTGCATCCTTTACGGAAACCACTTATTTTGGAAAAGATAATACACAGATTCAGAATCAGAATCCACCACAAAGTAGTAGTAATTAAAGACAGCTTCCTCCATATCCTGCATTTCTAAATAGTGCCTGCTTTACGTCTTCCGAACTTAAAACTGCTCTCTGCTCCTTTTCCTGCACTTACATTTAACTATTGTTAGAACCTAATCCTAATGCCTAGTATGGTATCAAAGCCTTGTTAAACATTTAGATGGACAATTAAAATAAGAGATTTAGTACCTGACATGAAGCTTGCATTGCAAAATCATTAAAGCAGCTAATGACACAGTGGTGAATGTGAAGGCCTAATGCCTCTAGAGTGCTCAGGGTTGACAGCAACAACCCAGACTTCCCTGCACAGCATATCTCTATTCTTGTATCTGCACCATTCCTTCTTTCTACATCAAACTGCATTCACTTATATAACACTCATTACGTAATAAAAAAGCATTTTTTGTTAGAATAAAATCTTGCAGATGTATGTACCTTGGGTGAATTTCTCACTAACATTTCATTAGGCTTTGCATCCTTGAAGATGGTCAGCTGATTTGATCCCACATCTTCAATTTCATCTTGCAACTTATTAATTCTCTCCAATAGCTCTTTCACATAGTCTATAGTATCACCAAGTATAGAGGTTCTATCCATCTGTAAAGAAAAAGATAAAAGAGGGTAAGTTGACTTTGAAAAAAAAAAAAAAAAAAATCCTCAAAAATCTCGAGGTAAAATTGCCTTGCTTATCTTGGGAACAACTGATCTGAGCATTGAAAGGCGATCGTTAAGGCGCTTCCTTCTCCTTCTTTCAGCCATTAGATTCTTGGAAGGCTGCCCATTGAGCTTCTTCACCATCTTATTAATCTTTGTTTTTGGACTGTTGAAAGTAGCAGGCACCTGATCAGCTTCTTGAAATTTACGCGTATCCAAATTCTGATGAAGAATAACATCATTACCAAAAAGAGAATAATGTTGTTGAGGAGGGAATTCAAGTGGAGGTGATAAATCATAGATTTCATTGAAAACTGAGTAACTCAGGCTCTGATCAACAGGTAGAGAATAATCCGGAAAGGAAGTATAAGTAGTGGTTGCGGGATTTGTTAAAGTATGAAAATTCATCCATTCATCATTGCCACTGCCACTGCCACTGCCACTGGTGCATAATTCATCATTCAATCCAACTGCACCTGTTAGACCTAGTAACTCCTCCAACAAACTATATTGTTCAGTACTATACAACTCCATCTCTCTCTCTCTCACACACACACACAGAGGTTGAATTATAATTAGGTTACACAACTTAGTGGCATATATATAGGGAGGGATATGAAGAGAGGAAGCTGTCTATCTATTATTTGTATTTTTAATATATATATATATATGAAATCTACCGTTCTTATTTTACTCTCTTTGACCGTCATTTTACTTAGCCTTCATTTTAATACAGTTTATAAATTGATTTATACACTCCATCAAATATTTATTTTAATCACGTATTCATAAATAATATTTATTAGTATTTACACACTTTTGGTAATCCATTACTATTCATCTTTATATTTGGATTTATAAAATTACCGAACATAAGCTAAATTGGAGCTTTAACTCTTAATTAATAAACAAGAAGACATCAACTCTACTCTACAAACGAGATTACTTTTGAAATAATGTTTTCCTATTTATTAGAGACCAACATTAATAGCGGAGATGTTAAATCGTAATTAAAAGGGAATCAGCTTTTTACATCTTTCATTCACTTTCTCAAGGTGATTTTATGTCTTTTTCACCGAATTTTGCTTATGATCATACATCTTAGCCCTTGTTTTGATTAGTATTTAAAATTACATTTTCGAGTTACACATTCTAAAAAATTATTATTTTTCATATTCTTTCCTAAACTTTCAATACTTTATAACTATATATTTCATAAAAATCACTTTTTATAGTAACTTTTCAAAAAATCAACTTTGCAAAACAAAGTTAGTTGAAAATTTGTGGATTCCATGTAATTGTTGACTTTGATATTAATATTTTATGTAAACCGAAAAGGATGGAATTAGCAAAATAGACTTTCATAAAAGTCAGGTTCGTTGCACGCATAAACTTCAGCACTATTACTTCTTAATAAATAAATATAAAAACAAACAAATGCATAAAGACAAAAATGTTTTTACAAGAAATTGATGAGATGGGGCCCAATGAAACACCTTTTCACAAATTGGCTGGTTGGTTTGATGAAAATTTCAAATGAGTTGGAGAGGCCGTTTTGTTGGGTCTCCACCGGCCTAACATGTTTAGTCAATTAATAGTAGAAATTACATGAAAAGATGTTTAAAGATTATAAATCATAAATTAAATATGAAACTTATTTGTTCACATATCAAGTATTAATATAATAATTAAATATTAAATATCCCAACCCAATTCAATTCCAAACCTTAAAATCATTTCATTCTATTTTCACTCTCACACTCCATCTTCTATCTTCTCACTCTCTCCATCTATCCACACCCTCCTTAATTCAGCGACGACGACGATGACACACCCACTATCGGAGACCGTCGTCACACACACAACAATAACGTACTTGTCGTAAACCGCTGCCGCACACTTTCTTTTCTTTCTCTCTCTCTCTCTCTCTCTCTCTCTCTCTCTCTCACTCCGGAGCATCACGCTGAGTGTCAACTCACAGCTGCGCTCCACCCACTATCGGAGATGACGGGGCTCATAGCGACGACGTACCCACTATCAAAGATCACCGCACACATTCAATCTCACTCTCTCTCTCTCTCTCTCTCTCTCTACCTGAGCATCACGTTGAGCACCACCTTACAAAGGTGCTCCCATCCACTCCCAGAGATGGCGGCGATCACAACGCTATTGCTCGCAGCCCTGCACAATAGTGGCACTGTGTAACAGCGACAGGTCACTAGTTTTTTTTGGTTGTTTTGATCATTCGTTATTTGCTTAGTTGTTGGGTTGTTAGTGGTTATGGTGGTGGTGGTGGTGCGATAGTGATGGTTGTTGGTGGTTGTAGATCTGATAGTGGTGGTTGATTGGATTTGGTGGCGGTGGTTTTATTGGTGGTGGTGTTAGTGGTGTTGTGGTTGCTGGAGGTGAGGGTGGTTGCAAGTGGCGGTGGTGGTGGTGGCAGTGGCAGTGGCGGTCGTTGTGGTAGTAATGGTATGTGACCCACTATTTGGTGTATGTGACTAACTATTTGATTATCTGTGACCAACTATTTAATTGACGTAAAAATTCGATAATTTGTGACCAACTAATTTAAAAATTATGGCCGACAAATAAATTGCGACATATAATTTTTTTATTTGTGACCAATGAAATAATTTGTGACCAATTAATTTGATAATATGTGACATTGTGACCTATAAGTACACACATGTGACTATTAATTGTATAATTATGCACTTAATATATTTAATTAATAAAATACAAATAATTAATTAATACCTGAGTTTTGAATTTTGAAACTTAAAATCTGAAAATTGAATCGCCCGTATTTAATGACTGACTTGTGAATTTTTCCCTAATTAATAATCTACCGAAATATCACTTTTAAGCACGATACTTTTATAATAAAAAATAATTGTGAAGTTGTTCAAAAAAAAAAAAAAAAATACAGTTATCAACAAAAAAAATATCAGTGTATGTATTCATATAGTACCACTAGTCTAGGCTGACGATCTCAACCTCATTCTGTTTTATTCTGTCAAAACGTACTGTAGGAATTATTTAAAATAATTAAAACAATAAAAGTAGCAAGGGATCACATCACAGAATTCAGTAGGCAAATATATACAATCATAGTATTTCTTAATCAATAATTTTGGCTTATGTTATATGTCTCTTCCCTTAAAAAGAATACACGAAAACAATATATGCACAAAAAGTAGAGAAAATTGTTGCAGCAGTACCTAACCTTTCACTTTTTTCGCAGATCTTATTCTAATTTTCATTTTGTGCTATCCACAGTCCCAAACATTTTAAAAATATGCACCGGAGTCCAAATGGATGATCCATTTGACTGTTAGTTGATCGGAAAGTCAAAATTTGATTTATTTTGATCAAATTAAAAAGGGTAAAATGACAATTTTTTAATTATCACATTAAATAAATAAATAAATAATCAGAGGAAAAAAAAAAAAAACCACACGCCAGCACAAAGTGGAAATTGCATAAAATCAGGCATTTAGTTTGACATTTTAAAAAATCGAGTTTACACTTTATTTATTAAAAAATCAGGTATTTTATTTTACATATTCAAACCCTAAACTAATCAATTTCTCTCCACCCTCTCACCTCTCTCCACAAAGCCGCCGCCTCCATTTCTCTCCACTCTCTCACCTCCCACCACCACCACCACTTTCAAAGTCGAAGCCAGATAATCGGGGAATGGTTGCAAAAAGGGTTATGGTAAATTGCCAGGCACGGAGGCCTGATGATGCCTGTCGTCCTCCAACCCTTCCCAACTTATCAAAGCAGTATAGTTTTCCAAGGAATTCAGGGAGACATCTTGAGTGTGGAGGCTCTGTTTGGGCATGTAAGAATGTCGGGCCCATCCCTACATCGTGCCCAAATTTTCACAATGCAATTATGCTAAGCCATGTTTGGCATCATCTTCACCCCCCTCCTCTTCTAATCTTCAATTGATCATTACCTACTAGATCATGCAAGAAATGAAATAAAAGGGTATTATCTTGCACATCATGTTAGCTTCTCGTGGCGGATCTGTTTATTGTTGTGGAGGGGTCGACGGTGGTGGTGGTGGGTTTTTTGGTGTTGTGGTGTAGGTGGCGATGGTGATTGTTGTTTTTTGTTATTATTGTGGATGTGGTTGTGGCGGTGTTGTGACTGGGGCGACGATGTTAGTGATGTTGTGCAGGCGACGACGGTGGTTGGGTGGTGGTTGTTGTTGGTGTTGGTGTTATTGTTGGTGGGTGGTTGTGGCGGTAGAGGTGGCAGCGGCAGTGGAGGTGGCAGCGAAGAGTGTCTGTGACCAACTATTGGTGGCGGATTGGAATCGGGGACGTGTGTTTGTATGTGACCAACTATATTAGCTATTAAACTGTGACCTTAAAATTCGATAATCTGTGACCAGCAAATTTGGAAATATGTAATCTCTATTATCTATAATTTTTTTAACTTGTGACCAATTACATTTGTGACCTATAATTTTTTTGATCAGTGACCAATGACGTCAACTGTGATCCGAATATTTTTTTATTTGTGATCTCGAAATAATTTGTGACCAATAATTTGATAAGTTGTGACTGAAAATTAATTTTTATCTAATTAATTAGACATCTGTGACCAAATTGTATATAATTGTGACCTTAACAATTGTCGAAATCGGAGTAGTCGCCGGAATTCAGCGGCGCGGAACGATCACCGGAGTACTCATCGAAATAGTCGTCGGAGCACTCCCCGATCGCCGGAGTAGAGTGGCCACCGGAACTGTCGCCGGAGCAGTAGGGGGTAGGGGTGGTGGAGGTGGGATGTGGTGGGTGGGGTTAATTATATTATATTACAATTAAATATTTAATTAATTAATAAAAATTTGATTTTTGCAATTTTGAAACTTAGTACCTGATTTTTGATTTTGGCAAAGATAATACCTGATCCATAAATTTTTCCCCAGCACAAACCCCTCCCCTCCTTCTCACCTAACCTGGAAATCAACCATCAATAGTGCTACCCAACATCAACACCAACTCCGATGCCTTATCTCACTTTCATCCATAAACCCACAGTGTCCAAACATGGTAACCCCCGATGTCGATCCCCAGGGTCAGGTCGTCGAACCCAATAACATAAGGACAATTTTCCATCACATATCTCAATTTCTTTGTTTTTTCATTTGATTATTTTCTCTGAGTTTTGGATTTTATAGTAAGTTATAATCTGAACTTCTTCTTGCTCATGTTTAGGAGAAGAAAGAGAGTCACGTGTTGGTGGACATAATGTTTTAGGAAAGAAGGAGAGTCGGGTGGTGGTGGTTGTTGTAGGCGATGACGGGCGGTGGTGGTGGACTGATTTTGGGGAGGAAGGAGAGTCGAGTGGTGGTGGCTGTTGTAGGAGATGACGGGTGGTGGTGCCTATTGCAAGCGGCGATTGGCGATGGTGGTTAACTATTTTGGGAAGAAAGAGAGTCGATGGTGGTGGACCTGGTTTTTATTTTATTTTTATTTTTTGATTTTTAAATTTAAACTTTTTAACTTATTTAATGTAAGGAAAATGGAAAATTGCCATTTTACCTTTTTTATTTGATCAAAATTGATAAAATTTTGACTTTCTGGACAATTAACAGTCAAATTCCATCAATTTGGATTTCAGGTGCATATTTTTGAAAGGTTTGAAACTGTGGGCGACACAAAGTGAATGTTAGGATAAAATCTGCGTAGTCAATGACCGCAGCTATAATTTTCCCTAAAAAATTGATCAGCAAAGTTTGACTGAAGCGCTCTACAAGAGCTTAGACATTTTAGTCTTTGTACACTATTTTTTTATCAGGCCTAATCTATTTTATTATCGATATATCTATATGTACATGTTAACACAATATTTATTATAGCTTTGGAAAGTTAATGTAACTCATTATTCTCAAATATTATTTCTCTTACGATCTAAACTTTTAGATAAAAATTTTCAACATAATATTACAGCACTCAAATGTGTTAAGTTCAAATTTATATGTCACTCATATATAAAAAATGTACATGACTACATGTCCTAAACACATTTGATGAAGAAGAAAAAATAGTAGGAGGGTCCCTAAAAGCAAAAGATATGTTTCAAATTAAATAAAAAAATTAGATGAAGTAGTTCAACGTGTGTTTATATCTTCTATATATTAAAAGTGGCTATGTAACGGAATTTCTTATTTTTAACGGAAAAACTAACGGAATTTGTTGTTTTAACGGACTATATAACGGAATTTCTTGTTTTAAACAGGCAGATACGCCTTCTTTCAGTATTTTTATCATAACTTTGTATTCTGATATCCGATTGAGGCGATTCAAAATGCGTTGGAAAGCTAACTCATCTGGCTACAACTTTGATTCAGATATCATTCTCCAATTCGATCACTCTTTATGCCAAAAATAGTTCTTAATATGAGACTAAAACATCGGAGCATAACTTTTCGGTTGGAAATTGATTTGTGATCATCTTCTGACTAAATTTGATTCCATTGACGTCTTCCGTTATCCAATTGACTCCGAGAACTCTCAAATCTTCATCGTGAGGTTCGGCACAACTTTTAAGTATTTACATTTTAGTTCCCGAACTTTGGATCCCTTACAATTTAGCTAATTTCTTCAAATTTGTCAACTTTTGCTTATTTTCTTTGATCTCACCAACTTACATCACAACATCAAAATCACACATCTAATTATTTATCGATTACATAAGCATTACATCATTAATTATTTAATTAACCAAAATAATTAAATCTTTATTAATAACAAATTAATTCTTAAACAAAACTATTAAATATAAACTAGGCAAACGTGCATTGCACGATGCTTGTACCTAGTATAATTCTAATGTGTCACAATTCAACACTGCAAGGCCTAATCGTGATTGTAGTCGAAGGAGGGGAATTAATTGCTTCATTTCTACGTCCTGCACCAATTGTATCATGATCATATATTAAACCCTCTAGCCTAGTAATTTTGAGAAAAACGTGTATTTTCTAGAAGGTATATTACGATAAGTGCAATGTCTACGATGTAAACCTAGCTAGGAAGAATCTAAGCCACATGCGCTCTATGATTAATCAAAAATTTCACTATAAATTAAACAAGAATAAGTTGTATATACTAAGTCTGGGGGCAAATGGTTGTAATCAAGCGTTAAAAAACAATAATAGTGAAGAAATAATATTCATGAGGACCACTAACTATGTGTTCCACGAATAACGGTTACGTAAGGGACTAGGGCATATCCATTGCCAGCTTATATCCATTAATGGAACTACAAATTAATTTATTTATTTAAAAACAAAAGTCATAACATGTCATCAATACAAAGAAGGGGCTTTTAAACCTCCACCTAAACCTAACAAGGAGTTAATAGGAGATTTGAAAATTGATCCAGCAAATACTAAAACTGGCATGCATAAATTCCATCACTTGAAAGGCATTGATTGTCCTTTGTATAATTATATTCCTTCTGATTACAAGCTAGTGCATACAAATACGATAGGATTGTGATTTATTGGTGCAAAATATCATGTAGAGTTTCGACCTATCGAAACTAAGACGTGTGCACTAAAATAGGCACAAAATGCGACTTTTTGAAACATAAAAATAAGACTATAAAATTCAATAATATCATTAGTATCTATCGGATAAACAATTTTATTCCACCTTTAATCAAGATAAAAATGACTAGTATTATCTATATCTCATGAAAGTTCATGCATTAGTTTTGTCAAACCAGCAACCAACTTGAGGGATGTGTTTAAAGGTAAAGAAACAACGTAGAATTATATATAAATTGACATTTTAAGATGAAATTTTAAAACTTAATATGGTGTTAACAAAATAAAATTATTGTGCTTTTAGTCTCGAGAAAATTATTTAAGGAAATTATGCACGTATTAAACATTTAGATGATGCACATATGATCCTTAGGGACATGTTGGAAATAAAATCTATATGATTACTTATATCGTTAGAAGAGTAGTTGAAGACAAAAATAAATTTTATATCTAGGGTTTTTGTTTTCTCAGCATATATGTTAGCCGACCATTTTCAAATTTCAGAGATTAAAACTCAAGTTAAGCCGAATCAAGTAAAGCTACAGAGGCGTGATATTTAATTGCCGACAGAACGTGGCGAAATTCTAAGCAGATGCCAAAACCGCAGCGGTTTTTATATCAGAAACACTGGTTTTTGCGCAATCTCACAAGCTGTGAGCCCATAGATTGGCGTCAAAACCGCTGTCTCTTTTCTCTGTCTGAGCCATTTTGTCTGCTAGTTCATTGTTGGTTAGCGTATTCGTCAGGTCAGGAATAGGGTGTAACTGCTACTGTAATACATACAATACATTTAAGTCCCTTTACCGGCTTTGTACTAAAACAATTGGGACAAAAATGTTTTATTGCAAATCATCTTCATTGTTTCATTTTTAACATTGACTCTTAAATCGATCATACTTTACGCAAATCGCTTCTGGCATCTCATTCCATCAAATGATAGTGTGCAATTCACTCGTCAAGGGTAATTTGATGGACAACCTTTTCTTGAAAATTCGAGATTTTACATGCTGAATCAAAATTTGAGATTTGCATCTCAACACAAATCTCGAATTTGTGCTAGTGAGTTAGTAGGTAAAATCTCGAGTTTGCTGTGAAAACCTCGAATTTGTTGGACAAGTCTCGAGTTTGATATACAAAGATCAAGTATACTGGACAAATATTGTGTTTAATGTGCAAAATTCAATTTTTCTATAAAAAAGCTGAGTATGTTGGGCAAATGTCGAGTTTGCTCGATTCCTTAACTTCAAAAGCACATAATTTTTATACACAATTTCGAATTGCATTCCATTAATTTTCAAATAGTATGAAATACTGTGATGAATGGAAACATTGTTGAAACTGTCTATTCATAAAATTTTTAAGTTCAATTACTATTAGAAAACAACAGTTTTAACCTACTAAGTCACGTGAAAGTATTTTCATCTTTAACACGTTACCAAAACTCCTGAAAATGTTTTCGAAACTCAAAAAAGCTTCGTCATTTTCTGAACAAAATTCGAAAACAAAAAGCTTCCTTGGATTATTCCTTGTCAGTAGAAACAAGAACTGGGCGCAGATTTAAGCCAATGGTTTTACAGCCAACTATTTAGAGGGACCCTTTCCCTGGTTTTGTTTGAACCAACCCCTGAAATAAAAGACAAATTTTCGTAAGTTCATTAGTAATTTAAGTTCAAGTTTGGTGTATATTAAAAGTTGATAATAATTAATTTTAATTATATATTTGATTAATTTTTATCAAAATCTTAACATAATCTACATCAAAGAGTGGCTTAATATTATTCAGCTGATGTGGCCCTGGAAATAGTCCCACCTGTTACCTTCTTGGTAGCACAAGATTCTATATATGGATCATGATTTCATCACTATTAATACTTTATGAGTTTCGTTGTTCATATGGATTTTGTTTGTCTAAGAATCAAGAGTTCATAAACACATCATTCTTATATACCCAAATAATTCAGTACGGAAAGTTAGCTGCCTCTTGACGAATTGTTAATTAGGTATTTGGAATACTCAAAAAAGGAAAATTTAATTAATTCTCATGTTAAGTCAAGAACACGTTGATACGATAGTTAAATCTTCGTATTGCCAATCAAAAATTAAATCTCCTCGATGAATAATGCACCAATTTTCGACACTTGACTTGCTAGTAGTAGCTAATTCCTGCATGGATGTACCAGATTTTATTTTATATTTCGTCATTTTCACAATCATGCAGAATAAAGTGTGTGAACATTGATAATTATAAACAACTGCGAATGAGAGAAAGAAATAATTATTTTAGCTAGACAACAAAAGAAAAAATAAATGATAAAAGTTGTATTAGTGAAAGTGACGGCCAAGCTACCACAGACGGATTCAGCATGTCACGGTGGCCAGTGGAGCAACCCCGACAATGATATCTAATTAAGAAGAAAGTTAGGAAAATCGTGGCTATGGTTGATAGAATGATTAGCAATTACATAAATATGTTGAAATAATTGAGCACCATCCACACAACAATATTAGGCGATTGCCTGCTCCATAGTCGCACTACAATCAAATCTAATCTTAATCTATTCAAAGATTAACGTTGTTAGGCAAATTGATTGAGTTTATTTCTAGAAATGTATTTTAGCTACAGACAAAATAACTTGATTTTATTTATATATTATAATTTTCCCATGACAGCTCGGGATGATAAAAATACGATATAAAGCAAATAAAGTACACTTACTTTGTCGAAAATGGAGAGTACAATCTAATGCTAAAGAACTATAATCATAGAGTAGCAAACAATTGCTTATTAAATATTAACATGTTTAATTCTAGAAAATATACAATTGCATTAATAATTAATATATATGCTCCTATGACGAAAATTCATAATCAGTCTGCTTTTGTTTCTACGAAACATTTGCAAGAAAAATATATTTATGTTATATAATCAACTTGCTTGTGAGGATCCATAAACTGGATCTTGCGTATTGCTATTAATTTCTCCCCTTACGTACTAATTAATTTGAGAATATATATTTCCTTCTAGATAATCATATTTATATTTCCACTTGATATTTTCCAAGAATTAAACTGTGGACAGAAACCCGTACACGTAGTGAGTCGATGGAATTTTTTTGTCATATTATTCAAAGAAAGAAACTATATACAAGGTCAGGGGCGGACCTACATGAGGCCCAGTGGGGGCCACCGGCCCCACTCAATTTTCAGATTTCCCGATTTTTCTTCAGATTTTTTTAATTTTTTTTGTCTTGGTTTTTTTAAGTTTTCAGATTTTTTTTCCAAAGTTTTTTTATTTTGCCTCCACTGAACTTCCTTCCTGAGTCCGCCCCTGTACATGGTATCAGAAATTCTTGAGGGTACAAACTCTTTCTCCATTTTTAAGTTGAATGAATTAGTTCTCTAGAAAGTATTCAGAATGGAATTTTTTTTAAGGTAGTTAAATTATTATCTTTACAAAATTGAATTTCAATTAATGTTCGAGTTTATAGTTTTTTGTTTTACTTTAATTTGAACGGTTACTCGTAACAAACTAATATTAATTGCCATGACGATGCTCCTATTTACATATAGTAATTATTAGATATGTCTAAACTTGTACCTTCAACAAAACTTTCTTCACTATAAACTAATGTATTGTGTTCTGTTAAGGAATAAAATCCCACGTCAAATAAAGATGAAAAGATAGACTAATTCATAAGGGTTTGGACTACTCATCTTAATAAGATTGATATTTTAAGATGGAAACTCAAATCTTAACATCTTCTTCATCTTCGTAGTCCAAATTAATTGTTCATCAACGTGTCCCAGAAGCAACTTGGAAACAACTACAATCCATCAATGAATAATGATTCGAACAAGAGATCCTCTTGGCACTATGAATACGCAACTTGAAGCATGCATATATAAAAATTCAAAGTGCTTGACTTATAGGGCAATTGATTTAGCACAAAATAAAAAAAGGTTTGTGGTGAAACTAACACCCTTCATTATCATTAATTAATTAATAATAAATAAATAACGTATATAACTAAAATAATTGTATAGTATCATATGTTACCTGAAGTCTTGGAGTCGAATCAAGTTTTAATTCAAGACAACCAAGAAATTAGACATTCAATTGCGTCTACATGTGGAATACTATGTTTTGCACCTATATTTTATATTTTTAGTGTTCAAGTTTTGTTGGCACTTGTTCATGTCCAGCTAGCTACTCTAATTCCCGTTTTCTCTAGACTTCATTTTACAAAAAGTCACTCAAGTTCAGCAGATATTTTAAATTGACTATTTTAGTATTTTTCTATTCTTTTCAATCGTTAAAGTTAATTTTGCTACATAATTGGTCACTTTGCTATCAACATCCGCTCCAGATTCAATATAGCACCATTAAACCTTGACATCGTCTAATGATTATTGTATCCATATTATGAAATTATAAATATCCAAACTAAAACGTGATTCTTAGAAGAAAAAACATCACATTCAACCAAAATATCTCGAATTGCTCCCTTCAACCCTTACCAATTTATCACCATCAATAAACAATAAAAATGTCATGACAAAGCTGAAACAGGTTACAACGAATATTCACTGTAGTAGCCATTTGTCCACATCAAGGTTTATCGACTACTACATCGGTTATCTCGTTAATAGTCTGCAATGTAACCAATTATGTAACATTATTTTACTTTCGGGACTAAATAAATCAAAAAATACTTGAAGGATCAATTTGAAAATGTTTCTTAAACTTTATTGACCATTTGTTAAATTAACTCTTTCTCTATAGAGTTGCTATGTAGTACCAATTAGGATAGTATGCAAGTGACAAGGTTTTTAAACTAATCTATCAATTAATAACACTTACATATATGTTTATCACCCGTGCTAGAAATAATATTACTCTTTTTGATATGTATAAGGTTATTAAAATCCCTCTCTCTCTCTCTCTCTCTCTCTCTCTCTCTCTCTCTCTCTCTCTCTCTCTCTCTCTCTCCTATTTATTTGTTTTTTTTTCAAGCTATGTCTCTGAATTTGACCTTTTGATATATATCGAAGGTTTTGGAATTTCTTTGGTGATATAAACAACGGCGTCTTGGATTTAGTGTTGGAATTTTGTATCGAAAATTGGTTGTGACCAATTTAAATGATTTAAGCGAAATTTGTTGTTTGGTGAATGAGAAATTAAGCCAAACTTAAACCGCTTAATACTTGAAATTGTTGGAAAAATCGTGTAGAATATTGTCACTACAACAAAAAGAGTCATTCGCAACATTAAAAAGGCAACATTTGTTGATAAATGTTGCCAAAAGGATTTTTTGGCAACATTTTAGGAAGTGAATGTTGCCATTAATTAGTATAAATGACTTTTAGCAACGTTTTTCAGAAAAATGTTGCAGTAGACCCCTTTTCGCAACGTTTGCTGAGTGTTGCGAAAAGTCTCACTTTTCGCAACGTTTGCTGAGTGTTGCGACTTTTCGCAACGTTTGCTGAGTGTTGCGAAAAGTCACTTTTCGCAACGTTTGCTGAGTGTTGCTGAGTGCGCAACGTTTGCTGAGTGTTGCGAAAAGTGAGACTTTTCGCAACGTTTGCTGAGTGTTGCGAAAAGTCTCACTTTTCTCAACGTTTGCTGAGTGTTGCGAAAAGTTTCGCAACGTTTGAACAAACGTTGCGAAAAGTGACTTTTCGCAACGCTCAGCAAACGTTGCGAAAAGGGGCCATTTCAATTCAAACCCAACAACGTACCCACAAACAAGGCCCAATCCAATATTTCAAAACAAAATTAATCGACCCGTAAACCCATTTCAATTCAAACCCAATCCATACTCATTTACCGGCCCAATCCATAACCCCCGGCCCAATTAGAAATCCCCCGGCCCAATCCATAACCTGTAACATGTACCCACCGAACGCGTTCAGAGGAGACAATCTTCTTCCCCAATCCGTCAAGCTCTGCCGAAACCACAAATCAATTCCACTATAGCTCATGTTCTGGAATCCATCCCACCACCATAACGCGAGAGCAAGCAAAACCCTTTCCACCACCAACGCGAAGTCGCGAACCTCGCCCTCCGTCTGCAGTTGACTCCTCCTCCAGCGACCTGCAATGACGATTGACGAGTGCGAAGCCACCGTGAAGCCAGCAGTAGGCAGAGAGGCGACAACAAACAAAACCCATTCCACCACCATAACGTGAAGTCGCGAACCTCCACCCCTGTCTGCAGCGACCTCTCTGTTCTCTCCTCCTCCCAGATTAGGTATTTTCTTAATTTGTTTAGCAATTAGATTATTAGCAAACGTTGCTTGAGTCTTGAAATGAAATTGGTCATTTTTCTATTTTCAGTTCTTGCTCCATTTCTGTGTCGTCTATTATGGAATTGAGGCTTGTATGCTAGGGATTAAATTGTGGATGAAAAGCAGTTTTTGGATCGTTGAGTCCTTCACTGAAATGCACATGTAGCTTGTGAGAAAATGTTAACTTTAATGGCTCTAAAATCAATTCTTAAAAACAGAGAATCACTAGCAAACAAGTTGTGAAATTGGAATGGTATTGCTGATGTTTATTTGCCGATCACGAGGCACGAATAGATATCGCTGAAGTTGTTGAGTTGAAATTGGCTATGTTTGGAAAATATTTTTTGGAAATGTATTGGCTAGGTTTTATAATTTACAAAGTCGGAGGAAATGTATTTTTTTTGGTCTATTGTTGGCTTTGGTTGATTGTGGACTTTGGTCGTATGGTTTCTTGATCCTCAGTTTGAAAATTATATGTGAAAGTTAACATGGCGAAGAAATAAATAAATGTACACTGCGGCACCCTTTGATAACTTTACATATACTTTAGTAAGTTAGTCGTCATGAAACAAAATTTCAATTTAATAACGGAGTTATTAAAATGTTTATAGAAGTTGATGTCTTGAAGGTTAAATGAAAATATTGAATCAAATTAGGAAATCAAATCTTTTTTGTCGGATTACCTCATGTGTTGCGATCACATGGGCTTATACTTTTGCTTGTTTCCATCAAGTCCTTTTTTATTTGTACCATATGTCCTTCATCTTTAAATCCTTATATTTTTATCATCATCTTTCAAAAATTATCAGTAATTGATCGGATGCGAGTTTTGAAAGTTTGAAATTTAGTCCTTAAACTTTTCAAATATTTTATTTAGCTTATGAAACTTGTGAATCTACTCCGATAGCTCTACTAATGTTTTATATTAATCAAATGCAATTCGATTGATCTTTAGTTGCTTCGAATGATCTTTAGTTGCTTTGAATCAACTTCACTTAACTCCAAATTGCTTTTCTTTTCTCCAAATGCATCTAAGTTATGATTTTCCTCTTACAGTTAACATATTTACACCAAATTAGGTAGATATCCACTCAACTAGCAATCAATAATCAAGTTTAGAAGTCACGGCTACACTTATAATGGCCCAACAAAATATAAATAATTGATTAAATACATAAAATTTTATAATATGAATTAATATAATGAACTCACTCAGACAACTTATACTTTTTCAATTTAATATTTCTAAAAAAAATGCTACAAAAGCTGCTTGATTTTCTTTATGCTCTAACTGAATTCAATAT
The DNA here is from genome assembly GCA_035079005.1 of Fraxinus americana. Lineage (NCBI taxonomy): Eukaryota > Viridiplantae > Streptophyta > Magnoliopsida > Lamiales > Oleaceae > Fraxinus > Fraxinus americana. Next base: position 20,457,045 of record CM068716.1, read on the forward strand.
CTTCCCTAGTTTTTTTGCAATGCATACATCACATTTTGTATATATTTTTTCTTTTCGTGATAAGTATTTTTTAATGTGACGATGCTTGAAAAACATCTTTTGACGAAATCATTGGTCAAACAATTATCATTTAAATCATGATCATCTGCAGGCACGCGTATGTGCTACCATTGCCATTCCATCGTTATATGTGTTAATAATTAACCCCATGAAGGTCCCATAGTGTGTTGAATCATCTTTTTCCACAAGTATCATTCCTTTAAAGATCCAAAACATATTCATTGATTCCAAAATTCAACCACCATATTATTTGAGCCATAAATTCATCGAAACTTTGATTTATTGATCGAGGTACAAGCCTTCACATTAAACCAATACCAATGATCTGTAGCTAGCCAGTTTTTGTTGGATGTTGATGTTCTTTAGCTAGAATGTACTTTTGAGGGGCTGGTGTACCCTATTTTAAATTATATGTTTTTGGTTTGATGGTATTTCCTATTGTTCAGGTGGTTTTAGTCTGCATTACAGGGGAACTCTGTCAAAATTTTCATAGAAGTCAGTCACAGTTAGGAAAGGTCAAAGTTGCTTTGTCAATGTTATTTAGCTGACATATTGTTGGATGAAGTTGTGGCTGAGATTTGGTATTTGTTGATGTTCTGTAGCTAGCCAGTTTTTGTTGGATGTTGATGTTCTTTAGCGAGAATGTACTTTTGAAGGGTTGGTGTACCCTATTTTAAATTATATGTTTTTGGTTTGATGGTATTGCCTATTGTTCAGGTGGTTTTAGTCTGCATTATAGGGGAACTCTGTCAAAATTTTCATAAAAGTCAGTCACAGTTAGGAAATGTCAATGTAATATTTTGTCAATGTTTTTTAGCTAGCCTGCTGTTGGATGTTGATGTTGTTTAGCTAGCATATTGTTGGATGTTGATGTTTAGCTAGCATATTGTAGAAGTAAGTTGTGGCTGAGATTTGGTATTTGTTGATGTTCTTTAGCTAGCATGTTTTAGTTGAATGTTGATGTTCTTTAGCTATAATATACTTTTGAAGGGCTGGTGTACCCTATTTTAAATTATATGTTTTTGGTTTGATGGTATTGCCTATTGTTCAGGTGGTTTTAGTCTGCATTACAGGGGAACTCTGTCAAAATTTTCATAAAAGTTAGTCACAGTTAGGACATGTCAAAGTTGTCTTGTTGATTTTTTTTAGCTAACATGTTGTTGGATGTTGATATTCTTTAGCTAGCATATTGTTGTTGTATAAGGCGTTGATGAGAGTTGATATTTTTTGACATTGCGTATTGTTACTAGTTGATTTACATGCTAATTATACCCTTATTACTTTTGTCATATGCAAGGAGTGAAATTAATTTTGGGACAACCTGCGGTCACAGAAGCAAATTCAGATATGAATCGAATGTTTTGTAATATTTTTTTGTTGGTCAACTGTGATTGCAATTTTTTTGAATAGGGTAATGATGTTAGCCTTTTGAGTATGCTAATGATGTTAGCATATTGTATTGAATCATATCCCTTATTAGTGTTTATTAGAATTATGTAACATTTGATTACATACGACTAATTTGTAAGCATTTGTTTCAGTAGGTTTGTTGGAAATCAAATAAATTAATTATGCAAATTTTTTAAAAAAATTGTAAAATGACCTACGGCAACGTTTGGCAAACGTTGCGGTAGATGGCTACCGCAACGCTTGCCAAGCGTTGCGGTAGCCATCTACCGCAACGTTTACCGCAACGCCGCAACGTTTGCCAAACGTTGCGGTAGACCTCCCACTCTACGACAACACTTAATTTTGCAACACACGTTCAAACGTTGCCGTAGGCCTACGGCAACGTTTTTCGAACGTTGCCGTAGACTGTTTTTGTTGTAGTGTGTGGAATATTCTAGAAGATGTGTAAATGAAAATATGTGTCTTTTCATATGGAAGATCATGACTTTTGGAGATCATGGCTTTTGGTATGAGTAATTTCCAATAATTATGTATCTTAATTTCAAGAGATGTGTCTCTTGGTATAGTTGTGTCTTTTGACAAATATTTCCAACTACTATATATAGATCCCCATGTGTTTGGATTAGAACATACAATTCAATTGATAGTTTCATATCATTCCATTCCATGTTTACAATTTAGTTTTGCATAAAATACTTTGTAGAAATGATTATTTCTTACATCAAGATCATGGTTATGGTAGAGAGGGAACTCTGTTCGAGTTCGTTGGTCTAAGTCATTTGGAGTGCTCCTATGGCTTGACGTGATCGTTGTATCTTGGGAGATGATTGTCAAGAAATCGTTAGCACCGATGCGGGGCAAATTTATTTTAAGGACAAAGTGTCAAACACTTGCCTCGACCGATCACATCACTTGCATCTCATCTTTCTTTTTCCGATTTCATTCTAATTTAGTATTTTGAATTCAGAAAGTAACTAATATTCTTTTGATTTCATGCTAAAGTTTGAATTAAAGAATGGCAGCGTTCAAGATTGGAAAGTGATGAATCCATATTCATATATTCGAAGTCGGTAATTCACTAATTTGTCTTCTCAAATAAGATTTCGGTAAGTCGAATGATATTTCGATTTCAAACATATTAACGGCATGTTCTTGATGAATATAATATGCCCATTATCGATATAATATCTCCTACGATTTTAAGATGAATTTTGGTATTTGTTGTGCATATAAATCAGGAATTATATGTCAAGAAAATAAAATTGCATATTATATTCAATAATTGGCACGTATATGCATAATTTCGGCTTGGAATTGAGTTTAGAAATTCTGTCATTACATGAGATTGAGTTTTTGAAACAAGAATCATGAGAATTTATTTATGCCTAAATGGATGCACGGTTGGCAGTGTAAAATAACAAAATGTGTCTTTCTAATTTTGTTTCAAGTGTATGTTTCGATAACATAAATTAATTGTGCATTAAGGAGGTTAGATTCACGACTATTCGACAATTCAAATGAAAATGCATGGCTTCTGTAACGTGTTTTTCTAGGACCATGAATTTGAAAACAAAATGGTTATTAAATGGTGGCGGCTGAATTGAATAAATATGCAGTGAAAGATGTATCTTTACAATTAAAAACAATATTTGTCTTAAAGCTTGCGGGTTACGAGCATCCGTCTTTATCTATGAAGCATGTTTGATAATATTTAGTTCATGATGGTTCATCATTCTCAAAGACAATTGCGCACGTATGCGAATTGGTATGATTAAATTCAATTGAACATTGTTTAGACAATTTGTCAATCTAATATGACAAGTTCGAGATTTGTACCATATCAATGGTTGACCTTTTAGTCTTGGTAAATTGATCAAGATTGAGATCAAGACTATATCTCTAAATATGGAAGTGTATGGATTTTCTCAAGATATTGATATTCCTAGTCACGGCATGCGTTGACTAAAATGGAATAAACTTATACAATGCATGTATAAATCTTTGGAACATAAGTTGTTATTTTGTCATCTTGATCATGATGAAATTGGATATTGTTGAGACTAATACAATTCAGGCAATTAATTGATAGAAATGAGAAAATTTACTCATAATCATTGGAAATGTATAAATGTTGGAAGAATGCCAACTGGTTATTGAAAGTATATGAATTTTCATGATTATTCCTTTTAGGAATATGGAAAATTACATTAATGATGATAGCCTCAATTAATTTGAAGAAATTAAGTGAGATGATTTATGCAAAATTGTGATTGCATAAAAAATATGACAAATTTGGAATTGGTGAAGTGATGTAGAATATTATAAAATATTCTATGATCAATTAATTTGAAGATGTGTGCCTCTTGTTGGGTTGTCTTTTGAAAACACGACTGATGGATAATTCGTTCATTCAATTTGAATATAGTGAATACATATTATTTAATATGGAATAATACTATCTTGTGAAATGTCACAATGTGATATGTTGCATATGTTTGGAGAAGTTGCAAATCTTGTGAATCAAGATACTTAGTCTTCTTCATTGTTGAATTTAACTTCAATATAAAACCAATAGAGTTGGTTTATGCTTGAAAAGTATTGTTGGTCTATATATTGACCTTAATCAATTATGTTTGATTAAATTCAAGTAATTGAAGTACGCAATTGAAATAAATTGTGAATTGACGACCACTATTTTGAAAGTACTTAAACTTTCACGAAGCATTCGATATGGATATTATCTATTCGATAAATGAATTGAACCATGAAAGAGTTGATGAACTCTAAGTTCAAGTGTAACCTAAAAATGTGAGGGTTAACATCAATGCTTGCGAACTTATATGAAAAGTTCAAGATTTGTGGATGCAACATTATTAGTTGCACATGCATTCCTAATTGAGGAATTGTGGGGGTAACTTATGTTTAAAAGTTACAATTCTCTATAGTTTATAATCATAGAAATATATCTATGAAGGTGAAAAGGTAGAAAATTCTTATGCTAATTATAAGGATGATATACTCTGAGTCTAAAGTGGATGAATGCCAAATGTGTCGTTTGTTTGGATATGCAAGATCAATTGGAATATTTGAAAAATATTCATAAAGTTGAAATGCATTATAATATTTCAATAATGGTATTGAATACCCATGTTTCTGAAATCTACTAATAAAAGTGATGGATTAGTGTAGTGCGTGATAGAAATCCTCTAACATTGTTGTTTGAAATTTATAAAGTCTTAGATAAAGTTAGTTAGAAGCATGTAGCTTCATGAGAGGATTTCTTGGTGGTGACATGTTGTATCTATTAAATCAATCGATCATTGGTTAGCTATATTTGCCGAGATACTAAGTCACATGTAATGGTAAGTCTAGACGTATAAGTCGTAGACATAATACCGTTAAGCAGTCGATCTCAATGGTGTAAACTCGTGATACCTTTAAGAGATTTACCAAGAGATCAAGAATACTGCATATCGAGTGGAATGAGATTAAAGCCTACTACGTAAGAGTTTTTGTAATGGTAACCCTACCTTGTTGACTGGAGATCCCAAGATCCTGATTCAAAGGGACAACTAAGTTATGAAAATTCCATGAAGCACTTAGGAAATTATTCCTACTCATTCCTATGATAATTAAAGTGCTTTCTGCAGAATGATTGAATGTTAAGATACTCTTTTAATGATTCCTATATCTTGATTAAGTCAAATAGAGTAGGACACAATACTCTTAATAGGATATCACCTATGTAAGTGTGAAGTGGGGCCGCTTCAATGAGAATTGTTCGAGACTAAAATTCTCTAAATACTTATGAAACCAAGAGTGGTCAGGGCCAAAATGGACACAATCATGAGAACCATGAACGGTTTAGGGAAGACATTTGTGTGAATACTGTTGTCTTGGCTTACACCAAGGACTGAATGGTTCAAGACGTGACCAATTAGCCAGTAAGTCCGATAGTATTTCACTAAAGGAGGTTCAAGACCAAAAGCTACCTTATCTGATGCAGTGTTTTCCGTCCTCTCTCTTCTAGTGTCTGCACAGTCATTTGCTTTAATTTTCATTCATGTGAGGGATTGTTGGAATTTTGTATCAAAAATTGGTTGTGACCAATTTAAATGATTTAAGCGAAATTCGTTGTTTGGTGAATGAGAAATTAAGCCAAACTTAAATCGTTTAATACTTGAAATTGTTGGAAAAATTGTGTAGAATATTGTGGAATATTCTAGAAGATGTGTGTCTTTTCATATGGAAGATCATGACTTTTGGTATGAGTAACTTCCAATAATTATGTATCTTAATTTCAAGAGATGTGTCTCTAGGTATAGTTGTGTCTTTTGACAAACCTTTCCAACTACTATATATAGATCCCCATGTGTTTGGATTAGAACATACAATTCAATTGATAGTTTCATATCATTCCATTCCATGTTTACAATTTAGTTTTGCATAAAACACTTTGTAGAAGTGATTATTTCTTACATCAAGATCATGATTATGGTAGAGAGGGAACTCCGTTAGAGTTCGTTGATCTAAGTCATTTGGAGTGCTCCTATGGCTTGACGTGGTCGTTGTATTTAGGGAGATGATTGTCAAGAAACCGTTAGCACCGATGCGGGGCAAATTCATTTTAAGGGCAAAGTGTCAAACACTTGCCTCGACCGATCGCATCACTTGCATCTTATCTTTCTTTTTCCGATTTCATTCTAATTTAGTATTTTGATTTCGGAAAGTAACTAATATTCTTTTGATTTCATGTTAAGGTTTGAATTAAAGAATGGCACGCGTTCAAGATTGGAAAGTGATGAATTCATATTCATATATTCGAAGTCGGTAATTCACTAATTTGTCTTCTCAAATTAGATTTCGGTAAGTCGAATGATATTTCGATTTCAAGCATATTAACGTCATGTTCTTGATGAATATAATATACACATTATCGATGTAATATCTCCTAAAATTAGTAGCTACTAAAAGTATTAGCCACAATAATACTGTTATTGAGAATATAATTGTAAAGACAATTTTGTGTTATATTCTTTAAAAGTAAGTGAAATAAATTTATTCTTGCATAGCTTTTAAACTAAAGTTTTGATTAATTATAGAGAAAATTGCTACAAAAATTCTCTTTCATAATGGAGATGAAAATTGTCCACAAAGATATTCGAAAAATGTCCAATATTTTTCGAAATGCCAAAATACATCTTCTATGACTAAGTCGTACTTCGTGACATGACCAAGTGATAAACATCATTTGGAAAGGATAGAACGACGATAAGACACAAATCCTCTCCTCGTGGTGCTTGCCATAGTGATCAATGTCATTATCTACTTTGTTCTTGTGTCTTGATGTCATTCATATCCACATCTCCCAAATAAGGTACATTTAGGGTTTACAACAACTCGCTGCACTATATTTCAATTATGTTGGGGATCATGGTTTGGTGCAATTGACATACTCTAGGTGAAAAATATTTGGTAGTTACAAGGAGACGTCAAAAAAATTGCTTCTTGCTACATGAAAATGATGTAGCAATTCGTTATGACTTGGCCTCTAATGTCATACTTGTGGTTGAGGTATTTCGCAGACGACGAAAAATATCTTCTTACTAAAGGAAAATAAATAACACGCTCGATGTCAATGCTTATTTTTGCGATAGTTTAATTATTATGTGCCTTGACGAGTGGGAACATTGACCTTTGATTTTAATCAAATTCGTAATCTCGAAATAAGGATAAGTAATCACTGATAGAATAAAACGTCGGATTTCAAAATGGGTAGTTTTGTCTATTAAATTAGGTCGTTTTTCCATTGTTGGAATCCTCCAAGTAGTGCCTCGTAATGATCACATCATAATCATAACTTCGACGGTTCATAGTTTTATCGCAAGTGATGCATTTTGCGATAATGTTGGGCTAATTCATGGTATCCGAGTATTTGATACCTTAGTTAAATTTGATTAACCTCAAAATTTTCAATGATCTCAATAGTTTCGAAGCAAATATTGTTAAAATCTTACCATCAATGCCTCTCAATTTCGAATACACAAAAATATGAGGATATTAGTACTACTTGAATATATGTAAATTGCGCTAAACATGTTTTATTTCTCTATGATCCATGGCTACATTTACTATATGTATTTACTTATTTTTTCAGGCACTGCTATTACTACACAATTTTGTCTTGCCCTTTGTCATTGCTCATCTTGTTTTGGTTTTGAGTATTGGGAATCTTGAGTTTGAATGTGGAGGTTGCATTTTTACGTTCTTCGAAATATCAAAATAAGGCCCAATGATTTCGTAGGTTACATGCACGGCACAAATTCTAGAAGCATTGAGTTTAATGAACTAGTTCATGGTCTTTTTAAATTTACTACTCCAAAATCAGGGTGTTGGGGTTTTTGCATGGTCGATTTCTCTAGTCAAAGTAAACTAGTGCATCATTGAGTACCACTTGACATCATGTCAAATAATGATTTTACCATGCAGAATTTAAAATAATTTTTTGCGGTGAATAAACGGCTAGGTAAAATATCGACTTTCGAAATGAACGGAATAAAACGATAATGACCGAGACAAAAGTTTGACTCTTTCTCCTTAAGACGATAATGCCCCGCACTGGTATTGACGGTCTTCCGGCACTCGCCTCCTAAGATATAATGACATCGACTTGTAATAATAACACTCTAAATTACAAGATCCGGCGAACCTACTAACGTTTTATATCTCTCTAAAACCGAAGGACTAAAATATACGAAAATAATGTTCGAGACCGAAATACAAAATATGGAATAATGCAAAAAAGAATGAATATAATTTGCAGGAGAGAAAAATCGGAATTGATTTGAAATGAATAAAATCCGAGGTATGGGAACCTATATATAGAAGTTAAAAAGTTATGTACAAAAGATACAACATCCGAAAAGTTATGTCTTAAATAGACACAATCCATTTGGACAGACAATTTAACTGTCAACCCCCAGTTTCTAAAAGATGACACCTGTCGCGTACAATAAATTTAGGGAAATAAATAAAATAAATAAATATATTATTTTAAATAATAATAAAATATTATAATTCAAATATTATTTTACCAAAAAATATATACCAACTTGGGACAAGCCCAAAAGCCCACGACCCGTGCTGTGCCGTGTCTAGCCGAGTAGGTCAACTAACGAAACCCACTAAAATAATTGGTCAAAAGTTGGTCAAACCAACTAATTAAAACCAATTGGGAACACATCATTATTTTACGAAGATAATGCAAGTCAATGTATTAGAGGATATATTGGTTCATTGTCTCCTCGTTATGTCCACAAGCGATACTAACATTTGGGATTTCTCTAGTCGAGGTTAAAAATTGTTATTCTCACACCTCAACTTGTGAATGCATGTATTTTTAACCTGTTCTTTTGTTTGCATTTAATTTCGTGTTGGTTGTTAGGATACACATGGAATTCAAATATCCAGTAGACGAGGAACTTATCTACAAAGCAATAATCATGCAGTTCATGAGGTATAAAATACTTGCAAAACTTTGGTCATCTCTTAGTGAAGAGTGCGTGGCTAGATTTGACACGTCTTCCCTTAGAGCCTTTGCAGCATTGTCGAGGTTGAATTTCTCCAGTAAACTTGTGCACAAAATGAGGGTGCCAGAAGCGAAATCGGATGTGATTCATGTTTAATAGAAATGTCTTTATATTCTAAATAGAAGAACTTGTCATGATTACAAGCTTAAGACGTAGAGCTATACCAACACAAAAAGAATAGAGCATCTAGTTGCGAAAACGTAGGTTGACTGACGCACACCTTGGTAGGTGGGACCGTATCACTCACAATCAATTGAGGATAGCCTAAGAATAAGGATTAAGCTAGACGTACAGAAAATCGTTTACAGAAACTCTACAGAAATTCAAAAGGCTACCACGTGTGGCTGAAAGGAAAAGGAAAGAACTATTGGCCTTTGAAGAAAATTATTCATAAATTCATTAAATTACTTATGTTTTTGTCCAAACTTTCGGGCGCACTATGGAATATCAAACAAAATCGAAATATTACATTCTTAATACCATTTTGAAGTATTCACGGCCTAGTATATTACGTCGTTAATGGTGTGCGAAATAGATTATTGTAGCAAATGTTACGACGTGTCAAAGTAGGCCGTTCTAAACTAATATTTCGAGAATTTCGATAACAAGCTAACTTTAAAAATTCTTCAACGATTGTACGCTAGCCGAATCCATAAATCTTCTATATCCTCTCGAAGCTTATTTCGAGAACTATATCATAGACATATTGAATGATTTAAATGAATATCGAAAATATTTAAAAGTACGTCAAACGTGTATTAAAAAGAAGCGCATAACTCGTCTTTTTTTATAATTTATCTCATTTTATTAGGAAATTTTTTATGTGGTATGACTTCAATTTTTTTTCTTTTTTACATAAAAATTCCTAATAAATTTTTTATTACTTTATATGGGTTATAAATTGTTATACTACTTTTTCATCTTGATTATTTTTAAATCCGAAAAAAATTTATATATAAAAAAAGAATCGATCATTTTTAGGAATTTTTTTTTATTATTGTTACTTTATTAAATTTTTATTATTGTTACGTCAAAAAATTTATTAGGAAATTTTATTAGGAAAAATTTTTAGATTTAGAAATTTGTCAGGCAAAAATAAAAAACATTAAAAAAATAATTGATTTTTTTTTAAAAGACGAGTTATACGTTTCTTTGTAATACACGTTTGACGTACTTTTAACTATTTTCGATATTCATTTAAATCATTCGATATGTCTATGATATAGTTCTCGAAATAAGCTTCGAGAGGATATAAAAGACTTATGGATTCGGCTAGCGTACAATCGTTGAAGAATTTTTAAAGTTAGCTTGTTATCGAAATTTTCGAAATATTAATTTGGAACGGCCTACTTTGACACGTCGTAACATTTGCTACAATAATCCATTTCGCACACCATTAACGACGTAAAATACTAGGCCGTGAATACTTCAAAATGATATTAAGAATGTAATATTTCGACTTCGTTTGATATTCCATAGTGCGCCGGAAAGTTTGGACAAAAACATAAGTAATTTAATGAATTTATGAATGATTTTCTTCAAAAGCCAACAGTTCTTTCCTTTTCCTTTCAGCGACACGTGGTGGCCTTTTGAATTTCTGTAGAGTTTCTGTGAACCAGTTTCTGTACGTCTAGCTTAATCCTAAGAATAATGTCAACATATCTTAGTTTGCGACCATACTCAAAATTTTTGTTAAGTCGAAATTACATAATTGATAATTTCTTTAGTCAAAATCAAATCCTAATTAAATTGTATTAGGAGTTTATCGAGTTGTAATTAAAATAAAAATAGGAGCTATTGAATCCTAATTACAGTTAAAAGAGTTGACATTGGTAGTATAATCCTTGAAAGAGTCCAAGATATCCAAGAAAATCACATATGATCAAGGGAATACAATTAGAAGTCTAAAGAGTATCAAAAAACCACACAAGTTATGTTCCAAATTCTGAGTAGCAACTTGTAACGCATTTTTCACATAGAAAACATTGGAATTTCGATAAAGATATTCTAGAAGAATTATAGCCCATTGAATTAGCTTTCCATCGCATTTTGAATCATCTCAATTGAATATGAGGAGATAAAGTTATGAGAAAAAATTGATAACTCTCAGCTGTCACTCGCCTTTTGTTAGCCTTGGGCTCGAGCGACGTGGTTTATCCAAGGAACAGTAATATTCGATTTTCAAGCTTATTTTGAGTTCATTTTTCATCACAAACATTACCAATTATAAATATACACTCTATGGGATGTCAAAAAGTGTGTTGATTCAAATTCATTGATGATCCAAAACATTCATTATTTCCAAGATTCAACCACCACATATTACTTGATCCATAAATTCTTCCAAAATATATTTTGTTGACTAAGCCATATTGTTTCATATTAAACCACATATGAAAACACACAAAATCTTTTGGTCAAATACCAAATCAATTAATCAACTGGAGATAAATCGATACCCGAAATCGGGGAACTGTTACAGAAGCACAAATTTAGGAGGACTAATGTGAGGTACTAGAGTAGCGATTTGACTTTAGAAACACGCAGTCCAGGATAGATAAGGTATAAACCAATAGTGTTTTGAAGGAGCACAACTCCAGTAGGATCAAGGAAAGCTGTAAGAATTGATGTCAGAAGTTCTACGGGGTAGACTGGTTTGGACCATACTCTAAATTTGTTTAAATTTATAGTGGATTACTGACAAATTTACTGGTCTGGAGTTTTTACTTAGTTGGGAAATCTCCATGATCATCTTTGGTATTTTTTATTGCTTTAATTATTGGTTGTAGTATTCAAATTTACGATAAATTGTCTTGTTTGATTTAACCATCTAGAAACAATTAAAAAATGACTTGTTGCTTTCAATTGTCATTCCAAACGTGGATATAAATAATTTAAAACTTACAAGTGGTATCAGAGCCTTATTTGCGATCATTGACCGTAATTGTCAAGATGAGTCAGTCATTGTTTGTTCATCCTTATTTTAATGACAGTAATTATGCATATTGGAAGGTTAGAATGAGAGCTTTCTTTAAGTCTATGGATGAACGGGTTTGAGTGAGATCTCAGAATGGTCGAACCGCACCATGTACCACAGTTGCAGAAATAGCTACCCCAATTGATATTTCCACTTAAGTTAAGACAGATTTAGATGAGTGTAATTGGAATAGTAAAGGGCTTCATGCTCTATTCATGGCTGTATCACCTGAATAATTCAGACGTGTATTGATGGGTGAGACTGCAAAAAAAGTTTGGGATATTCTTGAGACCACACATCAGGGAAGTTAAGAACTCTAAATTACAGATGTTGAATACTAGATATGAGGAAATTAAGATGAGAGATGATGAGTCTTTTGATGATTTCTATGCTAAACTAAAATGATATAGTTAATTTTAGCATCAATTTAGGTGAGTGAATTCCAGAGACTAAGATTGTGAGAAAAGTGATGAGATCTCTACCTGAGAAATTTAGATCTAAGATGACTGCTATTGAAGAGAGTAAAGACCTAGATGCAATTAAAATTGAAGAACTCGTAGGGTCTCTCCAAACATATAAACTTAGGCTAGCTCAATCTAAGAAAGACAAATTTATAACTCTCAATACAGTTAGGGAAGCTGTGAGTGACACCTCTGATGATGAAAAACTTAAGGATGAGGACCTTGCCTACCTTGATAGGAAATTTAAGAAATTCCTTAATAAGAAGAACAGATCTTCTGAGAGATGGAAGGGTGAATCTAGTATACCTAGGAAAGATGAATGTGAGAAGAAAAATACTCGAAATTCTTGGAAGAGGTCTGCGAGGTGTATGAGTTCCAGGAATTTGGTCATGTGAAATCTGAGTGTCCTAATCTAAAGACAAAGCTATGAATATTACTCTCACTGATGACGAGTCTGGCTCGGATAATCAAAGTGAGAAGTCCTCTCATAATGAGAATGGGAATATATGGCATTCAGTCTGTTGTTAAGAATGAGTCACTTGAGGATATAGAGAAATCTGATTCTTCACAGGAAGGGTCAGAAGATGAGCGTGACATATATGAAGCTTTTGATGAGCTGTTTTAGGATTTCCTTAAGTTGAAAAAGGTCAATAGTGCTGCTTTTAATAAGTTACATAAGATTGAGCTAGAGAGAGAGAGAGAGAGAGAGAGAGAGAGTCATATTTGACCTTCAGGAGTCTACTGAAAACCTTAGTAAGTTAAGATTAGTCAATGAGAATTTAGAAACTTAGGTTAAAACTCTAACGAGCGACTTTGAAAAATCTAATGCTCAACTTATTTCCTTCATGATTGGATTTCAGAAACTTAATAATCTTTTAGAATTGAACAAGCATGTTGGAAATAAGGGAGGTTTAGAATATAATCAGACTGATCATAACACTGCCAGTACTTCCAAGACTGCTTTTATCACGGCACCAACCAACCTAGGTATGGTACAAAGGGTATCTTAGGACAGAGGCCTACTAGACGTCATAGGACCAAGGAGCCCAGAAATCAATACCAGCAACCAACGTAGATTTGGACCTAGGTTTATCCTTACGTATCACAATTGTGGTGAGTTTGAACACTTAAGACCAGGTGTCACAAACTTTTGAAAAGAAATAGAAGTCAGAATATATCTAGTCTGGTTGACTATCTTACTAATCGATTAGTTAATTGACTGAGCTGATGACACAATTGACTAGAATTAATTTAGCTTCTCGAAAAGTCTGGGTGAAGAATCCTATAAAGAAATTGTCAATAAAAATCTTCAACAGACTCATTCAGGATTAATAATAATAGGAGTAAAAGGACTTCATAGGGAAAATTTAGGAGCTAAAGTATAATATGTTTATATGATAATAGATTTACAGACATAGAACAAGGATTATTAGAAAGCATAGAATTAGACGTAAATAATAAAGGTAGAATAGTATATTATACCCCTGATTAATTAGTCAGAACAATTTTTTTTGTACAAAGATATTAAAATAGGAATAAAAACTATAAAGAATATCAAATGAAAAGAGACGAAGATAATTTATTAATTTGCACAAGATTCATAGGGAGACTTAGTGAAAATAGCACTACTAACTATAAATTAGAAATAATTAAATAATTACATTTTTAGGACAAAAAGGTATAAAAGCTATCCCAAAAAAGAAATGCTCTTCGGAAACCAATGCAGGATTAGATTGGAACTTGGGAAATTTTCTAGAAAAATCGATATTAGTACCAAAAGATAATATTATGTATAAAAATAGTAATGGAACTCTAAGTATTAGATTTGGAAATTATAATTATCAAGCAGAACAAACAAAGGATAATGAAGAAGGAGGAGGAGGAGGAGAATGTGGATATTTTGAAATAGAAGACTATGAAAGTGAAGATGAGGTTAATGCATTAAATGAAGATAGTGAAGAAGACGAAAGTGAAGATGATGAAAAAGAATTTGGATATATAGATATGGAATATTATAGAAATCTTAGAAAAGATAGAGAAATAAAAATTAGAATGTTAATAGAAAAAGACCAAGCAAATATAAAAACTAAGATGGACGAAACCAATAAAAGAACTAAAAGGGAAACGGATCAAGAATTTAAAAAAAGAAAAGAACCCATGAACACGGAATACGATATAGGAGGTAAATACCTTTTCCCCCTACTAGAGAATATGAATGGGAAGACAGAAGATATAGAAAGCCCAGGAAAGAGATGACAGAAGAAGGATACAAGTCTACCATTAGCAAGTGATAGAGGATTAATTTTAGAGTTAAACAATTATAAACCTCAAGACAGACCTAGCACTATAACTAAATGGGAAAATTCTGTATAAGAGCATACCTATAGAAATTACAGTAGAAGAAATGTGGGCTTATTTAGAAACTTATTTAGGAAAAATAGCGTTAGATATATATGTTAATGTTAAAAATGGCTGGAGGAGATAACCCTAGAAATTTTACAAGTTTTATTAGAGAATTAATTATAGGATCTGATCCTAGTAGAGACAACACTTATGAACAAAATAAAGTCTTATAAGATTTGAAACAATTAAGCATTAATAATATGAAATATATACAACCATTCTTATTAGACTTTGAAAGATTAGCAAGTACATCAAGATTAGCACTAGATGTACCTATACTTGAAAGATTATATAGAAAGATACCCCCTCCATGGAATGATAAAATTAAATAAGATTTAGAATCAAGACCAACGAAAGAAGTAACTATTAGGGCTACCATAAAATTTATAATAGATAAACTAAAAGAATATTATATAGAAGAGATAGCTAGAAGGCAAATAAAGAAATTAAATTATTCTTTTTGCTTAGATTTATATACACCACAGACCTATGATCATAGAAGGAGAAAGAAGAAATTATATAAAAAAGATAAAAATATATATATAAATATAGAAGACAATATCAAGATAGAAAGAAACAATAAAAGACCTAACTATAAGGGTCTGTTTGATTCGTATAGTTTTCCATGGAAGTAGGAAAATATTTTCCTACTTCCACTTTTTTGACTGTTTGATATGCGAAATTTTCCACGAAAAATGTTTTCCTCTCTTTTTCTAGGTACAACCCTTTGATGCACAAATGGTGGAAAATGTTTTTTCACCTAGTAGGTGGGAAAACATTTTCCACATTTTTTTTTTGTTTTTTTTGTTTTTTGCAATGGGAACAAATTATAGATACAATAGTAAAAAAAAATTTCACTTTTATTGACAACTTTCATACAAAACAAAGTCAAACGAAGAATATTCGGTATGGTAAATTTTTTTTTTTTCAAATTTTTTTTTTTTTACAATTGGAACACATTTTAGACCCAATGGTAGAAAAAATTATTACTTTAATGGACAAATTCCATAAAAAACGAAGCCAAATGGACACCAAACTTTCAACATTTTCCATGGAAAATTATACCAATCAAACACAATTAATTACAATTCCCAATAAAACATTTTCTAAGAAAATCAATTCCCTGTAAAACATTTTCTTTCCATCCATTTTCCACCATTGCAATCAAACGGACCCTAATAGATACGTTAGAAAATCAAAAACAAAAAAGGATTGTAAATTTTATATTTGTGGAGACCCTAAACATTTTGCTAATAAATGCACAAATAAATATAAAAATAAAGGAGTAGCTAAATCCATAATAAATGAAGACATACAGTGTAACATTATAGAGTTATCTGATAATCAATCTTATAGTTCAGTATATAGGATTTATACAGATGACGAATTAGAAAATTTAGAATTATAAGTAGCTCTGAAGATAGTTTAGAAGAATCAGATTTTTTTTCTATTCTCGATACAAAAGTGATGAATATAGAACATGAATGTGTCCGTGAATGGATTAGAAGACAATGATCAATGATGGATATCAGCAAGAACTATAAAATATACCCAGGACATAAAAATAGGAATCAATGTAAAAATTGCCTAGAAATTCAATGTAATGAATGTTTAGGAATTAAAGAATAAGCTAATAATAATAATAATAATAATAATAATAATAATAATAATAATAATAATAATAATAATAATAATAATAATAATAATAAAGGCTATAGTAAAGATATAGAAAAGTTAGAAAATACAAACAATAGAATAGATAAAATATATGAAACAATAGGAGAAATACAATATAAGATTAGAAATTTAGAAACAAAAAGAAAATAACATATAGATAAATACACAGAAAATAATTACTTAGAAACAGAAAATCAAGAAAAAATAATTTATCAAATCTCTAAGGTAAATAAAATGATAAAACTAAACTTAATAGCTTTAATAGACACAGGTTAACATTTAACATAATTAGAAAAGATTTATTTCCAGAAGATTGTAGGCAAAAACTAGAATATGAAATAAGAGGAAGTCAAATGGATGGTAGTAAAATGGAATTTAAAAAAAGACTTTTTGATATCTGTAAAATCAAATTTCAAGAAAGACAGTATAATCTAACAACTACATTAATAAGGGAGTTAATAAAAGACGAATTTGTTATAGGGATAAAGTTCTTATTAAGTAGAAATTGAAGTTTAACAATCACCCCCGACGTTATAATTTTTGAAAAAGACACTTCTATTATTAACACTGTAGACTCATCAGAGTTACGAGCGAAGCGTGATGGAGCCTTACATCCAGAACCATAAACAGATGCAGATGAAAATCTAGAAAGTTTGGAATATTTAAAGCATTTATCTTTAGAAACCTTAAAAACCGATTTCGTACCAAGAACCAATTCTGAGCCTTAAAAAAAGAAAAAAAAACCAAAGAATTAATAAGTTTCAATAAAACATCATCTATGGTGGATGGTATAGATAGAATTTTAGAATTAGCTAAAAAAAATACAGATAGTTGGAGAAGACCTTATAAAACATTGGGATAAAAATTAAAATTGAAGCTAAATTAGAAATCATAATGAAAATATAAAAATAAGAACGGCAAAAATTAAACATACAAATCAAGACATAGAGGATTTTAATATACAGATTAGAGAGTTATTAGATCTAAAAGGTAATAAGACCATCTAGTAGTCAATATAGATCTGCAGTTTTTATGGTTAGAAATCACAGTGAAATTAAAAGAGGTAAAGCAAAAATGGTTATATATTATAAAAGATTAAATGATAATAGTATAGAAGATGGATATAAGATACCAGATAAAGATATGTTAATAAATAAAATACAAAATAGTAAAATATTTTCGAAATTTGATTGTAAATATGAATTTTGGCAAATAAAAATGGCAACATCTTTTACAACACAACTAGGACATTTTGAATGATTAGTCATGAATGGTTATAAATTATAAAAGATTAAATGATAATACTATAGAAGATAGATATGAGATGTAAGATACCAGATAAAGATATGTTATTAAATAAAATACAAAATAGTAAAATATTTTCGAAATTTGATTGTAAATCTAGATTTTGGCAAATAAAAATGGTAAAAGATTATATTCCTTGGTCGGCTTTTAGAACACTACTAGGACATTTTGAATGGTTAGTCATGCATTTTAGATTAAAGAATGCACCTTCTATTTTTCAAAAGAAAGATGGATAGTATTTTTAATTCTTTTCCATTTATTTGCGTATATATAGATGATATCTTGGTACATAGTAAAAATCAGAAAGAATATATGCAACATTTAGAAATAGTTTTAAATAAATTTATAGAAAACGGTCTAATTATAAGTAAAAAGAAAATGGAAATAAATAAAAAAATTGAATTTTTAGGAATAATTTTAGGAGAATGAAAAATTCAGTTGCAACCACATGTAGTACAAACAATTTTACAGTTTCTAGACATAGAAGAAACTAAAAAATTACAAGCCTTTTTAGGAATTTTAAATTATGCTAGATATTTTATTAAAAATTTAGGAAAGAAAGTAGGACCATTGTATAGTAAGATATTTAGTAAATGACAAAAATATTTTAATGAGTCAGATATAGAGTTAGAAAAATAAAAGAAGTTAAAAATTTACCGCTATTAGAATTACCGTTAGATAGCGAATATAAAATAATAGAAACAGATGGATGTGAACTAGGATGGGGAAGAATTTTATATTCCAAACCAAATAAATACAGCGATAAAAAAAGAAGAAAAGATTTGTAGATATGCTAGTATAAAATATAAAATAAAAGGAAAATACTTAACTAGTTTATATTATGAAATAATGGCCATCATACATAGTATAGAAAGTTTTAAATTTTTTTTAAATGTCGAATTCACAATTAGAACAGACTGTGAGGTCATAGTAAAATTTATTAAAAAGACAAATTTTGATAAAATAAGACATAAACGATGGTTAAAATTATATGAGATATTAAACATCTATAAAATTAATATAGAACATATAGACAGAAAAAATAATATTTTGACTGATAATTTAAGTAGACAAGTTATTAATTTTTTAACCCATTATTTTTATGATGCAGATGGATCAGAGGATGATGAACTTTGAGAATGTCACTCTAAGAGTGGCCCCACAAGAATCTAATATTCGATTCAGAGAAAATAATTTAGAAAGACTACCAGAAAGGGAGCGCCGTCTACTAGATAATATATGGATGACGCGTGACTCTAAGAAAAAATTAAACAGCATTAATGCATTAGCTAATTATTTTAGACAGATTCATTATCAAGTAGAAATCAGAAATTTTAGTTTCTTTACAGTAATTAAAAGTAGAAAAGCCTTGTATATATAATTATTGGCCAGAAGTATTGCAACAAGTAGAAAGATTTCCGAACCCTTTTTTCAAAGGATTTTACACATTAGAAGAAGCTTTAAATTTTTGTAGAGAAATGATAGGATTTAACTTTTATATATCTAAAAGAGTTAGGCAAACTATGCAACCCTCTAGTTCTCAAGCGTCATCTTCAATACAACTTTGTGATAGTTGTGAAACTATGACCGAAGTTAGAAATTTAAATCTTAGAAAGCGGTCATTAGAAGAAAGATTATAGATTCTTGAAAATGAAATCTCTTCATCACAACAGACTATTAGTAAAAATCAACATGAGATTCTTCAACTACATGACAGTTTAGAAATATTAAATTCTAAAAATATTGTTGAAAGACCTATCTTTAAAGATATCGCATCTACAAGTAGAAATTATTCTAATAAAATAGAAAGATTTATTGAATTAACATATTTTACAGCTGCAAAACAAGAAAAAACTTTTTATGAATTAGAACAGAAAATTGGCGATAGTTCCAGTATTGTTCGAAGTGCAATAAAGGAGTCAGTTATACAAGAAATTATCGATTTCTCTCAAATTCTAAACTATTACCACAACGAAAATCTATACTTTCTTAAACATGGCCCCAAATATGAATCAGTCAATAATTCAGCTTTTCTCAGACATAATTATCCTACAATTTCTTTTGACAATACAATTTTTGAAGAAGAAGACCTTTTTTATCCAACTTTAAAATTCGGCATGATAGACACCATATACGTTCTAAACAGATTCTTTAGATTTTTTTCCACCCAAACTTAAACAGATTCTTAGCCAGTTAAAAGACCACCCTTTGATGATTCAATTTATTTTCAAACCACCCCTTGTAAATAATGGCATAATAATTTCAGTTTATCATCATATATTAATATACGAAGGAGCCAAAAGATTCCGAACTTCCAAAAAGACCAATATAAAGACAAAAGTTAGATATATTGATTACGAAAGACGAATCTCAGAGATCGTGGCAATAATGGAAGCTCAAAATAATAATTCTAGACTTGTAACTCAATTGAACAATTGAGTTATTTTTGTCAAGAGCATCTTGCTTTAAGGGTTAAAATAGAAAAAATTCCAACGTCTAATATTGAACAAAAGCAACTATATCTGATGACTTTTCAAGAAATAAATGATGAATCAACAAAGGCAATCAGACACAGAAGAAGAATAATACATGTCAGACGGCCAAACTAATGAAATGGATGAAGACCTAGAAGAAGCCTACATAAATTTGATGATGGACATATTGGCAATAAAAGAAGAAAAGACAAGCAACAAACATGCATTTAAAGGAGAAAAAACATGAAGAAAAGCAAAAGTCAGATGAATAGTTTTCGAAGGACAATTATCATGCCAAAAAAGTAAAAAAGATAAAGCCAGACGATGAAGTTTTCAGAAAGAATCTCACAGGTGTAAAGAAACATTTAATTCTTTGATTACACACCATTCACCTGTAAAGTGATAACATTATTTTTTTTTTTACAAATTGTAAAGTTGAAAAGACGTGATGTACCAACAAACATAAGTACCAACATCACTCACACAAAGAAGACACACCGAGAAAAAATAACAGCATAGCATACTATAACACTTGCACTAAAAAATTCAAAGACATCTTTGTAAATTCAGATCTTGTAAATTTGAAGATTTCAGAAATAAAAAGTAAGTTCTTTTCATACTTTTTCTTGTTCATAATTTTCGTTTACTTTATTTAATTTTCGGGTAAGGCCTAAAACGGGAAATACCAAGAGCTTGTTTGGGAGAGATTTTTGGGGGGAGAATTGATTTTGAATAGTGATATGATAGGAAATGTGTGGTTGAAAAAAAGAAAAAATTATTGATGTGATGGAAAATATTATTTTATTGAAGAATGTGTGGTTGAAAATGAGAATTAATTTACTGTAGAAAAATTTAATTCCTCCCAAACAGGGCCCAAGTAAGTAAGTAATTAATTTATTCAAAAGCATTAGATTATATTTTTCAAATAATCTTAACGCTCTTAGCCTCTTTGTTCTGGATTCCATGACCAAAAAGATAAATAAATATTACCTCTAAGTTAAGTTGGCTATCCTACTTATTAAGCCCCCGTTTGACACCTATTTTTTTTTATCTCATTCTCATTCTCATTTTTCTACAGTACTCATTTCTAACCACACATTTTCCAAATAAAATAATATTACACATAAACCCAAAAATTCTTCTTACTTTTTAACCACACATTCTTTACATCAATCACTATTCAAAAACTCATTCTTCAAAAGAATGGGTGCCAAACAAGCCCTAAGTAAGTTTTAAACATGATGAAATTTTTTTTTGGTTGTAGTCTTAAGCCTTTTTAGAAGGTCAAGAAAAAAGTTGAGAGAGAGTTAAAAAAAAAAATATTTGAAAAAATTAATTTGATGAACGGTAAATTACTCTAAGGCCATTACAAATATATCTTTTTTTTTATTCTTTGCATATCATTTTTCATTGATTTAAAGTTTTGAAACTTACTTACATGAGTTTAGTGACACTTTTCACACATGAAGGACTTATACAATTTACTTCATCTAGGTTTAAAATAAGTTATATGAGAAAAGTTTACTTGTTTATAAACTATGCATGTATAAGTAAGCAAATAACTATTCAAATGATAAAGTCGAAAATCTATGAAAAATTAAAAAAATAGTTGATCTCAAAATTGAATTTTTTTTTTCTCCCATCCCACATTTTTACATAATTTTTGCATCATTACACAAGTGCATATTTTTTTTTACTCATTCGTCTATGTGTTTGACATGATTATTATATTTCTTTTGTTCATGACAAAAGGGAGAAAGATGTGCATTTATTTCAGAGAATTGATTATATGAGTAAGGGAGAATTTTAAAAATTTTGATTGATAGATGACTTAGGGAAAGTCATATATGATATAGTTGCTGGAGTTTTACTATTGATATAGTGTTGTGTTTTGTCTATATTGATATAAAATTCTATGGTTTATTTTCAAATTTATAATTCCATGATATTGCATATTTCGGTGTTACACGTGTTTTATTATGTGTTTTTTTATTTTGTTTTGATTTAGTTTTTTCTTGCTTTTCATAGGTATTATGGTTTTCAAGTGTTTTAGGAAATAGATTGACCAAGTATTGAAGAAAATATTGGAAATTTATTTTTGAGTAATTTTTAAACTTATTGACTTTGAAATAAATAATTTTGTCACGAAATGTCAAAGGGGGAGATTGCTAAGTCCAAATTACATAATGACAATTTCTAAATTTGTAATTGATAATTTCATTAGTAAAAGTTAAGTCATAATTGGATTGTATTAGGAGTTTATCAAATTGTAAAGTCAAAATGAAAGTTATTGAGTCCTAATTAAAGTCAAAAGAGTTGGAGTTGGTAGTATAGTTCTTAAAGGAGTCCAAAATGTCCAAAAAGATCACATATAATCAAGGGAATGCAATTAGAAGTTGAAAGAATGTCAAATAGCCACACGAGTTATGTTCCAAATTCTTAGTGGCACATTGCAAAGCATTTTTCAAATAGAAAAAATTGGAATTTGGACAAGGCTATTTCTAGAAGAATTATAGCTCATTGAAGTAGCTTTCCAACACATTTTGAATTACCTCAGTCATATATTGAAAGAGAAAGTTATGAGAAAAATACTGATGACTACTCAGCTATCGATCGCCTGTTGCTGGCCTGGCGCTCGAGCAACGTGGTTAATCGAGAAATAGTAATATTCGATTTTCAAACTTTTTTGAGTTCCTTTTCGTCCCAAATATTACTAATCACAAGTATACACCCTATGAGACATCTAAAAGTGTGTTGAATCAAATTTATTCTGTAGAGATCAATTCTTTGATGATCCAAAACATTCATTGATTCTGAGATTCAAGCATAACATATTACTTTATCCATAAATTCTTCCACAACTTATTTTGTTGATCAAGTCATATTGTTTCATATTAAATCAAAGATCAAAACACACAAGATTTTTTTATCAAACACCCAACCAGTTAATCTATCGGACATAAATCGATACCAGAGATCGAGAACTGTTGCAGAAGCACAAATTCAGGAAGACTTGGGTACAAGGATTTAGGATCTGGTGTCAGGAACACGCAGTCCAGGAGTGATAAGGTATAAATCAGGAGTCGGAATTTGTTTTGAAGGAACGCATCTCCAGTAGAATAAGGGGAGAATGCACGAATTGAGGTTAGAAGTTCTACGTGGTAGACATGTCTGAATCGTACTGTAAGTTTGCTTCGATTTATAGTAGAATACTGATTGGCAAAGTGCCCGCAATTTTTACCCAATTGGGGTTTCTTTGTGATTATTTTTGGTGTTTTTTATTACTTTAAATATCGATTGCGGTATTCAAATTTAGAATAAATTGACCGTTTAATCTAACCATTAGAAACAATTAAAAAGTCACTTGTTGCTTTTAATTGTATAATTCTGTATGTGAATCTAAATAATTTAAAACTTAAAATTTGAAATAATCTATTGTCATTGGTCGAGGAAGAGGAAGAGGAAGAGGAAGAGATACCCATTCTTGTACCTATGACATCTTGAATGAAATCCTCATTTATTTGATGCTGAAAGACTTTAGACTACCCACAACATCCACGTTAAAGAAGGGAAAGAGAAGCCACAAATACATATTTCTAGGCTTCCTGTTGTAGCATCAAGTATGCATACCTTGTAAGTCTATTTGTTCTCCTTTCAACCGATATTATTTCTTAATTGTGAGGTTCATTTTTAGTGGTGTAGCTATGTGCATGTAACACAATCTTAGAGATCAGCATGCATTTTAGAATGAAAATTTGCAATCTAAGGATACGAAGTTTGATATGGTACTTCAATGATTGAGCAGATAAGAGGTCCTTGATTTTCTGAATGCAAACTAGCTAGCATGACATGGATTCTATGCTATCTACTGAATGGCTATATAACTCAAACAGAACTCACCCATCCTTTTAGGCATAGTGCATGAAAACTGATAAGTACGTTTTACATACTTATTTACTGTTAAAACATGAGCAATTGTTGATTAATATGGTTGGAATATAGCTTAATTTTAT
This sequence comes from Fraxinus americana, assembly GCA_035079005.1. NCBI lineage: Eukaryota > Viridiplantae > Streptophyta > Magnoliopsida > Lamiales > Oleaceae > Fraxinus > Fraxinus americana. The sequence goes on from CM068716.1 coordinate 20,481,414, forward strand.
GCAATTCATGTTTTGCAGGACAAGTGATGAATGTGGCGGAAATAATGAGAAATAAGTGAAAAATAACCAGAATGGAAGAAAGTGAAAGTTCAAGGACTAAAGTGCAAGTACTCAAAAATTATGTCGGGGCTCACGATGAAGATTGGGTCGATTGGAAGCAATTAGAAGTAAAAAAGGAATGGAATATTATCAAAATCAATTTCCAATTCGCACAAGATATATTCCAAATTTTTAGCCGAAAATTGTGACCCATTTTTGGCATAGTAAAAGTCCGAATTGGAAAAGAACTATTTCTAACAAAGTTGTAGCTCTTTGAGTTGTCTTTCTAACGCATCTTGAATCATCTAAATTGAATATTGGAAGAGAAAGTTATAACCAAATTACTGATTGCTGTGCAGAGACAAAAAATCCGCGCGCGATAGCAACTTTCCTTATTCGATTAGAACTCTTTTGGAAACCAATTTGGACGTAATTTTCATCCAATTTCCGACTCTTACAAATACTTAACAGCAGAATACAGATGGAGAAGGCCCCTATACACCATTCTTCTACTCTTTGACTCAAGAAACTCATGGAGAACTAAAACCCTTGATGAAGCTACGAAGGAACTTGATTGGAATTGGTGATTTCATGTCTTTTATTCATTTAATTTGATCTTTTCAGTGTCAAACAATGCTAAAATTTAGATTTTCATTCTCTTAAATTTATATTGAAATCGGTTTAATATTTACAAGATTTTTCATGAATTCAGTCATGTTTTTTTCATTGTTCAATCAAACTATTTATTGAGTTTCAATTTCAATTGTTGAGATTTGTTTAACAATTATTATATCCTTCATAGATCCAGTCATACTTCTTCTATTGTTAGATTAAACTGTTGTTGAATTTTAATCTCAATTTCACTTTATTGGTGGATTGATTACTGTCTTATGCTTGACGTATATGGTCGATCTTTGATCTTATTCTAATAAAATTGTGCGAATATGTCTTAAGTCTAAATTCTAGGATTACATTTGTAAATTAAATTGATTTTCACGATATATCTTCCGATTAGAGTGACGGGATGAAAGCCTCTAATTGTGTTATAAAAATGAATAATTGATATGATTGATCCAATCCAATTGAGGGAATTCCGATGCTTCACCGCTTCGAATTATTGATTTTAATTTCACGTTTCAATATTGAATTTTATTACACATTTGAGAGAACAATTCAGCCTTTTTTATCCTTTAAATATTCTTCCATCTCCCTGTAGATACGACACCCCAAAGCTGTGCTACAACTACCGCGTTATTCTTTGGGCGTAATCAAAAACCAATCCTAATAATCCACCACTTTTTTTTAGAAGCCTCCAGCACAATGATCGAAATAATTGAATAAGACCCCAATGACCACCTTAAGACGATTAAATGTGCCTCTCCAACACTACAAAGTGATGCTCCACTTAAGCATCCCATAGATGACAACAACTACAAGGTTAAGCTCCACCTAGAGACCCCTATGGATGACCAATGTGACATCTTTAGATGCGACTATCCAAGTTGCATCTGAGCAGTAGCATGAATTAGATATATTAAAGATAAATGGAACGGGTAGAATGCGCAATCCAATAATCATACTTTAAATGCCAATCTGAAAAATAAGAAATGAATCCCGTCTTGTAAATGTCCCGCTAAACCATCTTTTCTTGCCACTCTTTGGCCTACTAAAATAGCATAAACTTTTAGTTAACCTATTGGATTCTCCCTTCTATTGCAACGAGTAGTTTCCAGATACATCAGCCAATGGAATGCAAAAAGAGAAGCTTCACCACCTATAAATCAATAGTGATAGGAAATGCTAGATAGAGGTATGATTCATAATTGCAAGTCCATTCGATGACACAACAAGGATCAGTTGACAACAATGAAATTTGATGGCACTATACGTCGCTTCATATTACAACATAATATTTCGATAGCATTCCTAATGGATCAAAAAGAGGTGCAACTATCAAAGAATGGATATGATTATGGTAAAAATAGGTCGAACCATTGGCATGGTAGTTTACAACATATCGTATGGGATAGTTAGTCCACTAATAATATTCTAATGGTTCAATGTTTCAATGATCCAGTGACCCTAGAATATCTAACAACATAAAGGACATGGGTTAAGTTCCTAAGGAAAAAGTCATCTGAGTACGACAAAAAGTTTGCCTAGCGCATGTTGATAAAAATTTGGAGGTTGATGTAAAATAAAATACCGATTGGAGATAAATATACGGAAGTTAGGCTAATAACAAGCAATTACATCCATAGAGGCTGTCGAGGATTTGTTATGTAACATACCTATTTTACAACTCGTAGTATAACGATTCGAGCTTATGTACCCAACTCATTGTATTATATATATTATAATTCCTCTTTGTTAAAAATGAATTGATAATAGAGAAAGATAGTTGAATGATTGAGGCAGAAATGAAGCAAAGAATTGTATTGTTTTTCTGCATATTTAAACTGTACAAAATATCATAGTATATATACACACTATAGACTATTCTAGAGGGAATAATTTACAGCACGTTCTCTCAATAGAAATGTAACTAATTACAAAGAATTCCTTCTTCTCCTTCTAGAGGATTCTCATTTTGTTACTGCAACTTGGCTGCCAATCATTTAAGTACCTTTCAATTTCCTGATTGTACTGTCGATTCTTCAACCAGCTCCTTCATGTCTATCCAACTCAGCTCCTTTGTCATCTTCCAATAGCCCCCCGCAAGATGGAGAGTGGATGTCTTCTACTCCCATCTTGGACAAACACGAATAAAAATTTTGTGAGCCTAAGTTCTTTGTGAGAATGTCTGCCACCTGCAGTTTGCTTGTCACATGCTCTGTTGAAATGCGACCTTCTTGAATTTTGTCTCTAATTAAATGGCAATTTATCTCTATGTGCTTTGTTCCCTCATGGAACACGGGATTGGTGGCAATATGTATAGCTGATTTGTTGTCACAGTACAAAAATGCGACCTGTGGATGAGCAATCTGAAAATTTTCGAGTAAATACTTCAGCCAAGTCAATTCACAGCTGACATTTGCCATTGCTCGATATTTTGCCTCTGCAGAGGATCTTAAGACCACTCTTTGTTTCTTTGACTTCCAAGACACCAAGGATTTCCCAAGAAACACGCAGTAGCCTGTCACAGACCTCCTAGTGTCTGGATAAGCCCCCCAATCTGAATCACTAAAGCCTTTGAGTTGGATTTCAGAGTCTGCTGAATAGAACAAACCATGCCCTGGTGACCTTTTGATGTACCGTAGTACTTTGTGAGTTGCTTGCAGGTGTGGCACTCTTGGATTCTCCATGAATTGACTTAGCATTTGGACTGAGTAAGCTAAATCAGGTCTGGTTATGGTCATGTACAATAATCTGCCAATTAACCTTTTGTAAAGAGCAGGCTCAGGAAGTAACTCTCCTTCTTCTTTGGACATTCTCACATTTTGATCTAAAGGAATCTTTGGTGGAGTAGAGCCAATAGTACCCGAGTCTCCTAAAATATCCAAAGCATATTTTAGTTTGCATAAATAAATCCCCTTTGTTGTCCTGGCCACTTCGATACCCAAAAAATACTTCAACTTACCAAGGTCTTTGATTTTGAATTGAGCATCAAGGGACCTTTTCAGTTGATCAATTGCATCTATGTCATTTCCAGCAACTATTATATCATCCACATATACTAAAATAGTTGTGAAGGAATCATCTGTGACCTTTGTGAACAAACTGTAGTCTGCCTTGGACTGAATATATCCTTGTTGAATGATGAAATTTGACAGCTTTGAGTACCATTGGTGTGAGGCCTGTTTGAGACCATACAAACTTTTGTTTAATTTGCATACTTTTCCCCCATTTTCACCGGGATACCCCGGGGGCAACATCATGTACACCTCCTCCTCTAAATCCCCATGCAAGAAGGCATTATTGACATCAAACTGCTGCAAATACCACCCTTTTACTGCTGCAATCACTAGCAAGGTTCTTACATTAACCATTTTTGCCACAAGAGAAAACGTTTCATGGTAATCCAACCCCTTTTGCTGTGTGTACCCCTTAGTAACAAGCCTGGCTTTTTGTATCTTTCTATACTACCATCAGCTAGAAATTTTATTTTGTAAACCCATTTACACCCTATTAGTTCTTTGTCAGGAGGCAAATCCACAATAACCCAAGTATCACTGACTTCAAGAGCAGTAATTTCAGCTCTCGTGGCATCTGTCCACTCGGGTGATATACTAGCTTCTAAATAAGTTTTAGGTTCAGTGTGTGAGGTTATGGAGGTCACAAAAGCCTTGTGTGGTGTAGACAATTTATCATAAGATATGCCGGCACTTAGAGGAAAGGGATTACCTGGTAAATTCTGGACTTTCTGCTTGTGCAAGTTCTGGGATGGAAGAAGTGAAGTTGGGTACTGACATATGAAATCTTGCAAATGAGCAGGGGCTCTTCTTATTCTGGTTGATCTTCGGGGTAAGTGCGTATGGATGTTGTCATGAATTTCTATTTTCGGTCTGGAGTTATTTTGAAAACTAATAGTTCATTGTTTTGGGAATCTGGTAATGCAATAGGCATTGGCTCAACTTCTGAAGTGGTATTGGAGTCGACAATGTCTTTAGATCATGAACAGATAAATTGGGAATGGAAATGACAGGGTTTTGAGTAAAATTCAATTCATTTGGATTTGGTAGTGGATCAATGTGCTGACATTAGTATTAAGATGGCTGATTTTGTCCATTTTGAATGGAAAGACAGTTTCATAAAATACAACATTTCGAGAAATGAAAACCTTTCCAGTATCTAGGTCGAAAAGACCTTTGACACCAAAAGGGTAACTAATAAATACAGACTTTCTAGCCCTAGGATCAAATTTATGTCTTCCATTGGCTAAAGTGGTAGCAAATGCCAAGCACCCAAAAACTTTTAAATGTGCATAGCTGGGTTTCTTTTCGAACAAAATCTCAAAGGGACTTTTATGATTTAACAATGGAGATGGAGTTCTATTGATGAGATATACAGCCGTGAGAATGCAGTGGTTCCAATATTTCAATGGAATGCTACTTTGAAATTTTAGTGCTCTTTCAATATTTAAAATATGTTGATTCTTCCTTTCAACAGTAGCATTTTGTTGAGGTGTACACGTTCTTTGGTGCAAAATCCCATGTTTTAGATAAAAATCTTTCATATCAAACTCTCCTACATTGTCAGTCCGAATGGTTTTTACTTTTGTTTCAAATTGAGTTTCTACCATAGCACAAAAATTTTGCAGATTGGTACTGGCTTCTAATTTTAATTTCAGCATATAAGTCCAAGTACACCTATTGAAATCATCCACAATAGTAAAAAAATATTAGCAACCATCATGACTAATTTCATTACACGGACCCCATATATCACAATGTATCAGCTCAAAACATTTCTTGGATTGATGTTGACTAGTAGGGAATGGTAGCTTGTGTTGTTTAGCTAAAGGGCAAATGAGACCGGGGTGACCATGAGAGAGTTTCAATATGCTGACCTTGGTATCTACGTCAAATTGAGAGTAAGAAGATGGCCTAATCTATAATGCCAGAGGTCAAAAGACTCACTGTTATTACTGACAGAGGCTAAAAGACTGGTTTTGAGGTTGTATTTGGATAAAGCATCAGATAGAACTGAAGGAGAGACTTCCTTTTACAGCATATGATAGAGTCCTTGCTTCACTTCACCCATGCCAGTTGTTGTCCAAGTCAAAAGGTCCTGAATATAGCAGCAATCAAAGAAGAAAACAAGACAACAATTTAGTTCTTGTGTCATTTTCTTTGCTGAAATCAAATTAAAGGAGAAATTGGGAACACAAAGAACATCAAGCAGTATAAGATTCTTGGTGATTTTGGCTGTTCCTACATGGGTAATAGGCACTATCTCGCCATTTGGTAAGGCTACAGAAGAAGAAACACTAGCTTGGATGGAATGAAATAAGGACTTGGGCTGATCATATGATCTGTTGCTCCAGTGTCAAGAATCCAATGAATTTTTGAAGCATTACTGGATTTGGAAGAAAAAGCAGAGGGACACAGTGATATACTAGAAACTTTGTCACTATTTGCTTCTAAGGAGGAAGGTGTAACCATGGTATGGACGTGATTGGCCGAGGGAATGAAGGCTTGGTTGTTAGAGACAGGTTTCAAGAGAGCCAGAAGCCGAGTACATTTTTCTTGAGTCAGTGACATTTGAGGCTTGCGCTTCACAATATCCTGCTCAGAACCTACTGCTGCATTTGCCTGATTCATGAAAGGTATGTTCTTCCCATCTCTCTTTATCCTGCTGTATCCATGCAGTTTGAAGCATTTTTCAGCTATGCGGCCGGACATTTGGCAATGAGTACATATGGTCTTATTTGGGTTTGCTTTGAAACATCTCTCCAGAGAGTGTCCTGGAATTTTACAGAAGGTACAATAATACCTATTCAGTAAATTACTTTCTAAAATTCCCTTTGCTCACCATAGCCATTAGAATCACTTCCCAGCCTGTCAGTAGAAATTTCTCTCCTCTTTTCCTCTAGCTGAATGATGGAGTAAACCTCATTCAAGCTGGGAAAAGGTTTGATCAGTAGTATCTGTGCTTTAATAGCCTCATAAGTATCATTGAGACCCATTAGGAATTTTATCATACAATCTCTTTGCTGGTTCTGAACTACAACTTTCAAGCCTCCACAAGTACATTTAGGAATTGGTTCATAGTTGAGTAATTCATCAAGCAAAGTTTTAAGTTTAAAAAAATAAATGCTTACTAAGTCTTGGTTCTGCTTTAGGTCTGTAATACCTTGCTTCACCTCGAAAATTCTTGGAACATTTTGTTGAGCAAAACGTTGCTCTAGCTCAATTCACAATTGACGCGCCGTCTTTGCATATGTGGTACTATATTTGATGTCAACCGCCATTGTGTTATGTATCCACGTAATAACTATGTTGTTATTGCGCAACCAGTGTTCCATGAGTGGGTCATCTGGGTTTGCTAGTTCACTTAAGCTTCCATCAATGAATCCCAATTTATTTTTGATTTGCAATGCTCTTTTCATTGATCTCGCCCATGAATGATAATTGTTAGCATCCAAGGTATGAATGGCAAGCAAGGCTCTAGTACTGTCATTGCCTCCAATGAAATATGGGTTGTTAGGCTGAGTGGGATCGAGGTTCACAACATTGGATGGGTTACCAGATTGATTAGCATTTGGATTTTGGTTTTGGTTTTGGTTTTGGTTTTGATCTATAAATGTGTTTCCAGCACTTGAATCTTCTAATGCTGTCTCTAATACCACGTTAAAAATGAATTGATAATAGAGAAAGATAGCTGAATGATTGAGGCAGAAATGAAGTAAAGAATTGTATTGATTTTCTGCATATTTAAACTGTACAAAATATCAGAGTATATAGACACTATAGACTATTCTAGAGGGAATAATTTACAGCACGTTCTCTCAACAGAAATGTAACTAATTACAAAGAATTCCTTCTTCTCCTTCTAGAGGATTCTCATTCTGTTACTGCAACTTGGCTGCCAATCATTTAAGCACCTTTCAATTTATTGATTGTACTGCTGATTCTTCAACCAGCTCCTTCATGTCTATCCAACTCAGCTGTTTTGTCATCTTCCAATACTGTTTGGTCTCTATGTATCTTATCTCTCACAACTCTCTGTCGTATATGTTAGAATTCGAACCCAAAACCTCTACCTTATGAATGATTTAAGTTGAAACTTTGGAGATGCGATAGAAAACTTTGAATAGTAAAATGGACTTAAGACTCTTCTAAATTGGACAATACGTATAATATAACAACTTGAACATAGAGACTTAGGTCATTACACGTGGAGACCTAAGTTTTGGCTGGTGATGAGACGATGATTGGGAACTGTGATTGCATGCATCAATTTGCCCTCATAGGGTGAAAGGTTCCCATTTAGAATTCTTTTTAGTAGGAAATACCCCTATAGGTTTAGTGAGAAAGTGGTGGGCTCGGAGGTCTAGGAGGTGAGAGTAACACAGGACATTTATATTACTGAGGGCTAGTAGGATCTAGACTGCATGGTTCAGAACAGTCCGTCAATGTTTTAGGGGTCAACTTCGACGCTAGGTTGAGCAAACTCCTATAATGGGATACTATGAAGACGAACATGAAAATGCCTTGAAATTTGAAGATGAATGATGTTTCTAGCGTGGATTCTAGGTTTGAGTCTCGTTTCAAGGGATTACGATCAAACTCACCTTTTGAAACCGTTGACCTTAGTGATTAATCAAGAAGAGTTGTTTAAAGAGAGCGTTATGGTATTGAAACCCTCAACACGCGGAAGGAACTGCCAACATTACTAGCTAACAGACTACAAAGGAATCTTGCTTCTAGAGCCTATTTACGATGGATGGTAAATACAAGAAGAAAATTATCAAGAAAAAACGAACAAGACCAATGGCATCTTTGATGCTGCTACGTGTAGACTCGAAGAAGCGAGTGCCATGCCTGGTTTAGGGAAACAAATATGCTCTACATTGTGATGATGTTGAATTCTATTATTCATTTTCCATTGCTAAGATGATGCTAGCCTTCTATATGTTTGATGGACTTGTATTATTTATTTAACACTTTCCGTGTTCGATGAGTGTATAGTTTGATGTGAATAGAGCTCTATAAGAGAAATGTGAGTATTCATTCTTTTTGCATCCATTCGGTTTTGCCACTAATGTCTAGAAAGGAGATGTTTTAAGTTTCTTTACCACAATAACTATAATTTAAATTTAGATATTTCGTAAGATTCACCTTACCTTATACATCCTTAGTTGATATTTGGTAAAAAAAAATTAGTGTATTCAAATCGAGATCCTCAAAGCTTACTTTTCTCATATTTGAACAGTATATGGGAACAATACGAATCGCTTGTTCTAATGACACTTCTACAAATCTCGGATCCATTTTGTGGAATATATATTTGGTGCTACACTAGAAAAAAAGTGAATAATGTTGAGTTGTGATGCCAATCTAGTCCAAACTGGGCTGCGATGAAATGGACCTTGGTCCAAATATTAATCTATATTGCCTGATGAAATCATATGATGAAGCTCAAACCTGGATCCAATAAAATGGTAGAAATAGCATTTTGAAGTGGAACTTTAGTTGCGTTTGATTTTAATAAGTTGCTAGTTGCTCTGGACTTTGATCTTTAATCTAAGATCAACGGTGGTGGCTGAAGGTATAAATAGACCCCAATGTTTTTGCCTAATTCATTCCAAATGTCTGATTTTCTGGGGTTTCTAGATTTTGCTCTCTGATTTTTTCCTTTCGTCTTCTCTCTTCCTCTTCGACTTCTGGCTGGACTATTTTTAGGTTATTCTTTGTGAAGCAATGAATCTTTTTGATTCTTTGTGAGAAGAGGGGTTTAGGCTAAGAGTTGAGGGGTTCGAATTCTAACATATACGACAGAGAGTTGTGAGAGATAAGATACATAGAGACCAAACAGTATTGGAAGATGACAAAACCTCTACCTTATGAATGATTTAAGTTGAAACTTTGGAGATGCGATAGAAAACTTTGAATAGTAAAATGGACTTAAGACTCTTCTAAATTGGACAATACGTATAATATAACAACTTGAACATAGAGACTTAGGTCATTACACGTGGAGACCTAAGTTTTGGCTGGTGATGAGACGATGATTGGGAACTGTGATTGCATGCATCAATTTGCCCTCATAGGGTGAAAGGTTCCCATTTAGAATTCTTTTTAGTAGGAAATACCCCTATAGGTTTAGTGAGAAAGTGGTGGGCTCGGAGGTCTAGGAGGTGAGAGTAACACAGGACATTTATATTACTGAGGGCTAGTAGGATCTAGACTGCATGGTTCAGAACAGTCCGTCAATGTTTTAGGGGTCGACTTCGACGCTAGGTTGAGCAAACTCCTATAATGGGATACTATGAAGACGAACATGAAAATGCCTTGAAATTTGAAGATGAATGATGTTTCTAGCGTGGATTCTAGGTTTGAGTCTCGTTTCAAGGGATTACGATCAAACTCACCTTTTGAAACCGTTGACCTTAGTGATTAATCAAGAAGAGTTGTTTAAAGAGAGCGTTATGGTATTGAAACCCTCAACACGCGGAAGGAACTGCCAACATTACTAGCTAACAGACTACAAAGGAATCTTGCTTCTAGAGCCTATTTACGATGGATGGTAAATACAAGAAGAAAATTATCAAGAAAAAACGAACAAGACCAATGGCATCTTTGATGCTGCTACGTGTAGACTCGAAGAAGCGAGTGCCATGCCTGGTTTAGGGAAACAAATATGCTCTACATTGTGATGATGTTGAATTCTATTATTCATTTTCCATCGCTAAGATGATGCTAGCCTTCTATATGTTTGATGGACTTGTATTATTTATTTAACACTTTCCGTGTTCGATGAGTGTATAGTTTGATGTGAATAGAGCTCTATAAGAGAAATGTGAGTATTCATTCTTTTTGCATCCATTCGGTTTTGCCACTAATGTCTAGAAAGGAGATGTTTTAAGTTTCTTTACCACAATAACTATAATTTAAATTTAGATATTTCGTAAGATTCACCTTACCTTATACATCCTTAGTTGATATTTGGTAAAAAAAAAAATTAGTGTATTCAAATCGAGATCCTCAAAGCTTACTTTTCTCATATTTGAACAGTATATGGGAACAATACGAATCGCTTGTTCTAATGACACTTCTACAAATCTCGGATCCATTTTGTGGAATATATATTTGGTGCTACACTAGAAAAAAAGTGAGTAATGTTGAGTTGTGATGCCAATCTAGTCCAAACTGGGCTGCGATGAAATGGACCTTGGTCCAAATATTAATCTATATTGCCTGATGAAATCATATGATGAAGCTCAAACCCGGATCCAATAAAATGGTAGAAATAGCATTTTGAAGTGGAACTTTAGTTGCGTTTGATTTTAATAAGTTGCTAGTTGCTCTGGACTTTGATCTTTAATCTAAGATCAATGGTGGTGGCTGAAGGTATAAATAGACCCCAATGTTTTTGCCTAATTCATTCCAAATGTCTGATTTTCTGGGGTTTCTAGATTTTGCTCTCTGATTTTTTCCTTTCATCTTCTCTCTTCCTCTTCGACTTCTGGCTGGACTATTTTTAGGTTATTCTTTGTGAAGCAATGAATCTTTTTGATTCTTTGTGAGAAGAGGGGTTTAGGCTAAGAGTTGAGGTCTTCTAGTCTATAGAAGCAACTTCACCTAGTCCATTTGAGGGTTTGGGGTTGTGATTTCAATGTAACACAAAAGGGTACAATAAATCTGAGCTTGGATCTGTGAAAACATGATATCTTGGTAAAACGTGTTGAGCTGTAATATTCTTGAGAGGAAGATTTATTGATTCTTGGTTATCGACGATTGATCTTTGTAATAGTGGTATCAGAACCTTTGTTTGTTATTCTTTGGTCTTCGACTATTATTTGACTATGAATAAATAATTTTCATAGTTAGTTTTGGTTTGATCTATTAAGATCTAAAAATTTGAAAACCCTATGTGTGTGTGTGTGTGGATTTAATAACTCTCAAGTGGTGAGCCTTAAGCCCTCAACTGAGTTTTTTACTAAAGAAAATCATTTTTCACAATTCGATCTAGTTTGATCTGTTTAGATTTGATATTTTTAAAACACCAAATCTAAATATTTTGAATGGTCTAGCCTTCTATATGGCTATTTTTGGTTAAAAAATCGTTCACTATTGTTAAACATCTATTTTTTTCTAGTTCGATCTAGGAATAAAATTGTTGAACATCTATTTTTCATGTTCGATCTAGAAATAAAACTCTAGATCTGAAAGGTTTTGAACAAATTAGGGATGACAAAAAAACTCAACAAACCCGATACCCGCGGGGTCCCACCCCAAACGGGTAATCCCGCCCCGTTCGGGTCGGGTCCAAGGCGGGGATGGGTTACAGGTGTCCCGCACCGTTTAATTTTTAAATTTTTTTTTTAGAATTCAATACTTTAAAAGTAAAATTTCACGAAATTTCATTAGTTCTAATAGAAAATAACAACTAAAATTATTTGTCTCAGTTTAATGAATGGGGGCAATAAAATAAATTAGCAAAAAATTAAACGGGGTAGTAAACAGGGCAAGAGCCGTGCCTTGCCTCGCCTTAAATGGGTAACGAGGCATGGACGAGGCGGGAATTTCTTGGCGGGGCCAGTGGAGGTTGCCCCGACCCCGTCCCGCCACGTTTCCATCCCTAGAACAAATCAATTTGGTTTTGGGCTGAAATCTACAACTCTTTTACACTTTTGGTTTGTTTCTTGACTCCATCTCTCTTTCTTGAAGCTTATGGTGATCAAATCTCCAAACCACTACTTCGGTGTGCATTTACTTTACCCTAACACACTACTTTGTGATATCTGTTTTCCATTATCTTGCCTTTATTTTTGATAGTGTCATTGTTGCATGTGTATTTTGATTTCCTTTTATTTGATTATCTTCTAAGACATGCACATATACAAGTGTCCTAAATTGAGCATTGACACGAACATGATTCTCACGGTGTAAAGCTTCGAATGTTATATTCTTAATTTGGTTGGTGTGGTCCATTTAAGAAAGGAGCGCAAGAGACTCGGTCCATTTAAGGTAATGAGAACCCAAGACACAAGTTATTAACTTTAAATGAATTTGAGTGCAAATATTTAATGAATAATTGTCAACTTCATGGTATTTCATGTAGACAACATAGGTTCGAATTACCATGAATGTGTTTTTATAAAATATTTCTGTAGATATTTTTATAGAAGAAATTATAAGAACTATTTTTCGGCTTAAAACTCTTTAAATTCCCACTTAAAGTCTCAAACAATGTTCATTATTTTATATATCGGTGTTCATCTATGTGAAATGTCAAATTCTTTTTTATCACTTTGTATATATGTGTATATATATTTTTTATCAAAAGGGTGCACCATGTGATATATAGTCCTACTGAGCTTAAAGCCCTCTATGTTGACAATTTTTCAAATTAAAGGATGATCGATGAAGTGTGGATTCATAAGGATTCCAAAGAATTCAAAGGAAGAAAGGTCTAGTTTTTATTAGTTATGTTTAATTTCTGAACGTTGTTAGTTTATCTTTACTTTTTGAAAGACTTTTTAATTCTTTTTCTTAATGTGAACATTACAATTTTAATTGGTTAAAGTATGCAATTAATTTATGTTGCTAAAAAAGTAAACATTATACTTGTAGATTTTTGCCTGAATTTTGTCTCACCACCCTGGATAGAATTCTTTAAGTTTTTGAAGAAGATAAGTGGGATTGAATAGCTCTAATAGTCTATGTTCATAGGCTTTGGAATCAAGTCATTTGGAGGTTGGTAGAAAAAGTTATGACATTTCTCGTGCACTACGATTAGTGTACCCGAAGCCTTAGCATAAGTTTAAACAATTTATTAATTGGTTAAACATTGCTGAAAAACTCTTAACATTTTAATATATGATTTATGTTGTATAGACATTGTACCAAAAATGCTCGAACATTATGTTGCATAGTGTTCGAGGTTAAAAATAATAAGTTTGCTAAAAAAATTATAAAATCCAAAGAATGTATGTTGGGTAGTGAACCGGACTTAAAAAATGCATGTTTGGTAGCGTAACAAACTTAAGATTTGAGGCGTATCAACTTGGTATCAAAGGTCAAGGTTTTAAAAAAATATTTATTTCTTGTTTATGTACTTACATGTGTAGATATAATTTGTATGAGAACATACAATACTATGTCAATATGAAATTATTTAGCCTGTTACATGTTTTAAAACTTTAAATGAATTTGTTCAACATAAATGTATTGTGTGCTTAAAAAGTTTTGGAAGTCGAAAAAAGAATTGGCTAAGGATTTGATTTATGCTCGGTACTCCGCATCCATCAATCATCAACATCCTCAACCGAAGTATGCAAATTTTATTGAACATTTTCATAAAATCCCAAAGTCACTTTTCACATATCTTTTTGTTAATTGTGGAAAAAAAAAAAACGTGTGTCCCAATGTAATAACTATGGGTGACACATGGCGAAACGAAATCAATCTGCTAGAACAAGAATAAGCAATCTAGTCAGCACCCTAGAAATGGAAATTAGGGCGTAATGGATTTTGAAGTTGATACCCTAGATTTAGAGGATCATGTGTGCAAGTGTTTATGAGCACGGGGAGGCAGCTAAGAATGCAGGCTATCAGATTAGCGATTGACAGGCAATTTGAGATCTTTTAAATACTTAGCACCGTGGGAAGAGCTTATTGACAAGCTTTTGTTAGAAGAAATGGGATCAGTAATTCCATTGGAGAATCGTCATGACGTATGATATGTAGATTTTTGTAATGCTCTTATTGAGTTTTGGGAAACCTGCCTCGAGGAAGTAATATATTTCAAATTCAAGTCAAATGATAAGGTAATTCAAACATTGAGGATGATGAAGTAAATCAACCAGTGGGAAACATCAAGGAAGAGGTAGAAGAGGACCAAGAAGAGGACCTGAAGGAGGACCTCGAAGACGAACCAGAGGAAGATTGAGAGGGGGATGTAAAAGGCCTATCAATAGGCAAATAAAAAAAATAAGGATTATATCAATCTTCATGTTTTTCTTTGCAGTTTCAATTTATGCATTGATCTTTTTAAATTTCGTTATTAAATTGTTGGCGTGCATGTCTTATAGATGGAAACTAATTTTTTGTCTAAAGGAAATGACGTAACCAAACTAGAACGATTTGATATGAGATTTGTTACAAGCAGTGCAAGAGCTTGGAAGGCAAGACATGCAAGCAAACCATGCAGCTGTCCCGACTCAAGCTTCGATGGTGTAAATTTAAAAGGTATAAACCACTGTCTTTCAATGTGAGGGTGATCTGTTAGTTTTTCGAGGAATGGTTGTGAAAGTTAGAACAAATTTTTTAGCTTACATGTGCCAATGATGCACAAAAAGTGCAGTGTACAGAGTTCATATTCACGGGAGCAGCAAGTCATTGGTGGGAGTCAATGTCCCAAACTAGGACCGAGGCTGACAAAGGCTTTGACTTGAAATCAGTTCAAAGAAGAGGTAACTAAAAAGTTCTTTGCACAACTGTTAGGGAGTTAAGGAGATAGCATGACCCTAACTGATTATGAGGAAGTTCAATCAGCTAACTAGGTATGCTCCGCATTTGGTGGATAGTGAAGCTAGGAAAGTAAAGATTTCAGCAAGGGCTTCATCAAGATATTATCATGATCCTCATGTCTCACCATTTTACTATATATAAAGAATTGTTGGAGGGAACTCATGTTATCTGGTATCAAAGGACTGGTAATGGAAAACAGATAGGTGCTAACTATTATGGCCAAGGTAGCCAGTAGAATAAGTTTGCAGCTAGTAAAATGAAGTGGAACAACCAGGATTAAGAAAAGGGAAAGTTGCAGATAAGAAGTAAACAGTAAAGTTGATACCAGTAATGGTGGGGACAATCCCATCCTAAGTGTGGCAAATAGCACAAAGGACTGAGCAAGAAGCAGAGAAGAAACCCAATGTTATAACATGTACTCTTTTGATAGCTGATTTATCCATTTATATGTGATTTTTGACGCTGGGTAATGCATTCTTTTATTTTATCGTCTTTCGTAGCTAAATCTAATTGGCATGTGATAAGTCTGATAGCATACTAGAGGTTAGTATTCCTTGAGATAGGGTGCTAAAAACACATATAAGATAGCTAAGTCATTTAAAATGGAAATTGAGGGAAGAGCATTTAAGGTGAACCTATTCATAATAGACATGAAAGAATTTGACATAATTTTTTGCATGGATTGGTTGGTTTGTAATAATGCCATCATCTAATACCGAGAAGAGGACCTTTTAAAACTCCAGGGAAATAAGAATTTTTCTTTTTTGGATTAAATACCAAACCTAAAACACAAGTAATCTCAACGTTAAAGGCTAAAAACACATTGGAGAAAAGAACGTGTCAGAAATTTCTAGTCAGTGTTTTAGGATGTAGTGTCAAGAATACCGATAGTACTAGAATTTCAAGATGTATATACAACTTGACAGCCAAATCGAGTTTGCGAGATTCGTGGTTCTTGGAGCGGGATAGTATCTAAAGTAATCGAGTGATACTAAAAGAGTTAGAAAAATTAAAAGTCCAGATCTAGGAATTGTAAAGTAATGGGTTTATTCTACCCATCACTTCTCCGTGGCGTGAACTAATGTTATTTGTTAAAAAAAATAATGGTACCATGAGAATGTGCATAGACTAGCACGAACTGAATAAACTTACTATTAAAAACTAATAACCTGCGTTGAGATTATAATATTTGTTTGACCAATTGAAAGAATGAAAGTGTTCTCTAATATTTACGATTGGGGTATTATCATTAATTAAACATTAAGGCGAGTAATATATCGATGTCAGCTTTTAGGACTCGATATAACCACTATAAATTTATTATGATGCCTTTTGGTCTAACTAAAGCTCTAGCGGCGTTTATGGATTTGAAGAATAGGGTGTTTCATCAATTTTGGATCGATTTGTCGTATATTTATTGATGATATTCTGATATATTCGAAAGACAAAGATCAACATAAGAAACATCTTAGAACGGTATTAGAGACTCTTAAGAAAGGAAAGGTTGTATGCAAAGTTCAAGAAGTGTGAATATTGGCTCAACCAAGTAGGGTTTCTTTGTCACGTATTTACTTGTCGTGGATTGGAGTTGACCAAGCTAAAGTGGAGGCAGTAACTAAGTGGAATAGTCCAGTTAATGTGGACGATATTCGAAGGGCTAATTAGCACAAAACGTCCCTACCTTTGGGG
This sequence comes from Fraxinus americana, assembly GCA_035079005.1. NCBI lineage: Eukaryota > Viridiplantae > Streptophyta > Magnoliopsida > Lamiales > Oleaceae > Fraxinus > Fraxinus americana. The sequence continues at coordinate 20,498,282 of CM068716.1, forward strand.
TGGATTTCGGAAACCGTCCCTATCTTTCATTTCTTGGCATTTATACCCCTACCTTCCACTTTTTGTGCGCTGAACGTCTTTTTCAATACTTTTTAACGATTTTACCTACATTCAATTGAAACAAAAAGAAAAGAAAAGAGAAACTAAAGAATTAATTGCAATGATAACCACAAATTTTTAAAACCTACTTTTGAGTCACAAATACTAATTTTTTGCCCCCAACCAGCCGCCAACTTTGGAGCTATTTTCAGCCACCTTCCGACCACCAAAACCACCGGATATTGGCATCAATGGAAAGCTCTTAACCTCCTCTACAATCACCACCCAACAACTCCCCAAAACACCAAATAATCTTGCCGAAATCAACTCTCAAATTCAGCCACTTGAAAATCTGAAAACCACTGAAATCTCCTCCTTCGGCCACCACCTTTGATGGCCAAAAACGCTAGCCAACCACCACCAAAACCACCGGACATTAACACCACTAGAAAGCCCTCAATATGCCCTTCAATTCCCACCTAATATCATGCCTCGAACATCCCTGAAATCGTCGGAAATTTGGACAAAAACCGCTTGCTCATTTGGCTAAAATCGGTCGACAACTCCTTTTTCGGCGACACCCATGCAAAGCCCAACATTCCAATCAATTCTCCACCTCAAGACCCCCCTATCCATTGTCCCCAACTGTCCCCTATTGCTCAGAATCAACACCAGCAGGTGGTAGCTTTGAACACAGTGAAAACGCAACTTTCAGACGGATTTCTGGCACCGGTGGTACGAACGACGATCGAGAACCACCACCACTAGCACCTACTCCTCAAGGCGCATCCAATGAGCATATATTGGTCTTCCTCAATTTGGTCGGGAAACGGCCGTTCGTTCAGAAACAGGTTTAGCGCGCGGTGTTGGCTCCATTTTTTGATTTATGTTCACCCACTGCCCCAATCAACAAATTGCAACCACCAACATTCAATTAAAGTTGCTAATACCATGTGTAATGGATCAATTGATTCAATTCGTCAGCCAGTTAAAAGAATTTTGGATTTGGCCAATTTTTTTGGCCACCAACAGTTGGAAGTGGTTGTGCATGAGAAATTTAGTATCTTGTGACTGAAAAGTAGATTTTAAAAGTTCGGGGTTATAGTTGCAATTAATTCTCTGGTTTTTCTTTTCTTTTCTTTTTGTTTTACTTGAATGAGGGGTAAAATCGTCAAAAAGAAGTGAAAATGACGTCCGGCAACGTTGAAGGTAAGGACGTCCTACGCACGAAATGAAAGGTAGGGATGTTTTGTGCTAATTAGCCATATACGAAGTATTCTAGGTTTAGCAGACTATTATTGGAGATTCATTGAAGGCTTCTCTAAGATAGCTGGACCGATGATTCAATTAATCGAAAGGGAGTAAATTTTTGATGGTCAGATAATTGTGAATAGAGCTTCCAATAATTCAAACGATCGTGGACACAACACTAATGTTAACAATTTTTCAAAAGGTTCGAATGGCTTTGTGATCTACAACGATGCATAGCCAAGACTTAGGGTGTGTCTTAATGCAACATGGAAAAGTGAATCACCTATTCTTCAAGGCAATTAAAATAGCATGAGCAGAATTATTTGACACATGACCTTGAACTTGCGGCACTGGTTCACGCATTGAAGTTATGGCAGCACTATTTGTATGGAAGCAAGTGTGAGATCTATACAGATCATAAGAATCTCAAATATTTCTTCACCTAGAAGAAATTGAAAATGAGACAAGAAGATGATTAGAGCCAATAAAGGACAATGACTGCGCTATACTTTATCATCCGTGTAAAGCTAATATGATTGCAATCTGCCTTGAACGTCAGGAGGTCATTTGGCATTTTTGGTGTTAGATCAAGATAAGTTGGTCAAGGATTTCAGGAAGATGAAAATTGAGGTGGTTGTTTCTTCAATTCAGATTACAGCTCAGATAGTGACTTTGATGGTTCAACCTAAACCTTAAAGATCGAATAATTGAAGCGCGAGATAAGGATCCATTTCTCTAGAAAATTAGAAGTGAGTTTGGACCAGCTATGATGAAGGATTTTGAAGCTTCGTTGGATAAGGTGTTAGTTCAGACGAAGACTTCTTGTGCTTAAGGACAAGAACTAAGAAAGAAAATTCTTAAAGAAGCTTATTTTATAGTGTATGTCGCTCATCCGGTGGTACGAAGATGTATCGTACTTGGTAGTGCATAAAAGACTAAACTCTATTGATTTAAAAAGAATGAGAATTACATATTTATAACAAAAATGGAAGCTAAAATAGAAATTACGAAACCGGAAAAAAGAGTAATGGCCAGCTTCAAAAAATAACCTACATTAGAAAAACTAAGGAAACAACTTATGCTATTTACATAAATGATTTCCTAAGAATATGTCAAAAATAAATCAGAATCTTAGAAGGAATTATCCTAATTTGATAGAGAAATTTTAATATAAGTTTTAACACTTCCCTTCAAGCTAATCAATCATTCACAACTTGCTAATTATAGGTTAGAATTGCTAGAGATACTTTCCAATCAATTGTAACCAAGCTACTTATTCTCTTGACTAGTTCCATAGTGCCCTCTATTGTCCTATGTTAAGGGCAGTCTGATGGTTGGTGATTTTCATGATTAGTTGGACCTTGTTACTTATTGGGAATTGTGGATCTAAATATCTTGTTTGGGCTAGCTAGTCTCGTGAGATGCTATTAATAGATTCTTCTTTGGTCCTTGTTTACTTGTTAAACTGCCTAGAAGAAAGTCCAGTCTACCACACCAACTTCTATCACATAATATGTACGATAGTGCATGGATTTTTGATAGGTCGGCCACTGCTTTCATCTTTAGGTGGATTGTCAATTCAACCCATGGATCATAGGAGTGTCATTAAATTACATGGTCTATCGGCTTCAAGCCATGAAAAGCTTTCTACATTTCCTGATTTTATTTTTGGGGTGTAACCGTCAAGTCTTGGGGATGGTTGGTGGATGGTCTTTGATCTCTCTTTTGGCATTGTCTGTTGGTGGACAAACTGACGTAGAAGCATAATAATTTGTTAAAGAACAAGAAGATGAAAAAGAAAAGGGGATTGAAATGAAAAAGAATTGAGGGGAAAACGAAAATCAATTTTATTCGTAAAATCAAGGTCATTATGTTGAATAAGCCCTCTATATATAGAGCAAAACAAACTAAAAGTAGCTAAAATCAACCGAGCTTCTAATAACCTATGAACATTATTGCAATATTAAAACTAATCCTAACTCTATCTCTATCATTTCTCCTCGTCTACGAGAACTCGACTCCAGTGTCGATATTGTACACATATGATTGAATTCATCCTAAACAGAATGGTCTTTTCTTATGAACCAAATATCAAAAACTGATCAATTGAAACAACTGAAGCTATAAATTATCCCCACAAATTGGATATGACCAAGGGAGACGATCTCTCCTTCTAACCAAATATAAGGAACTCCAAAGACAAAAACATATCAACTACTCTTCAAAAACTTAAATTGACTGAGCATAAGAACCACAAAGGACTAAAATTGTATCGTATCATCTTGTGAAAAATTATTGCAACATTAGGGGCACGAATGGGCCACAATAAGGAAAGAGTTATTTTATATTGAAAATATAACTTTCGTTTAGGTGTGATGGTCAGTCAAAAATATTTTCTTTATGTACATGATCACTAATCATTTTTTCACATGTTTAGAAAACCAACTGAAGAAAACACGCTCTATAGCAAAATAATTTCCAATATAGTCTCCAGACTTATATTGCACATGGAAAGTAAGCTCAAAACTTTCATCTTTTTATCTTGGTATGAAATTTAGAAATATTGGCAACAAAGGGAGGAGCTAACACAGTATACTGAGAATTAGTGGGCAACATCCGAAAATAAATACGAAGAGTATGTATTGTAAGTGAATAATTAATTGTCTTGAAAAAAATTGTAGCAATTCAAGAATTATCAATCAACAATCAAGCTAGGGTGCCAGAATTTTTTTGACACCCTAGTTGACATACACACACAATAGGGGTGGGTGGGGGGTATGTTTTTGCATTTTTTATTCATGTGGGGTCGGCACGGGTCCCACTCGAATGTGAGAGTAGGTCAACCAGGTGGGCAAATTTCATCTGGCAAAGGAGCTTAATTCATCAATCAATTGAGGTAACATCATGACAAAGTCACTCTTAAAAGCAAGCAAAAGGAGTACGGAAATTATTTGGCTAGGGTGGCAACACCATATGAAATTTCTCAACTGTGTCATGGTCACTTGTGTCGGAGATCAGTGTGAGAAGAAATACGAGATAAGTCTTAAAACTCTCATCTTCTCTATTACAAGAGTCAGGCACCGTTTGGTAACCATTATTCTAGAAAAAAATGCATTCTTTGTGTCAAATCACACCTTTTTTGTGGTTGAAAATGAAGGAAACGTTATTGATGTGATGGAAAATATTATTTTATTGATGAATGTGTGGTTGAAAATTAGTAGAAGAATGATAATGAAAAAAAGAATGAATACCAAACAGAGGCTCAATATGTTGAATAGTAGAAACCTCATTTTCTTTTTTAGGGAGAAGACTGACACAACTAGAATTAAGAAATGACTGGTATGACGTGATGGATATGCCTAGTTTTATATATGATTGATGAATTTAAAAAGATATTACCAAAAGGATGGCCTATCTATATAAGCTTCATCTAAGGATTGGAGTGCAAATATATAGTCAGGCAAATTTCAAGATCTAAACCACTGAGAAACCTAGATGTTGTGATGTGGATAGCTTTATAAATATAACAATTGTGCAACAACTCTTCGAAATGGACTAGATACTCAATAACATGTTGGATAAAATAACAGTAAAGTGCAGAAAAACTTATCAAAAGATCGAGTCTCGTGACAGCACGATGTCCTAAAGCGAAATTGCCCGTCGATAACTGCTGCGACCTCTGTGGACAATCACCTCCAGGATACAACGATCAAATAAACCAATTGTGCAGCAATCACAAAAGGTTTTCAGAACTCTCAAGTGTACTCCAGAAATATGTAAAACTAAGAACAATATTTTTTCTGTATAGAAATATATAATCTCGTTTTTCTTGTTATTTTCTAATACCCAAAAGTCTGTTTATATAGGCAAAAAGAGATGTAACTTCTTCCACCATAATCTAGTATTAAGTTGTAGATGTAATGGCCAATGGTAATGGGTATTAATATTGGGCAGTTAAAACTGTCATATTCTACTGGCTAGTTGACCCATTAAATAATTCCGAAAATGATTAAAAATAATAATTATTTTATTAGAATCAATAAAGCCCAAGAGCCCAAGGCCCCAAGGTCCAATCAAAGACTTTTTAATATAGTGCGTGAGGCGTGGCTCGAACACCTGACCTCCCACACAAATTCCACACTTTTCACCAGTTGGGCACTTCATCTTAATTAATTATTTCTTTCAAATATTATATTTATTGTATAAATATATAACAATCCCCCACATGAAAGAAATAAGATAAATAAAAATACTATTCTTAAGTACGGTAGAAATCACGCAGGCTTAGGTGTCTATCGACTTGAACCTTAGCTTTGTATATTCTATCGAGTTTGCTAACTGTAGAGTGAACTATGTCTTGAACTCCACAATTATGATTTGCAAACTGAGACAATAGAACACACACATGACTTCTAAAACAATCATTGAGTTCTCACGGTTGTGTTCATTTCGGCCGTGAACTTTCCCTGTTTCTTTGAGTGCTCTAGAGAATTAGCCTTAATTCTCATAGGAAGCGGCCCCACTTCCACACTCAAATAGGTGCTTCTATCAAGGATGCACTGTATTTAAACACCCCACTGAATATCAGCTATAGAAAGCATTAAGAGTATTAGCTCATCCTCTAATCAATACAGTTTGTACTACTCATCATAGGGAGGGGTTTGAAATAAATTCAGTGTAGTACCCCCACAGATCACTCCAATAACTTTGTTATCCCATTGAACCTTATCCATGGGATCTCCAATCGCAAGGTTGGGTTTCCATTATAGGTGATCTAATTTGTAATAGGCTTTAGCCCCATCTCCCTCGATGTTTTCTGAACTAGCTCTCTAGCTAATCCTTTTGTTAATGGGTCAGCAATATTATCACTTGACTTCACATAGTCAATAGCTATAACTCCATCCTTAAGCAGCTGACGCACAGTATTGTGCCTCCTACGAATATGTCTAGACTTTCCATTGTAGGATGAATTTTGAGCTCTTGCAATAGTTGTTTGACTGTCACAATTGACATAGATAGCTGGAAGTGGTTTGGACCACAAAGGAACATCTATAAGAAAATTCCTTAACCATTCAGCCTCTTCACCTGCCTTATCTAATGCTATGAACTCTGATTCCATAGTAGATCTCGCAATGTAGGTTTGCTTAGTGGATTTCCAAGATACGGCACCACCCGCTAATGTAAAAACATAGCCACTTGTAGATTTAGTTTCGTTGGTATCTGAAATCCAATTAGCATCACAATATCCCTCAAGTATAGCAGGATATTTAGTATAATGTATTCCCCAGTTTATAGTGTATCTCAAATACCTCAAGACTCGAATGAGAGCATCCCAATGTTCACTATTAGGATTACTAGTATACCTGCTAAGTCTACCGACGGCATATGCTATATCAGGTCTGGTACAGTTCATGAGATACATGAGACTGCCAATCACCCTAGCATATTCTAAAGCAGAAACACTAGGACCTGAATGTTTTCTCAAATGATGACTTGCATCATAAGGTGTTTTATCAGGAATACAATTATATTGGTTAAACTTCTTAAGAACTTTTTCTACATAATGTGATTGGGTTAAAGTAACTCCTTCGGAATGTGTTACTATTTTAATCCCTAGAATAACATCAGCAACATCCAAATCTTTCATTTCGAAGTGCTTTTTCAGAAACTGTTTAGTCTTATTAATCACATCTAGTGGACATACATGGCATATAGTGCGAAAATCATTGGTTTAACAATTGAGTTTTATAATACTCGAGCATATTTATTACTTAATATCATTTCATCTAACCCATAACAAATAATTGAGTGTTGACATATACGATTATGTAAACTAATTTTCAATAACTCCTAGAAGAATTGACCAATGGCATATTTGCACGACAAATTGGACAGGAGTCACTCAAATTGTGAAAGGCAAAGAAATTTTTAAAATTATCAAGCTAATCCAGACTCTAGAACAGTCCAACCATTAAAGTCCCATGATTGAAATGTGTCTCACCTAGAAAGATAATAAATGTTGTCATCATAGTCCCTAGACAAGTGGTAATTGTATTGGTATGAGGACGGAAAAAGCACACTATAGTGATAATGATTTATGAGTTCGGTGTGGATGTAGGAGATTTTATATGGTTCGTACATGATTTTAGGGGATTGCCACGACAAAGTAATTAAATTTTTATGTATGTTTATTTTTTAACAGAAAAAAGAAACTAACAATAGTCTTTTTTTTTTTTTAATATTAGCAAGCCAAAGCAGCAAAATAGTATGTTTTCAACAAAAGAAATTACCCCTCATGAGACTGAAAATAGCCCAACCGTGTCCAAATCATTGTCTTCAAGTTGGTACAGCTACTATAGAAAGCCTACAGTTGTCGATGTGATGTTGCAATTGAATTCTCGTTAGCGGTTGATTCAATGCACATGGGTAGATCACAATTCCTACAAGAGGTGGGAGAAAACTGTTTTATTTTTTAACTTTTTTTTATAATCAACTAATATACTATAGTCATTGCTGAAGGCAAAAACAGTGGCAGACCAATGAATATAGAAACCAACATACAGGCAGTGGTGATGGAGAAAAGATGGTGATCGAAGGTCTATGGAAGAGATGAGCATGGTATTTTTTAGATTTTTGGCTTTGAATTTAGCATGCGAATTTTGCCTTTTGACACTAGCAAGCAGTTTGTATCGTGTCGACGTGTGGTTTATGGTGGGCCATAGTGATGGGAATATGGAAGTCGGGTCGGTGTCGATCAGCAGACGAAGTATCGACGTGGATGGGCAATCAACGTAAGAGCTAGGTGAGATCGATAAGTAGTTACTGCTAACAATTATTTTTGTGTCTTTTGGGTGTGTTGAAGGTGGTTGGTGATGGTGGCGATGGCGGTGGGAGCGGTGGACTACAGCGTCAACAAGTGGAAGAATTATGTGAGAGAGCTACAATTTAGAGTTGGAGGTTCGGGTATATATATGAGTTGGTGAAGGGGATGAACTAGGTTGGGCTGGCAATGTGATAAGTTGTAGTCGACATCTAGTTTTGTAGATGTGTGGCGGTCAAGGGTGAACGTGTTCGATTGGCGAGTGCCAGTGGCGCCGTTAAGCGACGAAGTTCAATTAAGGTTTGGAGTGTATGATGGATTCGAGCATAATAATGGATAAATAGAATTTTCACATTAGCCTAGTCAAATGCCTCTTTTACGCAAACAAGCCTAACTTGTCATCTATTAAGTGATAAAGGTCTCTTTCATATAAAAAGACAAAAATGCCTTAAAGCTTATAAATTACTAAAATAAGATAGAATAAAAAGACATTAATACCTTTTCAATTACAAAAGAAAAACAACTTATCCCAATTCAAATTTAAAACTAAAGGATGTTCCTTTTTATTTTATTTTATCTAACACTACTAACAACTCTTTCATTATTCATCTCCTCCAGGCTCCAACATTAAAACCTCAAAAATTATCGAACATTCAAAAGAAAGATCTCGTGAATGTTCAATAGAATTTAATATTCTATTACTTTGAACCGATATGTACATTTGTGTATAGTTAATTTATTTTTCGTTAATATATTTTACTTTTTTAATTACTAAACCTTATTTCAACTTATTTTAGCATGTCTATATATATTTTTACAAATAATTAGACAAATCTATAAATTTTTTAAGTAAAAAAATCATATTGCAATATGGGCATCTGTTACTAGACGACCCAAAAGCTTTCTGGGCCATCAGTAAGAGACGACCCAAATTGTTCGTAACGAAAGTTCTAAGCTGTCTTATTTAGCTTTTTTGCTTTTTTTTTTTTATATCTAACTTTGTTTTTTAATTTTAAATCAAAATGCAGATGTGGTATCGACATTTGTCCCACAGTTTGTTGCTCTGGTAAATTTCAAATGGATGAAAGTAGTCGATGGTATGGAAATGGACAGGTGATGGAGAAGGTGCTTCTACAATTCTTTTAACACCGGTTACATCATATACGGATATGTGTCATGATTTACAAAATTTCTTGAACGTTGATCCCTCTAAATACGAGATGGGTTTGGAAATTATATTTTTCAACCATTCAAGTTTTTCAGTTCCAACAATAAAGATTTCTGAAGTGCAAAAGATCACAGCTTTTCCACGTTCATAACTTTAGTGAGGTCACCGAGAGCGAACACGAAGTATCTAATGAAGTGGATCGTAATGTGGATAATTTTTGGGATACAATGGAAAGTTTAGTAGGATGACATAGTTCTTCCAAAGACAGTTGCTTCTAACCATGATCTTACTGCTACACATAGACGTCCCAAGGTAATTCAAGGCAATGAGTAGGAAATTACATTTACAATCCAGGATCTAATTCCTTTATGGGTAGAAACGTGAGTTGGGTAGGGTTCCCATCTCATTCTTCGCGTGTGGTGCCAAAGATCGAAGTGGTGATGAAAATCGACAGGGTTGAAGGATCTTGATAAGTTAAAGGAGATTGATGTTGTGCAACAAATTGATAGTGTGATGGAGGCATGCATGGAGATGGAGCTCTCTGTTCAATAGGATAGCGCTCCTAAATGAATAAGTTAACAATTACTACATTTAAATCTCATATCATAACTCAAAATATAAACTACAACTGAATCACATGTAATAACACAAAACATAAGATACATACCCCCCTCTCCATCCAAAACGACATCGGGTAATGGATCATCTTGATTGGCGGAATACACAAGTCTTGCATGTAACTCTGATCCATCTCCTCGATCTTAGCCATCAACTTTGTATGATTTCGAGCTGATATATTGACATTCAATACTCATTTGAGAATCATCAAGGATATTGGATATATCTTCGGCATTCAAGATATATGTTGTTTGCCAATGATGCATCCTAGGGCACCTCGTATCCTTCTTTCTAATCATCCACCTGTCTGCCAAAATGGGAATAGCCTCGTATGCCCATAATTGCAACTTCCATAATTATTACATTAACAAATAATAAAATATTAAAATCATAAGATTTAACATTTACTTGTAGGACAATGGAAAGCCATGTACATCATATTCGGCCTTCGATGACTTGGGCGTCGGATAGCCCTGAGAACATGTAATGTATCCATGAAACATCTTTGACCCCATGGATTTTGTAGTCGATCTTGATGCGTTCAAATGAAATCTCAAATGTACAAATCCTAGCTTTAATTTGTCCTGCATATTCGAGCAACTCTCAAATGCAATCTCCAACTGTGCAGGATTAACTGTAGCACTATCAATAAGCAAGAAATAAATTCATTTCATAGGAATTATATATCTTTTCATGTTATATTCTTTTTTATGCATATTTTTTTTTTTGAATAGACTGAAAAAGTTCGAAACCAGTTCTATTACTTTTTCTTTTTAAGTACGAAAATACGAATTGAATTAAATTACATTACACCAGAGGAGGGTCTACCGTCATCAAAAGATGTGGTGGGTAGTAATGATTGAAGTTTTATATGTTTTCTGTGTATCCATTTGCTATATTGATGAGAATGGGTTAAAGACACCGATGGTAATTGAATTGCTATAGAAATTTTCTGTTGGTCACTAACTTCATTTTTTCAAATTAATCACTGACCTTAACATTGTTTCAATTTAGTCACTGGATTTAAACATTTGTTACAATTTAGCATTCCATCTTATATGTCTGTTACTTTGACTAACTAAAAACGTGGTGTGGCAATCTATTTGCCTACTAAATGGAATGACCAAAATCTAATGAAGTGCAAGTTTAGTGACCAATTTGATCATATATGAAATTTTGCAAAAAGTTTAGTGACCACAAGCATATATAGCCCTTGTTTGGGCCATATTTTTTTTGTTCAATTAGATGAACATGGACCGTTACACAGTAAGAGGATGCCAAATACTGTTACATGGTTGACATATTGCAGGCTATTCATTGTCCATTTTCGTACTTGCTCCAAGACATTTGTCAATTCTACCCTTATCCCCAATCTTCAATAATTGTGATGGTTCAGTTTTGAAAGGGGCAAAAAATGGAATGAAGGAATAGAAGTCAAAGCAATTGCAGAATCTCACGTTGGTGACCTATTCATGATTTGACAGAAATTATTTACAACGGTCCATTTTCATCTAATTGAACCAAAAAAATATGGCCCAAACAGGGTCATAACCAAGTTGAGACCTATGCTACCAATGACACACATGTGACATCTCTTCATCCTGCAGCAAAATGATTTTGAAAGGAACAAGATGTCATTATTCTTTATAGTGTCGTAGTACATGTAAATTCCTAGACTTTCAAAATTTTTTGCCTTTTATGAGTTTCTGTATCTTTAATGCCCATTGTTAAAAGTTTTCCTAATCTGAGGCTGCTTAGATAATTAAATTATCTCACTTGTATGATTACTAATGCTGCTGCCCTACTGCTTTAATCACTATTTGAAATGGAGAGATGCATTATTCTCTAGTAACACTTGAAATGAAATCATGATGTACAGATAAAGTTGATTGATTTTTTAAAATTTTTTCTTGTAAGAACGTGTTCAATTGGAGCTATTTTGGCCTGATTAATATTTGACCATTTTCTCAAGTGGGAAGACTTTGTGACACATTTTTTGAGTGTTCTATCACTTTTTAAACATTTCTTATTTTTTTGAGTGTTTGTTACCTTTTTTAAAATTTGTCACTTTTTTGGAGTTTCTGTCACTTTTTTGAGTGACAAACGTAACTTATTAATAGAATTGACATAATGAAAAAGTAACGCTCAACTTTAAAAATTGACGTTGAGTATTTAGTGGGTAGACTATGTTCTTGTTAATACTGAACTTGACAATTTTCTCAATCGATTTTGCTACCGGTACATCAAGACGTACATAGGGGTGTACACCCCCCTCACATGGGGGTGGGACCCGCTTGAATAAAAAAATATTTTATACAAGTGGGTCCCACCTCATGTGAGGGGAGTGTACACCCTTATGTACAATTTTTGATGTACAAATAGAATTATTCTTTCTCAATTGGATAGATCATATCACTTTTTAATAAAGAAAGTGGCACTGTTACTTTTTTTTTTTTTGTCACTTTTTTCAGAGTTTGACTTTTTTAAAAATTGTCATTTTTTTTATGTGTTTGTAACTTTTTTTGAATTTATTTAAATTTTTTAGTATTTGTTACTTTTTTTTAGTATTTATTACTTCTTTTGAATGTTTATCACTTTTTTGGGTGATAAACATCAATTTTTAATAAAAGTGACATTGTAAAAGTAACATACTTAACTTTTTAAAAAGTGACATTGTATTAAAAAGTGACACTTAACTTTACGAAGTATTTTTTACTTCTAAAATACTTTTTATACGATTTTTCAAAAGATATCTCATTTTAGGGGCATTTTTGTAAGTTGCCCCATCCATTTAGGTTATGGGTTGGGTTATTGAATTGGGGGGGCCTTTTCATTATCGTTAGTATGCTGGGTTACGTTTTTAAGATTTGGGCCGAAGGATTGGGGTTGGAGGGATTGTGTTTGGACTGACGGTTGATTAGTTGTAATGGGTTGGATGGGTTCTTGATGGTGGATTGTTGAGTTGTTCGTGGGTTTCAGAGATGGGTTGGGCTTGAATTTGGCCAGTAGTTTGGATTGTGCGGTATAATTGGGATTGGGAAAATTTTATAAATAAGAGGTTGAGTATCACAAATTTCAAAATTAAAAACAAATGTTTTAAATTTCAAAAATCATATGCTAATTAAAATTAATTAATTATATTAAGGTCACAAATCTATGTAATTTGATCACAAATTAACGATTTAATTAGTCACATATCATAAATCAGAAATTTTATATGTCATAAATTATTTTACGGTCACAATTAAAGTTTTTTTAGGTCACACAATATTTCTTAATCACAATTTACATTGGTCACATATTGTTTATTGCTCATAGAATTTAATGGTCACAATCAACCAAATAATTTGTGACCACAACCAACACTTGTGACCACCACTCTCTCCAGCAGCACCATCGCCACGCTACCAGAACCACTACCACCACCTCAAACAAATCAACACATCGTAGAAGAACACCTCCACATTGTCACGTCGTTCCACAACCACCTCGACAGAGATGGGCTACCATCACTATTGTCGTCACCAACAAAACTACGTCTACTATTAATCTACAGCTATAGTAACAACCCCAGTCACCGAAAAATACCAACTACAACCATGACCTGCAAACCTCCACCACAGAACTTGCAACCCACCATCGCAACGCATAAATCTGGGCGTCGTGACGGTGCTTCCATAGCAGCACCACAAAGATCGGCCCAAATTAGAACAAATACAATTGAAACATGAACTTCATTATTCATCCAACACATCCATAGCAGTGTCACTGGAAAACAAGAGCTATAACTACGACACCCAAGGCGCCAGCGTAGCACCTGCAGCCCGCAACGCCAGCAACTTAACCCGACACCGCCACCACCTCACCACTAAGCGTACGGCACAGCTCCATCTGCAGGCCACTGCACATGGACACAGTGTAGCGACATCACGGTGGTTTGCGTGTAATGTTCGTCGGAGTAAATGGGGAGAGAGCATGAGGTGAGGCGATACAGTAGTGTCGCCCGTAACGACTTGTGATGGCGGCGGTGGTATCAGGTTGCTTCGTGCAGCTTTACTCCAACGGCTTCGAGAGGCTTCATTCCGATGCTCTCAGGTCGCTATGCGACGGAGAAAGGGTAAGAGGTGAGAATAGTTAGAGAGAAGTGATGTGTAGTGCTAACGAGGTAGTGCAGTGACGAATGGCTAGAGAAAAGGTGGGATAGAGAGAAAATGGAGAGAATGAAATAATTAGGATTTTGGTGTGTATGGTTGGGTAAAATGAATATGTATATTTAATTTTGTAATATAATTATTAATATTTTAATTATTATCTGATTTTTGAAATAAAAACTTGTAAATCTGAATTTTGAAATGGGAAGTTTAAAATCTGGAAGGCTGTAATTTTCACATTGGGATTTGTAGGAGTTTGGGTTAGGTTTTGGAAAAATTTGGCCTGTAATATAAATAGCAACACAACATCGCAACCAATTATTTCGACTCATTAAAAAGAGGAAAATTGCAAGCTTGACTGTTGGCTGATTTTTCTGACTATTGGATTTTGTGTATGTTTTGGGAGTATGTGAGGGTTTGAAAATAGCGGCAATGGCGGGTTGATGGTGAAGAGACTGGATTTTAACATGAGATTGTTTGGTCAAAGAAAAAGAACTAGCTCTAATATCAAATTGATGTAGGAAAATTCATTTTATTCATATCTTCTATATATTAAAAGTGGCTATGTAACGGAATTTCTTGTTTTTAATGGAAAAACTAACGGAATTTGTTGTTTTAACGGACTATGTAACAGAATTTCTTGTTTTAAACAGGCAGCTATATCTTCTTTCAGTGTTTTTATCATAACTTTGTATTCCGATATCCGATTGAGGCGATTCAAAATGCGTTGGAAAGCTAACTCATCTGGCTACAACTTTGATTCAGACATCATTCTCCAATTCGATCACTTTCTGTGCCAAAAATAGGTCTCAATATGAGACTAGGGGTGGGCAAAAAACCGCCCAACCCGCTCAACCCACCCGACCCAACCCAAACCGACCGGGTTAGGTCGATTTTTTTCATTTTTTTGTTTGGGTTCGGGTTTGGGGCATTGAAGGCGGGTCGGGTTGGGTCGGGTTGCGGGTTAAACCAAAAAACCCGACCCGACCCAACCCAACCTGACTCGACCCGCCCTTCATATTAAAAAAAAAAAGCTTAAAACCCGACCCGCTTCTTTAGTTATGTTTATATTATGTAAATGTTGTCAAATATGTTATGTGTTATCAAATATGAAATTTATTGATATTGAAAGACTATTAATGTTGCTTTATATTCAGTATTTTGGTAGAAAAAAATCAGAATTTTGGAACTTTAATATTTCTTGAAAGGTAATACCAACCCGACCAAACCGACCCAACCTGATCGATATTTGGTTGGGTTGGATTGTGTTTCAATTTTTTCGTGGGTTGGGTTGGGTTGAATTTCGATCAAACCGATCGTGTTGGGTTGGGTTGGGGTTGGGACAAAAATCGACCCAACCCACCCCACGCCCACCCCTATATGAGACTAAAACATCGGAGCATAACTTTTCGGTTGGAAATTGATTTGTAATCATCTTTTGACTAAATTTGATTCCATTGACGTCTTCCTTTATCCAATTGACTCCGAGCACTCTCAAATCTTCATCGTGAGGTTCGACACAACTTTTAAGTATTTACATTTTAGTCCCCGAACTTTGGATCCCTTACAATTTAGCAATTTCTCCAAATTTGTCAACTTTTGCTTATTTTCTTCGATTTCACCAACTTACATCACAACATCAAAATCACACATCTAATTACTCTCTCTCTCTAAAATCAACCAAACTTCTAATAAATTATAAACCTTTTCACAAATTAAAACAAATCTAAATAAATATAATTTAAATTAAACTCTACTATAAATCCGATTTTAATGTAACTCTATCTCCTCCACATACCTTACTTGATTTAGAAATTTGTTGGACCAACAGATATGGTAGATGTGTTTGGGCTTGATTTAGTGGTCAAATCTTCCCTTGTTGAAGGTATCTCTTTGGCCACTGGGCCTTCTTATCAAATATAACGAACCAATGAAATCATATTCCCAAAAGTTGTTGCTTGACCAAACGAAGAGCTTCGATTTCCTTTTCGACTCTCCTCTTATAAATAGTAGTAGAGGTTGACTCGTCTTTTCTTGCATTGGTCTGTATACACAACGTATTTGCACACGTTGTCCTTTTGCTATCAAACATCACGCTCTCAATTGTAGCCTTTTTTAGCCTAAGACAGTGAATTTTTGCTTGATGGTAAGAGCAAAATTTTCAACTGTTTTTATGGGACTACACCCTAAAATTTAGTTAATCACTTAAAAAAATTCCATTGATTTTTTTTTGCAGCTTCTAAAGTTTGATGTGATATACATTTTTTAGCAAGATAACTAGCTCACATTCTATGTAGAATCAAATAATCACTTGTTTAGTGAAATTTCATTTGGGGTTCATTCAACTTTAATTTGTTTTGATTAGGTATTGAACACCAATTTAGTTTCAAATTTCACTACTCTTTCGTATTTTGTCACCCATTCCTTGAACTGACGGAAATTGCTTATTTGACAATCATGCCATAGATGATCTTCCACTTAATCGTTACATGTCACCCTAAAAAATGATACAACGAGGATTACTGCAATATCTTTAGATTAAAATACTAAAAAAGTTTCATTTTAACATTTTTATAATGTAGGGTAGTCATAAATTGGCATGCCTTGCAAACATAATACGATGTGGTATGGCTATCAATTTGGAAAAAAACACAGATAGAATGGTAAAATTTGAAACTAAACTGAAGTTGAGTAATCCAGTTTGAAACTACATTGGATTTTTGGGACAAATTAAGTTCAATGACAAAATTGAGATTTCGCTGAAAGTTCAGTGAGTGCAAGTGATATTTACCCACGAGACGTGCAATTTATTGAAACATGTGTTGTGTTATTCCTTGAGCGGGTGGGTTCGGGCATAAACACTTTATGCAAATATATGAAACTCCCCGTCTCACTCTGTACAACTATTCTACCAATTATATATCTCTCTTTTCCACCCGCAAAATAACTTGCTTACTCTCCTTATTTCGAATATAAACATAAATCTTGATCCTTAATGGCTTCCAGTGGCGTATTTTTCTTTCTTGTGTTGACACTTTGTGCGTACAATTCTTGCCAAGCAAAAGCAATGATATCAAGGCAGTCGCAGTCGCAGTTCTTAACTCTCATGAAGAAATCAC
The DNA here is from genome assembly GCA_035079005.1 of Fraxinus americana. NCBI lineage: Eukaryota > Viridiplantae > Streptophyta > Magnoliopsida > Lamiales > Oleaceae > Fraxinus > Fraxinus americana. Next base: position 20,515,448 of record CM068716.1, read on the forward strand.
TCTCAGCCAGCTACGAAATCCCTGTTTGCAATTATACTGGGATTTCTTGTGATGATCAAGAAAACATTGTGCAAATTGATATCTCTGGGTGGTCAGTTTCTGGTAAGTTTCCTACACAAGTATGCTCATATTTACCAAAACTGCGAGTTCTCCGGGTTGGCCACAACTTGTTCCATGGGGAGTTTAGTCGAGATATCCTCAACTGCTCTCTCTTGGAAGAGCTGAACATTACATATGCTCATCTCACTGGAACATTGCCAGATTTGTCTCCTTTAAAATCCTTGAGATTACTTGACCTTTCTTACAACTCGTTCTCTGGTAAGTTCCCTTTGTCTGTTACCAATCTTACCAATCTGGAAGTTTTAAATTTTAATGAAAATAGTGGTTTCGACTTATGGCAATTGCCAGAGAATACATCCCGGCTCACAAATCTTAAGTCCATGATCTTGTCAACATGTAAGTTGCGTGGCAAAATTTCACCCTTCATAGGAAACATGGCGTCTCTGATAGATCTAGAATTAAGTGGAAATTATCTGACTGGAAGGATTCCGGCAGAACTTGGATTGCTGAACAACTTGCAACAGCTTGAGCTTTACTATAACCAACTCGAAGGTGAAATACCTCAAGAGCTCGGGAATCTGACTCAACTAAGAGACTTGGACATATCTGTCAACAAGTTGAGGGGCAAAATTCCGGAGTCCTTATGCCAACTTCCAAAGATTGAAGCATTGCAGCTTTACAACAATAGTCTCACAGGGGAAATTCCTGCAGTTTTGGCAAATTCGACCACCCTTAACACGTTATCTCTTTATGACAATTTATTGACAGGGGAAGTCCCACAAAATCTCGGAAGGTCATCAGTCATGATTGGATTGGACTTGTCGGAAAATCAGTTATCTGGGAAGTTACCTGGAGGGTTATGTGACGGTGGAAAATTGTTATATCTCCTAGTCCTTCAGAATTTGTTTTCTGGTGAAGTGCCCCCAAGTTATGCAAAATGTGAGTCTCTTATTCGATTTCGGGTTAGTAACAACAATTTGGTTGGGGAAATACCACAAGGGATTCTAGCTCTTCCACATGCTTCAATCATTGATGTGGGATATAATCATTTGAGTGGTTCTATTCCGATTACCATTTCGAATGCTAAAAACTTGTCGGAGTTGTTCATGCAGAGCAACAGGATTTTTGGTGTTATACCTTCTGAAATCTCTTTGGGCATGAATCTAGTCAAAATTGATCTCAGCAACAATCTTTTGTCTGGTTCCATACCGTCCGAGATTGGAAACTTGAGAAGACTCAATTTGTTGCTATTACAAGGTAACAAGTTAAATTCTTCCATCCCTGACTCACTTTCTTCACTCAAGTCCCTCAATGTTCTTGATCTCTCTAGTAATCTCTTGACGGGAAATATCCCAGAAAGCCTTTGTAATTTGTTACCTAATTCGTTCAACTTTTCGAACAATCTGCTTTCTGGTCCTATTCCTGTCTCATTCATAAAGGGAGGACTGCTAGGAAGTTTTTCAGGCAATCCAAGCCTATGTGTACCTTCCTATCTAAAATCATCAGACCCAAAATTCTCCCTTTGCTCGAATTCTTATGACCAGAAGAAAATAAACTATATCTGGGTGATAGGAATTTCCTTGGCTATCATTTTTGTTGGAATTTTCCTCTTTATGAAGAGATGGTTTAGCAAAGAGAGGGCAATGATACAAAATGAGGATATATTATCAAATTCAATTTTCTCATATGATGTTAAAAGTTTCCATCGGTTAAATTTTGATCAGTGCGAGATAATTGAATCCATGCTTGATAAAAATATTTTGGGTTATGGAGGATCTGGGACAGTGTACAAAATCGAGTTGAAAACCCGGGAAGTTGTAGCTGTAAAGAAGCTGTGGAGTCGAAAAGGTAAAAATACTGCATCAGAAGATCAACTGATAATGGACAAGGAACTGAAAACTGAAGTCGAGACTCTTGGAAGCATAAGGCACAACAACATTGTGAAGTTGTACAGCTACTTCTCCAGTTTAGACTGCAGTTTGCTGGTTTACGAGTACATGCCAAATGGAAATCTTTGGGATGCAATCCATGGAGGGAAAGTCCTTTTGAACTGGCCTGCTCGACATAAAATTGCCCTCGGAATTGCTCAGGGTTTGGAATACCTCCACCATGATTTAGTTACACCAATTATTCATAGGGACATCAAGTCCACCAATATCCTATTGGATGTCAATTACCAGCCAAAAGTTGCAGATTTCGGAATTGCCAAGGTGTTGCAAGCAAGAGGAAGCAAGGATTCCACAACGACTGTAATAGCAGGAACTTATGGTTACTTGGCACCAGGTAACGATTTCCCTGATGCACTACTACGCTATTCATTTAGCTAGTTCATGTCTCTTACTACTAATTCATCCTTACGTTTTATTTGATCTTATTTATCTTTGTGATAGAGTATGCTTATTCTTCCAAAGCAACCACAAAGTGTGATGTCTATAGTTATGGAGTTGTTTTAATGGAACTAATAGCTGGGAAGAAGCCGGTGGAGGCAGAGTATGGGGAAAACAAGAATATCATAGACTGGATTTCAAGCAAGGTGGACAGAAAGGAAGGAGCCATGGAGGTCTTAGATAAAAGAGTATCGGAATCATTCGAGGAAGAAATGATCAAGGTGCTTCGCATTGCCATACGTTGTACATGTAGGACACCAACAGTCCGCCCCACGATGAACCAAGCTGTTCAATTTTTGATTAAGGCAGATCCTTGCAGATTCGATTGCTGCAAGTCCTTGAAGAACCCACAGCATTTGTGATTAATAAAAAATTATCCAAGTTAGCATCAAACACGACTTGTTCCTATAACTTGAGGAACTATTTTCCCTCTAGATGAATAGATTCTGTCCCACCTATCTTTTTCATTTTTCTTGGCATGTTGTAAATAATTGAGAAATTTTATTAGTGAGTGCTTTATCAGAAAGCCAGCATCCATATTCGTAAAGGAAAAAAAATTCTCTAGCTTTTAAAAGGACTTTGTTTGTATCCTCTTTTACTTTGATGAGAAGAATCCAATCAAATGAAGATTTCAATTAAAAAGAAAGTGGGTTTCTGATTCTGCATTTAGAATTGACGTATTATTTGTGGAGGGTCCTATCCTATAGAGTGGAAAAGGAAAATGGATTAGCCCTTCTTTATATTTCAATCTATTTATACTTTTTTGTAGTTTGATCTGACTGTAGTGTTAGACCACAACTGTAGGGACAGGAACCAAACTTGTTTCGCCATTGATGGTGTTCGATTTGTAGCCCTGATTGGCCCACCCGCTCCAGCCTCGCCCCAAATTCATCTACTTAAATACTACAAAATTTAGGCACATTCTAAGGGGGAAAAATTTAAAAATAAAAATAAATTGGACGTGTACCATGTAGAGTTGGAGATAAAGTTATTAGTTAATGAGATTTTAAAATTATTTCCAAAACAAATCAAAAAAAAAAAAAAAAAAGGAGTACAAAATGTTAATAAGAAACACACGATATGTGTGTATCTGTCAATATGGACTTTGCCAAGTGGAGAGGGAGTCATCTCAAAAGAATGGGATTCATCAAGACAAATATTTCTTTTGGCACGGTGGAGAATCCATGAATAAAAAGTAAGATCACATATTCATCAATAGATCAAGGGATTAGTTCTTCAGAAACAAAAGACAAAATAACTATTAAAAGTTTATAAAATGCTAATTGTACCCATAGGGGATTATGAGATCACATATTCATCAATAGATCAAGGGATTAGTTCTTCAGAAACAAAAGACAAAATAACTATTAAAAGTTTGGAAAATGCTAATTGTACCCATAGGGGATTATGGACACCCCTATGGGTACAATTATGTACCCATCAGCCCTAAAAGTTTTATCTAGAGGTGACAATTTTTTTCGCCTTACTCCTCACTCTTTTCAAACTCATTTTTTCTCAAACTCATTTTCAACCACATATTTTTTCAATAAAATAATTTTAAACGTAAATCCAATTTTTTTTCTACTTTTTAATCACACATTCTCTAAAAAAATTACTATTCTAAAATCTATTTTTTCCAAAATAGTGGAGCTCAAACAAGCTATTCGTCCCCGTTTGAACTCCATTTTTCCAAATTATATTGAGGGAAATAGTAATTTTTTTTGAGATGTGTGGTTAAAAGAGAAGGAAAATTATTTTAGGTTTACGTGTAATATTATTTTATTAGAGAATATGTGGTTGATAAGAAGATAGAGAAACATGAATTTTAATTTAATGGTGGTCAAACGGGAGCTAAGAGAGATTTCGTCACAAAAATGTTTTACAACAATAAAAAAAACTTAGTTTCACCATGAGTGAAGCGAAATTGAGATGTTTGAGTAAATCTTTGTTTTCAAATTTCACTTTAATTGCAGGACAAATCGCAGAAGCAGTTCTAATTTAAGACACTCGAGCAGGAGCTTCTACGCGGATTAGACACCCACCTAGCCTACCAGGTTCCCAGTTCCGTCCGGGGGCTTTGTCTGCTGTCTTGCTCTGAGTAGAGTAGGGTCGGCCAACATGCTAGGCATTGGAAAAGGACACCTTCTTCCATAATTTCGTTATTATTAATTGGAGAAAACAATAATTAGGGAAAATTACAGCCACGGTACCAAACCTTTCACATTTTTGCAGATTTTGCCCAAATCTTTGATTTGTGCTACCCATGGTACCAAACCTTTAAACAATTCGCACCCGAAGTCCAAATTGACAGAAACCATTAGTTTGACCGTCAATTGACCAAAAATTTAAAATCTGATCAATTGTTGACTAATTTTTAAAGGGCAAAATGATAACTTTCCCTTTTTCATATATAATTAAAGCTAAAATCAAAAATCAAAACCCATGTCACCTTCTCCAACTACCCCCAACCCACCCCACCCCCACCCAACCCAAAATCAAACTGTCGGCACCACCACACCAGCACACCCACCTCCTCCCACCACCACGACCTCAGTTGCAATTTTCCCTAAATTAATTCACGTCACCACTCCCACCCCAACTCAATTTCATCCAAACACTAAAAGCCACATTCAGTCACGATAAATTTGATTACTAATCCACCACCCCACGTGATGAACGTTCAAGAAGACCTCTAGTATCCGTTTCTCTTCAGAAGTCCCAACTCAGGAGGCGAAACAGAGATGGAATTTGTAACGAGTGGCTGCGCATTTCTTTTCACCAAGAATTTCAACCATTCAGAAAAATATGTGGGATATTGGAGTTGTCGTAGCTTTACTGAACAACGGTAATTGGGGAAAATTGTGGGTGATGGTGATAGAGGCGGACTAAAGGAGTGGTCGTATGAGCTGTTTGTGTGGTTGGGAAAAATACGAAGCAGTGGTTGGAGAAGAGCAGAGATCGAGTGTGAATCTGGAGTTGGGAGATGAAATGGTGACAGGGATGATCGACGAAGGATGTGTTTGTTTGGGTGGTGTGTGGAGTTTGAGGCGGCTGTTGAGGCGACGGTAGGCTGGTGACGGTGGCGGCTGGCAACTAGTGGCCTTAGGTAAGGTCAACGATGGGGGGGTGGGGAAGAAGGAGATTGATTTTTGTTTTTTTTTAATTATATATGAAAAAAGGAAAAATTACCATTTTGCCCTTTAAGAATTAGTCAACAATTGGTTAGATTGTTAATTTTTGGTCAATTGACGGTCAAACTAACGGTTTCTGTCAAATTGAACTTCGGGCGCGAATTGTTTAAAAGTTTGGTATCGTGGGTGACACAAATCAAAGGTTTGAGCAAAGTTTGCAAAAATGTGAAAGGTTTGGTACCGTAATTGCAATTTTCCCCAATAATTATTCTATTTTGCACCAGAAGAAACACAACTAAATCATTCTCTATGTAGTATTTGTCCCTCTACTATCCTAAAACTCCCTAAATGCTTACAACTTTCTCTCTCTAAATGCAAGGGATTTTTTTTCTTCTTTTTTATAGACTACATTTATTGTAAAATTGATTACTGTGTTTAACTCATGCATTTTATACCATTTTAACTTGATAATTTGTTAGATCCTATGAGTTTTAGAACATTTTGATGTTTGTATTAATGTTGTTTTATAGGATTAGGTGATGTGGTGAAAAGGGGTAAAAATGAAATTTTAATATACAAATGGAGCGCTTAGGCGCCACAACCCAGTGCCTAAGTGTCACTTGAAGAGCAAAAGAAGAAAACAAAGCAGCAAGTTGTCACCCACATTTGGTAGAAGAAACAAGAAGTTAGCACCCATGCGCCAGCCAGAAAACACATCACAGCACCTAAGCGTTGCACCACGTTCAATTAGGGTTTTCTTTTGTGTACTGATCCGTTTTAAAAGTCAAATTCTGTAAGTATTATACCCTAATTCCAATCGATTTAGGTCGTAAACATTTAATCTGATTAATGCATTTTATTTATGATAGATTTACTATTTAATTGAATTAATATTCTATTAATTTAAATAATAGATTCTATAGACTCAAGTCTTATTAATTTGTTAATCACAAGAAACTGTGATTGTGAGATATAAATTACATATGACTGAATTTTAAATTATTCGTGATCATAAGTAATAACGAGATATGGATATTGTTTAACATTTGAATGAACACGTGAACATTTTGTTTGAAAAACAAAACATTTGAGATCCGATGAAGAGATTCCACATAGATAACTATTTAAGTGTTAGTGGTCAATTTTTAACGTTCGATGGTGGATTGGTCATTTGACTTGAATTCATCATATTGCCTTAAATGGGGACAGTCATACTTTTGTTATGTTAGACTTCTACCAAGATTCGCTAATACAGTATCTTTCGGGCAGTCAACAATCATATGAATCACTCTTAAATACTAAGAGATTATGATCTACATTTCATTCAGTTGAGTTAACAACGAAATTCTTGGCCAATGTGTACTCATAAGTCGAAAAGAGTTTTCGACTTACATTGACTTAACAGTGGGATGAATGATATGATCGATAATCGAGATTAACACGGTCATATTGATGAATGTATTATAGTTTCACGATAAACAAAAAAGTTTGTTTTGTCATACTACATGACATTTTTCGTCACATGTATTGCCCTAATACATGTTAGGCGCTCGTTTTACTGCCATTATTCCACATTATAATGAGATGAATGGTAATTTTTTGAAGAATGCATGGTTAAAAAAGAAGGAAACGTTTTTGGTTTTACGTATAATACTATTTTTATTGAAAAATGTGTAGTTAATAAGAAGAGAGAGAAAATAAAATATAATTTAATGGAGGATAATGGGGGCCAAACAGGGGCTAGATATCAATTTGGGACGATAGATATAAATTGTCGATAAATTAAAAAGGGGTATTTAATTTATCGATTCTGATTAGATTAAAATAATAATTCACATCTTTAAGTATCATGATCGGGAATCTAATGAGTCACACAAAAAAGGAAAATTATAAGAATGAATATTACTAATTAATTAATTGTACGAGTGTTGGACACTTGTACAATTAATTAGTTACTTATTAATGGATCAAATTAATTAATTAGATTAATTAATGGATAAATTTTAATTAATTAGATAAATTAAATATTGGACTGAGTTAAGTTCAAGTATCAGGCCAAACCCACTTGGCTCCTTAATCCCGTAACCTATTATTCATTTCATCATCGAACCTTTTATAATATAATCTTGGGATGTTTGAGTCAGTGAAAGAGATGATTTAGGCTTGTGGTGGGTGATTTCATGCATGAAAAATAGTTGTGTAGAGAGTGTCTTTAACTATCAAATGTAAACTAGGTAATAATCGTATGCTAGGAATCTAAGCCTTACTCATTTTTTTCTTGAAGAAAATAGAAAAAAGGCCTGTGCACCTTTTTTTACTTGAGAGTAAGTTCGTTGAGGTATTTTAAAACCCAGTACCCTTTGTTATTTAAAACGGGAAAGTTACTGACTAAAAGTTTGTTACATGACAGAAGAGAAAAAAAAAGGTGATGTTAATCTTGAACTGAAAAAAATACATCAAAATATGCAAAATTATGCAATTGTGCAAGTAAGATCGAATTGTTGGGGACTTAAATAACTAGTGGGTTTGAATTGCTTAGTAAAAACTTGATTGTCGAAACTCTCAAAATTTTGGGAGAATCATCACAAGCATAGATTGTTAACGTTACTGAATAGACTTAATCAAATTGGAGTGGTGTAAGGAATTAGTAATTGGAAATCAACCTTAGAATATATACCTAGGGAAGAGAATAAAAGAAAACAAGTTTGAGTGGTATGAATCTCACTAGTGAAGAAATGATATATTTGAATATTGAGCTTTTACATTATGATTTTGAAATAGTTCATAAATTTGATATAATATTTTCAATCCTGAGCCAAAAAGGCAAGTTATCTAACGAAACTTGTTTTAATTGAGTCGATATGTTTTGTTTTGTTTGTGTATTTTCTTCAGGTTTTTTCTTTTTTTTTCTTGTATTTGCTTGAGGACTAGCAAATTATTAAGTTTGAGGGTATTGATAAGTGTGTTTAATTCATGCATTTCATACCATTATAAGTTGATAATTTGTTAGATCTTATGAGTTTTAGAATGTTTTGATGTGTGTGTTTGATGTTGTTTTATAGGATTATGTGATGTAGTGAAAAAGGGCAAAACTGGAATTTTAATACACAAGCGGGACGCCTAGGTGCCACAACCCGACACCTAATTGCCACTTTAAAAGGCAAAGAAGAAAACAAAATAGCAAGTTGTCCAAGCGCCCCACAACCATCGGAAGAAACAAAAAGTTGGTGGTTGCTTCTGCCCAGGTACCAGCCAGAAAACACATTACGGCGCCTTGGCGTTGCCTTTGGGCACTGCGTCGCGTTCAATTAGTGGTTTGTTTTGTGTTCTGATTCGTTTTAAAAGCCAAACTCAACTAAAACTCGTCTAGCACTTGGAAAAAGGCATAAATACATCTAAGAGAGGCACTTTTGAAGGGGAAATACTCTTAGAGAGAAATAATACATTGAAGAAAAAACAAGAAACCAAGTATAATGTATTAAGACAGGGGTTGAAGCATTGATTTGAAGAAGAAGATGATTATCTTGGTACAAGATTCATCAACTTCTCTGCATCTTAATTGAAAACCCAGTGATGTAATCAATTATTATTCTTTATTTTTTTCATATATTATAAGTAGCTAAACTTTTTTATTAGAGCGAACAATATAATTTATTGAAACCCTTTAATTCTATTTTCAATACTCCAGCTTTTTTAAATTTCATGTGTTGATTTTATTTATAGATTTTAATGCTTGAATTCTTTGACCAATTATTCATTGACCTTGTGAAATCATAACTAGTCGAGATGTGAGTTAAAATTTAGATCACGTAGTAAGATTCGAGAACTAGTATAAAAGTGTAGAGATACATTTTCTAATCCTGGTTTATATTATCAAAGAGTCAAAATTGCACTCTCCAATCGAGTGACAATTATGGAAGCAAATAACGATTGGATAATAATATTCTCCAATTATCATTCCATAAGTCAATACCGGTTTAACCGTCTATATATTGGAATAGGCAAAAATATCATTTTTCCTTCCAACATGTATAGCCCTTTGAGTCCCATTTTAATAAGGCAAATTTGTTGTGCACAAATTACAATATAGAGTCCCACGACCCCATCATTGGACTATTAAGTTCTGGTTCAAATGGCTATAGAGAATGCTTATGAATAATGATCATCTCATTGTTTTAACAAATTCCTCTATCGTATGTATATGACTAACTGTTTTCCTTGATTTCCAAAGTATCATGATCGATCTTCGAATTAAGACATCACTAATTGGCACATCAAAGAATTTTAACTACAATCAAAGATACATTACTTGCTCAAAATAGGTGACTCGTTCGATGATTGAGTAGATTCTCATTCTTAACGATTACAAATGAGTTATCTACGTGGTCATGTTCAATCTGCACCAAATACATCATTATTCTTATTTCCAAGATTTAGACAAATCATAATAAGATTAATGTAGTTTTATCAATATAAAGCGTTAAACTTTACGTACTGATTGCAAAAGATATATTTTGAACCCAATCATAATTTTTTCTCCCTATATTCGAACCATTAATTATGCAACTTGAGATAAAGTAAGATCCAACTTTAGATTATTATTTCAAATTAAAGCATGAGAATAATCGAATCATAATTATAATATCGTTTTCAAAATACTACTCGAAGGACATAAAACTAACAATCTCACAAAGTTCATGAAAAACTTCTAGAGCCACACAGCCTCTTTAGCAGCTTCACTAGCAACTAAATATTCTATCTCCATGGTGGAATCAGCAATAAGAGATTCTTTGATGCTTCACCATATCATGACTCCACTTCCTAGTATAAATACGGAACTCCATGGTCGAATCAGCAATACGAGATTCTTTGATGCTTCACCATATCATGACTCCACTTCCTAGTATAAATACAGAACTCGACGTGAACTTTTTAGAGTCACGATCGGATTGAAAATCGAAATCAGTACATCTATTAGGGGTGTAAATTGTTCTCTGAATAGACAAGCATAACATATTTCATTCTCCGAAGGTACTTAAGTATATGCTTCACCGTTGTCCAGTGTTTTGGTCTCAAATTAGACTGATAAAGACTATCAATAATCACAGTATAATAAATATTCGGTTTAGTGCAAATCATAGTATACATGAGGCTTTCTACAGCGAAGCGTAAGGAATCTTTTTCATGTTATAGAAGTTTTGGGAGAATGCTCCATATATAGATTAATTCTGTCTAAAGAGAAGTTCTCCCTTTTTGGATTTTGTATTTCATATCTAGGCAATATCTTATCAATACACGAAGTTTAGGATAATGCTATTTGCCTATTTTTCCTATCTAGTAAGATACAATGCCTAAACCACAACTAGGTTCTCCTAAGTCTTTCACATCAAATTGTTGTGCCAACCATTTCTTTAAAGATGACAACTCCTTACATCATTTCCAATTAGTAGAATGTTGGCCACATAAAGAATAAGAAAAACTATTTTATTTCCTTGTATATTGTATACACGATGCTCATCTAGATTTTCATCAAAATAATAGATTTTAATGGCCTGATCAAATCTGACATTCTAAGATTTGAACGCCTTCCATAAATGGAACTTTGCAACTTGCAAACTTTTCTTTCATAGTCTTCTTTCATAAACTCCTCAAGTTGCATCATGTAGATGGTCTTGTCAAAATATCCACTAAAAAATGCTATATTTATGTCCATTTTTGACACACCTCATAATCATAATGAATGACAACGGATAAAAGGATTCAAATAGATTTAAACATGGCGGCATGAGAGAAGGTTTATCTTTCCATCTTTTTCTTTTATAGATCCACTTGTAACTATAGGTTTGACCCCATTAAGTAGGTCTACGAGATCCCAAACCTTATTCCAATACATGCATTCTATCTCTGAGTTCACAATGGAATGCAATAATTCAAAATGGGTTATGCTACATGTACATAATTTTTTTACCTAATCTTTTACACCCCACTCACATTAGGAGATGGGGACCACGAGCCGACATTTTTAAAAACACATGGAGTCCATGTCCCATGTGACCGGGGGGGGGGGGGGGACACCATTCGGTTATCCCCCCCTCGGTACAAGGGGAATAACCCATTCAAAATATACATCCTCCATCGCTTCCTTAAACAAAGTGGGATCTTCCTCTTACTCAATAGATATCACCTGATTCCTCTCCATAGAGCTTGCATTTGAAAAGTAGTCTCACGACCATCCCAGTATGAGTAATAGCTTGAAGTACAATTTGTGCTATCCGATTAAATGTCCTTCCTCTCTTTTTACTGCTTGATCATGTCTTTAATTTTAATTGGAATTACATTACACGTACACTCCTTGTTAACAATATTGGTTGACAACTACATACTTTGCACCATCACATCCATCGATTTCAAAAATTGTTAAAATTTGTTTTTTATATCAATGATTCAAATTTTGACAACACATGATTGTCAACCAAAGTTATCAACCATGTTTGTACAACTAGCATTATTGTTTTAATTAAGACCAAACTTATAACGACATGAGCCTTTGTGCCCAAATCCACTTTGAGAGAGTGTCTTGTAAACTGACTTAGATGGTACAAGATTCAAGATGTACATGGTCGTAGTGTATAACCTCAAAAGGAAATAGGCAATGCTTCCAAACTCATCAATGATCTCATCATATCTGAAAGAGTTTGGTTTCTTCTTTCCGAGACATCATTTGGTCGAGGAGTCCTTAGCGCACACAATTAGGACAATATCCTATTATCTAATAAGTAGACCATAAACTCTTGGGGATAGATATTCCCCACCTCTATCAGATTGAAGGCCTTTGATATTTTTACCTAATTTATTTTCAACTTTCGTTCAAAACTCCTTAAATTTCTCCAAAGCTTCGAAAAGTGAGTACCCATATCCTCCTCTAGCCTGAGTATCATTGGAATGTACTAATTCCAAAACTTCTTTGGCTCTTAGTCCTTTTAGCCTTAGAAGGCCTCTAGGGCATCTTACCCTCAATACAAGATTCACAAGTTGATTTGGGTTCCACCTCAACCTAGTTAGAGGTCCACCCTTTACTGATCTTTAAAGAATTTAAAATTAGTATGACCCAATCTAAGATACCATAATAGAATTTTATTAGTACTAGATAACCTTCTTTTTTCTACTAGCAATTTGTTTTTTATGTATAGAGCTAATCGAAGGACTTGTGATAGAAATTTTTAACCATATCACCCAAACATTTAATAAAATTATTCAACTTTAATAGCCACCATAGAAAGGTAAAAAGTACCCAATAACCAACACGAAATAGAAATGCAACGGAAACCAAGTTCCGTGTAAGATCGAGAACATAATAATAGTCATCCAAAATTAAATGTCTATAATTTTCAAAATATAAAGTAAGGATACGAATAGCTTTGTTTGACACTAATGCTCCAGACTGTACTCCTAGTTACCTAGAACCCCACAAAGAATTTCGAATATGATTAGTTGCTCTAGAATCTACAATTCAGCCATTAGCACACCACTAAGCATTACTAAGTGAATAGAGCATTGCCTTTTTCTTGCTTGCCCTTAACTAGATGACCTGGGCAATTCCTCTTTCAATGACCATTTTGTCCGCATATAAAGCATTTTTTCTTTGGTTTCCAATTGGTACTAGCTTTCTTCCCCTTTGACTTGCCATCTTTATTTTTGTTTCCTTCTTTGCCTCTAGAAGTTTAGCATGAGACGGATTGACCGTTACAGTCAATGCATCTCCAGTTTTTGCCTTTATAACAAGTCTGGTGCTTTGGGGCTCCTTCATTAATTCCATCATAGACATGTTCATCTTCTGTAGATATAATAAAGTTTGAATTGTGAGACTCATGGATAGTCTCAAGAACTATGTCAATCTGAGTCTTGGAATCAATATTCGCTCCTAAAACCTCTACAATATTGAAATAACGAATGATGGTTAACGTATGGTCCCTCATAGATGTGTCTGGTTTCACCCCCATTTGGCCCCCATTATTTCAAATTATAATTGTTGGAATAGTATTTTTTTATTTTTATTTTTTGATAATGCGTGGTTAAAAAGAAGGAAAAATGGTTGGTTTACGTGTAATATTATTTTATGGAAGATTGTGTGGTTGAAAATAAGGGAGAGAAAATAAATTTTTGGGATAAAGGGGGACCAAATAGGGGCTTCATTTGTATATTCATAATTGCCTTAGTGAAATATTGCCTAGCTTGTCATCTTTTATGTAATATATCTTATGAATACTTTCCATATTATGATGTTTCTGTTGCACACATTTGGCTCTGATATTGTATGTTGGTTTTTGTCTGAAGGGGGCCACCACTACCTTTTTGGGATGCCATCGCCTGTGCATATTACACTAAAGATTATAAATTAATTCTGCTCGAGAATCTCTATAACAATTGGCTCTGATACTATATTTTGGTTTTTAGATTTAATTACAACAATAAATTGATTTCCTTCAAATAGATTATATATCTTAGATCTCTTGGTTATTATTGGATTTTATTTTTAAATCATCACACATTAGGTGAGAACATAACCTTAGAAGAGCTTCTAATGGCGTCCCACTATCAAGCCGAAGCCCTCTCTTTTAGATCTTCTCTCTTGTTCTCTCTTTAGGTGCTTCCCTTCTTGGAAAATGTGAGAATGTGGATAATCATAGTTATTGTGATATGTGCCCATAAAGGACATCTTTATAATACTCAATAAGGATTTAATAATTACATAATTCTCATTAGACTTTGTTGTAATTCAGGTTACATTAGACTAGAATTTGTCGCAGTTCAAAATTCCTTCTGTGATCCTATCAATTTTTGTAACTTATTAAATAATTTTACATGATATTGAATGATAATATGTACATAAAATATATTTCCTCTACCTTGAATTGCTCTGCATGGTATCATAACTAACTATTTTCTATCGAGACTAAAATCTGAGAGGCCATCGTGGCTTGAAATCTTTCTTCACTTCACCAACATATTAATGTTAATGTTTTCTTTCATTTAGCAACAACCATCATAAACCATTCCCCATTTATTAATCTTAAATTTTAATCCCTTTTCCATAACCAACAACTTGAAGAAGGGACATCTGCCATGAGAATCATAACAAAAATAAATTAGCAATTCTAATAGTTATACTCCTTTGGTTGCTGGAGATATGATTCTATCTCCAGCAACCAAAACCAACAAATTGGTTTTATCTCCAGCATCTACTCCCCCCACCTTATGCCTTCGGTCATTCCTCACTCTAATTTCCATCACCATTTCCTTTATTGATAATCACCCGAACTTCACAATACACACTTGGCCAATATAATTAATTCATTATTTTCTATTTACATTTCCATTTGCATCAATAACTCGTAATTGCTTTTTATTTTATAATGGTGCATTTGATCATTGAGATTTTAATATCTTTATATGGCGTTAGTTTTTAAATTCCCCGACCTAGGTGGTGAATCTTACATTGAGATATGGTGGAAATTTAGGAATCAATATATTGGATATTGATTTGTCAAATTAATCTTGAAAGTGTCGATATTATTATCGATAAAGTTGCAAGCTTTTGATTCGGTTGATCGAGGTTACCCAGACCCTAATTAAGCCTTTTAACATATTTGGGACATAAGGCATGAAGTGACATGATTACAATATATTATATAATGTTCGTGTGACGTTATAAATATTGAGATGCAAATTGTTTGAAATCGGTCGAAATCGGGTACCAATCCAATAATGAATTGAATGAACGGTTAAGGAATCAACTCCATAAATTATTTTAGCATCATAGGACAATCGAATTAGGTTTTAGACACATTAAAATAAGTCTAGAATACTGCTTGATTAACATGTGTGCAAGATGTCGGAATAATGTTTATCACATGTGCAATCTGTAAGATAATCGTGAAATTGAATGCGTTCTATTCATTCAAATTCAGACTAGGAATAGATTTAGGTCGTGACTAGAATAGATTTAATTTATCTTGAAAAAGAAAGTTAATTTCTATAGATTTTTTGATTGTCAAAAATGCTTGAATAAAGCTAGTTACATAATTGAGAATTGAAATAGATAATAATAGGTTGAGCTCAATACACTCATTCTATATACATACAAATCCTAATTTTACAGCTTTTTTAGATTAATTTAGAATAATTACAACATCAAATCTTTCTTACCTAGAACGACCTACCAGAAGAAAAGAAGAGGGATCCTTAAGCTTCTACTTTTTAAATGGTGGGTATCTAACCCTCTTGAACCCGTGGAAGCACCACCAGAGGAACCAAAACAAAACCCTCATCTTCTGTTGCCACTAATTCCTTGAAGAAGTATGATGTTGCTTGTAACCAAAACCCTCAGCTTTAGTAGATTTCTCAGAAGTGGCTTTTAAACCGACGAGAGAAAAAACCCACTGAGGCTATCCCTTTACTCATTAACTGCCTTGTGACATGGAGCTCAGTGCCAACGTTGAATAGAAACCTTTAGTTTTATGAATATAGTGTGTCGCTTTATGATCAATATTACACAAAGAGAATTAATC
Source organism: Fraxinus americana (assembly GCA_035079005.1). Lineage (NCBI taxonomy): Eukaryota > Viridiplantae > Streptophyta > Magnoliopsida > Lamiales > Oleaceae > Fraxinus > Fraxinus americana. The sequence continues at coordinate 20,531,594 of CM068716.1, forward strand.
ATCCAATCTCAAAAGACATGCTCTGAGCATGTGTTTCATAATTTTTGAATCACCATTATCAATTTTCGTACAACACTAACTAGTAAGCCTCAAAGAGATAACAACAAACATTGAAGAAAATGACGACAATCGATATACTAAGATAAAGTAGAAAGCGACATGTTATGAATTTGGATCGCAAGATAATGATGATATTGAAATAAACAAGAAGAAAATAAATACCTAAATTTATGTGGAAACCCAATATGGGAAAAAACCATAGGCAGAGGGAGAAATCCACTATAATTAATAGTAATAGTGTTTACAAGATCTCAATGCACTCAATTGAAATCTAAAGCTCTCAAGATATTGTATTAATCTTGTTATTTTCCATGCAAGTTGTGCCGTATATATATATATATGAACACTGGAGAACAAGTTGTAGAAGAATAGAAGTTCAAAACCGTATAAAAGAATGAAAACGGGCCTGGACCGGATAAGCCTGTCGACCAAGTCTCAGGGTGTTTTCTATCGAACTCGCTCGAGCGTCCAGGTAGCACTGGCTAACGAAAATGCGGCGGCTTTTTTCTCCAATCCATTATTTTGATCTCTTCAAGACCACTCTAATTTAGACTACAATACCCACTAGAATTTGGATCAAACCACAACAAATCTTCACCTTGAACCAAATTCCAACACAAGGAATTTCAAGTCACAACTCCTCCATCAATAAATACTACTAATCATCTTCCAAACAAGCCCCAATGGACTAAATCAATGACAAACACTCACTAAGTTCAAGCAATGTTCAAACTTAGCAATGGAAAGTGGTTTTGTCATCCTATCAGCTGGATTATCCTTGGTATCCACCTTGCTCACTACAATATAACCTTGAGCAATCACATCATACACAAAATGATGCCTCACATCAATGTGCTTAGTCATCTCGTGAAACATCTGATCTTTAGTCAAGAAAATTGCACTCTGACTACCACATAATACTATAGACATCTGTAAGTCTTCACCGATTTCTCCAATGAATCCTCTCAGCCACATAGCCTCTTTACATGCCTCTGTAATGGCCATGTATTCTGCTTCTGTTGTAGACAAAGCTACTGTATTTTGCGAAATAGCTTTCCAGCTGATAGCACAACCTCTAAGAGTAAACATATACCCTGTTAGTGATCTTCTTTTATCAACATCCCCTGCATAATCTGAATCCACATGCCCAATGACTTCATCTGTATTTCTACCAAAATGAAAACAAGCATTAGAAAAGCCCTAAGTGTATTTGAAAATCCACCATGTTGACCTATGTTTGACTTATCGTTTTGATTATCACAAACAAATTATGTTTATTGCTAACAAATTGATTATCACAAGTAATTATTGCACATAAGTACATTCGATGGCACAAATTTCAAGACCAAGATATTTGCACACAACGGCTAACGCGGAAACATGATCAAACAATCGAGGCCATGAAGAATGATTTTGCAAATACTGCAAAAGGTTGTCTCGACGAAAATCGAGACACAAGTTAAAGTACCGTCAAGTAATGCGCGTCAAATATTCAAACTAAGTACTTAGACGTTTCACAATCATATGTAAAGGTAAAACGCATTAATACTTGGAATGCATCGTGACAAGCTCAAAGTTTTGATTTTACAAAATTCACGACAAAACTAAGCTACTTGAAAATTATGTTTTTCAAAAGTAAAAAATTGTAACACATATTTTTAATATGACAAAAATTTTGAAAAACATCTTAAACGTCCCTCTAGCATCTACATTTGACAAAATTTAAAAACGAGAACGTTTCGAGCACCTTTGACTGTGCTGGACGTTCGATACACATACCGGACATCCGGTATAATCAAAAGTGCTCCAATGGTCATTTTTCCAACGATCCAATCTTCTGACAAAAAATAACGGCTAGTTGACCATTCGGTATTTTACCGAATGTCCGGTAAAGTGCATCCGGTACGACAAAGTTTTTGACCGTTTGAGTGTTATAAATACCTCACTATTCCTTCACTTGCATTAACACTTCTTGAGCATTAAGTGAGGCTTTTTATTGTTCACAATCATCTTATTATCCATCTTTAAGAAGGTCAAAAAGCATGAAACTCTTGGAAAACTTTTGAGTGATTTAACCTTGTGAAAATCTTTAGTTTCTTCAAGAAGTTTTTTTTTTCGTCTCAACACTTTGAGCTAAACTCATTACCATTTATTGAAGTGTTTGTCTCTTCTCTTCTTGTTATCAATCTTGATTCTATCATTCAATAAGAAGAGAAGATTTCACTTGTAAATTCATTTTGAATTGTGGGTCGTGTTGAGATCCCGGAAAAGCTCAACATTGTAAAATGATCGGTGTTCCTTGGTAGTAAGTCACCGGAAGCATTGTAAAGGGTTGGACTGCACCACAAGTCAATCAACATAGTGAAAAAGGCCTTGCTCATGACGGAGAGCTTGGTAACGGGAGACGTAGATCGTTGGTTTGGATCGAACCTCCATAACATATCGTTTGCAATCTCTAACTCTCTACTTAACGCTTTACTTTGTGCAAGCATATATCATACCATCTACGTGGTTACTTTCATTTAGTTTATATCTTCCAAATGCCTAATTAAGGATGCTATATCAAAAGAGGTGATTTTCATAGGGTCGCACTATTACTACGATTAGAAGTGACCATGGTGGAGAATTTGACAATCTTGCATTTGATGATTTTTGTAACAATAATGGATATGAACACAACTTTTCGACTCCTAGAACTACTCAACAAAATGGTGTACTAGAGAGGAAGAATCGCACATTACAAGAAATGGCTCGAACCATGCTAAATGAAAATAATTTACCAAAATATTTTTGGGCCGAAGCCGTTAATACCTCATGCTATATCATAAATAGAATTTTGGTTAGTCGCAAGAAAACCAAAACTTTGTACGAGCTTTGGAAAAATAGAATACCCAACATTAGTTATTTCAAAGTGTTTGGTTGCAAATGTTTTTTTTAAACACAAAAGACAATTTGGGAAAATTTGACTCAAAATCCGATATGGGAATTTTTCTTGGTTATTCATTGACTAGCAAAGCATATAGAGTCTTCAACAAAAGAACTCTAGTCGTTGAAGAATCAATACACGTTACTTTTGATGAAACTAATATACTTGATCGAGAGAAGGGTATTGATGATGATGTAGGTTTAGAGACTCCTTTTGAACAAATGAATGTCCAAGACAAAGGAGTGCCTAATGAAGAACAATCAAAGGAGAAGAAGCACCAACCGAAGCTCAAGATAACTCCACCTTACCAAAGGAATGGAAGTTTGTCTCGTATCACCCAAAGGAGTTAATAATCGGTGATCCATCAAAAGGTATTACTACTAGAACCTCTCTTAGAAATCATCTTGGTCGTTGTGCATTTATTTCACAAATTGAACCTAAAAGTTTAAAGAAGCGGAATTTGATGAGTTTTGGATTCTAGCAATGCAAGATGAACTTAATCAATTTGAAAGAAACCGTGTTTGGGACTTGGTTGCTAGACCAACAAATCAAACTGTTATTTATTGGCACTAAATGGGTTTTTCGAAACAAAAGAGATGAAAATGGAATCATTATGCGTAACAAGGCTAGATTAGTGGCCCAAGGTTACAATCAAGAAGAAGGAATAGACCACAAGAAACTTTTGCACCGGTAGCTCGACTAGAATTCATTCGCATGCTTCTTGCATTTGCATGTCACAAAAACTTCACGCTTTATCAAATGGATGTTAAAAGTGCATTTTTGAATGAATTTATTCAAGAAGAAGTCTATGTTGAACAACCCGATTTTACAAATCATAAGTTTCTAAATCATGTGTTCAAACTTAGAAAAGCTCTTTATGGTCTTAAATAAGCTCCTAGACGGTATGAAATGAGTATGATGGGTGAACTCAAATTCTTTCTCAGACTTCAAATTAAACAAGCATGTGATGGTATTTTCATAAATCAAACTAAGTACATCTTAGACATGCTAAAGAGATTCGAGATGATTGATCTAAAATCGATGAATACTCCGATGAGCACTTCCGCAAAGCTTGACAAAGACGATCAAGACACTTCCGTCGACATCACCAAATATTGAGGTATGATCGGATCACTTCTTTATTTAATCGCAAGTAGACCCGATATCATGTTTAGTGTATGCTTATGTGCTCGATTTCAATCAAATCCTAAGGAATCCCACCTTAAAGCCGTAAAAAGAATTTTTATATATCTTAGTGGGACTCAAAACTTAGGACTTTGGTATCCGAAACGTACTCACTTTGACTGACTTAGTTACTCGGATGCCGATTGGGCCGGTTGTCAGTTGATTGGAAAAGCTCTAGTGGCACTTGTCACTTTCTCGGTTTTGCTTTGGTTTCATGGTTTAGTAAGAATCAAAACTCTGTAGCCTTATCTACGGTCGAGTTAACATTTCCGCTGCGAGTTATTGTGCTCAAGTGCTATGGATGAAACAAACCCTTAGGGACTATCACCTATCCTATGATCATATTCCAATCATGTGCGACAATACAAGTGCTATAAACTTATCAAAAAATCCCGTTTTACACTCTTGAACGAAGCACATTGAGATAAGACATCACTTTCTAAGAATTCATGTTCAAAATGGCGATATCTCACTTGAATTTGTTGACACCGAAAATCAATTGGGCAATATTTTCAAAAAACCCCTTGCACTCGATCGTTTCTCAACAATTCGACGGAGCCTAGGTCTTATCGAGCTCAAATGATTTCTAAAAATCTTTGTCTGTGTGTTAAAATGATTTTATATTTTTAAAGCATCCTATTTATGCTTCAAATCTCACTCCTTGTTATTTAAAAAAAAAAAAAAAATACTGGATGTCCGGTAAGGCACAAAACTTTCTGCCTTTTGGGTTCTCTTTTAGCGGACATCCGGTATGCTTTTTTACAGCTTTTAAACACGATTCTCTTCCTCTCTCTTATTTCACTTCATCGCTTTTTCTCTCCAACTCGACTTTCCTCCTATCAAATCTCTAACTCAATCTCTATATCATCACTTCCACATCCTAAACTTCGATTCTCCAGGTCAATTTCTCCTCATTCTTCGCAATTTTCGATTGGCCAGACGATTTTTCTTTCTTCCATTCAAAAGTCTCGAACCCTAACCACTCCTATTCAAATCTATAGTCGATTCTCGCCTCCTCAAATACAAAACTCCTAATTTGCAAGTTATTGAATCCTATATCTTTCAATTTGATATTGATTTTCAGATTTTCCTTTCTAGCTCGAGCCCTAAATCTCAATATCCCATATTTTCAAAAAATCCCAAATTCCTTTGATCAATGTCGACATCCCGTGGCAAAGGAAAGAGGCTTAAGTAAACTGCTCGACGTCCACCTCCATCTCCATCTCCATCATCCGACAAAGAAATGGACTTTGAAACGGAGACTACGCCGACGAATCCCCTAGCAAAGGCACCCATTCTTCTAGGTAAGGATGTTGATCTCGTCTCTTTTTCCCTTGATGCCCCCGCATTTAGGATAGAAAAGTATATCACGACTATAGGTTGGCCTTCAATTTGCACAATTCACGAAAATGGTTATCCGGATTTAATTCGCACCTTTTACACAAATATGACTATTAATCCTCGTTTGGGAGATATTTTCTCTTTTGACAAAAATTTTCGTATCACGGTTTCCAAACCGAGTTCGTACAATCCTAGAACTCGAACCTTGTACCATCCAAAGATTTGTTCATAAAACCCACCCTAGGATGGAAGGCTATGACTCGACCGACGCGTGTCGTCGTATAACGGGTAAGGATTTTGAAAACATCACAAAGATTTCGACAAACCAACTCACTCTCCCGTGCAAAGTTTTACAAAATATCATTGAGATTGTCATTTTACCAAGAAAAGGGCATCGAGACGAAGTGAATTGCTCTGATCTTTTTCTCCTCGACTCTTTCCTTGTTGGACATCGGATTGATTTCCCGACTATCGCATTAGGCCTCATGAAACTTGTTCGTTCCTCACGCATATCCAAGGCACTCCCCTACAATATGCTCCTCACTAAAATTTTTCATCATTTTGAGGTCCTTCTTCATGATGAAGCTTTTATTAAACCACGACCCATCGACACCATTAGTTCCAATACACTTAAATGAATGAAAGATATTAGAAAGGATGGACAATGGGTGTCCGAAACAAAGGGGTTCGATCAGACGTCGGGGCCTTCTACCCTACCGTTCGACGACGGGGGCATTGATGACGATGCACCACCTGCCAGGCTTTCTTACATGGACGGCTCGACTCTCTTACTACGACTGTTGACGGGATGAGCGGTGAACTCCGTCACATATGAGCTCAACAAGACACGATCGTCGCCCAGCAGGCTGCCATGCAAGATCAGATGACCGCCTTCTTTGCAGACATGCTTGCTAGGTGGAATCCTCCTCTTCCGACACCGTAGTCTTTTTATTATTGTCTTAAAAACTGTATTATTATGAAATGCTTATCCGTTATGTTTATTATTATTGCTTATTCCTACATGGTTATTAACTTTTTGCTTATGCCAAAAGGGGGAAGAGATAGAGATTTGGATGATTATATTTAAATAGGGGGAATGCATGCTAATTAGATAGGGGGAATGCGTATATTAACTATCAATTTGTTCTGAATCATACATTGTAAATCAATGTGTTTGTCATAATAAAAAAGGGGGAAATTGTTGACATATGGTTGACTTCTCAGTTTGATTATCACAAACAAATTATGTTTATTGCTAACAAATTGATTTAAGTGTCCATAATAATTATTGCACATAAGTACATTCGATGGCACAAAGTTCAAGACCAAGATATTTTGCACACAATGGCCAAAGTGGAAACATGATCAAACAATCGAGGCCATGAAGAATGATTTTACAAATACTGCAAAAGGTTGCCTCAACGAAATCGAGACACAAGTCAAAGTACCGTCAAGATGCGTTTCAAATATTCAAACTAAGTACTTTGACGTTACACGATCATATGTCTTTGGTAAAACGCATTAATACTTGGTAATGTATCGTGATAAGCTCAAAGTTTTGATTTTACGAAATTCACGACAAAACTGCTTTACTCGAACATTATGTTTTTCAAAAGTAAAAAATCGTAACGCATATTTTTAATATCACAAAAACTTTGAAAAACATCTTAAACGTCCCTCCGCATCTACATTTGACAAAATTTAAAAACAAGGAAGTTTCGAGCACCTTTGACTGTATCGGACGTCCTATACACATACCGGATGTCTGGTATAATCAAAAGTGCTCCAACGGTTCAATCTTCTGGAAAAAAATAACGGCTAGTTGACCATTCGGTATTTTACCGGACGTCCGGTAAAGTGCGTCTGATACGACAGAGTTTTTGACCGTTTGAGTGTTATAAATACCTCACTATTCCTTCACTTGCATTTACACTTCTTGAGCATTAAGTTAGGCTTTTTATTCTTCACAACCATCTTATTATCCATCTTTAAGGAGATAAAAAAACATCAAACTCTTGGAAAACTTTTGAGTGATTTAACCTTGTGAAAATCTTTAGTTTCTTCAAGAAGTTTTTATTTCATCTCAACACTTTGAGCTAAACTCATTACCATTTATTGAAGTGTTTACCTCTCTTCTCTTCTTGTTATCAATCTTGATTCTATCATTCAATAAGAAGAGAAGATTTCAATTGTAAATTCATTTTGAATTGTGGGTCGTGTTGAGGTCCTGGTAAAGTTCAACATTGTAAAAGGATTGGTGCTCCTTGGTTGTAAGTCACCGGAAGCGTTGTAAAGGGTTGGATTGCATCACAAGTCAATCAACATAGTGAAAAAGGCCTTCCTCGTGACGGAGTGCTTGGTAATGGGGGGACGTAGATCGTTGGTTTGGATCGAACCTCCATAACATGTCGTTTTCACTCTCTAACTCTCTACTTAACGCTTTACTTTGTACAAGCATCTATCATACCATCTACGTTGTTACTTTCATTTAGTTTATTTCTTTATCATTTGTGTTATCATTTATTTAAAATTTCGTAGTAGTTAACCAAAAAGTTTTAAAAACCAATTCACCCCCCTCTTGGTTAGCCTATCTTGGGTTTACACACCGCATTGCTTTCCAATGTTCCTTACTAAGATTTGCCATGTAGTATACATAAATGAACCAATTACATTGGAATAAGAAACCCAAAACATGTAATCAACGTCTTCATCTGACTGAGGATACAAGTTAGATGATAATTTTAAGTGAGCAGCCAAGGGAGTATTGACAGTCTCGTATTCACCATATTGAATCTTTCAAGCATCTTCTCAATATACCCCTTTTGACTCAATTACAATATGCCAGCCTTTCTATCCCTCAAGATTTCCATACCAAGAATCTTCTTTGCTGTACCCAAATCCTTCATATCAAACTCCTTGCTTAGTTGAAACTTCACGTTTCTGACATCTGCTTTATCTTTGGCTGTTATGAGCTTATCATCAATATATAATAACAAATATGTAATAAATCCACTATCTTCCTTTCTGAAGTACACACAACTATCATAATTACATCTGAAGATACCATGAATAGTCATGAATGAATCAAATCTCTTATACCACTACCTCGGTAACTGTTTTAGTCCTTACAAGGACTTCTTCAACAAGCACACACGATCTTCTTTCCTAGAGTTTGTGAACCCCTCAAGTTGTGGCACGTAGATGTTCTCCTCAAATTCTCCATGTAAGAATGATGTCCTAGATGCTCAAGCTCCATGTCATTCCTAGCTACCACTCCAAGTAAAGTCCGGATGGAACTATGTTTGACAACTGGTGAGAACACATCTGTAAAGTCAACACCTAGAATCTGACTGTAGCCCTTTGTCATCAATCTAGCCTTGTATCTAGCATCTTCAATCCTTGATATGCCTTCCTTCCTTTTGAACACCCATTTATAGAGAATAACCTTTTTACCTCTAGGTAATTTCACAAAGTCCCAAGTGTTATTTTTGCTCAATGACTTCATCTCCTCCTGCATACCAATCATCTATCTGCTAGAATCACTACAATTGACTGCCTCTGAATATGTAGCAGGCTCCTTAGTGAAATAAATGTCTTCAGTCACACTCAATGCATAAACAACCAAATCTGATTTTCCCACGCTTCTGTGGAGGTATAATCTATCTTTGAGGTCTATCCTTAGCTATTGAATATTGTGGTACGGGTGGTACATGGAAAGTAGGAAAGATATTGATGTCTGTTAACCCCGAACTGCATTTGCCATGTAGTAAACAGTTTTGCAACCTCTGAACCAATTTCCACTCCACCGAAGTTGAATGATTCTACCCCTCAGTTTCATCAAATACTACATCCCTACTAGCAACCACCTTTCTTGTCTTAGTACACCACAATTTATACTCCCTCACACCTGATTTATATCCAAGAAAGATGTACTTTGTAGATTTCGGCTCCAACGTTCCATTATCCACATGAGCATAAGTAGGACACCCAAAAATTTTCAAATCAGAATAATAAGAAAGTTTACCAGACCATACCTCATATGGTGTATTTTCATCAATGACAATATTGTGAGTGATTAATCAGAAAACAAGCTGTAGTAGTAGCTTTAGCCCAAAAAGTCTTAGGCGACCCAAAATTTGAAAGCATACAACGAACATTTTCCATTAAAGTTCTATTCATCCATTTTGTCACACCAATGCTATTGAGGAGTTCCAGACACTGTCAAGTGTCTCAAGATACCTTCAGCCCTTCAGAAGCTAATGAATTCATCGGAACAAAACTCCAACCCATTATCTGTGCGTAGATGTTTCACACGCTTTCCAGTTTATTTTTCTACCAATATTTTTTACTCCTTGAAGGTCCCAAACACATCACTCTTCTGCTTCAAGAAGAATATCCAAACTTTCCTGGAGAAATCATTAATCACTGTCACAAGTAATATAGGCCTCCTTTTGATGGTACCGACCGGTCCCCATAGATCTGAATTGATATATATTCTAGTGTTCCTTTCGTGTTGTGACTTCCTTTCATGAATCTAACTCTCTTCTGTTTCCCAAAGACACAATGCTCACAAAAAATTATTTTGATGGTCTTCTACCCATCAAGAAATCCCCTTCTACTCAGCTCTGTCATGCCATTTGCACTCATATGTCAAAGAAGTAGAAACTGAAGCATCCTCAATTACTATGGAACCATGCAAATGTACAACTGTGTAGATCTTTTATGTCCCTTCATGACAATAAGAGCACCCCAACTCACCTTCCAAACTCCACCTTCACCAGTGTATCTATAACCCATTGAGTCAACTGCATGTGATTCTGTTAAGTTCTGGAACATGTCTTACATCTGTAAGAATTCTGACAGCCCCATTGAACATTCTGATTTTGACTATACCAACTCTGACAATTTTGTAAGGCGCGTTGTTTCCCAAAATAACTGCACCTCTCGAAACTCCTTCATAAGTTGAAAACCAGTCCCTGTTGGGACACATATGAAAAGTGCAAGCCGGGTCAAGAAATCATTCCTCATATGGTTTGGAATCCATGTTAGAAATCACAAGAAGCTCTCATTCACTTTGCCCATCTTCCACAATATCAGCCTCCGCTGTATTAACAGGTTGCTTCCCTTTCTCAGTAGCACCAGCAACCTTATTTATATTCTTCAAGTCATAGCAATCAGCTCTAATCCTTCTTCTTACAATAGTGACATGTCTAGATTTCAATCTGCCTCTCATATTTCTGTCAAGATTCCTATGTTGATTTCTCCCACGCACAACCAAGCTTTCAGATATTGGTTTCCTTGGGAATCAATATACTTGGACTAATGGTCGAGTCAGTAATAGACTGTATCAGATACTCATCAATTCTACAGCTGTAAAGTTATGTCGATAGCTTACAATAGCACTTGAATCGGATTTCATCTGATCATTCACCTTTACTATTTCAATGGGTTTCTGATGATGATTTTTCAGCCTTCGTCTCTCAAAAGTAGTCACTCCCTACTCATCTTACGGAGATGGCTACTCTCTGGGAAAAATTCTACAGGCTGAAACAGATACTGCGTTGGTGGAATGACATGTGATCTGTGATGTTTTCCAACGGGTGAGGATGATGAGGATAGGGTTGATAGGTAGATATTGTATATGATAAAGACCCTACACCAGAATATAGCTACTTACTGCATCATGCTCAAGTAGTTTTGAACCAGACTTTATCTATAGATGAGGGTTTTTGGAAGCAAAAGGTCGGTTCACGTTGGGTATGTGAGGAAGATCATAATACTCAATATTTGTAATACCCAGACCAGGAAAGTTAAAAGATTTGATAGGCACTACTCATACCAACAAGGTGCATATTCTTTTCCGGAAGTCCATCGTTATAAACTCTACAGTTAAGCGTGATTGGCTTGGAGCAATTTTATGATGGGTGACCCCCTGTGAAGTTTTCTTGGCGAGTGTGTGAGTGAGGATAAAGCATGCTGAAAAGACCCATGTGGTACAGTGAGGACAGTACGTCGTCGATCTAACGGTCGGGACAGCCCGTCAAGTGGGACCCGAGTCGTTACAATATTTTCATTCGATGGTTCATGGACGCCATATAAAATCGCATATCAGGTTCATCAGGATGCAAGCAGGGAAAGTATTAGCTACCCCTACTGACATTTAGACTTCGGCTATTTCATTCCACCAGGATCTTCTATCTACTCCTACACAGTCTTTGGAGTCCATCCGTTCTAATATCATCCCTAGGATGCAAGTAGGGAGGCAGTTTTCAGTATAGATGCTAATAGTGTTGCCGGCTCGGATGGTTTTTCATCCCTATTTTTCCAGTATTACTGGGACATTATTTAGGATGATGAATATAGAGCAATGTTGGGCTTCTTTGATGGCGGCCATATTCCACGAGGTTTTGCTGCTACTACTATTGTATTGCTCCCTAAAAGGAACGGTGCTTGTAGATGGACATTCTTCAAATCCATGAGTTTATGTACTATGTTCAATAAGCTTATTACTAAGCATTTGAATACTCGGTTGAGTACACTGTTACTGCGTATTATCTCTCCTCCACAGAGTGGCTTCAAGTGGTGCATCTCAAAGTGTCATTTTTCTGTACTCCTAAATGGCCGCCCATGTGATTTTTTTTCCTCCACACAAGGGCTTAGACAGGGTGATCCCATTTCGCCATCACTGTTCATCATCGCTGCAAATTACTTTCACGCCTCCTCACTCAAAGGTTTCAGAATTATCCCAATATGTGTTATCGGCGTGGAGGTAATACCTTTCATTTCCTAATGATATGATCATATTCGCCAACAGACAGAAATAGTCTATCAGGAGGATTCTTGATTGTCTGGAGCATTATGAGGAGGGTTTCGGTCAGTTGGTAAACAGGGACAAGAGCGGACTTATACTACCCAGACGGGAATCTATTAGTCAAATTAGACGTTTAGAGATTTTGACTGGATTTAGATACCAGTAGCAACCTTTCACTTATTTGGGGGTCCCGTTATTGAAGGGGGACCAAGAGGAGTTTCATTTATGATAACCTTATCCAGAAGGTGAGGAACAGGATTTCAGATTTGGCATCACGACTTTTGTCACCTGGGGGCCGTATTACCTTGCTGAGGTCGATGCTCTCTTCCATGTCATTACATCTTCTTCAGATTACGTAGCCCCAAGACTATCATGAAAAAACTTGAGAGCATCTTTACACGTTTCCTATGGGACTCCATGAAGCAGGCACAACGTTTACATTGGTGGAGCAGGAAATAGATTTGCCTTCCTATTGATGAGGGTGGTCTAGGTTTCAGGAGATTGCAAGATGTGGTGGACACTTTTTCCATAAAGCTTTGGTGGTTATTCCGTTCTCAGAGATCACTTTGGACACATTCTTACTAAGCAAGTATTGTTTGGGGACACATTTTTCACTTGCAGCAGTTCCCAAATCCGCTTTTCCTACTTGGAAGAGGTTGAAATTAGTTGGACTTTGGATAGAGCCATACATTGCATGACACCTTGGGATAGGGTTACCTTTATGTGCATATTCCTCAGATTGCATTGTTTGGTGAGATACATCGGATGGTAGCTTCGCTACGAAGTCATCATGGCAGCTCGTACGTACGAGACGTCAGTGTCAGATTTCATATTGATTACTGTGGAGCCCCATTTTGCCAATTACCGTCTCATTCCTTTATTGAGACTATGGAAGGACCACATTCCAACATATGTGGTTATTAAGAGGAGGATTTGATACGAATTGGCTTCTCGTTGCCATGTTGTTCTGAGACTGAGACTATCAGTCACATTTTCACTAGCAGTAGCATTTTCGATTAGTTATAGCAGCATTTTGGAGATATTTTTCATATTCCTATGAGTTCAGGAAAGGGAGTCAGACAGAGGTTCGAAAGATGGCGGTATTCTGGACACATTCGCATGATCAGTTTTCATCATAAGGGAAGACTGTTTCGAGCTATACACTGGTGAGGGGATTTGACACTTTTAACCATCTGTGGTAATGCTTTGGACCCCCCCTTTCTGATTTGGTGGCACACTCCATCAGTCGATTTGTCAAGATCAATACTAATGGATGTGTCAATGATGATTTTGTGAGCGAGGGAGGCATCATCAGAGATTAAGCATCTCAATGTATTAGGGTTTTCTCAAATTCGTATAGGTCGTGCATGATGTTAGAGGCAGATCTCAAGACCATTCTAGATGGTATTTTACTAGCTAGAAGACTCGGTCTTTCAGACATTTGAATTAAGTAAGATTCTGTAGTGGCTACTCAATGGAATATTCAGGGAATCCTTAGATAGATCACAGACATCATATCATTCGATAGGGACATAGTTTCCCACATCTATAGAGAAGAAAAATCAGGTTGCAAATGCTCCTGGTGCAGAAGGGATCATCGGCGATATCAGATATATAGAGTAGATGACCATTATTATTTATTTTCATTGTAAGGGAAGTAGTACTTCCTCATTTACTACTTTCATTATTTCCTCATGTAACCAAGGTATTCCTCCGCCACAAGTGAGGATATATTAATAAAATCTTGAAGGTACCTCCTTCCTTTAATCAAAAAGAAAAAAAAAAAGAACAGAGAAATGCAGGTATTCCAAAATTATCCAAAAGGGAATTAGACAAAAATGCTGATTTCCTCGTGGAAAATCAAGATTATTGGCAATGTTCTGCCAATGCAAAACTATAGAAGAACTGCAAGCTGTTTCAGAAAAAATTATTACTCTTGCAGAATCTTCATCAAGGAAATCAAATTCAAAGAACTCAAAAGAATATTCATCTTAGGCAGATTCATCAGATTCTGAACAAAGCAATGTTGATATGTGTTTTGATTTAGAAAACATTGATGAATTAATTAAAGAAGAAACTCTAAAGAACACTCCTTCAAAATGACTATATAGACCTAGTTATCTTGATGAATTAAGAGAATATATGATTCAAAAATAAATAAAAAAAATACTCTTTTCAAGATGTGTATACTACCTAACCGATTATTTTTACTCCCTTAGTCAATTATCAAAAATGGACAAAGAACTTTAGTAAATTTACTAAAGTAAAATTCCAAAAGTCGAGAGAAAAGAAAAGTGGTGGTTCAATTGTCAAAAGTTGTTGCAAAAGTTGGTTTAATTATCAAAAGATGCTCAATTACTTTCAAAAGGTAAATGTAAATGTCGAAAGTGATTATCATCTGAAATTAAAGTGGTTGCATTTCAAGATTCCTTAACCAAAATTAATTTGGTTTTCAAGTCCGTTGAGATTTCAAGCATAAATGAAGACCCAAGATAGAAGCTCTCCTAAAGTGTAATAGAGCGGGAGATGCTATACTTCAAGAAAGTTTTAAAATTATTCTTGTAATTTTTAAGCTTTCTTTAAAAATCTTTTTCAATTGCAATCTTGTAACTTCCAATTTTCAACACAATAATCTCAATTTTTTTATCAACAAAATTCATTGTTTTAATCAACCTCTACTTTTCTCGTCCATCTCCCTGACCCACACACACACAAACAAAACACACCTTCAAGTTTTTATGTGAGCTTAGAAACTCCTCTTATTGCATTGAGTTTAATAATTCTAACAGGATCTCCATAATTCAGGTTAGCTTTCAAGTCAACAACAAACATCACATTATTCAAAACAAGTGATTCTATCATAATCGTACCAACGCCTTCAATTTTACGTTGGGAACCATCCAATCTTGCTTTAAGCTCGACCTCCAAAATCATATGTGGACCATATGATGATGAAAACACCCTGGTACAGTATGGGTATGTTCTCTAATTTTCACCACACACAAGACCATCCTGACTCATCGATCAGTATTGATCTTGTAAGATCCCACTATGGAAGGCGCCACACAACCAAAACAGGTGGTGATGGGGATGGAGTAATAGAAATACCGAAAAAGGGTAAAAGACTTAACTCCCCTTGCCAATGAAAAGCTCTAAACAATCCTCCCATGTGAAGAAAAGAAATCATGATAGAAACTCTCCAGATGATGCGTCTGGGGACCATGCAGATCTCCCTATGCTTCGCGCCAGTCCTCTCAGTCCATGTACTTTCGTTGCAACTTCTGACATCCGTCTTAGATGTTTATCATATCCAGCTTCTTTGATGAACTTCAACTAAGTGGATTCTTTCTCTTTATAATCGAAGACATTTTTGATATTCGAGGTTCTTCCATAGCTTAAAACTTCACCTAGGTTGGCGGGTCCTATGGTTAGTTTTCTAATTCTCTCCTTATTGTTTTAGCAAGAAGCTCTAAATCTTTATTTTCTTTCTCTTTCAGAGCTTTGGATAAGACCTCTTTTTCATTTGCAACAATAGCCATTTCTTCTTCAACGAACTCCATCATTGCAAGAAGTGTGACATTTTTTTTCTTCTTCAGTCTCCAAAATTCTTTTCAGTGTCATACATTCTGAATAGACATTACTTAGTCCGACTGTATCTCTATTTAATGAGATTGTACGTGTAGGCAAAAATTGTAGCGAGTTAGCATTAGACTAAAGGTTAATAGTGAATAAAGTTACCTGGTTATCGTATGTTCTATCCTCCTCTTCTAAGTCTGATTCTTTATCCACATCTTCACTCCATGTGATGTTCATTGCCTTCCTAGATCGGGATTTCTTCAATATGTTTCCACATTCAGTAGCTGTGTCCAAATCCTTCGCATTCATGACATTGAATATGTTTTGGGTTCTCTCCATGGATGAACTTGGATTTTGTCTTGAGTCTCTTGACTTTTAAAGTATTCTTTCTTCAGTTGTGGTTGAGATTTTGAGCTTTTTTTTCTTTTTTGATTGCTCTTAAGAAATATCTTAAACTTTTTGGGGAGCATGGCCATGTGTTCATCTCCCTTCGTTTCTTCATCTTCTTCATACTCCACAACCTCACTGACTTTGAAGGCAACTTCGGACCCTTTTTTCCTTCTATTTCCTATGGAGATACAACTTATGTGTCATTAAGAAGCCGACCAATGCTCTCACCTTTATGTTTTCAATGTCTTTACTTTCTTCGATGGCAGTCACTTTCAAATGAAATCTGTTAAGTAATGATCTAAAAATTTTCTTTACAATTTTACTTTTAGATTACTCTTTCCCAGAGTGTAAGCCGAGTTGGTAATATCATTAAACTTGGTGTTTTATAACTATACATGATAGAATGTCAAGCCTTTCATCTAAGGATCGGACATAGATTTGCATCATATTCTTCCATTAAGAGTAGTTCGTCGTGTCTAAGATAGGAAGTCTAATTGGTGCTCAATCCACTATTAGATTTTTCGTGGATCACACTTATTAGAAGTGAACCTACTTTGATACCAAGTGAAAACACTAGAACCTAGAAAATTAAAAAATTCATTTTAATTATTTAGTATAAATAGTGACAGGATGTCAGAAAATCCTATAACCAGTTTTAGGCAGTTTTTATTGCAACGTGAAAATCACAAAGGGAAACATCCAAGACCCCATGCCACGGGTCAAACAGTCCACTAAATCAAACGATAAAAAAGATAATTGTCTTAATTTTGTAATTTTACAAAATTAACAAAAACAATCAATAGAAATCTAAGATCAAATTCCTATTTTCTGCTTCTTTTGACTTATTGTAGAAATGGAATCAAACCATCGTCCTTCACTATTGTACTCAGCGCCAACCACTACTTGGATTGCGAATCACCATTATTAAAACACGCCAGGAGTTTTGATCAATGAATAAGATTGTACATTAATTCTCTTATTTGTTTTCTCCAAACACCGTTGAACAAGAACAGTTGACTTTGAGATTAATCAATAAAGTGTGACGCCATGTGAACTCGCTAAAAAACGGCAAAACTTGTCGGCGGCTAGTTCGCGTGTCAGGATTATGTTTTCTTAAAGCTCTTAATTCTATCCTTGTTTTTTTCCTTACTTATGTAAAGTAAGCAGCAAGATTAGAATTAATTCTTACCTAAATAATACACAATAAAACGCAGTAAAAATATAATCATAGCACCAAAGATATATTTGATCTATTAATAGATAAACTTCAAGGAAAGTTTAATATGTTATATCAATCTTTTCTTAAACTTACTTAATTAACCTATCAAAGAATATCTAGGATGGTAAGTAAATAATTATGTATTAGCTGCATTTTGGTAACCGAAAAACGATTCCTGTTATGCGTGTTAAACCTTGAAATTTGCAACCGTAGCATGTTATTGAAATAACTTACCATCCAGTCAATTTGAACTAACTACATGTTTGGACCTGTATCCAGTTTTCACGTGTGTGTGTGAGAATTATCTGGACATTTAAAAATCAATCTATCTAATAAGTAAGCCAATAAAAATAATATGTAACAAATAACTCAATGTTGTTCACGCTGTAGGGAAATATTCTTGAGGGAATCAAATGGTCTAGGAATGACCAGCGAATATACTGAGTTAGGCAAGAGATTTGAAAGCCGTGGTTGAAAAGGGTTTCTCCAAAAGTAGTACCATTGAGAAAGTGATACATTTTGGTGAGAAAAAGGAATTACAACCTAAAGAATTTATCCTAATGGAATTTTAAAGGAAAAAAGGATATATGTAGCTTATTAACAAAATATATCTCTTCAAATAGCAGTAATTCATGATTTTTTCACATCTCTATCCTTAGAAACTATTTATTTATTCTAGTCAAGAGATTAGTTCACCAATATTAAAAAGTTATATGATACAAGATAAGGACATCAAAATTAAATACCTATAATTATTCAATGATTTTAAGGTGTTAACCTACTACGTGATATAAGTGTCGTAGTACGATTTTACAAGGATAGTGAGGAATGTTTAAATTTAGATGATTCTTTAAGAGGGAAGAATGTAACATTGAAGAATTTTCTACATTTTTTAAAAAAAATTCTCTGGGATTTTTAAGGATTGTAATAAAGTTATGGGTCTGAAAATGTCATTAGTGAAACTTACGGGAAAAACCATAACTGCAAGAATTACCCTGCGATTTAAAAATTTAAATAAGAGATTTATCCTGATTATTTCAAAAGCATCCAAAAAAAATTTATATATAGGGGTGAGAAGTTATTCATTTTCAAGGCTTTCAAATTCTTTTGGAAGCAAACTACACACTTGGGAAATGTAATTTTCCTTTATATAGAATCATAATTACTTTTAGAAGAGAAAATAGTAAAAAACACCTCAAGAAAATGATCCCCATTTTGTCGAGCTCGCTTGGAGCATGAAAACGAGACTTCGAGAGATCCCAAAGAGGGTGGGGTCTACCTTCCTACCCTAACGGTAGTGATTTTGGAGTGTATGTGTTGACCCCTTGCTCATAAGGGTCAACTCCCTCCACTTGGGGAACATCATAGTCTAGACAAAAATGCACATATTTGTACAAAGTTTAGAATTTAGATCTGTAAAATATATTGGATTTTTTATTCAATAAGCTTTCCAATGGTATATTATTTGCCTTTTTAGATCTTATATAAATCTTGAAACTCTAGTTTCTGCACATATTTTGCATGTTAGTTTTCTAGTGCATCACAAAACCACAAGTATTTTTAGTCCCCCTGGATCCCTAAGTTGATCTCGAGAGGATTTTACCTATGGATCCCCTTTAATTCGTCAATCAAGATTCATTGTTGTTGTAGTGTTAGGTCAAATTTCTCTAAAGTATTCAATTTACCCCAATTGAATTCTCATTGAGTCAATTTAACTAATTCAAGTATATATCTTTATGTGAACCAATTTTAGTTAAACGAAATATTAGTTCTAAGAATTCATCAAACTTACCTTTCGATTCTTAGAAAAATCACAAAATCATTAAATTAGTGATCAAGTAATTTTACACATTAAACTAATAGTAAATGTTACATACATGATAAAATAACAAGAATTTTGAATAAAAGAAATAAAGGGTCACAAGTAGATTATATTGTTTACCTTAATATGAAATTTAGCTAATCATAATACAAAAAGAAGACAAGAAATTGTTGTTGAATACATCACCAATTTTTAATAAAGATGTAGATAAAGAGATTAATCTTGCATCAAGATCTTCGTCATCTTCCAATTAATACTTCAAACTTAGAATTTCTTGATATTTTTCTCCTTTAATTTGCGCTCTTTAATATGTAGTTGTGTTTGTTATCCCTCAATGTGTGGTACCCCTTCAAAAATCTCAAAAACTTGTATTCATACATGTTTGTGAATGTAGGGTTTTTATGGGCTTCAAAACGGGCAAAAAACGTAACCTATATACAAGGCGCCGCGACTCTGTAGTGTGCAAAATGGCGCCACCTTTCAGGCATAAATTCGCACTGTACTTCCTTTAATATTTTTATTATAACTTTCATCTCCCAATATCCGATTGAAACGATTCATATGGTTGTAAAGATAACTCAAAGGGATACAAAATTACTAGAAATAGATTTTTTCCAATTCGAATGTTAACTAGGTCAAAAGGCGGTCTCAATCTCGAGCTTAAAAATTTGGAACATACTTGTGCGATGAAAATTGATTTGTAAAAATATTTTGATCATATTTCACTCCTTTTTTTTTACTTCTAATTGCATCCAATTAACCTCTAACATTCTCGAATCATCATCACGAGGTCTGACACAACTTTTGAATATTTACACTTTAGTCCCCAAATTTTGGATCTTGCCATTTTTCACCAATTTTTGCTTCTGTCTTTCAATTCCACTTCCATTCATCAAGTTTCACCTAATAACATATTATAAATAAATTAGGCTATAATTTCATTAAAAGAACTAAGAAATGTCAGTATTTTAGAGTCCGAACAAGTGTTTAAAATACATTTATCGATACGATTTTACTAATGCAAATGAGTTTTTATTGGAATACGTAAATATCACTATGACATATAAATGGTGCATGAGATTATTATATTCGGTACAAGTGAATTGCATGGACCTAAAGAAGTTTTCCCCCATAACATGTAAAATAGGATAGTGAGAGTAAAGGGATGATAGTGAATATTTTGATATGATATTCAGAATGAGATGGTTACATTGAATAAATAGAATGTACTTATGGGTGTACCATACTATACTTCGTGTCCAATAGATATACCCTTTAAGACTCCGACTGTCAAACGGATTGTCGAGATAGGATGTCTGGGATTCGTTACCAATACAAGGCCAATCTTATGAAGTTCCTTAGTGGCCTTGGAACTATAGGTCGACACAATAAATGTCCTCTAAATGTCCTAAGATGTGGTTGAGACATGATGGGCAAAGACCTAGTAGATGTAAATTCGCCGTTTATTATACATATTGATATTTTAACTTATATTGTATATCAAGATTCAGGCTCAATAAAAGATGAATAAGTTGAGATACTAAGAAATTGCATGAATTTCTAAAACAAGAGCATAGTGAAAGAAAGAATTTAGGATCGTACTTGTGATCGTGCATATGTTCGTACATGTACTTATTGAGTACTTGCTCCTATAATTTTGCATTGTAGATATAACTATGCATGTATTGGAGGTTGGTGCTAACTCTCAGATGACAAGACGTGTACTAGGTACATAAATAAAGTTACAACTAATTCTAAATTATTTATTAGAGCTTTGGAAATATTAAAATATATTTTAAAAAGTTATTTATCAATAGTCTTCCACTCTCTATGAGTAAACATTTTATATCGAGTTCTAAATAATGGTATTGTATTTTTATTTGAAGCAAAGCCAACTAAAGTTAGATAAGCGATTTTAAAGTCAAAGTTTTACTTTTTATAAAATCATATAATATTTTTAGATGATTGAAAGTCATTTCAAAAAGATGTCAGATCAATTTGACGTGGTATTATTTTCTTACTTTAAAAACTTTGGTGGTGAAATTAATTATTTTAAGAGAATAGAAAGAATGAAAGCGTTAGTATATCACTTCTTAGCCTCAACGTGCTTTACGAATCATTTGTAAACTAACTAGGTAAATGAAAGCATGAAGAACAATGATAAAAACTCAAAACGGAATCATATTAAGCATTAAAACAAGGTAATTGAAATTAAATCATCAAAAATAGGTTATATTATTAGTTCTAAAAAATATATTTAATTTGTCGTTGAATAAAGAAACACAATTGGAATTCATCATGGGGATTGAAAAGTAAGAAAGAAAGATGAAACTTGATGTTGAATTTTGTAGCACAAACTCCAAATTCACAATGTCCCCTTTTTCTTCATCTTCTTCCAACCATAGCCAAGTGTGTGCTCTTTTTTTTTTTTTTCTTTTTCTTTTTTTTATCTGAAGAATAATAGTGTGTAACCGTCTCAAAGATAATGTTATCTTCTTTGGAATCTCTTACACATACTCAGATTCAATCAGATGTTCCTTCTGTGACTCCTCCTATAGTTGCTCTTCAAACCAGTACAATACTGTTATCTTCTTTGGAATCTCTTACACATACTCAGATTCAGTCAGATGTTCCTTCTATAGCTCATTCTGTAGTTGTTCCTCAGACCAGTAAATTACTGATGCCAATTTCCACTCTAGGTAATCCTACTCTCGTTACCACTTAGGCTACTAGACCAGTTTACACTTCATATTTTGATCCCCTTGTGGATTATATGATTCAGAGGCCACATATGCCACTAGACTCGAAGGATACAGCTACTGTACCAACACATATTACATGTCGTACTCCAGGCTCAATATCCCTTGACTATTATTTCTCCTACTTGACAGCAGAATGTGGAGGCATCACAGATCAAGGTCCACCAACAGTGC
This sequence comes from Fraxinus americana, assembly GCA_035079005.1. NCBI lineage: Eukaryota > Viridiplantae > Streptophyta > Magnoliopsida > Lamiales > Oleaceae > Fraxinus > Fraxinus americana. Next base: position 20,553,857 of record CM068716.1, read on the forward strand.
CCTTTTCGTAGATCTTCTCTCGACAACTTGGTAGGTATGGATGAGATGACAGATCATGGTTTTGTCCGAGTTGGTTGGAAGAAACACCGAAAAGATACTGACACCCCATTTCCCAGGATGGTGACAAGAAGTCGATCACGGGATACCTCTTCACATTCCCCATCCTTATGAGTGTCATTATATGAAATGTGAGAGGTATAACTAGTGTAGCTGCTCGCTGGCACCTGAAGAGACTTATACAGCTCAATCAGGTTTATCTTTTGGTCATATTGGAACCCTTTTGTTCTTCAGCATAGATTCGAATATATTCAACAATATATGTGATTCAACGCTGAAGTTCAAATTGAGTTAAATAAGATTTGGAGTTTCTGGAACGTGGGGACTACTGTTACTATTATTGATGATCATTCGTAGTTCCTACATCTTAGAGTTGAGGATCCTAGACTAGCACATCCTATTTACTTGACTCATGTCTATGCTTCCTCTAATTCGATAGTTAGGAGGGACTTGTGGATCGATCTTCACCACATTTTCCTCAATATGGATGACCCTTGGCTAGTTTGTAGAGATTTTAATGTTATCACACATGATGGTGAGCGAACGGTCACAACACTCGTAACAGAGGAACTATTGATCTCTCTGATATGATGATAGATTATGGTTTGGAGGACTCTGGTTTCATTGAGAATCATTATACTTGGACTAATGGTCGGGCTAATGGTTGGGTAGAAAAAAGATTGGATAGGTTACTCATTAATACTACAGTTGCAGCCTTTTGTTGATAGCTTATACTATAAGGCATCTGAATCGGACTTCATCTGATCACTCACCTTTACTACTACTACAATGGACTTTTTATGATGAGTTGGGGCACACGCTTTTTCGATTCCTCAACGTATGGACGAAGTATCATGATTTTTCAGCCTCCGTCTCTTAGAAATGGTGGCTTCCTACTCATCTTACGAGGATGGCTACTTTTTGGGAGAAGTTCTTCAAGTTGAACAAGAGCTACATTTGTGGAATCAACATTTTTTCAGTGATATTTTTCAGCGAGTGAAGTACGCTGTGGATATCGTCAATAAGGCAGAGACAGACTTACTGCATCATACACATGCAGATCTGAATCGAACCTATCTATTGATGAGGGCTTTTGGAAGCAAAAGGCGGTTCACGTTAGGCGTGTGAGGGAGAACACAACACTCGATACTTTCATGCGATGATCTAGGGTTTCCGGACCAGGTCACGTATTAGGTCTATCTAGATTCCGGCAGAGGAAGTACTAGCTACTCATGTTGACATTTAGACTTTAGCCATCCTATTTTACCAGGATCTCCTATTCTCTACTCCACAACCTCTAGATCCCCTCCGGCCATATATCATTCCCATACTAGTGACATAAGCAAATATAATATGGCACTTAACCGCACCCTTGATTCTTGAGGTACGGGAAGCAATTTTCAGCATTGACGTTAACAGCGTAGCGGGTACAGATGGATTTTTAGCCCTATTCTTCCAGCATTATTGGGATATCATTCAGGGTATGTGTTCAGAGAAGTCTTGGATTTTTTTTTAGGATGGTCATCTGCTAGTGGATTCATGGTTACCTCTATCGTTTAGCTCCCTAAGAGGGAGAATGCTTGCAGACGGACTGACTTTAGGCCTATCAATTTATGTACAGTGTTCAATAAGCTTATCACCAAGCATAAGTACACTCGATTATGTTCATTAGTGCAGCACATTATTTGTCCTTAGCAGAGTGGTTTCATCCCTGGTTGTCTGATTAGGGATAATATATTGTGGCTCAGGAGCTACTCTACACTTTGGATGTTAGAGTATGAGGGGGTGGGGGGGGGGGGGAATACTATGCTAAACAAGACATGGCTAAAGCATATGATCTCGCATGGACTGGGTTGATATATTCTATATTGGATGCCTTTGGGTTTGATCAGATTTGGATTGACGGATCAAACTATGCATCTCGGAGAGTTGTTTCTCAGTACTTCTGAATAGTTGTCCCTTCGATTTCTTCTCCTCCTTACGAGGTCTCAGACATGGTGATCCCATTTCTCCATCCTTGTTCATTATTATTGCAGACTACTTCTCCATCCTCACGCAACGGTTTCAGGCTAATCCCAGTATGCGGTATAGGTATAGAGGTAGTACTTGTCTCACATCTTTCATTTGCTGACGACATGATCATATTCGTCAACGGTCAAAAATGAGGGTCCTTGAATGTTTGGAGCATTATGAGAGGATTTCTGGTCAGTCGGTAAATAGAGACAAGAGCGATCTTATTTTACCCCGACGGGCAACCGATATTCAGATCCGAAGATTGCAAATCCTGACTATTTTCACACGTCAACATCAACCATTTACGGAATCAAAAGGAGCTTTCTTTACGATGACCTCATCTAGAAGGTAAGAACAAGATATTAGATTAGGCTTCACAATTACAATCACCGGCGGATGGATTATATTGAAGAGATCTGTTATATCCTCTATACCACGTTATCTTCTTCAGATTATGCAGCCTCCCAAGACTGTATTGAAAAAATTGGAGAGCATATTTTTACATTTCCTCTAGGACTCAAGGATTAGGCGCATATTGGAGGAGTTGGAAGGAGATTTGCCTTCCAACTAAGGAGGATGGACTAGGCTTTAGGAGATTAGAGGATGTGGTGGACACCATCTCCATGAAGCTCTGGTGGTTGTTCCTTTCACAAAGATTGCTTTGGGTTCTGTTCTTACTGGATAAATATTGTAGGGGGACATACCCTTCACTTGTAGCCGTTTCTCATTCAGCCTCTCCTACTTGGAAGAGGTTGAAGTTAGTTGGGTCATGGATGAAGCCACACATTGCGTGGAACCTTGAAGCAGGCTAGATATTCTTCTAACATGATTGCTGGATGGGCGGTATTACATTAGCGTCTTTATTTCCACACATGCTCGGTATAAATTTTCGTATCTCCCTATGTATCATAAAGTTCCTTATAATCTATACAGTATTAATCCACTTATGACACTCCCTCATTTTTTTCCTTTCAGAAGATTAAAGGTTGGTGACAATTGAGACATGAGATGGCTAGCGAAGTGGCAAGTAAAAGAAAACCCACTAATTTTTTTTTTTTTAAGAATTCATTAAATATTAGTTTAGACAAACTTCTATATGTTTTATTTATCTAATATAAATTTTTAGGTTATGGGTTGACTCTTATTATTTTTATGAGATCATTTAATAAAGTGTCAAGCTTTGGAAAGTGCATTTTGGTGTTCAAATACGATTTTAGTGGCACTTGATAAGTCACCATCTTACTACGTTATTCTCCATGTCCCGATCTCCCCGGACTAGATAAATTGTACTAAATTTGTTTACACGTCCTGAAAATGTTTAAGATACGTATTATGCTTAAATTTACTACGAATTATGTAAGCATTAAGTAATGCAATATAAGTAATTTTTTATGCAATTATTTATATGTGAAATACACGGTATAAAATGTTGTGTTAAATTTCAGACATTATATGGAATCACATATTTAATTGAAATAAGTTTATGTTTAAGCATTATTCTTCTATTTAAATTTTATGATCGCGCATGATTTAGAATAGGATAAGAATGATTATTATTCCGGAAAACCCTTTTAACTAGGATGTGCCAATTAAGAATTATCCAATTTAGAAGATTTATACTTTCGTTTCTACTTATTGTTTGAGTTTCTTTGAATTTGTGTTTACAAAAATGAAAAATTTTGTCAAAAAGACATAAACTGTTTAAGGAGAGGAGAGCTAGAGATTTAAGTGGTCCATTATGACCCCCTCCGCACCTAGAAGCTTTTTAGTTGCATGTTATATAGATCAACAAAATGAAAGTAATATTACGAACAACAAACTCGTTCTAAATTTAGTAATTTAAATTCTCACTTTTGGGAACTTCTCTAATTAGAAACTTCTAATTTAGGAAATTTTTAGATTAGAAAAGTCTTATTTTCGGAAATTCCAAATCAAGGTTTTGATTAATTTTATTTTGTCTTGTATGGATGACCAGAGGGCCCGGTTCGGCTAAGAGAAAAAGAATAAATCGTTTAAGGTAGGACCTTCTTACGAGTAGGACCCAACCCACAACCTGATACAACATTCATATGAATGGACACATATTTCATATAGATGAGGCTGATTTCCACTTCCTTAAGACCCTTAAGAGTTATTAGATGGATTTTTCTGAACGGATCGATGTAATGTTTGACAGTTAGATATCTGCCCAGCTATAGCCATTCTTAAGGAGAGGTGGGCAATTAACTGTGAGGATTATGATGACATTGAGAGGCGTAAGGGGTATGAGCCTGATTATGGCCATTGTTACATGTGCGGTCTACCTCCTAAATCATCTAGATATACTAGAGGTATTGAAGGTAACATTATAGATTACACCATGATGTTTTCAACAAAAGAAGAGGACCCTTAGGAAAAGCAAGGAGAGTTCATTTATGTTATGTTTGGAACTTTGCTTTTCAGTACTGGATTTTTTGTTCTAACTTGGACGCTTGGTATGCCTTGCAATCCATTTTCATCTATAAATTTTTAAGAACTTATGAACTAAATATGTTACTCCTTTATCCATTTCTTTTAATAATTTTTAAGAACTTATGAATAAAATATGCTACTCCTTTCTTCTCATTCAATCCTTGATTTCCTTAATTATGTTTGATTCAAGGTTATAGCACCCCGAGACAAGAGTAAACAATAGCAATGAATAATCCCAACAACCCCAACAACCTGAAAAGCCTCAAACCTATTGCGATCGACTCACAGTTTGCTTAATAATTTATCACTATGATATGAACTTTTACCTAAGCTATGCCACTTCCTCAACAGTCGACACCACCACCACAACCTTAGCCACCTCAGAAAGTGGCAACAGATACCCGAATCAGTGCTATAGTTGTAGAGAAGTTCAAGAAATAGTGTCCCTCCACTTTTGGTGACAGTATGGACCCCTTGGAAGTAGAGGACTATCTGGCTACTAAAAGGATTTTTGAACTCATAGGGAAGGGTTAGAAAGTGATTCAGACACTGGAAAAGGTCATTCGGTAGAGCTTTCTTGCTCGCCTCGATCCCTGCTCATAAAACATGAAAACTAAACTATATGAGAATAAATAAAAAAAATACAAAAAATAAGAAAATTAATTTAACTAAAGAGTAGTAAAGGAATGATATCACTATTTTCAATCGATCCCTTGGTGTTTTGTACCGTCTCCCCGACAACGGTGCCAAAATTTGATTAGCCCAAAGAATAACGCGGATATTGTAGCACAACTTTGGGGTGTCGATTCCACAAGGAGATGGAAAATTACTCAAAGGATCAAAAAGAATGAATTGTTCTCTCAAATGTGTAGTCGAATTTGGTATTTGAATGAAATTAACATCAATGTCTTGAGATGGTAAAATTAAAATCAATGAATTTAGGCAGTGAAGCATCGGAATTCCCACATTTGGATCAAATCATTCACATCAATTATTCATTTTTATAACTCAATTAGAGGTTTTCATCCCAACACCCTAATCGGAGGATACGACGTTACAAATCAATTTAATTCAATAGTAGTTTTAAAATCTAGACCTCCTATAACGCATTCGCACAATTTTATTGAAAACGGGTTCAAAGATCGATCATATACTTCAAGCATAGAGCAGTAATTGAATCACACCAATAAAATTCAAAGATTAAATTCAACAATTAGTTCAATCATTTGATAGAAAGAGGGTGACTAAATCTATGAACAATTTAGTAAATGTTAAATCAATCTCAACATAGGTTCATGAAATTGAAAGTAAACAAATATTTCGATTAAACAATGGAAAAAGTATGAATGAATTCATGAAAAATTTAATAGGAGTTAAACCGATTTCAGTATAAATTTATGAGAGGAAAGTCTAAATTCTAAAAGCATTCAACAAATAAAGACCAGATTACATGAATCGAATGAGTTAATCCCTAACTTCATCAAGGGCTTTAGTGCTTCTTGGAGTTTCTTGCGCAAAAAAGAGAGAAAAGTTGTGTATTGAGGTGTTCTATTCGTTCTAGTACGTTCTAGGGTTTCAAAACACGTATTTATAGTTGTTTTCATAAGTGGTTGACTTCAATTCGGAAACCAAAATTCTCGTCTCGAAAATAGTCTATACGACAGCATAGAATAAGTGAATGTGACATCATAGAACATTTTAACTAGGCCTTAGAATTCGCTGAAGTACTCTATGCGACCGCATTGAATTTAAGCTATGCGATCGCATAGCTTTAGATAACTTCCACATGTAGCTTTCAATATTTTGGTAATATCTTTCTCTCCTAATATTCAATTTAGGCGATTCAAGATGAGTTAGAAAGCTGACTCAAAGAGCTACAAAACTTCCAGAAATATAATTTTTCCAATTCGAATGTTTCCTATGCCAAAAATGGGTCTTAAACTGACACTGAAAATCTGAAGTAGAACTTTTTCGGCTGGTAGTTTATGTGTGATAATACTTTGACTATGTTTCAGCCATTTGACTTCTTTCCTCATCCAATTCATCAGTCTAACACTCTCAAATCTTCATATCTTCGTTTTGCCTTCCGAGTCATCTTTTGGATATTTGCAATTTAATCCTTGAACTTTTGTTTTTCTTACACTTTGGCAATTTGTCACTTTTTTCTTCCAAATTTCGTCAAATGTTGATAATTGAAAATCAAAATATAAAGATAATGAGTGTATTTTTGCATCAAATAATCACAAGAGAACAACAAATAAGAGGGCAAAACATGATATTTCACACACTGGTCACACCCCCCCCCCCCCAACTTACTTATTGCTAGTATGTGGCCATTTTATGCAAAACAAGACGACCAATGATTGGTCTGTAGCAACCGAGAAATTTTAAATAATATAAAAATTATTATCTTGAAAAACGTTTCGCTAAGTTTTAACCCCAAATTTTAAATTTAAAGCGTGTTCGTCTAGCCGTTGTAAAATCAATTTAAAAATTTTCAAGTCAAGTCCAATCCCTTATCATTTTAAAGCCAAGTTTTAATAATTTTAATGTACAATATTTTATTATTTAAGGTCCAATTTTTAATAGCCCGAATCTAGGTTATTTTAGCCCAATCCACTTAGGCCCAGTTAGGAAATATCCTTACAGCCCAACTAATTGGCCCAATTAATTCCTAGAAATTTGTGCCCTAAATTCTACTGTTCATATAACAACTCATAACCTCTCATCCTTCACAATTCACGCAGTGGTAAGAATCTTCATCTCCCTTAAATTTGGAAACTCATGTTGACGCTAGAATCAATTTCTAGCACCAACAACATCAAATTTGGAAACTCATGTTGATGCTAGAACATCAATTTCTAGCACCAACAACACCAAAACTCATGACACTGCAAATCCAAACCACCATCACCAACTAACGACACTGCTACTTCAAACCACCAATCTAGCCAAAACCCAATTTCCCCCACCATCACCGATTGCAACCAACAACACCCCAGCCAAAATCGAGTCCACCATCACCGACTGCAAATCCCAGCCGAAACCGAACTTCCAGCCATCAACACCAAACAACCATCCAATCCACATTCCAGCCACCCATTCGAGCCTCAAATGCCAACACCTTCACCCTAAAGGCACCACCACAGCCACCGCCTGCAACCCCAAACGAACACACACACACACACAACCCCAAAATCGACAGCCCTACACCTTAAAATCAACACCCAACAGCCACAAAAACCAAGAAAATACAAGACCCATAAACTTACCTTAGTCCCCAACCAATTTTTCAACCCAAGAAACCCGAATGAAAATCGAACCTCCAAGCCTCATGTTAACCTTGAGTCGTGTACCAAAATCCCCGTTGCCTCAACCCACGCATTGACTCCACCACGAGACGGTGGCGCCGACGCCGGCTTGCTGGCCGACGACTGAACCGCCGCCGGAGCTTCCCCCTCTCCTCTCTACTCGTTTTCAAAATGGGTGAGAAAGAGAGAGGTGTATTTTATTTTGTATATTTTTGATTTTTGAAATTTACCTCTTAAGCCCCAGGTTTCGAAAGTTATTTTATTTCGGTCCCAAGGTTTTAGATATAAATGAAACAGTCCCTGGAGTCTTGAAACCCCGTCAGCCCCAAATTTCAAAAAGGGTTAATTCCAGTCCTTAAACATTTTAATTTCAGTTTCATAAATTTCCAATTAAGCCCCTGAACTTTATTTATATCATTTTAAGTTATTTATTTCAGTCCCAAAGTTTCAGTAATTAGTAAATCAGTCCCGGGAGTTCTTGTTTCCCACAATTAGCCCACTATTTTGAAAATATTATTTTCAGTCCTTAGACTTGTCAAATTTCAGTTTTAACATATATCCAATTAGGTTCCTAAACTTTATTTTATAGCTTTAAAACTTTCAATTTCAGAATACTAATTCGAAACTTATTTTCTATTTTGGTTTGACGAAACGTACAGACGATTAGGAGATTGAGGTTACTCCCCGCTCCACTTTTTACGTGACTCGAGACAATATGAGGTAGACTCGCTAACATTAATTAGTTTAAATTATAATTGTACGTATTATGTGAATCTATGTGATTTATATGCTTAATGCATAAGATGAGAATATTTCTTATGAGATATATGATGTTGTTATGCTTGTCATAACTTGTATGCTTTAATGCATGAGAAGAGACGAGTATCTCTTATGAGATAAGATGAGAATGTTATGCATAACTTATGTTCTGGGCGAGAAGATGGGTTAATTCCCGAGGAGGAACCCGAAGAAGACCCAGAAGAAGAAGAACCAGAGGAAGACGCTGATCTAGCTCTAGGAGAGTTCTCGGACGCTAAATCATGTGTAATCGAAGGAGAGTAAAGAGATAGAAATTAGAGTAAGCTCGACATTTTATTGTATTAAAAGAAGTTGAATTTTAAATGAAATGATGTTTGGATTCCAATTTTCTTTTTTTTAGTTATCTTCTTCGATATTGGAACTCTTAGTTCAACATTTACGAACTAATTTTAACATTATGAAGGTTATGACACCACCAACTCAAGACGACGTCATCAGGGAATTACTTAAGGCGGTGCAAGAGATGAGACAAGCTCCACGGTCGGTTAACCCTACAGTACCAGTGATAGAACAATTCAGGAAATACAGCCCACCTACGTTCAATGGCAGAGATGGTCCACTAGCAGTGGAAGAGTGGCTCCAGGCCATTGAGAAGATCTTCAGGCACATAACTTGCCCCGAGGATAGGACGGTAGGCTGTGCAGAGTTTATGTTAATCGGAAGAGCTGGTGGGAATCTGCATCCCGGACAAGAAGTGAAGAGCAGCAAGCTCTGACTTGGAACGAATTTAAGGCTGAGATCAGGGATAAATTTTTCCCACAAGCTCTCAGAGATCACAAGGAGTTTGAGTTTAGGCGTTTAGTATAGGGTGAATTGGATATAACGGAATATGAGAGGAAGTTCGAGGAACTGTCACGTTATCCTCCACATCTGGTGGAGACTGAGTTCAAAAAGCCCGTTTTGAGAGAGGTCTACGCTTTGATGTCAAGCAAATTGTAAGTTCACATGAACTGCCAACTTACATAGAGGTAGTGAAGAAGGCTCAAGCAGTAGCCTATGCCGGTGTGAAAGTTGAGAACCAAGGCAATCATAATGAGCAGAGGTATCAGGGAAAGAGAAAGTGGCAAGGTCCAAATCGCAATCAGAATCAGAACCGGAATCGAACATTTAATAAGAAGCAGAATCCAGGACCTATAGGGGGACAGATGACCAATTTTACTCTACCCTGCCCTAAATGTCAGAGGTTGCATAAAGGATAGTGTCTTTTTGGAAAGGGTGTCTACTACAAATGTGGCAAGCCGAGTCACTTTGCATCAGAATTGTCGTGCTCCTTCCGTCCATCCAGGGTTCCAATCAAAAGACGGACCCGGACCAGAACAAAAAGGGAAAGGCAAGAGTATTTACTATGGATGCAGCGGAGGATTCTGACTTGATTGCAAGTATACTAGTTATTCTGGTATTCTTGTGCATGTCTAAACTATACTCCATACTGTATTTCTTTCCCATTTTGAGCATGATGATATGATAACAGGTATACTATCTATTTCTAGTATCTCTGTATATGTTTTGATAGACTCGGGAGCCACACATTCATTTATAGCGAATCCATGTTTAGAAAGACTGAAATTAGTAGGAGAAGAGACTGGTAGTACCCTCGAGGTTAGTTTGCCTTCAGGAGGAACTATGGATACTAGTAAGATAGTTAGACCAGTACAAATAGATTTTGATGGTCAAGTTTTAGAGGCAGACTTGAATATTATCCGAATGAAAGACTTCGATATTATTCTGGGTATGGATTGGCTCAGCACCAACCGTGTCGCAATTATGTGCCACGAGAAAGAGGTTATTTTTCGCAAAGGTGGTGAAGAAGTATTCAGGTTTTATGGAACGAAGATTAAGGCATTTCCCCGCCTTATCTCAGCTTTACAGGCAGAGAAGTTATTATCCAATGACAATTGTCAGGGCTATTTGGTTAGTTTTCAAGACAAACCCGTAGAGGATATCTCTTTGGATTCAGTGCCAGTAGTATGCGAGTACGGTAATGTCTTTTCAGACGATCTATTCGGTACTCCGCCAGATAGACAAGTGGAATTTTTCATTGATTTGGTACCAGGAGCTGCCCCTGTTTCTAAGGCTCCATATTGTATGACGCCGAAAGAGTTGCAAGAACTGCAGGTGCAATTAGAGGAATTGCTAGAGAAGGGTTTCATCAGGCCAAGTGTATCTCCATGGGGGAGCACCTATGCTATTTGTAAAGAAGAAGGATGAAAGCATAAGGATGTGCATCGACTATCGAGAACTTAACAAGTTGAAGATAAAGAATAAGTATCCCCTTCTCAGGATCGAAGACTTATTCAATCAATTGAAAGGTACAACTATCTTCTCAAAGATTGATTTGAGATCTGGTTACCATCAGCTAAAGGTTTCGCCAACGGACGTACCAAATACAGCGTTCAGGACACGATATGGGCATTATGAATTCACAGTGATGCCTTTCGGCCTCACGAACGCACCTACAATATTTATGGACTTGATGAACAGAGTCTTCCATCTGTATCTTGATAAATTCGTTATTGTTTTTTATCGATGACATACTGATCTATTCCAGAAATTCTGCACAGCATGAAGAATATTTGAGGATTGTGTTGGAAACGCTGAGAGCAGAAAAGTTGTACTTCAAATTCAAGAAATGTGAATTTTGGCCTGAGAGAGTAGGTTTCTTGGGCACATTGTTACGGTTAAAGGCTCAAGGTTGATCCTTCTAAAGTTGAAACTGTAACGAATTGGCGTTGACCTGCTAATGTTGGAGATGTGAGATGCTTTCTTGGATTAGCTGGATATTATCGGCGATTCATAGAGGGTTTCTCTAAAACAGCATGTCCTATGACTCAGTTGACCAGGAAACGAGTTAAGTTTCAGTGGACAGAACAGTGTGAACAAAGCTTTCAGGAACTTCAGAACAAACTTGTCTCAGCACCAGTGCTGACTATACCAGATGGGTCTGATGGTTTCTTTATTGACAGCGATGCATCCAAACATGGTTTAGGTTGTGTATTGATGCAGCATGGCAAAGTGATAGCATATGTTTCAAGACAGTTGAAGCCACATGAAAAGAATTACCCGATACATGATTTAGAGCTCGTGGCTGTTGTGCACGCTCTTAAGATTTGGCGACACTATATGTATGGGAGTAAATGTGAGATATACATCGATCACAAGAGTCTCAAGTATTTCTTCACTCATAAGGAACTAAACATGAGACAACGACGATGGCTAGAGCTGGTAAAGGATTATGACTGCACCATTCTTTACCACCCGGGTAAAGCAAATAAGGTTGCAGACGCTTTGAGCAGAAAGAACGTTGGACAGTTATCAGCTTTTGGAACAACGTAAGATCACTTGATTCGAGATTTTCAAAATCTAAGAATCTAAGTGTGAGTCCCATCGGTCCAAGGATCTAATAGATTGGCAAATCTGACCGTTAAACCAGACTTGAGAGGTCGGATCGTAACAGCTCAAGCAGAAGATAAATTTTTGGAAAAGATCAGATCCGAAGTTGGGACTGGCAAGAGAATAGGTTTCGAGATTGCCTCTGATAAAGCACTTATATTTAGAAGGCATCTCTGTGTGCCGAAGGATGAACATATCAGGAATGAGATTTTGACATAAACTCATTCAGCACCATATGCATGCCACCCAGGAGGGACGAAGTTGTATCGTGATTTGCGCAATACTTTTTGGTGGAGAAACATGAAGGGTTGCATTGCAAGGTTTGTCTCTCGATGCATGACGTGTCAGTAGGTCAAGGCTGAACATCAGAGACCATCAGGGTTGTTAAATCCCTTGGATATACCAGAATGGAAATGGAAGAAAATTTCCATGAATTTTGTGACAGGATTACCAAAATTAATAAGAGGACATGACGTTATTTGGGTTATTGTAGACCGACTTACGACGTCAGTTCATTTCCTACCAATCAGAATGACTCTCAATATGGATCAGTTAGCCCAGTTGTACGTTAGAGAGATTGTTCGACTTCATGGAGTACCAGTTTCCATTGTCTCCGATAGGGATCCGAGATTTACTTCGAGATTTTGGAAGAGTTTACATGTCGCTTTGGGTACTAAATTAAATTTTAGTACTACATTCCATCCCCAGACAGATGGACAGTCTGAACGCACTATATAGACACTGGAAGATATGCTTAGAGCTTGTCTACTAGACTTGAGTGGTAGTTGGAAGACTCATCTTCCATTAGTGGAGTTTGCCTACAATAACAGCTTTCAGGCTACTATTGGTATGGCACCATATGAGGCACTTTATAGACGATGTAGTCGATCACCAGTCTATTGGGATGAGGTAGGCGAGAGAAGAATTTTGGGTCCAGAATTGATTGAGAGAACAGTTGAGGCTATTGAGAATATCAGACCGTATCAAGGCCGCTCAAGACAGACATATAAGTTATGCCGATCAAAGGAGAAAGGACTTGAAGTTTGAGATCGGGGAAAAAGTGTTCTTAAAAGTAACTCTTATGAAGGCTACTATCCGTTTCGGCAAGAGAGGGAAGCTAAGACCTCGTTTTATCGGACCATTAGAGATCTTAGGAAAGTAGGTAACGTGGCTTATCGTTTGGCATTGCCACCTGAGCTCTTGGCCATACACAACGTTTTTCACGTTTCTTTATTGAGAAAATATATTCACGACCCAAGATATGTCGTAAATTTTCAGACTAATTCGATTCAGAGGAATCTGTCCTATGAGGAGACACCTATGTGCGTTATTGATTGAAAAGTCCATGTTTTAAGAAACAAAGAGATTCCTTTAGTCAAAATCCAGTGGGGTAGACCGGGTAGTGATGAAACTACTTGGGAAAAAGAGGATAAAAGACTCTAGCTAAGTATCCAGATATCATAGATCAAGTAAGTTTAAATTTCGAGAACGAAATTAATTTAAGGGGGTAAGGTTGTAGCGACCGAGATATTTTAAATAATATAAAAATTATTATCTTGAAAAACGTGTCGCTAAGCTTTAACCCCAAATTTTAAATTTAAAGTGTGTTCGTCTAGCCGTTGTAAAATCAATTTAAAACTATTCAAGTCAAGTCCAATCCCTTATCATTTTAAAGCCAAGTTTTAATAATTTTAATGTACAATATTTCATTATTTAGGGTCCAATTTTTAATAGCCCGAATCTAGGTTATTTTAGCCCAATCCACTTAGGCCCAATTAGGAAATACCCTTACAGCCCAACTAATTGGCCTAATTAGTTCCTAGAAATTTGTGAACTAAATTCTACTATTCATATAACAACTCATATCCTCTCCTCCTTCACGATTCACGTAGTGGTAAGAATCTTCATCTCCCTCAAATTTGAAAACTCATGTTGATGCTAGAATCAATTTCTAGCACCAACAACATCAAATTTGGAAACTCATGTTGATGCTAGAACATCAATTTCCAGCCAAAATCGAGTCCACCATCACCGACTGCAAATCCCAGCCGAAACCCAACTTCGAGCCATCAACACCAAACAACCATCCAATCCACATTACAGCCACCCATTCGAGCCTCCAATGCCAACACCTTCACCCCAAAGGCACCACCACAGCCACCGCCTGCAACCCCACACGAACACACACACACACACCACCCCAAAATCGACAGCCCTACACCTTAAAATCAACACCCAACAGCCACAAAAATCAAGAAAACACAAGACCCATAAACTTACCTTAGTCCCCAACCCATTTTTCAACAGGATTACGCCAAGAAACCCAAATGAAAATCAAACCTCCAAGCCTCATGTTAACCTTGAGTCGTGCACCAAAATCCCCGTCGCCTCCACCCACGCATTAGCCACCACGCGACGGTAGCGCCGATGTCCGCCTACTGGCCCACGGCTGAACCGCCGTCGGAGCTTCCCCCTCTCCCCTCTACTCATTTCAAAATGGGTGAGAAAGAGAGGGGTGTATTTTATTTTGTATATTTTTGATTTTTGAAATTTACCCCTTAAGCCCCAGGTTTCGAAAGTTATTTTATTTCGGTCCCAAGGTTTTAGATATAAATGAAACAGTCCCTGGAGTCTTGTCTTCCCCCAGTCAGCCCCAAATTTCAAAAAGGGTTAATTCCAGTCCTTAAACTTTATTTTATCGCTTTAAAACTTTAAATTTCGGAATACTAATTCAAAACTTATTTTCTATTTTGGCTAGACGAAATGTACGGACGATTAGGAGATTGAGGTTACTCCTCGCTCCATTTTTTATGTGACTCGAGATAATTTGAGGTAGACTCGCCACCATTGATTGGTTTAAATTATAATTGCATATATTATGTGAATCTACATGATTTATATGCTTTAACTTATATGCTTTATTGAATGAGAAGAGACGAGTATCTCTTATGAGATAAGATGGGAATGTTATGCATAACTTATGTACTTAAATGCATGAGATGAGACTACCTACACCCTACTATTTTAAAGAGCCTATAACTTTTAAAGAAAATGTGCCTATGATGATGATGTCACGGTATAAATTGCATGATTACTTGTTCACTTATTCTGTAAATAAATTATTGGCGATGAGTCTACTGAGTATTTTTTCGAAATACTCATTCCGTTATTTTAATAATATTCGCAGATTTTGGAGACGGTCGGGTTTGATGGACAGTGGTGGCAACGATTTAATGGATGAAGTTATTTACTTTTGAAATTTACGTATTTCAACGTTATTACCGTACTTGTCATTTCAGTTATTTCAAAAACTTGAGATTTAAGATTTAATCAATTTTCTTAAATTAATCAAATGAGTTTTGTTGCCGACGAGGTTTTACAATTATAAATGTGATGTTTAAAATTTAGTTATTTCCGAGAATCTTTTTAGTTAATTCAAGACAAATGAGGATGACGTGGCACCCCGGGTTCGTGGAACTCGGGGCGTTACAGGTCTATGCTACAATTCAAATTGTTAAGTTCTAATTCAACCATAGTTCATGCCACAAGAAATTAATTGTGTCATGATTATCAGGATATCGAAAACACTTGCAAAATGTTGAGTGTGTGTCAAGCCATAGCCATCTTACTGCCAACCCTAATCCACGTAACATCAAGTATGTATCAAGCTAAAGGTTCAGCTCCATAACTCACGGTATTGCAGTGTTCAGAGCTGAGAAAGACGAACACTCAAAACTGAGGCTTAAATACTTATGAACAAGCAAACATTGATCTCATGATAAGCATACCGTCAAATGAGAATTCATCTATTCATTCCACAAAGGAACTTGGGATCAAAACAGTCAATGCAAAAGGTTGTAATGAAATTCAGGTTGGGCTATATGAAAAGAAGGATATCAGTATTCAAAACTTCCAAGCATATAGCTAAGTAGATTTATCACGCATTTCAATACATCGCACCTTTCAATCAACACATTCATCAATATTTCAAGCCCCAAAATCAAATATATGTCTTTTTTTCGATTTTTTTTTCTTCTCTTTTTTTTCTTTGTTCAATCCACTTTACTTGAACACATATCAGCTCTTATCATTTCCTTGTTTCTATTCTTCAAAAATGAACATCCAATACCTACTACACACATGGAAGTAAAAAGGTGGGAAAATACGTGTATAGGCTATACTCCAATTTCGAGAGGTATGGATAACATAAGTGTAAGAAGAAAAAGACTATATATGTTATTGGCACAAAGTGGCTACTAGGGGTTGTAATTATTGAAAAGCAAGGTTGAAGGCTCAATTGTCAATCCTAAATTGACTTTCATTATTTCTCAAGTAATCCGCAATCTTACCACAAATCGTATGGTGTTATTCTCATGAAAAGTTTCCAATTCACAGAATTAATGAACGCTTATTACCATTTTTAGTATGTTGTGGCTCTCAATCCTCACCAATTCTCTCACAAGAAAACTTCAGCAAGAGACTCCTCTAGCTACATGTGTTAACTACCATCTTACCACAAGGCTTTATGCACAAAAAGAATTCAACAAGTGTCATGACATCTAGATTTTGATGAACAATATTAACTCCTAGTGGCAAATTTTGTCATTCAAAAGCATAAACATACAGCAAATCAGAGACTCAAACAAAAAAAAAAAAATTCTATTTTTTTTATTGTAAAGAAATCACAACAGAATTCCATGATAATTATGCAAATCATATGCAATTTACAACAAAATCTAAATATGCAATTCACAACAAAATCCAAATTGATCCCCACCCCCAACCAAATTTTGCATTGTCCTCAATGCATAAATATGAGTGCCAGATGAAGAGAATGAAATGTATCACCTAAGTATTGCGGTGAATTAACATAAGCCGAAAGGATTAGAAGCCTAAAATTTCTCAATGGAAGGATAATGCAAAGAAAATGACAAAAATTAACTAGAATATGAACGCAAAAATAATAATAAAAAAAATGGATGAACTTCCCTTGGGTTGCCTCCCAAACAGCGCCTTTTTTTATTGTTGTTGGCTCGACCCAATGTTTTCCCTTCATCAATCCGCATCCAATGAGGGTGGTTTCAATCTTCTTTGCAGTACACTAAGCTCATTGGACATAATCACCAGTGATGTTCCACAATCTTGAAATTTTGCAATAATAGAACAAATGTTAGAATACTCTTCATCATTATAACTTGCTGGAATTTCAGAATTTAAGAGAGAAGAGTTTAAGGGGTCGTAGTCAGTAGTCCCTGGTCCAAGAAACACATCCTCAAATACTTCCTGAGTGAGTGCATCAATCATGTAAGTTTGATGACACTCGTCATCTTCCTCTGGCTGCTTAGTGATGTGAAAGATGTTGACTTACTTCTAAAGTCATATTCCCAAATGATAGCTTCATTAGACCGTTCCTTCACCTAAACCTAATGATAGGTAAACATCATAAGGCATGAGGTTAAGCTAGCCCCTAAATCAAGAAAGGTTTGTGCAAACTCATGATTCCCAATGATATAAGACACAGTAGGACAACCAGGGTCCTTATATTTCTAGTGGGATCCTTTGCTCAATCATAGCACTCACTTGCTCGGTCAAGAAAGCAGTTTTCTTTACATAGTGTTTCCTTTTCACAGTGCACAATTCTTTAAAGACTTTAGCATATGTAGGAACTTGTGAAATGACATGCAAGAGATAGAGATTGATTTTTACTTGCTTAAGGTATTCTAAGATTTCACTATGTTGTCCAGTGGATTTCGGGGTTGACTTAAGAGCTTGAGGGAAAGGCACTCTTCACTCAACCTACTCTCTTCAGACTTACTCGACTCCTCTTCATTTTCCCTGAGTTTGGGAATTGGTTCTATGACTTTCCCTTATCAAGTGGCATAGCATTCACTTCCCTAAGGTTGTTTTCTTCTGATCCTAAGGTATGTGCCATGTGCTGCTCTTTAGGATTTGGTTGAGCTTGAACTAGAAATTTCCCACATTCCACTATGATTAAAACATTTATTAATTTGGACACATGATTTTTCATCTCCTTGTTTTCCTCAACAATTCGGGTAATCATAGTCTCAAATTTTTATTGGTTTACTTTATGCCTCTATAAATGCATGTAGGGTGTCTTCTAAGAAGTTCCTAGAAGACATTGGTTGATAGGAAGGTGTAGTGTAAGCTCTATTCATTTGGGCAGGTTGCTGGTTTTCAGATTTTTAGCTAAAATTGGGGTGATTCAGCCACCCTGGGTTGTAGTTTTCAGAGAATGGAGTGTAGGGCTATAACCTAAGGCATTGCATTGTTCCTCATAAACCTCCCTCATCTCCGTAAAAGTAGAACACTCTTGCATTGGATGATCACTTCCATGTTGCGGATTCAGAGGACGATTAATCCTACGTTGTCTAGTAGGTCTCAATCCTAAAACATTTTTGCCCTTGGGTTTAAGATTAAGAGCATTCCTAAT
Source organism: Fraxinus americana (assembly GCA_035079005.1). NCBI lineage: Eukaryota > Viridiplantae > Streptophyta > Magnoliopsida > Lamiales > Oleaceae > Fraxinus > Fraxinus americana. Next base: position 20,572,349 of record CM068716.1, read on the forward strand.
TTCGTTGGTGGCTGGGACGAACGTGGTCTTGGAAGTACTAGCGGTAGGCTTGTTCCAGTAGGCTTGTTCATTCCTAACAGATTATTAAATTTCTGAGCACCACTCATGAAGGAATGAAGATGAGTATTAGATTTTTCTAGATCACTTGTTAAGGATTTTACTTTAGCTTCTAGATTCTCATTAACAAATTTTAACTTACCCAAATTTTTGGTAGAATCCTGAAGGTCGCCCAAGAGTTTCTCTCTTTCAAGTTCATTAACCTTTTTTAGTACGACTTTATTGACCTTCTTGATTTTAAAACTTTCCTCAAATAATTGTCAATAAGACTCATAAATATCAGTTTCATCCTTAGAATTCTCACTGTGTTCATCATTCTCCACTGTTTCATTCTCCTTATCAGATTCAGGGCCTGTTTGTTTCTGATTTTGAAATCAATTCTCAAATCAATTCTCATTTTCAACCACACATTCTTCAATAAAATAATATTTTCCATCACATCAATCATTTTTTCTTCTTTTTCAACCACACATTTCCCATCATATCACCATTCAAAATCAATTCTTCCCCCAAAAATCCCTACCAAACAGGCTCTCAATCTTAACTATAGACATGAAAGCCATAAAATTTTGTTCATCATCAGCCCCAGAGGTATCACTCTGAACACTTAAATTTGATTCATCATCATTCAAAGTCAATGCAAATGCCTTACCCCTTTATTCAATTTTTTTTTTCAAATTAGGACATTCATTCCTATAGTGACCAAAATCGTGACACTCATGTCATCTAACTGACTGGGTTTTCTTACAAGAAGTCCTAGGGTTATTCTTCTCACGCTTATCTTTCAAGAATTTACTAGGAACATCATTTTTCCTATTGTGAGATTTTCTCCTATTCCTCATCGCCTTCTGGAACTTTTTAACAAAATAAGCTATTTTGTCGTCCCTAAGGGTCTCAGTGTCAGTAGACTTACTCTCTTCTTTCCTAATGGTGTTCATGGCTATGGATTTAACCTTCTTTGGTTGAGAAATTGTGAGTTCATAGGTTTGGAGAGATCTTACGAGTTCCTCTATCTTAGTTTAATCTAAATCCTTACTTTCTTCAATAGCAGTGATCTTAGGTCTAAACCTTTCAGGTAGGGATCTAACGACTTTTCAAACTATTTTAAACTCAGGGATCTTCTCACCTAGGTTGAAATTCGAGTTTACTATATCATTAAGCTTCGCATATAATTAATCGAACGATTCATCGTCCTTCTTTCTAATTTCTTCAAACTTAGAGGTTATAACACATTTGCAGTTTGGAGTTCTTAACAGTTTTGGTACCCTCGTGTGTGGTCTCTAAGATATTTCAAACCTCTTTAACAATTTCACATATCGACAGTCTCCTAAACTCCTCTGCAGACACAGCCATAAATAGAGCATGCAACCCTTTACTATTCCAATTGCAATCAGCAACTTGATCTTTGGTCCAAAGAGAAATATCAGTCAGTGGGTGTAACAACAGCAGTAACAGTGGATGAATGTGCAGTCAAATCGTTTAGTATACTGATCCAAATACGCTCATCCAACACTTTAAGGAATGCTCTCATTCGAACTTTCCAGTAAGCATAGTTGCTTTCGTAAAAAAACAGGCAGGGATAGAGACTAACTCATCTAGATTAATTTATCGGCTAGGAATCGAAATGTGGCTCTGATACCAATTGAAATTACGAGGTCTGACCCAAACTACACCTAGAGGGGTGTGAATATGTGATTATGCTGAATTAAAACTTAATAAATAACTAACAACAAGTCACTATTAATTATCTCTAGATGTATAATCAATCAAGTCAATTTTCCTAATTTGAATTGTCGTAGTTATATGAATGCAATAAATAAACACCAAGAATGATCACGGAGAAACCCTAACTAGGTAAAAACTTCGGGCACTTTGCCAATCAACAATCCATTATAAACGAATTGGAACTTACTGTCCGCCAGACTCGACTATCACCAGTACTTTCTAACATCCTGACTGCAATTCCCACAATCCTCCTAGATTGCGTGCTCCTACACCAACTACTAGCTGCAGTTTTCAAAGCCATCCTGGATTGTGCGCTCCTGCACCAACTCCCGGCTTTATGAATTCGTCTATCTCCTGTGGGTCAATGAAATACTCCGCGTTCTCCAATAACTGGACCTCCAGTTATCTTCCCTTGATTTTCAACACTCAGATAGATGTATAGGAAGTAGCAGTTTGGTATTTTGGAGTAAGTGGTTTTGATGTTTTCAATGCCAAGGACAAAACAATCAATGAAGGTTGAAAGCTATGGATGGAGAGGATATGAAGCAATTAATGTTTTATCAATGTTCAACCTTAAGAAAAGACGTTCAGAGGTTATCTGATATTTATATTGTAGGTTTAGGAATGAATGGGCAGGATAAAAAATCTTTAAAATGTGAATTAAAATTATCCGAATAATCCTGTCGATCAAGTGAAAGTTGGGCGACAGGCGAGCAACAGTGTGTCGTTCGAGTGAAGGCCAGGCGATAGACTAGCGACAACATTACTCACTCTGACACTATGTTTGTTTCATTTGATTGTTCTATACACATTCTACACAAAATACTGCTGTAATAAGAAATTCTGGTGAATTGTTGTAATAAAAATAGAATTTATGAAGCATAAATGATCGGTAGTAGAATATAAGAGTAGGAAAGGAGCACTATTGAGGAGAGAAGATACCAATAAGGGCGAAATGGCAACAACATCAGCAGTGCAACTTGATGGTTGTGTTGCACGTTGAGCAAATTTTGGAACAAAAGTTGCAATGCCTTGACCAAAACCTTCAATTTGGAGAATCAAAAATCTTCAAGAGAAGAAGACAAAAGAACAAGATTCTTTCAAATATCAATCCTTAGTTTTTTAAAAAAAATCATTCCTTTGTCAATTTTACTGTCAGGATTTTCTTTGCTGTCATTATTTTTTTAAGTATTTTCAAAGTATTCTATATAAGATTTTGGATCTTAATTTTCCAGTTTGTAATTACTTTCTAAAGGCAAAGCACTAACTACTTAGACGGACTGGGTTTCCACACTGATTCCTGTCACTTATTTCCTTTTCAAAGTTGAATGAACCTTGCTAAGTTGACGATGATTTCCAGGAGCTGATTCTTTTTTACGTGCACTTCATTTTTATTATTGAGTAATTTTATTATATACCTGTAGCCCTATAAGAAAATGATACTCAAATAGTGTAGAGAAGAACAAGTTTGGATAACATAGACATTCCAGCTAGGGCGTTGTCCCAAATGTGTCGTCAAAAGAGGCATTTCAAGCAATAGTCACCTTAAGCAACTACTTGCTACAACATGAGGAAAATATTCCGGAAATTGTGTATGCTCTACAAAAAGTTAAGGATGGGGTTCATTTTGGTTTAGGTGGGAAGAAAAAACAATCAACTATGGATGCATATTTTCAAAAGGAATGATTATTGTACGGGTATTGTTGATTGATTGAAAGATTTTGGTCTATATATATATATATATATATATATATATATATATATATTTTTTTTTTTTTCTCAATGAAATCCAGTAATTATTACTTTATATTTTTATTGGGCCCTTAAGGATTCAATTTTTTTATTACTTAATGCATTTAGCGAGATTATTACTTTAGTCCATTGGCCCAAGTCGGGATCGAAAGAAATTATTATATAATCGAGGCTATTACTTTATCTAACATTACTTTATCGAGGTTAACTGTGTCGTCTAAATCACCATGTAAAAAGGCAATATTGATATCAAGCTGGTAAAGATGCCATCGTTTCTGAGCCACAACTGCTAGAAGAGTTTTAACAGTGACTAATTTGGCAACAGGAGAAAATGTTTCTTCATAATCCAATCCAACTTGCTGAGTGAATCCCTTCGCCACTAAATGAGCTTTCTTCCTCTCTACTGAACCATCTGCATTGAGTTTCACCTTGAAAACCCATTTACAAGCCACTGGTGTTTTATGTGTAGGCAACTGACAAACATCCTAAGTGTTGTTAGAAACAAGTGCTTTGATAAAGCACTTGTTTTATCCAAGACAATTGATAAAGCTAATGAATATGATTTATGTGCATCAGACTGTTGTAACCCATATAATCTGAAATAGGATATGGTGTCTTGTACTCAGAGCTTTTCTCAGAACCTTTCACCACAAAGTCTGATTGGGGATTAGGCATTTGAGGCACCAAACTACAATGATAATCTTTTAGCTAGTCAGCAGGACTTTCTAGTAGGTATAGCTGGAGGTAAGTGAAGTGTTTTAGAAGAGGGTGAGATGTGGAATCAGAGGATATAACTGGAGGTGATTGAAATGTTTCAGAAGAAGGTGAGATGGGATAAGAGGATTTTGCAGTTGAAGGAGTATGAGAGAAGGTAGAGACTACGCGTTTATGATGAAGATCATCTATATATTGAGAAGATGATGCTGGGAGAATGAATATGTCAAGCTGAGTAACAGAGTCAGTTTTGGACAGAGATTGAAGAAAAGATGGATGATGGAAGGGAAATATTGTTTCATGAAAACAAACATCTCTTGAGACAAAGATAGCTTTAGTATGAAGATTGTACAACTTATATGCTTTCATACCATAAGGGTAACCAATGAAAATACATGGAATGGCTCTGGGATCAAACTTTGTTCTTTGTCTCTTTAAGGTAGAGGCATAGCAAAGGCATCCAAACACTTTAAGATGAGCATAATATGGTGCAATCTGGTAAAGCATTTCATAAGGAGATTTGTTTGCAAGAAGTGCAACCCACACGACAGTATTGTAAATCAATCAAATGAAGCAAAGACAATAAAAAACTAATATGAATAATTATATTAAATATTTGGACAGTGTGTATAGTTAATATTGAATGAAAAAAATATGTAAAGGTTATGTCCCTACAATTGATGGAACAACTTCCAAGATAGTCAACCAGACATTAGGACTTCAGACTCATAAACCCGTACAATGAATGAAATCCCGTCACAGCTGAATGCGCATATGATGTTAACAAGCAATCGTTACCAATCGAAGTACTTGATGATATAAACTATACGAAAGAGGACCTTATTTCAGTTGATGAGATCATAAAGGGTGCAACGTCATTGAAAGCAATATCTATAGATCAGGTATTACTGATATACAATTGAGTTATTCGCATATGTAAAACGTACATCTCATTATATCAAATGCGAGGGATTTCACACCAATTGCTATATATCTTATATTTTATATTATATACATTTTTTAATATCACTAACACAAGCAATTGTTCCTATAAGGTTGACGGTGGTCAGTCTCACATATAATGCTTGCAAGTGAGCAATGAATTTGGCAAAGACGTTCTTGTTCAAAAACTATGTGGAGGTACGTTAGTCAATAACATAAATATACGACTTATATAAAGTAATTAATATTTTGTGTTCTTAGCACATAAATACACAAGCCATGGTATAACATTGTGTTTATTTGTTCATTCGAGTAATGTATGCTTTTCTACATAAACATGTGTTTATCTATATGTGTTTTTACTATATTCTCCTTTTGAATGAACAACCTTTTTATTTTTTATGAATTAATTCAGACCGAACACAGGCAATCATCTAACCAAACACCATCTACTTTATGTTTTATTTAATATGTATGATTTTCAAAAATAGTTTACTTATCAAGTGCATTTCTGTGTATCGCAGGATCACTATTGAGTACATGATGAATGCATTTAATAAATCAATGGAAGCCCCAAATGCCGGTGATGTTGAAATTTTTTATGAATGGTTTAATAATGGTTATAGAGCCAGCCACCTGTATAGCGTGATTTTTAAATTAATGTACAACTTTTTTATTACATGTACTGTAAACAGTAAATTCAAGTTCCTACCCAAAAAAGATGCATTGAATCCTCCATTCCAGTTCTGGTCATACAGAGTCTACTCAAAGACGTGGTGGCACGAGCTTTACCAACCGAACATATACCTCAGGGATTCGATATGAATTGAAAATGTGCAACCCTGTCTTTTTATCCTCGCTATATTCACAATACATAATATCAATGATGGACCCCTCATTTATTTGCAGCACTTGAATGTTTGTTTCTACTATTTGTACGTCCCTACAATTGATCAAATTCAGTATTTTAACGTCCTTCAAATAGGGAAACTATCAAAGTTCAAATCTCTTGTGAGTATGCAAATCGGGATTACATGCATTGTAATATGCGATGGCCTGACGTAGATCTCATCATCATTGCTATCATGATGGACAAGAAAGCACATTGGATACTTGGGTACTTTCACATCTAAGAGATGGTGCTGCATGTATACAACTTAAATATGTTAACAGTAGGAGATCGGACTATCATTGTCTATGTAGAGCCATTTACATACATATTGCCTTATCTCATGGTCAATATCAATGATTGGCAGCCCAACATCATCGATGTGTTTGAGCGCATTGAACCACTCTCAGTGAAGATTGCTACCGATATCCCATAGGATGAGCACGGGTAAGTTGTTGGGTTGTGTGCCCATATAACATATTTTGCAATGATAAAATAATAATTTTTAATAAATAAACTGTGGTTTTATTTATGTAATTATTATTAAACATGCGAATTTAAAGTCTCGATGATCACTTGCGATAATATCAATTGGGTGCTTACGTTGAGAAGTACAGTGTAATACAACTTATATTTTGATCATAAATAATTTGTTCGTAACCAATGTATAAGGGTTGGCATCTTGTACTGGAAGTATTCATTGATTCGCTATTCGGATTAGTGATTGTCCTTAGAATAAAAGAGTTTGCGAAAGATGAATAAGTCCCACTTAAAGCATAATCCTACATAAAAGACATATATAGAGCAACAAGAGTAGCCTACTTAAGGCTAAAGATTTTCTCTTGGAACCGATAGAATTGAACTGAAATAGGATAGAATAGATCGATTCGACTCTTGTTCCAAACTACATGGGTCAATTTTGGGATCATGAATCGAGAACTTGCTGGTTTTGATCCAATTCTTGATATTGTCATGAGAACTAATGGTGAATTTGGTTATCTCGAATTTTTCTTTTTGTTGCTGTATTGTATGTACCAAGATGCATCATTTTTTTAAACACTATACCCCAAATTATGTCATACCAAAACTTTTCTTTCCATATGCTTCTTCCTTCATTCATTTGCATTAAACCTAATGGGTAATCAAAATTCAAATTTTATAAATACTTTACAAATTCATAGCTTTAATGTAACAGCAATAGAAAAATATTTATTTTTAATTCAATCTTTCATAAAAACTCAAATTTCACGTTGGTTTCAAAGTGGCCGACCTTCAAGAATCAAAATCTCCTCCTTGAGAATTATTGGAGATAATCAGATTAAAAATACAACATGTATTTTTTAATATATATTTTATATTTGTCTACAAGTAGTTTCGTATTCTAAATTTTCTATTTTCAACTTGACAATTAGTTTCATACTTTATTTTCATAATCAACAAGTTTCGGTTCGATTTTAATGGTCTCATTTTTACGATTACGATTAGTACTTGATTTTGTTTGGCTACCTTTTGAAATAGGACCAATCCAACCGCACCCACTTTTAGCATCCACCAATCAGCAAGATGTTAATTAGGTTACCATTCACAAAATAAAAACTAGAAGAAAATCATTATTCAAATATTCACTATATTTTTCATATGACCTAACTTTATGTAACTAAACTCTATCTCCAAACTTAGATCAATGTTTATAAATTAAAGTGGCCATGTTTTGATTAGAGTCATGTGACGATTTAATGGAGAATTAGACACTTCCTATCTTGGAAGATTATTTATGTGACTATAAAATTTTAATCTATTGTTTGGGATCATTAAAAATTAAAAGTTGCTCTTACTACTTAGTCGAGAGCCTTGATCGTTGATCAAAAGGCAGAATCTGCATAGAGAGAGGCTTACGTCAATTTAAAATTTTAATTAATTTTTCTTTCTCCTCTTATCAATCACACATTCTTTCAATAAAATAATATTACACAAATCCAAAAATTCTTCTTACTTTTTAACCATTCGTTCTCTAAAAAACTCTATTCCAATTTTTTTTTTTTTTTCAAATAATAGAGCTCAAACAAGGGCTTAGATATTCCGAGAGGATGATCTCAACAACACTAGAATTGAAACATATTTTCAAACTTCTACGAAAGGTAACAATGGTAAACTTTTCGCAATGCGCGAAAGCTTGACAGGCCAATGTCGCATATGTGTGTGTGTGTGTGTGTGAGAGAGAGAGAGAGAGAGAGAGAGAGAGAGAGAGAGAGAGAGAGAGAGAGAGAGAGAGAGAGAGAGAGAGAGAGAGAGAGAGAGAGAGAGAGAGAGTTTGATGTGACCTTGGAAGTGGTATTTGGATATCTCTCCCATTCTTCTGTGGGATAATCTCATATAAAATCGTAATCGGCCATTGATTTAATCCTTATTATCAACAGAAACATAAAAATATAAAAATAATTAGGCACAAAAAATACACACTATAAATTGTCAAGGATAAAAGTGTTTGGGTCAAGATGAATTATTGCAATTTAAGGCGGTCACGAATATATGAAAGATAGTTAATTTAAAAAAAAAAAAATTGAGAAAGAGCTCAATGGTATTATTGATATACTTGAGTATGTATAGGAAGAAGATTAAAGTCCGCAATCTTCTACCGTATATTGAGCTGCCATTTGGCAGGATTAATTCATGAAGTTTGTCAAGTCAATTTTGACATCAACACCTCTCTTTTTGTGACACCCTCCTCCTCTTTGGTAATACATAAATGGATATCATCATTGTTTCATTTTCAACGGTTAGAATCAAACCAACTGCAAAATGTGGGGGCATATCGAATAGTTATAGAAACCCGAAAACCAGAATTACCATTGAATGTGGAAGAAAAAGGAAAACCATTCATATAACAAGAATGGACCAATCCCTACATAATAAAATATTTTCTTGCGAGTTATACTTTCCGACAACATTTCTTCGTTGACTTCTATGCATTACTCGTTTTAATAATGAATTCAAATCCCATTTTAGACGCTATCCAGAGACCCCTCCTTTTCACACCCTGTTGCAAAAAAACGTAAATGGGACCACATATGTTTGGTAATCTTTAACTTTTTTTTTAATCGTAAGACGCAAAATGCTGTAAACAGGTCTGGCGGACACTGATTTGATGAGTCCATGAGATAGTTACTTCACGACTCGAAATAATAAATAATACGGTTGTGTTACATGTACATCACAACTAGATTTGACTGACTCAAACCGAATAACAAAAAAATCTCTCTTTTTTTCATTAACCCACATTACACAAGAACAACTGCTTAAAGTGGTGGAGAGATTTGACAGTTTTCATTCAATTTATCGATATATTGTCAATTTGTAAAAGAATCTATCAATAATGATATACAACAAGCATTTTTCTAAATAAAATATTATATAAGTTCACTTGTATAATGTTGACATAAATCTCTTGTTTATATGTGTATCATAACTCTATTCGAATCCTAAATCAAACTAAACCCTTGTTTGCTTTTGATTTCTTCAAAATTACTTTCCATCAAAATCATTTTCAAAATAAATTCTCAAAAATAAAATCAAACAAGGGCTAAATATCATTTCACATCTCATAATTTCACGTCAAATCCATTCCACTCGATAAATTCAAAATTTCTCTGAGAATCTGTTAATCTAGAATGCCACTAAAATCTTGTAAAAAACATTTTCAATACAAATGTAGGAAATTAAATTAAAGTAACGATAATCTCTTAGAAAAAAAAGAAACGAACATCTTCCATGAACGTGCTTAATATTTGATTAATTCAGTTTGAGTGATTGACATTGTATTGTTGATTGTAAGTTTATATATTTAGTTTTGAAAAAAAATTTATGAAAAAAAAAAAATTGAATACAAACTTCAATTTTAGGGCACGACTTTTAGGGTTGGACTCCGTTATTAAAATCTCAGATAGGCCCCAACATTTTAAAAGAATAATGATATTTATAGTCAATGATTGCCATGTAAGATATTACATGACTAATTCAGCAACCTTTTAAAAGTTTCCATGCATCCAAGCTTATATATATAGAATAAAGCTATGTGTACATAATTCTTTACACAATCCTTTACACCCTCCTCACATGGAGGAGGGTCCACACATAATAAAATAATCGTGGACCCCCTTCCATGTGAGGGGGTGTAAAGGATTGTGTAATACATGAGGTGTACATGTAGCATCACCCATATATATATATTGCTCTCTCTTTTAACCAAGTTTCATAACCTAAAGTAAACTATTTACTCACCAGTACACACATACAGAAACAGAGACAAAAAAAGAAAGAGATTAGAGAGTCGGAGAAGAAGAGCATGTACATAGAACAAACACCAGAAGCACTGGAGAATGGCCCTAACAAAAATTTTGACGACGATGGCCGTGTCAAACGGACTGGTATACGATGCCTACATATATACATGAGCAAATTTAAGCCATTACTTTTGTTTGATTGTTCTTGTTTGGTTTGAAGGTACTTTGGTGACTGCAAGTGCTCATATCATAACTGCGGTTATTGGGTCGGGCGTGCTGTCACTAGCTTGGGCCATAGCTCAGCTGGGATGGGTGGCTGGTCCGGCAGTTCTTCTAGCGTTTTCTTTCATAACCTACTTCACCTCCACCCTACTAGCTGACAGTTATCGCTCTCCAGGACCCGTCAATGGCACCAGGAATTACACTTACATGGACGTCGTTAGGTCTCATTTAGGTAACACCTGCTTTGGAAATTTGATGCATACTTGTTAAGATAAATTGTAATATTTTTTTTTTTTTTTATGAAATTTCCAATTATTTTTAGGAGGTGTGAAAGTTCAGCTTTGTGGGTTAGCCCAGTATGGGAATCTCATTGGGGTTACAATTGGATACACAATAACTGCGTCCAGTAGTATGGTGTGAGTATTAATATTAATCTTTTTGAGACAATTTCTAGTGTTTTTCAAACTACTATTCATATGTAAATTGATGTGTCGTCAGGGCGGTTGAGAGGTCAAATTGTTTCCACAAACACGGCCATCATGTCAAGTGTTCGATATCCAACTATCCATATATGATAATATTTGCAGTAATTCAGATAATTCTTAGCCAAATACCAAACTTCCATGAGCTGTCATGGCTATCTATTGTAGCAGCAGTTATGTCTTTCGCTTACTCTTCTATCGGCCTCGGTCTCTCCATAGCTAAGGTTGCAGGTACTAGACTCTTAGTATTTTGTTATGTAATATGGTTTTTGTTGAGCATAAATTAATTTAAAATTGTGGTCCAGTATGATCGAATATTTATGTTTTGGATTATTTAAGGTGGTGGGCATGTTCGGACAAGCCTAACGGGTGTAACAGTCGGGGTGGACGTGTCCGGTGAGGAGAAGGTCTGGAGAAGCTTCCAAGCCATTGGAGATATAGCCTTTGCATATGCCTATTCTACAGTACTTATTGAGATCCAGGCAAGTCATTAATTATTATGTATTTGTATTTGTATTTGTAGATAGATATTAGATTTAAATGTTATTTTAATTTAAGTCAAAATCAAACAATCAATATTAATCAAACATTTTAATTTTTTTTTATCAAAATATGCTAATATTTTAATTTTAATCCCCACCAAACAGGAGCTAGATATCCATTTATGCTGTAACTACACATAAATGTGAGCAATAATAAATAAAAATATATAGATTCATACTCTTTGTAAAAGAAATACTTCTTCCGCCCTCACAAAGATAGATTTATTTTCATTTTTACACAAATTTAAAAACATAATAAATATAATCGAAAATATATTTTTTCTAATATATCCTACATTAAATAATAGTTTAAATAAGTGTAGTTCACATTTATTGATAACAAATTACATTAAATAAGAACATATTAAAAAAAATTTAAAAAAAATTAACTATATTTTCAATAAAGAAATTGATGTACAATTTGAAACTGATAAAAAAGAAAAACAAGCATAACTTTAAGAATATAAATCACTCGGCCCAAACTTGAAATGTGTGCCTAATTTAATGAAGCATCATAGTATGAATTGCTGGATGTGTCTTCGTGTCTATGTGAGAGTGAGCGTGAGAGTGAGGGAGAGGAAGAGAGAGAGTATTATTTGGTGTAGTATATATGCGACCACATGCACTTGTAGCACAATGATGGAGTACTGGATAAACTTTGTTGAATATTTAACCTTATCTTTGGATATCAATTTAAAATCTTATCCTTGAAATCCACAATTATTTTTATTTTAAAATCTTTTATAAGTTTGCAAAACTGAAACTAAATAAAGCCTCAAGATACACACATAATGCATTACTTGGATAAATGTGCAATAAATATAGGAACTTATATTTTATCAATAAATCATATATATTAATTTTTTTATGCAAAAATTAGTGCTGACCCCTCTAATTAGGAACTTATATATTGATTGAAGAAAAAGCCAGAACAGGTAATTGGTCCAGCCTACCTATAATTGGTCCTGACCCCTCTTTTATGTTTGTTTCTACTTTCTCGGAATTGGACCACTAGCCTTTAGGTTTAGATTCTTCACGCCACACAGTCGATGGATATCATCCAGTATACAGAGTCACATGAGATACGGATCTTTTTGGTACCACACTGATCGAATAATATACTGTTTTTTTGTACAAAGTTGTCGAAACATTTACTTAAATAGCATAGCATGGTTTTTATACAACGATAATATTGAACAATTTAAATACTATGTAGGACACGTTGAAGTCCCCGCCCCCCGAGAACAAGGTAATGAAAAAGGCTTCTTTGATAGGAGTGTCGACCACAACCATGTTCTACGTCCTTTGTGGTTGCATAGGTTATGCTGCATTTGGAAATAAAGCTCCAGGAAATTTCCTCACTGGATTCGGATTTTACGAACCCTTCTGGTTGATTGACTTTGCCAATGTCTGCATTGCTATCCACTTAATTGGTGCTTACCAGGTAAATAATTATTCTACACTCCACTGCTTCAACCGCCATAAATATCTTCATAATGCCTTTTTGCTAACAGGTCTTTGCCCAGCCAATATTTAGTTACGTAGAGAAACGTTGCAAGAAATGGCCGGAAAACAAATTCATCACGACCGAACATGCCATCAATATTCCAGTATGCGGCACTTGGTACATTAACTTGTTCAGACTGGTATGGAGAACAGCTTACGTCGTAGTAACAGCCGTGATAGCCATGATATTTCCGTTCTTCAACGATTTCTTGGGTCTGATTGGCGCAGCCTCATTTTACCCATTAACAGTGTATTTTCCCATAGAGATGCACATTGCACATGCCAAAATACCCAAGTATTCCTTCACATGGATATGGCTTAAAATACTTACCTGTGCTTGTCTCATTGTGTCACTCGTTGCTGCAGCTGGATCCATACAAGGGCTTGCCCAGGATGTCAAGACGTATAAGCCCTTCAAAACTCAGTAACTTTTAGTTACTACTTAATATGTAACATTTTAATAAGAATTTATAAAATTGTCCACATCAAAGATGGACTCTACAGCAGAAAGAAACTGCAAATAGTTATAGACCTACCTTGTTGCTCATGCATATTCTGTTTTACAGGGTTTGATGCTCAGAAATTTGAAGATTTATTTCACCTCTACTTGTAGCATATTGTATCATTGATTTTCATGTTGAACAGACGGGCAATGACTCCAAGCGTTCTCCAAAGTAGACCTAATTTGTGCAACGAAAAGATAGGGTGAATTGTAAGTCTTTGTTTGGGAGAGATTATTTGGAATGTAAAAAAAAATGAATTCACATGCAAAATTATTTTATTAAGAAAAATTATGATTGAAAATGAGTTCGACGAAAAATGATTTTCAAAATGCTAACAGTATTGTCATGCGAAACAGTATCTACAGAATGTAAAGTCCACGCAACAAAGGTTAGATGGGAATGTCTATCATCTTTCAGTTTCTTTATTATTATTATTTTTTTGGTGTGGGAAGAGAGGAAGGGTGCACTGGCAACGGGAGTATTTGGAAGCACCAACAAAATGCTTCAACTCGAGTCTCAAAATTTGAATGGTGTAAGGGCATGTTCGTAAGGAGAATTTCATCGTATTGGACAATGTTAAGATAAAATCTTATTTATAAAAGTTTCTTTTACTGAAAATGTCCTAAATGTTGGAAGCACCAACAAAATGCTTCAACTCGAGTCTTAAAATTTGAATGGTCTAATGGCAAGTTCCTAAGGAGAATTTCATCATATTGAAAATGTTAAGACAGAATACAACATAAAATCCCATTTATTACAGTGTTGTATACTAAAAATGTCCTAAAAGGATCACACAAAATTCATGCCTTGTTTGTTTATGAGTAAAATCAGATTTTAATATAAGTCAAAGTCAAACAATTAAAATTAACAATATCTTTCATGGGTCCCACGCTTTTCAACAACACATTTCAAAAACTTCTATCACAATCTACTAAAAATCTAATTTTAATTCTCATCAAACACCCACTCAATATTCTGTGTGTCTAAGTTGTAAATGTGTTGCCTTATCATCTGTACATCCTAATTCATTTACATAAGTTGTGTTAGGTTTAAAGTGAATTGGCAAGTTCCGGTCCAAAATATCATTTAATTGAGTTGTAATTAGAGTCGAGTTATCGGAGTTGAAAGTGTCTTTGGAATGAGTCAAAATCATCTCAAGAAGACCAAATCGTCAAAAAAACGCTCGAAGTCCACGAGGAAAGTGCTTGAGTGGTTTTAGATGTGAGTCCACTGCTCAATGTCCGCGAGGGGAGTGATCGAGCTGTCAACCCACCGTTCGCTATCCGCTCGACCTTTGCTCAAGTGAACGGGTTATTCAGCCAAACCTAGTTGAGATTTTCAGCATATTTTATAATCTCAAACAATCTTAAATACTTCATGTCATAGATACCAAAGCCATATTTTGTCCCAAACGTGTGTTGAGCCTTTTTTTCATTCAAAAGAACATCTTGTAGAAGATCAAACAACAATTTAATAATTCTATTCACTCAACTACAAGATCAAAACACAAAAAGTCCAAAAGATCAAAACACTGAAATCAAAATCATTTACAAAATAGCCTTCGGAGTTCTGAAGATGATGGAGGTGACTGGAGTTTCGATGAAGAAGAACGAGTTCGTTCTTGGTGATCACATGGAGGGAAAAGAAGTTCACTGATTCTAGAAAGTGTAGAAGACACAATCAAAGAGTTCTACAGGTTGAATGGTTAGAGTCTACTAAAATTTAATTGTGACCGGACCAACTGTAAATTAAATATTTTCTAGTGGATCCGTTTGGCAAAATTTGCCTAGAGGTTTGTCTATTCCTATGAAGAGTTATTTAAGGGATTTTTCTGCGTTAACAAATATTGGTGTTTTTTTTTTATTTTTACTATGATTTTCATGCTTGATTAATTAGATATGGTTTAATTTGATTAAACTTGTTCATCTAGAAATAATATTTAGTGACTTTTTGTTGCTTATTATTGGTTATTAATTTTACTATTGCTTTTCTCTATTTTGATTGTTATTGTTATTTTGACTATAATTAAACTCCTTTTGCTGAACTTTTCATTTTTTTTTTGTTAAATACCCAATGTGTAGAACTTCTTTTTGTTCTGTTATAATTTCCGGCTCTTTTGTTTCTAAGGAAGTTATGAATAATTTCAACAGTCAAATAATCTCTACCATATTTAATGCTTTCTTTATATCCTTATGTTTTTCTCTGAGAGCATTTAATAGGCAAACTACTTTTTGATCTTGAGAGATTTTTATCCCACTATTTCAAGATCTTGAACTATCCTATAAAATCTATTCATATTATCTTCTAAATCTGTACTTGGATCAAACTTAAATCTAAAGAAATGTCTCCAAAGAAAGCATTTATTTGGTTTAGTCTTAGTAAGATACAACTTTTACTAAAGGTGTCCATAGATCAAAGGCTTTATTTGTTTTCACCAACATTTTTGATCTCTCAAAAAGGTGAAGAAATAGTGTTGCATCATGATAACCCAAGAACAACTAGCTCAATGAGGGTGGATTGATTTTTGAAACTTTTTTGAATTTTTTTTCTTATTAAGTAATTCACAAACATGCTGATCAATAAAGCAATCGTAAACAAAATATAAGTAAAAGACTAGAGATGTGCAAATGATATATTTATGGAGGTTCGATCAAAACCAATGGTGTACATCATCTATTATCAAGCTCTCCGTTACGAGTATTTCACTATATTGTGCAACCAAAATTCTTACAACGTTTTTGGCGAATTACAAACAAGGTGCACTGGCCTTTTACAATATTGAGCTTTCAAGGGAACTTAATATGACCCAAAGGTTTGAATAAATAGTTTTATAATGAAATTTCTCTCTTAGTAAATGACAATAATAAATTAAGTACCAACATAGACTAACACTTCAATGAATAGCAATGAGTAATAGCTCAAGTATTAGACAAAAAATATTGATGAATATGATGATTTAAAAGTTTGATTTAATCAATCAAATTTTTTGACATAAAGAAGTAGAAGAAGTAAATGCAATAGAAGTTCAAAGATTTGCTCAAAATATTTCTCTCTTTAATACACTTCAAAGAAGTAAATATTTTTGATTGCTAAAATAGAACCTATTTATAGAGGACAATTTGCAAAACTTTATGTAAGTTCCAATGATGGACCGGTGGACTGATACAAGTTCTGATGACCCAAAATATAACCAGACAAAAATTTTAGAAGCCAGAAAGGTTAATTTTTTGAACCATTGGACTATCGGTTGACCGAATGAGCCCTTTGGTCGATCGGTTCCAGTTGACTAGTTGGAGAGTCTGGTTGACCGGTTTGGCTGACAAGTTGGTCCAGCCAATTGACCGTTTGTTTTTTTCAATTTTCTCATTTTACCCCATTTGATCAATTCGAATATTTTGAAAAGCGTGAGCTTTTGGAGATTTTAACTAGTTTTTCAAGGTAGGTGATTTTTCAAAAATACAATCTAAATTCAATTATCATTTTAAAAATCATTTTTACCTTTGGTCAAAAATATTTTATGCAAGTAATGATGAATATAACTCTTAGTGCATAAAATGATTTTTGATTTTTAATCTTTCATTGCTAAAAATCAAAGTGTAAGTTTGTACCTTTAAATTTTATATAAAAAATCTTTCATCTTTCTTTGAAGTTTGGCAACTAGGCTCTCGTCTTGATCTTTGTTTGGAGTTTGACTTTTAAATTCTTGTCTTGATTGCTTGACTTCGATATTGACCTTCAATGTGAGTCTGATTTGTAAAGATAGTCTTCATTGTGATCTTTTAACGATGATCGATCGATATATCATAGAATACTTTGAAAACTATGATCACTTAAATTTAATTGTTAGTAATTGTCATCATGGATGATTCAAAGTATATCATTTGATCATTCAAAACATATCGAATTGTCATAACAAATCTATCGTTCAAGGCATATTAAACCCATCTTACGTATTTTCTCTATTTTGGCATAAGTAAAAAGATAACACATATGAGAACAAGAGTTACATCATATATGATTAAAACTTTAAATCAACCAAAGAAATGAATAATACTTTCCCTCAACTAAACACAAAATGTCAAATATATGCAAAATTTTGTTTCTTACTAAACCATGATACAAGTGCAAAGCCTAAGAAGTGACAAGTTCTGCTAGTGTTCTTATGATCAATTGTACAATAGACCCAACCGACATCCAAATAGTTAAGTAAATCAGTATGAGTGCCCTTAGGATACTAAAGATCTAATATTCTAGTGCTACTAGGATATCTAAAAATTCGTTTAACGGCACTAAGGTGTAAGTCTTTAGGATTAGATTAAAATCTTGCACATAAATACACACTAAACATGATATCAAGTCTACTAATGGATGGGTAAAGAAGAGATCTGATCATACCTCGATATTTAGTTATGTCTACGAATTGTCCAATTTGATTGATGAGCTTATTGGAGTTTTCATTGGTTTCAAACCTTCAATTTCAAACATTTTGAGCATGTCCACGATGTACTTAGTTTGACTAATAAAGATTTCATCATTAGTTTCTTTGATTTGGAGTCCATGAAAAAAAACTTGAGTTCCCGCATAATGCTCATTTCAAACTCGTTACTCATATAATTAGAAAATTCTTCACAGAGGGAAATGTTAGTGGCACCAAAACTAATATCATCAATATAAATAATCATATCATTTTTTTTTTTTGGTTTTGATAAGAAGTGTAGTATTTGCTCTTCCCATTCAAAAATCATTTGAAAGAAGAAATTTGCTATATCTTTCATACCATGCTCGAGAAGTTTGCTTTAAATTGTAAAGAACTTTTCTTAGTTTGAAAATATTATCCAGATCTTGTCATTTTTGAAATCGGAAGATTGTTCTATAAATACTTCTTCCTGAATAAAACCACTTTTGATATCCATTTGATAAAGAGTAAATCATTTATAACAAGCTAAAGCAAGAAGCTGCGAATGGATTCTAATCTAGCGAATTGTGCAAATGTTTCTTCAAAGTCTATGCATTCTTCTTGATTGTAACCTTAGGCTACTACTCTAGTCTTATTATGCACAATTATTCCATTTTCATCTCATTTATTTTGAAAAATCTATTTTATACCAATAAAGGTTTGATCACTTGTTCTAACAACTAAATCCCGAACATGATTTCTTTCAAGTTGATGTAGTTCTTCTTGTATATCTAGAATTCAAAATAAATCAAACACGGTTTCTTTTAAATTCTTAGGTTCAATTTGTTAATTAAATGTACAATTATTAAAGTGATATCTAGTAGAAGCCCTAGTACTTACACTTTTGGATGAATCACCAATGATAAGCTCTTTTGGATGAGAAGGGACAAACCTCCGTTCTTTAGGTAGAGATGGATCACTTTGTGCTTTCGAAGATTATATCTTGTCTTGTTGCACATTTGTTTCTTTCTCATGTTGAACTTTAGGATTTTTAGGCTCTTCCTTTTTTCGATTTTGAATTTTCATTTGCTCAAAAGGGATCTCCAAACCTACATCATTTTCAATACATTTCTCTTGATAAAATGGATTAGCTTTCATCAAATATTACATGTATGGATTTTTAAACTCAAGTTCTTTTGTTGAAGACTTGATAAACTTTGCTAGTAAATGAGTAACCAAGAAAAATTACAATATCCGACTTTGAATCAAATTTGTCCAATTTTTTTTCAGTATTTGAGATAAAGTATTTACATCCAAACAGTTTAAAGTAATTGATATTTGGAACTCTTTTTTTTCAAAGTTCATATCAGGTTTTTATCTTCTTTTGACTAACCAAGGCCCTATTTACAATATAGCAACTCGTGTAAAGGCTTCGGCCCAAAACTATTTTGGTAAACTATTTTCATTTAGTATAGTCGTAGACATTTTTTGCGATGTACGATTCTTTTTTTTCCACTACACCATTTTGTTGAGAAGTTATAGGAGCCGAAAAATTATGTTCGTAGCCACTGTCATTGCAAAAATTATCGAATACAATATTGTCAAATCCTCTGCTGATCACTATTAATAGTAGTAATAGTATACCCCTTTTATTTTGAACATTTTCGCAAAATGTTTAAATATGCATTCAAAACCTCACCTTTTAAGTTCAAAAATAGGACCCAAATAGCTTACGGTTCTGGTTGGTCTAAAAATATCCATATGGAGAAGTTGTAAAAGTCAGGTAGTTGACGAATGTTGATTTAATTTGAAATCGATCTTCATTTATTTTTCAAATTGACATGCATCACAAATTTCATGCTTTTCAAATTTCAAATTTGGCAATCCTTCAACAAAACAATTTTTCAGAAATTTTTTAGAGTAAGTCTATGCTTTCATGACCTGATTTTCTATGCCACAACCAAGTTTCAACTTTTAAACTTGATAAACATTTTTCTTCACTTTCAAATTCAATGTTTATAACATAGACATCTTTATTTCGTCTTCCTACAAATATTACCTCATTTGATGTAGCATTCTCAGTAAGGCGTTTGGAAGAATCAAATTTGATATGATAATATTGATCACATAGTTGACTAATACTAAGTAAATAATATTAAGGCTATCTACTAAGAGAACATTTTCAATAGAGGGAGATGAGTGGTTACCAATATTTTTAATGTCAATGATTTTTCCTTTGGCATTGTCTCCAAAAGTGACATAACCTACCTCTTTCTTTTTGAAGGCCGTCAGTAGAGTTTGATCTACGGTCATGTGTTTTGAGCATCCCTATCCAAAAACCATTTGCTCTTTATTTTCTTTAATGCATACAAATATAATTAATTTTTTTATTTGTGGTATCCATACAACTTTGGGTCATTGGTAGTTGGTGTTAATGGGTTTTTTAAGTACTTATAGTTTCCTTCAAAGTGTAATTTCTTTTTTGATTAAGCAATTGAAGGCTACATGTCCACTTTTGTTGCAAAAACTACATGTGATATTTGGAGGAGGAGAAATAGAGATTTTGGAGAGATTTTTGTTTCAAAAAGAGTTTGTATCCAGTCACTCTATCAAAAACACATTTTTGTTCACTAAGCATTAGATCAAAATTTTGAAATGGTTTGATACGGTTTACGGCAACCTTAAAAACTTTTGAAGATTCATAAGGACCAAATTCAATGACCTCCCAAATGTTATAATCTATTGATTGGATATCATTCTAGCCTTTCAATAGTTATAATAAGAGCCATCAAAGAAAGGAGGATGATTTGTAGAATGACCCTCTAAATTTTGAAGATTATGGTTAGCGATTACTAAAACTTGTAAAATCTTAATTTCAAAGTGAGAACCTTCCTCTGATACCAATTAATGGCTCAAGAGTAACTAACCAAGAGTAGGGAGAATTGGGTTTTGAAACATTTTCAAACAATAATTTCAAATTAAGTAAATCATAAATATGTTGGTCAATCAAGGAATAACCGTAAGCAAAATATAAATAAAAGAGTAGAGAGGATACCAACGAGATATTTATTGAGGTTTGATCCAAACCAATTATCTTCATCCTCCATTACCAAGCTTTCCATTACAAGCATGCCTTTTCACTATATTGATTACTTATGGAGCAATTAAATCCCTACAATGCTTTCAATGACTTATAAATAAAGAGCACCGATTCTTATACAATATTGAGCTTTCAAAGGACCATATGACCCAAAGGTTTGAAGAAATAGTTTTACAATGAAAATTTTCTCTTAAAAATTGATAACAATGAATTATGTACCCAGAGTTAGATGAAAAACTCCGATGAATATGATTATTTAAAAGTTTGATTCAATTAATCGAAGTTTTTGATATAAAGAAGTAGAATAAATAAGTGCAATATAAGTTCAAATATTTGCTAAAATATTTCTTTCTGTAATGCACATGAAATACCTTTTTTATTGCAAAAAGAAAACCTATTTATTGAGGACAATTTGCAAAACTTTTTGTAAGTTACTAGTCGACTAGTACAAGTTCGGAGGATCTAAAATATAGTCATTGGACAAAAAGGTTAGAAGTCAAAATGGTCAAATCTTTGAACCGTTGGATTTTCGATCGACTGGATGAGCCATTCAGTCGATCGGGTTCGATTAACCAACTGGTCCGCCCGATTTTCTCGTCTTGGCCACATTTGTTTCGATCCAAATATTTTGAAAAGCATGGACTTTAGCAAAGTATTTTAACTAGTTTTTCAAGGTAAGTGACTTTTTTAAAAAACAATATGATCTAAGTTCAATTATCAATTTGAAAATCACTTTTACAATTGATTGATAACATTTTATGCAAGTGATGATGAAAATAGTTTTTAGTTCATAAAATGGTTTTTGAGCTTTAATAATTCATTTCTAAAGATCAAAGTTAGTACCTTTACATTTGAAGTTTGGGTCTTAGGCTCTAGTCTTGTTCTTTCTTTGAAATTTGGGTTTTAAGCTATTGCCTTGAAGGATTTGTCTAGAATGATTGTCTTTGATTTTAACCTTCAATGTGAGACCGATTTGTAATGATAGTCTTTATTGTGATCTTTTGATAATGATTGATGATTTGTCATAGAACCCTTTGAAGACTGATCACTTCAATTCAATTGTTAGTAAACAAAAAGAACTTATTTGTTATGATCAAAACATTAAAGTTAAAGTTGACCGTAGGTCAACACTAGCCATCTCATCCTGTTCACATTTTTGTTGCAGTATAAGGCTTTCATTTTTTTAGCACAAGGGACTGAAGTCTTTGTTGCATCCTAAACCTCTACATCTATTTTATACATCTATTTTAGTGTTCATGTTGTTGAATTTTTTTTAAAAAAAATTGTGACTTTCCACTCACATAGATCACTAGTTATGAACTAATCACTCAAAAGAAAACATATTATTAGATAAAATATTCAAGTTAGGCAAAGAATCTCAAAAAAATTCAAGTTTTGCTTACTCATACTAAACAATAATACCAGGGTATATGCAATATAATTACATTCATTGTATTTTAGTTAGAATCGTGAGACAAAAATTTATGTCAAACACACAGTTTAACAATTTTGTATAAAAATATATGTCTCACACACAGTAATTTTGCATAAAATAAATAAAAATATGTATTCAAAGTAATTTTCATATTTATAGTTAACCAGGTTTTACCCAAATAACTCAATAATACTAGAAATTAGCAACATGTTCAAATCGAACAACTTTCTTTGAAGAATATCAACATATCGTCTCAATTCTAGGTTCATCAGGAACTATTGGGCAAAAATTGACATATCAAAGACCCGACTAAAAATTGGGCTCTAATGCAACTGTTGGTCCCAGATTAGGACTCAAACACCAAGAATACAATAATATAAATTTCCACTTGATTTTTAAACTTTTTACAAGTGTGATTATCTTGAAAAATTAAATGAAAATATATTTCAAAAGCCTACATTCTTCAATATAATCAAGAAAAGAAAAATTCAAAAAAAATTTGTCCAAACAGACGTCCGATTTGTCCAATGATCAAATTTTTAACCGTTCTGAATTCTAATGCACAACGGCTAGTTTGATTGTCCGATTTAGTAAGCGAACGTCCAGATAGGTCGTTCGGTTGGTCAAAAATTTTGACGTTTTGACTGGTATAAATACCACTTCATTTTACATTCAATACAACACTTGTAAGAGCGTTTATGTGAGATATTCGTAAGCAAAGCTATATTGATTTATCTTTATCAAATCATTTACTTTGAAAAAAACTTGATTGAATTAACTTTTGAAAATCATTCTACTCATCAAAGATTTTCTCACCTAACACTTGATCTTCATTCATTGCTACATATTAAAGTGTTAGCCTATTTTTCTCTTGGTACTTAATTTGATTATATCATTTATTAAGAGAAAAGTTTCAAATTGTAAAATCAACTATAATTTAAATTTGTGTGTCGTGTTGAGGTCCAACAAAGCTCAACATCATATGAGGATCGGCGTTACTTGTTTGTAAGTCACCGAAAATATTGTAAAGCGTTGGATTGCACCACAAGTCAATCAGCATAGTGAAAAGGTCTTGCTTGTACCGGAGAGCTTAGTAATGGAGGACATAGATCATTACTTTAGATTGAACCTCCACAATTATATTGTTTGTATGATCTCTCTCTTTTACCTATTGCATTTGCATTTGTGCTTATTATTTGATTTTATCTTTTTAACCTTAACTTGCTTGAATTTATATTAATTTTTCGAAAAAATTTTAATAACCAATTCATCCACTCTTGGTTAGGGATGGCAAAAAAGCTCGTCGGCTCGACCAGGAAAAAGCTTGAGCCGGGCTCGGTTACACTGAGACGAGGCTCGGGCCGAGCCCCATTTTGGGGTGTTGGCTCGAGCCGGGCAGGCCTGTGGCCTGGGCGAGCCTGCCGATTATTAAAAAAAAATTAAAATTAAAGTTTTTTTTTACCTTTTGCCTTTACATGCGGTAAAATACCGCTCGCAAAGGAAGCATGTTCTTGCTTGACAATTGTTGCATGTTGTCGCTTTTGCGCAGAGGCAAAGAAAGGCAGGATGTTGCTGCCTTGCAACCTTCAAATTTAAAAAAAAAATCCAAAAAATTTGGGCCGGCTCGGCTGACCCGTTCAAGCTAGGGCCGAAAGCTCGGAATGAGCCTCATTTTTTTGGCAGGCTTTGCTCGGTTCGGCTCGGGGCCAAAAAAACTCGACCAAAACAGTTCGAGCCGAGCCCGAGCTTTTTTTTCTCGGCTCAGGCTCGACTCGTTGACATAGCTACTCTTGGTTAGTCATTCTATGACTATCAATTGGTATCAGAGCAAAGTGCTCATTAAAAAATTTAAGATTCCACAATTTTGAGTAATGGCTAACCACAATCTTCAAAATTTGAAGGGGCATTCTACTAACCGTCCTCCTTCTTTGATGGCATGCATTATAATTATTGGAAAGTTAGGATGATGATATACATTCAATCAATAGATTATAATATATGAGAAGTTATTGAATATGGTCCTTATGTGCCTACCAAGACTTTTAAAATTGATGGCCAACCCGATCAAACCATTCCAAAATCTAGATAGGAATATGATGAAGATAATAAAAGAAAATTATCTTTGAATACTAAAACCAAAAATCTACTTTATTGCGCCTTAGATAAAAATGAATTTAATCATATTAGCACACATGATTCTATATATGACATTTGGTATGTATTGGAAGTTACTCATGTTGGCACTAGTAAAGTAAAGGAAACTAAATTAATCTCTTGGTTAAAGAATTTGAAAACTTCTTCATGAAATAAGATGAACTCATTGTTGACATGACTACTCGCTTTACCAATATTATTAATGACTTCAAAGGGTTTGATCGAAAATTTACTAACGATGAACTTGTAAGTAAAATACTCAAGCCACTATCGCATGAATGGAGCTCATTAAGAATGTTGATAGAATATACCAAAGACATCAACTCATATCCTTTGAAAAAGTTTATGGCTATTGATAACATATGAGATCAACAACGTCGAAGTTAAGGAGAAAATGAGAAAAATCAAAGAGGAATCAAAGGAGCATCCTAAGTGTCAAATTGCTCTTAAATCAACAATAACAAAAAACTACAAGTGAGAATATGAGTGGTGAAGAGCTCGATGATCTAGTCTTTCTTTTCAAAAAAATGGAGAGGTTTTTGAAATAATCAGAGATTCCAAAAGAAAGAAGAAAATGATGAAAAAATGAGCAAGAAAATCATTTGTTATGATTGTGAGAAACCCGATCACTAGAGAATCGAGTGCCCAAACAAGAAGAGAAATGAAAGGGATGCTAATGAACGTGATGGAAGTGATAGTCAAGAAGAAATCGTCAACATGTGCTTCATGGCAATCGAATATGAGGTAAACTCTATTGAAAAATATTCATATGATAATTTATCTACCTCCTATGATGAAATTCTTGAGGAATTTGAAAAACTCACTCTAAATCACTTCATTCTTAAAAAGAAGCACTACTTGTTGAAAAGTGAAATAAAAAAAATTTTAGAAATTCAAAAGGAAAATGTTGACTATGACTTATTGATTAAAGAAAATTCTTCCTTGAAAGAAAAAGTTGAAGACTTGAGTAAAATTATTTATAAATTTACTCTCAAGGTAAGAAAATTTTTGTTTTAATGCTTGGTGATCAAAAGTGTGTTTTTGATAAAGTAGGAATTTGATATAAACCGTCCTTAAAACAACATCTTTAAAAAATCTATTTGTTAAATCTTCAAACGATTAATTCTTCAAAAACTACATGTAGCTTTTGCAATAAAGATTGATATAATGCTTATAATTGTATATCCAAAAAGAGGTTACACTTTGAAAGCAAGAATAAGTGGATTCGAGAATCCACTAAAACTAACTATCAATGACTCAAACTTGTATGGGTACGAATATCTAAAATTTAATTATTTTTGTAGAAACTAAAAAAGATGAGGAGCAAATGATTCTTAGACAACAGATGCTCAAGACACATGACCGGGGATAGAATGTTACTATCAAATTTCAAAGTAAATGATGGAGGTCATGTCATATTTGGAGAAAATGTAAATGTAAAAATTATTGGAACTGGAAATGTTGGTAATCATTCTTCTTCTATTGAAAACGTGTTATTGGTAGATAATCTCAAACATAATTTGCTTAATATTAGTCAATTATGTGATGAAAGTTATCATATTAAATTTGATTCTTCTAAATGCCTTGTTAAGGACGCTAAATCAAAAGAGATAATGTTTATAGGGAGTCATAGCAAAGATGTGTATACTATAAATATCAAATTTGAAAGTCATTAAAAATGTTTATCGATTTTAAAGGAGGATACTTGGTTGTGGCCTAGGAGACTAGGCCATGTTAGTATGGATCTTCTTTCAAAAATTTCCAAAAGTTATTTACTCAAAGGTCTACCAAATTTAAGTTTGATAAAGATAAAATTTGTGATACTTGTCAATTTGGTAAACAAGTAAAAATCTCATTTAAACCTAAAATATGTTCTTCGACTACAAAATCATTTCAACTACTTCATAATCCCTTCGTTAATATGATCCAATCAATTACGAGATATGGATGTGTGTCAATCTCAATTATTGATCACATCTTTCATCCTACTATTCAGTCTATATGAGTCGAAAACTCTTTTTCGACTTATGAATATAGATTGGTCAAGAATTTTATTATTAACTTAACTGAATGAAACATAAATCATAATCTCTTACTATATAAGAGTGACGAATCCTCTGTTGATCATTCACAACATTTATATGATTCTTGTCATACTCGAACGATGACGGTAACAACACTTGATAGAGTAACATCCAACTTCACCAAACTATGAATGTTCTCATATAAGGCAATATGATGACCTCAAATCAAATGACCAATTCCACTATCGAACGTTAGAGATTAACCACTGACACTCGGATAGCTATCCATATGGAATCTCCACAACAGGACTCCAATGTTTTTGTTCTATAACAAAACATTTACGTGTTCATTTAAGTATCACCACACTTTAGATTGTGAGATTGGCCGCTTACTTCATGAGTAAAAAATGTCACACATGATTGTCTATCCGTAATAACGATATCCGTATCTCGTTATTACTTATGACCACGAACGATTTAAGATTCAGTCATATTGTAATTTGTATCTCACAATCACAATTCCTTGTGATTAACAAATTACAAAGATTTAAATCTACGAATTCTATTATTTAATTTATTAAAATATTAATTCAATTAAATAATAAATATTGTCATAAATATGCATCAACTATATATTAAAAGTGTTTATGTTCAAAATTAATTGGACTTAGGGCATAACAATTACATATCATTCGTTAATTATTATGTTAAGAATATTATTTCTACCAATAGCAATTTAACCAAACATCACCTTTATGAGCTAAAAATGTTTACTTTAACAAACACCCCAATTTTAGTTTTTTTTTTTGGTAATTCTTGAGAGTTTTATTTACAGTTGGGTCTTAATAGCAATAATATGCCTCTTCTCGAAAGGCAGCTTTTGAAACTAAAATAAATTTAACTTAGTGGAACAACGGTGTTTACTTGTGCGATATTTAAGAAATTGAATATTGGTGAAGTGTTTAAATAAAGGGTAATAAATTAGGAACTTTGGGCACGTTGACTTAGTGGGTCACTAAAAATATTTTCACTAACTATTCGAAAAGTAAATTTCCAGGACTCAAAGTAAGTAAATATTTCCTTATTTTCATGCATGCTTTACATAACTAAATATATTAAACGTGTTACCTAAATTACTATTATGTGAACATGATATTTTATTATTACATTTTATGTAATTAATGTTTCTCATGACATATTCACATATATCAATACATCCATAAGCATACGTAAAGTTTTAAAAAATAAAAAATTTTCAAATGTCAATGAGTCGAGGAATATTTTAAAAATACATATGTGCCAAATGTTTTGTTAACATGCGTATGTCTATGCTATGAAAAGAGTGAGTAAAAGTATGGGGTGTGCAGGGCCGATGCACCTGACCAATGTTGAATGTTTAATGCAAATTAGGGATAGCAAAAAAACTGACAAACTCGATATTCGCGGGGCCCTACCCTGAATGGGGCGGGGATTACCGCTTAATCAAGTATTCGAGGGATGGGGCAGGTAACTTCACTCCAGGGCGGGGACAGAACGGGGCGGGGTACACCATTAATTTTTTTTTTTTTTTTAAGAATTAAATACTTTAAATGAAAAATTTCACAAAATTTCATTAATTCTAATAGAAAATGGCAATTAGGATTATTTAAAAAATATGACAAATAATAAAAGCCTTATTTTATCAAATATATTTGAATAATTTAACTTTTAAAAATAAATAAAAAAATATATTACTGTCTCACTTCAATGAATGTGGACAATAAAATGAATTATCAAAAATTTAAAAAAAAAAAAGAAAGAAAGAAAAAACTTAAATGGTAGTAAACGGGGCAAGTGCTTGCTTTGCCCTGCCTTAAACGGTTAGCGAGGCGGGAAATGCCTAGCAAGGCGGGGTGGGGGAAGTTGCCCCGACCCGCCTATTGTCATCCCTAATCCTAATATTAATTGTTTTGCAGTACTATCGGTATGTTGATCGGGTTCCAAATAATAAAGGTCCACTGCATTCTGATTTGTTAAGCGATATATCAAGTGAGCTCACGATATTAATTTTAATTTTTAAAAGAAATTGAAGAAAAGTGGATACATATTGAGAAATACTTTTTATTTTAAATTAATTCATTCCTTTAAGAGAACACACTTTGAGAAAGAAGCATGGGTTTTCTTACACGGAAGAATATTTCAATAAAGACCAAGCAAAATCACATTTAACACATAAGATAAACAAATAGAAAGGGATGCTGCAGCATTTCCAAGTTTGAACTTGAATATTGAGGTAAATTGGATACAGCTACTTACTGTATTATACATATCTTGATCAAAGTGAGAGAAAATTTAATGAATAGGGTGGAAAAAAAGGGGTAAGATGAAGAGAGGCCCAGTTGCTCAACTTCGAATATTTGAGAAACGATCGGACGATTGAAAAAAACTTAGGACACCTATTAATTTATTTTGTAATTTGCTACAGGATAATTTTCAACCATATGCACACAATAAAATATTCTACACGTATACCAAAAAATTTTCTTTACTTCTTAACCATACATTCTCCTAAAAATACTCAAAACTCACTTCTTTGCCCAATTAAAGAGAATCAAACGAACCCTAGTCACTCAATTTTGATTCTTTGAAATTTGAATTATAAAGTTGGTATTGGGCTGAAAAATAGGAAAATAATATTTTGGAGTAAATTAATTAGTTAGGAAATGGAACAAGAAAATGATACTTTTGGGTTCATTTTATTAGTTAACAAATTTTTTAGAAAAAATTAAAATATTTGGGCTTATTTAATATAAAAAAAAAATTAGAGAGATTAAATTCGGCTCTGGGTTTAGAGCCAAACGAAATTCGTCGATTCTCGATACTAATACCCATTTGGATATTTAACCCAAGAAGAATCGAACCTAATCGTACCAATTTAATCGGTTCTGTTCGGTTCGATTCGGGTCTGGTCCTATTCAATTTAGGAGTTTTGTCCAACACTATAAGAATTGTGAAGTCATATAATTGTTTACCTACGTATCCACACAAATTATCAACAAATTGATTTCTCTCGTGAATATACATTAGATAATTCATCGATTCATATTTGTATGGGTAAATTTAAAAAGATGAAATTAAAGTTAACAATTAAATTTATTTTAATTATGTAGTTCATTAACGTTACAAATTTTATTAATTTTTCAATTATAGTTTTCATAAACTTTTATCAAATTCTGTTAAAAAATTCATCAAAGTCTTTATCAAACAACCTCTTGACTCCATTTATTAGCAAAAAGGATAATATATTTTTTGTACAATGTGTGGTTAAAAAGAATAAAAATTTTGAGTTTGTGTAATATTATTTTATTGATGAGTGGTGCTATGTGTACATACAATTTTTTACACAGTGTTTTACACCCCCCTCACATGGAGGGGGGCCCACGATTATTTTATTATGTGTGGGCCCCCCTCCATGTGAGGGAGGTGTAAAACATTGTGTAAAAAATTGTGTACACATAGCTTTATTCTTTATTGATAGAATATGTGGTTGAAATGCAGAATGAGAAAAAAATGGATGTCAAACAAGGGCATAGATAATATTTATCACCGGTATGGTAGAGGAAACCCATCGGGTTTGACCGGTCCAACTCGCAACAAGCCTAGATGCTGACGTATGGTCCAAGACAGCACACCCATTTTCACACCTACCCTACCTTGCAACTCATATACCAAGTAGTCTCAGTAATAAACAATGTTACGAAAGTCGAACCAAACCAGTCGGTTCGACCGTAAAAATTGAGAATCGAACAGATAACCAGTCTAATTGATGCTTAAAATCTGCATGTATAGTAATCAATTATAAAACAGGAAATCCAAACAACACAATCAAAATCGACTCCCCGGTTATGATTGACCGAGTTTTCTAGTTGGTTTCGAGGAAAAAAAATGTTAATAAGAATCCAACAATCTTTCAACTAACTTCTTCCATTCAACTTAGGCTCACTGATGATTTATGATCTCCAAAAATCTAGAAAGAAAAATTGAAGGAAGAAAGAAACTGAAAATAGATTACAAAAGGCAGTCTTCTCTTATCATTCTGTTGGTGCTTATTAGGAATATGATGATAAATGGTGCAATATGTAGGGTCTATTCAATCTTTATTTGGCCCAATTAATTTTATTTAGTATGCAGCCCACTTAGCTCTTTATTTTTGGGAAAAATACACAATTACTTGACTCTAAAAATGACATTTCATAACAACAATCTTGCAAATTAGTTTCAAAAATCAGGTGGTAAACGAAATATAATAATATATAAAAATGAATATAATATATAGATAATATAGTCAATTTTTAGATAAAATATAATTCAAACTAAATCCCCAAAAAAATAAAATTCTGCCATTTATATCTCTCCACCCACATTCGAACAATATCTCTATCTAGAATTCCCGATTTTCAAAATTCTCTCCTAATAACCACAATTTCTCCCAAAAATCTTCAATTTGGAGTCATAAAATTCCCGTTCAATATATTACAGTCACAATTTAGATGGAAAATTGATGAATTCGTTTAGTGTGAGAAGATGAAGCACGTATTTTCAATAATTTCAGTATAGATGAAAGAAATGAGGAGATCGAATATATTCAGTATAGCTTTTGCCGAGGCCACTGAACATCATACTCATTGTGAAGAGACGACCCAAATAGTGATTTTAATTCTTTGTGCACAATTGATTTATAATTTGGTCATTAAAAGATTTTTAGATGATAAATCATTTAGTTTTGTGCATTTTTATGTTGAACATGTTTCTGTGTTTCAAAATTCATAATTTCTAAATAGGTTTTTGTACTTCATAAAATCTTAGCATGTCTATGACCTATTGATTGTATGTTTTGTAATGTATATGACAATGTTCTATTTAATAGTGACTATTTGTGACAAGATATGTGTAAGCTGTTATTGTTTGCAACCATGTCTCTATAAGCTGTTATTATTTGTGATCAGGCATGTGTTATCTATAAGCTGTTATTATTTGTGAATTATATGTTTTTATAGGTCACAACTTACCAAAGTAACCGATCACGACTCATTGCACGATAACAAATTATCAAATTAATTAGTCACAACTTATGTCACAGTCACAAATTATCAAATTAATTTGTCACAACTTATTTATCGTTCACAAAGATACAAATTATATATCGCAATTACAAATTTAATGAATCACACATTTTTAAGTCACATATTATTTATAGTCATAATTTACTCGTTTTATTGGTCACAATTATCCAATACTTGGTCACAATCTTCATCCTACCCACTCCACCCCATCACCACTGGTACCACAAAAATAAAAATATTGTTGTCACATCACCACCACCACAATGCAAATTTATACCCAAAACGTTGCTACCACCTCATCACCATCACTACCACTGTACAAATCTACACCTCTACCATACCACCACCAAGCAAATCTATATGTCCACTCACACTATCACCACACAATCACCATGTACAACCACCTGCATCACCATCACAACATCATTACCCCACATAGTTTGTACATCGTAAACTCACCACCACACAATCATCCAGATTTGAAATCTATGAGCAGCCATTCTATCCCACAATAAGCTCCAAATTTGAAATCCATTAACATCCGATGCCAAAATATGTGAGGGATCTAAAGAAAGAAATTAACATAAAAAGTGAATTCTGCATAGTATACGAACCCTAACTCATGCCGCCATGTGAAGAAATATGTGAAGGAACTAGAGAATCAAAAATACTTTAAAGAAATATGATTTGTATGTATAAACAATCTGTTGAAAAATTGGAGAATTGTAGAAAAAGAAATAATAGATAGAGTTTCATATATAAATGTTGTGAGAGGTTTTATATTTAGAGAGAGAGTTTTCTATGGTGGAGTTGCTATGGTGGAGTTGGGGTAAAGGTGATAACCGCAAGTATCTAATATGTGTACGTAATATATATATATATATATATATATATATATATATATATATATATATATATATATATATATATATATATATATATATATATATATATATATATATATATATATGAGGTAATTTCTCCTTTATTAATTTTCAATGGGCATTTTAGAATTTGGGTTGACCCGAATTCCTTGTTGAAATAATTGAAAAATTCTAATTGAAGTGTACGTCAAAAAGAATTCAATTAGGAATGCTATTGGAATTTTATGTCAAATTGAAGTTCTATTTTGGAAGCCCATTGGGAGTTGGAATTTGTCTTGAACTCGATTTTTTGGTATCCTACTTTATCAACAACTCTACTAGGGGATTTGGACATCCCCTACATGTTCCTTATAAATATTAGGCTTTTTATACAATTTAGTAATGTGAGAAAAGATATTACTGGAACTTTAGAATCAATTTTATATTTCTCCATTATTATTGGTGCAATAAAATCTCCTAGTTTTTCTGTCATATTTTCTTGTCTTCGTTTATTCTTTTGTTTGTGATCAAATGCTTCATTATTGTGCCATATAACTTCAACATCTCAATTCGATAGTTGTTTCATAACAAGTGGTATCAGAGCCTAGGTTCAGTAGTTTCGCAAGAGCGTAATGTTTGATTTGTTCGAGGTTTTTTGTTCGTGATGGCTTCCATAAAGTATGACATTTTGCTTTTGGATCGGAGCGCTAGATTTTCGCTATGGAAAGTTAAGATGTTCGAAGTACTCGCACAACAGGATTTGAATGATGCGTTGGTGAGAATTGACAAGATACCCGCAACTTTGACCGCAGAGGAGAAATTACGGAAGGATGAGAAGGCAATTTCTTACATTCATCTTCATCTATCGAATACCATTCTTCAAGACGTTTTGAAGGAGGGTTCAACAGCTGCTTTAGGGTTGAAGTTGGAGCAATTGTGCATAACTAAAAGTCAAACAAGCAAGTTGCATCTCAAGCAGCGTTTACACTCATCGAATGGCAGAAGAAGGATCTTGGAAGATCACCTAACTGTATTTAAAGAGATAATTGCTGATTTGAAAACTTTTGAAGTAAAATATGATGAAAAAGATTTGACATTGATCCTATTATGTTCGTTACCCTCTTCGTTTTCTTCATTTA
The DNA here is from genome assembly GCA_035079005.1 of Fraxinus americana. Classification (NCBI taxonomy): domain Eukaryota; kingdom Viridiplantae; phylum Streptophyta; class Magnoliopsida; order Lamiales; family Oleaceae; genus Fraxinus; species Fraxinus americana. The sequence continues at coordinate 20,606,176 of CM068716.1, forward strand.
GAGACACAATCTTGTATAGTCATGATGATACTCTCACAATAGAGGAAGTGTAAGATGCTCTGTTTTCAAAAGAGAAGATGAGACATTTGGTGTCAGAGGCTAGAGATGGAGAAGACATTGTTGCTCAAGGTGGTTCTGGAAGGGACAGATCGAAGTCTGAGTTCATGAATCAAATTTGTAACTTCTGCAATAAGAAGGGGTACTTGAAGAAGGATTGCTGCAAATTGTAGAATAAAGAAATGTTGGCTACAACTTGATATGGGAAGCAATCAGAGATTTCAGGTGAAACAGACCTCGTAGAGAACATTGTAAATGAGGGAAATCTCTTGGCTATTTCTGACATCGAGTCTAAACTAGAGGATTATTGAATTCTAGATTCAGCTTGTCTCTTTCATATGTGTCCTAATAAGGACTTATTTACTACATATGAAACCGTTTCCAAATGTGTCGTAGTTATGGGAGACAACACACCTTGTCGACAGTGGCGAACCCAACACAGAAGTTCAGCCCTGATAGACGATGACCATTGACCAATCAGCTATCATAAAGGAAGCCCAATTTTAAAAAAAAGGAAGTTTCAGTCCAACCCAGGCAAAAGACCCAATTACCAAAAAAAAGGAAGAGGAACATGCATGTTTGTATGTTATTATATTATAATTAAGTAAACATGATTTGCATATATTCCAAGTTAATCAAGAGTTATTCGTAAGGGATTGTGTTTGTCTGTCCAAAAAGTAGAAAATGAAAGAAAACTAACCTCAGTGCCCGTCATCCAAAAAGTAGAAAATGAAATTAAAATTTAAAAAAATGACTGTTGGGGCGAATATACCACTATTTTATTCCACAAATTTCTGACTACTTTTCTGACTATATGGTGTACCCATAATTCACTATTTGTTCATATTCCAAATTTGCTCTCATAAATGAATTCACTTTGTGGCCCAGTTAAATATTGCTACAAAAAATGAAAAGGGCATAATGGACCCTTGATTTATTTTAAAATACCGTTCTTTTAGAAAATTGGCAGAACTTTGGCTGTATATTGTGAAGCATCTCTCTCTCAGCACACACAGAAGAAAATAATGGGAACTGCAATTATCCTTCTCCTTCTCCAATTTAATTATCTATCTTCATCCTTCTTCTCTCATCTTTTTGTGTAACTTTATGTGTTAACAATGACGGGAACCAAAGTGAAGCATAAGCCAGTGGCGAAGAGAAGAACCTCGTGAAGAAGAAACAGAAGCCAGCAGTGAAGCCAAACCCTCGCCTCTTCGGCTCTCCCACGCGATCTCCTTCTTCCCCAACACTGTTCCAACGGAGCCCAGCACGCGCGGTCGCGCTCCTTTCCAGGGTGCTGGGTCCTCCGCTGCTGGTCGGGTTGCTGGAATCGGTACTGTTAGATTGAAGCTATTGGATGGGACAATTAGAACACTTGGCCGGTTCAACATGTTTCGAATTTGAAGAAAAATCTTATCTCAATGTCTATTCTTGATTTAAAGGGTTATGAGTTATCTGGTTGAGGTGGAGTTTTGAAGGTTTATAAGGGTGTCTAGGTTGTGTTGGAGGGATAGAAAATGTCTCAGTTATACATCTTGTAGGGTTGTGCATAATTTAGAAGATTCAATCAGCGCAATTTTAGTACCGTGGTGGACATTCGATTTGGTACAATACCTCTAGGAGCTCGAAAAAGGTCGGATTTGAAAAATACTGCTCAGTGGAGTTCAGGAGATATGGATAATTCCACTTTGCCATCACCTGCGGTGCCATTGTATTTAACTGCTAGGGACGGGTCAGTGGTAAAAGGTATGTGGATGCTGATTTTGTTGAGCATGCTTTAAGCGTAGTAGAAGGTGTACAATCTAGCAATGAACCTTCTTTAAAAACATTTGTGTTTGATTCTGTTTTATGGTGTGTTACAGCCCAATTTGCTTAATTTTAAAATCATTATAATTTTTTGGGAATCTGAGATAATTCTACAGAGTAGTGCTTGGATTCATTGGAAGAGGTGGAGTATTTTGTGTTTGGTTGGAGAAATCAGTTTTGGTTATTGTTGAAAAGTCAGTTCATTCCCTGTAGACGAATTTTCTTCTTCAAGTGAAAAATATTTTGAAGTTTTGTTCATTGCAGCGAAATTCGTGTCAAGGTGGAAATTGTTAAAATTTGGATGTGACCCGAATTCCTTGTTGAAATAATTGAAGAATTCTAATTGAAGTGCACGTAAAAAAGAATTCAGTTTGGAATGCTATTGGAGTCTTATGTCAAGTTGAAGTTCTATTTTGAAAGTCCATCGGGAGTTAGAATTTGTTTTGGACTCGATTTTTTTGATATCCTATTTCATCAACAACTCAACTAGAAGGGTTTGGACATCCCCTATATGTTCCCTGTAAATATTAGGCTCTTTTATACAATTTAGTAATGTGAGAAAAGATATTACTGGAACTTTAAGATCAATTGTATGTTTCTCCATTATTATTGGTACAATAAAATCTCCTAATTCCTCTACCATATTTTCTTGTTTTCTTTCATTTTTTTGCTTGTGGTCAAATACTTCATTATTGTGTCATATAACTTCAGCATTTCAATCCGCTGATTAGTTTCATAACATGGTCATTTAGTGTTAAATTCATGTGAAATGGGTATTAAAATAGTTATTTCAATTTTAATAGGATATATATTAATATATGATTTTTGTATTTAGTTGTATTATTTTCGGTTCGATCCGGTTCGACCATTTGACCCTCTGTTCTTGGGGTCATTGTCCAGGTCGGTTTTTATGGGCCTGTCTAGTGAAAATTTTCCTGGCCACAAAAATCAATTCTCCTACCGTTAGAGATCATGTCAGCCGCAACATTTGACCCACCTTCTCACAGGCGGGTCCCACTTACCACTACAAACGGTCAAAATATCAATTAGAATTGGCCAAGAATTCCTACCAGACACTCTCTATAACAATTGTAATGACTCGATGAAATCTCTTATTGCAATTTCAGATGCTGATGTACACGTGCCAAAGGCAAATCACCAAAGTAAAAATAAGTAGTAGTATTAACTCTTAGTCAATGCTTATGTGCCTCAATGTGTAAGTTACATGACAAATATTTATCCTTTCTACTCTATTTCTCTTTACTTTAGGTAAATACATCAAAAAATTAAAGCTGGTTTCGTAAAAGCGTGCCAGTACACAGAAATCAAATAAAGCTATTTCTAGCTATAATACAAAATTGTCAATCATACGTTGTATTACATCGGCACCAGCAGAATTTATGCAGTACGTTTTCACCTAAACACAAGGAAAGAAAATGTCATGTTACAAAAACTGATGAACTCTGAACAGGTGTTTAAGGCAAATGCTGAAAATTGAGTTTTGAAGAAAGAAATGCAGCATCCTTCTAACTGATTAAGATCTGCTGAGGTCGCTCAATGTAATTTCAAATGTTGCAAAAAAAAATCTCAAAAGGGATATTTTTTCCAAATTTGACGTAAATCTCATGTCATGTTTTGAATAAGGATCGTTTCTGATGTAGGAAACTCGTATATTTATACCTGAGTGAGTTAAAAGGGGTGCGAAGATAGTTATTTCTCGTTTTTAATGGTTCACATCACACAATCAACTGAGTGAGGATGTAATGGTAGAGGCACGACCAGCTTAAGTACCCTGATGGACAAAGAAACTACCTATGCATTACGGCTCTCATGAGACAAAAGATACATACCTGAATTGTACTGTGTGCAAGAAATCTTTGTATACTTCCTCTGAAGTTGACATCAATCCTGTCCCAGCTCAATCTCGTTAAACTTCTCATCATTTCCTCTACAAGTGCAAACAAAATTGAATGTCAACAATCGAGAGCTCCAAAAATAGCATAACTATGAAGAACAGTTGGATGTTAATAATCTGAGCAGTTGGAATCATAAAGATGGATAGTGAATCTTAAAATGTATACATAGCAATACAGCATCTTCAATTATAGTTAGTGTAAATTCAAGGAAACATGAAAAACAAGACAACAGCAAAATATATAAGCAAAACCAACTTGTTTTATTGGTAATACATATAAATGTTAAACAATTAACGGTCTTCACATGTTTTCTGTCATCAGTGCATGCATTAGTGTTAGATTTCACGATCATTGAAAAGCTAAATGCCAAAACCTTCCCCATTACAGGTAGAAATATCACACAATGCATTATCATTATAATTTTAATGACTGCAGATACAAATAGATTTGTGAATATGACTTCAATAGAAGCAAAGATGTAATATTTATCCATTTCATTAATATTTCCAAAGAAAAGAAATGACTGATTTAGTCTGAAATACCTTACTTCAAAAATATCCTTTTACAGAATATAAGTACATAGTTACCAGAAAAATGGTGAACCACCTTAAGATTCGCTACTGAAGAAGACTATTAATTTAGTGGATTAAAGAATTAACAAACCTTCCATTTCACTTGTCTTGCCTCTAGCAATTTTGGCTTCCAAATGAACTTCTTGAGGTTTGTCAGTTTTTGAAATCACTTCATTGAAAATGTGTGGGTATTTAGGATGTTTTTGAAGATTTCGTCTCTGAAAAAAAAAAATATATATATATATAAGATGATCGGTACATATAAGTTCAACTGTATAATCGCTAAATTTTACCTTTGGGAGCTCATTCCTTCTACGCAGTGACGATGAACTCCACCCAACAAGATCTACATAATGTGTCAAGATCTTCATATCATAGAAAAAGATACAGCAAGAATCAACTATTACTAGTATTTCAGATAGTCATACTTCTACCTATCTACACCCTAATGCTTTATTCCACAGCTCATTAATCTTTCCCATGACCCAAATCTGAATTTGACTACATTATACTCATTAAATTCAGCCAAAACAAATGAAGAGACGGTAAAATAGAATTAGGATACGGTCAAAACGTGCATTCGCATAGGCCACACGACGCTTAAATGAGTGCAAAGCGGATCTGCAAAAGAATCGAAAATGCAAAATATTTCATCAATTAAATTTGCACCAGTTAAAAGATCAAAGATGTAATGAATTCATGAGAACGTACATAAATTTAAGATCTTCGGTGTCATCGACCATTTGAAGCAGAAGAGGCGGTTTTCCGTCATCACTATCAGTCAAGAATAGGTGTTTCCCAGTTCTTCCAAGTAACCATGATGCACGTGATGCTACTTTCTCCATGCTGTAAAGCCCACAGAACACTGGTACCTGCAAGACTATCAAGTTGTAAAATCAAAAGAATCTTGAATGCAAGACTACGTTGGTCCTATTGGGATAATTAAACAGTTGATGGTTGCATTTGCCATAACATTTTCCGTCAAAAGTAACCCAAGATGAAGTTAAAAAAAATTCTATTTTTAAGTGAAAAAAGTCCAACATGGGATACAGCAGTGCAAGGAAAACAGAAAAATGGAGAGAAGATCATCAAGTCCCACAATGACAAAAACCAAAACTGGAAAAGTAGAACACTTGAGCATAAGTTAACAAGCACAAACATAATATTTAAGGTTTCATTACACATATCCCAGTCAGACCTTTTAGAAAAGTAGCACGCCAGTGGCCTGTGTCTATCCGTAATATAATAAAAGAAGAGAAAAAATGATGTATGCATCTCAATATTAGACCTTATACACAATATTAAGAGACTCTGTGAAGAACAGTGAGTAAACTCTATACTTATGTCTGTATCCCGCCAACTTCCTCGAACAGCTAATCACAAAGACCATAATCAGACATTTTAAAGATCAGAAGCCATAAATAATCATAAATATGCATTGTCATACGCACTAAAGACAATTTGTTTTCAAGATCTCAGCAAGCATCATCAATAGAGAAAGAGATCGGCATGTAATGAATTCAATAACATGTTTATGTCCCCTTGATCCAAGGTGCGGAGTTGCAAAGGTAATGAAGTTCACAGGTTCAAGTCCAGCAATTCTGTCTTTTGATTTCTCTTCTGCAAATGATCTGTTAGACTCCCCTTCATATTCACCATTTTCTTCGCCAGGTTTTCTAGATAAATCTTGTTGATAAAGACTAGCAATTGCATATCTTGCGATTAGGCCACCAAGTGAGTGGCCTACAAAAGAAATCTTTTGAAGATTTGGATGGTGAGCTACAACAGATATCACCTGAAGTATCAAAAAGGGAAAACCCTTAATCTTCAGCTTACAGAAGCATTTGATTCAAATAGCAGTCAAAATTGAATGACTGTTATTAATTCCAAGCACAAGACATGAATTAGGAGTACAGTTCGTCCAACAGAATGCAGGGAGGTAAGAGAAAAACCGGTTATTATTTTTGGAAAAGGCTTTACAAACCTCATCTGCTAATCTTGTTCCCATTACATCAACACCATCAAATGTCAACATTGAAGAATTAGATTCGCTGCCTGGACATAGCAAATTGATTAAATATTTCACGCTAACATTTGCAGACATTGACTTCAGCTAGTATAAATGTAGAAAGAACTTATAAGCTTCAACTACTGCAATGAATATTTGAAGAGAAAGTGTAATACATATGTTGCAGAAAGGTATTACAATTACAATTCTATAAAAGACAGGACCTTCTGACAATAAATTCATTTATGTATTTGCATCTGGGATTGAAACTAGCAAGTTAAATCAAATTTGTGTTCTGATTATAGTGTTCATTGTGTCTGTTGCTTGCAATGATTTAGATAATAAAATTAGAATTGCCACGAAGGTCATCAGTTTTTACGTGTAATAATTTTGTAGAGAACAGAAATGAAGAGAATTTCAGACTCGGTTTTTGAAAAGTTTTCATACAACGATAAGTAGATCAAGAAGTACAGAAACAATTTAGGAAAACAGAGAAGCTTTTGAATTAGTCTTCTTTTTAGTTTCTTTTCGAAATCTATTCACAAATATTTACAAGAAACCATTTACAGTTTTCTTTCACATTAATAGAACACTTGCTGCAATTGTGATCGTGATCATATATTCTTATTGAATGAACATTTTCGAAGAAGCTTACGAATACAAATTGTATCAAAAAATTCCTATGTTTCTCCGAATATATAAAGACTTCGGTTGCGACATTTAGACATTTCATTAATGCCAATGGGTCGTTTCTATAGCAATAGAATCTGATCTGGATTCCACATCAACAATCTGATGCCCAGTTTAAGCCAGCTAAGCCATCCAGCATAGGTCCAGGCAATCTCGGACCTCAAAAGGATCATCCTACTGACCTAAAAATGATTAACCGAGCCTGACGCATGGGACCAATAGATATAAGAGCCCCAAGCCTTAGACGTCCTGACAACTAGCCTCAAATGGCAGAGAATGGCATGACCAAGAATTTTATCAAAGACAGAGTCTTGCTCACATAGAAACTTTGACTCTTGCATGATTGTGATTGATTACAACTCCAACTGGTGTTAAGGCTATGGGATAATGATCAACATGTATAACATGGGCATAATATAACTAATGAATTTTGTGCGCGGAAGTTTGAAGAAAGTCACACGGTGGCTTGTGTTTGGTAGGAATTTTATAAGCTGAAGTGATTGGGCATACTTTTCTCATGGTGACGTGTAATTTGGGTGTCTCTAGAATGAGACAATCGCGTTTGAAGGCGATTCCTACTTTCTGATCGTATCTATGTTCGTATTTTTATTTCAAATATGGCAACGCACGTTCTACCCGTTATGGAAGAATTTATATACGGTGTAATTTATAAATTGTTTAGAATGTTTAAATAAATTATAGGCTTATGTTTCGCGTGGAAATCGAGCCTCGCTAACAATTAAACGAAGGTTCAGACGATTGTGTAAGGAACAAAAACCTCTCAAGACAAAGTCCCAACGAGAGGTGTTTTATTTATGAAGATTACAATATGGACGAATCGAAATGCCTCCAAGTGGAACAAACACACTGAATTCGTAAACTAATTGAAGTTAACAAGAAGAAAAGAAATAAAATTACATAGTTCTCTGTTTGAGAGTCGTTTGATTCGTTCCCTCTTCCAAATTCTTCTTCTCTTTTATACTCCTTTGACAGTTTCTCTTGTAGAACCGTTTGAAAATTGTCTATCGTCCTATAACTACCCACTTTCTCAATAATGGATGACTTGTCAAGAAACTACCGTTTTCAACCTCTGCCATTACTCCCATCGCTTAACTTCTTGCAACCGAGATTCTTGAATTGTGGAATATGATAAGATTACACATTAACTCATTCAATAACTGTTGCTTCGAATAGCAATCAAGACACTATATTCGCCCAGATTTTGGGCGTCTCACAGGCTTGAGCGATGATGGGCTCACCCAGATCTTGGGCGTTTCGCAGACTTGAGCGATAATGGGCCTCAATTACATTAACTCCGTCTTGGGTTTTCATATGGTCTCATTGGGGTCCATCCTTTGAATCTTCTAACTGAGCTTCATTCTTTGAACCATTTAATTGGGTCTCATTTTGTATGTCAACAGCTTAATTGTAGGGATTTGTGATACGTTCCAAATTATGTACCAATTAATTTTCCTTACTTAGCTTAAACGTGTCGTCTTAAATAGTAATATGGCAAGTAATGGTCATTTCCCGCAGATGATTGGTTCAATTTAATCAATTGCACACTAAAAAGTGAAATTAATAGTCATATACGAAATTGATTAAATGGACGGGAAGGGGGGTTTGGTTCGTTGAACTAAAGAAAACAATAAGTTCAACTGATACGTATACCTGCATTGGCTTTCCTTGGATAGTTGATACTAACATTGGCTGACTTGACAAATATGTCTTCAGGCTGTCAAAAGCTTTTTGATGTTCTTCTTTTCAGGCGAATTCGTCCTGATTTTTCAGCTTTAAAAGAGTCGAAAAAGCTTACGTTCGCCCAACTCAATTAGAGATAAAAAGTTTCAAAAAGTTCACTGGACTAGAAACATTTGCAATTCTTTCTTATTACCAGGCGATTTGGCCTCTAAAATGTCATTCACTTTATTTTTATCGAGTTCAATTCTTCTTTCGTAAACTAGAAAACCAAGGAAATTTCCTACATTAACATCAAATGCACATTTCAAAGGATTCAATTTTAGTTTGTACTGCCTCATTCTCTCAAATGAGCGTTTTAATTGTTTAAAATGGTCTTCCTCTTTAATAGATTTGACCACTATGTCATCTACATACACTTCAACAAATTTCCCTATCATATCATGAAAAATTAGGTTCATTGCCCTTTGAAAGGTTGCCCCTACATTTTCCAGACCGAAAGACATAACTACCCATTCAAAGCATCATAAAGCCCTAGGGCACCTACAGGCAGTTTTAAGTACATCTTCTTCAACTATGTAAATTTGGTTATATCTTGAATATCCGTCAATAAAAGAATACATTACATGTCCAGCAGTTGAATCTACTAAAGAATCCACCGTAGGCATTGGATATTCATATTTAGGCGTTACTAAATTTAAATTTCTAAAATTTATGCACACCCTTATATTACTGTTTTTTTTAACACTGGCACGATATTAGATAACCACTCAACGTATCGGTTGTTCTAATAAAAATCGCTTTTAACAATCGCTCTATTTCTTTCTTTGCCTTGGGCAATACATTGGGGCCAAAACGCCTAGGAGGTTGTTTATGAGGCTTAAAATTTGGTTTAGTTGGTAACCTATGTTCGACCAAACTTTTATCTAAACCAGACATGTGTTCATATTCCCAAGCAAAACATTCCTTATATTCCTTTAATAAAGCGATTAATTTATTACTTACCTCTTGACTAAGCATGTGGCTGACAAATGTTGGGCGATCTTCCCCTTCGTCGCCAATATTCACCTTTATCAAATGGTCTTGTACTTGGGCATACCCGGACTTTGTGATTCTCATTACTTCATCATCTAGGTTCCTTGCAGGCACCTCCTCTTCTAAGCAATCTACCTTGTTGACTTCTTGGCCAATATTATGTTCTAACTCGACCATCGCTAATTTGTTTCTCAACATCTTGAATGCTACTTCTTCTTTTGTCTTCTCTTTACATTCCTTATTAAAAGCCATTAATTTGGCTTTGAAGACCTGAATATCAGCTATATTTTCTTGCTGTTGACAACTCATTAGAGTTCCTTGATTATCTTTTTGACAATTACTGGCTCTTCAAGAGCCATTATGTTTGGCCTCATTTGATTGAACATTTCAGTAAGCGTATCTACTGAAAATGGTTCTTCGCTCTGTGCAACAATTTGAGTCTCTTCCCCATTTTGAACTACCTTGATAGGTCCATAATTTCCTTCATAGTAGCTTCTGCGACAAAGGGCATATGGTCTGCTTGCACCACTTCTGCTTCGCCTTTATCGTTCCAGAAAACCACACATTGATAGAGCGATGAAGGTATGCAACGACTCCCGTGAATCCAATCCCTTCTTAGTAGCACGTTGTAACTAGTAGGATCGTCTATCACAAAGAAGAATGTGTTCCTAGTAATTGTTCCCACGATTATGTCCAGTGGCATCACCTCTTTAGTTGAAGTTGCTCCCCCATTGAAACTTGTGAGAATGACTTTTGTTGGGATCATATCGCTTTCTATTTTTGCAAATTTTCTCATCATTTTGGACGGGATGGTATTTATGGCTGCTCCTTCGTCGATGACCACTTTAGCTACAGGTATACCATTGACTAAGGCCTTCACGTACAATGGCCTCAAGTGTTTGGTTAACTTTATAGTTGGTCTCTTAAAGATGACATTTTCAGCTGCATCTATTTCCACTTCCTGTTTATCCTTCGTTGAGTTACCTCCTTGTAACAAGTTCACTTGTAATACTTTACATTGAGTTTCTACCTCTTGGATTTCTTCATTTCTTTCTTCTAATGCTTCTTCTTCAGTTATCAAACCTGTAGGGGGAGGTAATATTCTCGGAGGTGACTCATACTTCCCAGAGCGAGGCACTGTCACATTTCTCTTGGGCGTCCCATATAATACATAATAGTCAAAAGAACGCCCATATGGTTCTCCCAACAAATCCACCTCACGGACACCTTCCTGATGCAGTTGCTTCAATAAATTGTTACGCGACACTCCTCTTCTTTTTCTCTCTGCTTCTAAGTCAATTTCCTCTTCAATGTCGGTCATGCCGTCATCCTCTTCTTCATCATATACCTCCTGAGATGTTTGGCCTTTTTCACATTCCAGCACACACTCTTCTTCCTCGTTATTTTCCTTTTCTTTCTCTTCATTTTCCTTACTTTTGAATTCGTTGGCAAGTAAATAATTATTAGCCATAACAGAAGGTAATGTACCAAATTGAATAGTGAGGGGTCGTTCTGGATCTTCTTCATCCTTCTTCCCACGATCAAATTTTGATCTCCCAAAAGAAGTTTCTGGTAACTCTTCCATTGATTCGTCCATACCAGCCTCTATATTATCTTTGAAAACGTTTTTGTTAGCCACCTCAAGCAACTTAGGTGCCTTAGGACGTGACGATCCATGATGTTGCCTCATCATTCGTCCATAGTTCCGTTGAAAACGCCTTTGTTGGGTTCTGGTCATGTCGTTGAAGGGTACAACCATTCCTGCATTATACTGGAATGAATGCCATACATTTGGTTGGCGAGGTTGCGGCCTGAACGTTCTCCCATTGTTTATCGGTCTGAACTGCCTCTCAAAAGGCGGTTCTTCGTAGAATGACATACTCCGTCCTCCAATTGGCTGGAAATTTGGGACAACATCAGGACAATGGTGATATCGCTACATCCCTGGTCTTTCCATATTTGCATTCACTTCTCCCTTGCATCTAGCAAACAAGATGCCTTTTTCTTCTCTAGGCTCCTTTCCTTTGATACGTTCAAAAACACTAGAATGTGACTCGGAATCTTTTTCTCCATCATCTACGACCAATTTGAATTTTGGCAACTTATTTTTGAAACCAGTTGTCACCATGTTCATCCTAAGTGCCTGTGGGAAATGATTTTCATCCACTGCCATTTTCTTTTTAGCTTTGAATGTGATTCACCCTGACTCGACAATATCCTGTAACACATGACGAAAGACCAAGCAATTATTAGTCATATGTGACCATGCATTGTGCTATTTACAATATTTTTTACCCTTAATTTGTTCAAGGTTTGGCAATTTATGCTTGTCACTCAATTTTATCTGCTTATCCCTATACAATTTATCAAATATAAGGTCAGCCTTGGTCACATCAAATGAGAATATCCTAGCCTTTCATATCTAATCACGTTAGCACTCAATTGGAAAAGGTCAGGAAATTCTCTGTCTTGAAATTTCTTTTTTAAATTAAAACTCAAGCAACTTTGAGCGATTTTGACGAATTTTTTTCAGGCAGAGGTACAAAACATTTGCTTCTAGCTATCTTAAACCTCTGATGGAAACTTTCTGCCAATTCGTTTGGCATTTGACGTAAATTCGCCGTGTCAGCCAAAGTAACTTCAGATTCAGTTTTGTAAAACTGAGTATGGAACAATTGTTCTAGTTGTTGTCATGTTTGGACAGAATTTGTTGGTAAATTAATGAACCATGAGAAAGCTACTCCTGTTAACGAACTAGGGAACAGTCTTATTTTATGATAATCGATCACTTCACCACTTTACAATGTGAAATCGCCCTATATGTTATAGAGTAGAACTTCTCCCAGTCCGGTAAATAATGAAAATTATGGTACTTTGTACCCTCTAGGCCACGGATACGCCTGATCATCGGCCTAATAAAAGGACGTGTCTCAAAAGCCATTTGATCCTATACTATCTCCATAATTTGATTCCTCAACATAACGTTGGGATCATATGGAACTCCTATAAGTTGATTTATTGGTGGAATTACTTGAGGCCTAACGTTTGGTCCTTGGTTTGTGGCAAAAGTGCCGTTATTTAAACCATTATTATCGTTAGCCTGAGTATTTCCACCATCATTAACACGCAGGGTGTTCTGTCCATTGGCTTGGACATTGTCTCTTGCATTTGGGTTACCCCCCAGGTTTGATATTCCATTACCACTATTCAAATTTGCCATTCCACTACCCCTTAGTTTGAATTAGATGGTCCAAAATGTGATTCTATCCCTTGATTCGCACCCAAGATTGGGAAATTATATCCCATATTCGTCTTGGCTTGAAATTGGTTCCCTATACTTGGCATAACTGGTTGACAGATTTGGCCTACTAACTTATTAATGATTTCATTCAAAGTGCTCAGTTGTTTGGCCATGTTGTCATAGTGTACATTTCCATTTTGAGCAAAATTTCCATATTATGAACATTCTATAAATTTACATGTTCAACGACATCTTGTGTGAGTTCCCCAAGCAATGCAGCATGGTTCGAGGACTCAACTCTGTCATTGGCTCGTAACGACTTTGACTCTGTCCCTCTGTTCATGAAGCACTTTGCTGCTCTTCATATCGTTCGATCACAGACTGGACTATTCGTTGGCTTTCTGACTCTTTATCGGAGTTTTTATGAAGAATATTGCTTTCACTTTTCGTATCTTCAAACACCAATTGTTCCACTGGACGTGCCAAATTGTTTCGTATGGAAATCGAGCATCGCTAACAATTAAACGAAGGTTCAGACGATTGTGTAAGGAACAAAAACCTCTCGAGACAAAGTCCCAACGAGGGGTGTTTTATTTGTAAAGATTACAATATAGATGAATCGAAATGCCTCCAAGTGGCACAAGCACACTGAATTCGTAAACTAATTGAAAGTTAACAAGAAGAAAAGAAATAAAATTACATAGTTCTCTGTTTGAAAGTCGTTTCATTCGTTCCCTCTTCCAAATTCTTCTTCTCTTTTATACTCCTTTGACAGTTTCTCTTGTAGAACCGTTTGAAAATTGTCCATCGTCCTATAACTACCCACTTTCTCAATAATGGATGACTTGTCAAGAAACTACCGTTTTCAACCGCTGCCATTACTCCCATCGCTTAACTTCTTGCAACCGAGATTCTTGAATCGTGGAATATGATAAGATTACCCATTAATTGATTCAATAACCGTTGCTTTGAATATCAATCAAGACACTATATTCTCCCAAATTTTAGGCGTCTCACAGGCTTGAACGATGATGGGCCTCAATTACATAACTCCGTCTTGGGTTTTCATATGGTCTCGTTGGAGTCCATCCTTCGAATCTCCTAACTGAGCTTCATTCTTTGAACCATTTAATTGGGTCTCATTTTTGTATGTCAACAGCTTAATTGTAGGGATTTGTGATACGTTCCAAATTATGTACCAATTAATTTTCCTTACTTAGCTTAAACGTGTCGTCTTAAATAGTAATATGGCAAGTAATGGTCATTTCTCGCAGATGATTGGTTCAATTTAATCAATTGCACACTAGAAAGTGAAATTAACAGTCATATACGAAATTGATTAAATGGACGGGAAGGGGGGTTTGGTTCGTTGAACTAAAGAAAATAATAAATTCAACTGATACGTATACCTTCATTGGCCGTCCTTGGATAGTTGATACTAACATTGGCTGACTTGACAAATATGTCTTCAGGCTGTCAAAAGCTTTTTGATGTTCTTCTTTCCAGACGAATTCGTCCTGATTTTTCAGCTTTAAAAGAGGCGAAAAATATTTCGTTCGCCCTGCTCAATTAGAGATAAAACGTCTCAAAAAGTTTCACAGGCTTGAGTGATGATGGGCTCGCCCAGATCTTGGGCATCTAGGCGTCTCGTAGGCTTGAGCGATGATGGGCCTCCATTACATAACTCCGTCTTGGGTTTTTATATGGTCTCGTTTGGGTCCATCCTTCGAATCTCCTAACGGGCTTTATTCTTTGGACCAATTAATTGGGCCTCATTTTTGTATGTCAACCGCTTAATTGTAGGGATTTGTGATACGTTCCAAATTATGTACCCATTAATTTTCCTTACTTAGCTTAAACGTGTCGTCTTAAATAGTAATATGACAAGTAATGGTCATTTCCTGTATATGATTGGTTCAATTAAATCAATTGCACACTAGAAAGTGAAATTAACAGTCATATACGAAATTGATTAAATCGATAGGAAGGGAGGGTTTGGTTCGTTGAACTAAAGAAAACAATAAATTCAAAATGGAAAAGATTTGAATTTTGAAATAAACAGAGTAGTTTTTGATTAAATACGTGAAAATGTGATTGAGGGGTATTTCGTTACAATGATAATGACTTTCTTATCAATTACCACAATGAATTTTCATTTTCTAAATTAAAAACAATTCGAGAAAAATTTCAAGCTCAATTATCTCGATCTCTTCTTACATATTAGTTTAATAAAGGAAGCTCTTTACTCAACCATATTCATTAAACAACCTAGAACAAGCTCTCTGGATTTAATTTAATAAAAGCATTACGACAAAGAGATGAGTTGAATTAAAGGTAAATTCACAAGCTTGGTTTACTCACTTAAGTGTTAATTCACATACAATCAATTGAAAATTCCTCATAATTTATTGAAATGTAATTGTTACAAAGTTTGAGAATAAATAGCTATTACGTACTATATATACTCCAAAATAACATTCATTGAAACAACTCAATCATTTCGTTGTACACATAAGCAATCAAGAAGAACAAAATCAATATTTAAAATAATGGATTAAACACATCAATCAAGAGAATTATAATGCACAAATTAATTGAAAATCATAACTCGGGTTTGAAATCACCCCCAATCACAAATATGTTTAATTATCCATGAAATACTCAAAAATAACAAACAAATTCTTACAACACATTAACGAAAAATAGATTAAAGAAAAGAAAAGTTTATTGATAAACAGAGAAATGGTTGAGAGTTTTCAATACCAATGGATATTCTTTTCCAAGCTATTTCACCATCACCATGCTCCAATCTTGCCCCCAAAATACCAAAGAAAATCAAAGAAAAAAAAGAAAGAAAAATGAAAGAAGAGAAAAAATGAAAAGAAAAAAAAAAAAAAAAGAGGAAGACGCAGCCTCCTTTTTCAAAATAGGGGCTGCAGTTTTTAATTTAAAACCCTAATGCCTAAATTGTAACCCAAGCCCCCAACTTTCAAAAAGTTAATCTTGGTCACCCGAACTTTGGAATTTTTGCGTCTTTGGTTCTTCTTGCTCATTTCTCGCGTAAATTCCTTATAATCGTCATTCAAACTCGGGTTTTCACCTACAAAATAAAAATAACTAAATTAAGTAATAAATTGCTAATGAAAACTCACAAATATCTAAATTTAATGGTCCGAATAAGTGCAAAAATCCGCACTTATCAATTTGCTTAATTATACAATTCCTAATTAGTATATTTTCCTTATATAGTCTTCTCAATATGTGTGTGTGTGTGTGTGTGTATATATATATATATATATATATATATATATATATATATATATATATATATATATATGTGTGTGTGTGTGTGTGTGTGTGTGTGTGTGTGTCTTGTTCTTATGAATAAGATATCAAGAAATTATTCTCTCTATGTTACATGGTATTAGAGCCATAATTTTTTTTCTCAAACCCTTGGTTGTCTGCAGATGTTGTCGGTGCCATCTTGCGTTTTCAGCGCTACCTGTGGTTGGTGGGTGGTTCTTCGTGGAAGTTCGGACCACTATTTACCGAAGCTGGAGTCTTCGGTGGTAATATCTCGTGTTTATCAGTGCCGTGTTTTGAGCTTTCGGTAGTGGCGTCGCATCCTACTTGTGCGATCTGAGGTTATAGTCCACAATTCCGACGTCTTCAAGGTTGGGTTTCGATTGTGGCAGCTTGTTCCGGCACTGTCTGTAATCACCGCTAGCACCTCCATTGTCTTCTGAGTTTTTTAGGAGTTAGGGCTATCTCATGAGTATATATTGCGCTTCAGTTCCGTTGGGCTGAGTGAGTTTTTTTTTTTTTTTGGGCTTGATTTGTTTGGTGAGTTATATTTATTTGGGCTCAAGTTGTTGGTGGAATATAATTTTGTTTGGGCTTGGGTTTTATTGGGCCTGAGTCATTTGTGATTTAATCTGCTTATTGGGCTTGTAGAATTGGTTATTGAGTCTGAATTATTTGGTGGATTACTTTGGGCTTGCTGGGCTTTTCTGTGCACTCTTGTGTGGGCAATTAGTTCCGTTGGATACTTATGTGGGTGTTGATTTGGATATTGTATTTTATTTCTATGGCTGACGAGTAAAAGAATTTAGTTGTGACAGACGTCATTCCATTGATGTCAAAAATCACAGAACATAAGTTGGTTGGTCCAAATTATTTAGATTGGTGTAAGACAGTTCAGATTTATTTACGGAGTATCTCTATGGACAATCATCTGATTGAAGATCAGCCAACGGATAATACTAGCAAGACATAGCTAAGGGATGATGCCCGATTATTCTTACAAATCCGGAATTCCATTGACATTGAGATAGTTGATCGACGCCCGAAGAACGCTCGACCGAAGGAATGAGTCACAAGGTGAATTGTAAGTTTCTCTATGGCCTCCTCGTTTTGAGACATTATGGCTTTTGGGTCGACCTCGGTAACAGAGAAGGGCTTTCTCTACTGGGAGTCATCAAAGGAGGAATGGGCGAAGTAGCTCGCTTGTTAGTAGTCTCTATCTCAAAAGTTCTCTACTGAGAGAGTTTGATTAATCATTGTGAGATGTTAAGTAATTGATGGAATATTTAGAATTTATGTACTCTGAGAAAGGGAATATGTTACGTATTTATGACGTTTGTCAGGGTTTTTACCGTACTGAACAACAAGACTAGTCTCTTCATTCTTATTTTATGAATTTCAAGAAGACCTATGAAAAATTGAATGTTTTGTTACCTTTTAGCCCTGATGTGAAAGTTCAGCAAGCTCAGTGGGAGCAAATGGCTGTGATGAGTTTTCTAGCTAGTCTTAATTCTCAGTTTGAAACTGCTAAGTCCTAGATTCTCTCCAGTGCTGAGATTTCATCTCTGCAAGAGACCTATACTAGAGTATTTCGCATGGATACTAGTGCTTATGTTGCTTCATCTGTTCAGTCTTCTAATGCTCTTATCAGTCGTAATAGTAGAGGTCATACAAAAGGCGGGGGTACATGTAGTCAGGACAATTGAAGTTAGGATGAAATGGGAGTTGTATGTTGCTACTGTCATGAGCGGGGTCATACCAAACGCACTTGCCGAAAATTGCATAATAATCTCTGAAGTCACACTTAGCTTATGTTGTAGCTACTACTGCTATACCCATAATATCATTTGAGCAGGCCATTACAGTTTTTGCAGATAAATTTGCTAAATTCACTCAGTAACAAGAAGCATTGAAGAATCCATCTCAACCTGTTTCTGCAGTTGCTGAGATAGGTAAACCCAATACATGTCTTCTTTCATCTTCCTCAAAATGGGTCATTGATTCTGGTGCCACAGATCATATGACAGGTAATCCTAGTCTCTTTTCCACTTTTCAGTCGCATACATCTCCTTCCAATGTTACTTTAGCTGATGGTTCTACTACTTCTGTTCTTACTTCGACATTATTAATCCAACTCCATTAATTTCTTTATCTTCTGTCTTAAGTCTACCACAATTTTCTTTCAATTTAATGTTTGTGAGCAAACTTACTCGGACCCTAAACTGTTGTCTTTCATTTTTCCCGATTATTGTCTTTTTCAGGATCTTATGATGAAGAGGATTATTGGTAAAGGACATGAATCAGGTGGTCTCTATATTCTAGATACCTAGGTGCCCAAACTTATTGCGTGTTCAGGTGCCTTAACTCCTTTTGAAGCACATTGTCGATTGGGACATCCATCTTTATCTTTGTTGAAGAAATTATGTCCTCAGTTTCATAATGTATCGTTTTTAGATTGTGAGTCATGTCACTTTGCTAAAAATCATTTTCTGTTCTCAGTTCCTTGAGTCAATAAGAGAGCTAGTTTTCGTTTTGAGTTAGTTCATTCAGATGTTTGAGGTCCTTGTCATATTGTGTCCAAAACTGGATTTCGGTATTTTGTTACCTTTGTTGATGGTTTTTCTCGTGTGACTTGGCTTTATTTAATGAAGAATCATTCTGAATTATTTTCTTATTTTAGTGCCTTTTGTGCTGAAATTAAAATACAGTTTAATATTTCTGTGCATACATTGAAAAGTGATGATGCCATAGAATATTTTTTCGATTCTTTTCAGACTATATGCTTCATAATGGTGTTCTTCACCATTCCTCATGTGTTGACACACCCTTTCAGAATGGTGTGACTGAACGAAAAAATAGACATCTTCTTGAGATCGCAAGGGCACTCTTGTTGCAAATGCATGTTCCTAAATAATTTTGGCCTGATACAGTGTCCATAGCCTCTTTTTTTATGCCTTCATTTGTTCTTCATGGCAAGACTCCTTATAATGTCATTTTTCTTATTAAACCCTTGTTTTCGATTGAACCTAGAATATTTGACAGTACTTGTTATGCTCGTGATGTTCGTCCCCAGGTAACTAAATTAGATCCAAAATCCTTAAAATATGTTTTTCTGAGTTACTATCAGACATAAAAAGGGTATCGATGCTACTGTCAGAGTTTTAACAAGTATTTTGTGTCAACTAATGTTACCTTTCTGGAACATATTCCTTTCTTTCCCACTTCTTATACTTCTTTCAACAAAGGGGGGGGGGGGGGATGATGATCTATTGGTTTATCATGTCACTTATCAGTCAACTAATATTGCTTCTATACCTGTTGATCCTACACCCCCACCCCCACCACCTATTCGCATGTGCGGCACCTATCTCTTCTTCAACATTAGATCCAGTGTCTAGTGATCTTGATCTACCTATTGTTCTTCGCAAAGGTAAACGTCGGTATACTTATCCTATTTTCTATTTTGTTTCTTATGATCATTTGTCTTCTTCTTCTTATTCTTTGTTGCCTACCTTTACTTTATGACTCTTCCGAAAACTGTTTATGAAGCCTCATCCCATCCTGGTTGGCATGATGCTATGATAGAGGAGATGAATGCTTTAGGCTAATGGTACTTGGGATTTAGTGACCTTACCTGTTGGAAAAAGGGCTATTGGTTGTAAGTGGGTATTTGCAGTCAAAGTCAATTATGATGAATCAATGGCTAGGCTTAAAGCTCGTCTTGTGGCTAAAGGCTATGCTCAGACTTATAGTGTGGATTATTCTAACACTTTATCTCATGTAACTAAATTAACATCTATTCGCTTATTCATTTCTATGGCAGCTACTCATAATTGGTCTTTACATCAATTAGACATCAAAAATACCTTCTTACATGGTGATCTCCAGGAGGAAGTTTATATGGAGCAATCACCAGGGTTTGTTACTCAGGGGGAGCATGGAAAAGTGTGTCGTCTCCGAAAGTCCTTATATGGTTTGAAATAGAGTCCAAGTGCTTGGTTTAGAAAATTTAGTCGGACGGTAGAAAAGTTTGGAATGCAAAAGAGCAGGTCTGACCACTCAGACTTTTACAAGCAATATGAATCCGACATTATTCTTCTCGTTGTGTATATTGATGATATTGTTATTACTAGCAGTAATACTATAGAAATTTTATCTCCGAAGTCCTTTCTTCACACCCAATTTCACACGAAAGATATAGGGGTGTTGAAGTATTTCTTGGGAATTTAGGTGACAAGAAGCAAGAGAGGTATCTTCTTATTTCAGAGAAAATATGTGCTTGACTTATTAACTGAGATAGGAAAGTTAGGAGCTAAGCCAAGCAGTGCTCCAATGCTTCCTAATTTCCAACTTACCAAATACGGTAACTTATTTGAAGATCCTGAGAAATATAGAAGACTGGTTGGGAAATTGAACTATCTAAGAGTAACTCGTCTTGATATTGCATATTATGTCAGTATTGTAAGTCAATTCATATCTTCCCCAATAGTTCACCATTGGGCAGCTCTAAAACAGATCCTGTGTTATTTAAAGGGAGCTCCTAGACATGGGATTGTATAGAAATCATGGACATACTCATATCGAATGCTTCTCAGATGCAGATTGGGCATGTTCCAAGATTGACCGAAGATCAATTACTGGCTACAGTATTTTTGTTGGGGGAAATTTGATTTCATGGAAAAGTAAGAAGCAAAATGTTGTGTCCCGATCCAGTGCAGAATCAAAATATAGAGCTATGGCACAGTCTGTATGTGAGATAATGTAGATATATCAGCTCTTAACTGAAGTCGGTCTTAAGGCTTCAATACCAGCAAAGTTGTTTTGTGACAATCAAGCTGCTCTTCATATTGCTTCTAATCACGTGTTTTATGAACGAACTAAGTATATTGATATTGACTATCATTTTGTTCGTGAAAAGATGCAGCATAACTTAATCTCTAAAGGATATGTGAAAATTGGAGAACAACTAGGAGATACTTTCACAAAGGTTCTAAATGGAATCCAGGTTGATTATATTTGTAACAAGTTGGGTATGAGTAATGTCTATGCTCCAACTTGAGGAGGAGTGCTAGAAAGTGTAAATAAATTATAGACTTAATTGTAGGGATTTGCTTAAATAAGGGATTCCTAATTAGTATATTTTTCTAATATAGTCTTCTCAATATGTATATATATATGTATCGTTCCTATGAATAAGATATCAAGAAATTATTCTCTCTATTTTACAAAATTAATGGAAAAGGAATTTGTAAAGATGTTCCTACATTATCAAATGCAAAAAAAAAAAAAAAAAAATTGCCACTTTTTCAAAATGTGCTAAAAAATGACTTTCTTTAGATGCCAAATATCCAAATTACTCTTGTAGACACCTTTTTGTATACATTTATTTCTTATTAATACTAATTAATGTAATGATTTGATGTTTAACTTGTGTAAAAAAACTCATGAATATATCTAATATACAATGGATAATAGAATGATTAACCAAAAAATAAATAATAAAAATTATTTCATAATCTTTTGCTATGTAGAGAAGCGAAAATTTCTAAAAGAAAAAACAAGCGCGCACACGCGCACACAAAAGTTTTTTTTCACATCTTCTTTATTGTAATAACAAGAATATAGTAATTTTGAATTCATCTTCCATTTTGAGAGATTAGTATTTATATATATATATATATATATATATATATATATATATATATATATATATATATATATATATATATATATATAACTTACTAGTTTAGAATTATTAAATACAACATACTCATATTAGTTTGCAAATTATTATTCATTCATTTGGATTACTTTTGCAAATTTTTTTTTGAATAAAGATAGAAATATCCTCCATAAAATCTTGTTGGAGATTCCCTATTTAATAAAGTATTATATAAACTCTTTGTGAATATTTTGTCATTTGGTAGTTGAACATTTAAATACACACTTAATACTATGTATTATAATCAAACTCATTAAATGCTTTCCATCAGGTGATAATCGTAATACCTACAGTTCAACGTCGAATTAGAATGTGAAGTTCTATTGCGTATTAATCTTCCATCTCTTTTGGCCACTCTTAGTGTAAGAAGTTCGAAATCCATCTGCAACTCCATTAACATGAACAAATTCCAATGTCAAATGATGATTTAACATGTAATGAATTCATACGACACATAGTGAAGTAACTCAAACACATTTTCATGTTATTATAACTGTAGAGTAATCTACTCAAACCATCGAGAAATTCAATATCCATCCGTTGAAAATGACTGATTTTCTCGACACATGTTTGGTTTGTACTTAAAGAAACTCCCCAAGTGCAAACATGAATCAAATTTTCTAATCCACAAAAACCATAAAATGAATCACATTGAGGCAAATTGAATCAGCCATATAAAATGAACCACATTACCTAAGCTATGAATCAACAAATTGAACATATAAATCCACAAATTCAACCTACATTGCTAAACTTACAATGAAAATGTATATTCTAGTAAACCACAATGGAAATATATATTCTAATAATCCACAAATTCAACCTACATCCAAGACACCCTAAATCTCTTACAATAACTTAATTCATGAAAAAATAAACCACAATGGAAATGTATATTCTAATTTCGAGACAAACTCACAACCTATTAGAGACAAAAATCCAACTTCCTAAAAAAATTATATATTTTTGGCCAAAAATCCAACATTTTCGAATAATATTAAAAATTCAAAAATCTTAAACCTTAGTTAATGGAATGATAAGAGATGAACATGCCTTGTGTTAGAAATGAGAAGAAAACCAAATAAATTTTTTTTTTTTTTTTTTTTAAGAAAGGAGGGCAGCACCTCCATATCCATTATTAATGAAACCCTCACTTATAACAGAGGAAAGTCATGGTTACAGTTATTTAGGAAATCAAATAGAAGGATAACCATAACGGTCTAAATAAACCAAGCCTAATGATTTAAAAGGAAAATCTGCTAGTGTTACCACTAGCACCAACGCGAGCCAATAAATTTGCTGCAGTGTTCATTTACCTGTAAACATTGCAAACATTCACATTTATGTAATTTGCAAAGATCATAGCTTCATCCCAAATATTTTGAAAGATCCAAGGAGGAAAGCCACTAGAATTAAACTAATGTGTCACTACTAAAGAGTCCGCCTCAATAACCACTCGCTCTATATTCAAAAGATAACAATACTCAAGTCCCATTGTCAGAGCCATCATCTCAGCAAAAGTATTTGAGCCTACACCAAGATGATGTTGAAAACCAAAAGCAACCAACCCCTGATCATCACAAAGCACACCACCACAGCCTGTCTTCCCTGGTTTACCCCTACTGCTTCCATCAATATTATGTTTATTAAGTTTAAAACTATCATCATAGGGAGGAGACCTTCTGACCAAAAATGATGCTTTTATACTAGTGAACAAGTCGAAATACCCAATTCCTATAAAGTTGAAGCGAGTTTGGTTGGAGTAGACCTCTTGGGTTTCAGAACAGTAGATAATTCAATAAGCCAACATTTAACTTTATAGCAAATATTTTGGAAAGACATTTGTTCTTGTTTAAATCTGGCTGTATTTCCCGCTAGCCAAAGTTCCCAAATCAGCAATAGCATGAATAAGTGAAATGACAAAATCCCTAAAAATTATCCTAGAGGCTCCGTGGGACTAGACGGGCATACAATGAAATTCTGTTGATCCCGAGGATGCTTGATTCCTGCAATGGGGTTGGGTTGTGGGTTTAGTACATGGGTGTGGGGTGGCGTAGGGATGGAATGGAATGGGGGTGGGAGTGGGAGTGGTGTGATATTTTCAACTTTTTGGTACAACTTTTTTAATTGGGTTAATTTCACAAATGGTCACTGAAGTTACCTGAAAATTTCAAAACGGTCACTGAAGTTTCAAAGTTTCAGAAACGGTCACTGAAGTTTGAAATTTCTTTCAAAACGGTCACTGAATTTTCAGATTTTTTGGACAAGTTTGAGGCAATTTTTCGGCAACTTCCGACCACCAAAACCGCCGATTTCGGATACCATTGGAAAGCCCACGATGTCCTCTTCAATTATCACAAAAAATCTCCCCAAAACTCCAAGTGATTCGGCCGGAATAAACCCACGAAGTTGGCAACCGAAAATTGTGAAAATCTGCCCAGATTTTCAGATTTTTTGGGCAAGTTTGAGGCAATTTTTCGGCAACTTCCGACCACCAAAATCGTCGATTTCGGATACCGTTGGAAAGCCCACAATGTCCTCTTCAATTACCATCAAAAATCTCCCCAAAACGCCAAGTGATTCGGTAGGAATAAACCCACGAAGTCAGCTACCAAAAAAGTCCAAAAATCTGCCCAGTTTGGGTAGCTGACTTCGTGGGTTTATTCAGGCCGAATCACTTGGAGTTTTGGGGAGATTTTTTGGTGGTAATTGAAGAGGACATTGTGGGCTTTCCAATGGTATCTAAAATCAACGGTTTTGGTGGTCCGAAGTTGTCGAAAAATTGCCTCAAACTTGCTCAAAAAATCTGAAAATCTGGGCAGATTTTCACAATTTTCGGTTGCCGACTTCGTGGCTTTATTCCGGCCGAATCACTTGGAGTTTTGGGGAGATTTTTGGTGTTAATTGAAGAGGACATTGTGGGCTTTCCAACGGTATCCGAAATCGACGATTTTGGTGGTCGGAAGTTGTCGAAAAATTGCCTCAAACTTGTCCAAAAAATCTGAAAATTCAGTGACCGTTTTGAAAGAAATTTCAAACTTCAGTGACCGTTTCTGAAACTTTGAAACTTCAGTGACCGTTTTGAAATTTTCAGGTAACTTCAGTGACCATTTGTGAAATTAACCCTTTTTTAATTAGTCAAATCAAAAATTGATGAAGGATATAGAAGGTATTTAAAATTTTTAGAAGGACAAAAAAGTCTAAAAGTGACATAAATTGTCAAAATTATTAAAAGATGGCATTTTTGTAAATGCCATCCAAAAAGTGACTTGCGATATAATTTCCCCTTAATGAAATGAGTGAGTGGTGTGGATCTATAAGAATTAGGGTTAATTTCACAAATGGTCACTGAAGTTGCATGAAAATTTCAAAACGGTCACTGAAATTTAAAACTTTCAGAAACGGTCACTCAACTTTCACGCAGTTTCAGAAATGGTCACTGAAAATAGTTTTAGGACTTTCATATTTTAATTGAAACCTAAAGTACCAAAACACTGTCACTTATAAGCTAGAGGACCTCAACTTCAAAAATTCAACTAACCCAGACTTCAACTTTCACGCCCCATCCCACCACTTTCCGGCCACCAAAACCACATACCAACACACCACCTTGAAGCCCTCGATGCCCTCTACGTAACCCACCCAAGAATCGCCCCTAACTCCGACGGATTTGGCCAAAATTTCGTCCCAAAAACAGCCCATCGCACAACACAAAAACTGAAGCCATTGAAATCTGACTTGGAATCATCAACGGGGTTGTTGAAGGATGAGTTGATTGAATTGAAAGAATTAATATCACTGTCCAAACCAACAGAACGATACCCATAATTATTATTACCATACACCCCAGCTTTCCGACCATCATTGTTGAACCCAAAATTGAAGCTATTGAAATCAGACTTCGAATTATCAACTGGGTTGATTGAATTAAAAGAATTGTTAACCTCGCGGCATCGACCCTTATGTCAAAATTCCGCCTCTGCTCAGTGGGGCGTTTGGTCGAATAGTTGGTGCTCCAAATTGAGTCATTCAAAGAAAGGCTCGCCAAATTGCTTCCTTGAAGCCGAAGATCATCACTAAATTGCCAAAAAGACGTCTGATTTCCATTCTCCATTTCCTCTTCAGCTCTGAATACATGAATTAATTATGTGTTGATACTGAAACTATAATATGGGTAAGAAAGGGTCTGGGAGTCGGTATATAAAAGGTAGAAAAGTAGGAAATTTCTAGGAAGTGGAAAACGGGATGGCGTGTAGTACTGTGCAAGAGAAAAGGAAAGGCACAAAAATGGAAGTTTGAATTAAAAATTAAGGTGAGAAAATGGGAGAGCGGTGACCGGAAAGTGGATTTGGCTGGAATTTCGTCCCAAAAACAAACTTTCTCACAACACAAAACTGCCGGCAACTCCATTTCCGGAGACTCCCAACCCAAGCCCAACAAACTGGTAGACTGCCCTCATCATGGCAAACCTAACCATGGTCTCCAAACATCTACTAAACTACCCAATCAACAATTACAGCCACCATTTTCGCACGCAGTCGATGCGCAGATTTCAGAAGCACGTTCCCATGGCTGGAGCTTGGAGCATGGAGGTGGATTTTAAATGAATTTTGAAGTTGAGGTCCTCCAGCTTTTAAGTGACAGTGTTTTGGTGCTTTAAGTTTCAATTAAAACATAAAAGTTCTAAAACTATCTTCAATGACCATTTCTGAAACTGCGTGAAAGTTGAGTGACCGTTTTTGAAAGTTTTAAATTTCAGTAACCGTTTGTGAAATTAACCCATAAGAATTATGGTTGAAAATAAAATTTGATAATTTATATATTTTTTTTCAAATGAAGGACTAATATAATGGGAAATTAGATGAAACGTTGTGGGTGCTAATAGATCGAACCAAGTCTCACATTTTAAGAAAATATAGCTCAGCTCGCCCGACTAGCTCTTCAGCGGACGAATTCAAATGTAATTGTTGTTATTTTTCGATACACAAAGAAGTCGCAAATTTGTAAACGAGACAGTTGAAAAAATCATTTTTGCAAATGTGTTCAATAAAAAAAATTCAAAGTTGTAAAAACTCTCATCTTTTAGCTAGACTTGAAATAGACTACACGATGCGTAGAAATCGTGCATAATTTTTATTTTTTATTTTTGAAAAAATGAAAGAAATGAAATTTAATTAAAAAAATAAAAAGGAAATTTACTTACCCCATTACTTCAAGAGTCAGGATATTATTATTTTTTAGATTTAAAACCATTTTTTCAATTTCTTTTATTTTGCAAGAAAAATCATTTCCCATTGTTACCTAAATTCAGAAAAGTATTCTTCAATGCTATAAAAATTGGACTAGACCGATCGGTTCAACTAAGAACCGACCTCAAATCCAGTTATAGAGTATTAACTGAAAATAGAAAAAAATTGATGATAAAACCATTTAGTTATATTATAGAGTATTAGTCGAAAATACAAAAATCGATGATAAAACCATTAAAGCGGCTAATTTAACCATGAACTAGAAAACCATTTTCAATTTTTGACGATTTAGACTTTTTTTTTTAATTTAAATAAAAAATTTTAACTTCCTTGATGGGCTATCTTTTTTAACTAACAAGCCCATTTCAATTGTCCTTCTAAGTGCTATACCATTTTATAGAGACTCCCTTTTCATTACTTTCATTATTCTTCCAATGTAGGATAAGTGCTAAACCAATTTATAGACTCCTTTTCCATTGTTTTCATCACTCTTCCAATGTGGGATAAGATTTGTAGCCAATTTTAAATATTTAATAGTTTACTCATTATATCCATTAACATATCATAGCCCCAACAAAACTATATTCAAAATTAATTATATTTTGAATAACTCAATTATTTTGAACATATTAATTGTTAGTTTTTAGAGTTTTAAAATAAATTAAGATAATAAATCTAATTAACAAACATGAATTTATATTTGCTTTGAATTCGTAAACTAAAACTAAAAAAAAAAATATATTATTATTATTATTATTATTATTATTATTATTATTATTATTATTATTATTATTATTATTATTATTATATTTTTTAGTTTACATGCGTATATATTTATTCAATTTTGGCATCCTGTTCGATACCGGTTCGACCCCAGTTTGACCTTTCAACCCTTGACCCCCCCTTTTTTCGGGTCGATGTTTGGATCGATTTTCAAAACATTGATATTTTTTACGGGGAAACATACGAAAAGTGTACCCAAAATCAAAAATCCACTCATTTCTTAGTGAAAAAGACTAGCCATATAGACTTGTCCATTTGAAATTGCAGCTTCTTCGTAAGATATGACAGCTTTACCTTCAACGTTTTAAGTCAATCCATCAATTCTTTTAGCAATTTTTTATAAAGTGTTGTATTTTTTTCACAAAATAATAATTTTTTCCTTTGACCTTATTTTTATTCTTTTATTATTCTTGCCCATTCTGGATTTATCAGAAAACTCTCGTCCAAATTCTTTGTTTGAAACCTTGGTATTATTATTTCCTTTTGAGAAATTTGTACAGTTGGTAATCAAATTGACTCCACGCGTAGTAGTGGCACAGCTCGAGCCCATTACCCATGAGCTCGGCTAGTCCAATAGACAAGCTGAGCTCGTGGTTCGTCAAATACAATCTCGGCTCGTATGTCAAGCATGGCTTGGTCCTTGAGCTCATGGCTCATAGACTGAGCCGAGCTTGGGCCAAGAGCTCAATTTTTTTTTTTTTCCACTAGGCTTCAATAATTATCTGAACGATTGAAATATTGATGTAACAATCTTTCCTTTCGTTAAATTGAAATAATAAATGTATAGAATTTATGTAAGGTTTGATTTGAATAATTGAATTGTATGAATATGAAATGTATAAAGTTGAAGAAGTAAAATGTAGAAATAATAAATTGAATTGAGATTTGAAATTAGATACGATTTTTTTATATTTTGAAAACCTTCCTCATTTTATCCGGGCTGGGGACCGGCTACTTATTTTCGAGTATGTCGAGTTAAAATTATACACGAACAACTAATTACGTTACAATTATTTATTTATTTATTTATTTTGAAATGAAGCCTCCGAAAACGAGAATCCAAATGAATTCTTCATTTTCAGAGACTTGATTTAAAAAAAAAAAAAAAGCAATCTTTGTTTTCGTTAAAGATGTAGAGAACATTTTGATTGAGTCAAGAATTTTAGTTCTGTGAGTCTTCTTCTAACGAGGTATAGGTTCACTTGATTCCTTTTCCATACAAATTTGATTGAATGGAGAAGGAAGCAGGTGAAACTATACCTCGTCAGAAAGAGACTCAAAAGAACAAAAACTCTTGTTTCAATCAAGATGTGTAGCAATTGACATTTGAAAATTTGAAATTAGATTTGACATTCTTTTCAAATTCTTTTTTTGAAAACCTTCCTCCTTTTATTCGGCCTTGAAATCGGCTACTTAATTCTCAAATATGCGGAGTTAAATTGTATACGAACAAGTTGTTACGTGCACATTTTTTTAAAAACTAAAATTTTATTAAGAAAATAACAAAGTATGATTATACGAAGAAATTAAATATAATTTATGATGAAATTAAATATTATTTACCTGATTACAAGCAATTTTCTCATACAGATGTTGTATTCGAAAATGTGCGTCATGCCAATCATTTACGCACATCAATGTTTCAAGAATATCTTCTAGGAGTCCGCTCTTTATCTCGGATAAAGTCATCTTTTTACCTACACTAAAGGGCGGACTTCGAAACTATAGTGATAAATAGATATTTTGGTAGATCTTTTGCAATAGCAAATCTTAGATGCCTCGGGTTATAAAATTCAGTGATTAAATGTTCATAACCTTCAAATGATTTTAATAATAAATAAGTGTAGTCTCATCTATGCCATTTGTCAGTTATAAATTTTTTGGAATCTTAACCAATTTGTGAACAAAGTTCTCAAATGCTTGTTTCATATTTGGTGATATAAATTAGCACATCCCTAATTCTATCAACTTGATTCTTATTATGTCGCTTACCATCTTGCACAATTAAATTAAAAATATGACAAATACAATGAACATTAAACTAAAAACCACCAAACTCACAATTAAGTATTCTACAAAGTTTATCTACAACAAGCTTGTTAATACTAGCATTGTTAAATGTAAAAAAACGAATTTTACTTTCACATTTATATTCCCTAATAATTTGTATGATAGAGTTAAAAATATTATTAGCATTATGAGGATAGTTAGTTATTTTAAAAGCAAATTTTTTTTATGCATAACTCAACGTGGGACTATGTAGCGTTGCTGTTATATAGCCTGTTTTATTAATACCTTCCCATAAATCAAAAGTCAACAATATAACATCGCCATATTTATTTAAATCAGTAATCAATTGATTCTTAATTCTAATAAAATAATCAATTTATTTCTCTTGGTTGAAGATATTCCTTCAAAATTGTTGTGAAATAATCGTTGTCCACTATATTCAGCGGCAACTCAGCACCAGCAATGAACTTTACCATACTATCACGAGTTCTTTCCTTCAAGTACATTCATGTACTTACTGCTGAAGACCGGAAGAAGGAGTACCAAGGGCTAGTTGTGTTTGAAATTGACCAACGAGCCCATGTTTGGCCGTACATTTGGCATAGTGACAGTTGATGTGGGTAGTACCAATATCCTTTTGCCATGCTAATCGTGTTTGACAGTATTTACAGACTACCTTATACTCTATGATTTCGTCAACAGTATGATCAATTGTAACCAATTTATAGTGTTCCCACACTTTGCAGATTTTTTCCCTTTCGCTTCCCTCTTGTATCAGAAATTTGTAGCTCAGCTTCCCCGCCTCTTCATCTATATCATCCAAATTAATTGGATTATTACTTCCATGTGCATCGTCAACACTCATTCCCGACAAATCGTCAAGGTTGAGAACGTCGTTGACACCGTCAAATTGATTGGGAAATTGAGATTGGCGTCGTAAGTGATTGTCCACCGAACAAGCCCTTAACGAAATCGCGAGGATTCATTTGTATTATGTAGTAGAAATATAGATTGTACATTGTAGTGTAGAGAAAAAGATGAAATGTACAAATTGGATAATGTACAGTGAAGATAATGAATTAAGAGAATGTATATAATGGAATTGAAATATGAATGTAATAAAAAATATAAAATGTATGTGAATTATGTAATAATGAAGGTCCGTATGCGTATATAATATAATTGTAGAAAGTAAAAGAATTGTAAAAGAATTCAATAATGAAGGAATTATTGTAGAATGTAGAGAGATTGTTGAATTTGTTGTGAAAACAATGGAGAAGTTTTGAAATATTTATAGAAGAAAAACAAAAATAAAAAATTCAATTGTGCAAATGGCTTAGGGGGCCAATGGTCTCCTTTACCAAATGGTCACTTATTGTGACCGTTTCATCAGTGTTAAAGGCAAGCCTCCCCACGAGCCTGGCTTGTAGGCAGGTTAAAACGAGCCGACTCTCAGGCTTGACCATGAGCGGTTTTGAGCGGCTCATGGTCGAGCCCACGAGCTAGGCTCGTCTACAGAGCCAACATGCTTTGCTCGTGCTCGAGCTCGTACTGTCCATGGGTTGAGTGTTTGGAATCGGGTCAATGAATCGTCGAGATACTTGGCTCGATTGCCACCACTAACCACACGTGGAATTTTTTGTACTCGTTTTAAAATCTTAACTCTTTATTTCTCGAAAAAAAAACAATAATATCCAGTTATGGATTATCGTCTATATTCTAGGGCATTTTTCAAGTCCTTATATTTTTCAGATAGAGAACTTGATAAGGCCACAAACTATTGACTGCTAGAGATAGTCTCACCACTACTATCGTGAGATCCAAAGGCAATTTGTTAAATTTGTCTAGGTATATCTCAAGATCAGCACTATGATCAAATTTAAAATTGAAATATTGTTTCCACAAATAACACTTGCTTGAAATTGTTTTAGTTTGATAAAGACTTTCCAATTTTTTCACAGTTCTGCTCTAGTTTTGGCTTTACCAACTTCTCTAAAACACGACCAGACAAATGCAAAAACAAAGTGTTCCAAGCATTTCAATCAGCATCTCAAGATTCATCAAGGGCTTTAGCATATTTCTGATTCTAGAGACTTAAATCTCCTTCAACAGTCAAAATATCATCGTCTAACTTGGTACTTCCCATATTTTTTGAAAAATTATTTGCAGTTAAGAGAAACCAAATTTTCTTTTAACAAGTCAAAAAATTAACAATTCTCCCTCAGAAAATGTTGGTTCGAAAAAATTTTGTGTCTTCACAAACAATTTATTTTAGTAAAATCTATATCATATAAATTCCACAAAATCACAAATCACAATTTATAAAGACAATAAATTGTACAATCACACAGATATATTATAATCTTCAAGAAAACAAAATCTTAATCCACTCAAATTCTAGGGTTCTCACATGAAACCCCAGACAAGGTAGATCTATGACAGTTTTACAATCATTACCAGAAGTTCGAAAAATACACAATAAAACAGATAATACTAGGACATTTTTACACCTTCTGCAAAAACCAGATTTCACCCTTCAAATTTTAATCTATGAAGATCTAGGGCTTATAACCACATTGAACCTAGTAACAATTGTTCAAACAAGTTTTCCTTCTGTAACGCCCCAATTTCCATTAACACAATGCGCTACTTAAGTCGAAATATCCTGTAAGTAATTTTCCTTAGTAAATGTCAAAATGCGTAAATATCTATTTTTTTTTCAAAACTATAGCAATTTAACATTTAATGCGGAAACATCATTTGAATAATTTATTCATCCAAGAGTCAATACCAAATATAATAAGTAAAGTGCCACCATTTGCAAAAATACTAAAATTTGAGATTTAAAACAAAATGGAAACCGGCTATTAAAATACTAGTTTCAAAAAAATTTATAAATTAAATTATCTATTATTTAATTATGATTGCCCCGCTCATTGTCTTACTTTGCCTAGCTCCTTAACCTGAAAGGGTGGAAAAATATTGGGGTGAACATAACGAATTATACTCAGTGGGGAAATAGCAAACAATCCAAGTTAAATCTAAACATGAAATTAAATTTATGAATATGATACCAATACAACATACTGTAGAAATATGTATTGTGGGACATCCCCAAGGACCCAATTACGATCCCGAACCTACTTACGGTCCCTGACAACATGTTATAGCGCATAACAATTTTGCACTGTGGGACACCCCCAAGAACCCACTTTCGATCCCGGACCTATTTACGGTCGCTGGCAACCTTTTCATATGTATAAGCATTTTATCACAATCAAAATCACACATTAAGAATTAACATGGACAAAATAACAACAATTGCTTAAATGTAAACCCCACCTCAAATTTTTGAATTTTTTTTTTTGAAATTGAATTGATGTGATGTTACCGTGCTTTAAACTTTTCCTGCGACCTCGTCTAGCAAGAACAAAATTAATATAATTTAGGATACTAAGTCCTATTTAATACTTTAAAACTTTTAGGGACTTGATTGGAATTTTTGAAAGTAAAGAAATGGTTGATTTGAAAACTCTTTAAATCTTTAGGGTCTAATAATCAAAATTAGAATGCTTCGGGCCAAGATGATAAGATTAGAAAATATTTTATATTTAATTTGAATAATACATAAACTTTAGGGATTGTAAAAGAATAAAAATCAAATAGGGGACTAACTTAAACTTTTGGCCAAACTTGAGGATTTAAAAGTGAATTTCAATATTTAAAACCACACCCCCATTCCCAATTCCCTATTCACACAGAGAGAGTTACAGAGAGTGGGTGGGAGGATTTTCAAATTGAGCCTTATATTTTGATGAGTTTCCAACCAAAATTGAGGATTTAAAAATGAATTTTCCATTTTTAACACCAAACCTCCACTCCTAAATTCCATTTTTCACGTCCAGAGAAGTGTAGGTTTCGAAAATCAACTTTGTTCTAAATTGGGTTTCTACATTTTGATGATTTTCAACTAAAATTGAGGCCGTAGGAGGAAGTCTAATGGCAAGAGCAATATATGAAAAGCAAGGAGTCACTTCCAAACTTGACTCGCGGTATTAAACTCAAAGTTTTCGTTTTCTTCATTTATCTATTTTTTTTTCATGTTCATAATCTATTGAGCAGAACATGGATTATGGAATTCTAAAAATTGAAAATCAATTTCGAAATAGTTACCTAAACAGATTGTTTGCCGAGTGATTTACTGGTTTGGAATTTGAAGAAACTAGTTGAATGTCCAGATTTTCTGAGAAGTTTTTTTTTTTTTTTTGCCCAGCCGTGAGAGTGAATATTGGAGGTGGAATGAATGTTTTTGTTTTTTTTTTTGGTTTGACAGTAGTGAGCCCTACAAACATATACTCCAGGATTTGGACAATCGATTAGGCTGATAATGGACTTAAACTTGGGCCAAAAAGAATATTGGACCAAGAGTAATTTAAAATAGAAAAATTTGACCCGATAAGGAAACATTGAATTTTTAAGATTAAAAATCGTTTTGAATTCTTATATTAAATGTTTTGCTAGACAACTCGACGGAACGTAAAAATAAATTCTAAATTTTTGACGGGAATGTCGTAGCGACATAACTGAAGTTATAAAATATGCATTTTAAAATTTGGGTCGCTACAACCTCCCCCACTTAAATAAATTTCGCCCTCGAAATTAAACTTACTTGATTTGAAAATGTCTGAGTATTTGGCTAAGATCTCCTCTTCTCTTTCCCAAGTTGCATCTTCTCTACCATGTCTGTTCCATTGGATTTTAACTAAAGGAATATCTTTATTCCTCAAAGAACGAACTTTCCTCTCAAGTATAATCGCAGGAGTTTCCTCATATGTCATATCCTTGTTAACATCCAAGGATTCATAACTAACAATGTGGTCCGGATCATGGACATATTTCCTTAACATGGAGATGTGGAAAACATTATGTACTGCTGATAACTCTGGCGGTAAAGCTAACCTATAGGCCATGTTTCCAACCCTTTCCAAGATTTCAAAAGGTCCAATAAACCTTGGTTTAAGCTTCTCTTTCTTTCCAAACCTTACAACACCTTTCATAGGAGACACTTTAAGGAACACTTTTTCACCAATTTCAAATTGTAGTTCCTTTCGTCTCTGTCAGCATAAGACTTCTGTCTGTCTTGTGCTGCCTTAATTCTTTCTCTGATCTTTTCCACAGTATTCATAGTTTGTTCCACTATTTCTGGACCCAAAACTCTCTTCTCACCAACTTCATCCCAATGAATTGGTGATCTGCACTTTATCCCATAAAGAGCTTCATATGGTGCCATGCCAATGGTAGACTGGAAACTATTGTTATATGCAAACTCCACCAACGGTAAATGCATTTCCCAGTTACCACCAAGGTCTAAAGCGCAAGCTCTCAACATATCCTCTAAAGTCTGTATACTTCTCTCTGACTGTCCATCTGTCTGTGGATGATATGCTGTACTGAATTTCAATCTAGTTCCCATAGCTGTCTGTAGGCTTTCCCAGAACTTGGATGTAAATCCTGTATCCCTGTCTGACACTATAGAAACTGGTACACCATGCAATCTTACAATTTCCCTGATGTACAACTGAACATACGGGTCTAAACTGAAAGTCATCTTCACTGGTAGAAAATGAGCAGATTTTGTCAAACGATCAACTATAACCCATATAGCTTGATGACCTCTAGTAGATCTAGGAAGTCCAACGACAAAATCCATTGCTATATGTTCCCACTTCCATTCTGGGATCTCAAGTGGGTTCAACAATCCAGATGGGCGTTGATGTTCGGCTTTAACTTGTTGGCAAGTCATGCACTTCTCAACAAATAAGCCAATTGACCTCTTCATGTTTCTCCACCAATAAATTTTTCGTAGATCCTGGTACATCTTAGTACCTCCTGGGTGTGCAGTATAAGGTGAATAATGTGCTTCCTCTAAAATCTCCTTCCTCAAGGTTTCATCTTTCGGTACACACAGTCTTCCCTTGAACATGAGAGTGTCATTAGTTGATACTTCAAAACCTTTAACACTGCCAGCGAGTACTCGGTCCTTAATCTTGCACAAAAATTTATCCTTACCCTGAGCTTCTTTAATTCTGTCTCTGAGAGTCGGTCGAACAATCAAAGCAGCTATAATTGCAGTCGTATGATGTGGAGGAGCTACAACCTCAAGTCTCATGTTGGCAAAATCCTTGATCAACTGTTCTTGACCGGTTAGGGCAGCTAACTGTCCTTTACCTTTCCGGCTAAGCGCATCAGCAACAACATTAGCCTTGCCAGGGTGATAGTGAATAGTACAGTCATAATCTTTAACTAACTCCAACCACCTTCTCTGTCTCATATTCAATTCCTTCTGAGTGAAGAAATACTTTAGACTCTTATGGTCTGTGTATATCTCGCACTTACTACCATATAGATAATGTCGCCATATTTTTAAAGCATGAATTACGGCAGCCAATTCCATGTCATGTGTAGGATAGTTCTGCTCATGTAGCTTCAACTGTCTAGAGGCATATGCAATCACCTTTCCATGCTGCATCAGTACGCAATCCCAAACCTTGTTTCGATGCATCACTATAGATAACAAAACCTTCTGACCCTTCAGGAATAGCCAAAACTGGTGCAGATATCAATTTCAGTTTCAACTCTTGAAAACTCTTCTCGCACTTTTCTGTCCACTGAAACTTCACTCTCTTCCTGGTCAACTGTGTCATCGGTCCAGCTATTTTTGAAAATCCTTCGATAATAGCCAGCCAATCCCAAGAAACTACGAACTTCATTCACATTGGTTGGTGCACTCCAATTAGTGACAGCCTCAACCTTGGCTGGATCAACTTCAATACCATCTGCAGTAACCACATGTCCAAGAAAACCAATTCGGTCGAGCCAAAATTCGCACTTCTTGAATTTTGCATACAACCTTTCGTGTCGAAGTGTCTGTAATACAATGCTGAGATGATCCTCATGTTGTTCTTTGTCCCTTGAATAAATCAGAATGTCATCAATAAAGACAATTGCAAACCGATCCAAGTATGGATGAAATACTCGGTTCATCAAGTCCATGAAGACAGCTGGTGCATTAGTTAACTCAAACGGCATCACAGTGAATTCGTAATGTCCGTATCGAGTCCTAAATGCGGTCTTTGGTATATCATTGTCCTTAACCTTCAATTGATGGTAACCTGATCTCAAATCAATCTTGGAAAATACAGTGGCCCCCTTTAACTGATAAAACAAATCTTCTATTCGTGGTAAATGATACTTATTCTTGACTGTGAGGCAACTCAACTCTCTGTAATCAATGCACATCCTCATTGATCCATCTTTCTTTTTCACAAACAATACTGGCGCTCCCCAAGGAGATACACTAGGCCGAATGAATCATTTATCCAATAGTTCCTATAGTTGCACCTTCAACTCCTGAAGTTCCTTCGGTGCCATCCTGTAAGGTGCTTTAGATATGGGTGCAGCTCCAGGTATCAAGTCAATCGTGAATTCTACTTGTCTATCTGGTGGAATGCCAAACAGATCCTCTGGAAATACATCCACAAAATCACGCAAACTGGTACATCTATAGCAGTTACCCCAGTTGCCTGAACACTAGTGATGCTTACTAGATATCCCTGACTGGTACTCTTCCTCAACATCCTTTGTGCTTTCAACGCTGATATGAGACGAGGCATGGTTTTAACCTTTGTCCCAAAGAAGGTGAATTCACATTCTCCTGGTTTCTGAAAGAGCACCTCCCTCTCATGACACTTAATCGTAGCGTGATTACAACTAAGCCAATCCATGCCTAAAATGATATCAAAATCCCTCATGTCTATTAAGTACAAGTCTGCCTCTAAGTTCTTCCCATCTATTTCGAACTTAACAGCTTTCAACATCAGATTGGTGATAATAGTTTCACCTGAAGGAATACTAACCTCTAGAGCATCATTCACACTATCACACACATTTCCAATCTTAGCATGAAAACTAGCAGAGATGAAAGAATTCGTAGCACCAGAATCAATCAAAACGATAGCAGGTACATTGAATACTGATAAAATACCTGTTATCACGTCTGGATCTTCCTCTGCCTCCTTCTGAGTTAAAGCAAAAACTCGAGCCTTTCCCCTCTTGGCATCTTCTTTACCCTTGAATTCAGGACATTCATCAGCAAAATGACCAGGTTTCTTACATCTGAAACACATCCCCTTTCCAAGCAGGCACTCCCCATAGTGTTGCTTACCACACTTCTGGCATACGGGTTTCTCAGTGCTAGCCTTTTCCTCAATTTTTCCCCATGATTTCCCTTTCTTGTTCTGATATCTGCTTTTGCCCATATTCTGACTGTCCCATTTCCTTTTCACTGGTGCCTTTGTAGGTTTCTGAGTACTCTTTTCCAGGTTTAAGCGAGAGGATATAGCTTGTGCTCGCTCAATTGCTTCAGTATAGTTAGTGAGTCCCAAACCTGCCATGATTCCTCCAATTTCTGGACGTAAACCCCTTTCGAATCTTCTAGCCTTCTTGATATCTGTCTCAACTAGATGGATAGCATATCTGGACAACTAATTGAATTTCGTTTCATATTCCACTACTGACATACTTCCCTGCTTAAGTTCAAGGAACTCTGTTTCTTTCTGATCCCGGAAAGACTGGGGAAAATACCTTTGTAGTATTAATTCCTTGAATCCTGCCCATGTCAGTTCAAGTTGCTGTGCCTCAGTCCTGGTGCGCAGATATGACTCCCACCAATGATCTGCATTCTCAGCAAGCTGGAATACAGCGCATGACACTTTCTGAGTGTCTGAGCAGGCTATGTGTTTAAAGATCCGTTCTAATGCCCTTAGCCATTCCTCTGCAGCTAGGGGTCCCTCTCGACCATTGAATGTTGGTGGCTTATATCGGCGAAACTGTTCAACAACCATGCTGGTGTTGTTTGCATTAGCATGTGGATTCGGTAAATTAGGGGCACTTCGTGGGGCTGTTGGGACTTGTTGCTGAGTGAACCTCTGGAGAGCATTCGCGAGGTCCCTTAATGCTTTATTTCCCACATCACCAGTAGCAATCTGGCCTGGGGTAGCTTGTCTTCCAGCAGCCCGATTCGCAGGAGTTCGATTTGTTTGGCGAGACATTTCCTAAACCATAACAATATTAGTCTCAGCCTCCACTTAATTGTGCAATTCACAATGCTCATCCATGAATAATAAAATCTAAAAAGGAAAGAATCATGGAAAAACAAAGTGAAGCTAAAAAAAAATTTTATTATTATCTCAAATTTTCCAAAAGGAAAACAAAATAATAAAATTGCAACCAATATCTATAATCTGAAATATGTTCTCCAACTGAATTCCACAAACAAATCTTCCTACATCTCTCTCTCATACATTCCTTTTGGCAAATCAATTATGAAAGCAAATTCCATTGAAATGGGTTACTACATGTTTTAGTCTAATTCCGATGACTAAATTTATAATTTCTAAAATTTTTTAAATACTTCACATTACAAGTTCAACTCCTAAACATAATAACTCAAGGGAAAAATTTATAACATGTACTGGATACAAACTTTCAAACATTTCAAACTGCATCAACTATAGTAAAATTTCATTATCATGTAACTTTTCGTTATAAACATTCAATTTCAGATGCAGCTATATAATAAATTCATGGTATCCAGTAATTGAAAATTTTCAAACTTTATCAAATAAAATTTTCTAAACATTTTACCTTTTCGGAGTAGCGCGGTGCGGCAAGAGCCGGTAGCATTCAAATTAAATATTAAACGTTTTCTCTCTTTTTTTTTTTTGTAAATAAATTTTTTTTTTACAAGTCTGCAGAAAGGTATACCTGCGCTCTGATACCACACTGTAACGCCCCAATTTCCATTAACACAAGGCGCTACTTAAGTCGAAATATCTTGTAAATAATTTTCCTCAATAAATGCCAAAATGCGTAAATATCTATTTTTTTTTTCAAAACTATAGCAATTTAACATTTAATGCGGAAACATCATTTGAATAATTTACTCATCCAAGAGTCAATACCAAATATAATAAGTAAAGTGCCACCATTTGCAAAAATACTAAAATTTGAGATTTAAGACAAAATGGAAACCGGCTATTAAAATACTAGTTTCAAAAAAATTTATAAATTAAATTGTCTATTATTTAATCATGATTGCCCCGCTCATTGTCTTACCTTGCCTAGCTCCTTAACCTGAAATGGTGGAAAAATATTGGGGTGAGCATAACGAATTATACCCAGTGGGGAAATAGCAAACAGTCCAAGTTAAATTTAAACATGAAATTAAATTTATGAATATAATACAAATACAACATACTGTAGAAATATGTACTGTGGGACATCCCCAAGGACCCAATTACGATCCCGAACCTATTTACGGTCCCTGACAACATGTTATAGCGCATAACAATTTTGCACTGTGGGACACCCCCAAGGACCCACTTTCGATCCCGGACCTATTTACGGTCTCTGGCAACCTTTTCATATGTATAAGCATTTTATCACAATCAAAATCACACATTAAGAATTAACATGGACAAAATAACAACAATTGCTTAAATGTAAACCCCACCTCAAAGTCTTGAAATTTTTTTCTTGAAATTGAACTGATGTGATGTTACCGTGCTTTAAAATTTTCCCGCGACCTCGTCTAGCAAGAACAAAATTAATATAATTTAGGATACTAAGTCCTATTTAATACTTTAAAACTTTTAGGGACTTGATTGGAATTTTTGAAAGTAAAGAAATGATTGATTTGAAAATTCTTTAAATCTTTAGGGTCTAATAATCAAAATTAGAATGCTTAGGGCCAAGATGATAAGATTAGAAAATATTTTATATTTAATTTGAATAATACATAAATTTTAGGGATTGTAAAAGAATAAAAATCAAATAGGGGACTAACTTAAACTTTTGGCCAAACTTGAGGATTTAAAAGTGAATTTCAATATTTAAAACCACACCCCCATTCCCAATTCCCATTTCACGCAGAGAGAGTTACAGAGAGTTGGTGGGAGGATTTCCAAAATGAGCCTTATATTTTGATGAGTTTCCAACCAAAATTGAGGATTTAAAAATGAGTTTTCCATTTTTAATACCAAACCTCCACTCCTAAATTCCATTTTTCACGTCCAGAGAAGTGTAGGTTTCGAAAATCAACTTTGTTCTAAATTGGGTTTCTACATTTTGATGATTTTCAACTAAAATTGAGGCCGGAGGAGGAAGTCTAATGGCAAGAGCAATATATGGAAAGCAAGGAGTCACTTCCAAACTTGACTCACGGTATTAAACTCAAAGTTTTCGTTTTCTTCATTTATCTATTTTTTTTTTCATGTATGAATCTATTGCGTAGAACATGGATTATGGAATTCTGAAAATTGAAAATCAATTTCGAAATAGTTACCTGAACAGATTGTTTGCTGAGTGATTTACTGGTTTGGAATTTGAAGAAACTAGTTGAATGTCCAGATTTTCTAAGAAGTTTTTTTTTTTTGCCCAGCCGTGAGAGTGAATATTGGAGGTGGAATGAATGTTTTTGTTTTTTTTTTTTTGGTTTGACAGTAGTGAGCCCTACAAACATATACTCCAGAATTTGGACAATCGATTGGGCTGATAATGGACTTAAACTTGGGCCAAAAAGAATATTGGACCAAGAGTAATTTAAAATAGAAAAATTTGATCCAATAAGGAAATATTGAATTTTTAAGATTAAAAATCGTTTTGAATTCTTATATTAAATGTTTTGCTAGACAACTCGACGGAACGTAAAAATAAAGTCTAAATTTTTGACGGGAATGTCGTAGCGACATAACTGAAGTTATAAAATATGCATTTTAAAATTTGGGTCGCTACACCTTCAGATCGAAGAATTTGATACCATTGTTGATCTTAAAAATGAACAAATAAAAAATAAACTTTAAAGTAAAAGAAAGAATTCCAAGATTTTTTGCCTTGAAGGCTAGGATATTCAACCGAATGATCTACTCACTACATTAAACATCCACATATGTTGTTAATGCTCTAAATCCACTAGCACAATCAAAATGTTTAAGATTACACGACAATACATTAAGTTTAAAAACCTTTAGAATATAAAAATCTCTCTCTCAAACCGTCGTCTCAATAAATTACACCAAGTAACCAGATGTTATTGTTCACCAAGAACAATATCTACACCCTCAAACTCTCGATTTAGATCAATCTCACACAGAAAATCAGAAATTAGAGAACACATAAAAGACGAAGAACCAGAGACTAAGAAAACCTTAAACACGTATCTCTCAAAATATGAGATATCACGTGTTCAAATGAAATAGCACAATAAACCTATCATCAACGACCATCGATTTTCCACTTTTCATCATCTCAACATTTCACAATAATATAAGCCCCTGTTTGGTGTTGATTTAAATTAGATTTTAATTTAAGTTAAAATCAAACAATCAATATCAACTACATATTTTGTGGATTCTAAAACTTTTTAACCACACATTTCAAAAACTCTTATAAAAACTCTATTAAAAATCTAATCCAATCCCCACCAAACAGGGGTTAATTAAAATCTCATCGTCTAAAGGCGATGGTACAAGTATAGAGGCAATTGTGTTATCCCAAAATCCATTTAATCGCTGGGCTTGGCTTGATTTGAATTAATACTTTAGCCCTAAAAAGGTTAAGTATCAAAATATAAGCTCGACGGATTCTTAACAATATAATCATTAGACGAATAATCCATAAGAAAAAATTTCAAGATTTAATTGTCCAATGAAAAGAAGATTCTTTACAATCATGAAACCATTAAGTGCTAACACAATGTTAGGTCTAATTCTCCATGGTTATCTTAGTCTCAATGTTTTCTTGAACATGCAAACTACCTAAACTTTCTCCATTTTTAACATAAAAGGTTTCTCAGCCCCTATAATAAAATTTTCACTAAGCATGTGCATTATAGCTCCTGAGTACAAGTGCAAATTTGTCTTCGTCATTCAAGCTCATCTCTTCAAAGGCTTTCTGAAGATGATCCTTGAGTTGGAAGGAGTGATCAAAATAGATTCGGCACTCTAGGGCAAAAAAGGATTGGCTTTTCACATATTTTGCACATGATGTTTCTTTTATTTATTATTATTATTAATATTATTATTATATATATTTTTTAAGCTCAATTCTCAAATTCTGGAACCATTCTTCTATTGAAGAACTTTTCCATTGTTGTTGAGTCTTTGATTATTTGTATCTCCATAACGATCTGCACAAGTAAACCTCTTGTTCTA
Source organism: Fraxinus americana (assembly GCA_035079005.1). NCBI lineage: Eukaryota > Viridiplantae > Streptophyta > Magnoliopsida > Lamiales > Oleaceae > Fraxinus > Fraxinus americana. The sequence goes on from CM068716.1 coordinate 20,649,537, forward strand.
AAGTTGAATCTTCTTCAGCAAATGGCCTTGCAAGTGGAAACACTTTCATTGTTTTGGGAACGTAACCTTCAGACTGTATCATGCATTTAGCTAGATTGCTCAAAGCAAAGATTCCAAACCTTTTTTTAGGATATTTGGAAAGTGTGTGATGTTGGACCTGCTGTATTTTCCTTTCAACTCCTCCAAGACAGGCAAAACTTATTCATGCCACTTTCACGCTCACACTTTTACCTCTGTAAAAGTCTCTGAAGGATAATCAAGAAATCTAGTGTTGGGAAACTCTTAGGCTGCAACAGCGTGGTAAAAATGAGGATCAGATCTACTCGATTCTGGTGATTCTTCACACTGCAGATCCTAAGCCTTCAAACAAGAGGCGTATAAAAAATTTTGAAACCTAGCAACAGAGGTTGACCTCATGTCACGTATCATCATATTTCCAATGTCAGTAATGCTCCTACTTATTGGTCTGTCCTACTAAAAGGATAACAAAATATTGCTATGGGTTGACAGAAATCTGGACATTTGTAGTCATTGTAGTACCTTCAGCTTTTTAATACATCTGGCTATACGCATCTGCATAAGAAAAAACTAGCAAATGAAGATAGTTATTTTTTCCCAAATGGAATTATTGAGCTAAATTGAGCACGGATTTTGAAAGAAGGGAGAGATATTTGAAGCTGTCTCACGTTGAGAAGCCTGGCCTACAAGGTCGCTTATAAGGTCCTGACAAATGCTTTGAAAATATGAATAATATACTTTTAAGAAAAGACAACAAAAGCTTTTCAGTGATATAATTGAAATGTTCAATACACTACAAATGCTTCACATTCGTATACTTCTAAAGTGTATGCATAACTTAGCCACACAGCAAAATAAATGCCCAAGATCTTCATCACATCAGGCAGCAAATGACATATTCAAGTTTAGACACGAACAGAAATAGTAGTAAGTTGTGATTACTGACACTTAGAACAATAATATATATCAGCTTCGGCTGTCAAAGGTGTATCAAATTATTGCAATTGGATCAAACAGTAAAGCTACAACTCTCCTGACATGCCTGAAAATAGAACTAACCCGATGCAACCTTAGTCCCTAATATGCGTACTCACTCCGTATCCTGGCTATGCATGACATGACCCTGTCTCGAGTCACCCTAGTGGACCCATACGTGACGTGCGCTGATGATGAGTTCCAGCTAGATGCTGGACCCATCACCAAGGCCACATAGACTGTTCTACGACTGTTTGACTATTTATTGAATACAAGATTTTTGTAGAAATTTTGGTAGAGTTTTCCCTGAAAATAGAATAAAACCAACCTGAAAATTTACAAAAGACCTCATACGATAATCAATACCAAATATTTGGGAACCACCAATTCCACTAATACCACCACAACTAAATCAATATGAATAAACTTGACCGAAAAATTCTACTACAAAACATCATGTCTGCATGCATGCATTACAACACTTGAACAACCCATCGACGAAGTGAACATTAAACAAAATATTAGACCAAGTATTTTGTGAACATAAGTTCCCAATTAAACATTTACATGCTATGATATGGTTAAAATCATGCAACCTAATGATGGGTAGTCAGGTTCGGACTTCAACAGGCTTTCCAGGTATCTCAAATTCAGCGGCCTCCTGATAGGAAAAATATGACAAAATATATGAGCTTGTAACTCAGTGAGTGGATAGTTCGCAATAACATATACTTTTTCCATTTATACATTTTTACTGAAAAGTCTGATTTATTATTCTTACAGTTTTTAAGAAATTCTGATAATTTCTTTTATAACTGAAACATGCTAAAATCATAAAATTCATACTCTTTATTCTGAATAATCAACTGTAAAAATATGTCAAATATAGACAATCTGGTATCAATATAAATCTGTGTAAAACTGTCATTTCTGTAAGTTAAAATGGTATTTCTGTAACTGAATAAGCTGAATTCTATAAGTTGAAATGAACTATTATCTGATATTTGAAATTCTGTGAAAACATAAATGATATACTAAATAATCACACCAAGAAGTACCCAATGAATAGCCATACTCATGTACAGAGTAATCTCGATGTACAAAGCAAAGCCATTCAAATCTGATAATCTGGTCATACGTACGCAGAGCTGCCCCAAAGGCTAATCACCCCAATACACGACCCAAAGCCTATGTGTGTACGAGAGTGGGTCCCAAAGACCTCTGATAATCTGGTCATACACTGTGGAAATACATTCGCATCAGTGCAGAGCGGGTAAAATCACCTGGGTACTTTCTGATTTTTTAAAATAACTTTAAATATGCTGAAATATATAATTTAAATATAACATGCTAGAGAAATAATTTCAATGAACTGGATTTAACTTTAAAAGAAAATTGACTATAAAATCCATTTGATTCTGAAAAAAATGTTGTCAAATCAAATATACGTAATAATTAACTTTCTGATATAGTATAAATTTAATAAATATTTATTTCTGAAAAATAAGATTTTCCACTCACAAAATACGAGTTACTAGCTAGACTAGTTGATAGACGTTCCCAATCTCATCGTCACCACGTGAAATACGATATGAATAATCAATTTAACAATCACTATAATAAGTAGTCTTAATATTAAAATACAAGTTTTTAGAACTTAATTCCTCTATACTTGAATAAATTCCCCAAATTATTCCTTTAATCCATGTAACTAATATCATTTTCTAGTCCATTTACTAATGACCAACTCATTAACATAACCTTCAATCCGAGCATATATGCAAATACCCACTTCAATCTAATGACAACTAGTAATCATAATATATCCCATTAAATTTTCCTCTTCTTCCATAAATTTATACTTTCAAGCAAATATTTCATCATCACAATCATTTCCACCAAATATCCTTACTTAAGAATCAAATTAGAAATTCTAGGGTTTGCCAAAAAATAAGGTTCCTTACCTTAAATGTAAATGGAAGCTAACCATCAAGAAATTTGAACTAAAAATCGTAATCTTCTCCCTACATTTGAAATTTTCGAATCAAGTTAAAACCCTAGAAAATTGAAATAGTATAATCCTATGTCTCTTGAAAAAATTAAGATAAATCAAACCTAAGATTGAGGAAATCGACACTTACCCCTTTTTCTTCCCTTTTTCCTTTTCTTCTTCTTCTTCTTCTTCTTCCTCCTTTTTCCTTCCTTTTCTTCCTTTTTTTTTTCTTCTTGGTTCGGTCTCTGCTTCTCTGTGTGAATGGTGAGTGGATGAAAATGAGAAATGAGTTTAATTGGTAAAGTCATTGGGCTTTTGCAAATGAAGTCATTTAACTTTCCATGATAATACAAGTAGATCCTCCACTCCAAATATAATTAATCTCAAACCCTCATATAATATCCATTATGAAATAAGTCTCGAGAAAATTAATTTGCTTCACTTAAATCCTCTTTGACTATAACTTTGACAATTCAACCCTTGACTTTGACTAATTAAATTGGGTTTGTAACAATGCATCGTGGCCCTAAACTGTAAGAACCTTCAGCCATATATGACCTTCCATGTAGAGGGCCGCATTGTGTGGATGGAGGCCATCCATCACCATAAGTTGTATGTCTTCCAAAGGTTTCCAGTGCCGTTTTCTTTGGTTAATGAACCAGTTATTTATCTGTTTCTGGTCCAAACCAGTTGACTCAGCCAATGCCACTTTCTCCGACTCCTGTGTAATTTATAAGTCCAAAAAAGAAGAAAGACAAATAATTTGGTTTATATCACAAATCATATAAAAAAAGAAATTCCACACATTATAAAATTTGAGAATGATTCTGTACCGATGGATATGGCCACTTATTGTGTATTTCCCACCAGCTGAGGAGTTTCTGTCGGGCATCTTTGGGCAGTTTTCCTTTCTTCTCTTTCTTGGAAAGTTCTTTCTTTAAACTACTTAAATATCCACTGTATTTTGTCAATAAGTGCTTCTTCAGTTCACGATCTTCTGCACGTGGATCAATCTCAGGAAGTTCTATTTCTCCGCCACTATGCTCTTGATCTTCTTCAGATGTACCAACACCCTCACACTTCTCTATTTTAAACGTTGATCCCAATATAACAAGAGAGATGAAATATATGGACAATTTATTAGAAAATATGTGATAAATAGAAAAAGTATAAAAATAACACATCACATCAAAATACTAAGCATTTATTTTCCATACATAATTTTACTACTAAAATTTCTATCCTTAGCTGTTGAACATTGATGTAAGAACAGTCACCAAACTCCAATGATCGGTCCAAAGCAAACGGCCAACCGAAACAGAGGTCGCGACAGCAAAACACGGTAGTAAGACAGAAGAAGAAGAGGGAGGTGTTAGGTTTTCATTTGTAATTGCTATTCCTTAGACAAAATTAAAGTAATGGAGTTGTAACTTGTAAGTAAAGTCAAAATAGTCAAGGGTTGGTAGTATAGTCCTTGGATGAGTTAAAGATGTCTAAGAAGATCGCATATGATTAATAGAATGCAATTAGAAGTCAAAGAGTGCCGGAGTGATGCATACGTTCTGCTCCAAATTCTTACTCACAAGTTACGACAGATTTTTCACATAAAAAACATTCGAATTTGATATATTCTATTTCTAGAAGAATTTTAACCATTTGAGTTAGCTTTCCAACTTACTTTTAATCACCTCAATTGGATATCGATAGAGAAAGTTTTGATAAAAATATTGATCGCTACTCAAGGATCGCTCGTTGGCCTCCCACTAGGCACTTGAGAGGTGGTTCGTCGGACAGAAACCCTAGTTCATGTAAAACTATTATTTTTCTATCCCAACCAACCTAAAACACTTCCATTATAAATATACAAGTCATGGAACATCCCAAAGTGTCATTGAACATTATTTTCATAAATTACATATTCCCAAAGATCACTTTATTCAACCCCAAGTTTCATTGATTCATATATTCATTCCAAACATTCTTTATTATCGTTGAGCCTTGAATTAAGTCAGGAGAACAAACTTTGAAGATCACATATTCCAACATTCTCTTGCATAACCCTTAGGATCAAAACACAAAGAGATCTTTGATCAAATACCAAAACAAAAAACATTAACTTCTCCAGTAAGCCTTCAGTGTTCTGGAGTTTTAGGAAAAGGCAATTGGAATTCTGGCACTCAAGGATGAGGTTCGTTCTTGTTGATCCATGTGGAGAGAAAAGTAGAAGTGCGTGCATGTAAAACCTTGGTGATTTACAAGTTAGTTGGCCAGAGTTAGCTAAGATGTAACATTGTGTGGACTAATTGTAAGTTAACTTTTCTATTGGATTTTACTCGCAAGTTTGCCTTCAGGTTTTTTATCCTAAGTTTGTATTTTCCTCTATAATCATATTTGATGTTATTTATTTATTTATTGTTTTGATATGAATGTTTCTGATTGTTTAAACATAGGAATTAATTGAATTAATTATCTTTATCATCTAAAAAAATTAATAAGTGACTTATTGCTTTTAATTGGTTTAATTCCTCATTTGGGTTTAAACTATTCGGCTAATTTCACTTTCAGGAGGGATACGACTTCCCTTCAACAAAAAGTCGAGGGAAAGAAGCTTGCATTCCAAATCTTTTTTTACCCCATTGCTATCTATAACTAACACCAATACGAGCTTACCCAATTAAGCTTGTAACTGAGTGTACACAGTTAATAAACACAACCAAGGAAACTGCAGTAGCGTGCTATGTAAATACTTGCTGCTTAGAAACACTTGCCTAACAGGGAGGCAATCATGCCAAAGTGTCCAAGACCGCAGCTATTCTTAGCTCCTCGGCCAACTCTCGATCTCATTTTGCCCAATTTCGACCGTACTTTATAAATATTCGTTTAAGTTGTAATTTTCTTTCAGTTATAGTTTATTTTAGTTATGAAATAACCCCGCTATTTGTAAACACTGTATTATGATACCTCGTCTTTTAAAACATTCACTCCTGTCATTTAGATTTTTCTTAAGCTATTATGGGGGATAGTTGGTAGTCTTGAGCTCATTAGTGTTCGCCCCTACAGCACAACTTGTAATTTACTATTTACGTCAAACTATTTTCAATGCATTCATATTATCTATTGTAAATCTTTTTTTTTTAAATTGTCATCAAATTCTCTTTCATCCCGAAACAATCGAGAACATGCAGAAGGTAGAGTAGTGGAGTAAATACATGATGCCCTTTTTTGCTCTAGAAAGAAAGGTGTCTCGTAAAATTTTGTATCAAAGCCTCGACTTACAATCTCAATAAGAAAGCTATGGATCTGAATGCGTCCTACATCACTGAGGTGGTTGATCATAGAAAGAGTACTAAACATTTCATAGATACGCTTAATGGGCAAACTGCCAGATTTTATGTCATGCCGTATAAAGCCTTTTGGAAAAGGTTGAGGTGGCCGAAGCGAAGATATACGAATTACACATCCAACATAATGAAAACCGAGTGACTTGCACAATAATTACTGACAATGTTGCAATTATTCCCAATCTGGATGGAGAAGTAGAATAATTGAGACTCCAATTGCGAATACTATAACATACGATTGGAAATGGACAATCGCATCACAAGAGCATGTACTTAGTCTCAGAATTCCAAAATTGTGCACATAGATAGGGTGCACAATGCAAAGTCGGGAACTTTTATTTGACATGGAACAATATTTTCTTACGGCTACCATTGAAGACGACCCAAGAAGGGTGTCGACAACTACCACGTATCTGGGTGAAGATGCATAATTATGATGGCGAACAAAATAAGTTGATATTAGGTGAACAAATAGATAGATACTTGAGATCTCCTCAAGAGGGCAATCAGATTACAGTTTTTCATGAAAAATGTGGAATCAAGCCCAACGGGCAATACGAAAACTGACGGATAAGTGCCCCATCAAAGGGTACCTGAAAACCTTTTCAGGAGATGTGCTTGATATTCGAGACATGTCAAAAAAAGTTAAGTCTTCACATTCATGGACGAGCTAGAATAGTAGACAAGAATTGAACTCCAAAGACAAAAGGTGGCTAATTCGAGTGCGGCAGTGGGAGCTGTCAAATGCTTAATGACTATCAACCTGAACCTAGAAAATATCAACTACAAGGAAATAGCCAATCTAAAAAAATGGAGCTTATTTCAAGTGTCGAGCCTCCTGCTGAGCACCCTACTATAGATATCCACCCGAACTTGAAGAGCTTAGGAAGCGATTAGGAGATATGCTGGAAAAGTAGGATTATTGTGCTTGAGAAATTACTATATGGAGCCCCATTGTTATTTCAGAAAAAGGCCGATGGCTCTCTACGAACGTATTTTAACTATAACAAGATCACTGTGAAGAACAATCATCCTATTTTGTTTGTATCGAATTTCTTCCAACCTGCTGACAAAGACAAGATATTATAAAAAGATTGTTGGTCTAAATGCTAGCAAGTTTGGATCAAGTAAGGGGATGAAGCGAAGACTACAACGGTAACCAGATATGGAGCATTTGAATTCAAGATTATGCCATTTAGTTTTGACAGATACTCCTGTGATGTTCTACACAATGACCGGATGACTTTGTGGTGGCGTACTTTCATGACATCGTAATTTATAAAAAGATTTGGAGGAACATGTTCAACATATAAAAAGGTTCTTATTCAACTATGAAAAAAATGAACTTTATGCTAAAACTTGTAAGTGCTCATTCGTCCATACCTTAATCAATTTCTTGGGTCACACCAAGTAAGGAAAAGTCTACATAGATTCGTAGAAGGTTATGGTAATCAAGGATTGGAAACCACTAAAACATGTATGTGATGTACACTTGTTTCTTTGGTTGTAAAATTATTATTGAAGATTTGTGAAGGGATTTTCAGAGATTGCTACCACTAACTGAGTTAACGAATAATGAAAACATTTTGGATTGGTCGGCACAATGCCTAAGCTGTTTTTGAGAAATTGAAGAAGTCTTTTTGGACTTATTCAATGTTGTCCTTGCTTATGACTAAAATGTATGAAGTTAAGATGAATGCTTCAAATTTTGCTCTTGAAGGGGTTATCATGCAAAAAAGGCGTCCTGTCGCATGTGAAAGTTGGAAGCTGAATAATGCAGAATGCCAATATCTGGTGCACGAAAATTAGTTTAGCGATAGTTTGTTGCCTCGGAATATGACTTCATTGTCTACTTGGATCTAGATCTATTGTGAAGATTGACAATATATTGTTAGTCACTTTATGTTCCAATCGAAATTCTCGAGCAAATGGGCTCGTTGACAAGAACTTCTTTCGTAGTTCAACTTTTTGCAGAGTACGGTTTTGGTTCCAACAATCATGTAGTAAATGGTCTTAATCGACAAACTGATTTAGCCACTATTTGCTCAATGGTCGCTCTTTTAAGATGCAAAGTTGCTAAAAATTCAAGAGATCGAATATGGGCACTTTTGGAGGACTTGACAACACAATAATAAAAATAAAATTCGCAACTCACTTCAAATGCCCTTCGAGCACATTACTGTCAACGAGCTCAATGTTAAGTAGTATGCTTGACAAACACACTACTCAATGATACAATGATAAAATTATTCTTGATGTTTATGGCCTCAATTTGATTTGAAAACATGTGAAATGGGTTTGGAGGGAGAGTGAAAATGGATTTAGAACAATGATGAACAAATTAGACAATGATAAAGGTGAAATCCACCGGTGGCCACCCAACTTTATATTTAATGTCACAATGACCACCCAATTTGATTTTATTTTACTATGGCAACCCAACTTTATATTTAGTATCATAATGGTCATCCAATTTGATTTTATTTGATCATGGCCATCCAATTTCATGTAACATTTCACTATAATATGATATTTCACCGTGGCCACCCAATTTCGTATAACATTTCATCATGACCACTCAATTTCTTTTCATCAATTTCATTAATTTTAAAATGGTTAATGGTAACTTTGCATTATATATATAAAAAATTTATAAAAAAAACTTATTAAAAAAAATAAAATAAAAATTTATTTTTAAAAAATAAAATAAAATAAAAACTTATTTTTAAGAAAAAATTACTTAGGAAAATAAAATAAAATAAAAAATTAATTAAAATAAACATTTTTAAAATTAAAAAAAAATTATTTCATATATATAATACAAAGTTATCGTTTTGCCCCTTCTAAAATTAGTGAAAATAGTGAAAAAAAAAATTAGGTGGTAATGGGGAAACGTCATATAAAATTGGGTAGATATAGTAAAATAAAATCAAATTGGGTAGTTATGATAACACTAAATATAAAGTTGGGTGGTCATGATAAAACAAAATCAAATTTTGTGATCATGGTGATACTAAATATAAAATTGGGTAGTCGTTTGTGGATTTAATCTCAAGTATAATGTAGCAATCAAAAGATTATCACCATGTTTGAGTCCTGCTGTTTGATAATAGATTTTGTAAAAAAATAAATTTTTTTGGATGATATATATAGTTAAAAAATAAGAAAATTTTTAAATTAACATACAAAATTATTTAAGAACCTAGTTAAAAATAAAAGAATTTTAACTAATAGAATTCAAAGAACACACTTTCTGACAAAATGGTATAGTGTACCTTGGGTAGCACTAGGGATGTCAATGGGCCGAGCCGAGCCGGCTCGACCCATACCCACACAAGCTCGGCTCGTTGGATTTTGGGCGAGCTCGGCCAAGGCGAGCCGCTCGGCGAGCGGCTCGCCGAGCCTGCTCGTGGCTTGTCCTAGACGAGCCCACGAGCCGCTCGGCTCGTGGGCTCGTCTTTTTTTTTTCCTAACATTCTATAATTCCCTCCTACATTTTTTTTAAAATAGTAAGAACAAAATTTTATTTGTTGAGTTTTGTTTTTTGTTTACCCTTTTATATTTTATTAAACATAAAATATACACATTTTATAAACAATTTTTTTAAAAAATAAACCCCCCTCCTTTATCCGGGCTTGGGACCGACTACTTCAATTTCGAGTAGGCGGAGTTAAAAATTGTACACGAACAACTTGTTACGTGTACAATTTTTTTAAAAAAAATTATAAAGGTATGAAATAATGCAAATAAAATTTTGTGATAAATGCGATGAAATTAAATATCACTTACTTGATTACATGCGATTTCGGCATATTTATGTTGAATTCGATAATTAGCGTCTTCTTAATCTTTCACGCACATTAACGCTTCCAAAATATCTTCTTTTAATCGATTCCTGACCTCGGAGAGAACCCTCTTCCCTGCACTAAAAGCAGACTCCGAAGCTACAGTGCTAACCGGAGGTGTTAATAGATCTTTTGCCATTGCAGAAACTATTGGCCATCTGCTTTCATTATTTCGCCAAAACTCAATGACCTCTTCTGAACTTTTCCTAATTGATTTGTTACTAGGCAAAGTATGACTAAAGTAATCAATTAATTCTAATGGCAACGCATTTGGATTAGACGGATTAGTACTCGAAGTTTGAGTACATGCAGTGGAAGTCAAACTACTGCTACTACTAGAGGAACCACATGCATATGCAGTTGAATCATATCTATATGAGTTCATGTTTTCGAACAAATTTAAAACTTCAGCATCGTCATCCGTTATATTAGTAAGATGAACGGTTGGAGGTACACGAGTAATATTTGTACCCATTCGTGAAGCATATAATTCATACATTTCAGTTAACGTTTGTTCCAAATTCTTATAAGTAATGGGCATATTAAAAGTTAAAGTATTTGAAATTTGATCAATTACAAATTTAGTACCCGATAAATTATATCGGGGGTCCATGACGCATGCTAAAGGAAATAACATAGGCAATTCTTCCCAATATTTTCTAAATTTTATTTCCATCGAATATATAACCGCTTCAAAATCGGGATCATTTTGAAATCTCTTAAAAGCTCTAGCAGTTATATAAAGACGTTCAAGAACCATACAACCAGTGGGATAATAAACACCAGACAATATATTTGTAGACTCATAAAAACTTGTCAATAAATTTTTAATTTTAAAAACTACATTCCAATCGGATTCATTCAAGATGGTATCGTTTTCGTCTCTAACATGCCTATTGTTATAAAATTCGGTAATAAACGCTTCATAACCTTCACATGATTTTAATAATAAGTAAGTTGAGTTCCATCTATGGCCTACGTCAGTAATAAATGTTTTAGTATGTGTATTCTCACATTCCTCACAAAATTCCTCAAATGCTTGTTTCCTACTAGGTGTAATCGTGATATATATAAGTGCATTCCTAATTCGGTTAATTTCATTCTTCACATGTTTTAACCCGTCTTGTACTATTAAATTAAAAATGTGGTACACATATCGAATATGAAATAAATAACCACCAAAATCAGGTTGAAGTACTGTATGCAATTTATCGATAACAACCTTATTTACAGTAGCGTTGTCGAACGTAAAAGAACGAATTTTACTCTCACATTTATATTCTTTAATTATGAACATAATAGCGTTAAATATTGTTTGAGCGTTGTGCGGGTACTCAACAATTTTAAAAGCAATAATTTTTTTATGCATGACCCAAAGTGGGTCTATATAGTGTGCAGTTGCAACTATATAACCCCTCTTATTAATCCCTTTCCACATATCTGAAGTTAACGATATCACACCCCCATATTTTTCTAAATTTGAAATTAGTAGTTTCTTTGAATTCATAAAATATTCAATTGTATCAGACCGAAGAGTATTTCGACTTACCCCAACGTACCTCGGTTGAAGATATTGTTTGACGTAGTTGACGAAATGTTGGTTGTCGCTATTGCTAGTGGCAACTCCGCCCCGGCAACGAACTTCACCATTCCCATTCGAGCTTCCTCCTCCGAATATATCCACGTAGAAAGTGGCGTAATTGTAGCACCGACGCTTGGAGTGCCAAACTGTAGTTGCGTTTGATCAGCTGGAAGAAGCCCATGTTTGGCCGCACATGTTTTGTAGTGACGGTTGAGGTGGGTGGTTCCAATGCCTCTTTGCCATGCCAGTCGTTGTTGGCATTATTTACATACTGCTTTGGTTTCTGAAATTCCATCAACCACACGACCAGTTTGAACCAATTTGAAATGGTCCCAACATTTTGCCTGCTTCTTCCCCTTTATCTTCCCTCTTGCATCGGGAATATTTAATGTAGGTTCATCTTGTTCCAAATCAATCAGAACACTAATCAACATCAATGTCATCTAAATCAATTGGATTTGGATGATTACCTTCACGAACGTCGAAATCTTCAATGTTTTCTGGAATTGGTAATTCATTTAGACTGGCGAATTCATTCCCAAATTGATTTTGGGCATGTGTTTCGTCTTCCATACCGAACAAATTTTCAACAAATGCTCGTGGATCCATTTGTGATAATAGAAATTGAATTGTAAAATCAAGATAATAATGTAAAAAAATGTAGAAGAGGATTATAGAATAAATGAATGAAATGGTTGATAATGATTTGTAAATTGTAGTAGAGAGTAAAAAGTAGAGTAGAGTAGAGATTAGAGAATGAAATTGTAAAAGTTTGGTGAGAAAAAATTGTTGTAATAGGTAGGTATTTATAGGAGAAGAAAAATAATATAAAAAAAAACAAAAATTTTAAAAAAAAATGGACCAAACGGTCACTGATTTGGTCACTTGTGACCAGAGCGGTCACTGATTTTCAGTGACCGTTCTGGTCACTTACTTTAGTTTTTATTTTTTTATTTATTTTTTTTATATATAACACAGGCTCGTGGGCTCGCCTACGAGCTGCTCGGCGAGCCGCTCGCCGAGCAGCTTGTGAATAGTGCGAGCCAAGCCCGAGCCAGCCCGCTCGGCTCGTGCTCGGGCTCGTTTTTTGACGAGCCCGAGCGGCTCGTGGGCATGAATAGTACGAGCCGACGATCCGCTCGACCCCTTTGCCATCTCAAGGTAGCACTGATATGAACGGCATCCTACGTTTTCAATATTTCAAGGCCTAAAAAAGCCATGCTTTCGATTATAATTTTCCATCAGATGGCCCCAGTCAAAGAACGGGAAGACAGCGGACGTATGATTTCCATCATCATATATTGCATAATGGAACCAAAACGTATCTTGAGCTCTGCTACAACCACATCTCGATTCACTGCATGGGTCACAGCCCTCTCACATTCAGGGGCGGGGCCCGCGATATTAAAATAATCACATTCAGGGGCGGCCTCCACCGTTTTGTGAGGAGGCTGTGACCCGAGCTGTGAAGCTCGGGCTGTACAAATAGCCATTTCCATCTTGTAATTCTAGACTCGTGATTAGGGTTTTGGAAAATGAAAATGACGTATTTTACTGAGCACTGGACATATATAGTCAAAATACTCGATTTTTTTAGTTTCAACTATCAGTTTTGCACTACAAACAATACTCGAATTTGGGACTTAAAAACTAGTCTGCAATTATTATTTTCCTGTGTGGGATTTCCATGTTGAGAGAGGCTAGGTGTATCGGCGGTGGGTGACAAACACCCTAATCGGCCCCTCACATTAGGGGGGCCCACATTTTTTTTTTCAAATTTTTATTCATGTGTGGCCAGCCAACAAGTGAGAGTTCGTCAACTTTTTTGTCAAATTTTTTTTTTGTACAAGTAGGTTTTTTCTTCCTGGTTTGGTAAAGACAATGATGACTCTCTCTCAGACGTAACAAAAATGAAAAAATGAAATTACCAGAATTTAAGATCCGAACGGGATCACCAGTGAGCATGTTCAGTTGCGTTTCAATCATTCGCATGAATTCCATAGCTTCTTGTAAAGCCCTCGTGAGCTCTCCTCGGTACTTAACCAGAATGTCATAGTAATCTTCCTATACACAGATCAGAATTTAGAGATCTAATTTGTCAGCATAAAATCTCGATGATAAATAATGTAATTAAACTAATTACCATGAATTGGTCAAGTTCTGGGTCCTTTGGATCATCTCTACCGCTCGCTGAAGCTCGCTGTCTTGTCTCAAACTCTTGGAGAACCGCCGTGATCTGAGCCACCACCTCGGGCGCAACACCCACCTAGAGAGAGTGTGTACACACGGATAATGAATGATTTCGTTCAAAATCGATTGTATTACTCAACAATGAAAGTTTACCTTTTGACAATCCATATAAACTTCCAGAAGGTTGGAGTACTGAGGATGAGCAATAATCTTGTCTTTAATGGCATCAACTTCACTAGAATTCTCATAATCTTGTTGCCTTGGGCGATTATCTTGAACCGAATGGTGTCCTCTAATTATACGAGGGTAGTGAAACTTGGGAGCATGATTTTGAGATGTCCCAGCTTCAGTTTTTACAGCAGTATGACCTTGCCCTTCAGATTGTTCATACCAATCAATTGATTGATGATGAAAAATTTTAATTGGAAACCGGCTTTGCTGATTATTCGATCCGTTGTTTGTTCTTCCATATAAAGACGACCTTGGTGCAAAAAGTGAACCCCCATACAAGAAATTACTCCTTGAAGATATTGTGTTTTCACCTTGTTGATTATATTCATCCATATCCCAACAAGCCCAAATGAGCAAAGATAAAAACCCTCAACGCTGAAATAATTTAAGAGCCCAACAAACAGTTGGAGAAAAAATGAAACCCTAAATAGTGGAAAGACCAAGTCATTTTCTATCTAACAACTTCAAAAAGAACATGGATTAAGAATAATGCTCGCTGGACAGGTCCAATGATAGGATGGAGAGATGGGGTGATGTGATAGATACTAATTGGATGTTATATTTTTATTTTTTAAACTGTCCAATTATGTATCGATATGTGTCCCCTTATTTTTTTTAATCTATCTTTGAGTCCGTTGGTGTAGCGATGAATTAAAGACAATGTGATAGACAACTAAAATCTCTGTTTTCTTCTTGAAGGATAATGAAGCTTTTATATAAAACTCACATTTTGAGCATCATTCCTTCTACAGTAGAATGTATGGTAGTTGGTATCTTATTTCCTTATTTTCAGCCATGTTGTATTAGTTTATCATTTTCATTGTACTTGTTGTCTATGTAAGAAGCATGGTTGCTTGATATGTAATACACAATCAAGATCAATCCAAGATATTAAAAGTAGAAAGGATTTTCTCTCTCGTTTTCTTCTTCCCTGTTCCTCCTCTATTTTTTCTCCTCTGTTTTTTCATCTTCACACATAAAGAAGATTGTTTGGTTCACCTCTATTCTTCAACGTTAGAGGTTGTTGTTGTTGGAGCTCATTAACAAGGTTGACAGGAGCTAACAAGTGGTATCAGAGCATTGTTCGATCTCTGGAAGAGGATCAGGAAGAAGGGAAAAGAAGAAGCAGTTAAATCCGGTGTGTAAGGTTAAAATATGATATTTGTATTGCAAATACGGTAGCTAAATTGCAAATCAGGTAGTCACACTGCAAATACGGTGGGAAAGGTTCAAATCCGGTAGGAAGAAGAAAAAGGGGTCAAATCCGGTATTTACGTTTTAAATCCGGTATCTTCACTTCATATCCGGTGAGTAAAGTTCAAATACGGTGTCTGCAATTTCGGTGACTTCTGTGAAAATTAAAATGGCAGGAACGAACTCGTCTTCTCTTCCATTACCAGCAGTGTTTGTTGGTGAAAATTACGATTTCTGGTCTGTTAAAATGAAGGCTTTTTTGATGGCTCACGATCTGTGGGAAGTGATTGAGCAAGGGTATGAACCTCCTGAAACTGACGTCAACTATACAGCAGCTCAACTGAAACAAAATAAGGATCAATCAATGAAGAACATGAAAGCTCTTTCTTTCTTGTACACAGCAGTATCTGAAGAAATTTTTCCCAGGATAGTTGCTGTATCAACAGCTAAAGAAGCTTGGGATCAGCTTGAAGAAGAATTTAAAGGATCAGAGAAGGTGAGAGCAGTGAGGCTGCAAGCTTTGAGCAGAGATTTTGAGAATCTGAGGATGAAAGAAACTGAAAAAATCAAGGATTATACTTCAAGAGTTGTGGATATAGTTAATCAACTCAAGCTGAATGGGGAGAAACTTTCTGATAAGAGAGTAGTTCAAAAGGTGTTGATCACTTTACCTGAGAAGTTTGATGCGGTAACTACAGCCATTGAACATACAAAGGACCTGTCGAGTCTCTCATTAACTGAACTCACAGGAGCTCTTTTGGCCTATGAGCAAAGACAAGCAGTAAGGTCAGAAAAGTCAGTTGAAGGTGCCTTTGTAGCAAAACACAAGCAATCATACTCAAAAGGAAGTAGTGGAAAAAGACAATTTGATGACAAAGAAAAGAGAAGGAAGCAGTAGCAAATCTGGAATGATCAAAGACAATCGAGATACTTATCCTCCCTGTAGCATTTGTAACAAAACAAACCATTCAGAAAATTATTGCTGGAAGTCAAAACAATGTAGATGGTGCAAGAAGATTGGACACTTGGAGAAGTTTTGCAGGGCTAAACTACAAAATCAGCCACAAACTCAACAACAGCCAAGACATCAAAATCAGTGAGCTAATTTGGCTTCTGAAAAGAAGGGTGAAGATCATTTATTTTTGGCATTTCACATGACAAATTCGGTGGAGGAAGACTCATGGTTTATTGACAGTGCCTGCACCAATATGACCAGCAAAGAGGAGATTTTTTGCAAACTGAATTCTGATTGCAAAGCTACCATCAAGATGGGAAATGGAGAAGTTGTCTCAGCAAAAGGAAAGGGAACCATTGCTGTCCAAACAAAGAAAGGAACAAGGTACATTGAAAATGTTTTACTTGTACCTGGTTTAAGTTCAAATTTGCTAAGTGTTGGTCAAATGGTTCAAAATGGTTATTCATTGCACTTTAAAGATCATTTGTGCAAAATATGTGATTCTCATGGTGTTGAAATAGCATGTGTGCCTATGAAAAATAAAAGCTTTAGTATACACTGGCAAAGTCTGATTGCAAATGCTGCTGAAGTTAATTTTGATGAATCAAACTTGTGGCATAAGAGATATGGTCATATAAATTTTAAATCCTTAGCCTACCTACATTCACATGGTATGGTAAGGGATTTGCCTCAAACTCATGAGCCAGGAGGAGTCTGTGAAAGTTGTAATTTTGGAAAAATGCATAGAGAATCATTTCCAACTGAAGGTGCTTGGAGAGCAACGCAAAAATTGCAACTTATTCATACAGATATTTGTGGTCCTATGAGAACACCCTCATTGAGTCAAAATCTGTATTTTGTGCTCTTTATTGATGATTTTACCAGAATGTGTTGGGTGTATTTTATGAGGAACAAGTCAGATGTATTTCAGGTGTTTAAGAAATTCAAAGTACTTGTTGAAGCTCAATCAGGTTGCAAAATTCAAGTGTTGAGGTCTGATAATGGCAAGGAGTATACCTCCAAGATATTTGATCAGTTTTGTGAAGAGAATAGTGTTCATCACCAGCTTACAGTAGGATACTCCACAGCAAAATGGAGTTGCAGAAAGGAAGAACAGATCAGTTATGGAAATGGCTAGATGTATGCTAGTAGAGAAAGGTCTACCAAAGAAGTTCTGGGCTGAAGTAGTTTATACTTCTGTTTATCTACAGAATAGATTATCAACTAAAGCTGTGAAAGATAAAACTCCAATTGAGGTTTGGAGTGGACTCAAACCCACAGCAAAACACCTCAAAGTGTTTGGCTCATTGTGCTACATTCATGTTCCAGATCAAAAGAGAAGTAAACTGGATAACAAGGCAGAAAAAGGGATATTTCTTGGCTATAGTTCCCAGTCAAAAGGATACAGGGTGTACAATATAGAAACTGGAAAAATCTCAGTTTCTAGAGATGTTAAAATTGATGAAAATGCTCAATGGAACTGGGAGGAAGCTGAGCCACAACAACAGTCTGTTCTTTTACCAATTGTGCAACAGAATACTCCTACAGCAGTTCCTGAAATTCAGCCACATGTGACAGAATCAAGTTCATCAAATGATGGTCCTTCTGAATCTTCTTCTAATTCTAATTCTAGTTCTAGTTCACCTCCTAGAGGAACTAGACCGCTGAAGGAGATCTATGAAAGATGTAGGGATGGCAACGGGGCGGGGAGGCCCTCCCCGTCCCCCGCCCCGTTAAGAAATTTCATCCCCATCCCCGCTCCGTTCCCCGTTTAAGGCGGGGCGGGGCGGGGTCGGGGCGGGGCGGGGCGGGGGCGAGAGATTTCCCCATTTATTCCCCGTTTAATTTTTTTTTTTTAAGTTTTTGATAATTTTTTTTTATCGTCCATATTCATTATATTTAGACAACTAATTTTAGTTGCTATTTTTCTATTAGAACTAATGAAAATTTTCATTCAAAGTATTGAAAATTTTCATTCAAAGTATTGAATTCCAAAAAAAAAAAAAAAAAAAATTTTTTTTTTTTAAACGGGGCGGGGCGGGGCGGGGACCCCAATACCCGTCCCCGCCCCGTTACCCGTTTAAGCGGGTTTTTCCCTCCCCGTTCGGGGCGGGTCCCCGCGGGTATCGGGTTTGTCGGGTTTTTTTACCATCCCTAGAAAGATGCTAAATGGCAATTGTTGAACCAAATAGCTATGTTGAAGCAGCTAAACATCCCAAATGGATTGATGCTATGGAAGAGGAAATGAAAATGATTCAGAAAAATCAAACTTGGGAGTTGGTACCAAGACCAACTGATAAGAAAGTGATTGGAGTAAAGTGGATTTACAAAGCCAAAGTAAATCCTGATGGCTCAATATACAAGTATAAAGCAAGACTTGTAGCAAAAGGTTTTGCTCAAGAATGTGGTGTTGATTATTTTGAGACTTTTGCTCCGGTTGCAAGGCATGATACAATCAGGTTATTGATTGCATTGGCAGCTCAAAAGAGATGGAAAATTCATCAGCTGGATATTAAGTCAGCTTTTCTCAATGGAGAACTTGAAGAGGATATCTTTGTTGAACAACCTGAAGGATTTCAGTTAAGTTCAGATCCAGACTGTGTATGCAAGCTGAAAAAGGCTTTGTATGGATTGAAACAAGCCCCAAGAGCTTGGTACGGCCGAATTGATGGATATCTGTGTGGAAGTGGATTTAAAAGAAGTGAGAGTGAACATACACTCTATGTGAAGACAGATTCCTACTCAAATATTTTGATTATTTCTTTGTATGTGGATGATTTACTGATCACTGGTAATAATATGAAGGAAATTGAGTCATTTACTCATGAACTTGAGAAGGAATTTGAGATGACAAATTTGGGAGAAATGAAATATTTTCTTGGCATTGAGATTGAACAAAAACCTGATAGTATTTTTATCTCACAACAAAAATATGCAACAAATATTTTGAAGAAGTTTAAGATGCTGAATTGCAAACCAGTTGACACTCCATTGGCTATGAATACCAAACTATCCAAAGAAGATGAAGATCAACCAACAAATGAGAAGGAGTATAGAAGTCTTGTGGGAAGTCTATTATACTTGACTGCAACAAGACCAGACTTGATGTATGCTGCTAGTTTATTATCCAGATTCATGACCAATTTCACAAACACATTTTCTTACTGCTAAGAGAGTTCTCAAATACATTAGAGGAACAATCAGTCATGTGATCAACTATGAAGGAGGAGTTGGATAAGATTTGTTGGGATATTCAGATAGTGATTTGGCTGGTTCCATTGATGACATGAGAAGCACTTCTGGATATTTATTCACACTTGGATCTGGTGCATTTTGTTGGAATTCAAAGAAGCAAGAAATTGTGGCACAATCAACGGCAGAAGCAGAATATGTAGCAGCATCAGGAGCCGTTAATCAGGCTGTTTGGTTAAGAAAAATCTTAAGTGATTTGCATCAAGCTCAAGTCAATCCTACTACCATTATGGTTGACAATCAGTCTGCAATAGCAGTGGCTAAAAATTCAGTCAATCATGGAAGAACAAAGCATATAAAAGTGAAGTTTCATGCTATCAGACAAGCCGAGAAGGAAGGTGAAGTTAATCTACAATTTTGCCCTTCGAAAGCTCAATTGGCAGATTTGTTTACTAAGCCACTTGCAAAGAGCCGTTTTGATGAGTTGAAACATCAAATTGGAGTATTACATAAAAGCTTTAAGGAGGAGATTGAAGGATAATGAAGCTTTTATATAAAACTCACATTTTGAGCATCATTCCTTCTACAGTAGAATGTATGGTAGTTGGTATCTTATTTCCTTATTTTTAGCCATGTTGTATTAGTTTATCATTTTCATTGTACTTGTTATCTATGTAAGAAGCATGGTTGCTTGATATGTAATACACAATCAAGATCAATCCAAGATATTAAAAGTAGAAAGGATTTTCTCTCTCGTTTTCTTCTTCCCTGTTCCTCCTCTGTTTTTTCATCTTCACACATAAAGAAGATTGTTTGGTTCACCTCTATTCTTCAACGTTAGAGGTTGTTGTTGTTGGAGCTCATTAACAAGGTTGACAGGAGCTAACACTTCTACGAGAAAGTGGACAGTGGAAAAATTTTCTTGTTCACTTATTGGACCATGAAATGATCATGAGGGGCATGAGAAATGGTTGATTTGCGTGAAAGAAGAGGACGAGGCAGAGTAAGAGTGACTTATTGGCTGGAAATCGGCAAACGGAGCGCCTTGGGTGGGTGACAAGATGCTATTCATTTAAGAATAAAGAAATATATAATGACAGTAAGAGAAGCTTTTTTCACTTGACGTCCGTTTGATTGCAAGGGTGGAAAATAGGTGGAAAAAAAACGAATTTCAAGGAAAGTAATTACCTAGAAATTATTTTATAGGGAATTGTTAATTAAGTGTATTTGATTGATATAATTTTCCACCCGAAATTTTTTTAAATTTTGTGTTCGTTTGACTTTGTTTTACATGAAAATTGTCCAATAAAGTGATAATTTTTTCCACAATTGGTTATAAAATTTGTTTCAATTGCCAAAAAAAAAAAAAGAAATATATATATCCTAGAAAATCATTTTTTTCATCAAACTTTAGTATTCGTTTGATTTTGTTTTACATGGAAATTGTCAATTAAAGTGAATTTTCTTTTTTTTACAATTGATTATGAAATTCACCTATTTTGAAGAAAATGTGCACGTGGAAAGGAATCTTGGAAAACCAATTCCATAGTAAATTTTTGCTATCAAACAAGGTTAAAGTTGGAAAATGGAATTCTTTTTCCATGGAATTTAGGGGGTATCAAACAGGGCCTTAGGGTCCGTTTGATTGTAAATGTGGAAAATAGGTGGAAAGAAAATGAATTTCAGGGAATTGAATTGTCTAGAAATTGTTTTACTGGGAATTGTAATTAGTGTTTGATTGGTATAATTTTCCACCTAGAAAATGTTAAAATTTTGAATATTTTGGTATTCGTTTGACTTTATTTTTCATGGAATTTTTTTTTTTTTAACATTTGTAGACAGAATTTGTTGCCATTGTTTAAAAAAAAAATGGTGGAAATAATTTTCCCACCAAAGTGGTGGGAATTGATTTTCCACAATTTGAAGGAAAACCCATCGTGTAAAGCAAAAGCTAGAAAATAGATTGCAACGAAAAAATGTTGCATCAAACAATGTAAAAGTGGGAAGTAGGAAATGTTTTCCATTTTCCATGGAAAATTTTGGGGAATCCCTTACTTTTAACATGCCTTTTTCATCTTAACACGCTTTTTTTTTGTTTTTTTAGCAGGTTAGCCAGACATGAATTTTAAAGATCACTAATGTATATGTGAAGCATAAAATATTTGAATCTCAATTTACCTTCCAAATAGTTTTATAGTTTTCAATACACATTTCATGTGATTCATTACTTTTATCAACTTTTCAACTATACACTTCTCTAATTTTTATCAAAATTTACTAAAATTTTAATTTTTTATCCAAACCTAACGGGAGCTAAATATCATAAATCCTAAGTTCTGAAGTTTGGCTTGGGAAGTAGTATAGGTATTGTCAAGTCTTGATCTCTCTCTTTGTTTTTTTTTTTTAGCATCACAACCTTATGATGTTGTAAACAAGTAATAATGTGAAATTAAAAGTCTACATTATCGTTTCCACAAAGACTACTATTTAATTGTTAGTTCAACTATTCCTAATTTCAATTCGATCAATAAAAAATTAATTGTGATTTTTTTCTTTTTTGAATATATTAAAACAATTAACACGTCCATAAGTTGATTTTTAATACGATGATTTAACTGTTAGAATTCACTAGTTCACCATAGTGATTCCCTTAATCTTAATAAATAATCTTTATAATAATTAATTATGTGTACCCGATCGAATTCTTCAAAACTAATTGATTAGTGGAATGAGGGATCAATGGACGGATAGGGGGGAATGGCCTATCAATCATTGGTGGACCTTACTAATTGACCGAAGTGAGAAGCAAAAATATTCTGATAAAGACGTTACCCCTATAAAAACCGAGACTTTACTAAACAAGCAAGATCGGAGTATTAAATTCCTCCTCCCTTCAGTTAAGGACTGAGAGGGAGCTAGCCTTGATTCCATCTTCATTGACCGAGTAGCTGGACAAAGAACAAAGGAACGGGACATTTATCTCTCTCGAGATCAAACAAATCCTACACAATTAAGTCTACCCACCATATCTCTATATGAATACAAATAAGCCTTAATCAAGAATATTCAATCACCAAATAATTTAACTAATAATTGTGACAACCATAAAAGCATATCTCTATCCTTTAATTTACAGATTTTTACTGTGTAGCATAAAAAATAACGTACCTCTTGACATAATTATTGTTTATAAATCATTGAATTAATTATCAAGTAAGAATAGAAGTAAAAGCAAATCACAAGCATCAATTGAAAATCAAAAGTTTAAAATTAAAATTAAGGTTCAACTATGTTACAATTGTTAGTCCTAACTAATTATTTCATTGGATAAAAATCATATAAGGAACGAATTAAAGCACCAAACTTTTTTTTTTAAAAAAAAGGAGAAAAAATTGAGAATCTTACACTAAAAATTCATTCTTTTCTTGTAAAAACCTCGAAGCCCTAGCTTCTTGATTGATTTTTTGATTTCTTTTTCCTCCTTTTGGGCTTTCTTTTCTTGTAATTAACATGAATTTTGTATCGCAAAGGCTCCCTTTTTGTTTTTTCCTCAATGATGATATTTATAGAGCTTAATTAAGGTCTTAATTCTTGCCAAAAAGTGATATAATTTGAAATTTGAATCATTATAGGACTGTTGGTTTGCTTAATTTTTACTTTGAGGACCTCCATGTGATCGCACAATAGTTTTGTGTGTGCTCACAAAGATTGTAAAGTTTGGGAGTTGTTCTACAATTTCTGTTATAGCAATTGCACCTTCAATTAGCCGTTGTGATCGCATGAGTCAATGAACTTATGTTCTGTGCGATTTGGTCCCTAAAGTTCTCTTCTTGGTTTGGCTCGAGTCATTTCTTTGCGAAATTTCAGTCCTTCTTCTTCTAATCTTATAAATTAAGTCCTCATCATCCTAAAATCATCAATAATTGATCGTGTACAAGTTTTAAAAGTTTACAATTAAGTCCTGAACTTTTCAATTGTCAAATTTAATTCTCGAAACTTATAAATTTCCTCGGTTGCTCCATTAATACTATCAATTGATCGATTGTAACCCCGGGTAATCTTTAATTGCTCTGAATGAACTCTAAGTATGCTCCAACTTCACCTATTTCACTCCAATTTCTTCCAAGTGCAATCAATTTGAGGTTTTACCTACAATACACACAATTTAACCTAAATTAAGTAGATATTTGCTCAATCTAGTAATAAATAAATAAAAATTGAAGCTCACATAAGCACATAAAATGTCTTATCAAATATCCAAAACTTAAAACTTTTTTTTCGTCTCGAGCAAAACTATATACTAAAGACACAGCGAATAAACAAAAATATAAAAGTATTAGAATTTCGTGAACTCACATCAAGTATAGAATAGCTGAAAATTCATAAGAAGTTAATAGAATTTCAAATAAAACTAATTATTTACTTGTTCAATGTTTGATCGATGTTTTTTGTGCATAGTCAACCGAATTATCATGAGCTTTTCAATCACATAAGCGAGATCCTAAGGTTAATTTTCACAACACTTATTCTTTTTCCACTCAAGTTTGATTGAGTTTCACCAATGAAAATTACTACATTAATAAGTGATGGTTTTTCCTAGATTTAAATGTCACAACATCTAAACTCCAACTAGGATAGTACCCCTCACTAGAGTCTAAATTCTAATTAAGCGCTTGTTTGGGCTCCATTAAAATTAAATCTTGGGAAAAAATGTATTTTGAAATACTGATTTTTTGAAGAATGTGTGGTTAAAAAAAATATTTTTTTTTGGATTTATGTGTAATGTTATTTTATTGGAGAATATATGGTTGAAAAGAAGAGAGAAAAAATGAATTTTCATTTTACTGGAGTCCAAACATATATGCTAAATATACAAGGCTTAGTCGGGCATAAACAATGATAATGTTTATAGTTATTTTACCATCGGCTCAAAACACTTTGGTGTGTTTTTCTTTTCTTTTTATAGTATCTCTTCTATTTTTGGAATCTTTCTATGATTTTCGAAGGCGGTTTTCACTTTACATTACATACAATTGTCTTCCATAGTAGATGATAAGTTCTTTCACATACTTATTGGATGCATAAATAAGCTTAATATTGATTAAATGAATGAATTTCTTCTCACAATTGTGTAATTATTGCTTTTATAGGTCATAATCCTCATTTTGAAGAAGAACAAGGTAAAATGAAGAGGAATAAAAGTGTACAAAATGATGAATTTGGGGACCAATGTGTAACGTGTTAAAAGTTGGATTACTTTAGGTGTAATTTATTGAGGACATAATCGAAAGAAAGAAGTTAGAGGACCAAAATGTA
Source organism: Fraxinus americana (assembly GCA_035079005.1). Taxonomy (NCBI): domain Eukaryota; kingdom Viridiplantae; phylum Streptophyta; class Magnoliopsida; order Lamiales; family Oleaceae; genus Fraxinus; species Fraxinus americana. Next base: position 20,674,369 of record CM068716.1, read on the forward strand.
CAAAATCAAAGTTGAGGGACCTAGTGTGTGAATAGTGGATGAATAAGTTGCAAGAAAATGATAAAGGGTAAAGCCCATGCGTGTCTGGGGCTGTGCGCACGGGCGGCTTCAACACTTGGGCAGAACGCTCAAGTGTTGGCAGGCGTGAATGCGGCTAGGATGTCGGCATGTGCACGCCAACCTGTGAGGACAGGAAAATCTACCCCAGTTTTGGTTTTTCTAGATTTTTGGGGGACTTTTGGGCACTTTTATGGACTCGTTTTAGGTCATTAAAAATACCAAATTTCAGCCTTTTGCCCTATTATTCTTTTCCATTCTTCACTCACCCTTCATTTAAATTCATTTTTTGAGGAAAAGTAATAGGACAAAGGAAAAAAGGATGAGAAAAATCAAAGAAAAGTGGAGAGATTTCAAGATAAAATCAATACCAAGCCAAACTCATTTTAGGGATCCAACCAAAGGAAGGATTCTACATTTGTATTGTATCTTACCCATTATTTTCTCTAAGAATTCGTAATGTATTTTCCCAAATCTTCTCAAATGTGTTAAGTTCTTGATCTTGGGATGATTAATGTAACGTAACTAGTTTTATTGATTTTAATACTTGCTTTCCAATAATTAAGTGCCTATTTTCATGTGTATTAATTGCTTTTTATTTATTTGGCTATTAAATAGTTGTATTGATTGATTTGTAGGAGATAGAGAATGTACTTCTAACCCTAAGTAACCTTCTGGACTATTTTTACAAAAAAAAATTAATGTAATTTATTATATTTTAATCGATATAGATATATAGTAGGTTAAACAAACTGATTATGACTAATTTCGCTCGAGAGAGATAATTAGTTAAAATAGGAAAATCAAGTCTAACATATTTAATGGGTATTTTTTAAAATTGTTTATTGAGAAATTGATTAGCCGATGGTCAAGTGAAATCATGAATCCCAACTATCTCAACATTCACATTTTCCTTAATTCTTGGATTTGTTCTTTTTGTTATTGAATTTCTTTATTTTCAAAATCAAAATTTTACCGTGTTTCATTGTTAGAATTAAATTAACTATTGTGTAATTAAGTAAATATTTCTCGAGGGATTGACTCGAACTCATAATTCACTTTATTACTTGAACGCGTTCCGTGCACTCGTGGTTTGTAATTTTAGTGAATAAATTTTTTACGCCATTGTTAGGGAATGTTTCTACTTTGATTACTGCTTTAATTAATTTTGGTTTTACCAATTTCTTTTATTATTTTCTTTCTTTTGTATCTTTTGCTTACCCACCCCAATTTTTAATCTCTATTGTATTTGGTATTCTTTTTATGTATTTTTCATCCATATATGCACGATTCTAAGTTCTAACGATGGTTAAGTAACAAAAAATTTGCAATGACTAATCTCTTCATGGATAATGAAGATATGCTTAGAGGATATCCAAGTTGTGAAATGTGTTACGCGGTCCGTTGTATTGAGCAATGCTTGTATTCGTGCATTGATGTATACACGTCTAAACTTCTTTCATTTAGACAATACTTGAGATGTAGAAAAGAAGAACTTGACAAATCTGATGTAGTTACATGCTCATAGGATATTATGTACCCAACGATTGGGATGATGACATCATGCTTGTGGGAGATGATCCTCCTCTATTGAATGAGAAGTTACTTGCAAAATATTATCATGAACTTGTCAAGTAGGATGAAAGTGTCTTTCCTGTAAGCTCTTTTAAGTGGATTATATCACCACGCTTTAAATCCGTCCCAATAAATGGCATTTCCTATAGACATGACTTGTCATTGTCTATGGATTTTGATTGTGGATCGGCCATTTAATCCGATGAGATATCACTATTGATGAAGGGTTCAAATGAGAATGACAAATTAATCATAAAAGAAATGAACAAAGATTTAGTAATCAACAATGATGAAATTAATATAAATTCTTCCGACTTCATTGATTTCCCTAAAAAAATTGATCTCAGGATTAAGCCAATGAGGAGTTGGAAGTCTACATAGTTAGATTTGAATCAGATGGAAGGGGCAAGTCATATTATATTAGAAGGAACAAGCTCATTTTTACACCAAATAAGTTGGGGTATATCTCTTGTCTAGCACCTGGTGACATTAATCAAGTCCAAGTAATGCTTGAACGTGTTTGCTTAAATGGCCTTTGTCAAAATGTTTGCTACATTTCTTGGAAGTGTTTACCTTCTGAAGATCCAAGTCGCCTAAAGTTAACCAACCTCTCATCTATACGCTGGTCCTTGCATGATGAACCTTGTTCTTCACCAAATAAATGGCTACATATGATTATCAAATTGCAACTGAACTCTACCTTGGTAAACACCCAACTCTTTGATTAGCCTTGCAGGTCACAACCTTCATTAGTAGCCTCAACTACTACCATGTACATTGCCTCAGTCGTGGACAATGCAACTAGAGATTGTAACCTAGACCTCCAACAAATAAGCCCTTTCACAATAGTAAAACCAAAGCCTGTAATAGATCTCCTGTTATCGAGATTCCCTGTAGAGTCTAAATCTACATACCCCACCCCTCAACTGACAAATCGTCCTCCTGTCTACCAAACATGATACTATAATGAATGGTACCTCTCAAGTATCTGAAAGTCCTCTTGAATGCATTCCAATATTGTCTCCAAAGATTAGCCATATACTTTCTCACTACAGTAATTGTGTGTGTTATATCTAGTGCAGTCCATGGTATACATCAACAATCCTACTTCACTAGCATATGGTACCTTTGACATTTCTTCAACCTCTTCCTTTTTACTCGCGTATTGACTGGTTGACAATATGAAATAATTTGTCAATGTTGTACCCACAACTTTAAAATTAGTCATGCTAAATACTCTAACACCTTCTGCACATGTGAGACAACCATAACCTTCTAGATTTCCTATCCCTATGAATCTCTATCCCAACAATCTTCTTAGTAGCACCCAAGTCCATTTTATCAAATTCTCTACTCAATAAGTTTTTCAACTTGTCTACATCAATATACTCTTACTAGCAATTAACATATCATCCACATACCACAAAAAGAAAATAAAGAAACCATCATCAAGACTCTTAACATAAACACATCAATCATATTCACACTTTCTAAAGCATATAGGAATCAAACCACTTGTACAATTGCCTTGGAGATTGCTTTAGCATAAAAAGAGACTTCTTCAATTTACAAACTAAGTGTTCATTTCCTAGTTGAACAAATCCCTTCGGTTGCACCATGTAAATATTCTCCTCCAAGTTAACATGCAGAAAGGCACTCTTTACATCCATCTGCTCCAACTCCATGTCTAGGTGTACTACAACACCCAACACACGTCTTATAGAATGTGTCTAACCATTGAGGAAAATATCTCATAGTAATATACTCCATTCTTTAAATACCCCTATACTACTAGTCGAGCATATACTCCATTCTTTAAATACCCCTATACTACTAGTCGAGCCTTAAATTTTTTACCATCATTTTTCTTGTACACCTACTTATGCCATTCACCATCTTCTCATTCGAAAGATCTACTAAATCCCAATTTTGGTTCTTATATAGAGATTCAATCTCTTCTATTATAGCTCTCATCATCCTGTCCTTCTTTTGATACTCTATAGCCTTCTAAAATGAGGTATGATTACTGTTATTGGTAATAAGTACATAAGAAAACGAATCTTTGAAACGATACCTTCATAGTGTTGACAGAGCTCTTGGGTCTTCCTGTAGCTATATTGTAATGCTTCAATCACCTCAGGTAGAGGCTTCTAAATTATGATTATTCATATCCTCTGTTGCTCTCTCATCTAAAAGTGGCCTCGCCTATCATCTACAAGGAAAAAAACTAGGAAATGCTTGCTTTTGTTCATTTTCTTATTTAGTCATAGACTTCTTATCAAAGATCACGTCTATGCTAATTACCATATTTCTTGTAAGAGGATCCCAAAGTTTATACTCCTTTAACCACTTCTCAAACCCCAAAAATATACACTACTTAGACTTCAGGTCTACTTTTGATCTTTTATCACAAAATAAGCTTATGAACATAACGTCTGAATACTTTCCAATAAGAATAATCAACTTCTTTATTTGTCCAAACCTCCTATCTGACCTTCCCATCCAGTGCTACCCATGGTGATCTATTTATAAGGAAGCATAGCATTCACACTACATTTACTTAGAAATTCTTTTGGAGCCAGCATTCAACCTGAGATACCTTTCTCTCTCTACAAGTGATATATTAACCTTTTCTACAAAACCATTTTGCTGTAGAAGCTTTGTGAAGTGTCTCATAATCTCATGTTACTTACATAATTCTAAGAAATTTTAATCTGTGTACTCAGTCCTATTGTCCGATCTTAGATACGTTACCTTTCTCCATGTTTGATTTTCCACCTTAGCTTTACACACCTTGAACTTCCTAAAAGTTTCTAACTTGTGCTGCATGAAATAAACCAAATCCTTTTTGAAAAAATCGTCTATGAAAGTCAAAAAGTAAACATGTCCACTTCGTGATGACTCTTTCACTAGCCCCCTAACAACTGAATAAATGTAGTCAAGTATACTCTCTATCTTGTGAACTAGTTTTGAATTTTACCTTACGTTGCTTGTCCAAAACAAAAATCTTTCAAAAGTCAATTCTACATAATTGTATGCCATTCAACATATTTCTCTTATGAAGCTCTATCATTCCATGCTCACCTCTATGACCCTACATCATATGCCACAAGACAATACTATCTAATTTATACTCTAGAGTAGCTGTCCGACCAACAACCACAATGCCTAGCAATATGTAAATATTATCAAAGAGTTTATGTCCCTTCATCACAACCATAGTTTTCTTTGTCACCTTCTGTTGGGAATTTACTTAATCATACACAGCGGAAAATAAATTAATTTTCAATTTCCACCACGGATCTACTTTGTGTTTAGATGGAAACTGTGTTTAAAATAATACATTTGATGAATTTTGCAAACTCCTTTGCTGATTCTCGAACTCCAATGGTGATCCACACAGAGAACAAGAATGATGACTATAGTTTTCTTTTCTTGTGCTAACAAGAATAATGAATAATCTCTACAGTTTTCAAACCCTAGCAGCCTATTAATATCCAAGTGGGCTTGGCCCGTCTCTTAAACTTAATCCGGTCCAATATTTAATTGATCAAATTAATTAAATTTGGTCCATGAATTAATTAATCCAATTAATTAATTCGGGCTTATTAATAAGCAACCCAATTAATTAATTATTCAACACTTGTCAATTAATTAATTGGTAAATCTCATTCTTCTGGTTCTCTTTTGTGTGTGACCCATAAGATTTTGTGTGTGAATTATTATTTTGATATAATCAAAGTCTATAAATTAAAACACCCCTTTTAATTTATCACTAATTCACTTTCGTCGTCCCAGATTGACATCTAGCAATGTGTCAAGGCAATACATGTGACGGGAAATGTCATGTGATGTGACAAAATTAAACTTGTTCATTTACCATGAAACTATAATTCTTTCATCAATATGATCCAATCAATTATGAGATATGGATATGTGTCAATCTCAATTATCGATCATATCTTTTATCCCACTGTTAAGTCAATGTAAGTCAAAAACTCATTTTCGACTTATGAGTTCACCTTGGCCAAGGATTTCATTATCAACTTAACTGGATAAAATGTAGATTATAATCTCTTACTATCTAAGAGTGACGAATCTTCTATCGATTATTCACAACCTTCATATGATTTTTGACATACCCTAACGATGTTGTATTAGCGATCCTTGGTAGAGCAACATCCAACACCACCAAAGTATGACTGTCCTCATATAAGGTACTATGATAACCTCAAGTTAAAGGACCAATTTCACTGATGAACGTTAGAGATTAACCACTAACACTCAGATAGTTATCTATGTGGAATCTCTCAGCAGATCTCCAATGTTTTGTTCTATAACAAAACATCCACGTGTTCATTCAAGTGTTACCACACTTTAACTTGTGAGATCAGCTACTTATTTCACAAGTAAGAATGCCACACGTGATGGTCTATCCATAATAACGATATTCGTGTCTCGTTATTACTTCGACCATAGACGATTTAAGATTCAGTCATACGTAATTTGTATCTCACAGTCACAACTCCTTGTGATTAACAAATCACTAAAACTTGAATCTAGATCCTCACTTATGTATCTTATACCATAAGAGTCTACATGACGATCATGTCTATGCTGCGATAACTCTTTGTTAGTGGATTTGCAATTTAATAACTTGTGGAAATTCATTCTTTCTTTATGTCATTTCATTGTATTATCTTTCTGATAAGATAATACCGCATTAACACATGTTTAGATAATTGATGAGACTTTAGTTCCTTCGCTTGCACGATGGCTCCATTGTTATCACAATGCAATAGCCTATGATCAACAATTTAGGAACTACTCCAAGTTCATTAATGAACGTCCTGATCCAGACCACAACTTTTGTTGCTTTCTAAAGCAATGATTTAGAAGACTTCCATTATTAAATCAACGGTTATTTCCGATTTGGAACCTTTCCAACACACCGTTTAAGAGTAAACCAATATCCTATTTGAGATATACTATTATTCTAGTATGACTAGAAGTTAGCATCAGTGTATCCATGAACTCTCAGTTCATTTTCTCCATATAAAATCTTCTCGAGATTTTATTTATATAGATTGGGATGAGTTAAGTAATCTTTTAGATCTATCTCTATTGATCAACTTGCTTCTCATATATCTATCACAGAGAAATATTTAAATCAACAATTGAAATATAAGGACGTCATTTTCTATAATATGTCTCATACATATAATATTAGAAATGCGACAATGCTCCCATTATCTTCTTGTAAATGCACAATTCGTCTTCACTTTTGATAAAATCAAACATTTTGACCTTCACATCAAATCGAAGATTTGAGCTCCAAGAGGCTTGTTTCAGTCCATATTGACATTTTCTTATAAACTCATTTACAACCTATGGGTTCTAATCCATTAGGTAGGTCAACCAAGGTTCAAACCTTGGTTATATACATCAAGTCCATCTCAGATTTTCATGGCCTCTTGCCATCTCTTTAAATTAACACTTGACTTTATTACTTCGTAATTAGTAGGTTCATTATCCTCGATTAGTAATGTCTGATTAGTAATCATGGATTCATACATTCTAGCAGGTCGAATGATCCTACAAGATTTACACGGAGCTAACGTGTCCTCAGAAGTCTCCACTTTTTGATCAAGACTATCCTTCAGCAGGTATGGGATCCGACTCAGGTTCATCTATTCGATCAATTATATCCATGGGCTCTTGAACTCCTTCAAGATTTATTCTGCTCCCACTTGGTCTCTCCTAGAATAAGCACTTTCTCTAGGAGTATGATACGTCTTCAGACGAACATTCTCTTTTCAACGGGATTATAGAATTGATATCCAATTGTCTCTTGGATATCCTACAAATATATATTTATCGGGTTTAGTCTCAAACTTATCCAATTCAATGTGCTTCACATAAGCATCACAGTCCAAACTTTCATATGAAATAAGTTGGGCCTTTCCATAACTCATATGAAATTTTGTCAACCGATTTAGATGGGACATGATTTGGTGAATAGGACGTGGCAATCAGTGCATGACTTCAAAATGATTCTGGAATGTTTGTATGGTTTGTTCTTAATTGTACTATATCTAATAGTGTATGATTCTTTAATCCAGACACACCATTATGTTGCAATGTATGTGGAGGAATCCACTGCGTGAGAATCGCATTCTCTTTTAGATAATCTAAAATTCTACCTTTAGATATTCTCCACATCGATCATATCTTAGTGTGAGAATATATTTATCTATTTGTTTATCTACTTCTAGCTTGAATCCATTGAATATTTCAAGAGTTTCATGCTTGAATTTCATCAAATATACATGACCATTTCTGAAATGGTCATTAGTAAATGTGATGAGATAAGATAAACTTTACCTGACATTAATTGATATGAGTCTACATATATCACTATGTATTAGACCTAGTAATTTTGCAGATTTTTCTACTTTTCAAGTAAAAGGAGATATGATCACTGTGCCTAATAGGCATGATTCGAATTTCTCAAATAATTCAAAATCATTTGACCCAAATACATATCTCCATGTAAGTTTGGAATTGCATTCTCATTTATGTGACCAAATCTGCAATGCCAGATATAAGTGTTATTCAAATTATCATTTTTATGCCTTTCAATTTCTATACTCATTATAGAATACTCAACATTTAGAATATAAATGTCATTTTGTAATTGACAATAACCATTACAATCTTATCAAAATAAAAAGGAACAACACTTGTCCTTAACATTAAAATAATTCATGTCAAAACATGATTATTTAATGCTCTTGATAATGGTGAGAACAAAAAATAATATTTCTCTAATTCTAATATTAAGCTTAAAGGCAATGGCAAGAAATATGCTTCTACAGGCAATGCTGTTCAACATTTGCTCATTTTCAACGTGTAGGTCAACTTCTCCCTTCTGCAGCGATCTACTTTTATTTAGTTTCTGCATATTTATACAAATATGAGATCCATATCTAGTATCTAATACCCATGAAACAAATGAAGTAGATATAAGCCTTGCAATTTCATTTCCAATGATTTACCATTCCAAAATGATAATAATGGTCATTAAATTTGGTATTGTCCTTATCCGCTTTAACTGTTTTAGCCATCTTGGTTGCTTTTCTAAAGCATCATTTAGACTTTCCTAGAGAAATCTATGACTAAGATTTGCCCACTAAAAAACAGATGTTGGACTTAACAGTTTTAAGCACGTTCAGCAACTCAATGAGCATGCATTCAAGTTTATTCATGTTAAATTCATAATTAGTTATGAATAACTCTCCGACAGAGATTGCAGAACCAAGTCATACTTAGTTCATTGTTCATGACTGAACATAAATGAGACAACTTCTCAAAGTAGTTAACATCTTCAGCAGTGGCTGAAGATTCTTATGCATTATGCACCGGTATAGTTGTTAGGAAATCTCATATCTTTCCACACGCGATTGTTCATCATTCAAAACTTCGAGATGGAAAATCATGTGTTAGCATATATATTCTTATGTTGCTTTTGTAACTCAGGTGACATAGTCGTCAACATCACACATGTTGCAGTACTATCGTCATCATTGTGTTTATTATAGCAGTCACCTCTTCCTTTGTTGAGTCATCAGCAGGTGTCTCTAGAAATGGCTACTCAAGGACATAACCAATTTCTCATGCTTGAGAACAACTCTCAAATTGCGGTGCTAATCAAGAAAATTTGGTTTGTTTGTTGGCATTTAGTATGCCTCTCAAATACACATGGTTACTCATAATTCAATAAATGTAAACGACAAAAAGTAAAAGAATAATATATATAATGCATCAATTAATTTAACATGATCTTTTATTAAATTAATTTCGCTCCCACTGTTTAACTCAAATTTATGACCCTCTCACATAAATTTATGGAATCCATACTTGACTCCCAGTGGGCTGGGATCCCATTTATATATATATACGTCTAGCATGCAAATAAACATACATATAATAGTGTGGACGATTATGGACTTATACTACCTAATCTTTCTAAGCCACAAGAAAGACTAGTTGGTTAGTTCCTAAGGGGTATTGCATTGATTCATACAATGCTCCATCTCTATGGTCTCTACCTCTTCTTGCATCTCCAATTAATCCAACTGTAACATGTATCCTATACTAGTTGGAACGCATACCTAAATAATTGGACACGCATACCCAAAATAATAACGGGTTCGCAGGTCCAAAATAAATTAAGAGCTCCCAGGCCCATAAAACAACAAGAATAAAACTAACCATTCAACACATTCACATGGTCGAGTCTATAATCATCCACTAATAAAACATTCATAATATAAATGTTTTCCTATATAATATCTAATATTATATGCAAACATGTTTCAAGTTTCTATCAATTAAAGTCGTCTAAACTAATTTAGACAAATGGATCGGAACAATTAAATAATTAATTAATCAAATTAATTAATTAATTTAATTAGCAGGCTTATTTAATTAAAATCAAATTTCAATTAAATATCAAATTAGAGTCCAACTCTAATTATACAATTATAGGGCGGGACTATTTAATTAAAATCAAATTTTAATTAAATACCAAATTAGAGTCCTACTCTTTCCAATAAAATTTTCGAGCAAGACAATTTAATTAAAATCAAATTTTAATTAAATGTCAAATTAGAATCCAACTCTAATTATAATCGAATTAATACGGTTGAATTTAATTAAAATCAAATTTTAATTAAATAAAAAATAAGAGTCAAACTCTAATTTCAAGAAAAAAATTAGGGTGAGACAATTTAATTAAAATCAAATTTTAATTAAATGTCAAACTAGAGTCCAACTCTAATTTCAACAATACACTAGGGTGGATAATTTAACTAAAATCAAATTTTAATTAAATACTAAATTAAAGTCCAACTCTAATTTAAAATGAATTAACATTTTAATTTATGATAAAACTCCTAAATAAAATAAAATTCAATTTATGGTCAAAGTTTAATATTTAAATTAAAATCCAATTTCAACGAAAATATAAAAGTCGTCAATTTTTAAATAAAATTTTAAACGGGTCAATATTGAAATTTTAATATTTAAATTCAAAAATCCTTTTTGAAAATTGTAAATTGACCCAAGTTCCAAATTAAAAGCAAACCCCTTTCAATTTCGAAAATTGCAAGACAGTCCTTCATTTAAAAATTGCAAACAGACCCATTTTTCCATAATTGCAGACGAGGCCCTACAATTTCAAAAATTGCATCATCAGCCCCGCCTCCACCCGTTTCTAACGACGCCGCAACAGGGTGTCAATCTGGGCGAGTGCCACCGTCAACAATGGCGGCGACAAATCGAACTGCGATGTACGGTGTGCACTGCGGCTAAGTCGCTAATAATGACAGTCTTTGATGCTATTAGTAGCAACATCCGGCCCCCCGTGTGCGGCGAAGCAGCGTGCTTCACCGCAGCTGCTTTGCCCCTGCCGCCTCACCAGCGGCGCTTCCAATTTGCTTTTTTTTTTTTTGACGAAAATTAATTTTCGTTTCCAAAACAGATTTAGAATTTGAAAATCAATTTTTCTTTAAAAGCTAGAAACATGAAAAACATCAACATGAACTTTTGATTATTATATAATACGAAACAATTTCTAAAAAACACAAAGTAGGCTCTGATACCACTGTTGGGAATTTACTTAATCATGCGGAGTAGAAAATAAATTAATTTTCAATTCCCACCACGGATATGCTTTGTGTTTGATGAAAACTGTGTTTAGAATAATAATACTTTTGATGAATTCTGCAAACTCTTTTGCTGATACTCGAACTCCAATGTTTACGATCTGCAATCCAAACTTTCCAATTGTCCAGCCTCCAATGGTGATCCACACAGAGAACAAGAATGACGACTAGGGTTGTCTTTTCTTCTGCTAGTAAGAATAATGAACAATCTCTACAGTTTTCAAACCCTAGCAGCCTGTTAATATAAGCCCAAGAGGGCTGGCCCGTCTCTTAAACTTAACTCGATCCAATATTTAATTAATCAAATTAATTAAATCTGGTCCATGAATTAATTAATCCAATTAATTAATTCGGGCATATTAATAAGCAACCCAATTAATTAATTATCCAACTCTTGTCAATTAATTAATTGGCAAATCCCATTATTCTGATTTTCTTTTGTGTGTGACCTATTAGGTTCCCGATCACGATGTCTAACGATAAATTAAAACACCCCTTTTAATTTATCACTAATTCAATTTCGTCGTCCCAAATTGATATCTAGCAATGTGCCGAGCAATACATGTGACGGGAAATGTCACATGATGTGACAAAATCAAACTTGTTCGTTTACCGTGAAACTATAATCCTTTCATCAATATGATACGATCAATTATGAGATATGGATATGTGTCAATCTCAATAATCGATCATATCTTTTATCCCACTGTTAAGTCAATGGAAGTCGAAAACTCATTTTCGACTTATGAGTTCACTTTGGCCAATGATTTCATTATTAACTTAATTGGATAAAATGTAGATCATAATCTCTTACTATCTAAGAGTGACGAATCCTCTATCGATTATTCACAACCTTCATATGATTTTTGACATACCCTAACGATGTTGTATTAGCGATCCTTGGTAGAGCAACATCCAATACCACCAAAGTATAACTGTCCTCATATAAGGTACTATGATGACCTCAAGTTAAAGGACCAATTTCACTGCTGAACGTTAGAGATTAACCACTAACACTCAGATAGTTATCTATGTGGAATCTCTCAGCAGATCTCCAATGTTTTGTTCTATAACAAAACATCCACGTGTTCATTCAAGTGTTACCACACTTTAGCTTGTGAGATCAGCTACTTATTTCACAAGTAAGAATGCCACACGTGATGGTCTATCTGTAATAACGATATTAGTGTCTCGTTATTATTTCGACTATAGACGATTTAAGATTCAGTCATATGTAATTTGTATCTCACAATTACAACTCCTTATGATTAACAAATCACCAAAGCTTGAATATACGGATTCTATCATTTAATTCATTAGAATATTAATTCAATTAAATAATAGATATTGCCATAAATATGCATCGATTATATAAAGACTTTATATATATATATATATATAAAGTCTTTATGTCCAAAGTTGAATGTACTTAGATCTATTGCAATTGGCTTGATAATTTACTATGTCCACTGAAATTAGATTCTTTTTCAACTTTGGCATCACTTAATTTTCTAACAACACCATAATTTTTTTTTTTTTTACTTCTGATAGCTCATATTCAAACTAATTTGCATGATGCACCATTATCGATAAGAATCGATCCAGATTTAACTAACTTGTAAGTATTGAACCAACCCTTGTGAGGGGTCATATGGTACGAACATGTCGAGTCAAGGACCTGCAATTCTATCAAGTGATCAATACTAGATGAAACAGATAGTATATCACGATCTCCTTAACCATTGTTGTCTTCCTCCACAATCATCGATCTATAACCAATATTCTTATCGTCATCATTTATCTTTTGTTGTTCATGACATCACCTTTTAATATGTCATTTCTTGCCACACCTGTAACATTGCACATATTTCTTCTTCTCAAATTAGACTAAGAGTCTTTGTTGTGCCCCCATTTCTCAATTTTCTTTTTCTATTCTTCGAAACATTGACCATAAGCCCTTTTATCTTGATAGCCCTCTTCGCTGGTCTTCTTCGCTAGATTGAAGGCCAACATAGCCCATATGATCTCCTCCAACTCTTAAAGACTATTTTTCCAGTTAGAATTATTGATACATTTTTGTATGAAGCCGGTAAGGAACTTAATATCATTAACTTCTTATCATCATCTTTAAATTTAACATCTTCACGTTACCAATCACCAATGATTTGATTGTTAAGAAAAAAATCATTTCTTCTCAAATTGTAATTAAAATTTTGTTGTTTTATTGTTCTCCTCTTTTCGTGATTTTTAGTTTCCACTATTTTGTGTAATGTAGTTGGATTTCTTAGCTAATTTTTTCAATTATACAAATATTGTCGAATAGTAGCGTTTTAGGTATATATATATCAAAAGGGACTATATAAATTTTTTTATTAACTGTATATAAAAAATGTTATAGGTAGACCCGAATTGACAGTTCGAATTTGGGTTCGATTCCAATAATTACAAGGATCCGAATGGTTCCATATTTGAAATACTCGATATAATGAGTGGTTTTGAGTATTGAAGTACCTAGACTGACCCACCCAATGTCCTAGCCTACTAGCGGTGAACACCACAGTATTTCTATCATCAGCGTCTAGGGTTGTAAATGTCTTTCATGCAAAACTATTGTTGAAAAAGTACATAAATTATATTTTGTTAACTGAAATTACATCAATGCAAATATGAAATAATCATGTAAATATTGATGCAAAATATAGGATAGAATTTTGATTTATTGAAATCAAGATGTATGCATGAAAAATAAGCAAAATAACAACTTATTGATATTTAGAAAAATGTAGAAATTAGAAAGAGATGAAATGAAGTGAGGTATATAGATGTAAACTCCTTAAGATAGATTTTAGCTCCTGCAATACTGATTCTGACAAGATCAAAAGGACGTACGTCTCCCAAGATATAACATTTATTCCAAAATTAATATAACACATTATTAATTACTCCGACATTTGAAAACTTGACTGTACTCTTTTAGACCAGATGATATCGAATACTAAAATATCGAACCTGAATGTCGAAAATAATTTAAAAATTATTTTGATATAAAATGAAGAATAAGAAATTAGCAATCAATTTAATTAAATTGATTTGGAGTGAAGCAAATAGAAGAAAATGAATTCAATTTATAGATTCAATGTGTCTATTCCAAATAAGTGCACTTTTTGGCATAAATTAATATGGATCATTAAATCACACATTTTTAGATTGGAACATGATTGATGGTCGAGATTGCACCCTTTTATCAAGGTTCATGACTTTTCATTATACATCTCCTTGAATTTTCACACCCAATTCGAAAAATTACTCGTGAATATGCACCATTTGCATTTGAAAAGTCACGACTAGTTATCACACCAATTGAAGACTTTTCTAATTCACAAAATCATTAAATTGTATATATTAAAACCATTAAATTCTAACAATTACACAATCTTGAACCCACGAAAAAACATATTTTGTTTTTAAATTTTTAATCCACAAGTGCATAATAGATTATATTTAGTGCTATGCTCTCCACTTTTTAGGTAACATGATTTTGGATCTCAACTTTCAAAAGTAAAATTTTGGGCCCGCAACCTTTTTAAATATGTGAATTTTGATTCTTATTTGACGAAAAATGTCGATCTAGACATAGTTTGAAGATTTTAACAAGTTCTTATGTATCTCGGTAGCTCAAGTTCTTAGATATAGACAAGTCATAAAAACATAAAGAAATATCCAAAATATAGAAATGTAACAACAAAAGCTATGACTACAGCTCTAGAGAAGGCGGTGAAGGAAAGTAGCAAAGAAGTGAGCGTAGAAGGTATTCTGTTGAGCATACATCGCCGCTTGTTGCGCTTGAATGGCATCTTGTTGGACTTGTATGGCAGCGTACTGAACCTGTAACTGACGATGTAAGGAAATCAATGCGTTCATTTAGAAGATTATAGTGATCATCTGTAAATGTGAACCCTCCACCCGAAAAATGAGGAACACTAGATGCAGGAATATCATGGGGGAGGGGGAGGGGGAGGGGGAGGGGTTCGGAACTTGCGGTATATCATCAGCATCATCATCCTCACCACCCTCAAACGGTCGAGTCGATGGACCTGAGGTGGGGTCGAACCCTTTTGTGTGCTACCCACTGACCATATTCTTTTACTATTTTCATTCGCTTAAGGGTTTGGATATTGATTGTGTCGATAGGGAGAAGTTTAACAAAAGTCTCATCATTAAGCGGAATGTCAAAATGTTTGAAAAAATTTATAAGAAGCATTCCATAAGGTAAAGCTTTAATATGATGCATGGAAAGAACAAGTTTCATGAGGTCTAATGCAATAGTCGAAAAATGTAATTTTTGCCCGACAAGAAAGGAATTGAGAATGAAAAGATAAAAAAAGTTCACTTCATCTCGATGACCTTTTCGAGGAAGAATGACATGTGCAATGATATTTTTCTAAAACTTCACATGGAAGAGTTAATTGGTTTGCATTAAGTTTTGTGATATTTTCAAAATTCTTCTAGGTGACCCGACATGCCTTAAAAAGGGTCATAACGTTCGATAGCGGGATGAGTTTTATGAAGAAAAATTTGAATTTCACACATCTTAAGCTCGAGAATATCACGAATGAAAGCTTTATGGATGGTAATATGAACACTTTTAAGTAAACAAGATATCCAATCGGAACGAGGAGTAATGACCATGTTTTTATAGAATTCTTTCATAAGACGTGGATAGACATGTTCTTCTAGTGTAGCAATAGATACAGATCCCATATTTTCAAAATACTCCTCTATATGAAATACGGGTGCTTAAATAGTAAAACAACAAAGTCAACATTTTCACTAATTAAAATTGGGGATTTTTCAAAAGGGTTGGCCGACACCTCGGGTTCCATGTTGAATTCTTTGTCGGATGAAGGTAGTGGAGACCGTCTCACAGTGCTCTTAAGTCTTTTACCAGCTCTTTTGGACCCTGACATTGTAGAAAATTGATGAGGTATGAAAAAAATTGAAGAAGAAGAAAAAGGAAGGATAGAACTAGGGTTTCAAATTTTTGGGAATTTTGGAATCTAGTGGATGAAAGTTTAAATTTTTGAAGAATTTGAAGTCTAGAGGTAATGGGTTTTTGATTTTGAGGGGTAATTGATGATTTGAGTGGGAAGAATGAAGAGTGTAGAGGAGATTTATGGAGA
The DNA here is from genome assembly GCA_035079005.1 of Fraxinus americana. Lineage (NCBI taxonomy): Eukaryota > Viridiplantae > Streptophyta > Magnoliopsida > Lamiales > Oleaceae > Fraxinus > Fraxinus americana. Next base: position 20,690,909 of record CM068716.1, read on the forward strand.
GAAATATGAGAAGAATTTAAGAATATGGAGGACAAAAAAGGCTGTAATGTGATTTAAGAATTTGAATTCTCATTGAACCGGACATTTGATTCGCTACCCGAACGTCCAGATAGACAAAGTGTTCTTGCTTCTGTCAAATCGAATACGGTGTCCGGACAGTCCGACTGACTTGTCTGGATACCCTTTTCTTAAATACAAAATACATAATCCCACACATAGAAATAATGTATGAGTTAAGTACTTCAGATTCATCAATGATACCTAAGCATCGTCGAATATGCAAGAATCGATCAAGTTCAAGAGGTTTAGTGAAGATATCAGTCAATTGATTTTTCATGTTCACAAATTCTAACACAATATCTCCATTTTGTACGTGATCTCTTAGGAAGTGATGTCTAATTTCAATGTGTTTCATTCTAGAGTGCAAGATGAGATTTTTAGACAAATTTATGGCACTAGTGTTATCACACATGATGGGTATATGATCAAATGACAGGTGATAATTACTAAGAGTTTGCTTCATCAATAACACTTGGGTACAACAACTAGCGGCTGAGATGTATTTGGCTTCGGCAGTTGATAACGCAACGGAATTTTGTTTCTTACTAAACCACAACACAAGTGCAAAGACTAGAAGAATGACAAGTTTCACTAGTGCTTTTACGATCAACTATGCAACCAGCCCAATCGACATCCGAATGGCTAAGAAGATCAATATGAGTGCCCTTTGGATACCAAAGCCATAAGGTTCTGGTGCCACTAAGATATCTAAAAATTTGTTTTACGACACTAAGATGAGATTATTTAGGATTTGATTGAAATCTTGCACATAAACATACACTAAACATAATATCGGGTCTAGTAATGGTTAAGTAGAGAAGGGATCCGATCATACTTCGATATTTTGTGACATCAACGGAAGAACCTTAATAGTCTTTATCCAATTTTACGGATGAACTCATGGGAGTGTTCATAGGCTCCATGTCATCCATTTCGAACCTCTTGAGCATATCCAATATATACTTATTTTGATTGATGAATATACCATTTCTAGTTTGCTTAATTTGGAGACCAAGGAAGAATTTGAGATCTCCCATCATTTTCATTTCAAATTCCATGCTCATGCATTTTGAGAATTTTTCACAAAGATGGATATTAGTTGCACCAAATATAATATCATCAACATAAATTTAAACAATAATCATATCATTGTTTTGAGTTTTGATAAAATGATAGTATTTGGTTTACCTAAACCTATTGAAAACGTATTTGAAATTAGAAATTTATTCAATCTTTCATACCAAGCTCTAGGAGCTTGTTTTAAACTTTAAAGAGCCTTTCTAAGTTTGAAAACATAGTCCAGATACTTGGTGATCTTTAAAGCAAGGTGGTTGCTCGACAAAAACTTCTTCTTGAATAAAACCATTTAGAAATGCACTTTTGACATTCATTTGATAAAAAGCAAATCCTTTTTAATAAGCAAGAAGCATGCGAATGGATTTTAATATAGCAATAGGTGCAAAGGTTTCCTCAAAATCAATACCTTCTCCTTGATTGTAACCTTGGGCCACTAATCTAACCTTTTTACGCACAATATTCCCATTTTCATCTTGTTTATTTCTAAAGACCCATTTTGTACCGATGACAGTTTGATCATTTGGTCTAGTGACTAAATCCTAAACATAATTCCTTTCAAATTGATTTAGTTCTTCTTGTATAGCTACGATTCAAAACTCATCAAACTTGGCTTCCTTGATATTTTTGGTTCAATTTATGAGATGAAAGCATAACTATTTAGGTGATTCCTAGTAGAAGCTCTAGTAGTAATACCTTTGGATGAATCACCAATAATATGTTCTTTTGGATGATAAGAGACATACATCCATTCTTTTGGTAGAGTGAGATCATTTGATGCGGTAGGTTCTACTTCGCTTTGTTGAACATTTGCTTCTCCCTTATGTTCCTCTTTTGGATCATCCTTGCTTCGGTCTTGAATATCCATTTGATCAAAAGGAGTTTCCAATCTTACATCATTAGTTATACCTTTCTCACGACAAGATGATTAGTTTCATAAAAAATAACATGCATAGATTCTTCAACGACTTGAGTTCCTTTGTTGAAAACTCTATAATCTTTGCTAGTCGATGAGTCCTAAAAAGATTCCAATATTGGATTTTGAATCAAATTTTTCCAAATTTTCTTTTGTGTTTAAAATAAAGCATTTACAACCAAAAACTTTGGAATAGTCGATATTTGGAATCCTATTTGTCCAACGCTCATATAGAGTTTTAGTTTTCATTCGACTAACTAAAACTCTATTTACTATATAGCAAGCGGTGTTGACGACTTCGGCCCAAAAGTATTTTGGCATGTTATTTTCATTTAGCTTGGTCCTAGTCATTTCTTGTAATGTTCACATTCTTTCTTTTTACTACACCATTTTGTTTAGGAGTTCTAGGAGTCGACAAGTTATGTTCATATCCATTTTCATTGCAAACATTATCAAAAGCAAGTTTATCAAATTTTCCACCATGATCACTTATAATAGTTGTAATAGAGTATCCTTTTTCACATTGAGCATTTTTGCAAAAAGTGTTTGAAAGTATTCAAAGCTTCATCTTTGAGGTTTAGGAATAGAACCTAAGTGAATTTAGAGAAGTCGTCGACAATGACGAAGGCATAATGTTTTTCATCCAAACTAGTGATTCTAGAAGTTCCAAAAAGATCTGTAAGGAGTAGTTGAAGTGGTTTTGTAGCCGAAGAATATAATTTAGGTTTAAATGAGCTTTTTACTTGTTTACCAAATTGACAATTATCACAAATTGTATCTTTATCAAACTTTAAATTTGGTAGACCTTTGACAAAATAATTTCTGAATTTTTTTAAAGAAGATCCATGCTCACATGGTCTAAACTCCTATAAACCAAGTATCCCATTTTAAACTCGATAAGTATTTTTCATCACTTTCAAATTCGATATTTATAATATACACATCTTCGCTACGGCTTCCTATAAACATTATCTCTTTCGATGTAGCGTCCTTAATAAAGCATTTAGAAAAATCGAATTTAATATGATAATCTTTATCACATAATTGACTAATACTAAGCAAATTATATTTGAGATTATCTATCAATAACACGTTTTCAATAGAAGGAGAAAAATCATTACCAATGTTTCCGATTCCAATAATTTTTCCTTTTGCACTATCCCCGAATGTGACATAACCTCCATCCTTTACTTTGAAATTTGATAGTAACGTTCTATCCCCGGTCACGTGTCTTGAGCATCCGCTATCAAGAACCATTTTCTCTTAATCTTCTTTGGTTCCTACAAAAATAATTCAACTTTTTTTTTTTTTTTAGTACCCATACAAGTTTGCGTCCTTGGTAGTTAGTTTTAGTGGATTCTCAAATCCACTGATTCTTGCTTTCAAAGTGTAGCCTCCTTTTGGATAGATAATTATATGCACTATGTCCATCTTTATTAGAAAAGCTTCAAGTAGTTTTTGAAGAAGGAGTGTTTGAAGTTTTGATAAATAGATGTTTTTAAAGATTTTTGTTTTAAGGATGCTTTATATATCCAATTCCTCCTTTATGAAAAATACACTTTTGATCACTAAGCATTAAATCAAAAATCTTCTTAACTTGATTTAATTTATAAATAATTTTAATTAAGTCTTCAACTTTTCTTTAAAGGAAGAATTTTCTTTAATCAATAAGTTATAGTCAATATTTTCCTTTTGAGTTTCTAAAATTTTCTTCATTTCAGTTTTCAATAAGTAGTGCTTCTTTTAAGAATGTAGGATTTAGAGCAAGTTTTTCATATTCCTCAAGAATTTCATCATATGAGGTAGATAAATTATCATATGAACATTTTTCAATAGATTTTACCTCATCTTCAATTGCCATGAAGCACATGTTAGCGATTTCTTCTTAACTATCATTTCCATCACGATCATCATCGTCGCTTTGATCCCATGTTGCTTGAAGTGTCTTTTTCTTGATGTTTCTCCTCTTGTTTGGGCACTCGGTTATCTTGTGATCGGATTTGTGGCAATTATAGTAAATGATTTTCTTGCTCATTTCTTCACCATTTTCTTCATTCTTTTGGAATCTCCGATTATTTCAAAAACCTCTCCATTTTTTGACAAGAAAGATTGGATCATCGAGCTCTTCATCACTCATATTTTCGCTTGTAGTTCCTTTACCGATTACCAATTTAAGAGCAATTTGGCGCTTAGGAGACTCATTTGATTTTTCTTTGCTTTTCCTCATTTTCTCCTTAGTTTCGACGTTGTTGAGCTAATATGTCATCAAGGTGTCGTAAAATTCTTTCAAAGGTTATGATTTGATATCTTTTGTATTTTCTATCAACATTCTTAATGAGCTACATTCCTCCGATAGTGACTTGAGCACTTTACTTACAAGTGTACCGTTAGTAAATTTTCGATCAAACCCTTTGAGGCCATTAACAATATCCGTGAAGCAAGTAATTATGTTAACAATTGGTTCATCTTGTTTCATGAAAAAAATTTCAAATTCGTTAACCAAGAGATTAATTTTAGTTTCCTTTACTTTACTAGTTCCAATATGAGTAACTTCCAATGCATGCCAAATGTTATACGTGGGGAATCACACTTACTAATACAATTAAATTCATTTTTATCTAAAGCACAATAAAGTAGATTTTTGGCTTTAGTATTCAAGGATAATTTTCTTTTATCATCTTCATCATATTCCTCTCTAGATTTTGGAATGATTTGATCGGGTTGGCCATCAATTTTAATAGTCTTTGTAGGCACATAACGATGTGAACCCCGTAGCAACGGTGACTACGAAACCCACAACTAGATTGATGCGGAACCCAAGAACGCCAATTAAACCCGGTTTTGGATTTGAACCCAACAAGGTAAAACAAAAAACCCAACGACAACAACGATGCGTTGAACCCCTTGATTACACAATGAAGAACCCATGATCCGATGTTTGAACGCCACAAGATTTAGATCTTGATAAGTTTGATTGATTGTTTAATGAAGAACAATGAAAGCAATAGCCTCTCAATTAATAATTTGTCAAAAGTCCAAATACAATGAAAGGTTTTGGTATTTATACCAAACCCTAGAAACTAGGTAAAAACATGCATAATCTGAGAAATAAGGCAGGAGATTGACTAAACATAGAATTCTAGTAAAATAAGAAAATTCGCGAAAAAATAAAATTTCTCCCCGGATGCGGCAGTTGTGCTTCTTTTGGGGGCAAGGGTGCTCCCAGTTGGGCGCGGGGGATGCCACTACCGCGGATTAACTTTGGCTTCCAGGTTCAGCTACTTGAATCAAGCTCATCCATCTCAAATTCTGGCCTCGACCCCAACATGGAACTTGCTCCAATCTTCGTTACGATCGCCATATCGTCAACCGTAACTTGAACAAGCAATGCCATCGAAGCTTTCACCTGCTTTGCCCTTGATCAAGTCATCGGTCCTTCTTGCATTAGCAATGGATCCTTCCCCGGACTTGCCCTCATCTCGATGGCACCTTGGATCATATCATCCCCTCCCTCTTCGAAAAGATTCGCCCTCGAATCTGCAACTGTATCAAACAGCGATAGATCAGCAACATTAAATGTAGCTGAAACATTATACTTACCTGGGAGATATACTTTGTAGGCATTATCATTGATCCTCTCGATGACTTGGAATTGGCCATCCTCACGCGGTTGCAACTTGGACTCCCTCTAATCTGAAAAGCGCTCCTTCCTGAAATGCACCCAAACCCAGTCTCCTGGTTCAAATGTCACGCGCTTTCTACCTTTGTTTTCATTGCTATAAGCTTACTCTTCTCCTCAATTTACATCCTGACCTTCTCATGCAGTGACTTCACCAACTCAGCTTTTCGCTTACCATCCAAGCTACCTCGTTCATTTATAGGCAAAGACAACAAATCCAAAGGTGTTAGTGGATTAAACCCATAAACAACTTCAAACGGTGAAAACAAAGTAGTAGAGTGTACTCTATTATAAGCAAATTCAATAAAAGGTAAACACTCCTCCCAACTTTTCAAGTTCTTATTGATTACCATACGAAGCAATTGAGTCATGGTTCTATTAACTACTTCAGTTTGCCCATCGGTTTGTGGATGACAAGTGGTAGAAAACAACAATTTAGTGCCTAACTTATTCCACAAAACACGCCAAAAATGACTCAAAAACTTAACATCTCGATCTGACACTATGCTCCTAGGGACCCCATGCAAACGTACTATCTCCCTAAAGAACAAATCTGCAATATTGGTGGCATCATCGATTTTGTGACATGGTATAAAGTGCGTCATTTTACTAAACCTATCCACCACAACAAATATTGAATCTCGACCCCTTTTTGTCCTAGGTAAACCCAACACAAAATCCATTGAAATATCCACCCAAGGTTCACTAGGTGTAGGCAAAGGAGTATACAACCCATGAGGCAAAACTTTAGACTTAGCCTGTTTACAAGTTATCCATTTTCCACAAATGTGTTCTACATCACTTTTCATTTTAAGCCAATAAAAATGTTCTCCTATCATGTCTAAAGTCTTTTGTACCCCAAAATGACCCATTAAACTCCCACCGTGTGCTTCCCTTACCAACAATTCATGAATAGAGCAATTTGGAATACACAACTTATTTTCCCTAAATAAATACCCCTCATCCTTATAAAATTTATCGATAGCCCTCTTATTGCATGACTCATACATGCTAGAGAAATCAAGATCACTCACATACATGCCTTTAATGTGTTCAAAACCAAGTAAATGTGCACTTAAAGAATTTAGAAGCACGTACCTTCGAGATAACGCATCCACAACCACATTTTCCTTACCTTGTTTATACCGGAACGTAGGGAAATGACTCTATAAATTCCATCCACCTCATGTGACTTTTGTTCAACTTACCTTGACCCCGCAAGTGCTTTAATGACTCGTGATCGGTGTGTATCACGAACTCCTTAGGCCACAAGTGGTGCTGCCAAGTCTCCAATGCTCGAACAATCGAGTAGAACTCTTTGTAGTATGTAGGATAGTTCAAAGCAGCCCCATGCAGCTTTTCAGTGAAGTATGCTATAGGCCTCAACACTGCTCCAATACCTATTCTTGATGCATCACACTCAATCTCGAATGTTTTGTCAAAGTTAGGTAATGCCAACACGGGTGCCTTACATAATCTATCCTTGATAGTATTAAATACATGTTCTTGTGCATCACCCCAATGAAAACCTACACTCTTCGTAATAATTTCGGTGAGTGGTGTAGTGATTGTGCTAAAATCCTTTACAAACCGCCTATAAAAACTAGTCAGTCCATGGAAACTTCTAATTTCAGTTATGCTCATAGGTGTTGGCCAATCTTTTATAGTTTTAATTTTTTCTTCATCCATTTCTACCCCATTAGCCCCAACCACAAATCCTAAAAAGACAACATTTTCCATGCAAAAAGTACACTTTTTAAAATTAGCATACAGTTGTTCTTTCCTTAGCACTACAAGCACACAACTTAAATGTTCCAAATGTTCATCTAGGGTCTTGCTATAGATTAAGATGTCATCAAAATAAACCATAACAAATTTTCCTATGAAACCACGCAAACATGGTTCATCAATAGCATAAAGGTGCTTGGTGCATTAGTGAGATCAAATGGCATGACCAACCACTCATACAACCCATATTTAGTTTTAAATGCCATTTTCCATTCATTACCCTCCCGCGTACGAATCTGATGGTACCCACTTTTAAGGTCAATCTCACTAAAAATACGAGCACCATGCAGCTCATCTAGCATATCATATAGCCTAGGTATAGGGTGACAATATTTTACCATTATATTGTTGATAGCCTTGCAGTCCACATACATCCTCCAAGTTCCGTCCTTCTTTGGCACCAATAGGACAAGCAGGCACATGGGCTCATGCTCTCCTTCACATAACCTTTGCTCATCAACTCCTCCACTTGGGGGATTGCTTCGGTAAGCTGGACGGTTTGGAAGGACAGCTCCAGGTATGAAATCAATTTGGTGCTCAATACCTCGAATTGGTGGTGGTCGACTTGGCATGTCCTCTAGAAACACACCTTCGAATTCCTGCAACAAAGACTTAATCAAACTAGGGAGGGGTGTGTGAGATTCCTCAAAGTTTAGGAAGGACTCCTTGTATACCAACAACATCATTTGTCTTTTATCAACCATAGCCTTTTTCAGTTTACTCTCCTTTGCAAAGAAGTTCTCTTTTGGCTTTTTTCTCCTCTCGACTGACTCTTTTTCTCTCATCTTTGTGGCATCTCTCTCATTTTCCCCTCATCCACCTCTCTATTTTCTCTCTTACTCATTAGCTCACTGTTTTCTCTCTTTTCACGTGGCCTCTCTCTCTCTTCCCCTCTCTCGGCCACCTCACCATTTCCTCTCATTTTTCCAAACTCTCTTTCTCTTCTCTCTTCCTCACTCCTCAATTTAACTTGGTCTTCATAAACTTGTGCCGGTGTTAATGGTGTAAGAGAAATAGACCTTCCCTCCTTGACAAAGCTATATTGGTTCCTATACTCATCATGTGTAACTCTCCTATCATACTGCCATGGTCTTCCCAACAAAATGTGACCCGCTTGCATAGGCACCACATCACATACAACCTTGTGACTATAACTCGCAATTGTTATTCACCCTAACTTCTCCACTCTCATTCAACCATTGTAATTTATAAAGTCTAGGGTGTTTAAACAATACTAAACCCAATTTCTCAATGAAGGTTGTGCTAGCTACATTTGTGCAACTCCCACCATCTATGATTAAACTACATACCTTATTGTGGACATGGCACCGGGTGTGGAATATGTTTTCCCGCTGCTGCTCCGTATCATCCGCCTTAACTTGAGTGTTAAGAGCCATCATTGTGACCAGCAGTTCCCCAACGGCAAATTCCACCTTCTCCTCTTCATCAACATCCTCTAACGCTTGTATGTCTTCATATTCTCCTTCACTCTCACTCACCACCGTACCGTCATCCCGTAGAATCATTACCCTTTTGTTAGGACACTGAGAAGCGATGTTCCCCGTTCCTAAACACCGAAAACATTTTATATCCATTCTCCTTGGTTACTGTGACTCCATTTTGGGTACGATTTTCTGTCCTTCCTTTAGCTACTGCTTCATTCACCTTATTACCTTCCCACCGCGACTTTCAGTTTGGGTTAGATGAAGTGTTCACTGACTGCCTCGCAGTCCCCTTCCTCTTCAACTATCTTTCCACTTTCATGGCTACACGCAACATATCTTCCACCTCCACATAATGCTGTAACTCCACCACATTAGCTATCTCCCTCTTCAAACCATTCAAGAACCTAGCCATGGTAGCTTCTCGATCTTTCTCTACATTTACCCTAATCATCAAGATCTCCATCTCCTTATGATAATCTTCTACACTCTTCGACCCCGATACAAACTCTGTAGTTTTTGATTGAACTCCCTATAGTAATGACCATGTACAAATTGTTTTTTTCATGACCGCCTTCAATTCATCCCAAGTATTTATATGTCTCTCCCGATTCCGATGCCATGAAGTAACCACTTGATCCCACCAAGGGATGGCATAATCAGTGAATTCCAACACTCCAATCTTCACCTTTGTATCCTCCGAATAGCTATGGCAATCAAAAATCAACTCCACCTTTTTCCCCATTCTAAATATGTCCGGGATCACTCCTACCCTTAAATTGTGGAATTGTCATTTTTACATGACCCAAATTACCATCAGTTTCACCTCCATGATTATTTCTAACAAGTCGTTGAAACCTATCGCCTCTATGCGTCCTTCGTTCCATGTCATCCCTTTTATACTCATCTTCAACTCATTCACTACCGATCTCATGTTCATCCATCCTAGGAACTTACCTACCCGCCCTCCTATCGTAAGGTACATCCGCTGGTTGTTCCCTACTAAGATTTACCATCGAAGCATTCAATTGCTCCATCATTGCTCCCGTATCCATCAACAACCGTTCAAACCTATCCATCCTATCATCCTAGAAATTGGTCTGATTACCGTTCCTACTGGAATTTGAGCCTTTCATGTCTGACATTCTCTTAATTTCTACCTCAAGCTCACTTGGAATCGCTCAATTGGCTTTTATCCTCTAATAATCTCATCCTTTGCCTTTTACCTTTCACTGCTTTCAATAAGTGCTTCCAAAGACAACAATGAACACACCAGATCAAACTTGTGACTTAAAAATCCGAATATGTGGATGATTGTGACTCAAGAGGAATATAGAAATTTTGGAATGACAATTGAAAGAACACAAGAGATTCAACTATAATCTTGAGTCAAAGTGGAGTGGATGACAAGAACAAATTGATGATCTGAAGTTGTAGAATGTTGGTAGTAATTCAATCAAACAAAACTAACAAAAAATATTTCTCTTCTGTACGGATGAACAGTACTGTATGTGAACAATATTTTTTTTTACGGATGAACAGAAATCGCGGTGAACAGTAACCTTTTTTTTTAACACAATATTATACTACCAACAAGGAAATTACGGATCTAGGAACTGAAAACGAAGAAAGACTCAAGAAGATGAAGAAACTAAGGAAGAAAAAATGGAATTAGATGACTCAACAAAGAAAATAAAGGATATAACTTGATGAAATTGGAGTCAAATATCTGATACCAACTAATGCGAACTCCGTAGCAACGGTGACTACGAAACCTACAACTAGATTGATGCGGAACCTAAGAACGCCAATTAAACCCGATTTTGAATTTGAACCCAACATGATGAAACAAAAAATCCAATGATAACAACGATACGTTGAACCCCTTGATTACACAATGAAGAACCCATGATCCGATGTTTGAACGCCACAAGTTTTAGATCTTGATAAGTTCGATCGAATGTTCAATGAAGAACAAGGAAAGCAATAGCCTCTCAATTAATCATTTGTCAAAAGTCCAAATACAATGAAAGTTTTTGACATTTATACCAAACCCTAGAAATTAGGTAAAAACGTGCATAATCTCATAAATAAGATAGGAGATTGACTAAACATAGAATTCTAGTAAAATAAAAAAATTCGCGACAAAATAAAATGTCTCCCTGGATGCGGCACAACTGCGCTTCTTTTGGGCCCAGGGGCGCTCCCAGTTGGACGCGGGGGCGCAATACCCCCTGTAATATGCGGCTTCATTTGGGCCAGGGGAGGCCTAGGAATGGCGCGAGGGCGCCACTACCATGGATTAACTTTGGCTTCTAGGTTCAACTGCTTGAATCAAGCTCGTCCATCCCGATCTCGTCCTCGATCCCAACATTGAACTTGCTCCAATCTTCATCACGATCGCCATATCGTCAACCGTAGCTTGAACAAGCAATGCCATTGCTTCTTTCACCTGCTTTGCCCTCGATCGAGTCATCGATCCTTCCCCGGACTTGCCCTCATCCCGATGGCACCTTGGATCTTATCACATAAGGACCATATTCAATAACTTCCCATATATTATAGTCTATCGATTGAATGTATATCATCCTAGTTTTCCAATAACTATGTTGCGTGTCGTCAAAGAAATGAGGATGATTAGTAGAATGACCCTCAAGATTTTGAAGATTGTATTTAGCCATTGCTCAAGATTGTAGAATCTTAATTTTAAAAATCACCACCTCGCTTTAATACCAATTGATAGCACAAGAATGGCTAACCAAGAAGGTGTGAATTGGTTATTAAATTTTTTTGAAGAATTAATATAAATTCAAGCAAGTAAGGCTAAACAGATCAAATCAAATAATAAGCACAAATGTAAATGCGATAAGTAAAATGGAGAGATGATGCAAACGATATAATTGTAAAGGTTTAATCCAAAGCAACGATCTACGTCCTCCATTACCAAGTTCTCCTGCACGAGCAAGGCCTTTTCACTATGTTGATTGACTTGTGGTACAATCCAACCTTTTATAATGATTTCGGTGACTTACAAATAAGGAGCACCGATCCTTACACAATGTTGAGCTTTACGGGACCTCAACATGACCCATAAATTTAAATGAAAGTAAATTTTACAATTTGAAACTTCTCTATTAACAAATGATATGATTAAATTAAGTACCAAGAGAGAAATATGCTAACACTTTAATTTATAGCAATAAATGAAGTTCAAGTGTTAGGTGAGAAAAACTTTGATGATTAGAATGATTTTCAAAAGTTAATTCAATCAAAAAATTCAAAGTAAATGATTTCATAAAGATAAATCAATATAGTTTTGCTCAAGAATATCTCACATAAATGTTCTTACAAGTGTTGCATTAAATGTAAAGTGAAATGGTATTTATAACAGTCAAAAGCACCAAAATTTCTAACCAACCAGACTACCTATCTGAACGTCCGCTTCCTAAACCGGACAACCAAATTAGCCGTTGTGCGTCAGAATTCAGAACGGTTAAAAATTTGATCGTTGGACGAGCCGGACGTCCTCTTGGACAAATTTCTTCCCAGATTTTTCTTTCTTGATTTATTTTGAAAAATGTAGGCTTTTGAAAGATATTTTCACTGAATTTTTCAAGATAAGTGATACTTCTAAAAAATTTTAAAATCAAGTGGAAATTTTTATCTTTTTGAAAAATAATTTTTATGTAGGCGTTTGAGTGATTTATCTTGTGCATAAAAATTCAACATTTGAGCTTCTAGTAATTCATTGCTAAGAATTAAAGCATTTTACTTTTACATATAAATCCAAATAATCTAAGTGTAATATCTTCAATGAATACTCGATTCGACGTGAATGCTTTATTTGTTATTGTCTTTGATTGATTCAACGTGAACGCTCGACTTCCATCTAGATTTTCTTTGATCGAACATTGTGAGTCTTTTGGTAGCAATCTTTTTTTCTTCAATTGATCAATTTGACCACAATAACTATGAATACTTGAATTCAATTGTTAGAGATAAAACAATTTGTTTTTTATAATCAAAACATGAGATCAACCATATGTCAATATGAGCGCTGACATGCACGATGCTGAGTCGATGAGCACCACTGATTACGACGATGCTCGGCCCATTGTTTCACCGAATTGTATGTGACAATGCTGGTGTTTAGAGAGAGGATAGAGAGAGAATCATGAAGATAGAGAGAGAAGAGATGGGATAGAGAGAAAATTTAACAATAATAATAATAATAATAATAATAATAATAATAATAATAATAATAATAATAATAATAATAAATTATTATTATTATTATTATTATTATTATTATTATTATTATTATTATTATTATTATTATTATTATTATTATTATTATTATTAAAAAAGGAAATTATGACCAGGATTTCTAATGATCAATTTTTAAACTTGTTTTTTGAATTTGAAAGTTGAAATCCATGTATGTGTGTAATTTCCACCATTTACAGTCTAAACAAGTGTCCTTATTAGAAATGAAGTTGGACTTCCTTTTGTCAGATTATGTTATTCTCTATTTCAATATTGAATAGATGATTTCTTTATATTGGTGGGCTCTTAAGTTGCTTGAATTTCATGATACTGAATGAGATGATTAAGCTTAATCCAACAAGCTATTAGTTGAAAGTAGAATGTCCCATAAGCATTTTCGTCCATTTAGCATTATTGCAGACCATAGTACTTCGATAGAGAGTTCAAGGAATTATTATAGAAAATCCATTTAGAGAAGAATGGTATTTAAAAGAATAGAGATTATCTTAGTGGTAATACAATTTTAGCACCAACTCCAATTATGGTTGTTTGGCTAGGTCCTAGAAGAGAGAATGAAGAAAGAAGGGTTGAGGGATTAGGTTACGATATAGCTAGGGGGTTTTAATGTTATAAATAAAGCGATACCAGTTTGCTTCGATACAAGTTTGTTATGAATAAAGCAAAATATATGTACAAGATGAAATAAATCAATTAATCAAGAACAACGAGATCTTATGTAGAATCCTAAGATGGGAAAAACCATAGGTAGAGGAGGAGAATTTACTAGATCAAAATCAATGGATGATCGTTACAAAATTTGACGTTCTCAAACAAATCTAATGTTTTCTAATGGTATGAAAAGCCACAACTCGTGGAGTATATATACAACCCTAATTATAGTGTTTTAGATGGAATAAGCATCTTAAAATTCGTCAACATCGTAAAAACAGTCGAGGCCGAATGTCATCGACGTGAACAGTGCCTCTGGCGCTCGAGCGCCAAGCTTGCATGTGGTGAGCGCCAGTCTCCCTATTCTGAACCCTCGAGCAAGAGATGAGTGTGGAGCAAGCCAAAATGCAGTGACTTCTTCTTCTTGGTTCATCTTTAGACTTCTTCAACTCCTATTCGACCAAACCACCTATTCCAACAAAATTTGGATCACACTTCAAAAAAATTTCACCTTGACTTCCAATGCAAGGAATTCAACAAGCAATTATCCACCTCTTCCACACATACAAAGTCCAAACCATGCTCAAACTTGGCCACATAGAATGTTTTTATCAACATATAAGTGGGATTCTCCTTGGTATCAACCTTGCTCAATACAATATCACCAAAGCAATCACCTTACGCACAAAATGATACCTCATATGAATGTGCTTTGTCCTCTCGTGAAACACTGATCATTTGTCAGAAAAAATCTACTTTGATTATCGAAAGACTGTAGACATTTGTAAGTTTTCACTGATTTGACCAAATAATCCCCTCAACCACATGGCTTTCTTACAAGCCTATATAATAGCCATGTACTCTGCCTCTGTAGTAGACAATGCTACTATATTCTATAAAGTAGCCTTCCAACTGATAGCACAACCACCAATGGTAAAAAGGTACCCTGTAAGAGATCTTTTATCAAAATCTTCTACAAAATCTGAATCAACATACCAAATGACTCTCTTTGTACTTCTCCCAAAATGTAAACAAGCATTAATAGAGCCATGCACGTATCTAAAAATTCACTGCACTGCTTTCCTATGTTCCTTGCCAAAATTTGTTATGTATTTTCTAACTGTACTGACTATATATACTAAATTTGGGCTTGTACAAATCATAACATACATAAACAATCCACTGCACTCGAATAAAGAACCGTTAACATACAATCAGTGTGTTCATCTGACCGTGGACACAAAGCAGATGACAATTTAAAGTGGGCAGCCAAATGAGTACTAACAACCTTTGCATTCAACACATTTAACCTGTAGAGTACTTTCTCAATGTACCATTTCTGACACAAATATAATTTGTCAGCTTTCCTATCTGTCAAGATCTTCACTCCAAGGATATTCTTTGCTGCTCCAAAATTCTTTACATAGGCTCTTCATTGAGTTGAACTTTCACTTTTCTTACTTCTGCTCTATCCTTGGTAGCTATCAACATATCATCAACATACTACTGTAGATATATAAATGAACCATCATCACCACACTTCCTAAAGTACATGTAACTATCATAATTTCTTTTTTAAAGTTATGAGTAGTCATGAATGAGTCAAACCTTTTATACCATTATCTCAATGATTGCTCCAGGCCATAAAATGACTTCTTCAACAAACACATATAATCCTCTTTTCCTGTGACTACAAAACCCTCTAGCTATTTCATATAGATTTCTTCCTCAAGTTCTCCATGCAAGAATGCTGTCTTCACACCTAATTGCATAAGATCCAAATCAAGGTCAGTGGGCAAAGCTCTAATTGAGCTATGCTTTACAACTGGATAAAATTCATTTGTGAGTCTACACCTAGAATCTGATTGTAACCCGTAGCCATTAACTTTGCCTTTTACCTGGCTTCTTCAACTCCTAATGTACATTCATTCTTTTTGAACACCCACTAACAACGGACAACCTTCTTCTCCTTGGGTAAATTCACTAAGTCCTACGTGCCATTCTTATGAAGTGATTCCATCTTCTATTGTATAACAATCAATAATCCACCTGCCAGAATCATTGCAGCTCAATGCTTCTGTGTATATAGTGGGCTTTTAACTGGAATCAATATTTTCAGCCATATCCAATGCATAAGCTACCAAGTTAGCTTTTCCATAATTCTATGGAGATCTAATCTCTCGTGTAGGCCTGTCTTTAGAAATCAAATACTGTGGTACTGTTGGTGGTGGTGTCAAAGTGGTACTCTTATTCATTTTTGAACTGGACTAAGTTGAAGACTCTAGTTTATATCCCGAACCGATCTTAAACTCTACCCGAGTATCTGACTATTTCTGTTGATTTGTATTACCAGAATCTCTACGAGGTACTGTCAAGTCCCTTAAAATCCTTTCTAAGTTGCAGTAACTATTGAATTCATTCAAACAAGACTCCAATCCATTATCCGTGCAGAGATGTTTTACCTGCCTTCTAATCTGCTTCTTAATCATTGTCTTCTACTCCTTGAAGGTAGCAAACATATCACTTTTCTATTTCAAGAAAAAAATCCAGACGTTTCTAGATAAATCATCAATTATTCCCAACAAATAATATGAACCTCCTTTAGAAGGTACTTCATTAGTCCCAGAGATCAGATGGATAAAATCAAGTATTCCTCTTGTATTATGACTCACATTAATAAATCTCTCCTTCTTCTATTTTCCAAAAGCATAATGGTCACAAACTTTATTTCGCTACTACTTTGCCCATTAAGAAGTCCCCTTCTACTCAATTCAACCATTTCTTTCTCACTAATATACCTAAGCTGCATATGCCATAGTTTCGTAACTTTTTCATTTGACAAAGAAAACGTAGTGACAACTGAGTTCCCTATAACTATAGAACTCTGCAATACATATAATAGGGCTGAGCTTATCTATCATTTCGTTACAAAAAAGAACACATTTGGTAACCTTTAGAACCCCACTTTCACTAGTGTACCCTTTGAATTAAAGGGTATTCAAGGATATGAGATTATTCTTTAGGTCTGAAATATGCCTAAAATCAGTAAATGGCCTTATAGCCCTGTTAAACATTTTAATCTTAACTTATCAAATTTTAGCTATTTTACAAGGGCATCTTGAAACCATTTTATATGTTGTAAGCAAGTCCCTATCGAGACACATATAGAATATACAAGCTTAATCAAGAACCCAATCCACACAAGGTTTGGAATCACCATCAGAAAGCACTAGAAGCTCTCCTTCACTTTGATCATCTCAAACAACACTAGCTTTCCCTATATCCTCAAGTTGCTTTTCCTTCTCTTTTGCAGCAGCCATTCTATTTCTATTCTGCAATTTGTAACAGTTAGCTCTAATGCGCCCATTCCTCTTGCAAAAGTGACATACATTTTCTCTATGTCTAGAATTCGTCTTGCCTCTCATATTACCTCCAAGATTTCTATTTTTAATCCTTCTACGAAGAACTAGGCAATTTATCTAACCTTTTGATCCAACCACAAGATGCTTCATCTTCTTCTTTGATAGTAAATCATCATAGACCTTATCAATTGTGAGAATATCATGACTATAGAGAATAGTATCTCTAAAGTCACATACGATGATGGCAATGAACATAACAAAATTAATCCAATATCCTCCTCATTATATTTAACTTCCCTAGTCTCAAGATCATCTACAGTTTTTTAAAAACTGTTAAGTGATCCTCAATAGATGTACCTTCAGGCATGTGGAGAGATTACAAGCGCTGTTTGCTTTAAGTGTAACTTACTGATCAAACTCTGTCATACAAAGTTGCTCCAGTTTGAACCACAACACCCGATACATTTTTTCTCAAGAAGATCCGAAGAATCTGATTTGATAGATCGAGATGAATTTGTGAATTTCAATCTCTACGCTGCTTTTCCTCCCGAGTCTATGCAGAAGGCATTTTATCAAATCCTAATAGGGCATCATCTAAATCCATCTAAGCGAGCATGACTCGTATCTTCACACGCCATAGTAAAAACCTAGTGTTGCAATCTAAAAGTGGAATATCATATTTCATTGTTACCATGAGGAAGATCAACCTCGCTATGATACCAATTTGTTATAAATAAAGCGATACCAATTTGCTCTGATATCAGTTTATTATGAATAAAGCAAGATATATGTGCAAGATGAGATAAATCAAAAAATCAAGAATATCGAGATTTTACGTGAAACCAAGAGGGGAAAAACCACGGGCGGAGAAGGTGAATTTACTAGATCAAAGTTAATGGATTGTTGTTACAATATTTGATGCTCATAACCAAATCTAGTGTTTTCTAATCCTCTGAAAAGCCAACAAGCCATGGAGTATATATACAACCCTAATTATAGTGTTTTAGATGGAATGGGCATATTGAAATTCGTGAAAATCGCGAAATAAGCTGGGTTGGACGTTACTGATGCTCGAGCAGTGCCCTTGTTATTCCAGACCAGGAAAGCTTAAAAGAATTGATAGGTACTACTCTTACCAACAAGGTGCACCTTCTTTTCCGGAAGTCCATCGTTAGAAACTCTACAATTAAGCGTGCTTGACTTGGAGCAATTCTATGATGGGTGACCACCTGGGAAGTTTTCTTGGGGAGCGTGCGAGTGAGGATAAAACATGCTGAAAAGATCCATGTTGGTACAGTGGGGACAATACGTCATCAATCGGACGGTCGGGATAGTCCGTTAAGTAGGACTCGGGTCTTTACAAATGGTATCAGAGCCTGGTTACCAGCCGAAAATCGGGAACTAAGTGCTATGCGGGACAAAGTGCTACGCCATAGGGCATGAGCCACCTCTTGAACCCGTGAGAGCTACCTCTAAAATCCCAACCCCTGGCAATGGATCCTCAGACGGATAAAGCGCTACGAGGACGTCACGAGTCTAACGAGAGTGATTATAATACCCAGATCAAGAAAGCTTAAAAGATTTGATAGGTACAACTCATACCAATAAGGTGCACCTTCTTTTCCGGAAGTCTATTGTAGAAACTCTACAGTTAAGCATGCTTGGCTTGGAGTAATTTTATGATGGGTGACCCCCTGGAATGTTTTCTTGGGGAGCATGCAAATGAGGATAAACAATGCTGAAAAGACCCATGTTGGTATAGTGAGACAGTACGTCGTCGATCTAACGGTCGGGATAACCCGTTAAGTGGGACCCGGGTCGTTACAGCATTGACATCTAGCGAGCAGCACTTTTGGTGCTTGAGCACCAGAACTCACTATTCTGGGCGCTCGAGCGGGAAATGAGCATGGAACGAGCCAAAATATGGAGAATTCTTCTCATTAGTTCATCTTTGGACTTCTTCCAGACCTCTTCAACCAAATCACCAATACCCAACGGAATTTGAGTCACACTTCAACATTTAATACATTAATTTTCTCCATCGAAAATGTTGTGGATCGATGATGGGTGCTTTTAAAAGACCCGTGGACATTTAAAAAATAGCTTATCAGATTAGCCAAGTCGATCAAAGTTGGGGACATTGTAAACACTAACTTCTCTCATATCTCCTTTTGGGTTCAATTTCATAATGTTCCATTGGTGCTGATGCTAGAAGTTTAAGCTTGTGCGAGACAATAGGGAGTATCACAGAGTTGTGGAGTGGATTTGATTGGCAAATGCATGAGAATACATGTGCAAATGGACGTTACAAATGCACTTGCTCGAGGGATTAGGGTTTAAACCGATGAGGTTTAATTGTAACGCCCCAAAAATTTTATAGAATAAAATTCATTTGTTCTGTATGCTATATATTAATATTTTGAAAATTTGAAGGATTAAAGTAAAATATGTTTTAAATTCTTTTTATTTTGACAAAATAATTAGATTTTGATGGAGGAAAAATAAGTGTATCGATATTGGACTCTTTTTGTAGCTCATAATTAATTAGAAATCTTCAACACGAGAAAAAGGGTATTTTGAATTAGACTACACAAGTTAAGCCCGATTAAAAAAATAATAGGTTAACAGCGTTGGTGGGGGCTTGCAATCTTAATTAAGTAAAATACTTTTCCTCTTCTAATTCCTACCGCGAAACCAATAGTAGAATATACTACTAACCCTATCATTTGAACCCATTCTTATCACATTTGTGGTGGTAGTGGTACACGACTTTTATATTTTGCACCAAAACTCAATTTGTAAATATTTATTTTAACTATAAATACCTCATGAAGTCAAAATAAATTTTCACCACGGAATATATTTATTCATAGACATGGTCAGAGAGAGTCAAGGCAGAGAAAGAAAAGAAACATGGAAAAATGTGCATTATATTACAACCTTTCAATAAACTAGGTAAGATACTTTTGTGCAAGTGAATCATTTCCTTCTTCCTTTATATTCAGTAATTTATATATGAATTGCCAATGAACCTTCGGGTTCTTTATTAAGATATATGAAATCCTTCGAGAATTTTAAGATGACCTAAGATGGGTATGTCACTTGGTCATCGATATACTCCATAAGTGAAAAGTGATATGAATTATTTATTTTATTGTTATATAATCGGGTATGAAAACTGTACGTATCTTACTAGTATTTTTAAATACTCACTCTTATAAAAAAAATTTACAAGTTAGTTTAAGTCGATTGGAACTGTGACACGATGGTGATGCGGACTGTCAAGGGCATTTAAAGAAATAAAATCACTAGATTTTGTATCTTTAATTGATTAATTAGTTTCATTTATGTTTAATGACATGTTTATTTAAATAGTACTTGAGTACGTTTATTTTCGAACTATAAAATTTTATTGTTTAATTTAAGTTCATGGATAACCCATATATTTATTAAATAAATTATTTTTTTATAGTTCCGTATTTAATGCAAAGAAAAGGGAGTTTTTGGTAACACCCTAAGCTTTATTAAAAATTGGGGTGTTACAGTTTGGTATCAGAGCAAATGTCTTTCTTGTAAAATTAGTAATTTCAAAAAAATGGCCAATTTTTTTATTATATATATATAGTGTTCACGTGAGCATAACAGATTGTTCACGTGCACTGTTCAAGTGAACAATGCCGAACAGTGTGTGTCATTGCTGTGTCATTGTTCACACTATTATAAAAAAACATTACAGAGTTTCTTTTCTTTTGTCAAAGGATTTATATTAATATTTGTTTTAAATAATTAAATAATAGTTTTAAACTTGACGTCAAATTATGATTCTACATGTTTGTGTGTTTAGTTCACACCTTCGGGTGATATTTTAAATTTACCAATTAGAAAATTCATATTTAAGAGGTCTCAAGTTTGATTTATTGTTTTATTTTTCTTGATTTGCGTATTCGCAAGATTGAAGGGTTTTGTCAAAATGACCTAAACTGTCTAAGAAGAACTCGGAATTTAAGTGGTCCGCTTGTGCCCTCCCCCCCCCCCCCCCCCCTTGGGAAGCATTTTGGTTGCGCATTATTCAAATTAACAAGATAAAAAAATTCAAACCTTTCCAAATTTAATAATATTTATTTTTAGAAAATTCTATTTCGAGAAAATCTTATTTTAGAAGATTTCTAATAAAAAAAAGAGGGAGTTTATTTTCATAAACTTTAGGAGTTTAAGGATAATGTAAAATTTTTGAAGTTTTAAACTTACAATGTTATAAAGAATCATTGGCACGTTGCTATTCGACCACTCTCCAATTGATCCAGGTATGAAATGAAATATTAGTTTTCTAGCATGATTATGAGTTTCTTTGCTTCATGTTACGTACTGTTATAAGTATGTCAAAATCAAGTATCCAGAACTTTTCAACTAACTAAAGTAATTACGAGGACGAAATTCTTTTAATGGGAGAAAATTGTAATGCTCCGAAAATTTTATAAAATAAAATTTATTTGTTCTATATACTATATATTAATATCTTGAAAAGTTGAAGGATTAAAGTAAAATATGTTTTATAAATTCTTTTTATTTTGACCATATGATTAGATTTTGATAGAGAGAAAACAAGTATATTGACATTGGACTCTTTTTGTAGCTCGTAATTAATTATAAGCCTTCAACACGAGAAAATGTTATTTTGGATTACACTACATCAAGTTAAGTTTGAGTAAAAGAATAATTGGTTAACAGAGTTTGTGGGGGCTTACAATATTAATTAAGTAAAATTGTTTTCCTCTTTCAATTCCAACCACGCGATAATTTCATTTGATATGAAAGCAATAGTGTCATACAATTCAGATGTCACTTTTTGAAACTAAGTCCATGTTGGCCACATGTCCTATTTTTAATGGGATGATTGTCCTAGGAAACCAATAGTAGAATATACTACTAACTCTACCATTTGAACCCTTTCTTATCCAATTTGTGGTGCAATGGTATATGGTTTTTGTATTATTATTGCACCAAAACTCAATTTGTAAATATTTATTTTCACTATAAATACCCGATGAAGTCAAGAAAAATTTTCACCACTGAATATTTATTCATAGACACGGTCAGAGAGAGTTAAGGCAGAGAGAGAAAAAACATAGGAAAATGGTTTTCACGTGCATTATTTTACAACCTTTTAATAAACGAGGTAAGATACTTTTGTTCAAGTGATTTGTTTGCTTATACTTTTATAGTCAGTAATTTATACAAGAATTGTCAATAGATCTTCGGGTTCTTTATTAAGAGATATGAAATCCTTCGGGAATTTAAGATGACCAAAGATGGGTGTGTCGTTTCGTAATCGATATATTCTATAAGAAAAGTGTGATATGAAATGTCTATTTTATTGTTATATAATTGTGTGTGGAAATTGTACGTATCTTATTGGGTATTTTTAAGTACTCTCATAAAAAATTTTACAGGTTAGTTTGGGTCGATTAGAACTGTGACAGGATGGTGATGCGGACTGCTAGATGATTTGAAGAAATAAATTCACTATATTTTCTATCTTTAATTGATTAATTTTTTTCATTTATGTTCAATGACATATTTATTTAAATAGTACTTGAGTACGTTTATTTTCGAACCATAACATTTTAATGTTTAGTTTAAGTTCATGGATAACCCATATTTTTATTAAATAAATTATTTTTTTATCATTCCGTATTTAATATAAAGAAAAGTAAGTTTTTGGTAACACTATAAACTTTATGAAAATTTGGGGTGTTAAATTATTCATAAATTATGGTGATTTTTCTATCTAAAAGGTTGTCTATATTCTACTTCACCTATGGGATTACGGGGCACCAAGTTGGTGATTATGAGATAAAGGTAAAGGGAGGTGCATGCACTGGAATGAGGGTCAAGAAATTAGAGGTATTTCTCAAGGGCTTCATACCCTTATTCTTTGGGTTGAACCTCTCCATCGTTTCTGTATGAAAGACAATTTAGAAGATAATCTAAAGAAAGCTTTACCATAGAAAATTTAAATACATCGAAAATAGTTTCTTTATTGATAGATAGAAGCGGAAAATTACAACTGTCACTTTGGTGCCGAACACAAGTGAGTTTGACAAGACTTTTGAATACTAATTACCCCTATAATAGCTCAACTAAGGAAAACCTGAATGACATGAGTAGACTTTTAAAAGACACGAAACCATAAACAACATTTACAAGTTGTGAGGTTATTTTACAACTGAAATAAACCATTTTATCTTGAAGAAAACAAACTATGGCTGCAAGTGGATCAAGGGGCTAAGTATAGCCAAGGTCCTTGACACCTAGTCTACTTTTCTCGTCCAAAATTATGATAAACTGTGGAAGGGTAGTAGACAACAGATATACACTTGGGTTTTGATTATTGTTTTTATCATAGACATTATTATTCGTAATGGGCTCTTTTTTGATCTGGAATGATGATTAGAAAATCGATATATTCATTGTGTCTTGGCTGGTCATATATGTTGGGAACTTTGATTTGAAATGAAACTAAGAACAAGAAAACAGCAAGCTGGATTGAATGACTTGGTTTTATTAACAATAACTTTGGCTTAAATAGTCATTCAATACATCTTAACAGAAAAGAGAAAGTTGCCCACTTAGCGGAAATAAAGCCAAGTGGTAATAGAAACTTGGAACAGTTCAAATACAAGTAGATGTCCCTAAAGACTATGACTTTCCCTGTAGACCAGAATATTATTCTAACAAAAAACTACAGTAAACTCCTTCATTCCCTCCCTTAAACTAAATGCTGTGAAGCAATTGGTTTATACCCGAAATTTCACATATTCCCAGCAGCTTTTGAAGCTTCTGAAAAGCTTCAAGCTTTAATGGTTTGGTCATTATGTCCGCCATCTGATCCCAAGTCCCACAATGAACTAATTCAATTGTACCCTTCTTATTAAGATTCCTTAAGAAATGAAACCTCACATCAATATGCTTGCTGTGACCATGCATAACTGGATTTTTAGATAGCTTGATGGTTGAACTGTTGTCACACATCACAGTAGTACAGCCTCCATTAGAATGTCGAAGCTCCCTTAAAATTCTCTTCATCTAGACTCCTTGACAAGCACAGCTGCAGCTGCAGCTGCCACAAACTCAGCTTCTATGGTTGATAAAGTCACAATAGGCTGCTTTTTTGAACACCATGCACTACAAGAATAAAGGCCATTTGCAATATGCAAAAGGCAACATTCGTCAATTGCATGTTGCTAAAAGGGGTCTATGGCAACATTCAGCAAGTGTATGTTGCTATTGGTTGACAAAATTGAGTTTTGGTAACGTTTTTTTAATGAATGTTGCTAATATACCCTTTTGGCAACATTCGAGGTCCTTTTGCAACGTGCAGTGCACGTTGCCGTAGATTAGTTTTAGCAACGTGCATTGCACGTTGCCATTAATAGTTTTAGCAACGTTCATTTGAACGTTGCCGTTAACCTTTTAGCAACGTTCAGTGCACGTTGTTATTAATAGTTTTAGCAACGCGCGTTTATTGCACGTTGCCATTAATAGTTTTAGCAACGTTCATATGAACGTTGCCATTAAACTTTTAGCAACGTTCATTGCACGTTGTTATTAATAGTTTTAGCAACGCGCGTTCATTGCACGTTGCCATTAATAGTTTTAGCAACGTTCATATGAACGTTGCCATTAACCTTTTAGCAACGTTCATTGCACGTTGTTATTAATAGTTTTAGCAACGCGCGTTCATTGCACGTGGCTAATAGTTTTAGCAACGTTCATATGAACGTTGCCATTAACCTTTTCAATTTCTTTTTTCTTTTCTTCATTTTTTTAAGTTGGATAAAAACAATTTTTTATTACCCAGCCCAACCCAAATTAGAACTACCCAGCCCAACCCAGTTCACGGCCCAACCCAACTGAACTACCCAGCCCAACCCAATTGTGAGTTAAGCCCAAATCCCAAAAGGCCCAGCTTATATATTCCTAAACCCAGACTTCTTCTCCACGCGACGCTTTGGGTGCAAAGTCCTTCCCAAACTGTGAACTACCCAGCCCTTCGCACCCAAAGCGTCGCCTGAATCGCCTCCAGCCCTCTGCCCGCCTGAATCGCCTCCACAGACCACAACTCCTGTTCGCAGCCTGAAGACCTTAGCCCTCCAGGTCACAGCCTGAAGCCCTCCACTTCGCAGCCTCCACTTCGCATGCAGCCTCCATTGGACCACTTCTCATCCTCGCCTCGCCTGAATCGCCTCCACAGACCACCTGCAAGCCTCCAGGCTCCATCCTCTGCCTGAAGACCACGATCGCCACCGCAGAGCAAGACTTCTCTATGCCGACCGGAATCAATGGATTAGGTATTAAGTAATTTCTTCATTTCTTTAGGCTTTACAATTAGATATTTCAATTTTGCGTATTGTTTATTTGTTTAGGCAGACTTGAGTAGATATGGCTGAAATTGTTGAGTTGAAATTGGTGAAGTTTGGGTATTGTTGAAAGGGAAATTGGTGAAGTTTGGGAATTAGCAAGGCCTTACGTGAGGACGATCCTATAAAAAGGGGTGCCTTAGTTATTTGCATGGTTTTTAACCTTTGCTAAATGAGAGATTTTAGAGTTTTTGGTGACTTCGTGTTTTTTCTTCCTGTGACTTTGAGCCTGTTTTTCGATGAGCTTCTATTTTAGGTAAATTTTCTACGGTTGAAACTACATTCTTCATCATCAAACCTCAAATATGTTAGAATGGCCTCTAGTTCTAAGAATACTAGTGTTGGGGGTTCATCTGGAAGTGTTGATATGAGGTTGATATGTGTCGAGGTTGGCATCGCGAATATTATCCCTACTGAGTGAATTAGAGATGCAATTGGGGGCCTCATAGTGCTTGAATAATGCATGAGGGACCCATTGATAATAGTGTTAAGTGGGGACTATACCCTCTAGAATGATTAAAGAAATGTAATCCTACTTATGCCAAAAACTAGATTCATACAAGAACACTCTGTTTCGATTGTACCTACACTCCATAGGCAAGAAGAGACATCTCATTTATCTTCTTCCTTGGAGAATAGATTACACGGCTAGATGATTCATTTAGTTTATGTTTGGTAAAGCTTTTTGTAGATTATGACACCATGTATCGACCTCACTTCTATCATAATTAATTAAATCCTAAACCAGCCAAGTTGTAAATTTGTTGCACGAACTAAGCTTCAAGATAGTGGATTGAGTTTATTTTGATATGTTTCCATTCTTGAAAATGCAGTTACTTTTTGAATGTAAGCTTTTCTTTCATTATGTGATGAATGTTAAATAGGAAAAAATAGGGGATTTGGAAGACAACAGGAATGTAGCACCAAAAAAAAAACAAAAAAAAAAAGACTTATGGCAACGTTCGTCGAACGTTGTTAAAAGGGTCTATTGCAACATTCGACGAACGTTGCCGTAACCCCTTTCCACAACGTTCTATGCACGTTGCCGTATCCTCTTTTAACAGCATGCGTTACACGTTGCCGTAGGCTTCGACTTTTCGCAACGTTCGTCGAACGTTGTTAAAAGAGTCTATGGTAACGTGCAACGCATGCTGTTAAAAGAGGATACGGCAACGTGCATGGAACGTTGTTAAAAGGGGTTATGGCAACGTTCACTGCACGTTGTGAAAATGGGCTACGGCAACGTTCGTTGAACGTTGCGGATACGTCTACAGCAACGTGCTGTGCACGTTGTTGAAACTAGGAAACGGCAACGTTCGGTGAACGTTGTCGAAAGTCGAAACTCTACGACCACATCAAACTTCCCAACGTGCACCCGAACGCTGCCAAAAGTCTATGGCAACGTTTTTCGCGCGTTGCCATAGGTGGTTTCTGGTGTAGTGATGAAACAACACTTGAACTCATTAAAAACACGTAACCAGATGTACTCTTCCTGTCTTCCATATCTCTGGCATAGTCGCTATCCGCAAACGCCAACAACCCACCATCTCCTCATTTCTTATAATGAATTCCATAGTTCACAATCCCTTTTAAGTATCGAAGTGCTCTCTTAGCTATCTTTAGATGAATCTCCATTGGTTTTGCCATATATCTACTTATGAGATAAGTAACAAACATCATGTCAGGTCTCGTGGCAGTTAGATACATTAAACTACCCACCAGCTGCTTGTAGTACGTCTCATCAACAAAGTCTCCATTTCCGTCTCTACTCATTTTGAAACCTGGAACTATTGGAGTACCCGCCGAATTACTTTCATCATACCAAACCTTCTTAAAACCTCCAATGCATATTTCCTTTGGCATATATAAATACCATTAGAATTTTGTAGCACCTCGATCCCAAGAAAAAACCTCATCTTTCCCAAGTCAGACATATCAAACGCTTTTAACATATAGCTTTTAAATTCAGACATCATAACTTCATCATTACCAGTAAAAATTAAATCATCAACATAAACACTTACAATGATAATTTTTCCTTCTCTGCTTCTCTTTGTGAATAATGTATGTTCGCTATCGCACCTCTGAAACCCTTCACCAATGAAATGTGCTTCGATTCGACTAAACCAAGCTCGTGGAGATTGTTTTAATCTATACAGGGCTTTGTGTAACTTGTGAACTAGATGCTCACTACCCATTTTTTCATAGCCTCTTGGCTGCTCTACATAAACATCTTCACTCAGCTCACCATGGAGAAAAGCCGACTTGACATCCAGCTGAAAAATCTCTATACAGCTAGAGAAATAATCATCCTTACTGTATCCATCCTTGTCGCTGGTGCAAAAACTTCTGTATAGTCCACTCCATGCTTCTAAGAGTACCCTTTAACAACCAAATGAGCCTTGTACTTATCAATCTTTCCATGCTTATTATATTTGGTTTTGTAAACCCACTTTACTCCTCTTCTTTTGGCCCCAGCTGGCAGCTCAGTGAGTGTCCATGTTTGGTTTTTTTTCGATGGATTTGATTTCACTGTTCATGGCAAATCTCCAATCAGCTACTTTTCTAGACATTCTATAAATCGAATCAATTATAGTCATTGGTAACATGCTAAAGTAGCAACATTGAAATAAAACCTCGAGAAACACATTTACCTATGGTTGACTTTGACCTTAAAGTTTTGATCATAACAAACAAGTTAATCTTGTTTACTAACAATTGAATTTAAGTTATCACAGTTTTTCAAAGTAATTATGGATAAATTAATCAGTCGTTATCAAAAGATCAAAATCACGACTATCATTACAAGTCAGACTCACAAAGAAGGTCATGATCGAAGTTAAGTCTTCTAAACATTCAAGACAAAATCCTTGAATACAAAGATTAAAAGTCAAACTTCATGAGAAGATCTTAAGAGCCAAACTTCAAAGAAATATCAAAGACTAATATTTTTAGAATAAATGTAAAGGTACTAAAACTTTGATCTTTAGCTATGAATGATAAAATTTTAAAAAATATTTTATGCACCAAAATATATTTTGATATCACTTTTATAATTTTTTTTGATCAAAGGTAAAAATTGATTTCAAAATCATATTTCTTAAATATCATTTACCTTAAAAAAATTAGTTGAAAGCACTTTTCAAAAGTTCACATTTTTCAAAACATTCAAATAGAACTAAATGGTGCCAAACCATGAAAATCGATCAACGAACCAGTCATCTAGTCAGATTAACCGATCAATTGGACTATTGGTCGACCAAAATTTTTTCAAAATTTGACCATTCTAACTTCTTATCCTTTTGTCCAACTACGATATTTTTGAGCATCCGAACTTTTACGAATCAATCGATCTATCATCCGAACTTAAAGAAAGTTTTACAAATTGACCTCTATAAAGAGGTCTCTTTTGCAATCAATGTAAAGTCTTCAAGTACATTAAAGAGTGACGTATTTTGAGTAAATCTTTGAACTTATATAGCATTTATTTTTTCTACTTCTTCATATAAAAAAATTGATTGGTTAAATCAAACTTTTAAATCATCACATTTATCAATTTTTTTCTCATTTATCAACTTTAGCTATTATTTATTGCTATTCATCGAAGTGTTAGTCTCTCTTGGTACTTAATTTTTTTGCTATTATTTATTAAGAGAAAATTTTCATTGTGAAACCATTCTTTATATCTTTAGATCATATTGAGGTCCTTGAAAACTCAATATTGTATAAGGATTGATGTTCCTTGTTTGTAAGTCACCGAAAGCATTGTAGGGTTTTGATTGCACTATAAGTCAATCAATATGATTAAAATGACTTGTTCGTGATGGAGAGCTCAGTAAATGAGGACGTAGCTTATTGATTTGGATCGAACCTTCATAAATATATCGTTTGCATTTTATCAACTCATTTACTTAATTTTTTGCTTACAATTATTATTTGATTAATCAACATGTATGTGATTTACTTAATTTGAAATTATCTTTTGAAAAAGTTAATTAAAACCAATTCACTCCCTTTTGGTTAATTATTCTTGGACTATCAATTAGTATCAAAGCAAGGTGTTCACTTTGATATCAAAATTTTACAATATCGAACAATGGCTAACCACAATATTCAAAATCTTGAGGGTCATTCTACAAATCATCCT
Source organism: Fraxinus americana (assembly GCA_035079005.1). NCBI lineage: Eukaryota > Viridiplantae > Streptophyta > Magnoliopsida > Lamiales > Oleaceae > Fraxinus > Fraxinus americana. Next base: position 20,720,732 of record CM068716.1, read on the forward strand.
CATGTCTTTGGTGGCTCTCATTATAACTATTGGAATGCTAGAATGATGATATATGTTCAATCAATAGATTATAATATTTGGGAGATTATTGAGTTTGGTCCTTATGAGCCTACAAAAGTTATTAAGGTTGACGGTAAATTGAATCAAACCATTTCAAAGAGATGAGTATGATGAAGAAGAAAAGCGAAATTTACCTTCAAAAGCAAGAGCAAAAAATGTACATTATTGTGGTTTAGACAAAAAACGAATTTAATCCGATTCCTACATATGATTACGCTTATGACATTTCAAATGCTTGAGAAATCACTCACTTGGGTACTAGTAAAGTAAAAGAAACTAAGATAAATCTTTTGGTTAAATATTTTGAAATTTTATTTATTAAACAAAATGATTCTCTTGTTGATGTGACTCGATTTACTGATATCGTTAATGGTCTTAAAGGCTTTGATAAAAAAATTTCTAACGGTGAACTTGTGAGTAAAATGCTTAGGTCTCTCTTAAAAGATCAGGCTCATTAAAGATATTGATAAAAAAACACCAGAGATGTCAACACATCCATTGGAAGAGTTATATGGAACATTGATAATATATGAGTTAAATCATGTCGAGACAAAGTAGAAAACAAGAAAAGCAAAGAAGAGAAAACAAAGGAGCCTCCAAAGCGTCAAACTGCTTAAAAATCAACAAATGATGAAGGCTCTTCAAATATAAATATGATTGATGAAGAGCATGATGATGTAGTTCTTTTTGTCAAGAAATGTAGAGTTTTTCGTAACAATCGACGATTCCAAAAGAAAGAAGAAAATGAGTAAGAAAAGAACAAAAAGATTGTTTGCTATGATTGTGACAAACCCAATTACAAAATAATCGAACCTCCTAATAAGAGAGAACTCCAAGTAATATGGGATGAGATTATGATGAAGATCATGAAGAAAATGAGAATTAAAAGGAAATTGACAATATGTGCTTCATGGCCATTAAAAATGAGATAAATTCAAATGACAATTGTTTATATGATGATTTGTCTATTTTTTATGATGAAAATCTTGTAGAGTTCGAAAAACTTGGTTTAAATCCCTCTATTCTCAAAAAGAAATATTATTTGTTTAAAAATAAAGTGAAGAAACTTTTGGAAACACAAAATGATTTTGGAAAAAAAAAAGTCAATCAATTCTTTGATTAAAGGGAATTCTCCCTTAAAAAAATATTGTAGATTTGACTAAAATTGTTTACAAGTTTACTCAAGGTAAGAAAAAAATGACTTAATGTTTGGTGAATAAAAATGTGATTTCGATAAAAGAGAAATTGGATATAAACATTTTTCTGAAACAAAAATTTCTCATAAATTTCTTTGTTAGAGTATCCAATTCATTTCTTCTAAATGTTACATGTAGTTTTTGTAATGAATATGGACATGTAGCTTTTAATTGTTTAACCAAAAAAAGGTTGCACTTTGAAAGTAAACATAAATGGATTAAATATATAGTCTACTAAAACTAACTACCAATGCCCCAAACTTATATAGGTACCAAAGATCAAGAATTAAACTATTTCTTGTAGGTGCCAAAGAAAATTAATAGCAATTTGTTCTTGGATATTTGGTTGTGTAGAAAATTTGATCATGTTAGGATAGACTTACTTTCAGAAATTAGTGGTTATGAAAATAATTTCTCGACTCCTAGAACTCAAAATGGTTTACCAAAATATTTTTGAGCCAAAGTCGTTAACACCACTTGCTATATTGTAAATAAAGTTTTAGTTAGTCGAAAGAAAACAAAACTCTATATGAATTTTGGAAAAATAGAGTTCGCAATATTGGTTACTTTAAAGTATTTGGTTGTAAATGTTTTATCTTAAAACACAATAGAGTCCGATATTGGAATTTTTCTTGGATAGTCATCTACTGGCAAAGCTTATCAAGTTTTCAACAAAAGAACTTTAGTTGTTGAAAAATTCGTACATGTAAATTGATGAAACTAATCCTCTTGATCAAGAAAAAAATATTGATAATGATGTAGGTTTGGAGATTCCTTCTGAGCAAATGAACATCCAAAATCAAAATAAAGAAGATGCTAAAGATCTTGAACATCAACATGTTAAAGAATCAAATGTGCAACAAGATAAAGTTGAATTTTCTAAGGTACAAAATGATCTATTTTTATCTAAGAAATGGATGTTTGTTTCTTCTCATCCAAAAGAGCTTATCATTTGGTGATCCATCCAAAGGTGTAAGTGCTAGTATTTCTACTAAAAAATATTTTAATAATTTTTCTTTTATTTTAGAAATCAAACCAAAGAATTTCAATGAAGTTGAGTTTAATAAATTTTGGATTCTAGCTATGAAAGAAGAAATAAATCAATTTGAAAGAAATCATATTTGAAATTTAGTTGCTAGACCAAGTGATCAAACCGTTATTGGTACAAAATGAATTTTTCGAAATAAATTAGATAAAAATCGTATAATTGTGAGTAACAAGGTTAGATTAATGTCCCAATATTACAATAAAGAAGAATGAATAGACTTTGAAGAAACATTTGCACCAATTGTTAGATTAGAATCAATTTGCATGCTTCTTGCTTTTGCTTATCATAAATGATTTTCTTTTTATCAAATGGACGTCAAAAGTGATTTCTTAAATAGTTTTATTCAAGAAGAAGTATTTGTTGAGTAACTTCCGATTTCAAAAATAACAAGTACCGGATAATGTTTTCAAACTAAGAAAATATATTTACAGTTTAAAACAAGTTTTTAGAGTATGGTATGAACGATTGAACAAATTTCTTCCTTCAAATTCTTTTCAATGAAAAAATGGATACTACTCTTTTTATCAAAACCAAAAAGGGTGACATGATTATTGTGCAAATTTATTTTGATTATATTATTTTTGGTGTCACTAACATTTTCCTTTGTGAAAAACTTTGTAATTGTGCGAGTGAGGAGTGTGAAATGATCACGATGGGAGAGCTCAAGTTCTTCCTTGAGCTTCAAATCAAATAAACTAATTATAGAATCTTTACTAGTCAAACTAAGTGATAATGTGCATGCTCAAAAAATTTGAAACAGAAGAGTTGAAGCCAATGAATACTCCAATAAGTTCATCAATTAAATTGAACAAAGATGATCAAGGTACTTTCATAGACATAACAAAATATCGAGGTATGATCGGATCCGATATTATGTTTAGTGTATATTTATATAGAAGATTTCAATCTAATCCTGAAGGCTCACATCTTAGTGTCGAAATGAATTTTTAAATATCTTAGTGGTGCTAAAACATTAGATATTTGGTATCCTAAGGGCACTCATATTGATTTACTTAGCTATTCGAATGCCGATTAGGTTGGTTTCACAATGACCATAAGAACACCAGCAGAACTTGTACTCATAGGATTTGTACTTATATCATGATTTAGTAAGAAACAAAGTTTTACTACATTGTCTACCATCAAAACTGAATATATTTCGGCTACTAGTTGTTGTGCTCAAGTTTTATGGATGAAACAAACACTAAGGGCCTGTTTGGTTTGGAGGATTTTCCATGGAAATTGGAAATAAAATTCCATCTTCCCCAAAAAGTGTTTTTGTTTGATAACCAAAATTTTCCATGGAAATCATTTTCTTGGTTTGGATTTGGTGGAAATTGGTTTTCCAGGTTACATTTTTTTGTATTTTTTATTTTTGACAATGAAAACAAGTTTAATGGACAATTGTAAAAAAAAATTTCCTTTAATAGACAATTTCCATAAAAAATAAAGCCAAACGAACACCAAAATATCCAAAATTTCAACATTTTTCAGGTGGAAAATTACCAATCAAACACAATTAATTCACAATTCCTAGGAAAACAATTCTAGGCAATTCAATTCTCTGGAATTTCTTTTCACCCAAATTCCACTCGTGCAATCAAACGGACTCTAAGTGATTATCTTTATCTTTCTATCATACACATATCACGTGTGACAAACTAGTCAAAAATCTACATCTTGTACTTTTGAATCAAACATATTGGGATTATACATCATTTTCTAAAAGATCATGCACAAAAGGTGGATATTGTATTTGATTTGTAAACACGGAAAAACAATTGGCCAACATTCTCACTAAATCTCTAGCACTCGACAGATTCTCATATATTCGAAGAAGTTTTGGCATTATTAATGAATCAGAAATATGGTAAAATAAATTGCGTTCATACTAATTGTTATTACATGTTTGATTCTATGTGCGTCATTAATTGAAATTTATATGTTACAAATTCGTTATAAACATGATCAAATTTCATGGCTAAAAAAATCTGAATGAGTCATTCGACCGATTGGATAGAAAGTTCTAGTCAACACATCCAATCGATCGACAAATCGCATGGCCTGATTTTAAACTCCAAAATCCTTTCATTTCTTTGTAATTTCTTTACTTTTCTCTTCATATTCTCTCCAACTCTCTTCCTAAAATAACAAAATCAATCTCAAAACTTCAAGATTTCCACAAGATCTCAAAAAGCCATCTCTTTCATGTTCAAAATTTATTTAAATCCCTAATTTTTATCCATAAAAAAAATCCAAATTTTCAGCCTTAGGTGGTTAACCAAACCCTAACTGTCTCATCCAATCTCCTTGGCCATTGGTCGATAGGATGCCGCTTTACTTCAACAAGTGTTTGCTTCACAAAACGCACTTCATGTTCATTCGACTTGACCTTTCCTCCTCCACCTCCGCTTCCTCCGGATATTAGATTGGTTGTTAAGTAGTCATAACATTTTGTATTTACTTTATGTATTATGGAACCATTCCTATGGTCCTAAGACCTTAATTATGCTTCTAATATTTCATCACTCATGTTTTGATTAGTATTTTGCTATAAACGTATGATTATCCTCTTTTTAAAACTTGCATATATTTGACATTTTGTGTCTTATTGAGGGGGGGTATTTTTTCTTCCTGTGGTTGATTTAAATTTTGGTCATATATGCCACACTCTTTCTCTTATGTACATTATCTTTTTAGTTATGCAAAAAAGGGAAAAATGAGTGAGATATATCTGATATGCTTTGAATGATCAAATGATATATTTTGAATCATCTATTATTCGATATGCTTAAATGGATGAAAATTAATTTGTAAATGATAAGGGAATGTATGTTAAATTTGAGATTGTTGTTCCTCATCAATTGTTGATATTACTTTACAAATCATCTTATTTGTCATAATAAAAAAGTGAAAAAATTGTTGACATGTGGTTGACTTTAACCTTAGTGTTTTTATTATAATAAGTAAGCTAATCTTGTTTACTAACAACTGAATTATATGATCATAGTTTTCAAAATAATCAATGAAAAATTAATCATTTGTTGTCAAAAGATCAAAATCAAGACTATCATTACAAATTGGACTTGCAAAGAAAATCTTGATCTAAGTCAAATCTTCCAAACATTCAAGACAAAATCTTTTAAAACAAAAGCTTAAAAGTCAAATTTCCAGACAAGAGATTAAGAGCCAAACTTAAAAGAAATATCAAAGCTTAGGCTTTTTAGAACAAATGTAGAGGTATTAAAATTTGACCTTTAGCAATTATGATAGAAGCTCAAAAACTATTTTATGCACCAAAAAATATTTGATATCACTTCCATAAAATTTTTTAATCAAAGGTAAAATTGATTTTAAAAATGATATTTGAACTTATATCATATTTCTAAAATGTCATTTACCTTGAAAATTAGTAGAAAGCACTTTCTAGAAGTTTACGTTTTTCAAAATATTTGGATCGAATCAAATAGGGTCAAATTGAGAAAATCACTCTGCCAAACTGATCAATTGGTCTGGCGACAGTCGACCGAAAATGTAACGGTTCAAAATTTGATTGTTCTGACTTATGACCATTTCTTCCAACTACTATATTTTGGATCATCCGAACTTCTACCGATCGATCGATTTATCATTCAAACTTACAAAAAGTTTTACAAATTGACATCTATAAATACATTCGTTTTTGCAATCAAAGTAAGGTCTTTCAAGTGCAATCAATAGAGAAATATTTTGCGTCAATCTTTGAATAGATATAGTATTTATTTCTTCTACTTCTTCATATTAATAACTTTGATTGATTGAATCAAACTTTTAAATAATCACACTCATCAAAATTTTCTCATATAACACTTTAGCTATTATTTATTACTATTCATTGAAGTGTTGGTCTCTCTTGATACTTAATTTATTGCTATCATTTATTAAGAGAGAAAATTTATTGTAAAACCATTTCTTTAAATCTTTGGGTTTAGGTCCCTTGAAAGCTCAATATTGTATAAGAATTGGTACTCATTGTTTGTGAGAAACAAGAGATTCGAGGATATTGCTGTCAATGATTTCTTCACAAATCTCCATGATATAGCCGTTCCTCCATGTGTAAACACATATCATGTTTGTGATTTAACTTTATGTGGGTCAGAGAGATAACCTGCATTTACATATCCCACTAAAGCAGATCCCGACTTTTGAGAATAAAATAATCTCAAACCAATAGTACCCTTTAAGTAATGAAAATATGTTTAACACAATTCCAAAGTCTTTGTGTTAGTGTAGAGCTTATTTTGCAAGGGGATTTACAGAAAAAGTTATGTCGGGTTGGGTGAAATTCACAAGATAAGTTAATGCTCTAATTGCACTAAAATATGGTACTTCAGGATCAAAAATCTTTTCTCCATCTTCAAGTGGACGAAAATGATCCTTTTTTATATCGAGTGATCGAACAACCATAGGTGAAGTCAATGCATGTGCATTATCCATATAAAATCGTATTAAGACTTTTTCTGTATATGTAAATTGATGACCAAATAATCCTTCTGGGAAATGTTTAATCCGCAACTCGAGACAGAATTTGGTTTTTCCCAAATCTTTCATCTCAAATTCATTTTTCAAATAATTTGCAATTTTGTTGAGCTCTTCAGAAGTTCCAATTAAATTTAAGTCATCAACATAAACTGTCACAATTTCAAATCCAATATTTTTTTTTTATGAAAACATATAGACAGACATCGTCATTTTTACAGTCTTCTTTCAACAAATATTTGCTAATGCGATTATACCACATGATTCCGAATTGTTTCAATCCATATAATGATCTTTGCAATTTAATTGAGAACATGGTTCTCGGGCATGTATCATTTGTTTCTTGCACTTGAAGTCCTTAAGGGACTTTCATATGCAGTTACTACATCCATAAGGCGCTTATCGAGCTTTTGTGACACAGTCAAACTAATTAAGAATCTAAAAGTGATGGTGTCCATTACGGGATAATATGTTTCCTCATAATCAATTCATGATCTTTGTGAGAAACCTTGAGCTATGAGTCGGGTTTTGTATCTTGTAATTTCATTATTTTCATTTCTCTTTCGTATAAAAATTCATTTTTATCCAACGGGGATTATATTTTCAAGTGTTTGAACTACAGGTCCAAAACACTTTCCGTTTCTCTAATGAATTCAATTCCGCCTGTATGGCTTCTTTCCATTTTGGCCAATCATTTCTATTTTGACAGTTTTTAACAGAAAGTGGTTTAGGATTCTCATTTTGCATAATATCAAGAGTCATGTTAAAGACGAAAATATTGTCTATAACAACATTATTTCGCTCCCATAATTTTATGAGATAACATATATTTTATTGAAATCTCATTGTTTTCGGACACTTGTAATTATTCAGGAACCATATTTTCAATATTTGATTTATCAATTTTCTCTAATGTTACTTTTTTTAAAGTTTTTGGTTGGTTTTTCTTTTGTACTTTTCTTTTTCGAGGTACAAAGTCTTTTGAACCAGCTAGTCGACTGCACTTCTGGAGTATTTGAGATATATTTGCTACAGCAAATTGTCGTGCAGGGACATCAATTTTTGCTGAAATATTTTCTGCTGGTATATATGACTTTGTCACTTTTCTTGTGTCAATAAATGCATCTGGTAATTGATTTGCAACTCTTTGCAAATGAATGATTTTTTCAACCTCTTGCTCCCATTAAAATTCCAAGAAATTTTACCTTGTTTATTAGGATGTAATTTTTCCCTTCCCAAATTTGGGAAAGTCATTTCATCAAAATGACAATCTGCAAAACGTGCAGTAAATAAATAACATATTAAATGTTCGTGATATCTAATAATAGATGGTGAATCAAAACCCACATAAATTTCAAGTCTTCGTTGGGGACCCATTTTAGTTCGTTGTGGAGGTGAAATAGGGACTTGAGCAAACAACCAAAAACCCGTAGGTGAAAAATATTAGGTTCATGACCAAATGCTAGTTGCAAAGGCAAATATTGATAATATGCAGTTGGTCTGATAACACAGCATGCAATATAGCATGACCCCAAACAGAAGCTGGGAGTTTTATTTTCATAAGTGATGGTCTAGCAATAAGTTGTAGACGTTTAATAAATGACTCTGCTAAACCATTTTGTGTATGCACATGCATGACCGAATGTTCAACAACAATCCTAATTGACATGCAATAATCATCGAATGCTTGTGATCTAAATTCACCAGCATTGTCAAAACGAATAGTCTTGATTGAGTAATCTGGAAATTGCGCACGTAATTTTATGATTTTAGTAAGTAGTCTAGCAAAAACTACATTCCTAGTAGAAAGTAGGCAAACATGTGACCATCTGATAGAAAAATCAATTAATATCATAAAATAATGAAATGGTCCGCATGGTGGGTGTATTGGCCCACATATATCTCCATGAATCCTTTCCAAAAAAGTTGGAGATTCAATATTGACCTTTATAGCCGAAAGTCTAATGACTAACTTGCCTTGCGAAGAAGCCATACATGGATAATCGTTAGGTAAAAGAATCTTCTAGTTCTTTAAAGGATGTCCCTGTAAGTTATTTATTATTCGACGCATCATTATAGCTCCTGAATGTCCAAGTCAATCATGCCAAAGATATTATTTTTTTGCATCGTCTCAATGTGATATCCATTGCAACAGATATTTTTAAAACTAAGTAAATTTCTTCTTGATTTGCTTGAATAAAGTGCATCATAAATATATAATTTTATATTATTTAGTAAAATAATACAAGCTCTTTCGAAACCTTCAACGATATTCGATGCACCTGATATAATATTTACATTATTTTCTGCTAATGTTAAGTCCAAAAAAAAAATTTTTGTCTTGAAGAATAGTATGTGTAGTTGCACTATCAATCAAACAAATATCTTGACAATCCATCGTGAATCCATAAGAAAACAAATATATTTATAAAAAAACTTGAATTTAAATTTAAAAGAGTAAACATAATTCAATATTATAAAATTAACGATGCATAATAAAGTTTCAATTGTTTTTGCAAAAAATAAGAATATAATTTAAATTAAATTTCTAAAACAAAAGGAAATACTAGAAAGTAAACTAATCTATATCTTCCATTACACCACCCACAATCAAATGATCAATATTTCCATTTGGATCAGTAAAGAAATCAGATACATCCAAATGTGTCACATCAATTTGATCATTATAATCAGCAAAATTTGTCTCCACTTTTTCCTTTCCCTTGATTGATTTTTGGTAGAGATCCACAAGGTGTTTTGCAGTACGACAGGTACGTGCCCAATGCAATTTCATTTCACATCTAAAGCAATTTCTTCATGCTCCTTTTTGGATGTGCTTCTTTTGTTTGCTTTGTGTCTTTTGAAATTATTGCCTTGTTACTAATAATTTTGTTGATTATTTCGTCCATGATTTATTCCACGTGCACGTGCACGTGCACGTCCTTGTCTTGATATTGTATTTGCTTCAAACAATGCAGTGCCATTTGCTTCAGGTAATGGTACAAAATCAGTTGTAACCCATGATTTTTCATCAATAGTTCATTATTTTGTTCAGCCACAAGTAGGCAAGATATGAGTTCTGACTACCATTTGAAACCACGCTCACGATATTGCTGATGCAGGAGCACATTCGAGGCGTGAAAGGTGGAAAAAGTTTTCTCCAACATATCTTCATCAATGATTTTTTCTCCACACAATGTCAATTTTGAATATATTCTGAATAATTCAGAATTGTACTCACTAACAGTTTTGAAATCTTGCAAACGAAGATGCATCCACTCATAAAGGGTTTTGGGGAGGACTATAGTCCTCTGATGATCAAATCTTTCCATTAATTTTTTCCAAAGAACTCATGGATCTTTCTCTGTGAGATATTCAATTTTCAATCCGTCGCGAAGATGATGACGAAGGAAAATGAGTGCTTTTGCACGATCTTGCAGGGATTCTTTGTTTCCTTATTTTATTATCTATCCCAATACCAGATGGATATCAATATCGAGTACCCATGACAAATAGTTTTTGCCAAATATATCAAGTACAACAAACTCAAATTTTGTGATGTTTGCCATTTGATTAACTACACAATAAAGCAAAAAAAGAAAAAAATACAATTAGTTTCGAAGAATATGATTAAACATCAAGTAGTCAATATCAACATGTTACGTGTTTTCCTTCGGGGATAAACACTAATAATATGTTCTTCGAAACTTGTGCTGCACATTGTATTTTACCATTGTTTTTTCAAGAACAACATGTCAATATTCCTCTAAAATATTGAAAAATAATTTATATTCTTCAGAAGCAAGAAATATTCTTCAACAACATGATAAATTATTCAAATGATAAACAAGAAAATAAATAAATAAGACTTATGCAATACATCTAACATGCAGTGAACAATTTATAATGAAATTAAAAGTTAATAATAAAAGAAGATTTTGAAACAGTAACAACATGGCATGCGGTAAATAATTGACTTGATACAAACAGATACAAGTCCACACATACACTAGGTAAGGGAAAAAAAATTATCATGCATGTAAACATATGGAAATTGATAACTAGTTGAAGGACGGCACATAACGATAACAATAAACATGATTGTGGCACATGACATGATTACATCACAATTAATGAAACCAATTAACTGATATTAATTTACATAATTGGGGCCCATAATGAATTCACAGAAACAAGACAATTGACGTGTGTGTCTATCTTTCTCATCAAGTCACTGGCTTTAAAAAAAAATTCACTGAATATGTATATGTATAAAAAGAATTCACATGTTATCAAATTAATTTTGGTACACATAATAGATGATTAAAAAAAAATTACTACCTTCTCTAAACTCTGAAGAATTAAGCTATTGTGTTGATAACGTGTTATAAAAAGAGAGAATAAGAGAAGTCAATAGACTTGTGTGTATTATAATGAGAACCAAAGCCCTATATTTATAGGGAATGAAGAGAGTTACATATATGGTAATAATATCTAGGGCTGCAGGGGTACAATTATCATTCACCAATAACTTACTATTTACAACACTGACAAAGTCAAACACGAACACCAAATATAATGTGGTATACCCCTAAACGAAAACATCCACGAACCACATGCTATGGGTCAAACAATCCACTAATAATTTTGATAAAAAATATAATACTATCCGATTTTTAAATTTCAAAAAATTAACAAAATAACAATCGAAAGAACTAAAAACAACTCCCTTTTACTTTTTTTTTTTTTTTTTTATGTTTTTACTTCTTGATGAAGTGGAATCACACCCACCTATCTTGACTTCACCACCACCTCCGCATTGCACTCAGTAACAACCACCTCTTGGATTAAAAATCCCCCATTCTTAACTTTAAGTTGAGTAGCTTGATCAAAAGACGGGATTCTAATTAGAGAACCAATTTGTTTTTTGAATTCTTCAAAAGCTTGAAGAAAACAATTTCTTCAAAATTATCAATGAAGTATCACGTCCTGTCCTCTTTCATGAAGTCGACCGAGCCTAAAATAATTGAACAAGAACGAAATTTTTTTTATTTCAAAGCTTAGTTTCTATTTTGATTTCTTACATTACTTTTAGGTAAAGTAATCATCCAAACAAGAAATTAATTCTAATCTAATGATTTGCAATAAAAATGACAAGAAAATTAGTGTAAAAGTTAATTGATCATATCCTTATATTTTCCTTCTAAGCGTTTGTTTGAGAGGCATTCTTTTGTATAAATAGAAAAAATCCTACCGTTGTAATAGTATTTTTCTAACAAGAGGTTTCAAACCAACAATTTCAATTTTGACACCTACAGAGATGGACTTCCACTTTTACTCTCAATCCACTTTTGTAGTTCAAAGAAACCTTCATGATCAAGGGCTAATTTGTAAAAATGCACCAAATTCTATTTGACTAGAAAACCAAGTTGCAGACTTGAGACCCAAAGACAATACCATTTTCTCATTTTTCCACGGAAATAATGCCGAACAAACGAGCTCTAAACAAATCTGAAAATACATGGGACTATAAAAACCTAAAATATATGAGCTATACTTGTATGTCACGAAATAATATCATGATATATAAGGAAACATAATATATGAGTTGTGCACTTGTCTCAATATTTGAAAATTAAAAAACAACAATATAAATTCAGAGAGCCAATATATAAGATATGCAATAACATGCAACACACATTTTTCCAACAATATCTCTTTTGGCTTTGCTTAATTACAAAATCTATCACTCGAATTTTTAAGGTCGTGGATGTGTGATAAATGTGAGTATAATAAAATTTACTACTACTACTACACCCCAAAGCAACAACCACATCACAAAAATTAATTACTACTTCTCCTTCTTGTAATAAGATACAATCAAAGTCAAGTAAAGACGAGGGAATACGAAAGAGCCAAGAGTAGTGTCATGTTTAGTACAATCAACCATAAAATAAGTTAGAGAAAAGCCAATTAATTCCATTATTCTCCATGACTATAGTATCAGTGGTTAATCCCTCATCATTGGAGTCCACAACATCCTCCATCCCCAACCAATTACGTTGTACGGATAACAGAAAATATGCGCCCCTCCCCCCTATATACCTGCCATCTAAACTCATTCCCAGCCTTCCCAACATTTTTGGGCATATTTACCATGCTCCTTCATAATGGTTTCATTAAACTTTCTAGAGAGAGTCAACACTTTTTTCAAGTTTATAAAACCCCACAACATATCCAAAGCAATCAATTGTAACTTTAAATTCATTGATAAATTTTTGATGTACAGTGAAGGATACATAGAGACATCCAAGCTCTAAATCCTTATAGCTATGAATTTCCTCCTCAATGCTGTCGCCTCGGACTCGGTATCCTCGCATTCATCGCACCTATGCTCACCCACCACAACCTTCATGCTTAGGTAGGACACGAGTTTGTTTGACTTCGTAGTGCAGTGAACCCTAGTTGGGGTATGGACACCAGAGGTGGTTGTAGTTCACATTAGGTGTGAATGTTTCATTGTAGTCTACCCCTTTCACTTGAGTGCATCCCGGGGCTACGAAACATACCTTATTCGTAACTATGTTTCCATGCTTATCTGGCTTATTCTTGAAAATCAATTTTTTCCCACTGACATTCGTATCCTTAGTCAGGTACCAATCCCCTCATTGCAAGAATCTAGGTATCATCTCAAAGTACTTTAAGTGGGTCAAAACCTCCAGCCATTGGTGCAGAGTACCTTGAACTAGATTCTGATAATTCTATCAGACTATCACTACCTAAATCAGCAATATGATCTTCCCGAATCTTCTGATTTCTCCAATTTGCTCTCCCATGTTTTGAATTTCAAGTTCATGTGAATAAGAAGAAAATGTTGGGAATTTACTTAATCATGCACAGTGGAAATAAAATAATTTTCAATTTCCACCAAAGATCTGCAATGTGTTTAGATAGAAACTGTGATGAGAATTATACTTTTGATGAATTTTGCAAACTTCTTTACTGATTTTCAAACTCCAATGATCATGATCTGCAATCCAAGTTGTCCAATTGTCCAGCCTCCAATAGTGATCCACACGGAGAACAAAAATGACGGCTAAGGTTTTCTTTTCTTGTACTAGCAAGAATAATGAAAAATTCTTTACAGTTTACAAACCCTAACACCCTATTAATATAAGCCCAAGTGGGTATAGCCCATCTCTAAACTTTACCAGGTCCGATATTTCATTAATCAAATTAATTAAATCCGGTCCATGAATTAATTAATCCAATTAATTAATTCAGGCCTATTAATAAGCAACTCAATTAATTAATTGTCCAACACTTGTCAATTAATTAATTGGTAAATCTCATTCTTCTGATTCTCTTTTGTGTGTGACTCATTAGGTTCCCGATCACGATGCCTAACGACGAGAAATATTATTTTGATCCAATCAAAATTGATAAATTAAAACACCCCTTTTAATTTATCACTAATTCACATTCGTCCCCCGGATTAACATCTAGCAATGTGTCAGGGCAATACATGTGATGGGAAATTTCACGTGATGTGACAAACCAAACTTGTTCGTTTAGCGTGAAATTATAATCCTTTCGTCAATATGATCCGATCAATGATGAGATATGGATATTTGTCAATCTCAATTATTGATCATATCTTTTATCCTACTATTAAGTTAATATAAGTTGAAAACTCATTTTCGACTATGAGTTCACCTTGGCCAAGTTAAATGGATAAAATGTAGATCATAATCTCTTACTATCTAAGAGTGATGAATTCTCTATCGATCATTCATAACCTTCATATAATTTTTGACATACCCGAACAATACTGTATTAGCGACCCTTGATAAAGCAACATCCAACACCACCAAAGTATGACTGTCCTCATATAAGGTACTATGATGACCTCAAGTCAAATGACCAATTTCACTACCGAACGTTAGAGATTAACCACTAACACTTAGAAATTTATCCATGAGGAATCTCCCAGCGGGTCTCCAATGTTTTGTTCTATAACAAAACATTCACGTGTTCATTCAAGTGTCACCACACTTTACCTTGTGAGATCAGCTACTTACTTCACAAGTAAAAATGCCACACGCGATGATCTATCCGTAATAACGATATTCGTATCTTGTTATTACTTTGACCAGGACGATTTAAGATTCGATCATATGTAATTTGTATCTCACAATCACAATTCCTTGTGATTAACAAATCACCAAGACTTGAATCTACGGATTCTATTATTTAATTTATTAGAATATTAATTCAATTAAATAATAGATATTATCATACATATATGCATCAATTATATATATTTAAAGTGTTTATGTCCAAAATTGATTGGATTTAGGGCATAACACTTATAGAAAAATCATTAGTATCATCGATTTTAATATTGATGGAGTCAATCATGATTTGAGTTCACGTGTTGTAGATTCTATAAGTTTGACTATTTTCAGAATAGCCAACAAATATTCCCTCCTCACTTTTAGGGTCAAATTTCTCGAAATATTTCCCACTAGTCAATTTTTGGTGAAAAATTGTAAATCTCTCAATGACATTTGACTTTTCTCTAAAAAAAAAAAAAGAGCCGTGCTATTGGGCCCAGCTCAATGCCAAGCCCAAAAACAGGACGCCCATGTGGCCTCCCTATTAGTCAGTCCCCCCTCTAATAGGGGTCCTCACATGGGCGTCCTGTTCTTGGGCCTGGCATTGAGCCGAGCCAAGAAGATTTTCCAAAAAAAAAAACTACCCAAATATACCTAGAAAAGTCAATACAAACACATACACACACATATATATCCTTTTCCACCTAGAATCTCGGTCTAAATAGGCCCCATCAAATTCATATGCAATAATTCTGGAATATGAAATGAAATAAAGTTAACCTTGTTTGTGTGAGTTTCTAGTTTGTTTACCTTTTTGGCATAAACCACACACCTTTAGGCTTTTAAATGAGCCTAGGAACTCCTTGTATTGCATTATGTTTGGTAAGTTTGACCAAATCACCATAGTTCAATTGCCTTAACCGTTTGTGCCACATATACGTAGAATCAGTCTTTGAAACATGACAAGTAATTTTAGATTAAAGAAGATAACATTGGCAATTGGACATAGACACAATTACCATCATGTTTTAAGGCTTTACATGATTTTTTGTGAACATAACATAAGATAATCATCATTGGAGACAGACCTAGCACCCGGCCAGGGGGGACGGCTACGCGTGCTAGGCTTCGCTGCATCGACCGACGTCGCGGCGCACAGTTCGTCTTCTTCACAGGTGTTTTTTAATGATGGACTGCGTTCCTTTTTTCTTCAAATGAACCTCCATTTGTTAGTGAAAAAGAATGTTTAAAGGTGGCAAAATCAGAGATCGTCGAGGAGAATGGTCCAATTAATAGTCATGCCCTAGATTTGGAGGTGCTGAAGACCTGCAGAGATTTTCATTTGTAGCGGTAGAAATTAAGTTAATTTTACAGTTTTGTTTCCTTTTTCTTTTTTCTCCCTTTGCTCTCCTTTGAGTCTCTGTTTGTACTTCCGTTGTGACTAGTAAAAAGTCATTTGATTATGTTATTCAATACTGCTTTCAAATATGTCCACCAGGTGTTTGATGAATGTCCAAATGGTGGAAACTTTTTTCTTGACAAAGTTTGACAAGCTTTTTTGCCTTCTATCTTCCCAAAGCTAAATGTGAAAAAATTGTGGTGGGTGCCAGTACAACCAAAACTACAAGAAATGGTTTGTTTATCTCCATTTACACTAGGAAATGGTAGACAATTGGTTAGAAAGTGATTGTAAAAGAAGGAAAATTGGGTTTGAGGTCTAATATTTAATTTTCTGTTCAAAATACATTTAATATGATATGTTTCTTGTGTTTTTGTTCCTGGATCAGCTAATTCGGATTGTTTGTTATCGAAAATACTAGTGATTTTATCTTATGTAATTTATTGCATTCATTGTACCTTTTTGTATGTTCTAAAACTTATGGGATCATTTTGATTTTTCACCTGTATTTCATATCAAAAAACAGATACCTAATTGGCTTTGTGTATTTTATCCCTTTGCCTGATATTCTACTAATAATTTATGAATTATGAGGTTCTAATTACGGTCCATGAAGTGTTCAGAGTTCCTTAATGTCATACTCATTTGTTTAATAGAAATGCATATTTTCTATTGTTATCTACATGCTTAATCTGATTTTCATGGTCTAAAATTTAGGATTTTGAGAGCTATTCAACTTTTGAATTTGCATCCATGATTTTGCTTTTTGGCAATCGCATTTTAATGAGCTTAGATATTTCAAGGTGCGATACTTGGTGTTTCTTGCTTATGATAAGTTTAGTGAAGGTGTCCATTAGATTTGTACTCCTAGGTTGTAATACAATATCTTTTCTTTTTGGTCCATCACATATTTATTAAAGTTGTTGATATTGAACTCAATTCAAATAGGTTTATTTCAGAATTGGCTTTTAAGCATTTGTAAGCTCTTCAAGTTGTTGGCATAAATTTAAGAAGTTGATATAATTCTGTAGCCTTTAAACATCATCATGTCAAATATATGATAAAATCGTTGGTTATTGGAATTTGGAATCCCGAAAGACATAAATCTGGTGTATAACATATTTTTTATAATGAATTTATATAATGCCCTTGCTTGGTCCCCATTATTTTCAAAATACGTTTTTCTCTCTCTTATTTTTAACCACGTTTTTTAAGGAATTTGCTCTTACTCTTGGATTGTTTTTCCCCTTTACTGAGTTGAATCTGAGGGCTTTGAAGCCTAACGTTTTCATTTCTAGTTTGAGTATTTTAAAGTAGACATTTTCACATTGATGTTCTTGTGGTTTATCTATTAATGTATGTGTTGCTTCATGCTTGAATTATAGCATTGCTAAGACTAAGAATTACTGATTTATTGTTGCACACTTGCTGAACTTCGACGTTGACTAGTCAACATCCGCCCGGGCTCAACTCCGAGGGTGGGTCCGTCCCTGATCATCATACATGTGGCCTACACTAGTCAAATCAGATTTTAAGCCTACAACAATTAGAACATTATTTAAGGGAAGAGGTCTATCACCAAAGGTAACTAACCCATATGAATGACTCTTGTCGTAAGTCAGAATAGAGCGATTTTCAGTCATATGCCTAGAACAACCACATCAAACTACCAAGAGTTAGGAACAGTATCTATAAACAATATTGATAACATAACAATTCAATTCACGATTTCTGACCCATCTTGTCTCACTATAGTACTAACAATGTATTTCAAAGAACCTATAGGTAAGACATACTTTTCAATAGATTATTGTTTCTTATACACACCTACCAAGTTCTTGTGAGACAAGCAAATAAGAAATCGCGCCAAAATTTACCATAGAAATTTCATCTGAGAGAATACTTAGTTTTACCTTTCTGATATGTAGTATGATACCTTAACTGTTTACCTGATGAAATAATCTAAATCGGAGTTTTGACGCTAGTCAGAACGGAGTCAGATTCTGCTTTGGCTACGGTATCCGCAATTTTGTCTAGCTTCATGACTGCTTCTTGTGAAGTTCAATAAAGGGTCCGATTAGTCAAGGTACCAGAGCATGTTTCTTTGATGAACTTTACCGGGTTAGATCCCTTTTCCTTTTATTTTCAATCGTAGCCTAAGCTACCTTTAATGTTCGATGTTCTTCCAAATCTTGGGACTTCACTTAGGTGAGTAGCACCAATGGTTAGTTGTTTAACCCTTTCCTTAAGGTGATTTAATTCATCAAGAAGCCCCATGACTTGATTCTCCTTCTCCTTAAGAGTTTGGTTAGGATTTCTTTTTCAACATCAACGGCAACCTTTTCCTCTTCAATTAACTCCATTATTGCGTGAAGAGTGATGTTCCTTTTTTATTCAGCTTCAAAAATTTCTTCAAAATTTTACAATCAAAACATACATGACTTGGACATGCTCTCTCTCTAACTAGTAAGTTCGAACATGCAGACATGATTTGTAACAAGTCAGAATCAAACTATAAATTGACAGTGAAAGAAGTTAACTGGTTATTAGCAGTTCAGTCCTCCCTGTCTGAATTTGATACTCTTTAATCATCTTCACTCTACGTGATGTTCATGGCCTTCTTTGTACAAAACTTTTTTATTGTAATGGCATATTTAGTTGCTACGTACCCATAGCCTTCACACTCATAGCATTGAATGCGATTTCCAGTCCTTTTCATAGATTTAGATGGATTTTCCCTTGAATTGTTTGAAAATTTCTTCTTTTGATCAGTTCGAAATTTTGTATTTTCCTTTTTGATTATTTTTCAAGAACTTCTTCAATTTTTTGGTGAGCATGGAATGTGTTCATCAGTCTTATTGTGTAGCGATCGAGAAATTTGAAATAATATAAAAATTATTTTCTTGAAAAACGTGCCGCTAAGTTTTAACCCCAAAATTTTAAATTGAAAGCGTGTTCGTCTAACCGTTGTAAAATCAATTTAAAACAATTCTAGTCAAGTCCAATCTCGAATAATTTTAAAGTATCCAATCCCCTTTTTTTTTAAAGCCAAATTTTAATAATTTTAATGTACAATATTTTACTGTTTAGGGTCCAAATTTTAATAGCCCGAATCTGGGTTATTTTAGCCCAATCCACTTAGACCCAATTAGGAAATATCCTTACAGCCCAACTAATTGGCCCAATTAGTTCCTAGAAATTTGTGCCCTAAATTTCTACTATTCATATAACTCTCGTTTTCTCTCCTCCTCACAATTTCACACCTCCAAGCAGTCAGCAGGGTAAGAATCATCTCCCTCGAATTTTCATCAATCCAGTTTCACATTGGAAAAATCACGTTGATGCTAGAACCTCAATTTCTAGCACCAACGAGATGATGATTTTCACACAAACCCAATTTCCAAACCCACCATCACCCAATTTCGAACTACACCACCAAACTGCAAAGCTACGAGTAGTCACACAAACCCATCCTCAACCCAAGTTTCAAACCACACACTACAGCCACCAACATCCAAGCTGCAGCCCCCCAATCCACATTCTAGCCACCCATTTCGAGCCTCCAACACAGCTGTCAACAATCACAAAACCACCTGCAACACCGCACACGGACGCCAACTGCAACCCCGAAACTGACAACCCCTACACCCTAAAATCGACACCAAACAGCCACTATTTCATCCCCAAAATCAACCTCAAACGGCCCTAAAATCAAGAACTAATTTAACCCATGAACTTAACTCATTTCCCGACCTTTTTCAGCTTGATTGCCACCAAGAAACTAAAAAAAAAAAATCGAACCTCCAAGCCTCATTTTAACCTTGAGTTGTGCACCAAAATCCCCCGTCACCTCCACCCATGCACTGGCGCCACCACGCGGCGGTGGCACCGACGCCTGCCTGCTGGCCCACGGTTGAATCGCTGTCGGAGCTTCCCCCTCTCCTCTCTTCTCGTTTTCGAAAATGGGAGAGAGAGAGAGAGAGAGAGAGAGAGAGAGAGAGAGAGAGAGAGAGAGAGAGAGAGAGAGAGAGAGAGAGAGAGAGAGAGAGAGAGAGAGAGAGAGAGAGAGAGGTGTATATAATTTTGTATATTTGATTTTTAGAAATTACCTCTTAAGCCCCCAAGTCTTAAAGTTACTTATTTTGGTCCCAAAAGTTTCAGTTATAAATTATCAACCCCTGGAATCTTGTTTTCCCCAGTCAAATTTCTCAAATTTCAAAAAGGGTTAATTCCAGTCCTTAAACTTTTCAATTTCAGTTTCATAAATTTCCAATTAAGCCCCTGAACTTTATTTATATCATTTTAAGTTATTTATTTCAGTCCCAAAATTTCAGTAATTAGTAAATCAGTCCCGGGAGTTCTTGTTTCCCACAATTAGCCCACTATTTTGAAAATATTATTTTCAGTCATTAGACTTGTCAAATTTCAGTTTTAACATATATCCAACTAGGTCCCTAAACTTTATTTTATCACTTTAAAACTTTAAGTTTCTGAATACCAATTCAAAACTAATTTTCTATTTTGGTTAGACGAAACGTACGGACGATTAGGAGATTGAGGTTACGCGTCCCACTCCACTTTTCACGTGACTCGAGATAAATTGAGGTATATTTGCCCCCATTAATTAGTTTAAATTATAATTGCATGTATTCTGTGACTTTATATGATTTATATACTTTAATGCATAAGACGAAAATATCTCCTATGTGATAAATGATGTGGTTATGCTTGGCATGATTTATATGCTTTAGCGCATGAGACGAGACTATCTCTTATGAGACAATATGATGATGTTATGCATAACTTATGTGCTTAAAAGTATGAGACGAGACTACCCACACCCTACGATTTTAAAGAGCCTATGATTTTTAAAGAAAATGAGCCTATGATGATGATGATGTCATGGTATAAATTGCATAATTGCGTGTTCAATTATTTTGTAGATTAATTATTGGCAATGAGTCTACTGAGTATTTCTTTGAAATACTCATTCCATTATTTTAACGACATTTGCAGATTTCGGAGACTGGCGGTATTGATAGGCAGTGGTGGCAACGATTTAATGGTTGAAGTTTTTACTTTTGAAATTTACGTATTTGAACGTTATTAACGTACTTTGTAATTTCAGTTATTTCAAAAACTTGAGATTTAAGGTTTAATCAATTTTCTTAAATTAATCAAATACGTTTTGTTGCCGACGAGGTTTTATAATTATAAATGTGATGTTTAAAATTTAGTTATTTTCGCGAATCTTTTTAGTTAATTCAAGACAAATGAGGATAACGTGGCACTCCGGGTTCACGGAACTCGGGACGTTACAGCTTCGTATCAGAGCCAGTCTGCGTTTCTATTGACTGACAAATTTTCAAAAAGAAAATTTTTCGAAGAGACATTCTACATTGTTTAATTATCATTAATGAAAGTTGCAACTGTCGTCATTCGATCTGCCGACTGAGAAGGTAGAGAATTTTTTGAAGTTTAATCGTTATTTTATTTCGGATACCTATTGTAATGATTTATGAGACTTAGAAGAAAGAGAAAGAAAGTGTATCCGAATTAGAAAGGAAGAAAGACGAGTTCGAGCATAATTTAAAAGAGTTTTTAAATTTTTACGTTCTCGTAATTTTAACTAAGAGAGATGAATAACCCCACCTAATTGGACTTTGCATAGGTTTAGGACATGGTACCCATTGGTGGAAATGTACTCAGTGTTGCAGAACAAGCCATTAGAGATTATGACCGCTTCAGGCTTGAACTTGATTGGACAAGTGCCCAACACGTAGAGCAGCTGAATGTTGTACGTGAGCAGGCTATACAACATGGCTACGTGACCTGTAATCGTCGGTCGATCCATCACTTACTCTCGATTTTTCAAAGCGACTATTCGGAGGTAGCTCATAACATATATATAGATGCTCTAGTGTCCCCTAATGTGGAAATAGAGTATGACACCTTCTGCGTGAGATTTGTTATATATTGGCCCATGTACTTTGAGTACCGCTTTGGGGTTACACCTGAAGGGGAGCCAGAACATGAGCCAATGCTCGAGCCCGAACCTGGGCGAGAAGATGGGTTAGTTCCCGAAGAGGAACCCGAAGAAGACCCAGAAGAAGAAGAACCAGAGGAAGACGCTGATCCAGCGCTAGGAGAGTTCTCGGATGCTGAATCATGTGTAACCGAAGGAGAGTAGAGAGATAGAAATTAGAGTAAGCTCGACATTTTATTGTATTCAAAAAAAAAAAAAAGAGTTCTGCATACATGCCTTCCTGCTCATGTACCCTCATTAAAAGAAGTTGAGTTTTAAATGAAATGATGTTTGGATTCCAATTTTCTTTTTTTGAGTTATCTTCTTCGATGTGGTACACTTAGTTCAACCTTTACGAACTATTTTTAACATTATGAAGGTTATGGCACCACCAACTCAAGCCGACATCATCAGGGAATTACTTAAGGCGATGCAAGAGATGAGACAAGCTCCACAGCCGGTTAACCCTACAGTTCCAGTGATAGAACAATTCAGGAGATACAACCCTACCTACATTCAATGGCGGAGATGGTCCACTAGCAGTAGAAGAGTGGCTCCACACCATCGAGAAGATTTTCAGGCACATATTTTGCCCCAAAGATAAGAATGTATGCTATGCAGAGTTTATGTTAATCGGAAGAGTCGCTTTTGTGGGAATCGCATCCCGGACAAGGAGTGAAGAGCAGCAAGTAGCTCTGACTTGGAACGAATTTAAGGCTGAGATCAGGGATAAATTTTTCCCACAACCCCTCGGAGATCACAAGGAGTCTGAGTTTCTGCGTTTAGTATAGGGTGAATTGGATATAACGGAATATGAGAGGATGTTCGAGGAACTGTCACGTTATGTTCCAGATCTTGTGGTGACTGAGTTTGAAAAGGCACAGCATTTTGAGAGAGGTCTACGCTTTGATGTCAGGCAGATTGTCAGTTCACATGAGCTGCCAACTTACAGGGAGGTAGTGAAGAAAGCTCAAGCAGTAGCCTATGCCGGTGTGAAAGTCTAGAAACAAGGAAATCAAAATGAGCAAAGGTATCAGGGAAAGAGAAAGTGGCAATGTCCAAATCGCAATCAGAATCAGAACCGAAATCAAGCATTTAATAAGAAATAAAATCCAAGACCCATAGGGGGACAGATGACCAATTTCACTCCACCCTGCCCTAAGTGTCACATGTTGCATAAAGGAGACTGTTTTTTTGGAAAGGGTGTCTGCTACAAGTGTGGCAAGCCGGGCCACTTTGCATCAGATTGTCGTACTCCATCCGTCCAGGGTACCAACCAGAAGACGAACCCAGACCAGAACAGAAAGAGAAAGCCAAGAGTGTTTGCTATGGATACAGCGGAGGATTCTGACGTGATCGCAGGTATACTAGTTATTCTTGTATTCTTGTGCATGTCTAAACTATTCTTCATATTGTATTTCCTTACCATTTTGAGCATGATGATATGATAACAGGTATTCTATCTATTTCTAGTATCCCCGTATATGTTCTAATAGACTCGAGAGCCACACATTCATTTATAGCTAATGCATACTTAGAAAGACTGAACTTAATAGGAGAAGAGACTGGTAGTACCCTCGAGATTAGTTTGCCGTCAGGAGGAACCATCGATACTAGTAAGATAGTCAAAGCAGTACAAATAGATTTTGATGGTCAAGTTTTGGAGGCAAACTTGAATATTATCCGATTGAAAGACTTCAATATTATTCTGGGTATGAATTGGCTCAATACCAACCGTGCCGCAATTATGTGCCACGAGAAAGAGGTTATTTTTCGAAAAGATGGTGAAGAATTATTCAAGTTTTATGGAATGAAGATTAAGGCATTTCCCTGCCTTATCTCAGCTTTACATGTAGAGAAGTTATTAGCCAAGGATAATT
This sequence comes from Fraxinus americana, assembly GCA_035079005.1. NCBI lineage: Eukaryota > Viridiplantae > Streptophyta > Magnoliopsida > Lamiales > Oleaceae > Fraxinus > Fraxinus americana. Next base: position 20,744,975 of record CM068716.1, read on the forward strand.
GTCAGGGCTATTTGGTTAGTTTTCAAGACAAACTCGTAGAGGAGATTACTTTGGATTCAGTGGCGTGAGTATGCGAGTACGGTGATGTCTTACCGGACGATCTACCCGGTACTCCACCCGATAGGCAAGTGAAATTTTTCATTGATTTGGTACCAGGAGCTGCCCCTATTTCTAAGGCTCTGTACCGTATGGTGCCGAAAGAGTTGTAAGAACTGAAGGTACAGTTAGAGGAATTGTTAGAGAAGGGTTTCATCAGGCCAAATATATCTCCATGGGGAGCACATGTTCTATTTGTAAAGAAGAAGGATGAAAGCATGAGGATGTGCATCGACTATCGAGAACTTAACAAGTTAACGATAAAGAATAAGTATCCCCTTCCCAGGATCGAAGACTTATTCGATCAATTGAAAGGTACAACTATCTTAACAAAGATTGATTTGAGATCTGGTTACCATCGGCTAAAGGTTTCGCTAGCTGACGTACCAAAGACAGCGTTCAGGACACGATATGGGCATTATGAATTCATAGTGATGCCTTTCGGCTTCACGAACGTACCTGCAATATTTATGGACTTGATGAACAGAGTCTTCCATCAGTATCTTGATAAATTCGTTATTGTTTTTGTACATGACATACTGATATATTCCAAAAATTCTGCACAGCATGAAGAACATTTGAGGATTATGTTGGAAACGCTGAGAACAGAAAAGTTGTACGCCAAATTCAAGAAATGTGAATTTTGGCTTGAGAGGGTAGGTTTCTTGGGTCACATTGTTACAGCTAAAGGCATCGAGGTTGATCCTTCTAAAGTTGAAACTGTAATGAATTGGCCAACACCTGCAAATGTTGGAGATGTGAGAAGCTTTCTTGGATTAGCTGGATATTATCGGCGATTCATAGAGGGTTTCTCTAAAATAGCAGGTCATATGACTCAGTTGACCAGGAAAGGAGTTAAGTTTCAGTGGATAGAACAGTTTTAACAAAGCTTTCAGGAACTTAAGAACAGACTTGTCTCAGCACTAGTTCTGACTATACCAAATGGGTCTGATGGTTTCGTTATTTACAGCGACGTATCCAAACATGGTTTAGGTTGTGTATTGATGCAGAATGGTAAAGTGATAGCATATGCTTCAACGACGATGGCTAGAGCTGGTAAAAGATTATGACTGTACCATTCTTTACCACCCGGGTAAAGCAAATAAGGTTGCAGACGTTTTGAGCATAAAGAACACTGGACAGTAATCAGCTTTAGGAACAACACAAGATCAATTGATTCGAGATTTTCAAAATTTAAGAATCGAAGTGCGAGCCCCATTAGTCCAAGGATCTAATAGATTGGCAAATCTGACCGTTAACCAGACTTGAGAGGTCGGATTGTAACAGCTCAAGCCGAAGATAAATTCTTGAAAAAGATCAGATCCGAAGTTGGGACTGGCAAGAGAATGGGTTTCGAGATTGCCTCTGATAAAGCGCTTATATTCAGAGGGCGTCTCTGTGTGCCGAAGGATGAACATATCAGGAATGGGATTTTGATAGAAGCTCATTCAGGACCATATGCATGCCACCCAGGAGGGACAAAGTTGTATCGTGATTTGCGCAATACTTTTTGGTGGAGAAACATGAAGGGTTGCATTGTAAGGTTTGTCTCTCGGTGCATGACGTATCAGTAGGTCAAGGCTGAACATCAGAGACCATCGGGGTTGTTAAATCCTTTGGATATACAAGAATGGAAATGGGAGAAAATTTCCATAGATTTTGTGACAGGGTTACAAAAATCAGTAAGAGGACATTTCCTACGCTATTTGGGTTATTGTAGACCGCCTTACGAAATCAGCTCATTTCCTACCAATCAGAATGACTCTCAATGTGGATCAATTAGCCCAGTTGTACGTTAGAGAGATTGTTTGACTTCATGGAGTACCAGTTTCCATTGTCTCCGATAGAGATCCGAGATTTACTTCGAAATTTTGGAAGAGTTTAAATGTCGCAATGGGTACTAAATTAAATTTTAGTACTGCATACCATCCCCAGACAGATGGACACTCTGAACGCACTATACAGACATGGAAGATATGCTTAGAGCTTTGTACTAGACTTGAGTGGTAGTTGGGAGACTCACCTTCCTTTAGTGGAGTTTGCCTACAATAACAGCTTTCAGACTACTATTGGTATGGCACCATATAAGGCACTATATGGGCGACATTGTCGATCACCAGTCTATTGGGATGAACTAGGCGAGAGAAGAATTTTGGGTCCAGAATTGATTGAGATGACAGTTGAAGCTATTGAGAAGATCAGACTAGGATCAAAGCCGCCCAGGTAGATAGAAAAGCTATGCCGATCAAAAGAGAAAAGACTTGAAGTTTGAGATTGGGGAGAAAGTGTTCTTAAAAGTAACTCCTATGAAGGGTACTATCCGTTTCGACAAGAGATGGAAGCTAAGACCTCGTTTTATCGGACCATTGGAGATCTTAGAGAAAGTAGGTAACATGGCTTATCGTTTAGCGTTGCCACCCGAGCTCTTGGCCTTACACAATGTTTTTCACGTTTCTTTATTGAGAAAATTTATCCATGACCCAAGTCATGTGGTAAATTTTCAGACTAATTCAATTAAGAGGAATCTATCCAATGAGGAGACACCTATGCGCGTTATTGATAGAAAAGCCCATGTCTTAAGAAACAAAGAGATTCCTTTAGTTAAACTCAAGTGGGGTAGACAGGATAGCGAAGAAGCTACCTGGGAAAGAGAGGACGAGATTCTGGCTAAGTATCCAGATATTTTAGATCAAGTAAGTTTAAATTTCGAGGACGAAATTATTTAAGGGGGTAAGGTTTTAGCGACCGAGAAATTTGAAATAATATAAAAATTATATTCTTGAAAAATGTGTCGCTAAGTTTTAACCCCAAAAATTTGAATTGAAAGCGTGTTCGTCTAGCCGTTGTAAAATCAATTTAAAACAATTCAAGTCAAGTCCAATCCCGAATAATTTTAAAGTATCCAATCCCCTATTTTTTTAAAGCCAAATTTTAATAATTTTAATGTACAATATTTTACTGTTTATGGTCCAAATCTTAATAGCCCGAATTTGGGTTATTTTAGCCCAATCCACTTAGGCCCAATTAGGAAATATCCTTACAGCCTAACTAATTGGCCCAATTAGTTCCTAGAAATTTGTGCCCTATATTTCTACTGTTCATATAACTCTCGTTTTCTCTCATCCTCACAATTTCACACCTCCAAGCAGTCAGCAGGGTAAGAATCCTCTCCCTCGAATTTTCATCAATCCAGTTTCACATTGGAAAAATCACGTTGATGCTAGAACCTCAATTTCTAGCACCAACGAGATGATGATTTTCACACAAACCCAATTTCCAAACCCACCATCACCCAATTTCGAACTACACCACCAACCTGCAAAGCTACGAATAGTCACACAAACCTAGCCTCAAACCAAGTTTCGAACCACACACTGTAGCCACCAACACCCAAGATGTAGCCCCCCAATCCACATTCCAGCCACCCATTTCGAGCCACCAATTACAAAACAACCACCTGCAACACCGCACACGGACGCCAACTGCAACCCCGAAACTGACAACCCCTACACCCCAAAATCGACACCAAATGTACTCCCTATTTCACCCCAAAATCAACCCCAAACAGCCCTAAGATCAAGAACTAATTTAACCCATGAACTTACCTCCTTTCCCGACCTTTTTTAGCTTGATTGCCATCAAGAAAGTCCAAAAAAAAAAAAAAAAATCGAACCTCCAAGCCACATTTTAACCTTGAGTCGTGCACCAAAATCCCCCGTCGTCTCCACCCACGCACTGGCGCCACCACGCGACGGTGACGTCTGCCTGCTGGCCTACGGTTGAATCGCCGTCGGAGCTTTCCCCTCTCCTCTCTGCTCTTTTTCGAGTGTATATAATTTTGTATATATTTTGATTTTAGAAATTACCCCTAAGCCCCCAAGTTTTAAATTTACTTATTTTGGTCCCAAAAGTTTCAGTTATAAATGATCAGCCCCTGGAATCTTGTTTTTCCCCAGTCAGCCCCAAATTTCAAAAAGGGTTAATTCCAGTCCTTAAACTTTTCAATTTCAGTTTCATAAATTTCCAATTAAGCCCCTGAACTTTATTTATATCATTTTAAGTTATTTATTTCAGTCCCAAAGTTTCAGTAATTAGTAAATCAGTCCCGGGAGTTCTTGTTTCCCACAATTAGCCCACTATTTTGAAAATATTATTTTCAGTCCTTAGACCTGTCAAATTTCAGTTTTAACATATATCTAATTAGGTCCCTAAATTTTATTTTATCACTTTAAAACTTTAAATTTCAGAATACTAATTCAAAACTTATTTTCTATTTTGGCTAGACGAAACGTACGGACGATTAGGAGATTGAAGTTACTTCCCGCTCCACTTTTCACGTGACTCGAGATAAATTGAGGTAGACTCGCTCCCATTAATTAGTTTAAATTATAATTGCATGTATTATGTGACTTTATATGATTTATATGCTTTAATGCATAAGACGAGAATATCTCCTATGTGATAAATGATGTGGTTATGCTTGGCATGATTTATATGCTTTAATGCATGAGACGAGATGAGACTATCTCTTATTAGATAATATGATGATGTTATGCATAACTTATGTGCTTAAATGCATGAGACAAGAGTACTCACATCCTACGATTTTAAAGAGCCTATGATTTTTAAAGAAAATGAGCATATGATGATGATGATGATGATGATGTCACGGTATAAATTGCATGATTACATGTTCAATTATTCTGTAGATTAATTATTGGCGATGAGTCTACTGTGTATTTCTTTGAAATACTCATTCCATTATTTTAACGACATTTGCAGATTTCGGAGACTGACGGTATTGATAGGCAGTGGTGGCAACGATTTAATGGATGAAGTTAGTTACTTTTGAAATTTACGTATTTGAACGTTATTAACGTACTTCGTCATTTCAGTTATTTCAAAAACTTGAGATTTAAGGTTTAATCAATTTTCTTAAATTAATCAAATGCGTTTTGTTGCCGACGAGATTTTACAATTATAAATGTGATATTTAAAATTTAGTTATTTGCGCGAATCTTTTTAGTTAATTCAAGACAAATGAGGATGACGAGGCACTCCGGGTTCACAAAACTCAGGGCGTTACAAATAACCTCACCATCAACCTCTTCTTCATCAGTTTCAACTCTGAAGACAATTTCAGATCCCTTTTCCTTCTTTCTTCTACAGAAGTTCAACTCATATGACCTCAATGATCCCACCAATTCTTCAACCTTCATGGATCCAATATTGTTACTCTCTTCAATGGTAGATACTTTGGATTATAATCGATCAGGTAAAGATCTAAGGATCTTATATACTATCGTACTCTTTGAGTACTTCTTCCCCAAAGTATACGCTGAATTGATGATGTCAGTGAGTTTGGCATAATAATCATTGATTTGTTAGCCTTTCTTCATCGTCGATTGTTCGAATTCCAAGGCGAGCATCAGGAAGCTTGGATAACTTCACAATGGAATTTCCTTCATAAGCATTTGTAGTATGTCTCGAGCTCCCTTAACAATCATGGAGGTAGATATCACAAGAAATTGGTTAGAATCCACAAAAGAAAATAAAACATTTAAAGCTTTAGAATTCCAATTAGCAATATCGAAATATGTAGTAGCCCACTCTCTCTCTCTCTCTCTCTCTCTCTCTCTCTCTCTCTCTCTCTCTCTCTCTCTCTCTCTCTCATTTATGACTATAGTGAGTACTTTATATCCATATGTAAAAGATTGCCAAGCTTTTTCATCAAGCGATTGGTCATAAACAATTATCCTAATTTTTCAATAAGAATAATTAGCCCTATATAGACTAAAGGGTGCTCTATCCACATCTAGGTTTTTCCTGATTCACAATTTTTAAAAGCGCACCACTTTGATAACAAGTGAAAGTTCTAAAACCTTGTTTAATGAAAATTATTTTAATTGAACCCGTAAAAATTTGGACAGGCGCACAATCAGAACTGAGTAATATTAGTTTAATTGGTTTTGACTGACAGTGCAGGTTACTACTGTGTTCGTGACTACAGCTTGATAAGTAAGAAAATTAACTTACAAAATTCTATAGGAACATCATATATAATGTAATAAACTCCGAAGGTAAACATCAACAGGCCACATGCCATGGGTCAAACAATCCACTAATAATTTTGATAAAATATACAATAGTCTCTGATTTTTGTAATTTCGCAAAATTAAAAAAAAAAAAGTCAAACGAACTAAGAACAACTCCCTTTTGTTTCTTCTTCTTTTGACTTGTTGATGAACAAGAACAAAAATTTTGATTTCAAAGCTTAATTCCTACCTTGATTTCTTACATTAATTATGGGTTAAGTAACTATCAAAATAAGGAATTAATTCTTACCTAAGGATCTGCAATAAAAGTGGAAAGAAAATTAGTACAAACTATACTAAAATACTTTCTAGATTCGTATAGGGCCAATATATGGAAAGGCGATGTTAATTAATCATATCATTAAATTGTCTTTCTAAAAAAAATCTGAAAATATATGGATGATATAAAACCTAAAATATAGAAGATGTACTTGTATGTCACTAATTCAAATCATGATATATAAGAAAACACAATAAAAATTGCAGCTCAAATATTTTGGACGAATCTGCAATAGATCGATCGACTCCCCTGTGGATGAGTTTGATTTCGATCAACTTACTCCCATTAGACCTACTCAATCGATGTGACGGAGTTGAAACTCTCGATTTTTCTTGACTTGAAGATGAGCTATTAGAAGAAATCACTAGTCTATTCACCCAAGAAGGAATAATGAAAATTACCTAAAAAATGAGAAGAAGGCCTTTAAATAGCCAAGAAAGAGAAAAGTAAGGCTATAGGGTTTTGAGAAGAAAGAAGCGGAAAAAGTGAAACCCCAATTCCTTTTTATGTCAGGGAAAAATTTTGGAGGGAAAAATTTCATCGAAAAACTACAAAAGATAACCTCTCCTACTATGCCATGTAACGAAGTCGACGAAGGCCTTATTCACCGCTCCATATGGCAAGACCAAGCTCATTCGTATCCCGCCGCTTGGCGATATGCAAGGGGCACAAAAATATCAATCAAATTAAATGGAACAAGAATTACCATGAGCAAGAAGAAGGTAGAGCTCGAAGGCCACCAATCAACCGTCCCGAAGGGTCCACACCCAAGATCGATCTATCTACTGCAACTTAAATCATTATTTTGATCATGGCATGTTTGGATATGGACAATTATTGGCACGATCCAAACAACTCAACAATGGAATGACGATTGAACTCTCCACTAACTAAAAACTGTCGAGCATGTAGGAAAAACCGTCAACACATGAGTAAAAATCTCTAGGTACACATATAGAATTGCCTATAAGTAGTCCCAACGAAGGTCATGTATCTTCTTTTCCTTGCCTATATACTTTTGCTGACATGACCCCGTCTCGAGTCACCCTATTGGACCCAGACGAGGCATGTACCGATGATGAATTCTAGCTAGATGCTGGAACCACCACCGAGGCCACATAGACTGTTCTACGACTAGTTGACTATTCTATGACTACAATATTTTTGTAGTAATTTTGATAGAGTTTCCCTTAGACAAAACCAACCTGAAAATCAACAAAAACCTCATATAGACATTTATACCAATATTTTGGGAACCACCAGTTCCACCAATACCACCACAACTAAATCAAAATAAAAATAAACTCGACTGAACACTCCTACTACAAAACATCATGTCTTCATGCATGCATTACATAAATTGTAACAACCCATCAACGAAGTGCACATCTAACAAAATATTAGACCAAGTGTTTAATAAACATGAGTCCCCAACTTTCCATTACACGCTACGATATGGTTAAGATCATGCAACTAAATGTTAGGTAACCAGGCTCTTGACTTCAACAGGGATTCCAGGTATCTCAAATTGACTTGAAAACTATTATTATATGCAAATTCCACCAAAGGTGGATACGATTCCCAACTGCTTCCTAGATCCAGAACACTAGCTCTTAGCATAACTTCTAAAGTTTGAATGGTCCTTTCTGATTGACCATTAGATTGAGGGTGATATGTTGTACTGAAATTCAATTTCATTCCCATAGCTCCTTGTAAGATCTTCCAAAACTTAGATGTAAATCTCGGATTTCTATTAGACACAATAGAGATGGGAACACCATACAATCTTACAATCTCTCTAATGTACAACTGTGCCAACTGATCTAGACTAAATGTCATTTTTATCGAAAGAAAATGAGTGAATTTTGTTATACGATCCACTATTATCCATATAGCATTATGTCATCTTGCTGACTTCAGAAATCCTACCACAAAGTTCATTACAATATTCTCCCACATCCATTTAGGTATGTCCAATGGATTTAACAACCCTGCTGGTCTTTGATGTTCTGCTTTAACTTGTTGACACACTATACATTTTGCCACAAATAGGCCTATATTTCTTTTCATATTCCTCCACCAAAATGTGTCTCTAAGATCTTGATACATTTTTGTACCACCAGGATGTGCGGTGTATGGTGTGAAATGAGCCTCTTCTAATATCTCATTCCTCAAAACTTCATCCTTAGGCAAACAAATTCTTTCTTTAAACATTAGTGCCCGATCCGAAGCCATTCCAAAATCCTTCCTCCTATCGGTACCGATGTCTTTTCTTGATCTTCAAGAAAATGGATCTTTACCCTGTACTTCTATGATCCCATTTTTGAGAGTAGGTCAAACCACCAAAGTTTCTAAATGAGCGGTACTTTGCTATGGTATTGCAACCACTTCAATTCGCAAATTTTCGAAGTCTTTGATCAACTCCATCTGCATAGTAGGTAACGATGCCAATTGTCCCATCGACTTTCTACTTAGAGCATCGGCAACAACGTTAGTCTTACTTGGATGGTAATGAATAGTGCAATCATAATCCTTTACTAGCTCCAACCATAATCTCTGTCTCATATTCAATTCCTTCTCTGTGAAGAAATATTTGAGACTCTTATGATCCGTGTAAATGTCGCACTTTCCTCCATATAGTAATGGCGTTATATATTTAATGCATGAACTATCGTTGCAAGTTCTAGATCATGCGTTGAGTAGTTCTGCTCATGTTGCTTCAATTGCCTTAGTGCATAGGTAATCACTTTTCCATGTTGCATCAGTACACATCCCAAACCTTGTTTCAATGCATCACTATATATAACAAATCCTTCCGAACCTTCGAGTATGGTTAACACTAGTGCTATAATCAATCGCTGCTTTAGCTCCTGAAAGCTTTGCTCACACTTAATCCATCCATTGAAACTGTAACCCTTTCCTTGTGAATTACGTCATTAGTCCATCTATTTTGGAAAATCCTTCTATAAATCTCCGATAGTACCCTACCAATCCCGAGAAAACTCCAAACTTCACGAATGTTAGTCGGTGTCTTTCAATTAGTTACCGCTTCCACTTTTAATGGATCTACTTCAATTCTTTGGACAGTAACTACATGACTGAGGAATCTAACTCACTCAAACCAAAATTTACACTTTTTAAATTTAGCGTATAACTTTTCCTCGCACAACATTTCTAACGCTATTCTAAGATGTTCATCGTGTTGATCTTTACTATTGAAGTAAATCAAAATTTCAACAATGAAGATTATGACAAATTGATCTAGATACTGGTGAAATACACGATTAATTAAATCCATGAATACTGCTGGAGCATTTGTCACCCAAATGGCATAACTGTGAACTCGTAATGTCCATAACGAGTTCTGAAAGCCGTCTTGGGTATATCACTAGCCTTAACCTTCGATTGATGATATCCAGATCATAAGTTGATCTTGGAAAATACCTTAGCCCATTTTAATTGATCAAACAAATCTTCAATTCTCGAGAGAGGATACCTATTCTTGATGGTCAAATGGTTCAACTCCTGATAGTCGATACACATCCTCATACATCTATCTTTCTTCTTTACAAATAACACTGGTGCGTCCCATGGAGATACACTTGGTCGGATAAAGCCGCTGTCTAACAATTCTTGTAACTGAATGTTCAACTCCTGAAGTTCCTTTGGAGCCATACTGTATGGAGCTTTAGATACTGGTGCCGCTCCAGGAACCAAATCTATTGTAAACTCCACTTGTCTATCTGGTGGGGTACCAGGTAGATCTTCTGGAAACACATCTATAAATTTTTGTACCACCAGTACATCCTCAATCTTCATCGTCGCTTGTTTTCCCCTGAGATGTTAACTAGAAACCCTTGAGATGTTTCTTTTCTCAACATTTTCTCAGCTTGCAAGACAGATACCAATTGGAGATTGGGTTTGGCCTTTATTCCAGGGAAAGAAAATTGTTCTTTTCCTGGTTTCTAAAAAGACACTTCCCTTTTTCTGCAACAAATGGTTGCATAATTACATCTCAACTAATCCATACCCAAAATCACATCAAAGTCTTTCATCTCTATCCGATACAAATTAGCCTCTAATGTTTTTTTCCTCAATTTCAAGATTCATCGACTTAGCTAACTGATTTGTATTAAATGTAATGCCTGAGGGGATGCTAACTTCTAGTGTACTCTCTGACTTATTACAAGTAATACTAGATTTAACAATGAAAGACGTTAACACAAAAGAATGAGTAGCTCCCAAATAAAATAGTACATAAGCATGTGTATTAGATATCAATATAATACCTGCTATTACGTTTGAGTTCTCCTCTGCATCCTTCCGAGTCACTGTAAAAACTCGTGATTTCCTTTTCTGTTCTGATCACTGCTATCATCCTTTTTCTGAGAAAATATGAGACAATCCTTAGCAATATCTCCTGGCTTACCACATCGAAAATGGGCATTCTTCCAAAGACAAGCATTCACCACGATGAGGTTTACCGCACTTAGGGCACGACGCTATCAAGCTACTATGGCCTTACCGGCACTAGGTTCGATATTTGCTTTCTTATTTTACTATTTTCCCTTTCTTTTGTCTTGACCATTCCGCTTTCTCTTCCCAATTTTTCCTTTATTTTCTTTGGTTGAACAATTGATCGTGTCACTCTCATTAGCCTTCGATACCAAATAGCGTGAGCTCGTTCCGAGATCTCATGGTATGATGTAAAACGATGTGACATAAGAATCATGCTTATGTCTGGGTTTAACCCTTGCTTTGAACCTTCGAGTCTTCTTAATTTTCGTGTCAACTAGGTGTGGAGAAAATCTTAAGATTTAATCGAACTTTCATTCGTAATCAGTCAGGAACATATTACCCTGCTTGAGCTGAAGGAATTCGCTCTCCTTGAAATCCCTTAGAGTTGAGGAAAAATACTTGTCCATCACTTCCTTCTTGAATTGTTCCGAAGTTAACGCCAATTGCTGCTCCGGGGTCATAGTTCGGGACATCGAATCCCACCAGTGACTTGTATCACCGGTAAAAATAAACTCTACATGCTGGACCTTTTGGGCGTCAGTGCAATCTATGAGTAAAAAAAAATCTTCCAACTTATGAAGCCATTGCTCAACTACCAGTGGACCAAATGCTCCATCGAAGGTAGGGGGCTTATGCCTTCGAAATAACTCAACTACCGAGGCATGAGTCGGGAGGGTAATAGGGGCTGGTGGTGTGTGTAGAGCTTGATTTTGATTCAGCCCGCCAAGATCTTGAGCCGCTTGTCCGAGGTCCCTTATCTTCTGGTTTTCTCGAGACATTTCCTTTGAGATAAGATATAATATCTTTCATTAACTTCATTTATCAATACTAGAATACTTAAGGAAAAAAATAGAAAATTTTTCTCAACTTGATCAGAATTAATTTTTTTTTCAATGCTAGCACACACTTCATATGTGATTGTCAAGGTCTACAGATTCGTCTACCTCAAAATCTAGGTAAGCTCCGATATCTATTTCGTATTGACTGATATGATTCCTTCTCCTAGAATCTTGTCTATCCTTTGCCATTTGCGACCCATAGTTTTAAGTTTTAGCCCAATACATGTCTTTTAAAATAACACATTTTTTTCAAATTATTTTATCTTTGCATACAAGATATATATAAAGAAAAATATGAAATGTAACGAAACATGGAAAACATAACTGTAGAATCATAATCGTTTCATAATAAGAATTTAAACTTTACTTAGTTAAACATACATGGGTCATAGGATGAGGTCGACTGATGGATGCGAGATGCCATGGAGTGCCTTAAATATTTTATTTTTCTCATTTTTAATTTCCCGCTTTGTAGTTAAGAATTTTTTTTTTTTATATAAACCAAATACACTAAGCCCCCGTTTGGCATCCATTCTCTTTCTCATTTTTTTCTCTTTCTTCATTTCAATCACACATTAATCAATAAAATAATATTACACATAAACCCAAAAAATTTTCTTACTTTTCAACCACACATTCTTTCCATCAATCACTATTCCAGAATTTATTCTTCACCAAAATGGGTGTCAAACACACCCTAAGTTTACATAATCGACTAAACTCGTGCTCTGATACCATGTCAGAATGCCCCGACCCGCATGGATCGAAACGTCACAAGATTAACTTTACTTTACCTGTAGACCATAAACTTATTTAATAATTAAGTATACGACAACATACCGTATATGCAACATCTTGATATGCAACTTATCGGATATGCAACCAACATACCATCTATTCAACTTACACACCGTATATGCACTCATCGGATATGCAACCAACATACCGTATATATACAACTATTGAGGTGAAATAAAATAAATGTTGCTGCTTTTGTTTTCTATCTCAATGGCAATTTCAAAAATAATTTCGTTTGTAAAGCAATCGACCCCGAAACTTCATGAAATTTTATAGTAAAATAGGACAATTCTTTATATTATGACATATCCAAAAATCATCTTTTGTCGGCAACATATGAGGTATTAAAATATTTTTCAAAACACCGCAACGACTCGGTTTAGAAGGTTACCCAACGCAGTTTACTTAAAATAGTATATAAAATTCTAGCGACGTCGGCTCGATATGATTTCAACTTTCTTTAGTAGCTAATCCATGAGGATATCAAACGCCACTAGTTTTGTCCAAAAAATATAAGTAACAAGTGAGTTATGAATTTTTAAAGTCAAGGGTAAAAACTGAAAACAGCAACACTACCCAATGCAGTTTGCTTTAAGGAACACATCGGATTGATATGATTCCAACTTTATTCAGTAGCTAACCTGTGAGCTATCAAATACTATTGATTTTGTAGAAAAATTCCAAGTAACGATTAAGTTATGAATTTTTGAATTTCAGGGCAGAAGCTGAAAATTTTGAAAAACGGCAATACTAAATCACTAACACTTTCTTTTGTGGTAAATGGTGACTTGTAAGTTAATTTGTATAACACATACCTATTTTTAAACATAACTTATTTATAAAAATATTCTTAGAATAGTGCTACAAATGATGTTCATAGAAATCAAATAAAAAACCATAAATGTTGCATAATCAAATTAAAAACGTTAAGTCACTGGCATCTCCATAGCATGTTGCATCATCCTCTACCGTCATCCACGCCCCAAGCATATCAAATCAACCTGTAAGAGGGGAATTAACGCATGAGTTTGAAACTCAATAAATATCATCGGTGCATTTCGTTATCAAATTAGAAATTTCGAACAGTGGATTCATACCATTGCACATAGAGGGATTTTCGACAAAATCCGATTTCTATAGCAATATCATAACACGTAGAGCCAGAGAATGAACATTTAAACTATAGTAGTGTCGAAGCACCGTACCCGGAGGTACCAATTCATTCAAATTTTTAACGAAAAATCATAATTTGAAAACGAAATAGACACTTGCACCTCTACCTACCTTCGTTTAAAAGCTTTGAAAGTATAAAGTTGGACGATGGTTGTTGCTTCCCAACGGCACCGGAACTTTTAAAAATCTGCTTCTCTCTTATTTCTTTCTTTTGAAATTTTTTTATTTTCTTTTCTTGTTTCAAAATGTGAACCTTCATATGTGTAAGCTATACAAATATATATATTGTAGTAGGAAATATGAATTATTTGGGAAATGAAAGGTAAGAAAAACGGTTGCATTCATCACTCCCCCAATTTCATTTTATTTTTTCAGGCTTCTACAGTAGTGCTTTACTTTAACCTAATTTTTTAATTCTATGCCACATTGGTTGTTTTGTCATATACATTCAATTGCTTTACTAATTAGTAATTACTACAATTCTTTAGTGATGTGGTTTCTTTTTAAAAATCTATGTTCCATGACTTCATTGGTGAAAATCTAACTGGAATTATATAGTTTGAGACTTGATTAGTAAAGTGATTAGGTTGGTAAACTGGAATTACAATCTCGTGACAAGAGAAAAGCCCTTTCATTCCTGTTTCATTATTGTTCTGATTCTGTTTAATAGTTTGGAGTTCGTGTATTGGTAAAAATTTTATAGCTACCTTATAAGTTCCATCCCTGTCCCATTAATGCTATTTCATCTATGTGGATAGCAAAGTCTTCAATTTCAGGTTTGGTGGCTGGTTTTATTGTTTGTTTTTTGAACAATTTTTGGCCAATCAAGTTTCCAATAGGTAGATTGATGTGAACCCACATAGCGAAGAACTACGAAACTCACGATTAGATTAAAATCGAATCCAAGAAAGCCAAAGTAATCAAAGTTTTGGATTTGATTCGAAAATAACAAATCAAAATAACCAACAATACGCAAACGACATATTGACCCTTTTAAATGAATATTTGAAAATATCATCCGGTTGATTTGAACGCCACAAGAAGAATCTTTATAAATTCGTGATTTGTCCAACGAAGGATAAGGATTTCGAAAGCAAATTTACCTTTCAATAAATTTCAATAATAATGTTGTGCGTTACAATGAAATAATATGTCATATTTATAGGGAACCCATGTAAACCCTAGTCTAAACGGAAATAAAATCTAAAAAATTACGAAATATACCAAAAAATAGAATTCTAACATAATTAGGAAATTCACGTCTCGAAAACCACTATGCGGCCGCATAGCATTATTACATGTGGTCTCATAGACCAATCTTGTACTGCCCTGGATTTTTTACAATAAGCTATGCGATTGCATAGCTCGGTGTCGCATAGTTAACTCGACTAAGCCCTCCTTCTGTTACTAAATCATGTTGATCCATTTGGTTTCTTCTCCTAAACCCAACATGAAACTTGTTCCCTTGCTTGTTGTGATCGACGTTTCGTTCACCGTAACTTGAGCAAGCAATCACATCGCCTCGTTCACCCGTTTTGCTCTTGACCATGTCATCAGACCTCTTTCGATAATCAACGGATCCTTTCCCGATCTTGACTTTGATGCCCTCGACCCCATGCTCACATCATAGACACCAGCTCATTTTGACCATCTGATTTTAATGTTGGCTTCCTTCTCTTGATTTGTCTTATTTCAAATCCAATTTAGTTGTTATTCTTCGATAGCCTCCAAAAGTTTCTGCCAACACATTTTTGCTTGTGTCAATTGCCAATAGTTATTTGCGTCAGTATTGTAAATTTGTAATTAAATATGTAATTGTTATTGGATAATTATTTTGATGAATATTTGGTGGACTATACTATTTTATATTTGATATTTATTGATATTGGATGACTGTATTAATGTTTCTTTAAATTCAGTATTTTGGTAACTTTAATATTTGTTGAAAGGTTGTCTCGAACTGACCTACCCAACCCGACCGACATTTGATTGGGTTGGGTTGTGTTTCAATCTTTACATGTGTTGGGTTGGTTATGTTGAATTTTAATCAAACCAATCATGTTGGGTTGATTTGAGTTGGGTCAAAAACTGACCCAACCCAACCCTCGCCCACCTTCTTAATATATTTAGTTAATAAAATATTTTTAATTATTTAATTAATTAACAAAATTTAAATTTTGACCTGATTTTTCGAAACTATAAAATAAGTTTCTTAATTTTAAAATTGTATCTTGTAAACCTCCTTAGATATGTATTGAACCCTTGAAAATTATTAAGTCATTGTTTAAAGCTCATTTTTTAAAATTTATTCTTAAGCATGCATTATTTTGATAAAATAATTTTATATGTAAACCCTAAATTTTTTCCTATTTTAAACCACACAATCTTCAAAAAATCACTATTAAAAAATTTATCCTCCCAAAAAATGAAACTCAAACAAACCCTAAATGCATCATGTGCATAACAACAACTTGTATGCACATACCAAATTATTAATACCACCTTGAAATCTTCGATAATAGCATAAATAATAACACGGAGGGAGATTAGTCGAAAGATAAACATTTTTTTAATTAATCAAAATGTCCTAACACGATCAACTATAAAAATTAAATAATATTTAAGATGTTGCAATGAAGACTTTAGGACTGCTACCCATTAATCATTGTTAGTTTCTAGTTAGAAATTTGAATGACTGTGTCAATGCTTTATTTTTAGCTTCCTCTAGTGCAAAAAATAAAAATAAAAATGTCAAAGAACTATTGAAATCAAATTCATTTAATTGTAATATAAAGCTTAAGTAGTCGGTTTACACTACATATAGTGTCACTTTTCTAAATTAATACGATCCATAATTGATTAATTAGCATATATTATTAAATGGTAGAACATCTACTTCAAAAAATATTTTTATGTATATTTTTTGATACTAATACATACTTCTAGATAGTAAAAAAGTTTTGATCATCAAATTAAATTTATATGATATATTTATTGTTTATAAGTTATCAATGAATTTTATATACATCTTACTCTTAAGGTATAAAGTTTTAGGTCAGGACAATGGGAAAGAATTATACTACTCTAGATAGATAGATGTTCATTAATGAACATGATTTTGCTAATTAAAGTATTATGATATTTTGTATTATCAGATAAACAAAAATAAGAAAAAAAAAATTCGATTTATATGTAAAATTATTTTATTGAATAATGTGTAATTGAAAATGAATTTTGGATAAAATGGGGCTCAAACATGGGGAATCACCACCTTCAATGAATTGGAAAATATATGTCAATACATTCATTAATAATATCTTTAATATTGTTAATGCTATAACTTAAGTTATTAACTAATGTCTGAGTATGATATTTTAAATTTTTGTGTTAGCCTAAATATGAGATTATGTCCTCTTTGGCTGCGGCGGTCATTCAATATGGTAAAAAAAAAAAAAAAAAAATTATAAGAGAAACCGCACTCCCTATCTACTCTAACATCTCTCTTTTTTATGATAAACAAAATTCTGATTGCTACGCCCTATTTATAAGATAAATTAGGGCAAATTTGAAAATAAAAATGTCAAATATTGTTAAATTGTTCTTAATGAAATTTAATAAATGATCAATGTATAAAATAAAATGAGATCGACACACATAATAACTCTACATAGCAACTGTTGACCTCAAAAAATGTTGCCAACAGATGTCGGGCCACTCGTGTATCCGTAAGCTTAATCCAACATGTTTATGCCGATCGATGGTCAGGATAGCTCCAGAATCTGAACGTGGAAGGAGCTCAACAACACGAGACGTCACCGTTCTGGCTTCCGGCAAGATAAACGGAACGCGATTGTATAAGAAACCAATCGATAAATAACAAGATTTGTAGTTAAAATATGATAATAGATGAGAGAATAATATAGCTCCAAATATTTAGAAATGCATTAACCTTTACATGTTGTATGGTGGGGGTATTTATAGTGTTACAAATGAAATGGTGACCTTTGGATCAATTTACACGTTGCTTCATCTCCTCGGCCATGACATCAAGTCCTAGCCATTCAGTTGACTTTCCTAACCTTACAAGACATTAAATACTCTTACATTGACAAGATTAGACACAAATATACTTTACACAAAAGTCACATCAATCTTTTGAAATAAAGATCTTCATCATGAGCGGATCTCTACACGTGGGTCATCACTAACTGCTGAAGAGCCTCGGATCCGTGGAGGTGCCCTAGGCCTTGGATAATCCTTGGGCCTCGGTACAGCACTGGGCCTCGGTAGACACGTCGATGTTAAGAAAATACATCATGGTTCAATTGGGCTGGTCCCACTGCCCAAATATGGTGCCATGTGGTGCTTCTATTTATGAGTCGTAACAATAGTCCCCCAAGTCCATGTGTGATTATTTATGCCATGAGTGGACTTTTAATAATAAAGTCAGAAAAATTTTGAAATTTTAAATTGGCTATGTCACACATTAGTCCCCGAAGTCGGCAGACTGTGCGTGGAATTTAAGAAGTTGTTTAATGCATAAGGTTAATGAAGTTGCCTTTGAAGCGGAGGCGAGTTCATAATGGAACTGGCCGAGGCTGAAGTTGTTTTTGAAGCAGAGGCGAGTTCATAATGGAATTGGCCGAGGCTGAAGTTGTTATCATGGATATTAGTGCTTGCGATGTGACGGATTCACGTGTTTCCAAGGTAGGTTGGCTGCATCGAAACGACTTCCAATACTCGTACAGTCGTTTGCATTGAATGCATCATGATGGCTAATTATTAGGACTCATGGTTTTGAGGAGAATAGTTATGTGCCAAGCCATACTTGTAGAACACACGCATTGATCTGCGGCGTTGGAAATGCAAATCGTTCGTATTCTGCGGCTTAGATCTATTTGATTTTGGACACCTCGGATCAATTGGGTTTCGATCCAATGGCCAGGACTGAATCCTTCATTTGTATAAAAGCCAAAATCTTGTCATTTCTATACTTTACCTTTGTGAAACATTCATCAAATCCTCTCAAGTTTTCTTGCTACCAGAGAGTTTTCCGGCCACCATCTTCCGACGAGTCTTCTAAGTTCCCCATCTATTTAGGTATTTTTACATAAAGAAGTAATCTCTCCACCCTTCATTAGCATTTCTATAATCTTTTCATCGTCTTCTTTAATTGCAATGTCTGTCGAGGCGTTAACGGCTATTACAGTAGTCAGGTGAGGGGAAGAGTCTATATCGGGGCCTCGGGCGAGTGGTATAGTATGACTGAGGAGCCTATAGATTATGAGGTGGATTGGGGGACAGCTAGGATTCCATCCTCCATGACTACTTCCAAGTTAGCCGAGTTTAGGAAGACCTACCGCATACCCCATTATATAGAACTGATAGTCCCTGAGCACCATGAATGGGCCTGTTTTTCGAGGTTAGGTTGCATGGCTTTCAGTGAATACCTGCTTAAAGAAGGTGTACGTCTGCCTCTACTTCCCTTCTTTAGGGCAGTGCTGAGGACCTTCATGTTGTCCACCACCCAAATTTTGTTGAACGGATGGAGTCAAGTCATTGGGACCTACCTCATTTGGAAGGAGGTGTCCCTAGGCTAGGACATGCCTCTGCATGTCTGCAAAACTTTATTCTATACTAGGGTCGTAGGAAAAGACGACTCGAAGTGGTGGTAGTATATCATTCCTTGGGGATCTAATGCTCACTTCGTAGTTGGGCTCCCCTCCTCCATAAAGGGGTGGAAAGAGTCCTAATTCTGGGTGAAGGGTAGGTGGCAGATGGTTGAGGAAGAAGCTGTCCCAGCCTGTACCGTGCCGACCCAGTACTACGAAGCTTGTAAGTGCCTCGTCTTTAATATCTATGATTTCTATATAGCTTCTTGGTGTTAACTCCCTTATTGGTTTATTCACATATTACAACTCTAGATACGAGCTAACTGAAGTAGAGTGAGGTATTATCGAAGACATTTACAAGCGATCTCTGAAACTTCGAAGCTTTGCCCATCTTCTGGACAAAGACCAATACTTCGTCGACTTTGGATTGATGGCCCCCAAGGGTAAGAGGCTATCTAACTTTGAAGCTTCACACCACTTCAGCAATCTAAATTTCCTTTTGATGGTTGTAGACAAGTTCGCCCAAAAAGAGAACGCTCTGCCATATATGGCCAGTATCATGAAGGCTACGACCACTGTTGGCGCCAAGGCACTGAAGCCTTCCTCCTCAGGGGCGAAGCAAGTGAAATCGAGGCTTGAAGGCCTCAGTAAGGAAGAATCTGGGAAAGGAACTGAGGAGGAAACCCTTAAGGAGGCTTCCGAAGGGGGTAAGCCAACTGCCGGCAAATGTAAGGGTGTAGCCGAAGAGTCCCAGAAGAAAAGGAAGTTAGCCCACGTAGGTGGATTTTCTACAAGTTTTGGGATTTCAGTGTCCCATTCTGAGAAAGGTGTACCTCAACAGCCAAAGCTCCTTCAGTCCTCAATAGATACTGCGATAGTGGCACAATCTCGAAAGGTCAATGAGGAGGCGAAGAAGGATAAGCTACCAGCCTCTAAGGTCACGAAAAAAGCCCCAGTTGAAAGGACCCCATGGAAGTCTGGGAACTTCCTGGGAGGTAGGGATGATAAGATAACCCCTGCTTTGATTGAAATGCTGCCTCTTGAAGTGAGGAGTGCCACCGAGGCGTTTAATAGGTTCTGGACTAAGAGGTGGCAGAACTATGTAGCTACCTGTGATGCAGTGGATCTCACTACCACTTTAGTAAGCCAAACCGCTGGGGATTTTGGGACGGCACTAGAATGTCAGACAGTTCTTTCTGATATTCAACAAAGGAATAGAGCCTTGCGTGACAAGATGGCTACAGTTGAGGCAGAGCTTAAAAAGAAAAAAGCAGTAGCCATCAAGCTGAGAGTCCAAAAGGCTGAAGACGCGGCCAAGTTAGATTCTGCTTTAGTTGAGGTTGAGGCTCTGAAAACGGAGGTACACGAGTCTCAATGTGAGGTGCCCGCCCTTATAAAGAAGGTTGCAATATATGATAATCACCAAAAGGTCACCGCCGAGGCCCTGGAGAAGGTGAACCTGGAGCTTACTGGGTCCAGGGTTGCCAATAACTTTATGGAGGAGCAGATAAGGTGGTATGCCTCGGAAGTGAAGAAGTACGAAGCTGATGTTCTTGAAGCAGGTGAGATTGCGGTGAAAAACTACATTGCTAATTTCCACCATCGAAGAGTATCGTCACTTTGCTATTTACTGGAGTAGGGTCATTTATAAGGAGATGATTGAGAGGGCTGAGGAGCTTAATCCAGAACTAGATGTCTCTGAACTCAAAGCAGAGTTCATTGACGAGGAGGTTCCTCAGACCCCAGTCGAGGAAGGCGAAGTAATAGAAATTGAACCCGATGATGTAATTGCTGAAGTGCCTCAGCATGCAGAAGTGGCTCAGACTACAGAAGTGCCTCAGCATCCATCAACAGAAGTTCCTGTAATAGAAGCTCAAGCTCCCCCACCCCCTAATTCAGCTTAAATTTCTGCAATGCCTATGGCCTCTAATGTAACTGGAACTTTTTAATGAATGGAAATTTTTTTGTATTTGGTTCTATGTATTGTCATTTATACTATATCGCAATGAGATGTTTAAACTTTAATCGAATAGCCAATCTGGTAAGATAAAACTGAGTATTAACCCTAATTGACTGAAATTCGATAACTATCTTGATGGAGGGCTCTCAAATACCTTTATTCTGAGGCTTTTTCGCCTCACCACCTTTAGGGATTTAGATCCTCCCTTAACTTTCAGCCTCGTCACAGGGAGGCATGTGATGTATGCCTCAGAATCCCAGTGAGGTCACCCTTTATTTGGGGCTCAAACCTCTCATCTGAGTCGCCCACGCTTCCCTACTTGGAGGATGATTCATCCAAGTAAAGGCTTCTTCCTTGATATTCAGCCTCGTCAAAGGGAGGCATGTGATGTACGCCTCGGAATCCCAACGAGGTGGCCTTTTATTTGGTGCTCCAACCTTTCCTCAGAGGCCCCCACGCTTCCCTACTTGGAGAATGGTTCATCCAAGTAAAGGCTTCTCCCTTAATGTTCAGGCTTGTCAAAAGGAGGCATGTGATGTACGCCTCGGAGTCCCAACGAGGTGGCCCTTTATTTGGGGCTCCAACCTCTCCTCCGAGGCGCCCTCGCTTGAAGATTCTCCTGAGATGAAACATTTATTTATTTTCAACGGCTGGAAAAAAACTTCCAGCCGTGGGATTACATTCATTAATAGTATATTCTTAGATGTTCAATATTCCACTGATGAGGTTGGATCTTACCATCCATGTCTTTGATCCAGTAAGTGCCAAGTCGGATCTCTCTTTCAATATGGTAAGGCCCTTCCCAGTTGGGTCCCAAGGTGCCCACCCCTGGCTCCTTCGAGGATAGGAGAACCCCCATCATCCACTTTCCCACGAGACGGTGGCGCTGGCA
Source organism: Fraxinus americana (assembly GCA_035079005.1). Classification (NCBI taxonomy): domain Eukaryota; kingdom Viridiplantae; phylum Streptophyta; class Magnoliopsida; order Lamiales; family Oleaceae; genus Fraxinus; species Fraxinus americana. Next base: position 20,767,238 of record CM068716.1, read on the forward strand.
CCTTTGTCGCCGGTGGGAGTCCGAGAAGGGGCTGAGCCCCTTTCCTCCCGTCGTCGTCTCACTCTCTCTATATGTCGAGAATGAGAGAGAGAGAAATGAAAATGTTATATTTTATTTATTTTTTTTTTTTTAGAATTTTCCTCCAAGCCCCCTAAGTTTAAAAGTGATTTAATTTAGTCCCAATGATTTAGTTTTTACTTATTTTATTTTAATTGGATTTTGGGAAAATTATAGCCCTAGCCCCCACATTTTGAAAGTGTTTTATTTAGATCCTTAAGTTTAAGTATTTTTAATTTCAGTTCTGTAATTTTAGTTTCAGTTTTAGAAAATGTTCAATTTAGTCCCTAATTTATCAAAAGTCTATTTCAGCCCTTTTAGTTTTATTTTCAGTTTTAATATATTTACAGTTTAGTCCCTAACTTCTAAAAGTTACTATTTCAGCCCTAAACTCCTATTTTCAGTTTTAATATGTTTATAGTTTAATCCCTAATTTCTAAAAAATTAATTTCAGCCCTTAAACTTTTATTTTCAGTTTCAATAGTTTTCAATTAAGTCCCTAGAGTCCCTATTTTTCACATTTAGCCCCAATACTTTGAAAATAGTATTTTCAAACCTTAAATTTGTCAAATTCAATTTTAATAAATGTCCAATTAGGTCCCTAAACTTTATGTTATCGCTTTAAGACTTTAGAATTTCGAAATACTAATTCAAACCTAATTTCTATTTTGGCTAGACGAAACGTACGGACGATTAGGAAATTGAGATTACTCCCCGCTCCACTTTACACGCAACTTGAGATAATTTGAGGTAGACTCCCCACCATTAATTAGTTTAAATTATAATTGCATGTATTATGTGAATTTACATGATTTATATGCTTAATTGCATGAGATGAGAATTTTGTTATATGAGATATATGATGTTGTTATGCTTGCCATAACTTATATGCTTAATTGCATGAGAAAAGACGAGAATCTCTTATGAGATAAGATGAGAATGTTATGCATAACTTATGTACTTAAATGCACGAGACGAAGTCACCCACACCCTATGTTTTTAAAAAGCCTATGATTTTCAAGAAAATGAGCCTATGATGATGTCACAATATGAATTGCATGATTACGAGTTCAATTATTCTGTAAATTAATTATCGGCGATGAGTCTACTGAGTATTTCATCGAAATACTCAAATTGGCTATTTTAACCATATTTGCAGATTTTGGAGACGGTCGGGTTTGATGGGCAATGTGGCAACGATTTAATGAATTCAGTTATTTACATTTAAAAAGAATTTTGTATTTGAACGCTATTAATGTACTTGTTATTTCAGCATTTCCAAAACTCGAGATTTGAAATTTAATCAAATTCCTTAAGTTAATTAAATGAGTTTTGTTGTTTTCGAGGCTTTTTACCGTTATAAATGCGAAGTTTGAAAGTTATTTATTTTCCGCAAATCTTATTAGTTACATCGGTTACAAAAGAATATGACGTGGCAATCCGGGTTCACGGAACTCGGGGTGTTACACTCAAGCTGGCTAGGAGGGCCTCGTATTCAGCTACATTGTTTGTGGCCTTAAACCCAAATCTTACAGCACTATTGAACTTATGGCCTTCAGGGATCACCAGTACTACACTTGCACCCGAGCCTATTTTACCAGACGAGCCATCCACAAATAAGTTCCAGGTAGAAGGCTCGAGGGGTTCCATTGTCCTATCCACCTCGAGGACATTGGCAAATTCAGCCACAAAATCTGCTAAGGCTTGGTCCTTGATGGCAGTTCATGCCTTAAAGAGGATTTCAAATTCTCTTAACTCAACTATCCACTTTAACAATCTCCTAGAGGCATCAGGCTTTTGCAATACTTGCCTGAGCGGGAAGTTGGTGAACACATGGATGGCATAAGCTTGGAAGTAGGGCCTCAACTTACGGGATGCTGTTACCAACGCCAAATTTAATTACTCCATATCGAGGTAACGCGTCTCGAGAGGCAGCAAGGCTTTACTAACATAGTAAACAAGCAATTGGGTAGGGCCTTCTTCCCTCATTAGGATAGCACTTAGGGCCTCATTAGAGACAGCCAAGTATAATTGCAGGGCTTCTCCCAACTTGGGTTTCGATAGGAGGGGGGGGCCTGTCCCAGATGTTTCTTCAGCCCCTGGAAGGTCTCTTCCCACTCATCGATCCATTGGAACTTCTTGCCTCCCTTTAATACCTTGAAGAAGGGTAGGTATTTGTCGATAGCCTTTGATATAAAGTGGCTCAAGGCAGCCACTCGACAGTCAGACTTTGCACTTCTTTCGGTTTTTGAGGGGACCTCATCTCAATCAATGCCTAAATTTTCTCGGTGTACGCCTCTATACCTCGTTGGTTGACCATGTACCCCAGGAATTTACCTGACGTCACCCCAAATATGCATTTGAAGGGGTTCAGACTCATACAATACTTCCGTAAGATTCGAAACACGTCATTGAGATGGGTTATGTGATCACTAACCTTCAAGCTCTTTACAAGAATGTCGTCTACGTAGACCTCCATCGTGTTGCCAAGTAGATTGACAAACATTTTGTTCACCAACTGTTGGTAAGTGGCCTCGGTGTTCTTTAACCCGAAGAGAATTATCTTATAGCAATAGAGCCCTCGATCCGTGATGGAGGAAGTGTGTCCCTCATCACCGAGTACATGGGAATTTGATTGTAACCAGAGTTAGCATCCATGAAACTTAAATACTCGTGTCTAGCGGAAGAGTCTACCAATTGATCTATCATTGGGAGTGGGAAGCTGTCGAAAAAGGCTATACATACCCTCCACTTCCCGTTATGTTTCCTTACAAGAACTGGATTGGAGACCCACTTCGGGTAGAGGGCCTCTCGGATGAAGCCATTCTTTATCAGTTTCTGCACTTCTTCCTTAAGAGATTCATATCGTTCCTGGTTTAAGGCTCTCCTCTTTTGTCGATGCGAGGCAACTTTGGGATCAATTTTAGGTGGTGACAGCTGAATCCTGGGTAAATGCCCACCATGTCCTCGTGCCTCCAAACAAAGACGTCACGATTCTCACATAGAAATTCCTTGAGTTTCTCTTGACAATCAGTAGCCAGGCCCCGTCCTACCTGCAACAACTTGGTGGGATCTGTCGGATCAACAAAGAAACTTTCTAATTCTTCCATTGGGGCGGTTTGGGATTCGGTTTCAATGATGCAGGGATCTAGTTCGTCACAGGTGGCGTCTCCAAGGGGACGTCTAATCTAGAATCCCTCAGTACCATATTCAGGTCCCTGGGTTTCTCCTTTCTTACAGCGTTTAAGTAGCACCCCCGAGCCCCTCTCTAGTCACCTTTTACTGTCGCCACTCCCGGTTAGTCAGAAACTTCATGCATAGGTGATGGATGGAAGTGACGACTCCAAGCTCTTTCAAGGCGAGCCTCCCCAACACCCCGTGGTAGGCAGACCTACTGTCAACTACCAAGAATTCCATGAAGTTCAATGTTGATAGAGGGGGCTCTCCCATTTCCACGGTGAGGGTAATCTTGCCCCTCGAAATTATGCTATCCCCTAAGCAAGATAAAGAAGTGTTGGTGGGGGTTAGCTCATGATCCAAGATCATTTTGTCGAAAGTGGATCCGAAAAGTATGTTCACTGAACTACCTTATCTACCAACATTCGTTTCAGTCCGTTCTTAGCTATCATAGCCCTCACCACTAGGGCATCACAATGGGGATAATGAACACATTCGGAGTCTTCATGTGTGAACACAATATGAGGTGATTGGTTTCTTTGAGAACTGTTACCCATAATGTAGCTAGTTAGCGGATGACTTTGCTTCTCGGGAGTAATTTCTCTGTGAATTTCTAGTTTTTCCACCGACATAGGGGCTTCCAAAGATTGTGTCGATCTCATGAATTGGAGCGTTTTCCTATCGGTTTCGATGGCTTCTTCGTTGATGTTCATCTGTGTTCCTATGCCCTTCACGCTCTCCCCTGCGAGGGGATACTTCCCGATAGCGGGAAGCAGCCTCATCTCGCCTAGGCTGTGGATCGCGCCTTGGCGGGGGCCTACTCCTCGGTCTAGAGGTGTACCGATTGTTACTTCTGGAACTTGAACCTCTAGGGTGTTGGGCTATATCTCTACAATCCGCAGTATCGTGGCTGTAAGAATGATGATAGGTGTAGTATTCTTGGGGGTTAGTTCTGCCTTGACTCGAACCTCTCCTTCGGCCTCGTCCTCTATGGGGGGCCTGCTGTGTTGACTGGTTTGTTCGAGTGTTGGTGGCTGGCACATCCTCATAAGCCAGTGTTGGCACAGCGTTCAAAGTAGCTGAAAAAGTGAGTGGCCTGAGTTTGGGCAACTCACGTTAGGTTGGTTCCATTGTTGGTCCATCAGGTGGAAGGTTGGTCATCTACCACGTTGCCTTTGTTGGGGCTAAAGGCCTCTATTCGCCCTATTTCTGTGGTCTATTAACTCTTCGTTAATGATTTCCCGTCATATCATCTCTAACAATGCATCATAAGTAGTGGGATCTTAGTTTTGTACGTCTCTCCAAAATAATGTGTTCATGTTCAGGACTCCTCTTAGGGCGGACAGGGCTTCACGATCGGTGTCTTGAACATAACATGTCATTTCATCCGTGAAGCGGGATAAGAAACTCTTCAAAGTTTCATCAGGTTATTGCCTCATATCCTGAAGACGCTGAATGGGGGCCTCTCCCTCCTTACTCACTGCAAATCTCTTCAAAAATGTGGTTTTAAATTATGGCCAACTCCGAATGCTCCCAGGTGGTAACGTGCTATACCATATTTCAGCTGCTCTGCTCAGGGTTAAATGGAAAGTCCTGCACTTCACAGCTGGGGTGGCGCCTCTCAATCTCATATGGGTCTTGTAACTGTTCAAGTGCTTTGCTGGATCACCTCTCCCATCATATTTCAGTATTTTAGGCATCACGTAATGGCTCAGAACCTGGGCATTCCTTAACTCTCGTGAAGACAGCAGGTTGTCATCATCCTCTTCTAACTCACAGGATCTTTGTGGGCCATCTGAATCATAGTTAGCTTCTGCCTCATACCTAGGCGGTAGTGCAAAAGGTCCCGCCTGGTTACCAGCCTCCTCTTCCCTCCTTTGAAGCTCACGGCGAGGCGGAACAAATCGGTTCTTGCCTTTCCTCCGTTGCCATGTCTTAGGAGGTGGGGACTGTGGCCTGTTCCTAGGCACCGGTGCTTCACTCCATTACCTATGCTTCGGTTCGGCGGCCTTAACCTGTCAAATACGCTGACGGACGTCTGAGGCCTAGGTTCTGATTCATACTCTGGGGGGGAGTTGCACTCCATGTTAAATGGGGCCTCGGTGGGTCGGCCGAGGCATAGTTGGAGGATATGTCAATTCCCACTTCTCTTTCAATGGGGCTCACCCCCCTATTATGCATGGGTGGGCGAGCTCTTTGACTTTTCACCTCTTCGGGTTGATACTACTCCTAAGGTACATAGGGGGAAGTTGGACGACCTCCATGGCCTTACATATGCATTAACAGCTCTTGCATCGCCAGGTTTTGATTGGTGATGCTTCTCATATTGGCTGCCATAGTCGCCATTTCCCTAGTAAAGTGGGCCACTAACCTTCTTCCACCTCATCTATACTGGTGATGGGGTCGGCACCGAGCAGCGGGACCTCATTATCAGTCTTCCTTGTGCGCTTGGGAGGGACATCCTCTTCTGAACTCATCTCTTTCCAAGCTTAAAACCTTGGATATTTCTCAACTCTGGGGGCTTCCTCTTGTTATTTTCTCAAGAACAAATCATTTTTCAAGGGGGATGCCCAAAATATTGTCTCAAACATCTTTTTTCCACGGGGTTGCTCATGGTTATAGTGTGGCTTCCAACAAACGGCGCCAATCTGCTGACCTCAAAAAATGTTGCCAACAGATGTCGGGCCCCCTCGTGTATGATAAACAGAACACGATTGTATAAGAAACCAATGTTAGGTATACTAGTTCTCCAGTTTTTGTGAGAGTCAAACCTGTATGCCCAAGATAGGCTAAATAAGAGGGGTAAATTGGTTTTTAAACTTTTTCGAAGAATTAATCTAAATTCAAGCAAATAAAGACTAAGTAGATTAATTCAAATAATAACACGAATATGAAAGCGATAGGTAAAAGGGAGTTAGAGAGTGCAAACGATATGTTATGGAGGTTCGATCCAACACAAACGATCTACGTCCCCCGTTACCAAACTCTCCATCATGAGCAAGACTTTTTTCACTATGTTGATTGACTTGTAGTAAATCCAACCCTTTACAACGCTTCCGGTGACTTACAACCACGGAGCACTGATCATTTTACAATGTTGAGCTTTTTCGAGACCTCAACACGACCCACAATTCAAATTGAATTTACAAGTGAAATCTTCTCTTCTTTTTGAATGATAGAATCAAGATTTATAACAAGAAGAGAAGAGGCAAACACTTCAATAGATGGTAATGAATTTAGATCAAAGTGTTGAGATGAAAAACTTCTTGGAGAACCTAAAGATTTTGACAAAGTTGAATCACTCAAAAGTTTTCCAAGAGTTTGATGCTATTTGATCTTCTTAAGGATGGATAATAAGGTCGTTGCAAACAACAAAAAGCCTCACTTAATGCTTTAGAAAAGGTAGGTGTATGTGAGAGAATAATGAGGTATTTATAGCAAACAAACGGTCAAAAAATCTGTCTTACCGGACGCACTATATCGGACGTCCGGTAAATACTGGACGGTCAAGTATCCGTTAATTTTTGTCAGAAAATTTGAAAGTTAGAAAAATGACCGTTGGAGCCAAAATCTGGGATGCCGGACGTCCGGTACACCAGTTTTGGCTCGGACCGTCCTAGTTTCTTGTTTTTATCAAATGTAGGTATTCTATGGACGTTTTAAAATGTTTTTCAAAGTATATGCTATACATGTTTTGATCTTTGAAAACATAATTCTTGAGTAAAACATTTGTCGTGATTTTTCGATCGTAAATTCAAAACTTTGAGCTCGTCACGATTTATTACCAGGTATTGAAATGTTTTACCTTTACGTATGAAAAGTCTAAGTACTTTGTTTTGAAACATCTTGGCTTGCGCTTCTTGTCGGTACTTTGACTTTTGTCTCGAATTTTGTTGAGGCATCTTTTTGCGAGTTTTTGCATACTATTGATTGATTTTGTTTCCACGTTGGCCTATTTATACAAATAACTTGGCATCGAATGTTGTGCCATCAAATATTTCGTGTGCAATAATTACTATGAACACTTAGGATCAATTTGTTAGTAATAAACATAATTTGTTTGTGATAATTAAAACGAGAAGTCAACCATAGGTCAACAAAACCCACTCTCTAAATTAAAATGTTAATTTAAAGAGTCTCTTGAAGCATCATTTTAAATGTTGACTCTTTAAAATAGAGAGCATCTCATGCTTAAAGAGTCTTTTGGAGATGCTTTTAGGTGATAAACTTTCATTCCATTTAATTTCACTTATCAATTAATGTCACATTAGTGTCATATAGATTTTTCATGAATAAAGTTTTGGAGAATGTGTGGTTAAGAAAGAAGAATTTTTTTTTGAGTTTACGTGTGATATTATTTTATTGAAAAATGTGTGGTTGATAAGAAGAAAGAAAAATGAAATATAATTTAATGAAAAATAATGAGGGCCAAATATGGGCTATATTTTCTCTATACAACATCTTGTGTTTTACCCGTATTTGGTAGGTATTAAAAATCAGATTTTAATCTAAATTAAAGTCCATAATTAATTTTAAGCTCATTTTATGGATTCCACAACTTTTCAACCATAAATTTTATCATTTTTTATCAAAATTTATTAAAATTTTGATTTTCATCCCCACCAAACAAACATGGATTAATCTAGATGCACATATTGCTTTACATCTTGTTTGACATCCACATCCCCCTATGCCAAATAAGGACCGTGCTACTTGTACAACCTCGGTTGATAACCACACATGGGATGGGTGGGTATGTAATTTTTTACTTTTTTAAACACAGTGGGACCCATCACTGTGAGAGGTTGTCAACATCGGTTGTACAAGTGGTATTTCCTGCCAAATAAACATGGATTAATCTAGATGTACATATTGCTTTACATTTTACTGACATCCACACCCCCCTATGTGACACAATTTGGACGATGACGTGAAAGATTGTTGAAAAAATCAAAAAATATGATGATGTCATGTGGAAGAAAGTCAACAAAAATGTAAATATTGATGTACATGTAGCGTGATTAAACAAGCATATAGCGTTTCAAGTATCATGTCATTTTTTTTTTCACATTTTCATTTCTACGCAACTTAACTTTCCAAAAATAATTAAATAAAACAAAAAGATAGACCCATATAACGATGAGATTAATTTGTGCAGAAGTACCACTAGACAAGAACTTGTTGTATAAATTACTGGGTCATTATGGTCATATGGTGTCTTAACAATTTTCTTTTGATGTTTCCACCTTTCAATAAAGAATTATACTACAGTGACAGACTCAATAATAAAAGAAACACATGTCATTATATGATTGGACAGTTTAAAAAAATGCAATATATATATATATATATATATATATATATATATATATATATATATATATATATTCAGTGGATTTGATGGTAGTCCATACAGCTATAGGAACGACGGGGCTCGGTGATAATCAGAATTCCCAAATGATTTATTCATGACATTATCTACGTGTGGGAAACTTCGATATTGTTAGATATTTATATAATAAATATAATATGTGAAAGAAATAATTAATTAAGATGAAGTGGCCAATTGGTGAAAAGTGTGGAATTTGTGTGGGGGGTTGGGGGTTCAAGTCACACCTCACGTATTATATTAAAAGGTCTTTCTTGATTCTAATAATAGTTGTTATTATTTTGATCATTTTTGAAATTATTTAATGGGTCAACTAGCTAATAAAATATGACCATTTTTAACTGTACAATATTAACAACCCATTACCAATAGCCATAAAAATTGCAAATAATACTGGATCATGGTAGAGGCAGTTACAACTTCTTTCTGACTATGTAAACACACATATGGGCATTAGAAAATCATTACAAATACGAAATTGTATCTTTCTATTCAGTAAAATATTGTACTCAATTTTACATATTTTTTGGAGTACACTTGAGAGTTTTGAAAACCATTTGTGATTGCTGCACAATTGGTTTATTTGATCGTTGTATCTTGGAGGTGATTGTCCATAGAGATCGCATCAGTTATCGACGGACAATTTCGCTTTAAGATATCGTGCTGTCACGAGACTCAACTAATCAATAAGTTTACTATATTGCAACTAGTAATATTTCTAACAATGTAAAGCGAAATTTCATTTTTAATTAGTTTGTAGGTCTGCAGTAGATATATATGTTCCTAAGTATTCTGAAAAGTCTGAATTATTTTATGGAAAATGAAGTTGCGATTTTATTTGACAACTCTTAAAGTTGTTGATGCTATTGAATCTAATAAACCAGTTTCTGAAATTGCTGATAAGCCCACTGATAAGGAAATATCAGATTTAGCTAATTGGGAACATAAGAATTATATGTGCAGAAACAATATTCTGAATTGCTTGACATTGAATTTATATGATATTTATTGGTTGTGTAAATCTGCTAAAGAATTATGGAATTCATTAGAAAAGAAATATGCCACCGAAGATGGTAGAACTAAGAAATTTGTTGTGGGAAAATTTCTAGATTTTAAAATGGATGACATTAGAACGGTGGTTAGTCAAGTTGAAGAATTACATATTATAATTCACGAAATTATTGCTGAGGGATACAAAATCTGTGAGGGTTTTCAAGTGTCTGCTATAATTGAAAAATTACCACCTTCTTGGAAAGAGTATAAAGACAATTTGAAGCATAAAAGAAAGGAAATGTCATTAGAGGATTTGATTATCAGAATTAGCATTGAGGAGGACAATAGAATGGCAGAACGTATGGAGAGACCAGATTTGGATACAAAGGCCAATCTTATTGAATGAAGTTTTGGTAGTAAGAAATCTATTGGAAATTTTACCAAAAGTCAGAACTTTAAAGGCAGAATCAAGGGGAAGCAATTCATAGGAAAAAACAATCGGTCTAAGCTCCCAATTTAAAAATAAAACCGTTGGTGACTATTTTGTTTGTGGTAAACCAGGTCACTTTTCAAAGGATTGCCGAAATAGGAAAGGAAAAACTGTGAAGCATCAGGCACGTAGTAGAAGATGGGAATTTCTCTGCTATGGTGACAGAAGTTAATCTAGTAAGCAACATGACAGACTGGTGGGTAGATTCTGGAGCTACCAAACACATTTATTGCATGAGAGGTACATTTTCTTCATTCACTCATGCTAGTGATGGAGAATGTTTGTTCATAGGGAATGCTTCCACCTCCAAAATCGAGGGAAAAGGAATCGTGATACTTAGGTTAACTTCTAAAAATATCCTTAGTTTGAAGGATGTCCTTTATGTGCCTGATATTAGAAAAAATCTAGTGCCTGGATCTATTTTAGTCAAAAAGGGATTTAAAATTGTATTTGAGAGTGGTCAAGTTGTACTGTCTATAGGTGGTACTTTTGTTGGGAAAGGGTACGCAGATGAGAGTTTATTTATGATTAATAATATAGCTTCTACTTCTTCTGTTTACTTCCTAGATTCTTATGATTTATGGCATGCTAGACTTGGACACGTTAACATAAATTCTATTAAAAAATTAATGAGATTGGGAAACATTCCAAAAACTGGTAAGTTTCCAAAAAAAAAAAGTGAAACGTGTGTTGAATCTAAGTATGCTAGTAAATCATTTCCACATGTTGATAGAACTACTTCACTTTTAAGTTTAATACATTCTGATTTATATGATCTAAAAGGATATGTTACTCGTGGTGGAAATAAATATTTTTTGAACTTTAATTGACGATTACTCTCGAATAGTGTGACATTTATCTTCTTAAGAGTAAGGATGAAAGTTATTCAAATTTTATTTCATATAAAATTGAAGTAGAAAATTAGTTAGACAAAACTGTTGAAATTTTAAGATCTGATAGGGAGAGAATATACAGGTGAGTTTGATCAATTTTGTGTTGATAATGGTATTATTCATGAGACTACACCACCCTATTCTCCCCAATCTAATGGTTATGTGATAAATGAAGTTGATAAATGCATATATAGCAAATTTGATTATAATTGTGGTACGATAATTCGCTTATATGTTGATGATATGCTGATAATGGGAACTACTTTAGATGTGATTAATAAGACTAAAAAGTTTAGAAAAAGTACTTTGAAATGAAAGATTTGGGTGTTGCTGATATTATTCTAGGAATTAAAATATTAATACATTCCGAAGGAATTACTTTAACCCAATCACATTATGTAGAAAAAGTGCCTAAGAAGTTTAACCAATACAATTGTATTCCTGCTAAAACACCTTATGATGCAAGCCGTCATTTGAGAAAATATTCAAGTCCTAGTGTTTCTGCTTTAGAATATGCTAGAGTGATCGGTAGTCTCATGTATCTCATGAACTGTACTAGACCTGATATAGCATATGCCGTCGGTAGAGTTAGCAGGTATACTAGTAATCCTAACGGTGAACATTGGGATGATCTCATTCGAGTCTTGAGGTATTTACGATACACTCTAGACTGGGGAATACATTATACTAAATTTCCTGTTGTACTTGCGTGATATTGTGATGCTAATTGGATTTCGATACCAATGAAAGTAAATTTACAAGTGGATATGTATTTACATTAGCAGGTGGTGATGTATCTTGGAAATCCGCTAAGCAAACCTGCATTGCGAGATCTACTATGGAACATGGTTCATAGCATTGGATAAGGTAGGTGAAGAGGCTGAATGGTTAAGGAATTTTCTTATGGATGTTCCTTTGTGGTCCAAACCACATCCAGCTATCTATGCCCATTGTGACAGTCAAACAGCTATTTCAAGAGCTCAAAATTCATCCTACAATGGAAAGTCTAGACATATTCGTAGGAGGCACAATAGTGTACTTCAGCTGCTTAAGGATGGGATAACAAAGATATTGGAGTGGTCTGTGGGGGTACTACATTGAATTTATTCCAAACTCCTCCCTATGATGAGTACTACCAACTGTATTAATTAAAGGATGAGAAAATGCTCTTAATGCTTATTATAGCTTATATTCAGTGGGGTGTTTAGATACAGTGCACTCTTGATAGAAGCACTTATTTGAGTGTGGAAGTGGGGTCGCTTCCTATGAGAATTGAGGCTAATTCTCTAGAGCACTCAAAGAAACCGAGAAAGTTCACGGTCTAAATGAACACAACAGCGAGAACTCAATGATAATTTTAGAAGTCATGTGTGTGTTCTATTGTCTCAGTTTGCAACTATAGTTGTGGAGTTCAAGACATAGTCCACTCTACAGTTAGCAAATTCGATAGAATATACAAAGCCAAGGTTTAAGTCGATAGATACCTAATCCTGCTTGACTTCTACCGTACTCCAGAATATTATTTATATTTATCTTATTTCTTTTATGTGTGGGATTATTAGATATTTATACAACAAATAAAATATGTGAAAGAAATAATTAATCAAGATGAAGTGCTCAATTGGTGAAAAGTGTGAAATTTGTGTGGGAGGTCGGGGTTTCGAGTCACACCTTGCGCATTATATTAAAAGATATTTCTTGATTCTAATAATAATTATTTTTTTTAATCATTTTTGAAATTATTTAATGGGTCAACTAGTCAGTAAAATATGATCTTTTTTAACTGTCCACTATTAACAACCAATTACCACTAGCCATAAAAATTGCAAATAACACTGGATCATGGTGGAGGCAGTTACATCTTTTTTCTGCATATATAAACACATATTTGGGCATTAGAAAATCATTACAAATACGAAATTGTATCTTTCTATTCAGTAAAATATTATACTCAATTTTACATATTTTCTAGAGTACACTTGAGAATTCTGAAAACCATTTGTGATTGCTGCACAATTGGTTTATTTGATTGTTGTATCCTGAAGGTGATTTTCCACAAAGATCGCAGTAGTTATCGATGGGCAATTTCGTTTTAGGATATCGTACTATCACGAAATTCGAACAGTCGATAAGTTTTATTTCTGCACTTTACTGCATTGGAACTAGTAATATTTCTAACAGATAGTAGCTCACACAGATTATTTAAAATTTATTTTTTTTACATTCATTTCCAATCACATATTTTTAAATAAAATAATTTTATTTGTACGTGTACAGTTTTTTTTCTTACTTTTAACCACGTATTTTCTTAAAAATTACTTTTGTAAAATTTATTCTTACATCAACCATGTCCTTCATGATAGAAGTGTGTATGTATAATTTGGTATTGACGATGTTGATATCACTTAATCTTATATTGGGTGAATTTCATGTGCAACTACTCACTGAACTTTCTGATTAATTTTTACTTGTATGTGTTTTACTATTTTTGTTTCTAAGGTGCTATATAATATTGATGGTTGTTTGAGATTTATTATTGGCTTGGTTATTGTTATTCATATTTTTTGTCTAAAAAGTAATGATATTGAATATTTACATTTGATAATTAAGGAATTAGGAATGATATGCAATATGTATACATTACAAGTAAAAAATGCTATTGAAAATGATACATTATGTTCAAAAAATGCTATAAATATTAAAAAATGATGAAAAAAGAATGCTATTGAAGATATAACCATGACGATTAAAGAATGTTATTAAAGCCAAAATTATAACGAAGAAAATGATATCAAATTAAAAAAATTGGACGAAAAAATGCCACAAATACTAAAACAATGATGATAATAGAATGTTATGTAAAAGTTTTTTATAGTACTTTATAATAGCATTTATGAAATGTTATAATAGAGGTACAACCTTTAATAACTCCACCTACGAAAGAATTTCGGAAAATGCTATAGAATATTATAGATAGCATTTTTCGCAAGCTATAGATGACTTGATATGTTGTAGTGTCGGCTACCACACCGTAATCTACCCTTCTATATTTGCAGTCTTCATAGGGAATGATATAATTGGAAGTCTTAATTAAACTCTTAATTTAATTATATCTCATGATAAAAATTTTCCATGTTTTCATAATGGCTTTAATTAGAGAATAATAGAAGCCCAACTTTACGAAAAATATGTTTCCCATTTTCTGTAAAGATTGAACGGCTGGACCGCATATTCTCAAACATGAGATATGTGTTCATAGTATCCTGATTTAGTAAAATAATCATGTCTTTGGAACACTATGATTATAGGGACATTAATAGATGAAGTTCTAAGATCTTTGAATTTTAAATAAAATTAAAAAAATTTTTCTCTCCAATGAGAAAGCGGATAAACCGTTTAAAAAATCTTACAACTTCATCGTTTAAGTGAAGAATGAATTCTGGGTAATCCTTTCAAAGTTCTGAAGTTCTTTTTGAAAGCCAAGAAATCACGGTATCAACATTAAAATAGATTTGGGTGTTGCTGATATTATTCTAGGAATTAAAATATTAATACATTCCGAAGGAATTACTTTAACCCAATCACATTATGTAGAAAAAGTGCCTAAGAAGTTTAACCAATACAATTGTATTCCTGCTAAAACACCTTATGATGCAAGCCGTCATTTGAGAAAATATTCAAGTCCTAGTGTTTCTGCTTTAGAATATGCTAGAGTGATCGGTAGTCTCATGTATCTCATGAACTGTACTAGACCTGATATAGCATATGCCGTCGGTAGAGTTAGCAGGTATACTAGTAATCCTAACGGTGAACATTGGGATGATCTCATTCGAGTCTTGAGGTATTTACGATACACTCTAGACTGGGGAATACATTATACTAAATTTCCTGTTGTACTTGCGTGATATTGTGATGCTAATTGGATTTCGATACCAATGAAAGTAAATTTACAAGTGGATATGTATTTACATTAGCAGGTGGTGATGTATCTTGGAAATCCGCTAAGCAAACCTGCATTGCGAGATCTACTATGGAACATGGTTCATAGCATTGGATAAGGTAGGTGAAGAGGCTGAATGGTTAAGGAATTTTCTTATGGATGTTCCTTTGTGGTCCAAACCACATCCAGCTATCTATGCCCATTGTGACAGTCAAACAGCTATTTCAAGAGCTCAAAATTCATCCTACAATGGAAAGTCTAGACATATTCGTAGGAGGCACAATAGTGTACTTCAGCTGCTTAAGGATGGGATAACAAAGATATTGGAGTGGTCTGTGGGGGTACTACATTGAATTTATTCCAAACTCCTCCCTATGATGAGTACTACCAACTGTATTAATTAAAGGATGAGAAAATGCTCTTAATGCTTATTATAGCTTATATTCAGTGGGGTGTTTAGATACAGTGCACTCTTGATAGAAGCACTTATTTGAGTGTGGAAGTGGGGTCGCTTCCTATGAGAATTGAGGCTAATTCTCTAGAGCACTCAAAGAAACCGAGAAAGTTCACGGTCTAAATGAACACAACAGCGAGAACTCAATGATAATTTTAGAAGTCATGTGTGTGTTCTATTGTCTCAGTTTGCAACTATAGTTGTGGAGTTCAAGACATAGTCCACTCTACAGTTAGCAAATTCGATAGAATATACAAAGCCAAGGTTTAAGTCGATAGATACCTAATCCTGCTTGACTTCTACCGTACTCTAGAATATTATTTATATTTATCTTATTTCTTTTATGTGTGGGATTATTAGATATTTATACAACAAATAAAATATGTGAAAGAAATAATTAATCAAGATGAAGTGCTCAATTGGTGAAAAGTGTGAAATTTGTGTGGGAGGTCGGGGTTTCGAGTCACACCTTGCGCATTATATTAAAAGATATTTCTTGATTCTAATAATAATTATTTTTTTTAATCATTTTTGAAATTATTTAATGGGTCAACTAGTCAGTAAAATATGATCTTTTTTAACTGTCCACTATTAACAACCAATTACCACTAGCCATAAAAATTGCAAATAACACTGGATCATGGTGGAGGCAGTTACATCTTTTTTCTGCATATATAAACACATATTTGGGCATTAGAAAATCATTACAAATACGAAATTGTATCTTTCTATTCAAGAAATATTATACTCAATTTTACATATTTTCTAGAGTACACTTGAGAATTAGAAAACCATTTGTGATTGCTTTGCACAATTGGTTTATTTGATTGTTGTATCCTGAAGGTGATTTTCCACAAAGATCGCAGTAGTTATCGATGGGCAATTTCGTTTTAGGATATCGTACTATCACGAAATTCGAACGATCGATAAGTTTTATTTCGCACTTTACCGCATTGGAACTAGTAATATTTCTAACAGAGATAGTAGCTCACACAGATTATTTAAAATTTATTTTTTTTACATTCATTTCCAATCACATATTTTTAAATAAAATAATTTTATTTGTACGTTTACGCTTTTTTCTTACTTTTAACCACGTATTTTCTTAAAAATTACTTTTGTAAAATTTATTCTTACATCAACCATGTCCTTCATGATAGAAGTGTGTATGTATAATTTGGTATTGACGATGTTGATATCACTTAATCTTATATTGGGTGAATTTCATGTGCAACTACTCACTGAACTTTCTGATTAATTTTTACTTGTATGTGTTTTACTATTTTTGTTTCTAAGGTGCTATATAATATTGATGGTTGTTTGAGATTTATTATTGGCTTGGTTATTGTTATTCATATTTTTTGTCTAAAAAGTAATGATATTGAATATTTACATTTGATAATTAAGGAATTAGGAATGATATGCAATATGTATACATTACAAGTAAAAAATGCTATTGAAAATGATACATTATGTTCAAAAAATGCTATAAATATTAAAAAATGATGAAAAAAGAATGCTATTGAAGATATAACCATGACGATTAAAGAATGTTATTAAAGCCAAAATTATAACGAAGAAAATGATATCAAATTAAAAAAATTGGACGAAAAAATGCCACAAATACTAAAACAATGATGATAATAGAATGTTATGTAAAAGTTTTTTATAGTACTTTATAATAGCATTTATGAAATGTTATAATAGAGGTACAACCTTTAATAACTCCACCTACGAAAGAATTTCGGAAAATGCTATAGAATATTATAGATAGCATTTTTCGCAAGCTATAGATGACTTGATATGTTGTAGTGTCGGCTACCACACCGTAATCTACCCTTCTATATTTGCGATCTTCATAGGGAATGATATAATTGGAAGTCTTAATTAAACTCTTAATTTAATTATATCTCATGATAAAAATTTTCCATGTTTTCATAATGGCTTTAATTAGAGAATAATAGAAGCCCAACTTTACGAAAAATATGTTTCCCATTTTCTCAGAAGATTGAACGGCTGGACCGCATATTCTCAAACATGAGATATGTGTTCATAGTATCCTGATTTAGTAAAATAATCATGTCTTTGGAACACTATGATTATAGGGACATTAATAGATGAAGTTCTAAGATCTTTGAATTTTAAATAAAATTAAAAATTTTTTTCTCTCCAATGAGAAAGCGGATAAACCGTTTAAAAAATCTTACAACTTCATCGTTTAAGTGAAGAATGAATTCTGGGTAATCCTTTCAAAGTTCTGAAGTTCTTTTTGAAAGCCAAGAAATCACGGTATCAACATTAAAATATATTGCAATTTGATGAATCTCAAGAAGATGCCATAAAAAACACAAAAGTTCTTTTAAATTTTTTTCTTGAATTTGTTCGGATTAAAATAAAAAAAGGTTTAAAAATGGATATTTTGGATGAAAGCCAAGCCCTCCAAGAAAGTGGATCCCCTTTTGCCTAATAACAATGGATTGATATTTTAGCATGAGTTCATTTTGATCTTGAGTGGATAGTTCAATTTCTGATGAGAGTTTGAAGTTTAGGAGGGAAGTTTTGAATGGGAAGATTTTGTAAGGAGGAGTTCATCATACTGATGGTAGGGATTTGTAGTTGGATAGAAAGTTTTGTTCTAGAGAACAAATCAGGTAAGTGATTGTGTTTGCCTTTGATGTGTTTGACCTCAAAATCAAAGTTGAAAACCATTCCGCCTGTCTTAAAAGTTGAGAGTTTGGGATCTACTTCTTTTTGAAATTCAACATTTGAGGGAATGCTTTCATGTCCATTTCTACCAAAAACTTTGACGAACAAAGTGGAACGAAAATTTTTCAATTCCTCTTTTTACTGCAAAAATCTCCTTGAATATAGAATGATAATGTTTCTCAGATTCTTTGTATATACCACTCTTGTAGCCACAAATTTTTCTCTCGCCATTCCTTTCTTCAAGCAGCACTGCTCCCCAGTGCAAATCGCTTGCAGATTGTTTGTAAAATTCTCTTTCCATCTATGGGAATTTTTAGTGCTGGAAGGTTATAGACCTCTTGTTTGATTCTTTTGATAGCCTGAGTTTTCCTGGATGACCATTGTGGAAGGTTTTTCTTAAAGCATTTCCTGTAAAGGTCATATAATAGGAGCCAGTTGCTTGAAAAAATCAGTCATGTAGTTTACCACGCCAAGAAATTGTTGAATTTGCTATTTTGTCAGATTCTCATCAGGAAACATGATGAGTTCATGTGCAATGTGCTGGAGTGAATAACTTCCATTTTTTATATGAATCCCGAGAAAATCAATTTCAGACACTGCAATAATCATTTTTTCCTGTGACAACATGATCTCATTTTTAGTGATAATTTCTGTGAACCTCTGGAGCAGTAACTCATGAATATCCTAATACTCAGAGAACAATAGGATATGATCAATGTAAATTACTGTTGTTTTAAGTAGTGGTAGAAAATTTGTACCTTCGCCTTTTGAAACAAAAAGGTGTCTTTTTAAGACCAAAAGGCATAACCATCCACGAAAAATGCTAATTAGGTATACAAAATGTTGTTTTGTGCCTTTCTTCAGATTTGACTCCCAATTGTCGGAACCTGCCTTTAGATCAAACTTGGAAAAGATTTTTACCTTTACTAGATTTGCGAACATTGTCTTCTTATCAAGGATAGGAAACTTATCATCTGGAAGACAATGATTTAACGCCTTATAATTAATGACAAGTCTTAACTTTTTTCTTATTTTTTCACTTCTTTTGTTAACATAGAATACTTGGCACTCCCATTGCTATAAGTCATTCTAACTGTAATTGAGCCAATTCTTTTGTGGCAAGCTCCAAATGTCCATGAATCATTCCCATGTGACTCGCTTTTGTTGGATTGCCATCTTCATTTTTTTGAAAGGACTGGATTTTTCCAAAGAGTCTTTGTGCATTTGGTAAGGAAATCTGTGTGAGATTCTGTACAACAATATTTTATAAGGATTTCTATTATGGTTGGTATTATAAGGGTAAAGTATGTGATTGGCTCAATGTAAGGGATAAAGTAAGATTTAAATTTAATTCAATTTGAAAGAGGTCTGACTCGTTTTTCCCATAACTGTTTGATAACATCAACACCAATGACAAGTTTATTTCCTGGTAATGATGATTCCTATAGTTTACTAGTTTACTAATAAGTTTTGTGGCTAAGTAATAATTATTGGCTATTTGAAATATCTTTTGGTAGGGTTTTAACATGTTTACAGAGAGTATGGTTGGGATACGAATTGAGGATGCCGCTTTTGTATCAAGTAATGCTACCACTGTGACAAGTCTTTTATTCTTTTCTAGAAGAGTTTGATTTCAATCATTGATACTGGAAAGGAAAGATTTATGACCTGCATCCCAAAGTATTCTTGCATATTCTCACTGCTACTGTCACTGTTATCGTTACTATTAGTATCATCATGGTATTCAAAAGTAAAGATAATTTCTGGTAACTATTGTTCTTCTTCTGAAAACTATGATTCCAAATCTTCCTCATCAAGATCAACTTGAACTGTCGAAAGGATCAGGTTGAGAATTTTATCCTTTCTTTTACTAGGACAATGTTTTGCAAAATGACCTTTTTTGCCACAAATAAAACATCTATTTTCTTTCTTTCGTGAAAACTTTTTTCTGAAAAATCTCCTTTTACGTGAAAACTTGAAAAAGTTTTTTTTCGTTTGAAAGTCCTACTTCTGAATTTTCTAGGTTTTGAGCATCCACATTCTCTTTCAACTTGTCTACATTTGATTTTCAAATTTGGCTGATCACAAGCTTTGCCATATTGTTTTCTCTTTATGTTGAAGCCTCGGAAGAATTCTCTTTGGTTACAGAGTTCTTTTCAAGGTTTTTAATAACCAATTATGAAGCTCTTCGATAGATGTTTGAGATAATGCACATCCTTTTAGCTCCACCATTCTACGGGTTTCCTGACCAAGGAGTTGTGGAAAGGATTCTAGGTATGCTTGAGATTAGTATCATCAATTCCTCCAAGAATATAATATCGTTTCATGGTTTTTATCAAAGTGTTTGTCCAAATCTTTTGGCTTGTAGGACCAACATCTCTTGTAACTTCACTCTCTATTGGGAAGGTGGTATATCATCAAGAGTAAATTTGACACATAAATTACTATGCTGGGAATAGTAATTATTGTAACTGTTTGGCTTTCTTCTACATCAGGCAAATCTTCATTTTCATGTTATCCAGAGTATGCCTCACCAAATGATTCCTCAACTTTTAGACCCCTTTATGTTTCGTCAACCATATATAAAGAATTATAATCTTTATCTGAAGAATATTCATAGAACTAAGAACTAGTGTCATTAGTTATGAAAATGGGTGGTGAAAATTGTTATGCGATTGGGCTCTGGAATTTACATTTTTCTAGGAAGGTCAAGATGGGTTTTTTTTTTTATCATCATTTATGATGGGTTTTGGGAAGGGTTGTCTATGGATTCTGCAGGTTTGGTTGTTTGTGATTGTCTTTTTGTAACTTTGGGTGGCCTCATCTTTCTTTCATAATTTTCAGGAGTGAATAAAGAAGCAGTTCCATTGTTTGGGATTTTTTTTTTTTCTGAGGTGGTTAGGTTGTATGTTGAGGATTGTGTTGATGAGTAGGATTGCCAATTTGTGTGGAATGGAAAAAGGCATGGGATTCAATGTAAGTCAATTGATTTTTTAACTACTTAATTTCCTTCTCTTGGTCATCAAAAGGGACTCATTTGGCTAGAAAGGTTATGATTTCATTATGAAAAGTTTCTATTCTTTGTTTGCAGGCTTCAATGGGGGAGGTTAATGTAGCACTTTGTTGTTTAAGAGTCATTTCAATCATTTGCTGACTTTCATCAATCATTTTAAGGAGATAATTTTGTCTTATGAAATTTTTGGATTGCCAGTTCAGTACTGCTTCTGCAAGAGAAAACTTGTCAACCGATCCATATGCTTTTTTGGTATTTGGGTTTTCATTTTCCACATGTGATCTGATTGGTCTTTTTGAAAACTTTTCGTAGGAGTGATATTTGTTTGAAGATGAAACATAGTGGCAGGTGCGGTGCCACCATTTGATGGCTCCAAATCTTTACCATGATCCTTCCAATTCCATTGTTTATACTTTTGACAATAACTATCATCATCATTATCTTCATCCCATCCAATTGGAGCAATTACTTCATCCGCTTTAGATGGAAGAGTAAATTTGACGTAATAATCAAATTTACCAGAAGGTTCTCCAAGCAACCCAACAAAATGTTCTTTATTATCAAATGTCTCTTGAAGCTTTTGTTGACTTCCTTTATTTTGCTCCTTCTTCTAGGATGAGAAAACTCATCGCCAATTTCAGTGCTCAAACAACCGGGACAATAACAAATATCCCAAAATCATGGCCAAAATTATCAGTTCTAATGTAGACATGTTTTCCATTTAAGTCAAATGTATAAATAGGGATATGCTCTATGAATGATAATTTAATTGGTGATTACTTATCAAGTAGTTAGTTTTGATTTTAAATTAATTGCCAACTAAGCACGATGCTTATCACTCGCTAAAAACGTTGCTTAAAAGATCAAAACTATATATAAATGCCAAATAAAGAGATATTTTTTATGCAATGTGCTATTAACTCCTTCTACAATAATCTTATTCCAAAAAACTATAATAGACGAATATAAAAATTTATATTATTAAATTAGTCGTAGACTCATTTATAATATTTTTATTTCAATATGCTCTCTTGCTTATAATGTTGAAAGAAAACAAAATAAAATTCTGTTACGATTATATAATAATGTTATATATAGTAATTGGACAGGAAAATAAATTAGATGAAAATGAAGTCAAAGAACAAATCAAGGGTATGCAAGTATGGAATTAAAAAATATATATATATGGAGTTTTAAAATATTAAGAATAATACTAGACTAACATAGAGCCCGACACAAGGGGTAACCGAATGACTTGAATTTGAAATTTGAAAAAGTAGATTCTTCTTATTATATTATTCTTCTAATTTCTTTCAAAACCAATTAAAAGAAATGGAAAGAAAAGTCACATGGATAAAAATTAGCTCATTTACCTTTTTTCTTAAGTTCGAGAGTGTTGAACGGGATTTTTAGAAATAATAATCGCACGGGTGTTATCACAAAATACAGTCATCATACCATGTTTAATCCCATAATCACTCAACATCTGCTTTATCCAAAGTAACTGAGTGCAACAACTTTCAGCAGCAATGTACTCGGCCTCGGTTGTGGACAATAAGATAGAATTTTGTTTCTTACTCATCCAAGTCACGAGGTTAGCACCAATATAAAAACAACTACTCGGGATACTCTTTCTATCATCAGCATTACCAGCCCAATCGGTGTCAGAATATCCAGCAAGATCAAGAGTAGAATCCCTAGAGTGTAAAAATGCCATAGTACCATTGACATATCTAATAATACGTCGCACAACACTTAGGTGTGACTCCTTAGGATCAGCCTGAAAATGCGCACAGACCCCTACACTTAATGCAATGTCAGGTCTACTAGGAGTAAGATAAAGCACACTACCTATCATACTCCTATATAGTATTTGATCAACACTCTTACCTGTAGGATCTAGACCTAACTTGATACTGGTACTCATAGGGGTCCTAGTGTGTTTCTTACTGTCCGGTCCAAATCGTTTGACAAGATTCTTAGCATATTTCAATTGTGATACGATTAACACATCATCAGTTTGCTTGACTTGAAAACCAAAAAAAATATGTTAATTCACCAATCATGCTCATCTCAAATTCTTGCTTCATACACTCTACAAACTCATGAGCCAATGAATCAACAGGGGAGCCAAAGACGATGTCATCTACATAGATCTAAGCTATGGTAATGTTATCCTCTACACGTCTTATGAATAGGGTTCTGTCTGCACCACCTCTCGTGAAGCCATGTTCCAGGAGGTATGCAGTAAGCCGATCATACCAAGCTCTCGGAGCTTGTTTCAACCCATACAAAGCTTTATTTAGCCTATACACATAGTGCGGATATTTAGGATCAACAAAACTTTCAGGCTGTTCCACATAAGATTCTTCCTGAAGAACACCATTCAAAAATGCACTCTTGACATCCATTTGATATAATTTGGAACCCAAGGTAAAAGCAATCGCCAAAAGAATTCTAATGGATTCAAGCCTAGCTACAGGGGCAAAATCCCACCATCAAGCCTAGGAACTAAATCCCAAACTTTGTTCCTAACAAACTGATTCAATTCATCCATCACATTAATCCAGCATTCATCCCTAAGGGCTTCCTCAGCCTTCTTTGGTTCAATCTGAGACACATAGCTCGTATAAGACAGGTTGTTCAAAACCCTTTTCCAAAGTCTCATGCCTTCTTCGATATCTCCATTCACATTGTCCATAGGATGATTCAATTTCACTCTAGATGAAGGTCTTTGGGTGGTTTAGCTTCATTATCGGATGTAGTATCCTTAGTAGAAACTATCAACTCATTAGATGTCCGTGGGGGATCGAGAACTTAAGCTTCCTTAGGTTCAGTTACTTCAGCTAATTCAACATTCAACTGATATAGCTCAACACATTCTCCATCAATCTCCTCCTCACAACAAGTATCATCAACCACGACATTGATGGATTCAATCACAACTCGTGTACGATAGTTGTATACCAGATACGCTCGACTATTCTTAGAATACCCTAAGAATATACCTTCATCACTATTGGAATCAAACATTCCCAAATTCTCCCTATCTCTCAGAATGTAGCACTTGCTGCCAAACACATGAAAGTACTTGACAGTGGGTTGTTTACCTTTCCAGATCTCATAGGGTGTCATGTCAGTCTTAGGTCTAAGATAAACCCTATTGATAATGTGACATGCAACATTGACGACTTTTCCCCAGAAATGCATAGCTAGATCTTTACCATGAAGTATAGCTCTTACCATTTCTTGAAGCACACGATTTTTCCTCTCAACTACACCATTATGTTGTAGAGTGATCGGCGAGGAGAACTCATACTGGATAACCTCCTCCAAACAAAAGTTCTCAAGATTCGAGTTTTCGAACTCTTTACCATGATCACTGCGAATTTTGGAAACTGAGTAACCCTTCTCATTCCTAAGTCTCTTACACATCGAGATGACAAAACTGAACACTTCAGTTTTATCTTTCAGCTATTCAATCCACGTGAAATGAGAAAAGTCATCCACTACAACCAAGATATATCTTTTACCATCAAGACTTTCGGTCCTCGATGGTCCCATAAGATCCATATATAGTAATTTAAGAGGCTTGCTCGTCAAGATCTTAGAAGTCAGTTTGTGGGGTACCCTAAGCTGTTTACCTTGTTGACATGGACTACACACAGTGGTATCAGTAGCATTCAGCTTAGGCAGGCCATTGACAATCTCCTTCTTGGCCAGTTTAGACAGACTGGTATGATTCATATGACCCAGTCGTTGATGCCACAACTCATTAACATTGACCTTGGCACTACACAAATAGTTTGAATTCGATAAGACTCCGTAACAATTTTCAGACATTCTTACACCTTCAATAACAATGTTACCTGTGGAGTCATAAACAGAACACCTTTTTTGAACAAAGGTCACCTCGAAATCAGCATCACAAATTTGACTGATGCTCAACAAGTTGGACTTTAAACTTTTCACATATAGCACATTAGAGATGGCAGGTAGTCTAGCTATAGTCACAACACCTTTACAAAGAATCGGTCAGTAGCTCCATCACCAAACGTAACTACACTGCCATTCCACTCATCAAGGGACAAAAATAGGGCTTTTCACCACACATGTGTCTTGAGCATGCACTGTCAAGATACCACGTAGAATTATTTTGAGCATTAAGGGCAAGGTGAGCAACACAAAAATTCAGCCAACCTCAAGACGGTTCACTTTCATCCTCTTCGATTTCAGCAATCAAGGTAAAAGTCATGAATTTTTGTTCATCCTCTCCTTCAGATGTCTCATTCTAAGAACTGAAATCTGACTCCTCATCACTCATGGTCACGGCTAAAACTTTACGCCTTTCCTTATTCGAGCTCCTATTCAGATTAGGACATCCATTCCTAAAGTGACAAAATCCCTTACACTCATGGCATTGAACAGATTGTAGATTCTTAATGGGAGTCCTAGGGGTGTTTTTCTCATGTCTACCTTTCGAGAGTTTGTTTGGGACTTCATTATTCAGAACTTGAGGTTTTCTCATATTCCTCATAACCTTCTGGTATTTTTTAACAAAATAAGCAATTTCATCATCCCTAATTGTCTCAGTGTCAGTGAACTCGCTCTCATCTTCCCTAACAATGTGCATGGTAATGGATTTTTATTTCTTAGGCTGTGCTAAGGTCAATTCATAAGTTTGGAGGGATCCTACGAGTTCTTCTATCTTAACACTGTCTAGGTCCTTACTTTTTTCAATAGCAGTCACCTTAGGTTTACCTTTCAGGTAGGGATCTAAGAACCTTACGAACGATTTTTGACTTAGGAATCCTTTCACCTAGATTAAAACTAGAGTTCACAATATCCCTTAGTTTAACATAGAACTCATCATTCATCATATGTTCTTCAAACCTAGACGTCAACATTTGTAGTTTGGAGTTTTTTACAGTTTTAGTACCCTCAGGGTAGTTTCCAAAATATCCCAAACTTCCTTAGTCATCTCATACATAGACATTCTCCTAAACTCCTCAGGAGACACAACCATAAACAAAGCATGCAGACCTTTACTATTCCAGTTGCATTCATCCAAGTTTGTTTTTGTCCGCAAAAAAATATCAGTTAGTGTAACTACACCATCAACAGTTGTTGAAGGCGGAGTCCACCTATTTTGCACACAAATCCATACACGTTCATCTAAATCCTTAAGGAAAGCTCTCATACGCACTTTCCAATAGGCATAATTACTGCCATCAAAGTGACGGTACAGACAATGAACTACTCATCTAGACAATCAAATGAGGGTCAAGAATCGAAATTAAGCTCTGATACCAATTGAGAAACGCAAGATTCGACCCTACTACACCTAGAAGGGGGTGATTAGGTGTAAATGCGGAATTAACACTTTAATTAACAAGCAACAAATAACAAGTTAATTATGTCTAGGTGATTATTCAAACAATTCAGATTTTCTTTTCTTTGAATACCGCAGTAATATCAAAACAGTAAAGAAAGGAGTAAACAACACCAAAATTGTTCACGGAGAAACACAACGCGGGAAAAACTTTGGGCACTTTGCCAGTCAAAGATCCACTGTAAACTGTTGATAAAACTTACAGACTACCAGTAAAGTTGACGACATGAGCTTTCTGATCTCCTATCTGAAGTTTGAAGCATCCCTTCTGGAAGGTGCACACCAACACCAATCTTGGCTCTTCTTAATAAAGCAGTCCTCCTGGAATGAGCACACGAACTCCAATCCTAGCTCTTTACACAGTTTATCTCCTGTAAATTTTCCCCAAGAATTTCTCGTTCTTCATATTCTTCCTTGATCTTCTACACAGCCAAGTTGACGAAACAATCTTGCAGCAGACCAGAGCGAAGAAACCAATTCAGTGTTTGATTTGATGACTTTGATGTTTGCAATGCGTAGAGCGCATATGAATTGAAGGATTGAACTTTTGATATTGTGTAGGATGAATTCTGTCATGAATAGAATGTGTTTAATCTCTTATTCCCAGAAAATGGTGCACCTCTATTTATATGTTAGACGAATTAGGTTGAATGGGCCAAGAAAAAGTCTCGGAAATCGAAATTAGGTCTGACCGAAAACCATCGTCGCTCGAGCGACATGTGGGCGAAGGTCGAGTTATGGTGTCTCTGTTTCATCCGCTCGAGCATCACTCCGGCGAGCAGCTAGCGAAAAACTGCGTAAATCCTTCTTGTTCCAAACATGAAACCCCGAACCCTAAGCTAACTTACCAACTATGAAACTTTATAATTCAATACTTAAACTTTTATAATTGTTCAAGTTGGTCCTTTTATAATAATTTATATCCTCTAACAGTTTGTAAGTCATCGGAAGCATTGTAAGAATTTTGATTGCATCATAAGTCATTCAATATAGTGAAAATGCCTTATTCGTGATGGAGAGCTTGATAATAGAGGATATAAATTATTAGTTTGGATCAAACCTTCATAAATATATCGTTTGCATTATCTCTACTCATTTACTTTTTGCTTACAATTATTACTTGATTGATCAAGGTGTTTGTAATTTACTTAATTTGAAATTATTTTTCGAATAAAGTTTTTTAAAACCAATTCATCCCTCTTTTGGTTAGCTATTCTTAGGTTATCAAAACAATTAGAAGTTGTAAGTGTTAATATGAGGTTATATAAACATCAAAATCACACATAATGAGGAAGCAAGAATCTATTCACTCATTTACTCAATATTGGTTGCTAAAGCACATGTAGTATGAAACATGCGCTATGTTGTTTTCTCCATTTCTTAGGGCGTATGTCATATTCGTTAAAAAAGAAATAATACCGTAGAAATCCTAGTTCAAGTATTCTCCAAATACCTGAATTGAGTTCTCTTTATATTTATTCCTTCAAGCAATCTCAAACTGAAAACTCGATCTGGACACTGAACAAGTTTAATGGATAGCAAAAATCCATTTCGATTGCTTTGTCTCATCTCAAGACGATTGAATCATGTAC
Source organism: Fraxinus americana (assembly GCA_035079005.1). Taxonomy (NCBI): domain Eukaryota; kingdom Viridiplantae; phylum Streptophyta; class Magnoliopsida; order Lamiales; family Oleaceae; genus Fraxinus; species Fraxinus americana. The sequence continues at coordinate 20,795,334 of CM068716.1, forward strand.
ACAACTCAATAACTTTAACTCATCTCAGTACAACCTGAATCATTTGAGAAATTGCTCGTGTGAGTGAGCCATTCTTAAACTGTTCGACATACTTTATATGTGCCTGTAAATTATTATCTAATAATCCACACAATAAATTGCATATGAACTCAAAATTATTTATCTATGGGTATACAAAGCTCAATCAAGAGTTTTCTAATACACATAATACCATATTCTACACAATTTTAGAGATTTGATGACCAACAAGTATATCTCTAAACATCTTTAGCATATTATGATTACATATCATAATGTGCATAGATATATCACAAAGACATTTTCTTTGCTAATATTTCTCACAAAAATACCATTGAATGAGTAGATTAAAACTAGAATACCGATGTAACTTGGTAAACCTTAAATAAAAACATCTACGAGCTCCATGTCACGAGTTAAGCAATCTACTAAATCAAACGATCAAAAATACAATTGTATTGGTTTTGTAGTTTCACAAAATTAACAAAAATAATCAATAAAAATCTAAGAACAACTCACTTATATTTTCTTTTTTGACTTATTGGAGAAGTGGAAATAAATCCTTCGATCTTGACATTATCACCACCTCACTATTGTACTCGATCGCAATCACCGGTTGAATTAAGAATCACCATTCTTAACTCACACCAAGCAACCTGATCGATTGATGGGATTGAACATCACTGCACGTTGCTCATTTTCTCCAAAATACGTTGAAGAAGATAGTTGGCTTGGAAAGTATTAATAAAGCACGAGTAGGGTAGAACTTGGAAGAACGGCAACATAATCTTTTTGCACTAGGTCACCTGACGTGTGAACAATTTTTTCAAACCTGTAATTCTTCTCTTGTTTTCTTGCTTTACTTACATAAAGCAATCATCAAGATTAGAATTAATTTTTACCTAAAACCTCAACATTAAACACGGTAAGAATATATTATATCATAAAAAATATTTTTGATGTGTTAATAAATAGATTTAAGAAAAATTTAATATTTAAACCAATCTATCATTAAATTTATCTAACTTATCAAGAATATCTAAGATGAAAAGTACATAGTTCTATATGAACTGCAATATAGTAAGAAGAAAAACATTTCGTGTTTACATATTAAAATTTAAAAATTGCAGCCTTATAAATTTGTTGAAAATATTTACCATCCAGTCAGTAAGATCTAACTTCACGTTTTTGACAATTTCCTTGACATTTAAAAATCAATCCATACATTAAGTCAGCCAATAAATTAATATGTAAAAATATGGTAATTATTTTGTCAACAAATTCTAATTAAATTAACACTTAAAAGTGCATAAAAAATAAATGGGGGTAATATTCACACTAAATTTTTTTATATATAAACTATATTTTAATTACATTGAAAGCCATTAACCTTCATTCATTATCACACTTATATCCTTAGCTTTTTTCACCATATTCTTATTTTTAACATTTCATTGATTAGAAAATTTTGTACTTAATTATGGTTTTCGTCCAAAAATATTGTTAACATGCTTTTTAATGAGGGTCAAATATTTAACCGCAAATACATCATTAGTTATTTTGCTTATTTAAAACTATAATGGATAAATGAATCTTTTTACTTTATCTTAAAGAAAAATTTGGAGAAAAACTATAATCAGAAAAAAAAAAATTATGTTAATTTGAGAATAAGAATGTGACAAAAAAAAAAATTGAGATATAAATATGATAATGTGTAAATGTTATGAACCTTTTATACAATTAATATGTAATTTAATTAAAAAATATGGTGTCAATATTTTGTTAAAAATAAATCAAAGCTATAAAAATTTAGGGACGAGTCAATTTCACCTCTACATCTACAATTGATGTAAATATTGAAAATAAAAAATAAGAAAAAAAATTTCTCGTACATCATATATTCCTGCTAGTTAAGTTGTTAGAAGAATTGATGTAAATTTTGAAAATAAAAAATAGAAAAAATGAAATTACTCGTACAACTTATTTAAATGCTAATTAAGTTGTTAATGTCACGTTTAATAAACCGTATTTCACTCGAACATTTATAGTTCATCGTGCGATTTTCAATATGATCGTCAATCATATTAATTATATAACTAATTAAAATACTGTTACACTCGAACCAGTTTCGGTCAATTATTTTTCCAGACATGACTATGAGACTACTGAATGGATGAAATGATTATTCTTGTCTTAATCAAATGTTATTGAAAAAATATTAAGCCTCATTTTGTTTGACGTGGATTAAAAAGCATATTTTTAATAAATTTTGATGAAATTGATAAAATGTATGATTGAAAAATTGTGGATATCACGAAATATGTGATTTCAATCCTTACAAAACAGGAACTTCTATTTGATCTAGATAAAAGAAATTGATACAAAAATTAAGTAAAACGTTAATAATTAATGTTAATCACATATTTAATTGTATTCAATGATTCACAACTTTTATCAACTTTTTAAAAAATATATTTCATCATTTTTTATCAAAATCTATTGAAAATCTTACTTTAAACAAAAAATGCTTAAAAGAGATGGTTTTAACCTAAAAGAGGACAGCTGTGAATTACCTTGATTAATAGTGCTGCAGGGAGGATTTTAGACCAATTAGAAGATGGATTAAAAGAAACTAATTATTTGATGGAAGCTAATCCACATAGTTGCACTAGTCAAAGTTAAAAATTCTCTCTTTGGATTCTTCATACTGTTCTTGATTGATTGCTCAATTATGGTTAATGGATAATTAATATATCAATTCATGGTAGTACCAATTAGATTAATAATTCTTTATTTGACTTATAAGTTTTTGATAAAATCAAAATTTGACTAAATTTTTGATAAATTCTTTATTTAGACCAAAAATCAAAATTTTGATAGTTTGTTTTTTATAAAAGTTGATGAAATGCGTAATTAAAAAAATAATAAATTTTTTGAATTTCATAATATGTATAATTGAAAATGAATTTGAAAAAAAATGTTTTTTTGAAAAATTGAGATCAAACAAACATAGCTAGGTTCATATTTTAATTAACTGCTTCACCTTTTCTTTGGATTGATTGTACTCTGTTTGCAGTTGGCAATAAACAATATTGATTGATAGAATCAACTGCTTCGGTGTTCACGAGAAAAATGCATAGTTATTTCTTCTTCTTGACAACTTTCCATTGAATAAATGAAACCCTGTATCCATTTTCACCAATCCCAAGAGAAAAAAGAATGTATGTTAGCTTTGTTAAAATTTTAACCCTAATTTCATGCCGTTATTAACTCGGACAAGCTTCGGATCCAATATATTTTAGCCCTTGTTTAAATGTTTTGTTAGAGATTGTATGGTTAAAAAGTAAGAAAAACTTTTCAATTTATGTGTAATAATATTTTATAGGAAAATATATTATTGAAAATGAGTTTTGAAAAAATGGGGATCAAACATTGGCTTAATTTCTTGTAGGTAAGATGCGTTCGGTGAGGGTGGAAAAAGAAAGAAAAGTTACTTTGACCGGTAGAAAAAGAGAGTAGATGGCCTATAAATTTAGGGATATGCTCCTTTTGGTTGTTTTTTTTACTAAAATGTTACTTTAGTTTCTTGTTAGTAAATAATTAGATCCTTTACCGTATATTACAAGTGACGGACCCATTTTACATGACTTTTACTTTTGCTTTTACTTTCTGTAGAAAAGTTTTTTGCTTTCTCTAGAAGAGATTTTTGAGAATGTTACCTTTATTCTTATTTGAAAGCTAATATCTAAAAAACCTTCATATTTTGGAAGTAGTTTTAGATTGGATTAGTTTCCTCTAAAAACTCTTTCAGTTTAAAGAAATATGTTGACATCAATTTCTACACAGATGATGTAGCCAATAGACTCAGCCTCTACTCATGCCACGTAATCTTTCTCCTGTACATTTGGAGAAATTGTTAGAGCACGTTACCTTCGAATGTAGAAAATATGGCCACTGCACTTTGATTATCAAGTCAGTCTACATACACATAGGTGTAGGACGTGCATGAAACGTGAGTCATAAAAAGGAGTTTTAGATCCAAGAATAATATGAGAATGGTGATGAGAGACCAATGTTATTTGAGTGTGTAAAATTACATTATATTCAAATAACACTAAGTGTGAGCTTTATATAGTAGAAGAGAAGAAGTGATAACCATTGGATGAAGAGACACATTGCCTCATCTTCTCAATCATAGGCATCATTCCATCAATCATAAGCTCAGCTACATTTAATATTTATGAAAAGTAGTTGTCCTTCGACCTAAGCCCGTCGTGTAATGAGTAGACTAATAAGTTAACTTGATAAAGTGGCTACTACAGAAAGGCTATATCAATTAATCACAGAAGATCTTATGGAGAACATACCTCATATGCTTAGAGGATTCTTATCTCTTATTGGGTCTATTGTGCCTGACATCGCCTCACCTCATCTATGAGGTTTTGGCCTTTCATGAGGGTTAGACCTCTTCATTAGGTCCGACGGATTGGCCAAGTAGGCAAAGTGATGTAGAGTGCGGGCTTAAGTTCTCTTGTTATGTGGCTATTATATGGCCATGGTTGAAGCCTCATTGGATGATGCGTAACAATAGTCCCCAAGTCCATGTATGAAAATTCATATAATACTGACTTTTTAGGTCAAGTACGTTATCCATGTGGTGTGATCGATTATTGGAAAAGTGATACTTTGACGTCGAGTACTTTGTGTTGGCTAAAACTATGCTGTTGAGATAACCCTTTAATTGTGAAGAGCATAATAGCCCCCAAGTTAAGTGGGGCTTTTTCATGGTAGCCTGTACGAAAATAAGTGGTGTTGAGTTGCAGCCCATACGAGGCTCTAGAATATAGGTAGCTTTTGATAAAGCTGAAGTGTCAATGAACAAAGCTGTGCATAAGGGTAAAGCTCTGAGATAATGAGGTCTGCCTCATAGGTTTCAAGGTGAGCTCTTTTTGGGAAACAACATACCTCTCCTATCAAACCTACAAAGACTTCCTTGTATGTAGATGGTTTATCCATGCTAAGGGCTTTCTACATGGTTGATGGTGCATCCATGCAGGGAATAATTGTTTGCCTCATAAGTTCAAGGTGGGCTCCCTTTGGGATGCTTCACACCTCTCATTCTTAGGCGGCAAAGACTTCCTTGTGTGGTGAATGGTTCATCCATGCCAAAAGCTTCCTACATGGTGGGTGGTATATCCATACAGGAGATAATGAGGCCAGTTTCATAGGTTTCTAGTGGGCCCTCTTGAGATGCTTCACACTTTTCCTGTAGAAGCAATAAGAATGAGGCCACTATGTTGTAGTTGATGTGGAGGTGAAGATACATAGGCGAGGATGAGGCCTTGCATGGTGGAAGTGCCGATGGATATGCAAGGACTTGCATGACAAAGGTGCTGATACATAAGCTGGGATGAGGTTGCATAGGCCTGATGCATAAACTAGGATGATGCCTTGAATAGTGGAAGCTTGATGCATAGGCAAGTATGAAGTCTTGAATTACGGAGGCTCTGATTCATAGTTGAAGTCCCATTTTAGGGATGATGCCTTACTTGGCGGAGGCCCTGATGCATAGGCTAAGATAAGGCCTTGCATGGCGGAGACATTGATATATAGGTGAGGTCACTTTGTAGGGATGATGGCTTGCACACTGGAGATACTGATGCATAGGCCAGAATTAGGCATTTTATGATTGAGGCGCTGATACATAGGCCAAGATGAGGCCTTACATAATAGCGATATTGATGCATAGGTGAGATCTTATTATGAGGATGATGCCTTGTATGGCGAAGATGCTGGTGCATAGGCGAGGATGAGGCATTTACTCTTGAAAATGTCATTGTTGCAAAGTTGTAGTATCATGTTCCAAGGATGAAACCTTTGAAAACATATGTGTAGAGGTGAAGTGAGGGCTCATTTCTTTAGAGATTGTTCCATTCATGACCTCCTCTTTAGAGGACTTTGCTTCTTCAGGGGTTATTGTAGTCATGGCCTCTTTTCTAGGTGCTTCTTTTTTTAGGAGCCTTCCCTTCTTCAGGAGCTTCAATCATCTTGACATCTTTTCCTTATTCAGGGGTCTTCACTTCTTTAGGAGCATTGATCATCTCCGTATTAGCTATCACCGTGTTTTTCTCACATAGTATATAGGAAGTTAGTGATTGTCTTCTTCTCTTGCGAGGACAGAGCTGATGACCTCTTTAAATATGATCAAATAGAGTAGAAGGATTTCGTCATCTTTATCAAGCTCATATGACATAGCGAGGTGATTAGAAGTTTAGAATTTGCTACCTTGTGGCCTCAACTGACCTCATCTCTCACCTAATTTTAGGCTAGGGATCATTTTGGGGCTTAATCCCTTGCATTTGCTTATGGAATCTTGATATAAGAGGTTCTTATTGGAGCCTATTTCCAGGTGCTCGGGCGTATAACCTATGGGAAATTTTGGAGAACTTTTGATATATTCATTCTCGTTCATAAATCGGAGGAAATTGTCATCTCCACTGAACATGGTCATTCAAGGGTTGCCCATATGCATAATTTGTAATTGATTACATACACTCATATCTCTCCTTCAATAGGGCGGCATCTCTTCTATGCCTTTTTGAAATTGTGCTCTATACATCATCCTCGTCTTGTTGGTAGAAGAGGCATGGTTGAGGCACAATTTTGGGCATTTAATAATCCACTTGTCCTTGCATTTGTAAAGGGCAGATGTTTCGTTATGGAGTTCTGCTCAGTAATTTTCCTCATGTTGGTGGCCATTTTTGCCCTTCTCTGGTGAGGCGAGTCGCGACCCTACCGTCTCTGTGATGATAAGGTCGGCGGTGGGTCACATGAGTTCCAATGGCCTCTTCTTCAGAGACATCCTTTGTGCTCCTTAAATTCCTATCTCCTTCGCTTAAACTCATATGGGTAGATGCCTCTTTTATTCAATGAGAAAGTATCAAAAATATATTTTTCTTTTCAAATCTTGTTTTTAAAGGAAGACTCAAAACGCCCAATAGCGAAGAACACTTAGAACCTTCTTTTCTTGAAACTTTCACTTGTTCTTTGTTCAAGAACAAAATATTTTACAAAGGGGAAGTTGGGGTATTTATCGAGTAAGCTTTTTGCACTGAATTTTCTTGTGTTCGATAGTGCAGTTTCCAACAAATGGTGTCAATCTTTTGACCTCGATTTCTACATGAGTGTTATAGTATGTGGCTTTCTTTGAAGGTGGGAAAAATGATTACATGCAGTTCGACGGTCAAATCAATCTACTTGTAAATATATACATGTGTATGGGACATACTAGATATGAGCCACAAAAAGAAGTTTGGATCCGAGAGTAATATGTGATTATTGATGAGAGAACAATTTTACTTGAGTGTGTAAAATTTCATTACCTTTAAAATGATACTAAGTGTGTACTTTCTACAGTAGAAGATCATAAATAATAACTGCTGGAGGAAGAGACATGTCGCCTTATCTTATCAGCTAATGCGTTATCATAGGCGTTATTCTATCAGTCCTAAGCTCAATAACATTTAATAATTTGAAAAGTAACCCCTTTCGATCTAGGACTATCATGTAAAGATTAGACTGACAAGTTGACTTACTATGGTTGTTGTAAAGAGGTCACATCAATCAATCACATAAGATCTTGTACAGAAGATCTTATAAGAAATATTTTGAGCCATTTACCTCGGATCAGGACTGCAATGCCTAGCATTACCTCAACTTATCCATGAGGGTTCGAGCTCTTCATGAGGGTTCAGCCTCTTCATTGGGTTCGACGATTGGCCAGGTAGTAAAGTGACATGGAGTGCAGGCCTGTCTTCGCTTGTTATGTGGTTGTTATGTGGTCATGCTTAGGGTCTCATTGGATGAGACATAACAAAACACTTTTATAAAATTAGTCAAACAAAAGCAACTTTTGATCTCAAAAATTCCTTTTGGCTTCTCAAAAAACCATGCCGAACGAGCCCTATATTGGAATGACATCGTGATATGAACTCAATAAAATAATATACTTGTTGTTCTTTAATCAAACATGTACTTCAATTAGAAGTAATATACCTTCTACCGCTCCTTATTTCGAAACCCAAATATTGCCCAAAATTCAAAGTCCTTCATAATATATCAACCCTTCGAATATGGTTGAGACCCAACACATCAATAAATACCACTTCCACTCTTCATCAAGTGTATGTTACATGTACACTTGAAATGCACATGTTAGACACACATGGCAGAAGCTCTTCAAATAAAAAAATGGGAGAGACCAAGATTATAAATGCTCTAATGATCAAGTCAATAAAAAAGGATAATAGAATGTATATTGAGTGCGTGAGTGAATCTAAATGAGAGCAAATATTGAGGTCGGGTTTATATTGTAAAGAGGATTACCAAAGTTGTAATTATCTTGGAATAACACTATGTATGAGTATTTATACCCAAAAAATGTACAGTGATTCCCTAAATGCTTTAACATGTGGCTCCATCTCAACTTCTCATTAGTCAAACTCCATGATGTCACAATATCACGTCCTAGACATCAATATGTATGTGCTTCATACACTATGCTAGGAGAAAAAGGTTGAATTTAACTCACAGAGGCTGCTATAGAACAAGTCATATCAATTACATCTCATGTGGCTCTATATGCCAGAATGCAACATGCGTAAGGTACTAGGGATCTTACATCAACCACCTTGAATTAAGGTGGCATATTTGATGTAGCTAAGGGTTTATTTGTTTTCTTTATTATTAAATTGATAGGAATTATCTTGTTAAGACCCTATGAATCAATTAAAACCTCAAACTCATACTAAAACCATGATAATTCAACTAAGCTAAGTCAATGATTCTTTTAATAAGAATCGTTGGATCATCACTTATTCCATTAATAGATAGACTAAAAAAAAAATTTACTTTTTTTTTATTATTCTAATTCTTTGAAAATTTTGTAGTCTCTTTTGATCAACTCGGATTAAAAAGAGGGAAAGCAATAATGATTTATATCTCCTTGGATTGAATAAGAGGTTGGAAAGACGCCTTATGGAAAAGGTCTAAACATCTCTCAGAGAAAGTTCAAAGAGGTTCTGCGACCTAGAAAGGAACCTAATTGAGGAGGCCATGAAGAGGAATTTTCGGGAAAAGGCCCAAGAAATTTCTTGGAAGAGGCCTAGAGAAGCAGCTTCCAAGGATAGGCCTGAGGAGGGTTGGAGGAGTCTTGGAAAGGCATCTCTTGAAAGAAGCTCTAGAAAGGCCTTGAAGCTTATTTGCATGGACTTTTTCTTAGTTAGTGGTCACATGGGTAGAGGTGTAATAATTTACATAAATTATTTATTAGCAATTGGATTAGTAAATAATATGAGATTCTTGAAAGTGTATCTTTCTCTTTAGTTTTGTAATATATTGAGGCATCTATTCAAAAACAAAAAGGTGCTCTTTTGTACTCTATTATATTTTCTATCAAAAACATCTAATTAGGTAGCAGAAGTCACCGTACTATTTGGTTTTCAAGTCTATAAGGATACATCATAGCCTACTTGTTCAATTAGTACTAGAATTCAATTTAAGTTTTTCATAAGGTAGATGTGTTGGATTCGAATATTGGGGATGCGATAAAAATCCCTAAGAGATAAAATTGACATAACCTCTTACAAAATGAACAAAATATATATGATATAACAACTTGTACATAGAGGCTGGGATCATTTCATATTCTGTATTGGATTGCCAATTCCAGACTGTTTAAGTTGGTTGAAGGCTCCAAGGGGCTTGGTGTTAAGCAAGAAAACCAAAAAACGGGGATAAGTCTTAAAATCATCTTATACTAAGAGTGATGAAACATAAAAATAACTAAGTGCTTGAAAAATTTTAAATTGCTTGACCAACTGGGCGATGAGCAAGGAAATAAAAAATTAATTAAGTCTGAAAATTACCTTGTAGCCCTAGTGATGAAGTATGAAATCACTAAAGTACGAAAATTAGCTGACTGTTATAAAAAAAGAGAAAATAGAAGAGAATAAGAGGAGTCAATAGACTTGTGTGTATTATAATGAGAGTCAAAGTAGATTTATAGGGAAAGAATATGGATACATATGGTAATAATATATAGGGTTGCAAGAGTACAATTGTCATTCACCAATAATTTACTATTTACAACACTCCCACTTGAATGACACATTAAAAAATATCTGCTTCGTTAAAACCTTGTTTGCTAAAAACCCAATGGGACAAAAAAAATTAAAATGAAGGAAAAAGAGTACAGTTATTTTGGAGTATTAAAGATAAATGCTGCCTCATTAAAACCTTGCTACGAAAACCCATGGGATAAAACCTAAGCGAAGGAAAAAGAGTACAGCTACTCCCCCTGATATTGATTATTGAAAATCTTTGATTCGATGCATTCCAATCTTGTCAACCAATTTGTTGAATGTATATGTTGGCAGTGCTTTTGTAAATAAATCAGCCACATTGTCACTTGAACGAATTTGTAGAACCACGATGTCGCCATTCTTCTTAAACTCGTGTGTATGAAAGAATTTTGGAGAAATATACTTTGTCCTATCACCTTTAATATAACCTCCTTTGAGTTGTGGACTACAAGCAGCATTATCTTCATACAAAATTGTTGGACTATCTTTTGTTGAAATTAATCCCGATGATGCTTGGATATGGTTGGTCATGTTCCTCAACCATACACATTCTCGGCCTGCTTCATGGATTGCAATAATTTCTAAATGATTTGAGGATATTGCTGTCAATGATTTCTTCACAAATCTCCATGATATAGTCGTTCCTCCATGTGTAAACACATATCATGTTTGTGATTTAACTTTATGTGGGTCAGAGAGATAACCTGCATTTACATATCCCACTAAAGCAGATCCCGACTTTTGAGAATAAAATAATCTCAAATCAATAGTACCCTTTAGGTAACGAAAAATATGTTTAACACCATTCCAATGTCTTTGTGTTGGTGTAGAGCTATATCTTGCAAGGAGATTTACAGAAAAAGTTATGTCGGGTCGAGTGCAATTTGCAAGATAAGTTAATGCTCTAATTGCACTAAAATATGGTGCTTCAGGATCAAGAATCTTTTCTCCATCTTCAAGTGAACGAAAATGATCCTTTTTTTATACCAAGTGATTGAACAACAATAGGTGATGCCAATAGATGTGCATTATCTATATAAAATCGTTTTATGACTTTTTATGTATATGTAAATTGATGAACAAATAATTCTTCTGGGAAATGTTGAATCTGCAACCCGAGACAGAATTTGATTTTTCCCAAATCTTTCATCTCAAATTCATTTTTCAAATAATCTGCAATTTTGTTGAGCTCTTCAGAAATTCCAATTAAATTTAAGTCATCAACATAAACTGTCACAATTTCAAATCCAATATTTTTTTTTTATGAAAACATATAGACAGACATCGTCATTTTTACAGTCTTCTTTCAACAAATATTTGCTAATGCGATTATACCACATGATTCCGAATTGTTTCAATCCATATAATGATCTTTGCAATTTAATTGAGAACATGGTTCTCGGGCATGTATCATTTGTTTCTTGCACTTGAAGTCCTTAAGGGACTTTCATATGCAGTTACTACATCCATAAGGCGCTTATCGAGCTTTTGTGACACAGTCAAACTAATTAAGAATCTAAAAGTGATGGTGTCCATTACGGGATAATATGTTTCCTCATAATCAATTCATGATCTTTGTGAGAAACCTTGAGCTATGAGTCGGGTTTTGTATCTTGTAATTTCATTATTTTCATTTCTCTTTCGTACAAAAATCCATTTTTATCCAACGGGGATTATATTTTCAGGTGTTTGAACTACAGGTCCAAACACTTTCCGTTTCTCTAATGAATTCAATTCCGCCTGTATGGCTTCTTTCCATTTTGGCCAATCATTTCTATTTTGACAGTCTTTAACAGACAGTGGTTCAGGATTCTCATTTTGCATAATATCAAGAGTCATGTTAAAGACGAAAATATTGTCTATAACAACATTATTTCGCTCCCATAATTTATGAGATAACATATATTTTATTGAAATCTCATTGTTTTCGGACACTTGTAATTATTCAGGAACCATATTTTCAATATTTGATTTATCAATTTTCTCTAATGTTACTTTTTTTAAAGTTTTTGGTTGGTTTTTCTTTTGTACTTTTCTTTTTCGAGGTACAAAGTCTTTTGAACCAGCTGGTCGACTGCACTTCTGGAGTATTTGAGATATATTTGCTACAGCAAATTGTCGTGCAGGGACATCAATTTTTGCTGAAATATTTTCTGCTGGTATATCTTTGTCACTTTTCTTGTGTCAATAAATGCATCTGGTAATTGATTTGCAACTCTTTGCAAATGAATGATTTTTTCAACCTCTTGCTCCCATTAATTGTTGCGGGAATCAAAATGAGATAGAGTTGTTTCATTCCAAGAAATTTTACCTTATTTATTAGGATGTTATTTTTCCCCTCCCAAATTTGGGAAAGTCATTTCATCAAAATGACAATCTGCAAAACGTGCAGTAAATAAATAACATATTAAATGTTCGTGATATCTAATAATAGATGGTGAATCAAAACCCACATAAATTTTAAGTCTTCGTTGGGGACCCATTTTAGTTCGTTGTGGAGGTGAAATAGGGACTTGAGCAAACAACCAAAAATCCGTAGGTGAAAAATATTAGGTTCATGACCAAATGCTAGTTGCAAAGGCAAATATTGATAATATACAGTTGGTCTGATAACACAGCATGCAATATAGCATGACCCCAAACAGAAGCTGGGAGTTTTATTTTCATAAGTGATGGTCTAGCAATAAGTTGTAGACGTTTAATAAATGACTCCGCTAAACCATTTTGTGTATGCACATGCATGACCGAATGTTCAACAACAATCCTAATTGACATGCAATAATCATCGAATGCTTGTGATCTAAATTCACCAGCATTGTCAAAACGAATAGTCTTGATTGAGTAATCTGGAAATTGCGCACGTAATTTTATAATTTGAGTAAGTAGTCTAGCAAAAACTACATTCCTAGTTAAAAGTAGGCAAACATGTGACCATCTGATAGAAAAATCAATTAATATCATAAAATAATGAAATGGTCCGCATGGTGGGTGTATTGGCCCACATATATCTCCATGAATCCTTTCCAAGAAAGTTGGAGATTCAATATTGACCTTTATAGCCGAAAATCTAATGACTAACTTGCCTTGCGAAGAAGCCATACATGGATAATCGTTAGGTAAAAGAATCTTCTAGTTCTTTAAAAGATGTCCCTGTAAGTTATTTATTATTCGACGCATCATTATAGCTCCTGAATGTCCAAGTCAATCATGCCAAAGATATTATTTTTTTGCATCGTCTCAATGTGATATCCATTGCAACAGATATTTTTAAAACTAAGTAAATTTCTTCTTGATTTGCTTGAATAAAGTGCATCATAAATATATAATTTTATATTATTTTAATATTTACATTATTTTCTGCTAATGTTAAGTCTAAAAAAATTTTTTTGTCTTGAAGAATAGTATGTGTAGTTGCACTATCAATCAAACAAATATCTTGACAATCCATCGTGAATCCATAAGAAAACAAATATATTTATAAAAAAACTTGAATTTAAATTTAAAAGAGTAAACATAATTCAATATTATAAAATTAACGATGCATAATAAAGTTTCAATTGTTTTTGCAAAAAATAAGAATATAATTTAAATTAAATTTCTAAAACAAAAGGAAATACTAGAAAGTAAACTAATCTATATCTTCCATTACACCACCCACAATCAAATGATCAATATTTCCATTTGGATCAGTAAAGAAATCAGATACATCCAAATGTGTCACATCAATTTGATCATTATAATCAGCAAAATTTGTCTCCACTTTTTCCTTTCCCTTGATTGATTTTTGGTAGAGATCCACAAGGTGTTTTGCAGTACGACAGGTACGTGCCCAATGCAATTTCATTTCACATCTAAAGCAATTTCTTCATGCTCCTTTTTGGATGTGCTACTTTTGTTTGCTTTGTGTCTTTTGAAATTATTGCCTTGTTACTAATAATTTTGTTGATTATTTCGTCCATGATTTATTCCACGTGCACGTGCACGTCCTTGTCTTGATATTGTATTTGCTTCAAACAATGCAGTGCCATTTGCTTCAGGTAATGGTACAAAATCAGTTGTAACCCATGATTTTTCATCAATAGTTCATTATTTTGTTCAGCCACAAGTAGGCAAGATATGAGTTCTGAGTACCATTTGAAACCACGCTCACGATATTGCTGATGCAGGAGCACATTCGAGGCGTGAAAGGTGGAAAAAGTTTTCTCCAACATATCTTCATCAATGATTTTTTCTCCACACAATGTCAATTTTGAATATATTCTGAATAATTCAGAATTGTACTCACTAACAGTTTTGAAATCTTGCAAACGAAGATGCATCCACTCATAAAGGGTTTTGGGGAGGACTATAGTCCTCTGATGATCAAATCTTTCCATTAATTTTTTCCAAAGAACTCATGGATCTTTCTCTGTGAGATATTCAATTTTCAATCCATCGTGAAGATTATGACGAAGGAAAATGAGTGCTTTTGCACGATCTTGCAGGGATTCTTTGTTTCCTTATTTTATTATCTATCCCAATACCAGATGGATATCAATATCGAGTACCCATGACAAATAGTTTTTGCCAAATATATCAAGTACAACAAACTCAAATTTTGTGATGTTTGCCATTTGATTAACTACACAATAAAGCAAAAAAAGAAAAAAATACAATTAGTTTCGAAGAATATGATTAAACATCAAGTAGTCAATATCAACATGTTACGTGTTTTCCTTCGGGGATAAACACTAATAATATGTTCTTCGAAACTTGTGCTGCACATTGTATTTTACCATTGTTTTTTCAAGAACAACATGTCAATATTCCTCTAAAATATTGAAAAATAATTTATATTCTTCAGAAGCAAGAATATTCTTCAACAACATGATAAATTATTCAAACGATAAACAAGAAAATAAATAAATAAGACTTATGCAATACATCTAACATGCAGTGAACAATTTATAATGAAATTAAAAGTTAATAATAAAAGAAGATTTTGAAACAGTAACAACATGGCATGCGGTAAATAATTGACTTGATACAAACAGATACAAGTCCACACATACACTAGGTAAGGGAAAAAAAATTATCATGCATGTAAACATATGGAAATTGATAACTAGTTGAAGGACGGCACATAACGATAACAATAAACATGATTGTGGCACATGACATGATTACATCACAATTAATGAAACCAATTAACTGATATTAATTTACATAATTGGGGCCCATAATGAATTCACAGAAACAAGACAATTGACGTGTGTGTCTATCTTTCTCATCAAGTCACTGGCTTTAAAAAAAAATTCACTGAATATGTATATGTATAAAAAGAATTCACATGTTATCAAATTAATTTTGGTACACATAATAGATGATTAAAAAAAAATTACTACCTTCTCTAAACTCTGAAGAATTAAGCTATTGTGTTGATAACGTGTTATAAAAAGAGAGAATAAGAGAAGTCAATAGACTTGTGTGTATTATAATGAGAACCAAAGCCCTATATTTATAGGGAATGAAGAGAGTTACATATATGGTAATAATATCTAGGGCTGCAGGGGTACAATTATCATTCACCAATAACTTACTATTTACAACACTGACAAAGTCAAACACGAACACCAAATATAATGTGGTATACCCCTAAACGAAAACATCCACGAACCACATGCTATGGGTCAAACAATCCACTAATAATTTTGATAAAAAATATAATACTATCCGATTTTTAAATTTCAAAAAATTAACAAAATAACAATCGAAAGAACTAAAAACAACTCCCTTTTACTTTTTTTTTTTTTTTTTTTTAATGTTTTTACTTCTTGATGAAGTGGAATCACACCCACCTATCTTGACTTCACCACCACCTCCGCATTGCACTCAGTAACAACCACCTCTTGGATTAAAAATCCCCCATTCTTAACTTTAAGTTGAGTAGCTTGATCAAAAGACGGGATTCTAATTAGAGAACCAAATTGTTTTTTGAATTCTTCAAAAGCTTGAAGAAAACAATTTCTTCAAAATTATCAATGAAGTATCACGTCCTGTCCTCTTTCATGAAGTCGACCGAGCCTAAAATAATTGAACAAGAACGAAATTTTTTATTTCAAAGCTTAGTTTCTATTTTGATTTCTTACATTACTTTTAGGTAAAGTAATCATCCAAACAAGAAATTAATTCTAATCTAATGATTAGCAATAAAAATGACAAGAAAATTAGTGTAAAAGTTAATTGATCATATCCTTATATTTTCCTTCTAAGCGTTTGTTTGAGAGGCATTCTTTTGTATAAATAGAAAAAATCCTACCGTTGTAATAGTATTTTTCTAACAAGAGGTTTCAAACCAACAATTTCAATTTTGACACCTACAGAGATGGACTTCCACTTTTACTCTCAATCCACTTTTGTAGTTCAAAGAAACCTTCATGACTGAAGGGCTAATTTGTAAAAATGCACCAAATTCTATTTGACTAGAAAACCAAGTTGCAGACTTGAGACCCAGCACAACAGTCCATTTTCTCATTTTTCCACGGAAATAATGCCGAACAAACAGGCTCTAAACAAATCTGAAAATACATGGGACTATAAAAACCTAAAATATATGAGCTATACTTGTATGTCACGAAATAATATCATGATATATAAGGAAACATAATATATGAGTTGTGCACTTGTCTCAATATTTGAAAATTAAAAAACAACAATATAAATTCAGAGAGCCAATATATAAGATATGCAATAACATGCAACACACATTTTTCCAACAATATCTCTTTTGGCTTTGCTTAATTACAAAATCTATCACTCGAATTTTTAAGGTCGTGGATGTGTGATAAATGTGAGTATAATAAAATTTACTACTACTACTACACCCCAAAGCAACAACCACATCACAAAAATTAATTACTACTTCTCCTTCTTGTAATAAGATACAATCAAAGTCAAGTAAAGACGAGGGAATACGAAAGAGCCAAGAGTAGTGTCATGTTTAGTACAATCAACCATAAAATAAGTTAGAGAAAAGCCAATTAATTCCATTATTCTCCATGACTATAGTATCAGTGGTTAATCCCTCATCATTGGAGTCCACAACATCCTCCATCCCCAACCAATTACGTTGTACAGTATAACAGAAAATATGCCCCCCTCCCCCATATATACCTGCCATCTAAACTCATTCCCAGCCTTCCCAACATTTTTGGGCATATTTGCCATGCTCCTTCATAATGGTTTCATTAAACTTTCTAGAGAGAGTCAACACTTTTTTCAAGTTTATAAAACCCCACAACATATCCAAAGCAATCAATTGTAACTTTAAATTCATCGATAAATTTTTGATGTACAGTGAAGGATACATAGAGACATCCAATCTCTAAATCCTTATAGCTATGAATTTCCTCCTCAATGCTGTCGCCTCAGACTCAGTATCCTCAGATTCATCAGACCTATGCTCACCCACCACAACCTTCATGCTTAGGTAGGACACGAGTTTGTTTGACTTCGTAGTGCAGTGAACCCTAGTTGGGGTATGGACACCAGAGGTGGTTGTAGTTCACATTAGGTGTGAATGTTTCATCGTAGTCTACCCCTTTCACTTGAGTGCATCCCGGGGCTACGAAACATACCTTATTCGTAACTATGTTTCCATGCTTATCTGGCTTATTCTTGAAAATCAATTTTTTCCCACTAACATTCGTATCCTTAGTCAGGTACCAATCCCCTCATTGCAAGAATCTAGGTATCATCTCAAAGTACTTTAAGTGGGTCAAAACCTCCAGCCATTGGTGCAGAGTACCCTGAACTAGATTCTGATAATTCTATCAGACTATCACTACCTAAATCAGCAATATGATCTTCCCGAATCTTCTGATTTCTCCAATTTGCTCTCCCATGTTTTGAATTTCAAGTTCATGTGAATAAGAAGAAAATGTTGGGAATTTACTTAATCATGCACAGCGGAAATAAAACAATTTTCAATTTCCACCAAAGATCTGCAATGTGTTTAGATAGAAACTGTGATGAGAATTATACCTTTGATGAATTTTGCAAACTTCTTTGCTGATTTTCAAACTCCAATGATCACGATCTGCAATCCAAGTTGTCCAATTGTCCAGCCTCCAATAGTGATCCACACAGAGAACAAGAATGACGGCTAATGTTTTCTTTTCTTGTACTAGCAAGAATAATGAAAAATTCTTTACAGTTTACAAACCTTAACACCCTATTAATATAAGCCCAAGTGGGTATAGCCCATCTCTAAACTTTACCAGGTCCGATATTTCATTAATCAAATTAATTAAATCCGGTCCACGAATTAATTAATCCAATTAATTAATTCAGGCCTATTAATAAGCAACTCAATTAATTAATTGTCCAACACTTGTCAATTAATTAATTGGTAAATCTCATTCTTCTGATTCTCTTTTGTGTGTGACTCATTAGGTTCCCGATCACGATGCCTAACGACGAGAAATATTATTTTGATCCAATCAAAATTGATAAATTAAAACACCCCTTTTAATTTATCACTAATTCACATTCGTCCCCCGGATTGACATCTAGCAATGTGTCAGGGCAATACATGTGATGGGAAATTTCACGTGATGTGACAAACCAAACTTGTTCGTTTAGCGTGAAATTATAATCCTTTCGTCAATATGATCCGATCAATGATGAGATATGGATATTTGTCAATCTCAATTATTGATCATATCTTTTATCCTACTATTAAGTTAATGTAAGTTGAAAACTCATTTTCGACTATGAGTTCACCTTGGCCAAAGATTTCATTATCAACTTAAATGGATAAAATGTAGATCATAATCTCTTACTATCTAAGAGTGATGAATTCTCTATCGATCATTCATAACCTTCATATAATTTTTGACATACCCGAACAATGCTGTATTACCCTTGATAAAGCAACATCCAACACCACCAAAGTATGACTGTCCTCATATAAGGTACTATGATGACCTCAAGTCAAATGACCAATTTCACTACCGAACGTTAGAGATTAACCACTAACACTCAGATATTTATCCATGAGGAATCTCCCAGCGGGTCTCCAATGTTTTGTTCTATAACAAAACATTCACGTGTTCATTCAAGTGTCACCACACTTTACCTTGTGAGATCAGCTACTTACTTCACAAGTAACAATGCCACACGCGATGATCTATCCATAATAACGATATTCGTATCTTGTTATTACTTTGACCAGGACGATTTAAGATTCGATCATATGTAATTTGTATCTCACAATCACAATTCCTTGTGATTAACAAATCACCAAGACTTGAATCTACGGATTCTATTATTTAATTTATTAGAATATTAATTCAATTAAATAATAGATATTATCATACATATATGCATCAATTATATATATTTAAAGTGTTTATGTCCAAAATTGATTGGATTTAGGGCATAACACTTATAGAAAAATCATTAGTATCATCGATTTTAATATTGATGGAGTCAATCATGATTTGAGTTCACGTGTTGTAGATTCTATAAGTTTGACTATTTTCAGAATAGCCAACAAATATTCCCTCCTCACTTTTAGGGTCAAATTTCTCGAAATATATCCCACTAGTCAATTTTTGGTGAAAAATTGTAAATCTCTCAATGACATTTGACTTTTCTCTAAAAAAAAAAAAAAGAGCCGTGCTATTGGGCCCAGCTCAATGCCAAGCCCAAAAACAGGACGCCCATGTGGCCTCCCTATTAGTCAGTCCCCCCTCTAATAGGGGTCCTCACATGGGCGTCCTGTTCTTGGGCCTGGCATTGAGCCGAGCCAAGAAGATTTTCCAAAAAAAAAAACTACCCAAATATACCTAGAAAAGTCAATACAAACACATACACACACATATATATCCTTTTCCACCTAGAATCTCGGTCTAAATAGGCCCCATCAAATTCATATGCAATAATTCTGGAATATGAAATGAAATAAAGTTAACCTTGTTTGTGTGAGTTTCTAGTTTGTTTACCTTTTTGGCATAAACCACACACCTTTAGGCTTTTAAATGAGCCTAGGAACTCCTTGTATTGCATTATGTTTGGTAAGTTTGACCAAATCACCATAGTTCAATTGCCTTAACCGTTTGTGCCACATATACGTAGAATCAGTCTTTGAAACATGACAAGTAATTTTAGATTAAAGAAGATAACATTGGCAATTGGACATAGACACAATTACCATCATGTTTTAAGGCTTTACATGATTTTTTGTGAACATAACATAAGATAATCATCATCGGAGACAGACCTAGCACCCGGCCAGGGGGGACGGCTACGCGTGCTAGGCTTCGCCAGACCGACCGACGTCGGCAGCACCTGGTTCGTCTTCTTCACAGGTTTTTTTTTTATGATGGACTGCGTTCCTTTTTTCTTCAAATGAACCTCCATTTGTTAGTGAAAAAGAATGTTTAAAGGTGGCAAAATCAGAGATCGTCGAGGAGAATGGTCCAATTAATAGTCATGCCCTAGATTTGGAGGTGCTGAAGACCTGCAGAGATTTTCATTTGTAGCGGTAGAAATTAAGTTAATTTTACAGTTTTGTTTCCTTTTTCTTTTTTCTCCCTTTGCTCTCCTTTGAGTCTCTGTTTGTACTTCCGTTGTGACTAGTAAAAAGTCATTTGATTATGTTATTCAATGCTGCTTTCAAATATGTCCACCAGGTGTTTGATGAATGTCCAAATGGTGGAAACTTTTTTCTTGACAAAGTTTGACAAGCTTTTTTGCCTTCTATCTTCCCAAAGCTAAATGTGAAAAAATTGTGGTGGGTGCCAGTACAACCAAAACTACAAGAAATGGTTTGTTTATCTCCATTTACACTAGGAAATGGTAGACAATTGGTTAGAAAGTGATTGTAAAAGAAGGAAAATTGGGTTTGAGGTCTAATATTTAATTTTCTGTTCAAAATACATTTAATATGATATGTTTCTTGTGTTTTTGTTCCTGGATCAGCTAATTCGGATTGTTTGTTATCGAAAATACTAGTGATTTTATCTTATGTAATTTATTGCATTCATTGTACCTTTTTGTATGTTCTAAAACTTATGGGATCATTTTGATTTTTCACCTGTATTTCATATCAAAAAACAGATACCTAATTGGCTTTGTGTATTTTATCCCTTTGCCTGATATTCTACTAATAATTTATGAATTATGAGGTTCTAATTACGGTCCATGAAGTGTTCAGAGTTCCTTAATGTCATACTCATTTGTTTAATAGAAATGCATATTTTCTATTGTTATCTACATGCTTAATCTGATTTTCATGGTCTAAAATTTAGGATTTTGAGAGCTATTCAACTTTTGAATTTGCATCCATGATTTTGCTTTTTGGCAATCGCATTTTAATGAGCTTAGATATTTCAAGGTGCGATACTTGGTGTTTCTTGCTTATGATAAGTTAGTGAAGGTGTCCATTAGATTTGTACTCCTAGGTTGTAATACAATATCTTTTCTTTTTTGTCCATCACATATTTATTAAAGTTGTTGATATTGAACTCAATTCAAATAGGTTTATTTCAGAATTGGCTTTTAAGCATTTGTAAGCTCTTCAAGTTGTTGGCATAAATTTAAGAAGTTGATATAATTCTGTAGCCTTTAAACATCATCATGTCAAATATATGATAAAATCGTTGGTTATTGGAATTTGGAATCCCGAAAGACATAAATCTGGTGTATAACATATTTTTTATAATGAATTTATATAATGCCCTTGCTTGGTCCCCATTATTTTCAAAATACGTTTTTCTCTCTCTTATTTTTAACCACGTTTTTTAAGGAATTTGCTCTTACTCTTGGATTGTTTTTCCCCTTTACTGAGTTGAATCTGAGGGCTTTGAAGCCTAACGTTTTCATTTCTAGTTTGAGTATTTTAAAGTAGACATTTTCACATTGATGTTCTTGTGGTTTATCTATTAATGTATGTGTTGCTTCATGCTTGAATTATAGCATTGCTAAGACTAAGAATTACTGATTTATTGTTGCACACTTGCTGAACTTCGACGTTGACTAGTCAACATCCGCCCGGGCTCAACTCCGAGGGTGGGTCCGTCCCTGATCATCATACATGTGGCCTACACTAGTCAAATCAGATTTTAAGCCTACAACAATTAGAACATTATTTAAGGGAAGAGGTCTATCACCAAAGGTAACTAACCCATATGAATGACTCTTGTCGTAAGTCAGAATAGAGCGATTTTCAGTCATATGCCTAGAACAACCACATCAAACTACCAAGAGTTAGGAACAACTGATCTATAAACAATATTGATAACATAACAATTCAATTCACGATTTCTGACCCATCTTGTATCACTATAGTACTAACAATGTATTTCAAAGAACCTATAGGTAAGACATACTTTTCAATAGATTATTGTTTCTTATACACACCTACCAAGTTCTTGTGAGACAAGCAAATAAGAAATCGAGCCAAAATTTACCATAGAAATTACATCTGAAAGAATACTTAGTTTTACCTTTCTGATATGTATGATACCTTAACTGTTTACCTGATGAAATAATCTAAATCGGAGCTTTGACGCTAGTCAGAACGGAGTCGGATTCTGCTTTGGCTACGGTATCCGCAATTTTGTCTAGCTTCATGACTGCTTCTTGTGAAGTTCAATAAAGGGTCCGGTTAGTCAAGGTACCAGAGCATGTTTCTTTGATGAACTTTACCGGGTTAGATCCCTTTTCCTTTTATTTTCAATTGTAGCCTAAGCTACCTTTAATGTTCGATGTTCTTCCAAATCTTGGGACTTCACTTAGGTGAGTAGCACCAATGGTTAGCTGTTTAACCCTTTCCTTAAGGTGATTTAATTCATCAAGAAGCCCCATGACTTGATTCTCCTTCTCCTTTAAGAGTTTGGTTAGGATTTCTTTTTCAACATCAACGGCAACCTTTTCCTCTTCAATTAACTCCATTATTGCGTGAAGAGTGATGTTCCTTTTTTATTCAGCTTCAAAAATTTCTTCAAAATTTTACAATCAAAACATACATGACTTGGACATGCTCTCTCTCTAACTAGTAAGTTCGAACATGCAGACATGATTTGTAACAAGTCAGAATCAAACTATAAATTGACAGTGAAAGAAGTTAACTGGTTATTAGCAGTTCAGTCCTCCCTGTCTGAATTTGATACTCTTTAATCATCTTCACTCTACGTGATGTTCATGGCCTTCTTTGTACAAAACTTTTTTATTGTAATGGCATATTTAGTTGCTACGTACCCATAGCCTTCACACTCATAGCATTGAATGCGATTTCCAGTCCTTTTCATAGATTTAGATGGATTTTCCCTTGAATTGTTTGAAAATTTCTTCTTTTGATCAGTTCGAAATTTTGTATTTTCCTTTTTGATTATTTTTCAAGAACTTCTTCAATTTTTTGGTGAGCATGGAATGTGTTCATCAGTCTTATTGTGTAGCGATCGAGAAATTTGAAATAATATAAAAATTATTTTCTTGAAAAACGTGCCGCTAAGTTTTAACCCCAAAATTTTAAATTGAAAGCGTGTTCGTCTAACCGTTGTAAAATCAATTTAAAACAATTCTAGTCAAGTCCAATCTCGAATAATTTTAAAGTATCCAATCCCCTTTTTTTTTAAAGCCAAATTTTAATAATTTTAATGTACAATATTTTACTGTTTAGGGTCCAAATTTTAATAGCCCGAATCTGGGTTATTTTAGCCCAATCCACTTAGACCCAATTAGGAAATATCCTTACAGCCCAACTAATTGGCCCAATTAGTTCCTAGAAATTTGTGCCCTAAATTTCTACTATTCATATAACTCTCGTTTTCTCTCCTCCTCACAATTTCACACCTCCAAGCAGTCAGCAGGGTAAGAATCATCTCCCTCGAATTTTCATCAATCCAGTTTCACATTGGAAAAATCACGTTGATGCTAGAACCTCAATTTCTAGCACCAACGAGATGATGATTTTCACACAAACCCAATTTCCAAACCCACCATCACCCAATTTCAAACTACACCACCAAACTGCAAAGCTACGAGTAGTCACACAAACCCATCCTCAACCCAAGTTTCAAACCACACACTACAGCCACCAACATCCAAGCTGCAGCCCCCCAATCCACATTCCAGCCACCCATTTCGAGCCTCCAACACAGCTGTCAACAATCACAAAACCACCTGCAACACCGCACACGGACGCCAACTGCAACCCCGAAACTGACAACCCCTACACCCTAAAATCGACACCAAACAGCCACTATTTCACCCCCAAAATCAACCTCAAACGGCCCTAAAATCAAGAACTAATTTAACCCATGAACTTAACTCATTTCCCGACCTTTTTCAGCTTGATTGCCACCAAGAAACTAAAAAAAGAAAATCGAACCTCCAAGCCTCATTTTAACCTTGAGTCGTGCACCAAAATCCCCCGTCACCTCCACCCATGCACTGGCGCCACCACGCGGCGGTGGCGCCGACGCCTGCCTGCTGGCCGACGGTTGAATCGCTGTCGGAGCTTCCCCCTCTCCTCTCTTCTCGTTTTCGAAAATGGGAGAGAGAGAGAGAGAGAGAGAGAGAGAGAGAGAGAGAGAGAGAGAGAGAGAGAGAGAGAGAGAGAGAGAGAGAGAGAGGTGTATATAATTTTGTATATTTGATTTTTAGAAATTACCTCTTAAGCCCCCAAGTCTTAAAGTTACTTATTTTGGTCCCAAAAGTTTCAGTTATAAATTATCAACCCCTGGAATCTTGTTTTCCCCCAGTCAGCCTCAAATTTCAAAAAGGGTTAATTCCAGTCCTTAAACTTTTCAATTTCAGTTTCATAAATTTCCAATTAAGCCCCTGAACTTTATTTATATCATTTTAAGTTATTTATTTCAGTCCCAAAATTTCAGTAATTAGTAAATCAGTCCCGGGAGTTCTTGTTTCCCACAATTAGCCCACTATTTTGAAAATATTATTTTCAGTCATTAGACTTGTCAAATTTCAGTTTTAACATATATCCAACTAGGTCCCTAAACTTTATTTTATCACTTTAAAACTTTAAGTTTCTGAATACCAATTCAAAACTAATTTTCTATTTTGGTTAGACGAAACGTACGGACGATTAGGAGATTGAGGTTACGCGTCCCACTCCACTTTTCACGTGACTCGAGATAAATTGAGGTATATTTGCCCCCATTAATTAGTTTAAATTATAATTGCATGTATTCTGTGACTTTATATGATTTATATACTTTAATGCATAAGACGAAAATATCTCCTATGTGATAAATGATGTGGTTATGCTTGGCATGATTTATATGCTTTAGCGCATGAGACGAGACTATCTCTTATGAGACAATATGATGATGTTATGCATAACTTATGTGCTTAAAAGTATGAGACGAGACTACCCACACCCTACGATTTTAAAGAGCCTATGATTTTTAAAGAAAATGAGCCTATGATGATGATGATGTCACGGTATAAATTGCATAATTGCGTGTTCAATTATTTTGTAGATTAATTATTGGCAATGAGTCTACTGAGTATTTCTTTGAAATACTCATTCCATTATTTTAACGACATTTGCAGATTTCGGAGACTGGCGGTATTGATAGGCAGTGGTGGCAACGATTTAATGGTTGAAGTTTTTACTTTTGAAATTTACGTATTTGAACGTTATTAACGTACTTTGTAATTTCAGTTATTTCAAAAACTTGAGATTTAAGGTTTAATCAATTTTCTTAAATTAATCAAATACGTTTTGTTGCCGACGAGGTTTTATAATTATAAATGTGATGTTTAAAATTTAGTTATTTTCGCGAATCTTTTTAGTTAATTCAAGACAAATGAGGATAACGTGGCACTCCGGGTTCACGGAACTCGGGACGTTACAGCTTCGTATCAGAGCCAGTCTGCGTTTCTATAGACTGACAAATTTTCAAAAAGAAAATTTTTCGAAGAGACATTCTACATTGTTTAATTATCATTAATGAAAGTTGCAACTGTCGTCATTCGATCTGCCGACTGAGAAGGTAGAGAAGTTTTTGAAGTTTAATCGTTATTTTATTTCGGATACCTATTGTAATGATTTATGAGACTTAGAAGAAAGAGAAAGAAAGTGTATCCGAATTAGAAAGGAAGAAAGACGAGTTCGAGCATAATTTAAAAGAGTTTTTAAATTTTTAAGTCCTCGTAATTTTAACTAAGAGAGATGAATAACCCCACCTAATTGGACTTTGCATAAGTTTAGGACATGGTACCCATTGGTGGAAATGTACTCAGTGTTGCAGAACAAGCTATTAGAGATTATGACCGCTCCAGGCTTGAACTTGATTGGACAAGTGCCCAACACGTAGAGCAGCTGAATGTTGTACGTGAGCAGGCTATACAACATGGCTACGTGACCTGTAATCGTCGGTCGATCCATCACTTACTCTCGATTTTTCAAAGCGACTATTCGGAGGTAGCTCATAACATATATATAGATGCTCTAGTGTCCCCTAATGTGGAAATAGAGTATGACACCTTCTGCGTGAGATTTGTTATATATTGGCCCATGTACTTTGAGTACCGCTTTGGGGTTACACCTGAAGGGGAGCCAGAACATGAGCCAATGCTCGAGCCCGAACCTGGGCGAGAAGATGGGTTAGTTCCCGAAGAGGAACCCGAAGAAGACCCAGAAGAAGAAGAACCAGAGGAAGACGCTGGATAGGAGAGTTCTCGGATGCTGAATCATGTGTAACCGAAGGAGAGTAGAGAGATAGAAATTAGAGTAAGCTCGACATTTTATTGTATTAAAAAAAAAAAAAAAAGAGTTCTGCATACATGCCTTCCTGCTCATGTACCCTCATTAAAAGAAGTTGAGTTTTAAATGAAATGATGTTTGGATTCCAATTTTCATTTTTTGAGTTATCTTCTTCGATGTGGTACACTTAGTTCAACCTTTACGAACTATTTTTAACATTATGAAGGTTATGGCACCACCAACTCAAGCCGACATCATCAGGGAATTACTTAAGGCGATGCAAGAGATGAGACAAGCTCCACAGCCGGTTAACCCTACAGTTCCAGTGATAGAACAATTCAGGAGATACAACCCTACCTACATTCAATGGCGGAGATGGTCCACTAGCAGTAGAAGAGTGGCTCCACACCATCGAGAAGATTTTCAGGCACATATTTTGCCCCGAAGATAAGAATGTATGCTATGCAGAGTTTATGTTAATCGGAAGAGCTGCTTTTTGTGGGAATCTGCATCCCGGACAAGGAGTGAAGAGCAGCAAGTAGCTCTGACTTGGAACGAATTTAAGGCTGAGATCAGGGATAAATTTTTCCCACAACCCCTCAGAGATCACAAGGAGTCTGAGTTTCTGCGTTTAGTATAGGGTGAATTGGATATAACGGAATATGAGAGGATGTTCGAGGAACTGTCACGTTATGTTCCACATCTGGTGGTGACTGAGTTTGAAAAGGCACAGCATTTTGAGAGAGGTCTACGCTTTGATGTCAGGCAGATTGTCAGTTCATATGAGCTGCCAACTTACAGAGAGGTAGTGAAGAAGGCTCAAGCAGTAGCCTATGCCGGTGTGAAAGTCGGGAACCAAAGCAATCATAATGAGCAGAGGTTTCAGGGAAAGAGAAAGTGGCAAGGTCCAAATCGCAATCAGAATCAGAACCGGAATCAAGCCTTTAATAAGAGGCAGAATCCAGGACCTACAGGGGGACGGATGACCAATTTCACTCCACCTTGCCCTAAGTGTCAGAAGTTGCATAAAGGAGAGTATCTCTTTGGAAAGGGTGTCTGCTACAAGTGTGGTCAGCCGGGTCACTTTGCAACAGATTATCGTGCTCCATCCGTCCAGGGTTCCAATCAGAAGACGAACCAGTACCAGAACAGAAAGGGAAAGGCAAGAGTATTTTCTATGGATGCAGCGGAGGATTCTGATGTGATTGCAGGTATACTAGTTATTATGGTATTCTTGTGCATGTCTAAACTATTCTCCATACTGTATTTCTTTCCCATTTTGAGCATGATGATATGATAACATGTATACTATCTATTTCTAGTATCCCTGTATATGTTCTAATAGACTCGGGACCCACACACTCATTTATAGTTAATGCATGTTTAGAAAGATTGAACTTAGTTGGAGAAGAGACTGGTAGTACCCTCGATGTTAGTTTGCCATCAGGAGAAACTATCGATACTAGTAAGATAGTCAAGGCAGTACAAATAGATTTTGATGGTCAAGTTTTGGAGTCAGACTTGAATATTATCCGAATGAAAGACTTCGATATTATTCTGGGTATGGATTGGCTCAACACCAACCGTGACGCAATTATGTGCCACAAGAAAGAGGTTATTTTTTGCAAAGGTGGTGAAGAAGTATTCAGGTTTTATGGAATGAAGATTAAGGCATTTCCCTGCCTTATCTCAGCTTTACATGTAGAGAAGTTATTAGCCAAGGATAATTGTCAGGGCTATTTGGTTAGTTTTCAAGACAAACTCGTAGAGGAGATTACTTTGGATTCAGTGGCAGTAGTATGCGAGTACGGTGATGTCTTACCAGACGATCTACCCGGTACTCCACCAGATAGGCAAGTGAAATTTTTCATTGATTTGGTACCAGGAGCTGCCCCTATTTCTAAGGCTCTGTACCGTATGGTGCCGAAAGAGTTGTAAGAACTGAAGGTACAGTTAGAGGAATTGCTAGAGAAGGGTTTCATCAGGCCAAATGTATCTCCATGGGGAGCACATGTTCTATTTGTAAAGAAGAAGGATGAAAGCATGAGGATGTGCATCGACTATCGAGAACTTAACAAGTTGACGATAAAGAATAAGTATCCCCTTCCCAGGATCGAAGACTTATTCGATCAATTGAAAGGTACAGCTATCTTAACAAAGATTGATTTGAGATCTGGTTACCATCGGCTAAAGGTTTCGCTAGCTGACGTACCAAAGACAGCGTTCAGGACACGATATGGGCATTATGAATTCATAGTGATGCCTTTCGGCTTCACGAACGTACCTGCAATATTTATAGACTTGATGAACAGAGTCTTCCATCAGTATCTTGATAAATTCGTTATTGTTTTTGTACATGACATACTGATCTATTCCAAAAATTCTGCACAGTATGAAGAACATTTGAGGATTATGTTGGAAACGCTGAGAACAGAAAAGTTGTATGCCAAATTCAAGAAATGTGAATTTTGGCTTGAGAGGGTAGGTTTCTTGGGTCACATTGTTACAGCTAAAGGCATCGAGGTTGATCCTTCTAAAGTTGAAACTGTAATGAATTGGCCAACACCTGCAAATGTTGGAGATGTGAGAAGCTTTCTTGGATTAGCTGGATATTATCGGCGATTCATAGAGGGTTTCTCTAAAATAGCAGGTCCTATGACTCAGTTGACCAGGAAAGGAGTTAAGTTTCAGTGGATAGAACAGTGTTAACAAAGCTTTCAGGAACTTAAGAACAGACTTGTCTCAGCACTAGTTCTGACTATACCCAATGGGTCTGATGGTTTCGTTATTTACAGCGACGTATCCAAACATGGTTTAGGTTGTGTATTGATGCAGAATGGTAAAGTGATAGCATATGCTTCAACGACGATGGCTAGAGCTGGTAAAAGATTATGACTGTACCATTCTTTACCACCCGGGTAAAGCAAATAAGGTTGCAGACGTTTTGAGCATAAAGAACACTGGACAGTTATCAGCTTTAGGAACAACACAAGATCAATTGATTCGAGATTTCCAAAATTTAAGAATCGAAGTGCGAGCCCCATTAGTCCAAGGATCTAATAGATTGGCAAATCTGACCGTTAACCAGACTTGAGAGGTCGGATTGTAACAGCTCAAGCCGAAGATAAATTCTTGGAAAATATCAGATCCGAAGTTGGGACTGGCAAGAGAATGGGTTTCGAGATTACCTCTGATAAAGCGCTTATATTCAGAGGGCGTCTCTGTGTGCCGAAGGATGAACATATCAGGAATGAGATTTTGATAGAAGCTCATTCAGGACCATATGCATGCCACCCAGGAGGGACAAAGTTGTATCGTGATTTGCGCAATACTTTTTGGTGGAGAAACATGAAGGGTTGCATTGTAAGGTTTGTCTCTCGGTGCATGACGTATCAGTAGGTCAAGGCTGAACATCAGAGACCATCGGGGTTGTTAAATCCTTTGGATATACCAGAATGGAAATGGGAGAAAATTTCCATAGATTTTGTGACAGGGTTACAAAAATCAGTAAGAGGACATTTCCTACGCTATTTGGGTTATTGTAGACCGCCTTACGAAATCAGCTCATTTCCTACCAATCAGAATGACTCTCAATGTGGATCAATTAGCCCAGTTGTACGTTAGAGAGATTGTTCGACTTCATGGAGTACCAGTTTCCATTGTCTCCGATAGAGATCCGAGATTTACTTCGAGATTTTGGAAGAGTTTAAATGTCGCAATGGGTACTAAATTAAATTTTAGTACTGCATACCATCCCCAGACAGATGGACACTCTGAACGCACTATACAGACATGGAAGATATGCTTAGAGCTTGTTTACTAGACTTGAGTGGTAGTTCGGAGACTCACCTTCCTTTAGTGGAGTTTGCCTACAATAACAGCTTTCAGACTACTATTGGTATGGCACCATATAAGGCACTATATGGGCGACATTGTCGATCACCAGTCTATTGGGATGAACTAGGCGAGAGAAGAATTTTGAGTCCAGAATTGATTGAGATGACAGTTGAAGCTATTGAGAAGATCAGACTAGGATCAAAGCCGCCCAGGTAGATAGAAAAGCTATGCCGATCAAAAGAGAAAAGACTTGAAGTTTGAGATTGGGGAGAAAGTGTTCTTAAAAGTAACTCCTATGAAGGGTACTATCCATTTCGACAAGAGATGGAAGCTAAGACCTCGTTTTATCGGACCATTGGAGATCTTAGAGAAAGTAGGTAACATGGCTTATCGTTTAGCGTTGCCACCCGAGCTCTTGGCCTTACACAATGTTTTTCACGTTTCTTTATTGAGAAAATTTATCCATGACCCAAGTCATGTGGTAAATTTTCAGACTAATTCAATTAAGAGGAATCTATCCAATGAGGAGACACCTATGCGCGTTATTGATAGAAAAGCCCATGTCTTAAGAAACAAAGAGATTCCTTTAGTTAAACTCAAGTGGGGTAGACAGGATAGCGAAGAAGCTACCTGGGAAAGAGAGGACGAGATTCTGGCTAAGTATCCAGATATTTTAGATCAAGTAAGTTTAAATTTAGAGGACGAAATTATTTAAGGGGGTAAGGTTTTAGCGACCGAGAAATTTGAAATAATATAAAAATTATATTCTTGAAAATTGTGTCGCTAAGTTTTAACCCCAAAAATTTGAATTGAAAGCGTGTTCGTCTAGCCGTTGTAAAATCAATTTAAAACAATTCAAGTCAAGTCCAATCCCGAATAATTTTAAAGTATCCAATCCCCTATTTTTTTAAAGCCAAATTTTAATAATTTTAATGTACAATATTTTACTATTTATGGTCCAAATCTTAATAGCCTGAATTTGGGTTATTTTAGCCCAATCCACTTAGGCCCAATTAGGAAATATCCTTACAGCCCAACTAATTGGCCCAATTAGTTCCTAGAAATTTGTGCCCTATATTTCTACTGTTCATATAACTCTCGTTTTCTCTCCTCCTCACAATTTCACACCTCCAAGCAGTCAGCAGGGTAAGAATCCTCTCCCTCGAATTTTCATCAATCCAGTTTCACATTGGAAAAATCACGTTGATGCTAGAACCTCAATTTCTAGCACCAACGAGATGATGATTTTCACACAAACCCAATTTCCAAACCCACCATCATCCAATTTCGAACTACACCACCAACCTGCAAAGCTACGAATAGTCACACAAACCTAGCCTCAAACCAAGTTTCGAACCACACACTGTAGCCACCAACACCCAAGCTGTAGCCCCCCAATCCACATTCCAGCCACCCATTCGAGCCACCAATTACAAAACAACCACCTGCAACACCGCACACGGACGCCAACTGCAACCCCGAAACTGACAACCCCTACACCCCAAAATCGACACCAAACAGCCCCTATTTCACCCCAAAATCAACCCCAAACAGCCCTAAGATCAAGAACTAATTTAACCCATGAACTTACCTCCTTTCCCGACCTTTTTTAGCTTGATTGCCATCAAGAAAGTCCAAAAAAAAAAAAAAATCGAACCTCCAAGCCACATTTTAACCTTGAGTCGTGCACCAAAATCCCCCGTCGTCTCCACCCACGCACTGGCGCCACCACGCGACGGTGACGTCGGCCTGCTGGCCTACGGTTGAATCGCCGTCGGAGCTTTCCCCTCTCCTCTCTGCTCTTTTTCGAGTGTATATAATTTTGTATATATTTGATTTTAGAAATTACCCCTAAGCCCCCAAGTTTTAAATTTACTTATTTTGGTCCCAAAAGTTTCAGTTATAAATGATCAGCCCCTGGAATCTTGTTTTTCCCCAGTCAGCCCCAAATTTCAAAAAGGGTTAATTCCAGTCCTTAAACTTTTCAATTTCAGTTTCATAAATTTCCAATTAAGCCCCTGAACTTTATTTATATCATTTTAAGTTATTTATTTCAGTCCCAAAGTTTCAGTAATTAGTAAATCAGTCCCGGGAGTTCTTGTTTCCCACAATTAGCCCACTATTTTGAAAATATTATTTTCAGTCCTTAGACCTGTCAAATTTCAGTTTTAACATATATCTAATTAGGTCCCTAAATTTTATTTTATCACTTTAAAACTTTAAATTTCTTAATACTAATTCAAAACTTATTTTCTATTTTGGCTAGACGAAACGTACGGACGATTAGGAGATTGAAGTTACTTCCCGCTCCACTTTTCACGTGACTCGAGATAAATTGAGGTAGACTCGCTCCCATTAATTAGTTTAAATTATAATTACATGTATTATGTGACTTTATATGATTTATATGCTTTAATGCATAAGACGAGAATATCTCCTATGTGATAAATGATGTGGTTATGCTTGGCATGATTTATATGCTTTAATACATGAGACGAGATGAGACTATCTCTTATTAGATAATATGATGATGTTATGCATAACTTATGTGCTTAAATGCATGAGACAAGAGTACTCACATCCTACGATTTTAAAGAGCCTATGATTTTTAAAGAAAATGAGCATATGATGATGATGATGATGATGATGTCACGGTATAAATTGCATGATTACATGTTCAATTATTCTGTAGATTAATTATTGGCGATGAGTCTACTGTGTATTTCTTTGAAATACTCATTCCATTATTTTAACGACATTTGCAGATTTCGGAGACTGACGGTATTGATAGGCAGTGGTGGCAACGATTTAATGGATGAAGTTAGTTACTTTTGAAATTTACGTATTTGAACGTTATTAACGTACTTCGTCATTTCAGTTATTTCAAAAACTTGACATTTAAGGTTTAATCAATTTTCTTAAATTAATCAAATGAGTTTTGTTGCCGACGAGATTTTACAATTATAAATGTGATATTTAAAATTTAGTTATTTGCGCGAATCTTTTTAGTTAATTCAAGACAAATGAGGATGACGAGGCACTCCGGGTTCACAAAACTCAGGGCGTTACAAATAACCTCACCATCAACCTCTTCTTCATCAGTTTCAACTCTGAAGACAATTTCAGATCCCTTTTCCTTCTTTCTTCTACAGAAGTTCAACTCATATGACCTCAATGATCCCACCAATTCTTCAACCTTCATGGATCCAATATTGTTACTCTCTTCAATGGTAGATACTTTGGATTATAATCGATCAGGTAAAGATCTAAGGATCTTATATACTATCGTACTCTTTGAGTACTTCTTCCCCAAAGTATACGCTGAATTGATGATGTCAGTGAGTTTGGCATAATAATCATTGATTTGTTAGCCTTTCTTCATCGTCGATTGTTCGAATTCCAAGGCGAGCATCAGGAAGCTTGGATAACTTCACAATGGAATTTCCTTCATAAGCATTTGTAGTATGTCCCGAGCTCCCTTAACAATCATGGAGGTAGATATCACAAGAAATTGGTTAGAATCCACAAAAGAAAATAAAACATTTAAAGCTTTAGAATTCCGATTAGCAATATCGAAATATGTAGTAGCCCACTCTCTCTCTCTCTCTCTCTCTCTCTCTCTCTCTCTCTCTCTCTCTCTCTCTCTCTCTCTCTCTCTCTCTCTCTCTCTCTCTCTCATTTATGACTATAGTGAGTACTTTATATCCATATGTAAAAGATTGCCAAGCATTTTCATCAAGCGATTGGTCATAAACAATTATCCTAATTTTTCAATAAGAATAATTAGCCCTATATAGACTAAAGGGTGCTCTATCCACATCTAGGTTTTTCCTGATTCACAATTTTTAAAAGCGCACCACTTTGATAACAAGTGAAAGTTCTAAAACCTTGTTTAATGAAAATTATTTTAATTGAACCCGTAAAAATTTGGACAGGCGCGCAATCAGAACTGAGTAATATCAGTTTAATTGCTTTTGACTGACAGTGTAGGTTACTACTGTGTTCGTGACTACAGCTTGATAAGTAAGAAAATTAACTTACAAAATTCTATAGGAACATCATATATAATGTAATAAACTCCGAAGGTAAACATCAACAGGCCACATGCCATGGGTCAAACAAACCACTAATAATTTTGATAAAATATACAATAGTCTCTGATTTTTGTAATTTCGCAAAATTAAAAAAAAAAAAGTCAAACGAACTAAGAACAACTCCCTTTTGTTTCTTCTTCTTTTGACTTGTTGATGAACAAGAACAAAAATTTTGATTTCAAAGCTTAATTCCTACCTTGATTTCTTACATTAATTATGGGTTAAGTAACTATCAAAATAAGGAATTAATTCTTACCTAAGGATCTGCAATAAAAGTGGAAAGAAAATTAGTACAAACTATACTAAAATACTTTCTAGATTCGTATAGGGCCAATATATGGAAAGGCGATGTTAATTAATCATATCATTAAATTGTCTTTCTAAAAAAATCTGAAAATATATGGATGATATAAAACCTAAAATATAGAAGATGTACTTGTATGTCACTAATTCAAATCATGATATATAAGAAAACACAATAAAAATTGCAGCTCAAATATTTTGGACGAATCTGCAATAGATCGATCGACTCCCCTGTGGATGAGTTTGATTTCGATCAACTTACTCCCATTAGACCTACTCAATCGATGTGACGGAGTTGAAACTCTCGATTTTTCTTGACTTGAAGATGAGCTATTAGAAGAAATCACTAGTCTATTCACCCAAGAAGGAATAATGAAAATTACCTAAAAAATGAGAAGAAGGCCTTTAAATAGCCAAGAAAGAGAAAAGTAAGGCTATAGGGTTTTGAGAAGAAAGAAGCGGAAAAAGTGAAACCCCAATTCCTTTTTATGTCAGGGAAAAATTTTGGAGGGAAAAATTTCATCGAAAAACTACAAAAGATAAC
Source organism: Fraxinus americana (assembly GCA_035079005.1). NCBI lineage: Eukaryota > Viridiplantae > Streptophyta > Magnoliopsida > Lamiales > Oleaceae > Fraxinus > Fraxinus americana. Next base: position 20,830,992 of record CM068716.1, read on the forward strand.
CTCTCCTACTATGCCATGTAACGAAGTCGACGAAGGCCTTATTCACCGCTCCATATGGCAAGACCAAGCTCATTCGTATCCCGCCGCTTGGCGATATGCAAGGGGCACAAAAATATCAATCAAATTAAATGGAACAAGAATTACCATGAGCAAGAAGAAGGTAGAGCTCGAAGGCCACCAATCAACCGTCCCGAAGGGTCCACACCCAAGATCGATCTATCTACTGCAACTTAAATCATTATTTTGATCATGGCATGTTTGGATATGGACAATTATTGGCACGATCCAAACAACTCAACAATGGAATGACGATTGAACTCTCCACTAACTAAAAACTGTCGAGCATGTAGGAAAAACCGTCAACACATGAGTAAAAATCTCTAGGTACACATATAGAATTGCCTATAAGTAGTCCCAACGAAGGTCATGTATCTTCTTTTCCTTGCCTATATACTTTTGCTGACATGACCCCGTCTCGAGTCACCCTATTGGACCCAGACGAGGCATGTACCGATGATGAATTCTAGCTAGATGCTGGAACCACCACCGAGGCCACATAGACTGTTCTACGACTAGTTGACTATTCTATGACTACAATATTTTTGTAGTAATTTTGATAGAGTTTCCCTTAGACAAAACCAACCTGAAAATCAACAAAAACCTCATATAGACATTTATACCAATATTTTGGGAACCACCAGTTCCACCAATACCACCACAACTAAATCAAAATAAAAATAAACTCGACTGAACACTCCTACTACAAAACATCATGTCTTCATGCATGCATTACATAAATTGTAACAACCCATCAACGAAGTGCACATCTAACAAAATATTAGACCAAGTGTTTAATAAACATGAGTCCCCAACTTTCCATTACACGCTACGATATGGTTAAGATCATGCAACTAAATGTTAGGTAACCAGGCTCTTGACTTCAACAGGGATTCCAGGTATCTCAAATTGACTTGAAAACTATTATTATATGCAAATTCCACCAAAGGTGGATACGATTCCCAACTGCTTCCTAGATCCAGAACACTAGCTCTTAGCATAACTTCTAAAGTTTGAATGGTCCTTTCTGATTGACCATCAGATTGAGGGTGATATGTTGTACTGAAATTCAATTTCATTCCCATAGCTTCTTGTAAGCTCTTCCAAAACTTAGATGTAAATCTCGGATTTCTATTAGACACAATAGAGATGGGAACACCATACAATCTTACAATCTCTCTAATGTACAACTGTGCCAACTGATCTAGACTAAATGTCATTTTTATCGAAAGAAAATGAGTGAATTTTGTTATACGATCCACTATTATCCATATAGCATTATGTCATCTTGCTGACTTCAGAAATCCTACCACAAAGTTCATTACAATATTCTCCCACATCCATTTAGGTATGTCCAATGGATTTAACAACCCTGCTGGTCTTTGATGTTCTGCTTTAACTTGTTGACACACTATACATTTTGCCACAAATAGGCCTATATTTCTTTTCATATTCCTCCACCAAAATGTGTCTCTAAGATCTTGATACATTTTTGTACCACCAGGATGTGCGGTGTATGGTGTGAAATGAGCCTCTTCTAATATCTCATTCCTCAAAACTTCATCCTTAGGCACACAAATTCTTTCTTTAAACATTAGTGCCCGATCCGAAGCCATTCCAAAATCCTTCCTCCTATCGGTACCGATGTCTTTTCTTGATCTTCAGCAAAAATGGATCTTTACCCTGTACTTCTATGATCCCATTTTTGAGAGTAGGTCAAACCACCAAAGTTTCTAAATGAGCGGTACTTTGCTATGGTATTGCAACCACTTCAATTCGCAAATTTTCGAAGTCTTTGATCAACTCCATCTGCATAGTAGGTAACGATGCCAATTGTCCCATCGACTTTCTACTTAGAGCATCGGCAACAACGTTAGTCTTACTTGGATGGTAATGAATAGTGCAATCATAATCCTTTACTAGCTCCAACCATAATCTCTGTCTCATATTCAATTCCTTCTCTGTGAAGAAATATTTGAGACTCTTATGATCCGTGTAAATGTCGCACTTTCCTCCATATAGTAATGGCGTTATATATTTAATGCATGAACTATCGTTGCAAGTTCTAGATCATGGGTTGAGTAGTTCTGCTCATGTTGCTTCAATTGCCTTAGCGCATAGGTAATCACTTTTCCATGTTGCATCAGTACACATCCCAAACCTTGTTTCAATGCATCACTATATATAACAAATCCTTCCGAACCTTCGAGTATGGTTAACACTAGTGCTATAATCAATCGCTGCTTTAGCTCCTGAAAGCTTTGCTCACACTTAATCCATCCATTGAAACTGTAACCCTTTCCTTGTGAATTACGTCATTAGTCCATCTATTTTGGAAAATCCTTCTATAAATCTCCGATAGTACCCGGCCAATCCCAGAAAACTCCAAACTTCACGAATGTTAGTCGGTGTCTTTCAATTAGTTACCGCTTCCACTTTTAATGGATCTACTTCAATTCTTTGGACAGTAACTACATGACTGAGGAATCTAACTCGCTCAAACCAAAATTTACACTTTTTAAATTTAGCGTATAACTTTTCCTCGCACAACATTTCTAACGCTATTCTAAGATGTTCATCGTGTTGATCTTTACTATTGAAGTAAATCAAAATTTCAACAATGAAGATTATGACAAATTGATCTAGATACTGGTGAAATACACGATTAATTAAATCCATGAATACTGCTGGAGCATTTGTCACCCAAATGGCATAACTGTGAACTCGTAATGTCCATAACGAGTTCTGAAAGCCGTCTTGGGTATATCACTAGCCTTAACCTTCGATTGATGATATCCAGATCATAAGTTGATCTTGGAAAATACCTTAGCCCATTTTAATTGATCAAACAAATCTTCAATTCTCGAGAGAGGATACCTATTCTTGATGGTCAAATGGTTCAACTCCTGATAGTCGATACACATCCTCATACATCTATCTTTCTTCTTTACAAATAACACTGGTGCGTCCCATGGAGATACACTTGGTCGGATAAAGCCGCTGTCTAACAATTCTTGTAACTGAATGTTCAACTCCTGAAGTTCCTTTGGAGCCATACTGTATGGAGCTTTAGATACTGGTGCCGCTCCAGGAACCAAATCTATTGTAAACTCCACTTGTCTATCTGGTGGGGTACCAGGTAGATCTTCTGGAAACACATCTATAAATTTTTGTACCACCAGTACATCCTCAATCTTCATCGTCGCTTGTTTTCCCCTGAGATGTTAACTAGAAACCCTTGAGATGTTTCTTTTCTCAACATTTTCTCAGCTTGCAAGACAGATACCAATTGGAGATTGGGTTTGGCCTTTATTCCAGGGAAAGAAAATTGTTCTTTTCCTGGTTTCTAAAAAGACACTTCCCTTTTTCTGCAACAAATGGTTGCATAATTACATCTCAACTAATCCATACCCAAAATCACATCAAAGTCTTTCATCTCTATCCGATACAAATTAGCTTCTAATGTTTTTTTCCTCAATTTCAAGATTCATCGACTTAGCTAACTGATTTGTATTAAATGTAATGCCTGAGGGGATGCTAACTTCTAGTGTACTCTCTGACTTATTACAAGTAATACTAGATTTAACAATGAAAGACGTTAACACAAAAGAATGAGTAGCTCCCAAATAAAATAGTACATAAGCATGTGTATTAGATATCAATATAATACCTGCTATTACGTTTGAGTTCTCCTCTGCATCCTTCCGAGTCACTGTAAAAACTCGTGATTTCCTTTTCTGTTCTGATCACTGCTATCATCCTTTTTCTGAGAAAATATGAGACAATCCTTAGCAATATCTCCTGGCTTACCACATCGAAAATGGGCATTCTTCCAGTACAAGCATTCACCACGATGAGGTTTACCGCACTTAGGGCACGACGCTACTGCGGCTACTATGGCCTTACTGGCACTAGGTTCGATATTTGCTTTCTTATTTTACTATTTTCCCTTTCTTTTGTCTTGACCATTCCGCTTTCTCTTCCCAATTTTTCCTTTATTTTGCTGGTTGAACAATTGACTGTGTCACTCTCATTAGCCTTCTGATACCAAATAGCGTGAGCTCGTTCCAGCATCTCATGGTATGATGTAAAACGATGTGACATAAGAATCATGCTTATGTCTGGGTTTAACCCTTGCTTTGAACCTTCGAGTCTTCTTAATTTTCGTGTCAACTAGGTGTGGAGAAAATCTTAAGATTTAATCGAACTTTCATTCGTAATCAGTCAGGAACATATTACCCTGCTTGAGCTGAAGGAATTCGCTCTCCTTGAAATCCCTTAGAGTTGAGGAAAAATACTTGTCCATCACTTCCTTCTTGAATTGTTCCGAAGTTAACGCCAATTGCTGCTCCGGGGTCATAGTTCGGGACATCGAATCCCACCAGTGACTTGTATCACCGGTAAAAATAAACTCTACATGCTGGACCTTTTGGGCGTCAGTGCAATCTATGAGTCAAAAAAAATCTTCCAACTTATGAAGCCATTGCTCAACTACCAGTGGACCAAATGCTCCATCGAAGGTAGGGGGCTTATGCCTTCGAAATAACTCAACTACCGAGGCATGAGTCGGGAGGGTAATAGGGGCTGGTGGTGTGTGTAGAGCTTGATTTTGATTCAGCCCGCCAAGATCTTGAGCCGCTTGTCGGAGGTCCCTTATCTTCTGGTTTTCTCGAGACATTTCCTTTGAGATAAGATATAATATCTTTCATTAACTTCATTTATCAATACTAGAATACTTAAGGAAAAAAATAGAAAATTTTTCTCAACTTGATCAGAATTAATTTTTTTTTTCAATGCTAGCACACACTTCATATGTGATTGTCAAGGTCTACAGATTCGTCTACCTCAAAATCTAGGTAAGCTCCGATATCTATTTCGTATTGACTGATATGATTCCTTCTCCTAGAATCTTGTCTATCCTTTGCCATTTGCGACCCATAGTTTTAAGTTTTAGCCCAATACATGTCTTTTAAAATAACACATTTTTTTCAAATTATTTTATCTTTGCATACAAGATATATATAAAGAAAAATATGAAATGTAACGAAACATGGAAAACATAACTGTAGAATCATAACCGTTTCATAATAAGAATTTAAACTTTACTTAGTTAAACATACATGGGTCATAGGATGAGGTCGACTGATGGATGCGAGATGCCATGGAGTGCCTTAAATATTTTATTTTTCTCATTTTTAATTTCCCGCTTTGTAGTTAAGAATTTTTTTTTTTATATAAACAAAATACACTAAGCCCCCGTTTGGCATCCATTCTCTTTCTCATTTTTTTCTCTTTCTTCATTTCAATCACACATTAATCAATAAAATAATATTACACATAAACCCAAAAAATTTTCTTACTTTTCAACCACACATTCTTTCCATCAATCACTATTCCAGAATTTATTCTTCACCAAAATGGGTGTCAAACACACCCTAAGTTTACATAATCGACTAAACTCGTGCTCTGATACCATGCTGTAATGCCCCGACCCGCATGGATCGAAACGTCACAAGATTAACTTTACTTTACCTGTAGACCATAAACTTATTTAATAATTAAGTATACAGCAACATACCGTATATGCAACATACTGATATGCAACTTATCGGATATGCAACCAACATACCATCTATTCAACTTACACACCGTATATGCAGCTCACTGGATATGCAACCAACATACCGTATATATACAACTATTGAGGTGAAATAAAATAAATGTTGCTGCTTTTGTTTTCTATCTCAATGGCAATTTCAAAAATAATTTCGTTTGTAAAGCAATCGACCCCGAAACTTCATGAAATTTTATAGTAAAATAGGACAATTCTTTATATTATGACATATCCAAAAATCATCTTTTGTCGGCAACATATGAGGTATTAAAATATTTTTCAAAACACCGCAACGACTCGGTTTAGAAGGTTACCCAACGCAGTTTACTTAAAATAGTATATAAAATTCTAGCGACGTCGGCTCGATATGATTTCAACTTTATTTAGTAGCTAATCCATGAGGATATCAAACGCCACTAGTTTTGTCCAAAAAATATAAGTAACAAGTGAGTTATGAATTTTTAAAGTCAAGGGTAGAAACTGAAAACAGCAACACTACCCAATGCAGTTTGCTTTAAGGAACACATCGGATTGATATGATTCCAAGTTTATTCAGTAGCTAACCTGTGAGCTATCAAATACTATTGATTTTGTAGAAAAATTCCAAGTAACGATTAAGTTATGAATTTTTGAATTTCAGGGCAGAAGCTGAAAATTTTGAAAAACGGCAATACTAAATCACTAACACTTTCTTTTGTGGTAAATGGTGACTTGTAAGTTAATTTGTATAACACATACCTATTTTTAAACATAACTTATTTATAAAAATAATCTTAGAATAGTGCCACAAATGATGTTCATAGAAATCAAATAAAAAACCATAAATGTTGCATAATCAAATTAAAAACGTTAAGTCACTGGCATCTCCATAGCATGTTGCATCATCCTCTACCGTCATCCACGCCCCAAGCATATCAAATCAACCTGTAAGAGGGGAATTAACGCATGAGTTTGAAACTCAATAAATATCATCGGTGCATTTCGTTATCAAATTAGAAATTTCGAACAGTGGATTCATACCATTGCACATAGAGGGATTTTCGACAAAATCCGATTTCTATAGCAATATCATAACACGTAGAGCCAGAGAATGAACATTTAAACTATAGTAGTGTCGAAGCACCGTACCCGGAGGTACCAATTCATTCAAATTTTTAACGAAAAATCATAATTTGAAAACGAAATAGACAATTGCACCTCTACCTACCTTCGTTTAAAAGCTTTGAAAGTATAAAGTTGGACGATGGTTGTTGCTTCCCAACGGCACCGGAACTTTTAAAAATCTGCTTCTCTCTTATTTCTTTCTTTTGAAATTTTTTTCTTTTCTTTTCTTGTTTCAAAATGTGAACCTTCATATGTGTAAGCTATACAAATATATATATTGTAGTAGGAAATATGAATTATTTGGGAAATGAAAGGTAAGAAAAACGGTTGCATTCATCACTCCCCCAATTTCATTTTATTTTTTCAGGCTTCTACAGTAGTGCTTTACTTTAACCTAATTTTTTAATTCTATGCCACATTGGTTGTTTTGTCATATACATTCAATTGCTTTACTAATTAGTAATTACTACAATTCTTTAGTGATGTGGTTTCTTTTTAAAAATCTATGTTCCATGACTTCATTGGTGAAAATCTAACTGGAATTATATAGTTTGAGACTTGATTAGTAAAGTGATTAGGTTGGTAAACTGGAATTACAATCTCAGCAGCAAGAGAAAAGCCCTTTCATTCCTGTTTCATTATTGTTCTGATTCTGTTTAATAGTTTGGAGTTCGTGTATTGGTAAAAATTTTATAGCTACCTTATAAGTTCCATCCCTGTCCCATTAATGCTATTTCATCTATGTGGATAGCAAAGTCTTCAATTTCAGGTTTGGTGGCTGGTTTTATTGTTTGTTTTTTGAACAATTTTTGGCCAATCAAGTTTCCAATAGGTAGATTGATGTGAACCCACATAGCGAAGAACTACGAAACTCACGATTAGATTAAAATCGAATCCAAGAAAGCCAAAGTAATCAAAGTTTTGGATTTGATTCGAAAATAACAAATCAAAATAACCAACAATACGCAAACGACATATTGACCCTTTTAAATGAATATTTGAAAATATCATCCGGTTGATTTGAACGCCACAAGAAGAATCTTTATAAATTCGTGATTTGTCCAACGAAGGATAAGGATTTCGAAAGCAAATTTACCTTTCAATAAATTTCAATAATAATGTTGTGTGTTACAATGAAATAATATGTCCTATTTATAGGGAACCCATGTAAACCTTAGTCTAAACGAAAATAAAATCTAGAAGATTATGAAATATACCAAAAATTAGAATTCTAACATAATTAGGAAATTCGCGTCCCGAAAACCACTATGTAGCCGCATAGTATTATTTCATGCGATCGTATAGACCAATTTTGAACTGCCCTGGATTTTCTACAATAAGCTATACGATCGCATGACTTGGTCAACTATACAGTCGCATAGTTAACTCGACCAGGCTCTGCTTCCGTTACTTGAATCATGTTGGTCCATCTTGTTTCTTCTCCTAAACCCAACATGAAACTTGTTCCCTTGCTTGTTGTGATCGACGTTTCGTTCACCGTAACTTGAGCAAGCAATCACATCGCCTCGTTCACCCGTTTTGCTCTTGACCATGTCATCAGACCTCTTTCGATAATCAACGGATCCTTTCCCGATCTTGACTTTGATGCCCTCGACCCCATGCTCACATCATAGACACCAGCTCATTTTGACCATCTGATTTTAATGTTGGCTTCCTTCTCTTGATTTGTCTTATTTCAAATCCAATTTAGTTGTTATTCTTCGGTAGCCTCCAAAAGTTTCTGCCAACACATTTTTGCTTCTGTCAATTGCCAATAGTTATTTGCGTCAGTATTGTAAATTTGTAATTAAATATGTAATTGTTATTGGATAATTATTTTGATGAATATTTGGTGGACTATACTATTTTATATTTGATATTTATTGATATTGGATGACTGTATTAATGTTTCTTTAAATTCAGTATTTTGGTAACTTTAATATTTGTTGAAAGGTTGTCTCGAACTGACCCAACCCGACCGACATTTGATTGGGTTGGGTTGTGTTTCAATCTTTACATGTGTTGGGTTGGTTATGTTGAATTTTAATCAAACCAATCATGTTGGGTTGATTTGAGTTGGGTCAAAAACTGACCCAACCCAACCCTCGCCCACCTTCTTAATATATTTAGTTAATAAAATATTTTTAATTATTTAATTAATTAACAAAATTTAAATTTTGACCTGATTTTTCGAAACTATAAAATAAGTTTCTTAATTTTAAAATTGTATCTTGTAAACCACCTTAGATATGTATTGAACCCTTGTAAATTATTAAGTCATTGTTTAAAGCTCATTTTTTAAAATTTATTCTTAAGCATGCATTATTTTGATAAAATAATTTTATATGTAAACCCTAAATTTTTTCCTATTTTAAACCACACAATCTTCAAAAAATCACTATTAAAAAATTTATCCTCCCAAAAAATGAAACTCAAACAAACCCTAAATGCATCATGTGCATAACAACAACTTGTATGCACATACCAAATTATTAATACCACCTTGAAATCTTCGATAATAGCATAAATAATAACACGGAGGGAGATTAGTCGAAAGATAAACATTTTTTTAATTAATCAAAATGTCCTAACACGATCAACTATAAAAATTAAATAATATTTAAGATGTTGCAATGAAGACTTTAGGACTGCTACCCATTAATCATTGTTAGTTTCTAGTTAGAAATTTGAATGATCAGAAATAATGCTTTATTTTTAGCTTCCTCTAGTGCAAAAAATAAAAATAAAAATGTCAAAGAACTATTGAAATCAAATTCATTTAATTGTAATATAAAGCTTAAGTAGTTGGTTTACACTACATATAGTGTCACTTTTCTAAATTAATACGATCCATAATTGATTAATTAGCATATATTATTAAATGGTAGAACATCTACTTCAAAAAATATTTTTATGTATATTTTTTGATACTAATACATACTTCTAGATAGTAAAAAAGTTTTGATCATCAAATTAAATTTATATGATATATTTATTGTTTATAAGTTATCAATGAATTTTATATACATCTTACTCTTAAGGTATAAAGTTTTAGGTCAGGACAATGGGAAAGAATTATACTACTCTAGATAGATAGATGTTCATTAATGAACATGATTTTGCTAATTAAAGTATTCTGATATTTTGTATTATCAGATAAACAAAAATAAGAAAAAAAAATTCGATTTATATGTAAAATTATTTTATTGAATAATGTGTAATTGAAAATGAATTTTGGATAAAATGGGGCTCAAACATGGGGAATCACCACCTTCAATGAATTGGAAAATATATGTCAATACATTCATTAATAATATCTTTAATATTGTTAATGCTATAACTTAAGTTATTAACTAATGTCTGAGTATGATATTTTAAATTTTTGTGTTAGCCTAAATATGAGATTATGTCCTCTTTGGCTGCGGCGGTCATTCAATATGGTAAAAAAAAAAAAAAAAAATTATAAGAGAAACCGCACTCCCTATCTACTCTAACATCTCTCTTTTTTATGATAAACAAAATTCTGATTGCTACGCCCTATTTATAAGATAAATTAGGGCAAATTTGAAAATAAAAATGTCAAATATTGTTAAATTGTTCTTAATGAAATTTAATAAATGATCAATGTATAAAATAAAATGAGATCGACACACATAATAACTCTACATAGCAACTGTTGACCTCAAAAATGTTGCCAACGGATGTCGGGCCACTCGTGTATCCGTAAGCTTAATCCAACATGTTTATGACGATCGATGGTCGGGATAGCTCCAGAATCGAACGTGGAAGGAGCTCAACAACACGAGACGTCACCGTTCGGCTTAGGCAAGATAAACGGAACGTGATTGTATAAGAAACCAATCGATAAATAACAAGATTTGTAGTTAAAATATGATAATAGATGAGAGAATAATATAGCTCCAAATATTTAGAAATGCATTAACCTTTACATGTTGTATGGTGGGGGTATTTATAGTGTTACAAATGAAATGGTGACCTTTGGATCAATTTACACGTTGCTTCATCTCCTCGGCCATGACATCAAGTCCTAGCCATTCGGTTGACTTTCCTAACCTTACAAGACATTAAATACTCTTACATTGACAAGATTAGACACAAATATACTTTACACAAAAGTCACATCAATCTTTTGAAATAAAGATCTTCATCATGAGCGGATCTCTACACGTGGGTCATCACTAACTGCTGAAGAGCCTCGGATCCGTGGAGGTGCCCTAGGCCTTGGATAATCCTTGGGCCTCGGTACAGCACTGGGCCTCGGTAGACACGTCGATGTTAAGAAAATACATCATGGTTCAATTGGGCTGGTCCCACTGCCCAAATATGGTGCCATGTGGTGCTTCTATTTATGAGTCGTAACAATAGTCCCCCAAGTCCATGTGTGATTATTTATGCCATGAGTGGACTTTTAATAATAAAGTCAGAAAAATTTTGAAATTTTAAATTGGCTATGTCACACATTAGTCCCCGAAGTCGGCAGACTGTGCGTGGAATTTAAGAAGTTGTTTAATGCATAAGGTTAATGAAGTTGCCTTTGAAGCGGAGGCAAGTTCATAATGGAACTGGCCGAGGCTGAAGTTGTTTTTGAAGCAGAGGCGAGTTCATAATGGAATTGGCCGAGGCTGAAGTTGTTATCATGGATATTAGTGCTTGCGATGTGACGGATTCACGTGTTTCCAAGGTAGGTTGGCTGCATCGAAACGACTTCCAATACTCGTACAGTCATTTGCATTGAATGCATCATGATGGCTAATTATTAGGACTCATGGTTTTGAGGAGAATAGTTATGTGCCAAGCCATACTTGTAGAACACACGCATTGATCTGCGGCGTTGGAAATGCAAATCGTTCGTATTCTGCGGCTTAGATCTATTTGATTTTGGACACCTCGGATCAACTGGGTTTCGATCCAATGGCTAGGATTGAATCCTTCATTTGTATAAAAACCAAAATCTTGTCATTTCTATACTTTACCTTTGTGAAACATTCATCAAATCCTCTCAAGTTTTCTTGCTACCAGAGAGTTTTCCGGCCACCATCTTCCGACGAGTCTTCTAAGTTCCCCATCTATTTAGGTATTTTTTCATAAAGAAGTAATCTCTCCACCCTTCATTAGCATTTCTATAATCTTTTCATTGTCTTCTTTAATTGCAATGTCTGCCGAGGCGTTAATGGCTATTACAGTAGTCAGGTGAGGGGAAGAGTCTGTATCGGGGCCTCGGGCGAGTGGTATAGTATGACTGAGGAGCCTATAGATTATGAGGTGGATTGGGGGACAGCTAGGATTCCATCCTCCATGACTACTTCCAAGTTAGCCGAGTTTAGGAAGACCTACCGCATACCCCATTATATAGAACTGATAGTCCCTGAGCACCATGAATGGGCCTGTTTTTCGAGGTTAGGTTGCATGGCTTTCAGTGAATACCTGCTTAAAGAAGGTGTACGTCTGCCTCTACTTCCCTTCTTTAGGGCAGTGCTGAGGACCTTCATGTTGTCCACCACCCAAATTTTGTTGAACGGATGGAGTCAAGTCATTGGGACCTACCTCATTTGGAAGGAGGTGTCCCTAGGCTAGGACATGCCTCTGCATGTCTGCAAAACTTTATTCTATACTAGGGTCGTAGGAAAAGACGACTCGAAGTGGTGGTAGTATATCATTCCTTGGGGATCTAATGCTCACTTCGTAGTTGGGCTCCCCTCCTCCATAAAGGGGTGGAAAGAGTCCTAATTCTGGGTGAAGGGTAGGTGGCAGATGGTTGAGGAAGAAGGCATCCCGGCTTTGCACCGTGCCGATCCAGTACTACGAAGCTTGTAAGTGCCTCGTCTTTAATATCTATGATTTCTATATAGCTTCTTGGTGTTAACTCCCTTATTGGTTTATTCACATATTACAACTCTAGATACGAGCTAACTGAAGTAGAGTGAGGTATTATCGAAAACATTTACAAGCGATCTCTGAAGCTTCGAAGCTTTGCCCATCTTCTGGACAAAGACCAATACTTCGTCGACTTTGGATTGATGGCCCCCAAGGGTAAGAGGCTATCTAACTTTGAAGCTTCACACCACTTCAGCAATCTAAATTTCCTTTTGATGGTTGTAGACAAGTTCGCCCAAAAAGAGAACGCTCTGCCATATTTGGCCAGTATCATGAAGGCTACGACCACTGTTGGCGCCAAGGCACTGAAGCCTTCCTCCTCAGGGGCGAAGCAAGTGAAATCGAGGCTTGAAGGCCTCAGTAAGGAAGAATCTGGGAAAGGAACTGAGGAGGAAGCCCTTAAGGAGGCTTCCGAAGGGGGTAAGCCAACTGCCGGCAAATGTAAGGGTGTAGCCGAAGAGTCCCAGAAGAAAAGGAAGTTAGCCCACGTAGGTGGATTTTCTACAAGTTTTGGGATTTCAGTGTCCCATTCTGAGAAAGGTGTACCTCAACAGCCAAAGCTCCTTCAGTCCTCAATAGATACTGCGATAGTGGCACAATCTCGAAAGGTCAATGAGGAGGCGAAGAAGGATAAGCTACCAGCCTCTAAGGTCACGAAAAAAGCCCCAGTTGAAAGGACCCCATGGAAGTCTGGGAACTTCCTGGGAGGTAGGGATGATAAGATAACCCCTGCTTTGATTAAAATGCTGCCTCTTGAAGTGAGGAGTGCCACCGAGGCGTTTAATAGGTTCTGGACTAAGAGGTGGCAGAACTATGTAGCTACCTGTGATGCAGTGGATCTCACTACCACTTTAGTAAGCCAAACCGCTGGGGATTTTGGGACGGCACTAGAATGTCAGACAGTTCTTTCTGATATTCAATAAAGGAATAGAGCCTTGCGTGACAAGATGGCTACAGTTGAGGCAGAGCTTAAAAAGAAAAAAGCAGTAGCCATCAAGTTGAGGGTCCAAAAGGCTGAAGACGCGGCCAAGTTAGATTCTGCTTTAGTTGAGGTTGAGGCTCTGAAAACGGAGGTACACGAGTCTCAATGTGAGGTGCCCGGATAAAGAAGGTTGAAATATATGATAATCACCAAAAGGTCACCGCCGAGGCCCTGGAGAAGGTGAACCTGGAGCTTACTGGGTCCAGGGTTGCCAATAACTTTATGGAGGAGCAGATAAGGTGGTATGCCTCGGAAGTGAAGAAGTACGAAGCTGATGTTCTTGAAGCAGGTGAGATTGCGGTGAAAAACTACATTGCTAATTTCCACCATCGAAGAGTATCGTCACTTTGCTATTTACTGGAGTAGGGTCATTTATAAGGAGAAGATTGAGAGGGCTGAGGAGCTTAATCCAGAACTAGATGTCTCTGAACTCAAAGCAGAGTTCATTGACGAGGAGGTTCCTCAGACCCCAGTCGAGGAAGGCGAAGTAATAGAAATTGAACCCGATGATGTAATTGCTGAAGTGCCTCAGCATGCAGAAGTGGCTCAGACTACAAAAGTGCCTCAGCATCCATCAACAGAAGTTCCTGTAATCGAAGCTCAAGCTCCCCCACCCCCTAATTCAGCTTAAATTTCTGCAATGCCTATGGCCTCTAATGTAACTGGAACTTTTTAATGAATGGAAATTTTTTTGTATTTGGTTCTATGTATTGTCATTTATACTATATCGCAATGAGATGTTTAAACTTTAATCGAATAGCCGATCTGGTAAGATAAAACTGAGTATTAACCCTAATTGACTGAAATTCGATAACTATCTTGATGGAGGGCTCTCAAATACCTTTATTCTGAGGCTTTTTCGCCTCACCACCTTTAGGGATTTAGATCCTCCCTTAACTTTCAGCCTCGTCACAGGGAGGCATGTGATGTATGCCTCAGAATCCCAGTGAGGTCACCCTATATTTGGGGCTCAAACCTCTCATCTGAGTCGCCCACGCTTCCCTACTTGGAGGATGATTCATCCAAGTAAAGGTTTCTTCCTTGATATTCAGTCTCGTCAAAGGGAGGCATGTGATGTACGCCTCGGAGTCCCAACGAAGTGGCCCTTTATTTGGTGCTCCAACCTTTCCTCAGAGGCCCCCACGCTTCCCTACTTGGAGAATGGTTCATCCAAGTAAAGGCTTCTCCCTTAATGTTCAGGCTTGTCAAAAGGAGGCATGTGATGTACGCCTCGGAGTCCCAACGAGGTGGCCCTTTATTTGGGGCTCCAACCTCTCCTCCGAGGCGCCCTCGCTTGAAGATTCTCCTGAGATGAAACATTTATTTATTTTCAACGGCTGGAAAAAAACTTCCAGCCGTGGGATTACATTCATTAATAGTATATTCTTAGATGTTCAATATTCCACGGATGAGGTTGGATCTTACCATCCATGTCTTTGATCTAGTAAGTGCCAGGTCGGATCTCTCTTTCAATACGGTAAGGCCCTTCCCAGTTGGGTCCCAAGGTGCCCACCCCTAGCTCCTTCGAGGATAGGAGAACCCCCATCATCCCCATGCCAATGGCCAAGTCAAGGCCGTAAACAAAACCATAAAGTACACTTTGAACAAGAAACTCGACACAGCAAAGGGAGCCTGGGTGGATGAACTGTCCCAGGTGTTATGGGCAATCCGAACCACAAGCAGAACACCAACTGGTGAAACTCCCTTCTCCATGACTTATGGTGCTGAAGCTATGAGCCCGGTGGAGGTAGGATTGCCCTCTCCTCGAAGATTAAGCTCAACGAGACATCAAACGACGAGCTTAAAAGATGTGAGCTTGATTTTCTTCAAGAGATGAGGAATGATTCCCAACAAAAGCTAGCTGCCTACCAAAGGAAGATGACCCGGTATTAGATGATGGGGGGTAGAGAAGTGCGTCTTATTCCCTAGCTCTTCACAAAGATCTTTCACCTTCTTATTGTCAAACTGTTTCTCATTGTCCGAGACGATTGAGTGGGGGATGCCAAACCGGCATATTATTTTTTTCCACAAGAATTGGAGGTATTAGCCTCAGTGTTCTTCGCCAAGGGCTCGGCTTCTACCCACTTGGGGAAGTAATCAATTGCAACAATAGCAAAGTTGGCATTTCCTCTACTCTTCGGTAAAGGGCCAATGAGGTCCACGCCCCATTGCTGAAGGCCCAAGGGCTAGACACTGTAGTAAGCTCTTGGGTAGGTCATCTTTGTACATGGGAGAAACGTTGGCACTTGTCACATTTACGAACAAATTGAAGGGCATCTTTTTTCAAAGTAGGCCAGTAGTATCCCTATCTTAGCGGCTTTTTCGCTAGGGTGAGTCCTCTAGAGTAATTGCCACAAACGCCTTCGTGGATCTCCCGAAGCACACAATTGGCTTCCTATTACACACCGAAGGAGAGGTGGGGAGAATCCACGCTTGTAAAGAACATCATCCACTAGCACGAAATGGGTGGACCTCCTTCTTAATTTGTAGGTCTCTTCTTTGTTATTAGGTAAAGACTGATCCTTGAGATAAGATATAAGAGGCTGCATCCAAGTTGGGTTCCTTCTACACACATCACCTCTTCTGAAGAGGTGGATGGCCTCAGCAGGTGCTTGATCGGCACTACCATTAATAGCTCTGAATCCTTCTACATGTACATTTTCAGTTCGTGGGATCTAAGTAGTGGTGGCAAATGAGCCGAGCAGCTCGTCGGCTCGCCCGCTCGGCTCGTACTGTTCACGCCCACGAGCCGCTCGGGCTCGTAAAAAAACGAGCCCGAGCACGAGCCGAGCGGGCTCATGGGCTAGACGAGCCGAGCCCGCTCGGCTCGTCACTATTCACGAGCGGCTCCGCGAGCGGCTCGTGAGACGAGCCCACGAGCCGCTCGGCTCGTGGGCTCGTCTTAGACGAGCCCACCCAAGTAAAAAAATAAAATAAAATAAATAAAATAAATAAAAATTAAAAGTGACCAGAACGGTCACTGAACCAGTGACCGTTCTGGTCACACAAGTGACCAAACGGTCACTGGTTCAGTGACCGTTTGGTCACTGTTTATTAAAAAAAAAAATTTTTTTTTTTTTTCTACTTTTCTCCAATTCTTCTCCTATAAATACCCAACCCATTACAACATTTTTTTCCCACCAAACTTTCATTCTATACTCTCTACTCTACAATTTACAATTTACAAATCATTATCAACAATTCTATAATTCTCTTCTACATTTTTTTACATTAATATTATCTTCATTTTACAAATTCACATTTCTACATTTCTACATTTCTACATTCTATTTCAACAATTCACAAATGGATCCACGAGCATTTGTTGAAAACTTGTTCGGTATGGAAGGTGAAACACCTGCCCAAAATCAATTTGGGAATGAATTTGCCGGTCTCAACCAACTACCAATTCCAGAAGACATTGACGATTTCGACGTTCGTGAAGGCGATGCCGATCCGATTGATTTGGATGACGTTGATGTTGATTCCAGTGTTCCTATTGATTTGGAACAAGATGAAGAACCATCACTAAATATTCCCGATGCAAGAGGGAAGAGAAAGGGGAAGAAGCAGGCAAAATGTTGAGACCATTTCAAATTGGTTAACACTGGTCGTGTGATCGATGGAGTTCCAGAAAATAAAGCAGTATGTAAATACTGTCAACAACGACTGGCATGGCAAAAAAAAATTGGAACCACTCACCTCGACCGTCATTACAAAGCATGTGCGGCCAAACATGTGCTTCTTGAACGTGGACAAACGCAACTACAGTTTGGTACTAGTAGAGACGGTGCTACTACTTCGCCACTTTCTACGTAGCACGAAAGGGAATGGTGAAGTTCGTTGCCGCGGCGGAGCTGCCACTAGCAATAGTGGACAACGAACATTTCGTAAACTACGTCAAACAATATCTTCAACCAAGGTACGTTGGGGTAAGTCGAAATACTCTTCGTTCTAATACAATTGAATATTTTCTTAATGCAAAGCGATTATTGATTGGGGATTTAGAAAAATACGGGGGTGTCATATCTTTAACTTCGGATTTATGGGAAGGAATTAATAAGAGAGGTTATATAGCTGCAACTGCACATTATATAGACCCACTTTGGGTTATACATAAAAAAATTATTGCTTTTAAAATAATTGAGTATCCTCATAATGCTAACACTATATATAATGCAATTATGTTAATAATTAAAGAATATAAATGCGAGAGTAAAATTCGTTCTTTTACTTTTGACAATGCTTCTGTAAATAAAGTAGTTATCGATAAATTGCATAGAGTACTTCAACCCGATTTTGGTGGTTATTTATTCCATATTCGATGTGTGTGCCATATTTTTAATTTAATTGTATAAGACGGTTTAAAACATGTGAAGGACGAAATTAGTCGAATTAGGAATGCACTTACGTATATCACGATTACACCTAGTAGAAAACAATCATTTGAAGAATTTTGTGAACAAGTAGAATTCTAATACAAAAACTTTTATTACTGACGTAGGTCATAGGTGGAATTCAACTTACTTATTATTAAAATCATGTGAAGGTTTTGAATCGTTTATCACTGAATTTTATAACAATAGGCATATTAGAGACGACGACGATGATATCTTAAATGAATCCGATTGGAATACGGTATTTAAAATTAAGAAATTTTTGGAAAGTTTTTATACGTCTACGAATATATTGTCTGGTGTTTATTATCCAACTAGTTGCATGGTTCTTGAATGTCTTTATATAACTGCTAGGGCTTTTAATAGATATCAAAATGACCCTGATTTGCATGCGGTTATATATGCTATGGAATTAAAATTTAGAAAATATTGGGAAGAATTACCTATGTTATTTCCTTTAGCATGCGTCATGGACCCCGATAAATTTATCGGGTACTAAATTTATAATTGACCAAATTTCAAATGCTTTAACTTTCAATATGCCTATTACTTATAGGAATTTGGAACAAACGTTAACTGAGATGTATGAATTATATGCTTCAAGAATAGGTACACAAGTTACTCGTGTACCTACTCCTCCTCCCACTAATATAAACGATGACGACGCTCGAAGTAATTAATTTATTAGAAAACATAGACTCAATTAGATATGATTCAACCGCATATGCATATGGTTCCTCTAGTAGTAGTAGTATGTCTTCCACCGCATGTACTCAAACTTCGAGTAGTAGTCCAAATGCGTTGCCATCCGAATTAATTGATTACTTTCGTTATACTATGCCTAGTAACAAATCGGTTAAGAAAAGTTCGGAAGATGTAATCGAATTCGGCGAAATAATGAACGTCGATGGCCAATTGTTTCGCAATTGCAAAAGATCTACTAACACCTCCGGTTAGCACCGTAGCTTCGGAGTCTCGCACTAGTGCAGGGGAAGAGGGTTCTCTCTGAAATTCGAAGTCGACTAAAAGAAGATATTTTGGAAGCGTTAATGTGCGTGAAGGATTGGGAAGACGCTAATTATCGAATTCAACATAAATATGCCGAAATTGCATGTAATCAAGTAAGTGATATTTAATTTCAATACATTCATTACAAAATTTTATTTTCATACATTTATAATTTTTTAAAAAAAATTGTACACGTAAAAAGTTTTTCGTGTACAATTTTAACTCCGCCTATACGAAATTGAAGTAGCCGGTCCCAAGCCCGGATAAAGGAGGAGGGTTTATCTTTTTTTTTTTTTTTAAAATAAGTGTATATTTACTATTTTAAAAATTATAAATGTTTTGACGAGCCCCGATAAATGTTTTGGAAAATATATATTTAAAAAAAAATAGAAAAAATAGACTTGTAGTAGTAACGTTATTTATTTATTTATATTAAAAAAAAAAAAAAAATAAGGCGAGCCGGCGAGCCGAGCTTAACCTCGGCTCGCCGAGCCACCCGCTTTGGGCGAGCTCGGGCGCGAGCCGAGCTCGCCCAAACGGCAACGAGCCGAGCTCGCGCTCGGCTCGTTGCCGGCGAGCCACGAGCTCGGCTCGTGCGAACACGAGCCGAGCTCGTTCGTCAATGGGCCGAGCCGGCTCGGCTCGGCCCATTGCCACCACTAGATCTAAGCCAATTCAAACTTTTCAAAAATTGGGAGTAAGCTTATTACCAGTTTGAGGTAGGCAGCCATAGCTTTATCCCTGGCTACAAACTTGCCATTCCCCTGGCCCACAATAAGTTGGGAGTCACTGCTGATTAGTAGCCTCTTCACCTACATTTCCTTAGCCAGCCTCAATGTAGCGACCAAGAATTTTAAATATTATTTTTTCGCTAAATTTTAGCCAGCCTAAATTTTTTCGCTAAATTTTAAAAACGTGTCGCTAAATTTTAAACCTTAACGTTAAAGTGAAAACACGTTCGTCTAGCCGTTATAAACGAATTCAAATTTTCGAATCGAATTCATTTTCGAATAATTATTAGTGCCATAATTTTATTTATTTAGCCCATTTTATTTAAGTCCAATCTTAATAGTCCAATCCACCTAAACCCAATTGGAATACACTACAGCCCAAATTCTAGGCCCAACTTTCTGGCCCAATTATTACCTAGGGATTTGTGCCCCAGAATTTCCTATTTTATTCACCCTCATATCATTCTCCCTCTCCTCACACTCACGTAGCAACCATTTTCTTTTGGTAAGTCACTATTCCTTAGTCATTCACTGTAAGTCACCATTGATGCTAGAATATCCATTTCTAGCATCAACAGTGAACTCACAAACTGCAACTTAATACAGCCCTTTCATCAACCCATCACTAACAACACCACCTCCAGCTCACGAGACCAATAACACCACACGGCAATCAACCCAGAACCACCATTCGAAGCCTCAAACCCAGTTCAACACACACACGAGCTGAGAAATCAAAATACCAACCAAGCTCACCACCCAGCCAACTCCAAACACACGAACTGCAGCCAAACAAACTGCAGACAGCCACCATTTTCATCCCACCATTCGAACCACCCCACCACCTCCAAAGCTCCACCACAAACCACTCCAAACCGACAACAAAACCACCACAATAAAACAAGCCCAAAACCAAGACAAAAACCACCCCCATTTTACCCCAAATCAACTCCAAACCAACTCAATCAAGAAAATAAAGACTACCCATGAACTTACCTTGCTTCCCTAACCTTTTCCCGAGCTCGATTGCCACCAAAACCGCACCTCCATCTCCCGGATTTCGGACCGTGCGCGAAAAGAAAAAAAAACCCCGCCACTTTCCCACGAGACGGTGGCGCTGGCACCTTTGTCGCCGGTGGGAGTCCGAGAAGGGGCTGAGCCCCTTTCCTCCCGTCGTCGTCTCACTCTCTCTATATGTCGAGAATGAGAGAGAGAGAAATGAAAATGTTATATTTTATTTATTTTTTTTTCTAGAATTTTCCCCCAAGCCCCCTAAGTTTAAAAGTGATTTAATTTAGTCCCAATGATTTAGTTTTTACTTATTTTATTTTAATTGGATTTTGGGAAAATTATAGCCCTAGCCCCCACATTTTGAAAGTGTTTTATTTAGATCCTTAAGTTTAAGTATTTTTAATTTCAGTTCTGTAATTTTAGTTTCAATTTTAGAAAATGTTCAATTTAGTCCCTAATTTATCAAAAGTCTATTTCAGCCCTTTTAGTTTTATTTTCAGTTTTAATATATTTACAGTTTAGTCCCTAACTTCTAAAAGTTACTATTTCAGCCCTAAACTCCTATTTTCAGTTTTAATATGTTTATAGTTTAATCCCTAATTTCTAAAAAATTAATTTCAGCCCTTAAACTTTTATTTTCAGTTTCAATAGTTTTCAATTAAGTCCCTAGAGTCCCTATTTTTCACATTTAGCCCCAATACTTTGAAAATAGTATTTTCAAACCTTAAATTTGTCAAATTCAATTTTAATAAATGTCCAATTAGGTCCCTAAACTTTATGTTATCGCTTTAAGACTTTAGAATTTCGAAATACTAATTCAAACCTAATTTCTATTTTGGCTAGACGAAACGTACGGACGATTAGAAGATTGAGATTACTCCCCGCTCCACTTTACACGCAACTTGAGATAATTTGAGGTAGACTCGCCACCATTAATTAGTTTAAATTATAATTACATGTATTATGTGAATTTACGTGATTTATATGCTTAATTGCATGAGATGAGAATTTTGTCATATGAGATATATGATGTTGTTATGCTTGCCATAACTTATATGCTTAATTGCATGAGAAAAGACGAGAATCTCTTATGAGATAAGATGAGAATGTTATGCATAACTTATGTACTTAAATGCACGAGACGAGACTACCCACACCCTATGTTTTTAAAAAGCCTATGATTTTCAAGAAAATGAGCCTATGATGATGTCACAATATGAATTGCATGATTACGAGTTCAATTATTCTGTAAATTAATTATCGGCGATGAGTCTACTGAGTATTTCATCGAAATACTCAGTCCGTCATTTTAACCATATTTGCAGATTTTGGAGACGGTCGGGTTTGATGGGCAATGTGGCAACGATTTAATGAATTCAGTTATTTACATTTAAAAAGAATTTTGTATTTGAACGCTATTAATGTACTTGTTATTTCAGCATTTCCAAAACTCGAGATTTGAAATTTAATCAAATTCCTTAAGTTAATTAAATGAGTTTTGTTGTTTTCGAGGCTTTTTACCGTTATAAATGCGAAGTTTGAAAGTTATTTATTTTCCGCAAATCTTATTAGTTAAATCGGTTACAAAAGAATATGACGTGGCAATCCGGGTTCACGGAACTCGGGGTGTTACACTCAAGCTGGCTAGGAGGGCCTCGTATTCAGCTACATTGTTTGTGGCCTTAAACCCAAATCTTACAGCACTATTGAACTTATGGCCTTCAGGGATCACCAGTACTACACTTGCACCCGAGCCTATTTTACCAGACGAGCCATCCACAAATAAGTTCCAGGTAGAAGGCTCGAGGGGTTCCATTGTCCTATCCACCTCGAGGACATTGGCAAATTCAGCCACAAAATCTGCTAAGGCTTGGTCCTTGATGGCAGTTCATGCCTTAAAGAGGATTTCAAATTCTCTTAACTCAACTATCCACTTTAACAATCTCCTAGAGGCATCAGGCTTTTGCAATACTTGCCTGAGCGGGAAGTTGGTGAACACATGGATGGCATAAGCTTGGAAGTAGGGCCTCAACTTACGGGATGCTGTTACCAACGCCAAATTTAATTACTCCATATCGAGGTAACGCGTCTCGAGAGGCAGCAAGGCTTTACTAACATAGTAAACAAGCAATTGGGTAGGGCCTTCTTCCCTCATTAGGATAGCACTTAGGGCCTCATTAGAGACAGCCAAGTATAATTGCAGGGCTTCTCCCAACTTGGGTTTCGATAGGAGGGGGACCTGTCCCAGATGTTTCTTCAGCCCCTGGAAGGTCTCTTCCCACTCATCGATCCATTGGAACTTCTTGCCTCCCTTTAATACCTTGAAGAAGGGTAGTGTCGATAGCCTTTGATATAAAGTGGCTCAAGGCAGCCACTCGATAGTCAGACTTTGCACTTTTTTCGGTTTTTGAGAGGACCTCATCTCAAACAATGCCTAAATTTTCTCGGTGTACGCCTCTATACCTCGTTGGTTGACCATGTACCCCAGGAATTTACCTGACGTCACCCCAAATACGCATTTGAAGGGGTTCAGACTCATACAATACTTCCGTAAGATTCGAAACGCGTCATTGAGATGGGTTATGTGATCACTAACCTTCAGGCTCTTTACAAGAATGTCGTCTACGTAGACCTCCATCGTGTTGCCAAGTAGATTGACAAACATTTTGTTCACCAACTGTTGGTAAGTGGCCTCGGTGTTCTTTAACCCGAAGAGAATTATCTTATAGCAATAGAGCCCTCGATCCGTGATGGAGGAAGTGTGTCCCTCATCACTGAGTACATGGGAATTTGATTGTAACCAGAGTTAGCATCCATGAAACTTAAATACTCGTGTCTAGCGGAAGAGTCTACCAATTGATCTATCATTGGGAGTGGGAAGCTGTCGAAAAAGGCTATACATACCCTCCACTTCCCGTTATGTTTCCTTACAAGAACTGGATTGGAGACCCACTTCGGGTAGAGGGCCTCTCGGATGAAGCCATTCTTTATCAGTTTCTGCACTTCTTCCTTAAGAGATTCATATCGTTCCTGGTTTAAGGCTCTCCTCTTTTGTCGATGCGAGGCAACTTTGGGATCAATTTTAGGTGGTGACAGCTGAATCCTGGGTAAATGCCCACCATGTCCTCGTGCCTCCAAACAAAGACGTCACGATTCTCACATAGAAATTCCTTGAGTTTCTCTTGACAATCAGTAGCCAGGCCCCGTCCTACCTGCAACAACTTGGTGGGATCTCGTCGGATCAACAAAGAAACTTTCTAATTCTTCCATTGGGGCGGTTTGGGATTCGGTTTCAATGATGCAGGGATCTAGTTCGTCACAGGTGGCGTCTCCAAGGGGACGTCTAATCTAGAATCCCTCAGTACCATATTCAGGTCCCTGGGTTTCTCCTTTCTTACAGCGTTTAAGTAGCACCCCCGAGCCCCTCTCTAGTCACCTTTTACTGTCGCCACTCCCGGTTAGTCAGAAACTTCATGCATAGGTGATGGATGGAAGTGACGACTCCAAGCTCTTTCAAGGCGAGCCTCCCCAACACCCCGTGGTAGGCAGACCTACTGTCAACTACCAAGAATTCCATGAAGTTCAATGTTGATAGAGGGGGCTCTCCCATTTCCACGGTGAGGGTAATCTTGCCCCTCGAAATTATGCTATCCCCGGTGAAGCAGTATAAAGAAGTGTTGGTGGGGGTTAGCTCATGATCCAAGATCATTTTGTCGAAAGTGGATCCGAAAAGTATGTTCACTGAACTACCTTATCTACCAACATTCGTTTCAGTCCGTTCCTGGCTATCATAGCCCTCACCACTAGGGCATCACAATGGGGATAATGAACACATTCGGAGTCTTCATGTGTGAACACAATAGGAGGTGATTGGTTTCTTTGAGAACTGTTACCCACAATGTAGCTAGTTAGCGGATGACTTTGCTTCTCGGGAGTAATTTCTCTGTGAATTTCTAGTTTTTCCACCGACATAGGGGCTTCCAAAGATTGTGTCGATCTCATGAATTGGAGCGTTTTCCTATCGGTTTCGATGGCTTCTTCGTTGATGTTCATCTGTGTTCCTATGCCCTTCACGCTCTCCCCTGCGAGGGGATACTTCCCGATAGCGGGAAGCAGCCTCATCTCGCCTAGGCTGTGGATCGTGCCTTGGCGGGGGCCTACTCCTCGGTCTAGAGGTGTCCCGATTGTTACTTCTGGAACTTGAACCTCTAGGGTGTTGGGCTATATCTCTACAATCCGCAGTATCGTGGCTGTAAGAATGATGATAGGTGTAGTATCCTTGGGGGTTAGTTCTGCCTTGACTCGAACCTCTCCTTCGGCCTCGTCCTCTATGGGGGGCCTGCTGTGTTGACTGGTTTGTTCGAGTGTTGGTGGCTGGCACATCCTCATAAGCCAGTGTTGGCACAGCGTTCAAAGTAGCTGAAAAAGTGAGTGGCCTGAGTTTTGGGCAACTCACGTTAGGTTGGTTCCATTGTTGGTCCATCAGGTGGAAGGTTGGTCCTCTACCACGTTGCCTTTGTTGGGGCTAAAGGCCTCTATTCGCCCTATTTCTGTGGTCTATTAACTCTTCGATAATGATTTCCCATCATATCATCTCTAACAATGCATCATAAGTAGTGGGATCTTAGTTTTGTACGTCTCTCCAAAATAATGTGTTCATGTTCAGGACTCCTCTTAGGGCGGACAGGGCTTCACGATCGGTGTCTTGAACACAACATGTCATTTCATCCGTGAAGCGGGATAAGAAACTCTTCAAAGTTTCATCAGGTTGTTGCCTCATATCCTGAAGACGCTGAATGGGGACCTCTCCCTCCTTACTCATTGCAAATCTCTTCAAAAATGTGGTTTTAAATTATGGCCAACTCCGAATGCTCCCAGGTGGTAAGGTGCTATACCATATTTCAGCTGCTCTGCTCAGGGTTAAATGGAAAGTCCTGCACTTCACAGCTGGGGTGGCGCCTCTCAATCTCATATGGGTCTTGTAACTGTTCAAGTGCTTTGCTGGATCACCTCTCCCATCATATTTCAGTATTTTAGGGATCACGTAATGGCTCAGAACCTGGGCATTCCTTAACTCTCGTGAAGACAGCAGGTTGTCATCATCCTCTTCTAACTCACAGGATCTTTGTGGGCCATCTGAATCATAGTTAGCTTCTGCCTCATACCTAGGCGGTAGTGCAAAAGGTCCCGCCTGGTTACCAGCCTCCTCTTCCCTCCTTTGAAGCTCACGGCCAGGCGGAACAAATCGGTTCTTGCCTTTCCTCCAGTTGCCATGTCTTAGGAGGTGGGGACTGTGGCCTGTTCCTAGGCACCGGTGCTTCACTCCATTACCTATGCTTCGGTTCGGCTGGCCTTAACCTGTCAAATACGCTAACGGACGTCTGAGGCCTAGGTTCTGATTCATACTCTGGGGGGGAGTTGCACTCCATGTTAAATGGGGCCTCGGTGGGTCGGCCGAGGCATAGTTGGAGGATATGTCAATTCCCACTTCTCTTTCAATGGGGCTCACCCCCCTATTATGCATGGGTGGGCGAGCTCTTTGACTTTGCACCTCTTCGGGTTGATACTACTCCTAAGGTACATATGGGGAAGTTGGACGACCTCCATGGCCTTGCATATGCATTAACAGCTCTTGCATCGCCAGGTTTTGATTGGTGATGCTTCTCATATTGGCTGCCATAGTCGCCATTTCCCTAGTAAAGTGGGCCACTAACCTTCTTCCACCTCATCTATAGTGGTGATGGGGTCGGCACCGAGCAGCGGGACCTCATTATCAGTCTTCCTTGTGCGCTTGGGAGGGACATCCTCTTCTGAACTCATCTCTTTCCAAGCTTAAAACCTTGGATATTTCTCAACTCTGGGGGCTTCCTCTTGTTATTTTCTCAAGAACAAATCATTTTTCAAGGGGGATGCCCAAAATATTTTCTCAAACATCTTTTTTCCACGGGGTTGCTCATGGTTATAGTGTGGCTTCCAACAGACGGCGCCAATCTGTTGACCTCAAAAAATGTTGCCAACAGATGTCGGGCCCCCTCGTGTATGATAAACAGAACACGATTGTATAAGAAACCAATGTTAGGTATACTAGTTCTCCAGTTTTTGTGAGAGTCAAACCTGTATGCCCAAGATAGGCTAAATAAGAGGGGTAAATTGGTTTTTAAACTTTTTCGAAGAATTAATCTAAATTCAAGCAAATAAAGACTAAGTAGATTAATTCAAATAATAACACGAATATGAAAGCGATTGGTAAAAGGGAGTTAGAGAGTGCAAACGATATGTTATGGAGGTTCGATCCAACACAAACGATCTACGTCCCCCGTTACCAAACTCTCCATCATGAGCAAGACTTTTTTCACTATGTTGATTGACTTGTAGTAAATCCAACCCTTTACAACGCTTCCGGTGACTTACAACCACGGAGCACTGATCATTTTACAATGTTGAGCTTTTTCGAGACCTCAACACGACCCACAATTCAAATTGAATTTACAAGTGAAATCTTCTCTTCTTTTTGAATGATAGAATCAAGATTTATAACAAGAAGAGAAGAGGCAAACACTTCAATAGATGGTAATGAATTTAGATCAAAGTGTTGAGATGAAAAACTTCTTGGAGAACCTAAAGATTTTGACAAAGTTGAATCACTCAAAAGTTTTCCAAGAGTTTGATGCTATTTGATCTTCTTAAGGATGGATAATAAGGTCGTTGCAAACAACAAAAAGCCTCACTTAATGCTTTAGAAAAGGTAGGTGTATGTGAGAGAATAATGAGGTATTTATAGCAAACAAACGGTCAAAAAATCTGTCTTACCGGACGCACTATATCGGACGTCCGGTAAATACTGGACGGTCAAGTATCCTTTAATTTTTGTCAGAAAATTTGAAAGTTAGAAAAATGACCGTTGGAGCCAAAATCTGGGATACCGGACGTCCGGTACACCAATTTTGGCTCGGACCGTCCTAGTTTCTTGTTTTTATCAAATGTAGGTATTCTATGGACGTTTTAAAATGTTTTTCAAAGTATATGCTATACATGTTTTGATCTTTGAAAACATAATTCTTGAGTAAAACATTTGTCGTGATTTTTCGATCGTAAATTCAAAACTTTGAGCTCGTCACGATTTATTACCAGGTATTGAAATGTTTTACCTTTATGTATGAAAAGTCTAAGTACTTTGTTTTGAAACATCTTGGCTTGCGCTTCTTGTCGGTACTTTGACTTTTGTCTCGAATTTTGTTGAGGCATCTTTTTGCGAGTTTTTGCATACTATTGATTGATTTTGTTTCCACGTTGGCCTATTTATACAAATAACTTGGCATCGAATGTTGTGCCATCAAATATTTCGTGTGCAATAATTACTATGAACATTTAGGATCAATTTGTTAGTAATAAACATAATTTGTTTGTGATAATTAAAACGAGAAGTCAACCATAGGTCAACAAAACCCACTCTCTAAATTAAAATGTTAATTTAAAGAGTCTCTTGAAGCATCATTTTAAATGTTGACTCTTTAAAATAGAGAGCATCTCATGCTTAAAGAGTCTTTTGGAGATGCTTTTAGGTGATAAACTTTCATTCCATTTAATTTCACTTATCAATTAATGTCACATTAGTGTCATATAGATTTTTCATGAATAAAGTTTTGGAGAATGTGTGGTTAAGAAAGAAGAATTTTTTTTTGAGTTTACGTGTGATATATTATTTTATTGAAAAATGTGTGGTTGATAAGAAGAAAGAAAAATGAAATATAATTTAATGAAAAATAATGAGGGCCAAATATGGGCTATATTTTCTCTATACAACATCTTGTGTTTTACCCGTATTTGGTAGGTATTAAAAATCAGATTTTAATCTAAATTAAAGTCCATAATTAATTTTAAGCTCATTTTATGGATTCCACAACTTTTCAACCATAAATTTTATCAATTTTTATCAAAATTTATTAAAATTTTGATTTTCATCCCCACCAAACAAACATGGATTAATCTAGATGCACATATTGCTTTACATCTTGCTTGACATCCACATCCCCCTATGCCAAATAAGGACCGTGCTACTTGTACAACCTCGGTTGATAACCACACATGGGATGGGTGGGTATGTAATTTTTTACTTTTTTAAACACAGTGGGACCCATCACTGTGAGAGGTTATCAACCTCGGTTGTACAAGTGGTATTTCCTGCCAAATAAACATGGATTAATCTAGATGTACATATTGCTTTACATTTTACTGACATCCACACCCCCCTATGTGACACAATTTGGACGATGATGTGAAAGATTGTTGAAAAAATCAAAAAATATGATGATGTCATGTGGAAGAAAGTCAACAAAAATGTAAATATTGATGTACATGTAGCGTGATTAAACAAGCATATAGCGTTTCAAGTATCATGTCATTTTTTTTTTCACATTTTCATTTCTACGCAACTTAACTTTCCAAAAATAATTAAATCAAACAAAAAGATAGACCCATATAACGATGAGATTAATTTGTGCAGAAGTACCACTAGACAAGAACTTGTTGTATAAATTACTGGGTCATTATGGTCATATGGTGTCTTAACAATTTTCTTTTGATGTTTCCACCTTTCAATAAAGAATTATACTACAGTGACAGACTCAATAATAAAAGAAACACATATCATTATATGATTGGACAGTTTAAAAAAATGCAATACCCAATTATTATTTGTCACACCATCATGTCTTCCCTATCCTTGTCATTGCCTTATCTAAGGAGAATTATTCTTAAACAAAACAGAGATTAAAACAAGAGGTCCGGCAAGCTTAGCATGCAACCATGTGAGCATGGGGTTTAAGAAAGCAGTAATGCGAGACAGAGATGAGACTATATATATATATATATATATATTCAGTGGATTTGATGGTAGTCCATACAGCTATAGGAACGACGGGGCTCGGTGATAATCAGAATTCCCAAATGATTTATTCATGACATTATCTACGTGTGGGAAACTTCGATATTGTTAGATATTTATATAATAAATATAATATGTGAAAGAAATAATTAATTAAGATGAAGTGGCCAATTGGTGAAAAGTGTGGAATTTGTGTGGGGGGTTGGGGGTTCAAGTCACACCTCACGTATTATATTAAAAGGTCTTTCTTGATTCTAATAATAGTTGTTATTATTTTGATCATTTTTGAAATTATTTAATGGGTCAACTAGCTAATAAAATATGACCATTTTTAACTGTACAATATTAACAACCCATTACCAATAGCCATAAAAATTGCAAATAATACTGGATCATGGTAGAGGCAGTTACAACTTCTTTCTGACTATGTAAACACACTTATGGGCATTAGAAAATCATTACAAATACGAAATTGTATCTTTCTATTCAGTAAAATATTGTACTCAATTTTACATATTTTTTGGAGTACACTTGAGAGTTTTGAAAACTATTTGTGATTGCTGCACAATTGGTTTATTTGATCGTTGTATCTTGGAGGTGATTGTCCATAGAGATCGCATCAGTTATCGACGGACAATTTCGCTTTAAGATATCGTGCTGTCACGAGACTCAACTAATCAATAAGTTTACTATATTGCAACTAGTAATATTTCTAACAATGTAAAGCGAAATTTCATTTTTAATTAGTTTGTAGGTCTGCAGTAGATATATATGTTCCTAAGTATTCTGAAAAGTCTGAATTATTTTATGGAAAGAATTTTAAGAGATGGAAAATGAAGTTGCGATTTTATTTGACAACTCTTAAAGTTGTTGATGCTATTGAATCTAATAAACCAGTTTCTGAAATTGCTGATAAGCCCACTGATAAGGAAATATCAGATTTAGCTAATTGGGAACATAAGAATTATATGTGCAGAAACAATATTCTGAATTGCTTGACATTGGATTTATATGATATTTATTGGTTGTGTAAATTTGCTAAAGAATTATGGAATTCATTAGAAAAGAAATATGCCACCGAAGATGGTAGAACTAAGAAATTTGTTGTGGGAAAATTTCTAGATTTTAAAATGGATGACATTAGAACGGTGGTTAGTCAAGTTGAAGAATTACATATTATAATTCACGAAATTATTGCTGAGAGATACAAAATCTGTGAGGGTTTTCAAGTGTCTGCTATAATTGAAAAATTACCACCTTCTTGGAAAGAGTATAAAGACAATTTGAAGCATAAAAGAAAGGAAATGTCATTAGAGGATTTGATTATCAGAATTAGCATTGAGGAGGACAATAGAATGGCAGAACGTATGGAGAGACCAGATTTGGATACAAAGGCCAATCTTATTGAATGAAGTTTTGGTAGTAAGAAATCTATTGGAAATTTTACCAAAAGTCAGAACTTTAAAGGCAGAATCAAGGGGAAGCAATTCATAGGAAAAAACAATCGGTCTAAGCTCCCAATTTAAAAATAAAACCGTTGTTGACTATTTTGTTTGTGGTAAACCAGGTCACTTTTCAAAGGATTACTGAAATAGGAAAGGAAAAACTGTGAAGCATCAGGCACGTAGTAGAAGATGGGAATTTCTCTGCTATGGTGACAGAAGTTAATCTAGTAAGCAACATGACAGACTGGTGGGTAGATTCTGGAGCTACCAAACACATTTATTGCATGAGAGGTACATTTTCTTCATTCACTCATGCTAGTGATGGAGAATGTTTGTTCATAGGGAATGCTTCCTCCTCCAAAATCGAGGGAAAAGGAATCGTGATACTTAGGTTAACTTCTAAAAATATCCTTAGTTTGAAGGATGTCCTTTATGTGCCTGATATTAGAAAAAATCTAGTGCCTGGATCTATTTTAGTCAAAAAGGGATTTAAAATTGTATTTGAGAGTGGTCAAGTTGTACTGTCTATAGGTGGTACTTTTGTTGGGAAAGGGTACGCAGATGAGAGTTTATTTATGATTAATAATATAGCTTCTACTTCTTCTGTTTACTTCCTAGATTCTTATGATTTATGGCATGCTAGACTTGGACACGTTAACATAAATTCTATTAAAAAATTAATGAGATTGGGAAACATTCCAAAAACTGGTAAGTTTCCAAAAAAAAAAAAAAAAAGTGAAACGTGTGTTGAATCTAAGTATGCTAGTAAATCATTTCCACATGTTGATAGAACTACTTCACTTTTAAGTTTAATACATTCTGATTTATATGATCTAAAAGGATATGTTACTCGTGGTGGAAATAAATATTTTTTGAACTTTAATTGACGATTACTCTCGAATAGTGTGACATTTATCTTCTTAAGAGTAAGGATGAAAGTTATTCAAATTTTATTTCATATAAAATTGAAGTAGAAAATTAGTTAGACAAAACTGTTGAAATTTTAAGATCTGATAGGGAGAGAATATACAGGTGAGTTTGATCAATTTTGTGTTGATAATGGTATTATTCATGAGACTACACCACCCTATTCTCCCCAATCTAATGGTTATGTGATAAATGAAGTTGATAAATGCATATATAGCAAATTTGATTATAATTGTGGTACGATAATTCGCTTATATGTTGATGATATGCTGATAATGGGAACTACTTTAGATGTGATTAATAAGACTAAAAAGTTTCTGAAAAAGTACTTTGAAATGAAAGATTTGGGTGTTGCTGATATTATTCTAGGAATTAAAATATTAATACATTCCGAAGGAATTACTTTAACCCAATCACATTATGTAGAAAAAGTGCCTAAGAAGTTTAACCAATACAATTGTATTCCTGCTAAAACACCTTATGATGCAAGCCGTCATTTGAGAAAATATTCAAGTCCTAGTGTTTCTGCTTTAGAATATGCTAGAGTGATCGGTAGTCTCATGTATCTCATGAACTGTACTAGACCTGATATAGCATATGCCGTCGGTAGAGTTAGCAGGTATACTAGTAATCCTAACGGTGAATATTGGGATGATCTCATTCGAGTCTTGAGGTATTTACGATACACTCTAGACTGGGGAATACATTATACTAAATTTCCTGTTGTACTTGCGTGATATTGTGATGCTAATTGGATTTCGATACCAATGAAAGTAAATTTACAAGTGGATATGTATTTACATTAGCAGGTGGTGATGTATCTTGGAAATCCGCTAAGCAAACCTGCATTGCGAGATCTACTATGGAACATGGTTCATAGCATTGGATAAGGTAGGTGAAGAGGCTGAATGGTTAAGGAATTTTCTTATGGATGTTCCTTTGTGGTCCAAACCACATCCAGCTATCTATCCCCATTGTGACAGTCAAACAGCTATTTCAAGAGCTCAAAATTCATCCTACAATGGAAAGTCTAGACATATTCGTAGGAGGCACAATAATGTACTTCAGCTGCTTAAGGATGGGGTTATAGCTATTGACTATGTGAAGTCAAGTGATAATATTACTGACCCATTAACCAAATGATTAGCTAGAGAGCTAGTTTAGAAAACATTGAGGGAGATGGGGCTAAAGCCTATTACAAACTAGATCACCTATAACGGAAACCCAACATTGCTATTGGAGATCCCATGGACAAGGTTCAATGGGATAACAAAGATATTGGAGTGGTCTGTGGGGGTACTACATTGAATTTATTTCAAACTCCTCCCTATGATGAGTACTACCAACTGTATTAATTAGAGGATGAGAAAATGCTCTTAATGCTTATTATAGCTTATATTCAGTGGGGTGTTTAGATACAGTGCACTCTTGATAGAAGCACTTATTTGAGTGTGGAAGTGGGGTCGCTTCCTATGAGAATTGAGGCTAATTCTCTAGAGCACTCAAAGAAACCGAGAAAGTTCACGGTCTAAATGAACACAACAGCGAGAACTCAATGATAATTTTAGAAGTCATGTGTGTGTTCTATTGTCTCAGTTTGCAACTATAGTTGTGGAGTTCAAGACATAGTCCACTCTACAGTTCGCAAATTCGATAGAATATACAAAGCCAAGGTTTAAGTCGATAGATACCTAAGCCTGCGTGACTTCTACCGTACTCCAGAATATTATTTATATTTATCTTATTTCTTTTATGTGTGGGATTGTTAGATATTTATACAACAAATAAAATATGTGAAAGAAATAATTAATCAAGATGAAGTGCTCAATTGGTGAAAAGTGTGAAATTTGTGTGGGAGGTCGGGGTTTCGAGTCACACCTTGCGCATTATATTAAAAGATATTTCTTGATTCTAATAATAATTATTATTTTTAATCATTTTTGAAATTATTTAATGGGTCAACTAGTCAGTAAAATATGATCTTTTTTAACTGTCCACTATTAACAACCAATTACCACTAGCCATAAAAATTGCAAATAACACTGGATCATGGTGGAGGCAGTTACATCTTTTTTCTGCATATATAAACACATATTTGGGCATTAGAAAATCATTACAAATACGAAATTGTATCTTTCTATTCAGTAAAATATTATACTCAATTTTACATATTTTCTAGAGTACACTTGAGAATTTTGAAAACCATTTGTGATTGCTGCACAATTGGTTTACTTGATTGTTGTATCCTGAAGGTGATTTTCCACAAAGATCGCAGTAGTTATCGATGGGCAATTTCGTTTTAGGATATCGTACTATCACGAAATTCGAACAGTCGATAAGTTTTATTTCTGCACTTTACTGCATTGGAACTAGTAATATTTCTAACAGATAGTAGCTCACACAGATTATTTAAAATTTATTTTTTTTACATTCATTTCCAATCACATATTTTTAAATAAAATAATTTTATTTGTACGTTTACAGTTTTTTTTCTTACTTTTAACCACGTATTTTCTTAAAAATTACTTTTGTAAAATTTATTCTTACATCAACCATGTCCTTCATGATAGAAGTGTGTATGTATAATTTGGTATTGACGATGTTGATATCACTTAATCTTATATTGGGTGAATTTCATGTGCAACTACTCACTGAACTTTCTGATTAATTTTTACTTGTATGTGTTTTACTATTTTTGTTTCTAAGGTGCTATATAATATTGATGGTTGTTTGAGATTTATTATTGGCTTGGTTATTGTTATTCATATTTTTTGTCTAAAAAGTAATGATATTGAATATTTACATTTGATAATTAAGGAATTAGGAATGATATGCAATATGTATACATTACAAGTAAAAAATGCTATTGAAAATGATACATTATGTTCAAAAAATGCTATAAATATTAAAAAATGATGAAAAAAGAATGCTATTGAAGATATAACCATGACGATTAAAGAATGTTATTAAAGCCAAAATTATAACGAAGAAAATGATATCAAATTAAAAAAATTGGACGAAAAAATGCCACAAATACTAAAACAATGATGATAATAGAATGTTATGTAAAAGTTTTTTATAGTACTTTATAATAGCATTTATGAAATGTTATAATAGAGGTACAACCTTTAATAACTCCACCTACGAAAGAATTTCGGAAAATGCTATAGAATATTATAGATAGCATTTTTCGCAAGCTATAGATGACTTGATATGTTGTAGTGTCGGCTACCACACCGTAATCTACCCTTCTATATTTGCAGTCTTCATAGGGAATGATATAATTGGAAGTCTTAATTAAACTCTTAATTTAATTATATCTCATGATAAAAATTTTCCATGTTTTCATAATGGCTTTAATTAGAGAATAATAGAAGCCCAACTTTACGAAAAATATGTTTCCCATTTTCTGTAAAGATTGAACGGCTGGACCGCATATTCTCAAACATGAGATATGTGTTCATAGTATCCTGATTTAGTAAAATAATCATGTCTTTGGAACACTATGATTATAGGGACATTAATAGATGAAGTTCTAAGATCTTTGAATTTTAAATAAAATTAAAAATTTTTTTCTCTCCAATGAGAAAGCGGATAAACCGTTTAAAAAATCTTACAACTTCATCGTTTAAGTGAAGAATGAATTCTGGGTAATCCTTTCAAAGTTCTGAAGTTCTTTTTGAAAGCCAAGAAATCACGGTATCAACATTAAAATATATTGCAATTTGATGAATCTCAAGAAGATGCCATAAAAAACACAAAAGTTCTTTTAAATTTTTTTCTTGAATTTGTTCGGATTAAAATAAAAAAAGGTTTAAAAATGGATATTTTGGATGAAAGCCAAGCCCTCCAAGAAAGTGGATCCCCTTTTGCCTAATAACAATGGATTGATATTTTAGCATGAGTTCATTTTGATCTTGAGTGGATAGTTCAATTTCTGATGAGAGTTTGAAGTTTAGGAGGGAAGTTTTGAATGGGAAGATTTTGTAAGGAGGAGTTCATCATACTGATGGTAGGGATTTGTAGTTGAATAGAAAGTTTTGTTCTAGAGAACAAATCAGGTAAGTGATTGTGTTTGCCTTTGATGTGTTTGACCTCAAAATCAAAGTTGAAAACCATTCACTTTGTCTTAAAAGTTGAGAGTTTGGGATCTACTTCTTTTTGAAATTCAACATTTGAGGGAATGCTTTCATGTCCATTTCTACCAAAAACTTTGACGAACAAAGTGGAACGAAAATTTTTCAATTCCTCTTTTTACTGCAAAAATCTCCTTGAATATAGAATGATAATGTTTCTCAGATTCTTTGTATATACCACTCTTGTAGCCACAAATTTTTCTCTCGCCATTCCTTTCTTCAAGCAGCACTGCTCCCCAGTGCAAATCGCTTGCAGATTGTTTGTAAAATTCTCTTTCCATCTATGGGAATTTTTAGTGCTGGAAGGTTATAGACCTCTTGTTTGATTCTTTTGATAGCCTGAGTTTTCCTGGATGACCATTGTGGAAGGTTTTTCTTAAAGCATTTCCTGTAAAGGTCATATAATAGGAGCCAGTTGCTTGAAAAAATCAGTCATGTAGTTTACCACGCCAAGAAATTGTTGAATTTGCTATTTTGTCAGATTCTCATCAGGAAACTTGATGAGTTCATGTGCAATGTGTTGCTGGAGTGAATAACTTCCATTTTTTATATGAATCCCAAGAAAATCAATTTCAGACACTGCAATAATCATTTTTTCCTGTGACAACATGATCTCATTTTTAGTGATAATTTCTGTGAACTTCTGGAGCAGTAACTCATGAATATCCTAATACTCAGAGAACAATAGGATATGATCAATGTAAATTACTGTTGTTTTAAGTAGTGGTAGAAAATTTGTACCTTCGCCTTTTGAAACAAAAAGGTGTCTTTTTAAGACCAAAAGGCATAACCATCCACGAAAAATGCTAATTAGGTATACAAAATGTTGTTTTGTGCCTTTCTTCAGATTTGACTCCCAATTGTCGGAACCTGCCTTTAGATCAAACTTGGAAAAGATTTTTACCTTTACTAGATTTGCGAACATTGTCTTCTTATCAAGGATAGGAAACTTATCATCTGGAAGACAATGATTTAACGCCTTATAATTAATGACAAGTCTTAACTTTTTTCTTATTTTTTTACTTCTTTTGTTAACATAGAATACTTGGCACTCCCATTGCTATAAGTCATTCTAACTGTAATTGAGCCAATTCTTTTGTGGCAAGCTCCAAATGTCCATGACTCATTCCCATGTGACTCGCTTTTGTTGGATTGACATCTTCATGTTTTTGAAAGGACTGGATTTTTCCAAAGAGTCTTTGTGCATTTGGTAAGGAAATCTGTGTGAGATTCTGTACAACAATATTTTATAAGGATTTCTATTATGGTTGGTATTATAAGGGTAAAGTATGTGATTGGCTCAATGTAAGGGATAAAGTAAGATTTAAATTTAATTCAAATTGAAAGAGGTCTGACTCGTTTTTCCCATAACTGTTTGATAACATCAACACCAATGACAAGTTTATTTCCTGGTAATGATGATTCCTATAGTTTACTAGTTTACTAATAAGTTTTGTGGCTAAGTAATAATTATTGGCTATTTGAAATATCTTTTGGTAGGGTTTTAACATGTTTACATAGAGTATGGTTGGGATACGAATTGAGGATGCCGCTTTTGTATCAAGTAATGCTACCACTATGACAAGTCTTTTATACTTTTCTAGAAAGAGTTTGATTTCAATCATTGGTACTGGAAAGGAAAGATTTATGACCTGCATCCCAAAGTATTCTTGCATATTCTCACTGCTACTGTCACTGTTATCGTTACTATTAGTATCATCATTGTATTCAAAAGTAAAGATAATTTCTGGTAACTATTGTTCTTCATCTGAAAACTATGATTCCAAATCTTCCTCATCAAGATCAACTTGAACTGTCGAAAGGATCAGGTTGAGAATTTTATCCTTTCTTTTACTAGGACAATGTTTTGCAAAATGACCTTTTTTGCCATAAATAAAACATCTATTTTCTTTCTTTCGTAAAAACTTTTTTCTGAAAAATCTCCTTTTGCGTGAAAACTTGAAAAAGTTTTTTTTCGTTTGAAAGTCCTACTTCTGAATTTTCTAGGTTTTGAGCATCCACATTCTCTTTCAACTTGTCTACATTTGATTTTCAAATTTGGCTGATCACAAGCTTTGCCATATTGTTTTCTCTTTATGTTGAAGCCTCGGAAGAATTCTCTTTGGTTACAGAGTTCTTTTCAAGGTTTTTAATAACCAATTATGAAGCTCTTCGATAGATGTTTGAGATAATGCACATCCTTTTAGCTCCACCATTCTACGGGTTTCCTGACCAAGGAGTTGTGGAAAGGATTCTAGGTATGCTTGAGATTAGTATCATCAATTCCTCCAAGAATATAATATCGTTTCATGGTTTTTATCAAAGTGTTTGTCCAAATCTTTTGGCTTGTAGGACCAACACTTCAATTGGAAGAATTTCTCACGAGCCTTTATTTTTGCATGGTCTGGTTTTCCACAAAACTCTCAGTGTAGATTATCAAAGAAGTTGTCAAGATCTTGAGTATTTGCCCACTGTTGTTGTCTATAACTCCCAAGGGATGCAAACTATTCTTTTATGAGACCTGTGAACTTGGCCAGAACTATTCTGATAAACATATTATGCGTCATATCAGACTTTGTCAATTTTGCAGTACCCCATGCCAACATCTCTTGTAACTTCACTCTCTATTGGGAAGGTGGTATATCATCAAGAGTAAATTTGACACATAAATTACTATGCTGGGAATAGTAATTATTGTAACTGTTTGGCTTTCTTCTACATCAGGCAAATCTTCATTTTCATGTTATCCAGAGTATGCCTCACCAAATGATTCCTCAACTTTTAGACCCCTTTATGTTTCGTCAACCATATATAAAGAATTATAATCTTTATCTGAAGAATATTCATAGAACTCAGAACTAGTGTCATTAGTTATGAAAATGGGTGGTGAAAATTGTTATGCGATTGGGCTCTGGAATTTACATTTTTCTAGGAAGGTCAAGATGGGTTTTTTTTTTTTTTATCATCATTTATGATGGGTTTTGGGAAGGGTTGTCTATGGATTCTGCAGGTTTGGTTGTTTGTGATTGTCTTTTTGTAACTTTGGGTGGCCTCATCTTTCTTTCATAATTTTCAGGAGTGAATAAAGAAGCAGTTCCATTGTTTGGGTTTTTTTTTTCTGAGGTGGTTAGGTTGTATGTTGAGGATTGTGTTGATGAGTAGGATTGCCAATTTGTGTGGAATGGAAAAAGGCATGGGATTCAATGTAAGTCAATTGATTTTTTAACTACTTAATTTCCTTCTCTTGGTCATCAAAAGGGACTCATTTGGCTAGAAAGGTTATGATTTCATTATGAAAAGTTTCTATTCTTTGTTTGCAGGCTTCAATGGGGGAGGTTAATGTAGCACTTTGTTGTTTAAGAGTCATTTCAATCATTTGCTGACTTTCATCAATCATTTTAAGGAGATAATTTTGTCTTATGAAATTTTTGGATTGCCAGTTCAGTACTGCTTCTGCAAGAGAAAACTTGTCAACCGATCCATATGCTTTTTTGGTATTTGGGTTTTCATTTTCCACATGTGATCTGATTGGTCTTTTTGAAAACTTTTCGTAGGAGTGATATTTGTTTGAAGATGAAACATAGTGGCAGGTGCGGTGCCACCATTTGATGGCTCCAAATCTTTACCATGATCCTTCCAATTCCATTGTTTATACTTTTGACAATAACTATCATCATCATTATCTTCATCCCATCCAATTGGAGCAATTACTTCATCCGCTTTAGATGGAAGAGTAAATTTGACGTAATAATCAAATTTACCAGAAGGTTCTCCAAGCAACCCAACAAAATGTTCTTTATTATCAAATGTCTCTTGAAGCTTTTGTTGACTTCCTTTATTTTGCTCCTTCTTCTAGGATGAGAAAACTCATCGCCAATTTCAGTGCTCAAACAACTGGGACAATAACAAATATCCCAAAATCATGGCCAGAATTATCAGTTCTAATGTAGACATGTTTTCCATTTAAGTCAAATGTATAAATAGGGATATCCTCTATGAATGATAATTTAATTGGTGATTACTTATCAAGTAGTTAGTTTTGATTTTAAATTAATTGCCAACTAAGCACGATGCTTATCACTCGCTAAAAACGTTGCTTAAAAGATCAAAACTATATATAAATGCCAAATAAACTCCTTCTACAATAATCTTATTCCAAAAAACTATAATAGACGAATATAAAAATTTATATTATTAAATTAGTCGTAGACTCATTTATAATATTTTTATTTCAATATGCTCTCTTGCTTATAATGTTGAAAGAAAACAAAATAAAATTCTGTTACGATTATATAATAATGTTATATATAGTAATTGGACAGGAAAATAAATTAGATGAAAATGAAGTCAAAGAACAAATCAAGGGTATGCAAGTATGGAATTAAAAAATATATATATATGGAGTTTTAAAATATTAAGAATAATACTAGACTAACATAGAGCCCGACACAAGGGGTAACCGAATGACTTGAATTTGAAATTTGAAAAAGTAGATTCTTCTTATTATATTATTCTTCTAATTTCTTTCAAAACCAATTAAAAGAAATGGAAAGAAAAGTCACATGGATAAAAATTAGCTCATTTACCTTTTTTCTTTTCCCATTAAGAATTTGGGCGCCATTACTTTTTCCCCCATTTTGTTTTCTTCATTTCATGTACATTTTTTCACTCACACTCCGCATGTACACATCGACCTCCGATTTCCTCCGACGTCTACATCTCCGACATATCCAACATCTCCGAGCTCCGAAGTCTCCATTCATTTGGCCAGTTTCGATATCGCTTTAGTCGATATCTTCAACCATTTGTCAATCTTCACTTCCATCGATGACATGTGATGCTGCCAAAATTGTACCTGTTGAATTCCGAGCTTGACGACCGAGAATGAGCACGAACGTGATCTTTCGGTACCTAAAACAAAGTGGTGCTGAAAATTGTATGTAAAAAACGTATCTGAATAATGTCGCCCCCCACCTCGACCCCCCCCCCCCCCGATGCTTAAGGCAGAGAGAGAATATCGAAAGGCTTTGGTGCTGAAAATTGTATGTAAAAAAGTATCTGAATAACGTATTGGGACCTCATATTTATAGAGGTAGGTGGCCCATTTCTAGTTGGACTTGGTTTGATACGTGCCCTTATCCTTAGGTATTCTGCTTGAGATAGGTATTTACACTTCAACTGTAGATCTAATCATAGTTTGACTATGACACTCAGCGATATAGACTCCTTCTAGACATAGGAGTCTTAACATTGAGGTATTTCAATAGACTCGGGACTCCTGGAATGATGAACCAATCAATACCTAAGGATGCCTTTTGAGTTTGGCGAAGAAAAATGCTCGATGACACAATAATCATGAAAACCCGACATGTTATTGTAAGTCGTATATTTATCATCCTCGAGCTACCCGAGGACCATAGCATACCCAAGGACATTTAGCCCAGTTTAGTATGTGCCACTCCTCTAGACATTAGAGCTTGAGACAACATAGATGCCTATATCAGTGGCCCCCATGCATCCATTCCTAGAGCTCGAGGGCTAGGGATGGATGTACAAAGTTCGGATATCGTATATTGAGCCAAGGGACTACTCGAGAACTTTTCCCTAGGTGCTTGCTCACTGGTCAGTGTGAAATGGGGTAGTTATCGAGATTCTTGGATGCTTGACACGTGTTAAAATCCAATGATCCAGATTGTAACCCTTGGTCTCCCATTTTCACGCCCATATATATATCTCACTTACCTTTCATTTTTCATTTTTCACTTTTCACTTGCTATAAAATTACTTTTGGGCGTTGGGTAATCGTTAAGGTAAGGCTCGAGACTTTAAGTTATTTGCTTGGCTTTTATTGAGAGATGTCGAGTAGTAGCGAGGATGTCGGAACGTCGATGATTCCTATGGCCGTCCCTCTAGATGGTCGACCTAGGTACCATAGTAACGTCGAGTTTAAGTCACCCGATGACCCCTATAGGTTCAAGGAACACCTAGCTATGGCAACTGTTCTAGAGTTTGGGCTAATGCCTAACTGCGACATTAGGACACTTATGCTCGAGGATAGGATGGTGCAAGCTCGAGAAGAAGAGTTTGTTATTTTTAGGGACACTCTAAAGGCCGGGTTTAGGTGGCATTTGCATCCCTTTTTTGTAGGTCTTTTAGTTTAGCACTCCATGTGCCCATGACAGCTAGTGCCTAATGGATGGAGGATGCTCATTTATTTTTTTGTCGCCTGTCGATACCTAGGTATTACACCCCACCTCGACTTGTGTAGAATGGTCTTCGAGATTAAGCAGCTTCCTCAATACACTTGTTTTACTTATTTATCTACTCAAGGGGGGCTCAGGGTCCTGAGCATGCCAAGCTCGTTGAAGGGTTGGGAGGATAGATGGTTTTACGTAGTTAACCAAGAACCTGGCCTTCCGTTTTGGTCGAGGTGGGTGGTCCCTAATGCTGCAAAGTTTTATGAGGGTCAGGCATACTTTGAGTCATTAGAGTGAGATATGAAGATGCTCAAGGAGCTCGATCCCTTAGTGCCAGACATAAAGGCCATCCTCGGGGACGATGTTCTAGACCTCGCTGATGTTAGAGGCCTCGTGGGTAGGGCTTCATTACTTAGATGTTATTTTTATGTAGAAATGTCTTTTGATCCTTCATCTCTTCGTAAGTTTGTGAACTCGAAAGTGAAGGCTTCTCAGCCTCAGCCTATAGCTTTGGCGAAGGCGAAGAAGAGACCTCGGGTCTCGAAATGCGATGATGTATTGAGTGGACCCAGTGAGACCTCTCAGTCCCGACGGCCTGAACCAAGTCCAAGGCCTACCAGACAGCCAACCTCATCCCCAAGGGAGCTTTCCCGTCACCTCATTCTCGAGGTCGTTGATCTCGAGGATGACTGTATACCTTCGGTGGCCTCGATTATTGAGGACTTCGAGCATTGTCACCTGGTCTCGAGTATTGTAGCAAATACAGATGTGATGTTGGGTTCGACGAAGGAATGAAAGCCCTCGAGTTCCTCACCCTAAAGGTAAAGATCTTAATCTTGTTCAGAAAATGCAAGTAATTTGCTCAATGTTAACAAGTGTCCCTCCCATTGACAGACTTTGAGCATTGCCCGAGGCCTTTCACTGCAAGGGATGGATAAGTCCTACAAAATGGCCACGCTCGTCGAGGCCATCGAGCTGAGGGATAAAAAGCTAGATGATCTAAAGATGGAGCGCGAGGCCATTCTGAAATAGCGCGATGATGCCGGAATGAGTTTAGGAGGGCTCGAGATAAAATTAGTGCTGCTAAGGATGAGGTTGAGTAGGCTAAGCTGGGCTCAAGCGTGCATATAAAGAGCATGAAGCCAAGTTAGCTGAGGCCAGGGAGCGGGCTTGGGAAGAGTTCAGGATGTCTAAGGAGTGTGACAGGCTGAAGGTTGAGTACGCTTCGGGGGCATACCTTCACGCATTTAAAGAGGCCAGAGCTTATCTTCGAGCTAGGCTCCCTGCCATTCAGCCCGACGACTAGAAGTCA
Source organism: Fraxinus americana (assembly GCA_035079005.1). Taxonomy (NCBI): domain Eukaryota; kingdom Viridiplantae; phylum Streptophyta; class Magnoliopsida; order Lamiales; family Oleaceae; genus Fraxinus; species Fraxinus americana. The sequence continues at coordinate 20,874,692 of CM068716.1, forward strand.
GTGCCCAAAAAGGCAGAAAGCCTCATTCTCTCAAATACTGAAAAGCTGCCGAGGATGATGGTGACGACGACGAGGTCAATGTGGAGACGTCTGACCTAGCTCCCGACAATGATGATGTAGACTATACCCATACCCCCCGAGCCCTATTTTTTGAAAACTTGTAAATCTTTGTTTTTTACCAAGTACATTGCCCGACCACGCGTGGGATTTTATGTTTTAATTTTTTTCCAAGTACATTGCCCGACCACACGTGGGCTTTTATGTTTTACTTATGTAAATGATATGTTTGACGTATATTTTTGCATGTGTTCGCCTCAATCATTGTATTGACAACTAGTACGATGACTCAATTAGTATTTAGGCTCGACATGTGACTTGAGGAAATTAAACCCAAGGTTAAGCTTGATGTCAAGTTCGAGTTCAAATTCTAAGGATTAAACTCAAGCTAGAGGTAGTGCTTATATTCAAGGTTTAGGCTAGTTCAACACAATTAATTAATTTTTAAACAATGTTCTAGGCTCGACGTTAAGTTCGAGTTTAACGTAATTAATTAATTTTTTGACAATGTTCTAGGCTCAACGTTAAGTTCAAGTTTAACATAATTAATTAATTTTTTGACAATGTTCTAGGCTTGACTTATGATTTGAGTCTAGTGCCAAAAAATTAATCCCGAGCTTTGTGGTGGGGTTGTAAGTTTTAGGCTCAACCTTAGGGTGGATCCCGAGCTCCATGCTAGGATTTGAGTAAGTTTCCTACTAAACATTTGGTTCGAGCTTAACATAAAGTAATTGATCCCGAGCTCTACTCTTGGTTTTTAGCACATTTTCTAGTCTCGACGTGGATTTAATCACCTGAGGACTACTTAATCCCTGTTTAAAAATCGAGACTGCTGTGTGAATGCCCATGGTATGTCTTGGAGGTGCCTGCTCGTGATAGGTCATTTAGGATGTATGCTCATGGCACGTCTTCGAGGTACCTGCTCATGACAGGTCTTTAGGATGAATGTTCATGGCATGTCTTTAGGATGCATGCTCGTAGCATGTCTTTGGGATGCATGCTCATGGCATGTCTTCGAGGTGCATGTTCATGATAGATCTTTGGGATGCATGCTCGTGGCATGTCTTTGGGGGGATTACTTGGATAAAATTTTTGTTGGGTCTTACCCAGCTACTATTTCATTATACTTTCCTATGCTCTAAAACAAGTACAGGCTCGTAGATCTTGACAAACGAACTACTAAAAATGTGTGGGGAGTGCAAGCCCAATCAAAAAGTAAACTAACTAAAAAATAAGAAAAAAGTGTATGGGGCATGCAAGCCTAAAATGAACGTAAAGCTAACTTAAACCAAATAGACATGGTGGGGATTAATACTTGTAATAAATTTTGAGGTTGTCAGCATTCCAAGGTCTTGGCAATGGTCTTCCAACCATGTCTCTTAAGCTGTATGCTCCTCCTCGGATTTGTCTGATGACCTCATATTCCCATGCGAGCCAAGTTTACCCGGGGTATGACCTCGGCCCTTCTGAGCACTAGATTCCCAACCCTAAATCTCATGGGCCTATCCTTATTGTTGAAATATCTAGCCGTCCTACTTTGATAGGAGGCTACTTGTTCGCGTGCCTCCTCAAGGAGGTCGAGATGTTCCATTGTGTGTTCTCCGGTATCTTGCTCCAAACGCCTCATGGTGGGTAGGCTAACCTCTATTGGGATAGTGGCCTCCAACCCAAAAGCTGACATAAATGGGGTCTCGCCTGTTGTTGTCTTATGCGAAGTCCTGTATGTCCATAGGATGGAGGGTAACTCATCGAGCCAGTTACTTTGAGCACCTTCAATCCTGGTACGGAGGTCTTGCAATATAATCCGATTAGTTACTTTGGCAAGGCCATTGCTCTGAAGGTGTGAGATCAATGTTAGGCAATGATCTATCCAGAGGTTGGTGCAAAAATTCTTGAACTGTCTATTATCAAATTGCCTCATGTTGTCGATGATTAGCACCTTAGGAATCCTGAACCTACATACGATGGACTTCTAGACAAATGATCTCAGTTTGGGCTCTAAGATAGTTGCTAGGGGCTCTGATTTCACCCACGTGGTAAAATATTCTACCGCTACAGCGTGAACTTTAGCTATCCTCTTGCTATTGGAAAGGGCCCGAGGATGTCAACTCTCCAATGTTCGAAAGGGGCTGAACAGTGTATGGGGATGAACTCTTCAGCACTTATTAAATTTTCTCATCTAGTCTGAGGCATCTTTTTTCATGGTCAACCAATAGTACCCGTACCTTATAAGCTTGAAGCCTAGAGCACGTGCTCCTTGATGATTACCACATAGTCCTTCGTGAACATCTGCCAGGGCCTGTGTTGATTCTGAGGGCCTGAGATATCTGAGATATGGAAGTGTAAAGCTTCTACGGAAGATGACTCCTTGGATGATGTTGTATCATGATGCTCGAGATCGGATGCTCCTAGCTTCTCATTCATCCTCGGGTAGATTTCCATTAGTTATGAATTCAACTATGGGGTCCATCCATGAAGGCTCATCAATGTCCATGACATTGGGTTTCTGACCTATGATAGGCTCGGTCACTATTCTGATGTGGACTGACTTGTTAAGTCCATCTACTCCCATAAAAAGGAGTCTTGACAATGCCTCTACCTTACCATTTTTGGCTCGGGAAAATTTTAGAATTGCAATCATTGGATTGTCTTTGTAGATCATGTAATTTTAGACAGTATAAGCTCATCTTCTCATTCTTTCTTTCGAACGATCTTTTGACCTATCCAACCACGAGTTGTGAATCGCTAAAGAGCTTGACATGTTCAATTCCAAGGCTATTGGCTAGGTCCAGAGTGATGGCGACAGCCTCATACTCTTCTTCATTATTGGTGGCTTCGAATTCGAATCAGAATGTACATTACATTTTGGTCAGCTTAGCTGGACTGTTAATTATGACCCCTGTACCCGAGCCTGATAAGTTTGATGCCCCATCAACAAATATTTCCCAGGTGTTCGTTTTAGTGCTCAAGATATCCCCTGGCCCCTGAGACCTCGGGGTGAGCTCTGCAATGAAGTTCACTAATATTTGCCTTCTTCTTCATTATTAATGGCTTCGAATTCGAATCAAAGTGCACATTAGATTTTGGTCAGCTTATCTGGACTGTTAATTATGACCCCTGTACCCGAGCCCGATAAGTTTGATGCCCCATCAACAAATATTTCCCAGGTGTTCGTTTTAGTGCTCAAGATAACCCCTGGCCCCCGAGACCTCGGGGTGAGCTCTGCAATGAAGTTCGCTAATATTTGCCTTTTAATATCAAATTCACCAAGTTCAATTGCCCACTTCAAAAATCTTCCCGAAACATCAGGTTTTTTGAGTATCTGTCTGAGTGGTTGGTCTGTGACCACTACGATTGGATGTGATTGAAAATACTGCCTTAGTTTTTGTGCCGCCATGACCAAGGCTACGAAGAGTTGTTCTGCCAATGTATACTTTGTTTCTGTGTCAAGCAATACCTTGCTCACATAATAGATAGGTTGTTGAGCTTTCTTAACTTCCTTGACCAATACCGCTCACAGCATTTTGAGATACGACTAGGTATAGGAACAATGTGTCTCTAGGCTCTGGCTTTACGAGAATTGGAGAGTCGCAAGGGTTTGTTTGAGTTCCCAAATGTCATTATCTCTTCATTTATTGTATCAATTCACTTTTGAGAATTATTCATTTGCATGGCCTAATGAAAGTTGATTGGATCTTCTTCCATCAATCCAATGACATCCTTATGTTCTTGAAGAAATACTATAAAGTCATTCAGAATTGCGTGACTCCTTTCACTAGTGGATCTCCTTAATGGAATTTGTTCTTATGGAATGATCTCTTGATTGTTTATAGGGATTTTTAGAATATTTTCTTTATCCAGAATTGCTTCTTGATCATGATCTGGAGCAAGAATATGTCATTGGTCCTGATCATTTGTCAATACAACAGAAGGGTAAGTTACATATTCCTCATTAAAGACAAAATTCGTAGCATTATCTCTCCCACAAACTCTACAACTTCAAAGAACTGAACACTTCTCGTTTCGAAAATTGACCTTGTAGTGGGATTATAAAATTTGTAACCCCTTGACCTCTTTGAGTATTTAATGAAATAGCAACTGATAGTTTTGGAGTACAACTTTTTTTTTCTTAGGCATATAGGGTCTTATCTCAGCTGGACAATTCCAAATGTGCAAGTACTTCAAACTAGGCTTCGTGCCTATCTGAAGCCCATAAATGGGTTTTAACATGTACTTTACTTGGAACTCTATTGAGAATATATACTGTGGTCTTTAATATTTTTCCCTAGAGAGATTCTGGTAAGGTGAAATGACTAATCGTACTTCTTACCATGTCCTAACGTGTTTTATTTCGTCTCTCAGCAACACACGATCATGCTAGGGGATCTTAGCATGGTGTACAGTAGGATGACTCCACATTTCTTTAGGAATTTAGCAAAAGGTCGTGGATATAATTTTCCTAATCCGTCATATCTGCCATAGTATTCACCACGACGATCATATTTGATGTATTTTATTCTTTTGTTGAGTTGATTTTTAACTCAGCCTTGTAAGCCTTAAAAATGTCTAGTGATTATGAGATAAGGTAGACATAATGAGAAAAAACAGCTATGAACGTAATAAATCATTGTACTATTTGAAGAAGCTGAAGGGAATAGCCCACAAATATCTGTATGTATTAGTTCTAAGATGTCCGAAATTCTATTGGCACATAATCTCCTTATATTTGTTTGTTTTCCCTTAATACAATTAACACTAATATTAAAGTTTGAAAAATCAAGGGGATCAAGAATCTCTTCTAATAGAAGCTTTTCGTTTCTCTTTTAAGACATATGACCTAATCGCTTATACCATAATGAAGTGAAATTCTCATTGGTTAATTTATGTTTAATACCACATAAATTCACGTACAGGGTTTCATTATAAGAGGCAATCAAATTAAGCAAATATAAATTTCCTACACTGATAAAGAACTTGTATACACAACATTTGAATTTGGAAATTTGTTCTTTTTCAAATGAACAAGAATAATGGAATTTTTCCAATACAGAAATAGAAACTAAAATCCATCTAAGTGCCACAAAAGTCTCTTTCAAATCCAAATAAAAATCAATCTTTGATAATAATCTAAAAGTCCCCATAACCTCAACTTCAGTTGATTTGTCATCACCCACATAGATGAATCTTTCAGTATCATTTGACTTTCAATTGTTCAGGTAACTTGCATAGACATACTTATATGAGTAATGACATCAAAATCAATCAATAAATTATATCTAGGTACTGAAACTAAATTAACCTGAGAATAAACTAAAGTGAGAAACGTACATTTCGGTACATGGCAAGCGTGATATTTGGTATTCTTCTTCAAGTGTCCCGAATTTCCACAAAAGCAACAGCCAGACGATTAATCCAATTCAAGCTTTTGCTTTTTTATTTTATTTTTTTGAGCTAAATCGGATGCCATTTCCTTATTCTTTCTTTTATTAAACTTGTACTTAGAGATACTTGTCAAGTGAGCACTTTATGCTCTAATTTGCTTCCACCTTTCTTCTTCTTGTACACAGTATGAAATGAGCTCATTAAGAGTCCACTTTCTCATTTTGAAAGTTGTAACTGACCTTAAGTTGAATGACTTGTGCAGGAAGAGAAATTAAAACTAAATGCATGAGCAAATCACCAACAACTCAAGCTTTAGTGTCTGTAGTTGCGAAGCAATATGAGACATCTCCATGATGTACTCCTGAATGTTTCCTTTACACTTATACTTTAGCGAAACTAAGCGCATTAGTTTCGGCTTTATCGCTTTCGCAAAGCGTTTTTCAATTTTCTTAAGAAATTCCTTGGCAATAGTTATCTTATCGGACATGCCTCTAAATGATTCTGAAATTTCATATTTCATGATCATAAAACTCATGCGATTTGAACGATCCCACTTATCAACATTCCTTTTTCATTAGTAAAACTTTTATCCATAAGTGCAATGATTGTTCAGTCCTTAACACAAGGTCTAAGTTCATGTAGCCAAGAACGACGAGAACATTCTCTTTCTAATCTTAAAAGTTGGTACCATTAAACTCATTAATTGAGTTGATGTTGGCAGATATTGAAGAAGTAGGAGAATTAAATGAATATAGAACAAAACAAAAAAAATATATTTTTACATGAGAATCCGTATTAAGCAATCGATAAATTCAAATAATAGTAGCATAACATTAATATTTAGTCTTTAGATAAAAATATCAATTTGCAGGTGGTAATTAAATATATAGTCTTTAGATAAACATATCAATTTGCAGGTGGTACTCTTGGTGTAGTAATTAAATATTGACAATAAACTATGTCAGACAATAAATCTATCTTTGGACCGACTATTATTCACACAAAAAAATTTATAATTGTCATATTTTTATTATCACAAGTGTACGTATAATTCGGTTAAATATTTAAATCCATGTGGGCAGGTCAATATTCACAATCATCTTAATATTACAAGCAAATTAATTTAGAAAAGAGATGTACTTGGGTTACATGTTTCAATTAACTTAGTTTAGAATATTAGACATTCGAATGAAATTACTTGTACCAAAATTTGAATTAGATTGTCACTTTTAAATTTAATTTCCGAAAATCACGTTCTGAACCGAATTATATCGTCCATCCTGCTGCTAGGCGAGCGCTACAACTCCTATTTTGAGCACTTTAGAGCTAGTCTTGTGGTTAACGATTAGCGGAGTTGCTGTTTGGACCGCTGGAGTGTCAATTTCGCGCGGTGAGCGGTGACAATGTTGCAACCGTTCCAATATTTTGAATTTTTCTAAAAAAAATCCAAAAATTCGAAATTTAGGGGTAAATTTCACATCCCGAAATTACATAATCCAAAGTACGAATTTCATCCATAAAACGTTTTCTTGAATCTTAATGGTTTAACATGGATTGACTCTGATACCACTTTTTGAATCTAAAACTTAATACTTTATAAATCTTTTATCTTTATTGACAAGATCTGCAAGTCAAATTACCAAGATAATTATAAGTATAGAATATACCTTGATACATTATTTTGAATCTTGAAGATCAGCTACAAGTTATTGATTTTGGCTTCTTACTCATTAATCTTGATTAGTGCATCTTGACTCTTGATTTGTTGTGGGTTTTTGATCTTCCTCTTCAATATACTTTTTGTTATTATTCTTGTGTTGATGGAATGTTACAAAAAATGAGAAATCACGTATATATTTCGGTCCATCATAGAATATAACCCAAAAAATGTGGTCTCTACACATAATTCTATTTAGATATCCAAAGTCCAATAACTTTAATTTTTCATTAGATCATTTTAATTTTGGACTTAACCTTAAGATAGTATTTAATAAACAATTAATTACATATGTAGGCCCACATGACAAATTGATTTCCTAACAGAATGGACACTTTTTAGATTCTCACATTCTTCGTTCCAAATTATTTTCTAGCATTCATCATCTTTTTCAAATATTGATTCTATTCTGTCAATGTGCAGAGATTGAATACGACCCTTTTATTATAAAACTTATCAATCATTTGCGTTGACGTTATCTTCGTTCGTGTGCAACGCTGTAAAGAATTAATTTACACTTCAACATTCCACCTCAACCTCCAGCTCACTCCTTGCACTAACGGTTCTGTCCTTGCTGTATTTTCTGTTGCACCAGATTTTTCATCACCACCTGTAATTTCTAGAAGCTTCTTGTAACCTATAAATCAGCTAGCGGCTGAAGCAATGAAATATTCGAAATCCATTTTATCCATTGCCTTATAATTCTAACTTGGTATCAGAGCAACTGCCATGGCAAACGCCGAAAGCAACCCACTAAATGCTGCTCCTAACTCTGATCCTATATCCATGTCAAGTAACTCAGTTGCTCCAATGCAGGGAAGCAACACCTTCACACCCTTTGGTGGAAATCTGACTCAAGTAGTCTCGGTGAAACTTGAGAAGAACAATTTCTTGCTGTGGCAGAATATGATTCTGCCTATAATCCGTGGTCACAACCTGGAGAGCTATATTCTGGGAACAAAGATGTGTCCCCCTGAATTCATAACTACTCAACTCACTGGTGAAAATGGCACCAGTGTTGAAATGGCAAGAAATCCTGAATTTCATCAATGGATGTCAACTGATCAATTGCTGATGGGCTGGCTCTACTCTTCGATGACTCCTGACATTGCAATGAGAGTCATGGGAGCTAACAATTCCAGTGAACTGTGGACAACCATAAAGGAAAGTTATGGTGTGCAAAATAGATCAAGAATCACCTTCCTAATTGGTGAACTCCAAAAATCAAGGAAAGGGACCATGAGTATTGATCAATACTTGAACAAAGTAAAATCGCTTTCAGACAACCTTGAAATAGCTGGAAAAGCTATTCCTCTTCCTGACTGATTACTCAAGTTTTGGCTGGGCTAGATGAAGAATTCACACCAATTGTTGTCCAGATCAACGGTCGTGACCATATCACTTGGGGTGAACTGCAATCAACCCTCATGACATTTGAAAGTAGGCTTGAACACCTTAATTCAGTCAGAAACGAATTAGCAGGTATCAACCTCGAGCAAACTTCAGTCAACTTCACACAAAGATCTGGTTTCAACCAACCTCACTTCAGATCCTTTAGACCAAACTTTGGTGGAAGATTCACCAACTATAATAATTTCAGAGGAGGACGAAGAGGCAGAAACACAGGTCGAAATCTATATGGTGGTGACAGGCCTCTATGCCAAGTGTGTGGCAAAATTGGGCACAAAGCCAATATCTGTAATTTCAGATATGATGAAAGATACTCAGGCACATCTCCAAATCAGAGAACCAACTATAGTCCCTCTCCAACAGCCTTCATTGCCTCTCCAAGCACTGTAAGTGATCCAGCGTGGTTCGCTGACACTGGAGCCAGTAATCACATTACAGCAGATAAAGGAAACATCACTACCTCAACCGAATACACTGGTAAGGAGAAGGTTATGGTTGGAAATGGTAATAAGTTACATATTTCACATTTTGGCATCACTCATATCCCAGCATTGAATGACAAAACACTTGTGTTAAGTAAATTGCTTCTTGTTCCTGAGATAAGAAAAAAATCTCATAAGTGTCTCCCAACTAACTTCTGATAATCAAGTATATATGGAGTTCCATTCTAATTGCTGTTTTGTGAAGGACATGCTGACGAGGGAAGTCTTGCTGCAAGGGAAGCTTAAGGATGGCTTGTATCAACTGGATCTACCTCACCAAACCTCAAAGTGTCAGTCTCTAAAGCCTACATCTCTGAATAAACACTACTGCAATCTCACCTCTCTCAGTCCCAGTCAAGAGTCAAATATCAGTAAAGAGTCATGTCAAGAGTCTTTAAATTCCCTATTAGATGTATGGCATAAGAGACTTGGACATCCATCTAGTCAAGTGATGTCTCAAGTGCTCAAGATTTGTAATCAAAAAGTAAAAGGAAATGAAGCCAAATCATTTTGTGATGCCTGCCAATTTGGAAAATCTCACCCGTTGCCCTTCTCATTATCCACTTCACATGCAAAAACTCCCCTGGAACTCATACATACCGACGTATGGGGACCAGCACCTGTTCAAACTAGTTCATGCTTCAAATATTATATAACCTTTCTAGACGACTTTAGTAGATTTACATATACCCTCTAAGACAGAAATCTGAGGCACTAGGTGTATTTATCAACTTCAAAAAACTTTTTGAAAATAAGTTTACAAGTAAAATCAAAATCCTACAAGCTGATTGGAGGGGTGAGTACAGATCATTCACCAAATTTTTAACACAAGAAGGGGTTGAATTTAGGCATCCTTGCCCTTACACATCTGCTCAAAACGGAAGGATAGAGAGAAAACACAGGCATGTTGCAGAAACAGGCCTGACTCTTTTGGCTCAAGCTAAACTACCTTTAAAATACTGGTGGGAAGCTTTTCAAACTGCCATTTACCTCATAAATAGAATGCCTACTCCTACCCTTCAAATGAAATCCCCCTTCTCAGTCCTACACAAACAGGAGGCAGATTACAAGGTTTTAAAAATTTTTGGGTGTGCTTGCTATCCTTGCCTACGCCCTTATCAAAAACACAAGTTTAACTTCCATTCAACCAAGTGTATCTTCCTCGGTTACAGCCAATCTGACAAAGGTTATAAATGCCTAAGCATAACAGGAAGAATTTACATCTCAAGGCATGTCGTATTCAATGAACCTGAATTTCCTTTTCAATCCTTATTTTCTGCTCCCAGTCAATCTAAATCGGTCATACCTGAAACTATTGTGTCGTATTTTCATTTCCCATCTCAAATAAATACATCTGATCCTGCACCAAGGTTCAATGATACAATCCATTCAGAAGCTGCCAATGCTCTGCAAAACTCACCTCTCAGCTCAACTGACAATCAGCATGAAATCCTGCATAATACTGAAGGTGAGGACATAAATATAGTCCTATAAGGGTTGAAAATGATCAAGATGTTGAATCTGAAGTTCAGCCAGTTCAAAACATTGAAAGACCTGCATCAGAACACATACATCAGCAACCAGTTAACAACGAACATCCAATGATCACCAGGGGGAAGGCTGGAGTATTTAAGCCTAAGGTTTACTTGGGTGAATCAGTTGAAATAAAACCTGAGCCCTCAGAACCTGGAAGTGTCATTGAAGCCATGATGAATGCAAATTGGAAGAAGGCTATGGAGGAAGAATTCAATGCTTTGATAAAAAATAATACATGGAAACTTGTACCACCTTCACGAGACCACAACATTGTAGGAAACAAATGGGTCTTCAGGGTAAAAAGGAATGCTGATGGAACATTTCAGAGGCTCAAAGCAAGACTTGTTGCAAAGGGATTTCATCAAACACCTGGAATTGATTTTTCTGAAACCTTCAGTCCAGTTGTTAAAACATCAACCTTGCGAATTATACTTACTCTGGCAGTCTCAAAAGGGTGGTCAATCAGGCAAGTTGACATTAACAACGCTTTTTTAAATGGAGAACTGGAAGAAGTGGTTTTCATGAATCAACCTGAAGGCTTCGTTGACAAAACAAAACCTCATCATGTGTGTAAGCTAGAAAAGGCTCTCTATAGACTGAAGCAGGCACCAAGAGCTTAACATGAGAAACTGAAAACAACGCTACTGAACTGGAAGTTCAGACAATCAATCGCAGACACCTCATTATTTTACTTCAAGAGTGAAAATCAGATCATCTTTGCACTCATATATGTTGACGATATTGTTGTAACAGGAAATGATACAAAGCTACTGCAAGGCTTCATCGATGAATTGAACAAAAAATTTGCCTTAAAGGATATGGGACAACTTTACCACTTTCTAGGAATTGAAGTAATGTGGCATGATTCAGGGATTCATCTCACTCAAACCAGGTATATTGCTGAAATGTTGACGAAATTCAAACTGCAGAACCTAAAGCCATGTCCTACCCCTATTCTTGCTGGCAAAACTATCTCAAAATCAGATGGAGAAGCACTGAGCAATCCCTCAACTTATAGGAGTGCAGTAGGAAGCCTGCAATATCTCACACACACACAACCTGACATTACTTTTGCTATCAACAAACTCAGCCAATTCTTACAAGCACCAACGTCTATACATTGGTAGGCCTTAAAGAGAGTGCTAAGGTATCTTAAAGGCACAATGAATCAAGGACTCTGGATACGGAGAAGTGATACACTAAACTTATATGGATTTTCAGACGTAGAATGGGCCTCCTGTCCTGATGACAGGAGATCTACTGGAGGCTACTGCATCTATCTAGGAGACATCTTAATAGCTTGGTCATCAAAGAAACAACACGTGGTTGCAAGATCCAGTACAGAATCAGAGTACAGATCATTAGCTTCAACAGCCTCAAAAATCGCATGGATTCAATCCCTCTTTAAAGAACGTGATCTGCCTCAAATATCAATTCCAATCCTATGGTGTGATAACATAAGTGCAGGAGCTCTAGCAGCCAATCCAGTCTACCATGCTAGAACAAAACACATCGAGTTGGATATTCACTTTATTAGAGACAAAGTTCTTTCAAAGGAATTGGAAGTTAGATATGTGTCATCATCCGATCAAATTGCTGATCTTTTAACCAAAGGTCTTACTCATTCAAGGTTCAACTTCCTTAAAGACAAGCTTGGAATTACCTTAGTACCATCCAGCTTGAGGGAGGGTGTAAAGAATTAATTTACACTTCAACATTCCACCTCAACCTCCAGCTCACTCCTTGCACAAACGGTTCTGTCCTTGCTGTATTTTCAGCTGCACCAGATTTTTCATCACCACCTGTAATTTCTAGAAGCTTCTTGTAACCTATAAATCAGCTAGTAGCTGAAGCAATGAAATATTCGAAATCTATTTTATCCATTGCCTTATAATTCTAACTAACGCAAATAACATGTTTTGTTCCATTGTATATAGAAGGCATATATGCTTAACTCACGGAACATCATGTCGTATTGAAAGGAAATAATGCCTTACAGAAACAATGTTGTAACATGCATCGGAAATCAGTTTGACTTTTCAATTAAAAAAAAATTTAATTATTTGATTTTAATTTACTTATATCTCATTATCAACTAAATTAAGCAATAAAAACTAGCGAAAAGCTCATAGCTTAATCTGATTACGAAAGGCACCATGATCCTGAAGCTACCAACGTTAACTTACTTTAATCCTTAGCTACCAGATATTCACCAAGTCATGTTTGGTAGAAATTTAAATCTAGATTATAATCTATGTCAAAGTCAATAATTAATTTTAATCACGTATTTTATGCGATTTACGACTTTTCATTAAATTTTATTGAAATCTACTAAAAATTCGAGTTTAATCCCTATCAAACAAGGGCTAATTATTATTTTACATTGATAATTGATGGTCTTTATGTATTTTCTCTCTTAAGATAAATTAATTCAATCTTTATCTGCTACTCGACTATCTTTATATAAATGATGTGAATACATAAAAATGCAAGATAAAACTAGAATATCAATCACGGTTGAACTAAGCATGGAAATTTTTTGAAGGTGGAGCAAGGACTAAAATAATTTCTTTTATTTTTGATATGAGATTTAAATATTAAAATATAAATATAAAATAAATTAAAAAGATTCGGGATGAGTTCTAGAAAGTAGGGGCAGAGATTGCTAAATATAATTCTAAAACTATTTAGATCATCAAAAGTGGATGTGTTTGAAAGGCTTTTATTGAATTTATACTTTATTTTGTTTGTATATTGATTATTTTAGTAGGAACTCGATATTGATGGTTTGAAAAAGAGCAAAAAGTAGATGAAAATGATTTAAATCGAGCAAATTACGGAAGATGGGATCAAAGTGTTAAACCAGGAAAGATGGAAGACTTCCAATGTCATTTAGAAAGGACATTATCTATACAAAAGAAGGAAGACTGATCAAATTGAAGAGAAAAAATTGGGGGTCTTCTTCGACGGAGATCACATTAAGCCCCTGTTTGAACTATATTATTTGAAACTCAATTTTCCTCAAACTCATTTTTTATCACACATTCTCTCGATAGAATAATTTTACACGTAAATTCAAAATATTTCTATTTTTTAATTGGCAAATTGGCGCAAACTCCCCCTCCCCATCCCCATTGGACATGGTTCAAAACCCCACACCGATTGAAATTGGCGAAAAAGGTCCCTGTATGAAATCTGGAGTGTGCATTACCCCAGCCGTCTATTTTCTCAACAAAAAGCTGTAAAATAATGGATATAAACTCCATTTTAAATTAAAAAAAATGATAAGTAAAAATAATTAATTAATTGCAATCATAGTCCCAATTTTTTCAAGCCTAAACCCCTTTCTTGTATTCTTCAATTCTTCCCCTTCACAGCCTCAAATTTCATCCCCAAAACCCAAATCCTAAACAAACAATTCACAATATCTGCACAGAACAGCAAGAAAAATGGCAATGGGTTGACATCAGAAACTAACGACGACTTGGGTTTGCAATAGATCCACATGTCCTACAAAATTGTTCCAATTTTTTAATAATCTTATTGTTTTGCTATAATGTAATTCATTTATTGACTATGTTTGTTTTCTCTGATAATGGGTTGCGTAAATGCAAAGAAAAAAAATGTCAAAATTGTCTGGCGATAGCCATGTCAACGAGCCAAAACTCAAAGCTCGGGTTAGGCTCGAGCAAAATAGGTCCCAGTCGAGCCGAGCCGAGCCGACCCGTGTTTTTTTTTTTTTTAAATTCGTTACATATCTATAATTTTTTATAATATATTTAAATTTTGTACAATTTATATGCATTATAAATAATAACTAAATATTAATATAAAAAAATACATCTAAACTTTTAAATAAATAAATAAATAAAATGAAAAAACAGCTCGACTCGCCCCGCCCCGTGACACAGGCCGATGACGAGCCTGAGCCTCGGCTAGATGCCACCGAGCCACGAGCTAGCCCGGTTCGGGCTTTTTTCGGACCGAGCCCGGGTCATCCAAGCCGCCAAATTTTTTGACATCACTACCTGGTGCCAGTGAGAAAATATTATTTATTTGGGAAGAGGGTAATGGGAGAGAATGAGGAAGATGAAGTAACTTTTTTAAATTATTTATTAAAGATTCGTTTGTACTTTTTAAAAAAAAATTGAGACTGTGATTCCAATTAGTTTTTTTTTTCTTTTTTTTATTTAAATAAGATTGCATATTTCTCATTTCACAAATTTTTATTAAGAAAATGGACAGCAAGGGGTAAAACAAACTTCAAATTTCATTTAGGGACTGTTTTCGCCAATTTTAATCGGTGGAGGGTTTTGTGCACCATATCTAATAGGTGGAGAAGTTTCGTACCAATCAACATTTTCTTTGAAAAGTAACTATTACAAAATTAATTTTTTGAAAAAAGGACTCAAGAAAACCCAAAAATTGGCCCATTTGGTTTGTATTTGAGTTTTCAGTTTTTAATTTTGAGTTCATTTTTAATTTTCTATTTTGAGGGAATATTTTAAAATTGCTAAAATAGAGCTTGATTTTTCATTTTGAAAAATCATTTCTCAAAAGAAAAAAAATGAAAACACATTTGGTTTGAAAATTTGAAAAATTATTTTATGACATTTTATTTCATAAAATTTGATTATTCAATAAAAAAGAACAATTTTATATTAATATCTTATCGAGTAATATACACATTTTAAAGTTAGTGAATTTTACAATATTTTTTCTGGTTACAAAAGTAAAATGAAAATAAATAACAAATTGAATTCAAAATATTGAAAATAAAAATTAATGACGTGAATTGAAAATATTTTATCTATGTTTATTTAAATATTTTTTTAGAATTTTTATGTAAATAATCGATAATAGTTTGAACTATTTTTTGTACAAATTTTTATAAGTTTCTTTCCAAAAATTTTATTTTTTAAAATTTTAGAATTTATCAAATTTATTTTTTAAATCTATTTTGCTTAATTTCACAACTTGATTTGCGAAGCTCCATGCTTTCTTCATTTTCTCTATACTAGTCAGAGTTGAACGTGCGTTGCAAGTTATTTTGAAAAATTTTATAAGTACAGTGAAAGTATTTGATCCTCCATTTACTCTTTTGATTTAAATATAAGAAAAAATGCAAGCCCAGAAAATAAATCTTAATTATTATACATGCA
This sequence comes from Fraxinus americana, assembly GCA_035079005.1. Taxonomy (NCBI): domain Eukaryota; kingdom Viridiplantae; phylum Streptophyta; class Magnoliopsida; order Lamiales; family Oleaceae; genus Fraxinus; species Fraxinus americana. The sequence goes on from CM068716.1 coordinate 20,890,438, forward strand.
TGTAAATAGTGAAATGCGTAATTGAATGTGAGTATTAGAATTACAACTAAATGCATAAATGAAGATGAATTACAAATACGATACATGAATTAACGTGAATGTTAATTAATTTAGAATTACTACTAATGTTACCAAAAATCGTCACTTGTCGATTTTCAAGCTTGACGATTGAGGATGATCACAAACAAAATCTTTGGTACCTGAAACAAAGGCATCGAGATATGTCTTCGTCATCCCTCCGATGCTTAAGTTAGTGAAGGGGGAAAATATAAGCATAAGACTATAAATTGAAACATAGCTAAATAATGAATTAGGACGTGTATTTATAGAGATAAGTAGCACATTCTTTATAGGATTAGGATACTTGAAACATTATATATTTAAGAGATATATAAAAGACTTGAGTATTTCAATATGAGGAGTTGTAAGCTAGTTAGAATTCAATCTTATTGGAGTTGGATAAGTGTGATGATAGAAGTAGAGTCCTACTAAGGTATGTCTTTTGAAATAGAGAATGGGTCAAAGATTAAAATCCAAGGTGATGTGGAATCGTCACGTGCGGTAATTAAGCCCAACAAAGGAACTCGAGAAGGACACCTTGAGCAAACTCTCAAGATGACGGAAAACAATCTCGGGCATTGTTGTTCGTGGTTGATAAAAAATGACCATATCATTGGCCCTCTTGCATCCATGTTAAGGACTAGAGGATGTTGCTTAGAATGCTCTTGTTGAGTATCGACTGCTTTAGGTCGAGTGAAAGAAGTGTTGACAGGCCTCCGAGCACATAGATCTAAGAGAGAAAGCTTCAGGTTTATAAGATCAATCATTTTACTTGATGATTATTAGGATTAATTTTTGCTTGAAAGTACGAAGTATTTGTAAGGATGCTTGCACATGACAAGGTTTTGAGGTGCTTGCTCGTAGACAAGGCTTTGAGGTGCTTACATGGGGGGCAAGGCTTTGAGGTGCTTGCATGTGGCAAGGCTTTGATGTGCTTGCTCGTGGGCACATCTTTGAGGTGCTTGTACGGGGCAAGACTTTTGAGTGCTTGCTCGTGAGCAAGGCTTTAGGTGCTTGCTTGTAGGCAAGGCTTTGAGGTACTTGCATATGGTAAAGCTTTGAGTGATTGCTCATGGGTGAGGATTTGGGTACTTGCTTGTCGGCAAGACTTTGAGGTGCTTGCATGAGACAAAGCTTTGAGTGCAAGACTTTGAGTGCTTGCTCGTCGGCAAGGCTTTGATATACTTGCACGGGAAAGGTTTTGAGTGCTTGCTCGTCGGCAAGGCTTTGATGTACTTGCATGGGCAAGGTTTTGAGTGCTTTCTCGTGGGCAAGGCTTCAAGTGTTTGTTCGTGGGCAAGGTTTTGAGGTGCTTGCACGGGGCAAGGCTTCAAGTGCTTGCTCATGGGCAAGGCTTTGAGGTGCTTGCTCGTAGGCAAGGCTTTGATAATGAGAAAACAACAAGCTAGGACTTGCCTTCAATTATGAGAAAACAAGTAGCTAACTGTTAGGGCTCGCTTTCAATAAGAAAACAACAAGCAAGGATTCCCCTCCAATAATATGAAAACGACGAGCTAAGTCTCGCCTTCAATTAGAAAACAATGAGCTAAGGCTCGTATTCAATTAGAAAACCACGAGTTAGGGCTCGTCTTCAATAGTGGGCATTTTTCCAAATACATGGTGAGTACTATGAAAATTATTGTTTGTAATATCATGTGCAAGTTCGGCATATGTTCACAAAAACCTGATTGCATCCTTTGAGTAATTTGAATGTGTGTATCCCAAATAAGTTAAATCATCAATTCTGAATATTAATAGATTCTTCGATATAAATTTGATCTCCAAAGACAGCTAGTGTCATAATAAGAAAGTCATATTCCAAATCATGCCATGGAATTAAGTTTGCAGGATATAGGTTCCCACATAGAAAGGACCAATAGATACTCGCTGCAAAACCATTTTTGCAATAGAATAGGAGTTACATCTAGAAACCATCCTTAGAGTTGATACCTTGCTTTGACATGGATAATAAAAATTAATGGTCCAGCCAATAGGAGCATCCGGCCAATCAACGTCAAGTAGTAGTTAATTAAACCATGGACAATAAATTTAGAAGTGGGAATAAATTGAAGTGACCCAATAAATAATCCACATAAGTGCTAAAAAGGACCAAAGGAAAATAAAGCCCAAGTCCGCTTGAACAATAATTCCAATTTTTTGAACCCATTTTGTGCATAAGGCCCAAGTATGTAAAGAAAATCCATGAAACTCTTGAGTGACCTGTCTCAACAAATAGATGGAAAGAGGCACATCATCCAACCAAAAGTCTAAACACTAGAGTTGTAGAGAAAAGGACAAATGACTTTCACAATTAATACTTTGTTTACCTATGGCTAATTTGAAACCTCGAAGTTTTGATTATAACAATCAAGTTGGTCTTATTTACTAATAAGTTAAATTCTAGTGATTATAGTTTTTCAACGCGCACAAAAGAATATTGATCAATGGCCATCAAAGGAGCAAAAACTATCATCACAAATCGAACTCTTGAAGAAAGTCAAAATCAAAGCCACATTCAAGAAATCAAGACTCAAACTTTGGAGCAAGATCAAATACTTGTTTTCTTAGCAAAAATGTAAAGGTACTAACACCTCTACATATGGTATGAATGACTATAGCTCAAAATCATTCCATGCATTAAAAAGTGATTCAAAAACGACATTTTGATCAAGTGAAAAACGACTTTTAAAAACCAACTTTTGGACTTTTAAAATAATCTTTCATCTTAGAAAGTTAGTGAAAAATGCTTACCAAAGACAATAATTTTCAAAAGTCACAAAGCAAAACAAAAAATCAAGAAAATGGACCGCCACCGCATGGAGCGGTCAACCGGAAATGCTCGAACGGTCCGATTTTTGACCGTTCTGACTTTTGATTTTTTCGTACAAACAGTCATTTTGGTCATCCGAAAATTGGCGGTCGATCTGACCGGTCATCCGATTTGACAGAAGCATTGGCCTTTTTCATCTCTATAAACACTAACTCACTTCTCATTTATTATAAGAACTTTGAGAACATTCAATTAATATTCCTTTGAACAAACATTGTATTGATTTCTCATATCACTCATTATGAAATCCATTTACAATTGAAAAGTCTTTTGATCAAATTAATTCTTGAAAATCATTCCATATATCAAAGACTTCCACACCTAACACTTGAGCTTCATTCATTGCTATCTATTAAAGTGTTAGACATCTTCTCTTCTTGTACTCAACTTTAGAATCATCATTGATTGAAAAGAGAATATTTCATTTGTAAACTTACTTGAATTGTGGGTCGTGTTGAGGTCTCGGAAAGCTCAACATTGTAAAAGAATCGGTTATTCTAACTTGTAAGACACCGGTAGCATTGTAAAGGTTGGATTGCACCACAAAACAATTAATATAGTGAAATTGGTCTTGCTCACATCGGAGAGCTTGGTAACGGGGGACATAGATTATTACACTGGATCGAACCTCCACAAATATATCGTTTGCATTTTCTATCACTCTTCATTTATTGATTTCATATTTGTGTTTGATATTTAAATAAATCTATCTAGTTATTACTTGTTGATTATAAGTTAATTTTTCGAAAAAGTTTTAAAAACCAATTCACATCCCTCTTTGTTAGCTAGTCTTGGGTTATCATAATTGACATTAACATACCTCTTGTAGTGATTATTGGACAAAACCCATGAGCAAGTTAAAGGAACTAGTCAAGAGAGTAAATTAACTTCACAGCAGCTTCCACAACAATTTGAATGGCTGAAAATATTTTAGCAATAGTTGCCAGAGGGTAGAATATGTTGATATTATCCAACGGACGCTTGAATACCGCATGAACTGATCTTTGATACCTGAAGCAAAGACGTCGAAGTGTGTCCTCATCGTCCCTCTGATGCTTATGTCAGAGAGAGAATTTATGCGTAAAGTTTTATGTTAAAAATTATGTAAAAGTGTACCTGAATAATAAACCTTGATCATGTACTTATAGATGCTGGTGATGGAGTCCTAAAAGGATCCAACCACCTATAGTCCTTATCCCTATCATATAAGGGGTGTGTGTTATATTGAAAGTATCCTGCGTGAGTTTGAATCAAACTTTAATAGGTAAATAGTTTGGATGAGGGTAAAAGTGATGATGAATAATAATCAAAGTAGGATTTATGTTTCTAGAAAGTGATGGATAAGGACAAGGAAATCGTTTTGACGGAATATGGCCCGACCTCGACATGTATCCTGAGCTTAGATCTTTTCCATTGAGGGGATGATAAGCTCGGGCTAATCAATAATTGTAATATCACAAGCCCCCGTACATCCAGATTGCAGCTAGCAGTTATGTGCTCGAGCTGCAAGGTGAGATGCAAGGAGGTGCAACAGCCTGAGATTGAGCTCCATTCCTGGTTATGGGTAATAGCTGGGTGTTTACCACGTGTAGGGCAGAGTGCAGACAGTATTGGATGATCGCCACATAGTATGAATCAAAGGGTCAGGATTACACGACTTTTGATCACATATTGTGAGAAATCTACTTATAATAGTCTCGTTTTATGCAGCTTTTCACAGAGCTTACATCCTTTGGATATTGAGGGTATTCACGGGGCGCTGAAAGGTAGATAGGCCATGTTGATCTAGAAAATTCCCGAAACTATTGCCCGGGTCGGATCTTGCTTCCCAATTATGTAATCCCTACGAAACCCCAATCCCCAACTAGCTCTAGATCTTGAAAACTCATTTCTAATACAGTCCTTATTTGAGCCCCATTTTTCCCATCAAAGTATATTCTAGAACAGTGATTTGACATCATTTCAATTACACATTTTTCAATAAAATAATATTACAAAATATATTTTTTGAAGAAAATGAGGCTCAAACAAGCCCTTAATATTTTCTCAAACATAAAAACCCAAACCATTCTCGCTATAAAGAGAGCAGAATTCTGGATGTTTTTCAATTTACGAGAGTGAAACATACTCTAGAAAAAAGGGTTTGAGAAATTCTAGAGGGGAATTGGAATTGACCGCTTTCTTTAATTCCATGATGCTCCACCACCATGTCCTCGACTCCGTCCCCTCTCACACAAAACACATACTTTTCTCCACTGTGTGTTCACACTACACCTATTTAAAATTTCTAGTGCCAAGTGCAAATGTGCCTCCTTGGGCTTCTCTGGTGGTTTCACACGGGGCAGCACGGACATGGACTATCTCAATCTTGTGTACTATGTTAGAAATTGGAAATGGAAAAAAATAAAATAAATTTGAGGCCATGAACAAGCATATGATTGTTGTTGGTGGAGAGGAAAACTGAATGGAAATTAAGGAGAGGATTGAGGCGTGAAAGTAACACGGGAAATGGAACGAAATTGAGGATGACGCGAATTGTGTTTACCTTTTTTTTTTTCAAAGAATTACTTCTCTGAATCTTGAGATTCTCTTCAACAGTTTTAAACAATCTTCTTCCTTTCTCTCGAAAATATTTCGGTCGGCTTTTTCTCATGTGTTTTCCTTGTAGTTAACCGTAACTGTTTCCCGCAGATGGAACCATGATGTTACCAAAAATCGTTACGTGTCAGCTCTCAAGCTTGACGATTGAGGATGATCACGAACGAAATCTTCAGTACCTGAAACAAAGGCGTTGAGGTATATCCTGTCGCCCATCCTATGCTTAAGTTAGCGAAAGGGGAAAATATAAGTGTAAGACTATAAATTGAATGTAAAATATAGTTGAATAATGAATTAGGACCTGTATTTATAGAGGTAAGTAGCACATTCTTTACAAGATTAGGATACTTGAAACCTTATCTATTTAAGAGATGTAAAATACTTGAATATTTTAATATAAGGAGTTGTAAGCTAGTTATGATCCAATTTTATTGGAGTTGGATAAGTGCGATGATGAAAGTAGACTCCTACTAGGGTATGTCTTTTGAAATAGAGAAGTGGACAAAGATAAAAACCCGAAGTGACATAGAATCGTCACGTGTGGCAATTAAGCCTGACAAAGGAACTTGATGACACTTTGAGCAAACTCCCAACATGACTGAAAACAACCTCGGGCATTGTTGTTCGGGGATGATAAAAAAATGACCATATCAAATACCAAAGAATGTATACGTGACAATGAATGTTAAATAATTTATATTAAATGAATATAATTTAATTTCCAATTAAGTAAACGCCATGTTAATTAACATACACGAACATGACTAATGAATTAAATATAAACTTGAAATTCTAATTAACAATAATTAAATGAATGTGAATATTAATTAATTGAGAATTAATAATACGGACTGAATGTGAATCTGAAATTCTAATTAATAATAATTAAATGAATGTGAATGTGAATTAATTGAGAATTGATTATAGTATTTATTACATTTTGTAAATTAAACGAAAATTGAAAAGGTATTGTTGAAATAATTGAACTGTAGTATCCAAAACATGGTTATCACTTAATGTGATATTTAAGACATTATAGATAAACACAAAATTTTGTGTTTGTATTGTTTTACTAGTAATCAGATCCATTGATTAACGTCAATGTGGTTTGTTTGTTTGATTGTGTGGTTTTGATTATTCGAAGAAGAAAAAAGGGAGAAGCAAAGATGTTCGGGGGAACACTAAAGAAGAGTAACAGCACCAAGTATTAAGAAATCTTTGGAGTTTTGAAGAATTCAACCACCCCGATCGATAAAGGCAGCGACCACGAAAAAGTAGTTTCTTTCAATTTTTCTTTGATTCGTGAATCGTTCGGAGGTTTGGTTATTGTCATGTTTACATGTATCTGTACATCAGTTACTCTTGGAATGGAATTGGTTTCCTGTTTCTGAATTTAACTGCTTTTATGGAGTATGATTTGATGGTTAAATTCATTCATGGTTGTGTATATATAATGTAATAGTATGGATGATGATGATAATTTATAAATAAGTATTCAAATGGAAGCTTAAAAATTGATGCAGGGGAAGATTATAGGAAAGACAAAAATCCACACGAAAAGAATTTCAACGAAAAGAAATTCAAGAAAACTTTATTTCATTCAAAACTGAGCTGCCTCAAAGGGCTTACAACGTTTAAAAAGCGAAACCCTAAGAAAATTCGGAAAGAAATTACCTAATAATAAAAAATATTATTTTTTTCCAAAAATGGAAAAAATTGAGATAATGACGGATCTTGATTCTCCTAATCATCAGGATCATCCCCCAACAAACGGAATCAAATCCGAGTTTATTTGACTAAGATATTGCCAAAACAAAAATTACCATAAACGGCAAAAACGCTTAATTGAAGGTCTAAACGATGGAATTTGCCCAAAATTTGACGTGCGTCAGGGCCAAAGTCCCTGAGTTGTGATCATTGGCCCGTTTCTAATCAAAATAGACTAGCAATTCACCAAAAACGAACAAACCCGAAATTAATGAAATTATTATTTTGCCTTCATCATTCTCCACGGGTTGAGAAAAATTTGCCCTCGAATTTGACGGGGTAGAAACCTTATCATCATTAGAATTATCACCACGAAATGGCGGCTCTGGCGGCAATCCATCTGGAAGCTCTTCCGGGAAGTCCTCGTGAAATTCCTCTAACAATGACTGAATCCTGCGAGTGACCTCTTGCTCACTATCAACTGACTTTTCCACCAGCACATACACTATCTTATATCCTTCCACATTTGTCTCGAACTTCACTCTGGTCAGTAAATTGACGTCATCCCCAACTGTTTTTACTAAGCCTTTATCTGGAAGCAACACACTTTTCTTTTCCCCAATAGTACACGTCGACTGGAAGAGATTAGTATGCAACCAGTCAATATTATTTTCCAGGGAAGTCAGAAAACTCCACCTCACCACCAATGTCTGACCCACATCACGAGCCCCAAACTCCTCCTTCTTTCTTGCCTCTTCTACACCTTCACTGTCAAATACAGGCAGACCATAATAATCAAACTCTTCCTCCTCTGTTGCTTTTTCAGTGTCTTCATTGTCAAATACATGCAGACATTCATAATCAAACTCTTCCTCCTCTGTTGCTTCTTCAATGTCTTCATTGTCAAATACAGGCGGACATTCATAATCAAACTCTTCCTCCTCTGTTACTTCTTCAATGTCTTCATTGTCAAATACAGGCAGACCGTCATAATCAAACTCTTCCTCCTCTATTGTTTCTTCAATGTCTTCAATTGTGACATCCTGAATATTATGATCGCGGTGTTGGACTTCCTCAATCGGAACCTGCCTACGACGACCACGACCTCTAGGCGCATGTTGCTGCGGCATAAGTGCAGCAACTTGCTGTGTCAGCAACTCCACTTATTGACGCAGTTGTGCGATTTTATCACGTCTATGTATCTCATCTACTAGGGCTTCACAGGCTTCCTGACGTCTCCTTGACGGCATGGTGAAGGAACGACTTCGGCTCTGATACCAACTGATCAGGGGAAGATTATAGGAAAGACAAAAATCCACACGAAAAGAATTTCAACGAAGAGAAATTCAAGAAAACTTTATTTTATTCAAAACTGAGCTGCCTCAAAGGGCTTACAACGTTTAAATAGCGAAACCCTAAGAAAATTCGGAAAGAAATTACCTAATAATAAAAAATATTATTTTTTTCCAAAAATGGAAAAAATTGAGATAATGACGGATCTTGATTCTCCTAATCATCAGGATCATCCCCCAAGAAATGGAAATAAAATCCGAGTTTATTTGACTAAGATATTGCCAAAACAAACCATAAACGGCAAAAACGCTTAATTGAGAGTCTAAACGATGGAATTTGCCCAAAATTTGACGTGCGTCAGGGCCAAAGTCCCTGAGTTGTGATCATTGGCCCGTTTCTAATCAAAATAGACTAGCAATTCACCAAAAACGAACAAACCCGAAATTAAATTAAATTATTATTTTGCCTTCATCATTTGATACCAACTGATGCAGGAGAAGATTATAGGAAAAACAAAAATCCACACGAAAAGAATTTCAACGAAAAGAAATTCAAGAAAACTTTATTTCATTCAAAACTGAGTTACCTCAAAGGGCTTACAACGTTTAAATAGCGAAACCCTAAGAAAATTCGGAAAGAAATTACCTAATAATAAAAAAATATTATTTTTTTCCAAAAATGGAAAAAATGGAAAAAAATTGATACAATGACGGATCTTGATTCTCCTAATCATCAGGATCATCCCCCAACAAACGGAAATCAAATCCGAGTTTATTTGACTAAGATATTGCCAAAACAAAAATTACCATAAACGGCAAAAACGCTTAATTGAGGGTCTAAACGATGGAATTTGCCCAAAATTTGACGTGCAATTTACCAAAACGAACAAACCCGAAATTAAATGATTATTATTTTGCCTTCATAAAAAATTTAAGCACAAATTTGAATTTAATCAATCAATCTCAATGATCCATCCTCTCTCGTCCTGAATACTGCCTCTTTGTATGCCCATCAGTCTTGAATACAGTTGAAGACACACAAGTTGATTGCTCATCTTATACTCAATCCTGTAAAAATAAGAACTAGCTCTTGGTGAAATTGTATTACTACTTTTCCTACAGAATGAAAGAAAAATCCACAAAGTGTTTCTTCCAAACAAAACCAGTAGATACTATGGGACTTTTGAGTCTAACAAAATTTAGCAAGAAAAAGGCTATTGTTTATTTACCTGTTACCCTTGTATGTGATACTTCCTGCTGGAGCAACACCAACAGCAGTTCCTGTGCAGAAAACTTCGTCAGCATCAAGTAATTCTTCCACTGGAATAGGACGTTCTTCAACCTGGCACAATTGGGGAATATTTCCTGAGTTTTAATTTAGGAAGATAAATACAAATTTCGAATACACAAAGATAGCAGACAGTAAAAATTCCCTTAGATTCGCTCATTGAAACTTAATCCATGAATCGAGTTGAAATATGGATAAAAGGAGAAGATGATTTTGCTGAACCGTGAATCAACTTCATTGATGTAATCGAATATATAATACATAGCTACTGATACAAGAAGGATCTAGAAAATATAGCTGTAAGGTTGTTCCTTAAATCAAGGATCATGTTGGAATCTTTGTACAACTAAATGGTGGTCCAACAACAATAAGGCAAAACGGTAATGCAATCAATGATGGAATGCTGAGGAGTATTGGTGAGCTGGAGTGATGATGTGGAGAGTGTGATGACTTGATATCAATTCTTAACACCCCCCTTCAAACTGGATGGTGCGTAAGTGACGCCAAGCTTGTCCTTTAAGAAGAGAAACCTGGAATGATTTAGCCATTTTGTCAGCAAATCTGCATTTTAATCTGAAGTGGGTATATATTTCACTTCAAATTTTCTTGTCAACACCTTATCTCTGATGAAGTGGATGTCCAATTCTATGTGCTTCGTTCTGGCTTGATAAACCAGATTGGAAGCAAGAGCTCCTGCACTCATGTTATCACATCACAAAGTTGGAACTCTAGCCAATGGAAGCTCAAGTTCTTGAAGAACGATTGAATCCATGAAACTTCTGAAGCAGTTGAGGCAAGTGCTTTGTATTCAGATTCAGTACTTGAGCGTGCAACCACGTGCTACTTCTTGGAAGACCAAGATATAAGATTATCACCTAAATAGATGCAATATCCTATTGTAGATCTTCTGTCATCAGGGCAAGAGGCCTAGTCAACATCTGAATAACCATTAAGACTCAATCTGTCACTTCTTTGGATCCATAACCTATGATTTATGGTTCCTTTAAGATATCTCAGTACTCTCTTCAGAGCCTGCCAATGAGTAGAGGTTGGAAATTGTAGGAATTAGCTCAGCTTGTTGACGGTGAAGGTAATATCTGGTCTTGTGTGTGAAAGATATTGCAAAGCCCCAACTGCATTTTTGTAAACTGACGGTTCTGCCAGCATTTCACCATCAATTTTGGAGATAGTTCTACCAGCAAGGATAGGTGTAGGGCAAGGTTTAACATTTTCGAGCTCAAATCTTTTAAGCAAATCAGTGATATACCTAGATTGAGTGAGATGAATCCCAGAGTCATACCATACAACTTCAACCCCAAGAAAGTGATGCAATCTTCCCATATCTTTCAGGGCAAATTTCTCATTAAGTAAACTTATAAAGCTTTGTATCAAATCTTTGTCATTGCCAGTGATGACAATATCATCAACGTAAATAAGGGCGAAGATTACCTGATGTTCTGTCTTGAAATAAAACAACGATGTATCTGCTACAGATTGTTTAAACTTCCAGTCCAAGAATGTGACTTTCAGCTTATCATACCATGCCCTAGGAGCCTGTTTCAATCCATAGAGGGCCTTTTCGAGCTTGCATACATGGTTTGGCTTTGATTCATCAACAAAATCCTCAGGCTGATTCATATAGACAGTTTCTTCGAGTTCACCATTGAGGAAAGCGTTGTTTATATCTACTTGTCTGATGATCCATTCCTTGGAGATGTCTAAAGTTAGTGTGATTCTCAGAGTAGATGGTTTGATCACAATGCTGAAGGTCTCATAGTAGTCGACTCCAGGGGCTTGATGGAAGCCTTTTGCCACTAGCCTGGCCTTGTACCTTTGGACTGATCCATCAGCATTGCGTTTGATCCTAAAGACCCATTTGTTTCCTACTATGTTATAGGTAGGCAGTGCAGGTACAAGCTTCTAGGTTTTTGTCTTTGCCAAGGCATTTAATTCCTCTTCCATGGCTCGTTTCCAGTTTGCATTCATCATTACTTCCTTTGCACACTTGGGTTCTGATAGATTTAGATTACTTTCAATTGGCTTTACCAGATAGATTTTTGGCTTGAATATCCCTGTTTTTCCTCTTGTGACCATTTGGTGTTGATTTTCAACTCTTGGTCTTTCTTGAACCTGATTGCTTTGAAACTCATTATCTCCTGCTTCTTGAGTGTTTTGATCTCTCTCAGAATCCTGCAGCACTTTAGCTGCTGGTTCAACAGATTCAGACTCATCACAGCCTTCAACTCCAATTTTGTCTGCCTCACTGTAACTATTAGGAAGATCATCTACTTGTTGATTGTTACCTGAGTCAGATGGAAAGTGATGTGGACCAGGGGCTGCTTCAGGCTGAGCTGTATCAATTAGACCTCCAGTGAATTTTTTTGGATCAGATGGCAAGTAGGAGTAGGGAACAATTATTTCAGATACTTCAGACTGTGATTGATTTTTGAATAAGGACTCAAAAGGGAATTCAAGTTCATTGAAAACAACATGTCTAGAAATATACAATCTGCCTGAAGATTTTAGGCATTTGTAACCTTTGTGAGCATCACTGTAGCCTAGGAAGACACACTTTGTTGAATGAAAACCGAACTTGTGTTTCTGGTATGGCCTCAAGCAAGGATAGCAAGAACATCCAAAGGTTTTTAATGCATTGTAGTTTGGTTCTCTTTTGTAAAGGGTTTGAAATTGAGATTTCTGTTTGAGAATAGGAATAGGTAGTCTATTTATGAGGTATGTTGCTGTTTGATAGGAATCCCCCCAATATTTTAGAGGTAACTGAGCTTGAGCCAATAGTGTTAGACTTGTCTCAGTTATGTGCCTATGTTTTTTCTCTATTCGGCCATTTTGTGCTAAGGTATAAGGGCATGGATGCCTAAATTCTATTCCCTCTTGTGTCAAGTAGTTTGTGAAAGTTCTGAATTCTCTCCCCCACCCCACCCCACCCCACCCCATCCCCAATCAGCCTGCAAGGCCTTTATTTTGTGGTTTAGTTTGTTCTCAACAAGTTTTTTGAACTGGCAAAATACCTTTAGTGCTTCAGATTTCAATTTTAGAGGGTAGATCCAGGTAAACCTGCTGTAATCGTCTAGGAAAGTTATGTAGTATTTGAATCCCGAAGTTGATAGGACTGGAGTAGGTCCCCATATGTCAGTAAATACCAATTATAAAGGTGTTTCAGCATGTGATGAAGATAAAGGGAAAGGAAGTAAATGAGATTTGCCAAGTTGACATTCATTGCAGAAGGATTTGATGGTATTTTCCTCAATTTTCAAGTTACAGATTTTAAAAACTTGATTCATCACTTGACTGAATGGATGACCAAGTCTTTTATGCCATACATCAATACTTGAGGACTCTAGACTAGAACGAACAGGAAAACTAAGAGAGGACTCATGACTGATAGGACCAGAGGAGGTGTTGCAGTAGAACTTATTTGGAAAGCTTGATTGATGATGAAGTTGCTTGATGTTTTGATGAGTGAATTCAAGTTGATACAACACATCCTTAAGTCTCCCTTGTAGCATCACTTCCTTCATCGACAAGTCCTTAACAAAACAACAAGAGGGGTGAAATTTCATGAAAGCATTATTGTCTGAGGTGAGTTGTGATATATTAATTAGGTTCTTCTTTATCTTAAGAACATGCAGCAATTTATTAAACACCAGTGTTTTATTATTCAAGGCAGAAAAGCACGTTCCGTGGTGTGAAATGTTTAACTTACTTCCATTTCCCACTACAACTTTTTCCTTACCAGTATACTAACTTGCAGAAGCAATATTTCCCTTCTCAGATGTGATGTGGTTGCTGGTACCTGTGTTTGCGAACCAGGCAGGATCACTGACTGTGTTAGGGGAGGCTATGAGTGCTGCAAGCGATGAATTGATCCTCTGATTTGGTGAAGTGCTAGAGTACCTTTCATCATATCTAAAATGACAGATGTTTGCCTTATGCCCTATTTTCCTGCAGACTTGGAAAATAGGTCTATCTTCTCCAAAAGAATTTGCTCCTCTGCTTCTACCTCTCCTTCCACCTCTGTAGTGATTGAAATTACTGAATCTTTCTCCTGCACTTGGCCTGTTAGACCTGAAATGATTGTAGCCAAAACCAGTTCTCTGTGAGATGTTGGCTGAAGTTTGGTCAAGACTTAGTCCTGCCATTTCGTTCATGATTGAATTGAGGTGTTCCAGTCTATTACATAAGTCATCATGGTGGATTGAAGCTCTCCCCAAGTTATGTGATCTCTGCTGTTCAATTGAACAACAATTGGCGTGTAGTCTTCATCTAATCCAGCTAAGACTTGAGTGATCAGATCTGTAAGGGTAATGGTTTTCCCAGCAATCTCTAAATTATCAGAGAGTTGTTTCACCTTGTTGAGATATCGATCTATACTCATATTTCCTTTTCTACATTTTTGAAATTCACCAGTGAGAAATATTATTCTTGATCTATTTTGAACTCCATAGTTTTCTTCAATGGCAGTCCATAGTTAACTGGAATTAACGGCACCCATCACTCTCATTGCTATGTCTGAAGTCATTAAGGAATAAAGCCATCCCATCAGAAGCTGGTCAGTCGACATCCATTTGCAAAATTTAGGATGCTTTTCCACCTCTGCTTTTCCACCTCAACACTGGTGCCTGCCTCACCAGTGATTTGGTTGCTGATAAACTCTTGAGGACACAATTTTGTCCCAAAAATGTAGCCTTCCAGATTGTGGCCTTTGATAATTAGTAGAATCATATTTTTCCATAGTAGATAATTGTTGTTGTCAACCTTTACAGATACGATTTGAGTCAGGTTAACACCAAATGGTGAGAGATGATTACTTCCAGCCATTGGCGCAGCAGTACTGCTGGAAATGGAAACTGGAGCTGTGGCTGGATTGGGGTTTTGAGGTGTATAGCTGGCGTCTGGCATGATCAGCTCTGATACCAAGTTGAAATATGGATGAAATGAAAAGATGATTTTGCTGAACCGTGAATCAACTTCATTGATGTAGTCGAATATATAATACATAGCTATTGATACAAGAAGGATCTAGAAAATATAGCTGTTAGGTTGTTCCTTAAATCAAGGATCGTGTTGGAATCTTTGTACAACTAAATGGTGGTCCAACAACAGCAAGGCAAAACGGTAATGCAATCAATGATGGAATGCTGAGGAGTATCGATGAGCTGGAGTGATGATGTGGAGAGTGTGATGACTTGATATCAATTCTTAACAAATCGATACAATGTCAATATTGAATTTATACATAAAGCTAACAGAATCTTAATTCAAGAGGAAAGAATGTTGTTATCAAAATCATATTACCTGGTAACCAAGATCAGGTGCAATTTCTATGATGCTATTACGTGTGATTCCTTTGAGAATAGTTCCATTGGTCGCCGGCGTAGAAAGAACATTTCCCTATATAAGTGGATGAATTATAGAACAATGTTTGGTGTACAATGATTTTGACATCATTGTTGACAACATGTCACGTGGCATGTTATCATTTGGCAGTTTAAAAAACAATTCATCATTTCAACCAATACTTCTTTGCCACAACCAACATTGTCAACAATGTTGTACAAAAACATTGTACAAATAGCATAATTCTGAATTATATGATTTCCGGTAAAATTCTGTAAATCTGAGTAAGACCTCCAAGTAATTCAAGAAACAGCTGCCTTGAATAAATATATCATATTAATTTGATTTTTCAAATGTGATTAGTTGAATACCTTCAAAGTGAAGACATTACAAGAAGAGACTTCTTCAATATATCTCTTATTCACCGAATCAAGGTATAAGACATCAGAGAACCCTCTGTTCCTTGCTTTGCTTAATGATTTCAAAACCTACATAACTCATTGAATAGACCAGAGACAACGCATCAAATAGGTGAAAGGGAAACTATGAGGTTACGATGATTATTCAGCATATATTTTACCGGAGCATAATTTGTAATGCTTTTGACACCTCCAGCCCCGCCTCGCGCTGAACGATGAAATTCATCCTCAACATATAGGTTCAGGGGTGCTGTACCCTCCTGTTGGGAAATATTCCTAGATGATTACTCAAATAAAAAATAAAAAGAATGGCATAACAAAGTGAAAGAAAGAAAAAAAAAAAAAAGGGAGAATTGACCTTAAAATAGTTCCCAACTGGGGATGCAAACACGAGGAATGTGTATTCAGAAGCAGGGGCCAAACCCAGTATAGGTCCACTTCCAAAGAGTATAGGCCGAACATAAAGAGACCCTTTACCTGGAGGAGGAATCTGTCCTAATTCAACAGACAATATATATATATATAAGAAAAATATTCTCAAAGCATAGAGCCCAAAGTGCTTATAAAATAGAATTACCCAGCGCCTGTTGGCGAGTACAGTCTGCTTTACAGCATCAACAAATAGTTGAGTTGAAGGGGATGGCATGCACATTCTCTCAGCGCCAATCTGCATTCGAATCGCATTCTGTTGCGGACGGAATAAAAAGAGGCGCTCATCTTCCCTTCGATATGCTTTTGTACCTTCAAACAGTCCCTGTCACAGTTGAAGACAAGAGCATTACACGAGATAAATGTTCGTATAATCAAGTTAATTTTTACTACCTGACCATAATTCAAGACACCAGCAGAAGGGCTCAATTCAATGTTCCCATATCGACTAAGCTGCCCTTGTTTGAACTCGTCATCTCTGCCGCACTTGATGACATACATATAATCAGTTGGCATTAGACCGAAACCAAGATTATTCCAATCAATATTATCGGCATATTCCTCATCTCCGTCACTGCATAATAAGAAGAAGATGACTCATTGAATTTAAAGGAACGATGATATTGTGCATGCCCTTTTTCCGTTCCCATTCATAAAACAAAAAAGCTACCTGTTACGAGAAGATGCGGCCTGAGTCTCCAAATACCTAACTCCAATCTGCAAGGAAGGAACTATCACAGATCGCCATATTTGATATAATATACCATCATCTATAACTTTAGTCAGATCTAATTGACTCTTATCTAGCATATCAAATATGCATTAGTGTGTTGAGATATCAGATCCTATCTAAGGTTTGGATCCGAGCTCCTCCTCATTTAGTACTTGGACAGTGAAAACAATTGGTAAAATTGATACAAACTGGTTACGCGAGGTCATTTTGCGAAAATCTGCGTTCAAATCGATCTAAGTGCTCCCTGGATTAGAATTGGCGAGACTTAGACACGAGTCTCGAGAAAGAAGAAGAATGCATGGTGCCGACTTGTAAATGTTGTGTGCGCTTGATAGTACCTTGGATATACAAGAAGCTAGAGAGGAAGATCGAGCTGAACTTGCAAGAGATATGCTCTTTCGCATCATGCTGCTGCCAAATTATTTCACTTAGAAAATTAGATGAGATATGTGGTCGTGAGCATACCAATTGAAGAGGAACTCTTATGTACTACAATAATGTTTTCCGGGCAATTTCATTTGTACATAAATTGATGATAATGGAGGATGACAACTTCTCACATGCATGCGGACCCCATGTGATTAAAAAATTTCACAAAAAAAAGTGGGCTCCCATTGTGAGTGTTCAGTCATCCACATTGTCATCAATTTCGGTACATGTAGCATGGTTGATGTTTTCCAAATGTACTAATTTATCATGCTCATGTTTGAGAGAGATTATAAAATAATTTTTTATCAGTGCAAAAGTCAAAGTCAACAATTAATTTTAATCATTTAGTTCATAGATTCCACTACTTTTTAACTATATATTTTATCAAAATATACTTAAAATCTGATTTTAATCTCCACCAAACAAGGGTTATATTTTATTATGATAAGTTCTCATCTCATTATATAAAAACTTCACATAGAAGAGAAGAAAGATGAAATTACGTAATTATTTTATGTATAGTCATTGTGACGGATAAGATCAAAATGAGGTGGAACTACAAATCGAAGATAGGAACAATGGATTTAGAAGATATTTGTGGAGTTTTAAAATATTATTTTGAACGGATAAGAATGATTTGCTCGTTCCCATCTCCTAATGTTCAACACCAAAATTGAGATTTGGGTTCGTTGGCACAATACAGTCCATTTCTTTTCTAGAATCATTGAACAAGACAAATTTTCCGTGAGTAAAAGTGCCAGAATAACGTTGGGGGAAATTTCTCGCCATTTAAAGAAAATGATGGAAATTCAAAATTTTTTTGGAATCCTGGAAGATATTTTCTTAATAAAAGTGAGTTTTTTCCTACTCGCTGAATGTTATTAATGTGAATATTACATAAAGGAATCAATATCACAAGGAAGCAGAATTTGTTACTTCACTTGGGATGCATTGGTTTACTGTTTTATATTATTTTCAATTTTTAGTTTTATAAAATATTCAAAATTTGTTCAATTTTAACTTTTTAAAAATGCATTTTTTAAAACAAGATTAAATTTATAATATAAAACTTGAAATATATTTTTGACCTTTCGAATATTTTCAATAAAAATAACCTCAAAACATGGGAAATAAAATGAATCTAATTCCTCATTCTTTGATTTCGGAGATTATATAAATTCATGGAAGATTATCGTGGAACTCTCCATATAGAAATTATATTTAAAAACTGTGGTCAACCCTGAACTTTTTAACTCTCCATATGTTATTTCTATAATTATGTTAGTTTGATGCCCTTTGAATAATATTTTGTGAACAACATTATGAATTAATGTTCAATTATTCGCGTGTTTTAATTTATAACGGTAATATAAAGTTCCATGATCATATAGGATGTCACAAATTATATACTTAAGGGTTCAAGTATAGTCAGAAACATTTTGTGACATGATCAAAATATATCGTTCTCAATCGGTACATAAAATTGAACGCTTTATAATGATAAGATTAAATTGTTCTTATTAAGATTTGTCTAGATCTTGAGAATAAGAATAATGAAGTATTTGGTGCACCTTGAACATGATCGCGTAGATGACTCATTAGTAATCGCTTGAAATGAGACACTCGATCATCGAACGAATCACCTAAATCCCGAACAAGTAATGTACCTTTGATTACTAGTTCAAATTCTTCTAGGTACCAATGAGTGAAGTCATAATTAGAAGATTAATTTTGGTGCTTTGGAAATCAAAGCGAAACAGTAGAGATCATATACTTGCATATGTTAATTTAATCATTACGATAAGATGATCATCATTCCAAGGTATTTTCTATAAGCATTTGAACATGAGCTCAGTAGTGACGATAGGATCGAGAATGCAATTCGACTTTTTGGTAGAATAAATATGATTAATAGATGTATCTTAATGGGTCAAGAGTTAACCTAATTAAAAACATCTATTGGAGGTTAGGTCTTGTGAGTCTAGCTAGGTCTCTTTTTCTCATTAATAGATGGACACATTTTCTCAATATTAGTGTTAGCCACATTCTCTCATTTTTTCCAAAAAAAGGGAGGCACCTGAAGGTGAAGAACAAGGGACAAGATCCAAGGGAGGAAGCTTTGATTAGAAAGTTAAATAGCTATTAAATCCCCTTCAAGGTTATTATCTTACCCTTATGTGTGAGGATTTAAAAACAAAATCCAATTACTTCAAGGTGATATAAGATCTATTATTCATTTCAATTTAGTCTTCAAATGAAAAATAATTTTCTATTGTGATTAAATTTAAAACCAACAAATTACTGCTATAAGTTTTTATACTTTCTAAAATTCACTCTATTGACGTTTGTGAGGATAACCCTTAGGAGGTGTATTCAATCAGGACATTTAAGTGCCTTTATAGATTTTAAGTGATGATTTCTCTAAAATTTGTGGACTTTTATATATTTCTATGAAATTAATGAAAGACTTTCATTTTAAATTTTTTATAGAATTCTTTTGACTTTTGAATAATTTCATTTACAATAAAATTCATTGGATGTAATGTAATATTGGAAAGTTCCACATAAGAGGTGGTTGTTCGATCCCTACCATCTCTTCTCCTACGTAATAAAAAAGAAAAGAGAACAAAAATAATCAGTAGAAAAGAGAGATGTAAAAAATTTTACTTATGACTCTAAGGAGGATGTACTGAATTGGAACTTTTAAAAACTTATAAGGATTTAAAAAGTTTGAGAATATTCAATGTAGAAATTTTAAGACTAAAAATATTAGTGTATGTAATTGAGACTTCTATATACTATTAAAAAGTTTTTAAAAATCAAAAGTGTATTCAATTAAATTTCTTTTAAAAGTCTTTATAAGTCATGGGGCATTCAAATCTCTACGACTTCTAAAAATTTGTTTCTCATTCACTCCAAAATTCTAAAAAACTTTCACAAAAGAATTTGTTTTTAATATGTATTTTTCCTATTTTCAATGTGTCCATTTCACTACATATAAACAAACTCCGAGTGAGAGGGTGATAGTCCCCGTATTTTAAATTATTGAATATTTCTTTTTACATATATTTAAATTTGCTCTTTATGTCACTTAGTCAAGTTTAAGAATTCATTATCAATATTTATGTCATTTAGAGTTAAAATTCTAAGTCTTGAGGATTGATAGCAACATAAACCATACTGATATTCATTGAGCTAATTGAATATATAATACAATGTGATATCACAAGAATAATCTAGAAGATGAAAATTGTTATTCAGCTCCTGATTTAGTGGATCATGTTGGGAATATTATTCAACAGAAAAGTGGTCCAAGAGCACAGCTGGAGGAACGTCTCAGACATCATGGAGGCTGTGCTGAATCACTGTCTTCATTTGATGAGGTGGAGCTGAGTCAGCAGGTGTTAATTCTTAAGTCATGTTTAAGAATTCATTGTTAATTGAATTATTGTTAGATCTAGTGATGGGATACTTGGTTTGAATATTCAGTGTCGTTTTAATATATTGGATATTTTAACAATTTACCAACAGTATTCATAGTGTCAAACGCAGATTCGCAAGCAAATATTTTTACACAAGTTTCATTCGACGTCAAAATGGATCACCAAGAATCAAGGCTCAATTTTTCCCAAGTTTCACCCAACAAATCACCTCCAACTCCACTGCCCAAAACCTTCCAACATGAATAAAATCGGCCCTTGAAATCATGAAGGAAACAATAGAAACATTCATAAAGAATGGAGGAAAGAATTACAGAGAAATTGCACAAAGAAGTAGGCACACTTGAGAAAGAAGAGAGAAAACGAGAGACTTGAGAGCGAAGGAGAGAATGAGAGAGTGAGATGAGAAATTAGCTAAGGGTTCCTCCATATAGAAGGACCCACAACCGTTGATCTAATATATGATCAAAAGGTCACATTCTCTCAACAAATTAAATGATCATCGAGCAATAAGTAATAAAAGTGTTACCTAAAATGACACTTTCTACTTGAGCCTTGTCATTGTTGGTGTGAAATGTTCGGGGGCTTTTAAATTGTTCAATTATTATGAAGTCCAACCAATGTACTTCATAGCCCGTAGGTTATTTGGCAACACACAAGTCCAGATATGCATCAGTACATTTTTCCCTCTATGAGTTTACTTCCTATCATTTGACTTCTAGATTAGGGATGCAAGAAAAGGCCTACAAATTGTAAGTGTCGTGCCCTATTCCAATCGATTTTAGACACACACTTTTAATATGATTATACATTTTATTTATGACAAGATATATTATTTAATTGAATTATTATTCCGATAAATTATATTAATAGAGCACATATATTCAAGTCCTAGTAACTTGTTAATAACCAATGTTGTGTTTTGATACCCAATTAAATTGTTATTAACAACTAAGTTCAAAAGCTCGACCCGAAAATAACGTGGGCCGTTGGAAGTGTTTAAAAAATTAATGTTGCTCATGACCCATTATTTTACATCTTGGATGACTTTGAATCTTGGAACATTTAATCATTTATTGGTCCAACTAAAGCCTAATGTTGACTCCAAAAAATGTTGCCAACAGATGCCGGGCCCACTCGTGTATGCGCAAGCTTAATCCAACACGTTAATGTCGATCGATGGTCATGATAGTTCTAAAATCTGGACGTGGAGGAGCTCAACGACACGAGACGTCACCGTTCGGGCTTCTAGCAAGATAAATATAACACGATTGTGTAAGAAACCAATCGATAAAAAACAATGTTTGTAGTAGAAAATATGTTGTAAAGATTACTATTGAAACGAGAGAGATTGCTCCAAATATTGGTTTTTCCTTCAGAATTTGCATTAGCCCTTTCTATGTTACACGGTGGGGGTATTTATAGTGTTACAAGATAAATGGTGACCTTTGGATTAATTTACACGTGGCCTCATCTTCTCGACCAAGACATCAAGTCCTAATTATCAAGTTGACTTTCGTAGCCTTACAAAGTATTAAATGCTCTTACATTGACAAGACAAGACACAAATAAACTTTACATAAGAGTCACGTCAATCATTCACATAAAGATTTCCATCATGAGTGGATCTTCCTGCGTGGGTCTTCAGTGGCTGCAAGGGAGCGTCGGACGGTGCATGTTCACCGAAGCGTGCTTTATAGTTAACAACAGTGGCATCGGAACGACGGCGGTGGCCTCGGAACCCACGTCTGAGACTAGGAAAATATACCCTGATTTAATTAAGCTGGTCCCACTGCTAAAATATGGTGCCACGTGTCGCTTCCGTCTATGACTTGTAACAATAGTCCCCCAAGTCCATGTGTGGTTATTTATGCCAGGCATGGACTTCCAATAAGTCAGAAAAAGTTTTAATTTTCCGTACTTCACATTAGTCCCCTAAGTCCAGGTAGAGATATCATACTGTGCGTGGAGTTCAAGAAGTGTGAGGCGTAAGGTTAAGAAAGTTGCCTATAAAACTGAAGATCTCTCGGAGCTAAAGCAAGGCAAGTTCATATTCGAACTGGAGAAGCTGAATTACTTTAAGTGAGGCGAGTTCATATTCGAACTGCCGAGGCTGAAGTCCTTTGAAGTGAGGCGAGTTCATATTCGAACTGCCGAGGCTGAAGTCCTTTGAAGTGAGGCGAGTTCATATTCGAACTGCCGAGGCTGAAGTCCTTTGAAGTGAGGCGAGTTCATATTCGAACTGCCGAGGCTGGATTCGTTGGTATTTGCGCCTGTGATACGACGGTTTCTTATGTTTCCAAGGTAAGTTGGCTGCATCGAGACGAATTCCAATAATCGTATAGCTATTTGAATTCAATACATAATGATGACTAATTATTAGGATGCGTGGTTTCGAGAACACGTCCACGCGCGGATCTGTGTGGGTACACACACGTGCTGATCTGGAGCGTTGAAGGTATAAAACCGTTCGACATCTGTGGCTAGGATTTGTTTACCTTTGAACGCCTCAGATTAACTGAGATCCAATCCAACGGCTAGGATTGAATCCTTTACTAGTATAAAAGCTAGAACTTTGTCATTTTCAAACTTTACTTTCGCTAAAATCTCTCTGAAATCTCTCAAATTCTTCTTGCTGTCGCATCTTCTCCGACGAGTTTTTCGGCGAATCTTCCCTACGTATTTAGGTACTCTCATCTGAGTAGTTTTCTGTCTTTCAACACCATTGCCGTAGCTATTCTGTAGTCTTCTTTCTTTCGCAATGTCTGCCGAGGCGTCTTTGGCCATTACAGTGGTTAGGAGTGGGGAGGAGTCAATATCTGGGGCTTCGGGTGAATGGTATAGTATGTCCGAGGAGCCTATAGATTATGAGGCGGATTGGGGGGGCAGCTAAGACCTATCAAATATCACCCCTTCCAAACTAGCCGAATTTAGGGACACTTACCACATACCCCATTACATAGAACTCATAGCCCCTGAACCCCATAAGAGAGTCTGTTTTCCGAGGCCCAATTGTGTAGCATTCAGTGAGTACCTGCTTAAAGCAGGAGTGCGTCTTCCTCTGTACCCTTTCTTTAGGACGGTGCTGAGGACCTTCATGTTGTCCCCCACCCAAATCCTTCCCAATGGGTGGAGCCAAGTCGTGGGGACCTATTTCCTCTAGAAGGAAGTGTCCCTAGGCGAGGATTTGCCCCTTCACGTTTTTGAAACTCTTTTCCATGCTAGGGTCGTAGGGAAGGACGACTCGAAGGGGTGGTACTACATCACCCCTTGGGGCTCCCATGCCCCCTTCGTAGTTGGGCTCCACTCCTCCATAAAGGGGTAGAAGAAGTCCTGGTTCTGGGTTATGGGTAGGTGGCAGATGGTTGAGGGAGACGCTGTCCCAGCCGTTACCGTGCCGACCAAGTACTACGAAGCTTGTGAGTGCCTCGCCTTAAGTCTTCCTTGGCTTTAGCATATTTCTGTATTACTGATCCTTGTTTATTGGTTTGCAGATTGCAGTACTCGGTACGACCTAACCGAGGCGGAGTGGAGTGTTATTGCTGATATCTACAATAAGTCTCCGAAGCTTCGAAGCTTTGCCCATCTCATCGAGAGGAACCGATTCTTCATCGATTTCGGACTGATGGCCCCAAAAGGTATAAGCTTTATCACTTCAACTTTTCATAACTTTCATGGTTCTAACCTCTTTGCTTGTGCTTGCAGATAAGTTCAAGAAGAAGGACTATGCCTTGCCCGACATGGCCAGCATCATGAAGGCGACATCCACTGCTGGGGCAAAGGTGTTGAAGCCTGGGTCCTCGGGGGCCAAGCAAGTGAACTCCAAGCTGGATCGCCTCAGCAAGGATAAAAATGATAAGGACGCTGAGGATGAAGAGGCCCCCAAGGAGGTTATAAAGGGGGGCAAACCGCCTGTTATCAAGGGCAAGGGCGTGGCGGAGGAGCCACAAAAGAAAAGGAAGCTGGGCACAAGCGGTGGGTCTTCAAGTTTCGGGACTACAACGTCATACCTTGATGCTGCCTTCTAAGCAGCCGAAGCTCCTGCAGTCTTCCATTGATGTTGCCTTGGTGGCCCAATCAAGGAAAATCATTGAAGACGCGGCGAAAACGGCGAAGGCCGCGAAGAGAAAACCTGTAGAGAGGACCCTAGGGAAGTCTGGGAACTTCCTGGGAGGCAGGGAAGACAAAATTGCCCCTGCTATCATCGAGATGCTTCTGCCCGAGGTGAGGGCTGCCACCGAGGGATTCAATAAGTTCTGGACGGAGAGGTGGCAGAACTACGTCGCCACCTGCGACAAGTGGACCTTACGGCCACTTTGGTGAGCCAGACTGCCAAGACCTTTGGCGTGGCACTTGAGTGCCGACAGTACTTGCTAATATTCAGCCAAGGAATAGGGCCTCACGGGACGAGCTGGAGGCGGTTAAGGCTGAACTTGAGGAGAAGAAAGAGGCCAACATGGAGCTAAGGATCCAAAGGGATGTTGACGACGCCAAGCGGGCTTCCCTCGTCGCTGAGAATGAAGCTTTAAAGAAAGAAGTACATGAGTCTTAGTGCGAGGTGGTAGCTTTGACCAAGAAGGTGGAGTTGTCTGATAACCACCAAAAGGTCACTGCATAGGCCCTGGAGAAGGCGAACTTGGAGCGGCTGGAAGCAGAGATGCCAACAAGTTCATGGAGAATGAACTGAAGTGGTACGCCACCGAGGTAAAGAAGTATGAGGCTGATGTGCGCGAAGCTGGGGATATCGTGGTGAAGAACTACATTGCCAACTTCCATCACACCGAAGAGTATAGCCGCTTCGGAATTTACTGGAGCAATGTGGCGTACAAGGAGGTCTTGGAGAAGCTGGAGAAGACATCTCTGATCTTAAAGCTGAATTTATTGAGGAGGAGGTTCCTCAAACTCCAGCTGAGGAGGACGAGGTGGTGGAGCTTGAATCTAATGATGCTCCAACTGAGAAGCCTCAGCCCCCCGAAGCTCCTCAACCTACTGTTGAT
Source organism: Fraxinus americana (assembly GCA_035079005.1). Lineage (NCBI taxonomy): Eukaryota > Viridiplantae > Streptophyta > Magnoliopsida > Lamiales > Oleaceae > Fraxinus > Fraxinus americana. Next base: position 20,916,018 of record CM068716.1, read on the forward strand.
GCTCCAGCTCCCCCGCTCCCTGCTTCTTGAATTTGTTGTAACTTGCTACTTGTAATTCCTTTGTTTATCAATGAAACACAAGCTTTGCTTCTTCCCTTGTATTGTAACTTACATTTATCTCAATGAACTGTTTGAACTTCATAACTAATCCAATGCAACTGTTGAGACCTTGTGAAACTTAAATAACTGACATTAAAGATAAAACTGAATAACCCATTTAACAAGGCAAGCCTAATTAATCCAGCAGAACCAGACTGAAGTCGCCTTAGCCAACTAAAATTGCGTTCGTAACTGATCAAACACTGATAACTGTATCTCCGAAGCGTTATCGATCTGAAATTACCTTAAATCGACTTTCAATTCTGCATTCCCAAATGTCTCTTTTACGGAACTGCTCGTACCTCCTTGCTTGGTGGATGGTTCATCCAAGCAAAGGCTTCTCCTTTGACGTTCAGCCTCGTCAAAGGGAGGCTTGTGATGTACGCGTCGGAGTTCGAACGAGGAGGCTTTATTTTAAGGTTCCATCCTCTCCTCCGAAGCGCCCACGCTTTCTTGCTTGGTGGATGGTTCATCCAAGCAAAGGCTTCTCCCTTGACATTCAGCCTCGTCAAAGGGAGGCTTGTGATGTACGCTTTGGAGTTCGAACGAGGTGGCCTTCTTTTAAGGTTACATCCTCTCCTCCGAAGCGTCCACGCTTCCTTGCTTGGCGGATGGTTCATCCAAGCAAAGGTTTCTCCCTTGACGTTCAGCCTCGTCAAAGGGAGGCTTGTGATGTACGCTTTGGAGTTCGAACGAGGTGGCCTTCTTTTAAGGTTCCATCCTCTCCTCCGAAGCGCCCACGCTTCCTTGGTTGGTAGATGGTTCATCCAAGCAAAGGCTTCTCCCTTGACGTTCAGCCTCGTCAAATGGAGGCTTGTGATGTACGCTTTGGAGTTTGAACGAGGTGGCCTTCTTTTAAGGTTCCATCCTCTCTTTCGAAGCGCCCACTCTTTTTTGATTGTTGGTGAAAACATGAGAAAAACTTGTTTATTCATAAAGGCTGGGAAGTAACATCCAGCTACAGATTACACTCATTGATAGTACATCCTTAGATGCTCAATATTCCACGGATGAGGTTGAACTCTGCCATCCATGTCTTTTATCCAATAGGTGCCAGGCCGAACTTCTCTTTCTATGAGATATGGGCCCTCCCAGTTGGGTCCCAAAGTTCCCACGCCTGGTTCCTTTGAGGACAGGAAAACTCTGCGGAGTACCAGATCATTCATGCGGAAGGACCTCTTTTTCATCCTTGAATTATAATACCTGGTCATCTTTCTCTGGTAGGCTACTAGTTTCTATTGGGAATCATTCTTCCTTTCCTCAAGAAAATCAAGCTCGCATCTTCTAAACTCGTAATTTGATATTTCATTGAAGCTCAATCTCCGAGGGGAAGGTAATCCTACCTCAACTGGGCTCATGGCCTCAGCGCCATATGTCATGGAAAAAAGGGTTTTCCCAGTGGAAGTTCTGTTTGTAGTTCGGATTGCCAAAAGTACCTGGGGCAATTCATCCACCCAGGCTCCCTTGGCCGTGTCAAGCTTCTTCTTCAATGTGTGCTTGATAGTCTTGTTCATGGCCTCGACTTGACCATTAGCTTGGGGATGATGAGGAGTGGAGAAGTGTTTCTTGATCCCCAATTCATCACAAAGGTCTCTCACCTTCTTGTTGTCAAATTGCCTCCCATTATTAGAGACAATGGAGTGAGGGATGCCAAACCAGCAGATGATATTTTTCCATAAGAATTTGGAGGTGTTGTCCTCAGTAATCTTTGTCAGAGGTTCAGCCTCCACCCACTTCGTAAAATAGTCAATAGCCACAATAGCAAAGCTGGCGCTTCCTCTGCCCTTAGGCAAGGGGCCAATGAGGTCCACACCCCACTTGCTGAAGGGCCAAGGGCTGGATACTGTAGTAAGCTCTTGGGAGGGTCGCCTTTGTATGTTGGAGAAACGTTGGCACTTGTCACATTTGCGAACAAATTGGAGGGCATCTTTTTTCAAAGTAGGCCAGTAGTATCCCTGCCTCAGTGCTTTATTTGCTAAGGCCAATCCTCCGGAGTGATTGCCACAAACGCCCTCATGAATCTCCCGAAGTACATAGTTGGCTTCTTCTCCTCCCACGCACCGAAGAAGAGGTGCGGAGAATCCACGTTTGTAGAGGACATCGTCAACCAACATGAAATGGGCAGACCTCCTTCAAATTTTGTATGCCTCTTCCTTGTCATCAGGCAATGATTGATCTTTGAGATAGGATATAAGAGGCTGCATCCAAGATGGGGTACCTTCTACCCACATTACTGTTTCTGTCGAGGTGGATGGCTTAAGGAGGTGCTCAATTGGGACCACTGTCAACAATTCTGAGTCTTTGCTACTGGCAAGCTTGGACAGAGCATCAGCGTGCACATTTTCCAGGCGTGGGATTTGAATTAACTCAAATTTTTCAAAGGAAGGGAGAAGGCCCATTACCAATTTGAGATAGGAAGCCATAGCCTTATCCCGGGTTACGAAGTTGCCATTCACTTGTCCCACAACAAGCTGAGAATCACTGCTGATTTGAAGCCTCTTTACTTGCATTTCCTTAGCTAGCCTCAGGCCAGCGAGGAAGGCCTCATATTCTGCTGCATTGTTGGTGGCTTTGAAACCAAACCGTACGCACTGTTCAGTTTGTGACCTTCAGGACTTACGAGGACCACGCCGGCACCTGAACCTGTTTTGCCAGCTGATCCGTCCACAAATAGGTTCCAAGTAGGAGGCTCAATGGGGCTACAGCCTCATCCATTACAGGTGCATTAGTGAATTCTGCCACAAATCTGCTAGAGTTTGACCTTTGATGGCGGTTCTAGCCTTAAAGAGGACCTCAAATTTGCTCAACTCTACTGCCCATTTCAATAGCCTGCCTGAGGCGTCTGGTTTTTGCAAAACTTGTCTGAGAGGGAAGTTAGTCAGCACATGAATAGTGTGAGCTTGGAAATAGGGCCTCAGCTTACGGGATGCAATGATCAATGCCAAGGCCAACTTTTCCATATCCGGATAACGAGTCTCGGGGGTAGTAGTGCCTTGCTGATGTAATAAACTGGCAGCTAGGTTGAACCTTCTTCTCTTATAAGGACAACGCTTATAAGATTGAGGGAAACAGCTAAATAAAGCTATAATACCTCTCCCAATTTGGGTTTCGACAGGAGGGGGGCTTGTCCCAGGTGTTTCTTCAATCCCTGAAAAGCCTCTTCACACTTCTCAGTCCATTGAAATTTTTGGCCCCCCTTCAATATCTTGAAAAATGGGAGGTATTTATCGGTGGCTTTCGAAATGAAGCGACTGAGAGCGGCTACCCGACATGTTAGACACTGAACTTCTTTTGGTTTCTGAGGGGACTTCATCTGAACCAACGCTTGAATCTTTTCCGGGTTAGCCTCAATGCCTCGTTGATTTACCATGTACCCCAGGAACTTGCCTAAAGCTACCCCAAATGCACACTTGAGGGGGTTCAACTTCATACGATAATTTCACAAGATTTCGAAGGCTCCATTGAGGTGGGATATGCGATCTCCTGCTTTCAAGCTCTTGACAAGCATGTCATCTATATAGACTTCCATAGTGCTACTACTAAGCAAGTCAGCAAACATCTTATTCACCAGCCTCTGATAAGTTGCTCCGGCATTCTTTAGCCCAAAGGGCATCATCTTGTAACAGTAGAGGCCTCGATCTGTGATGAATGAGGTGTGCTCCTCGTCACCTGGGTACATAGGAATTTGGTTGTAGCCAGAATAAGCATCCATGAAGCTTAGGGACTCGTGTCCAGCGGTGGAGTCCACTAACTGATCAATTCTGAGAAGTGGGAAACTGTCCTTGGGGCATGCTTTGTTAAGATCAAAAAAATCAATGCACACTCTCCACTTCCCATTATGTTTCTTCACCAGGACTGGATTGGATATCCACTTTGGGTAGAGGGCTTCCCTGATGAAGCCATTGTTGATCAGCTTCTGTACTTCCTCTTTTAAGGCCTCATACCTCTCCGGGTTTAAGGGTCGCCTTTTTTGTCTATGCGGGGTAACCTTAGGATCAATTTTCAGGTGATGGCAACTGACTTCAGGGTCAATGCCCACCATATCCTCATGCCTCCAAGCAAAAGACATCATGGTTCTTGCACAGAAATTCTTTAAGTTCTTCCTTAAATTTTGGGGCTAGACTTTTACCAACATGTAGCAGCTTAGTAGGCTCTCTTGGATCAATAGGAAAACTCTCAAGTTCTTCCATGGGAGCCGCCTGGGAATCAGTCTCAGTTATTCGTGGATCAAGTTCATCAAGTGTTGGCAACTCAAGGTCACTGGTGCCTGCCACCATGTTCATATCCTAAGCTCAGCTTTCCTCACAGAGTTGAGGTAGCATTCCCTGGCTCCCCTTTGATCACCCTTAACTGTTGCCACCCCTTGGTCCGTTAGGAACTTCATGCATAGGTGGTGAATGGAGGTTACAGCTCCCAGGTCCTTTAGAGCAGGCCTTCCCAGAACCCTATGATAAGCTGATCTACTATCAACTATTAAGAATTCCATGAAATGCATTGTTGATAGGGGGTGTTCTCCCATTTCCACAGCGAGGGTGATTTTGCCCCTTGGGATGATGCTGTCTCCAGTGAAGCCATACAAAGGTGTATTGGTGGGGGTCAGCTCGTGATCCAAAATCATCTTATCAAAAGCAGATCCAAATAGTATGTTCACTGAACTGCCGTTATCCACCAGCATTCGTTTCAATCCATCCTGGCGATCACAGCTCTTACCATTAGGGCATCACAATGAGGGTAATGAACACCCTCAGAATCTTCGTGAGTGAATACAATAAGAGGTGATTGATTCCTCCCGGAGCTGCTGCCCACAATATAACTAGTCAATGGAGGGCCTCTTGCATCTCGTACATAGTTTCTCTGTGAATTTCTGGTTTCTCCGCCAACATAGGGTCCTCCAAAAATGGTGTCAATCTCGTGAAACGGGGCATCTTCTGGCCTATTTCAATGGCCTCTTCGTTGGTGCTCATCCGGGGTTCCTACACCTTTCATGTTCTCCCCTGCGGGGAGACACTTCCCTGTGACAGGAAGGGGCCTCATCTCGCCTAGGCTGCTGGTCTCGCCTCGACGGGGGCCTGCTTCTGGGCCTGGGGTTATCTTGGTTGTTATTTCTAGGGTTCGAGCTCCTAGGATGCATGGATATATCTCTACAGTCCACAGTAGCATGGCTATATGAATAGTGGTAAGTACAATATCCCTGAGAGCTAGTTCTACCTTGGTTCGAACCTCTTCCCCAGCCTTGTCCTCTACGGAGGGCCTGTTGTGCTGTCGGATTTTCTTGAGTGCCAGTAGCTGGTACATCCTCGTAGGCCAAAGTTGGTACATCATTCAAGGTGGCTGCAGCAAGTGCTTGGCCCGAACCTTGGGCAACTTCATCATTGGGTTGGCCCCATTGCTGGTCCATCAAGTGGGAGGTTGGAGGCCTCTATTGGCCCTATTCCTGTAGCTTATCAACTCTTCGTTGACAATTTCCCGTCGTATCATTTCTAGTAGTGCGTCATAGGTGGCTAGGTCCTGGCTTTGTACATCCCTCCAGAAGAGTGAGTTCATGTTTAGGCCTCCTCTTAGGGCAAATAGAGCCTCGCGATCAGTGACTTGGACGCAGCAAGTCATTTCGTCTATGAAGCGGGATAAGAGCTCTTCAAGGTTTCGTCAGGCTGTTGCCTCATATCCTGGAGGCGTTGAATGGGGGTCTCTCCTTCCTTGCTCATAGCGAATCTTTTCAGAAAAGTGGTTTTGAATTCTGGCCAGCTACGGATACTCCCAGGCGGCAGCCTGCTGTACCATATTTCGGCTGCTCCACTAAGTGTCAGATGAAATGCTCTGCACTTCACAGCTGGGGTGGCACCTCTTAGACTCATGTGCGTCTTGTAGCTGTTCAGGTGTTTCGCTGGATCGCCTCTCCCATCATATTTCAGTATTTTAGGCATCACATAGTGGTTTGGTACCTGGGCATTCCTTAACTCTAGCGAGAATGGCAGGTTGTCATCATCGTCATCTAACTCACATGATCTTTGTGGACCATCTGAATCATAGTTGGCTTCGGCCTCGTATCTGGGCGGTGCAGAGGGTCCTGCTTGGTTGCCCCTCCTCTCCCCTCATCTGGTGTTCACGCCGAGGCGGTGCAACATGGGGGGCACGTTCTTGCCTTTCCTCCGGTTGCCAATTTGCAGAGGGTGGGGGCTGTAGCCTGTTCTTTGGTGCTGGAGCTTCGTTTCTCCGAGGCGGCACAACGCGGGGGGCATATCCTTCCCTTTCCTCCGGTTGCCAACTTCCAAAAGGTGGGGCATGTAGCATGTTTCTAGGCGCTGGACTTATTCGTTCGAAAACGTTGACAGACCTCTGGGGCCTCGATTCTGGCTCATACTCTGGAGGAAAGTTGTTCTCCATGTTGAACGGGGCCTCGGTGGGTCGGCCCGAGGCATAGTTGGAGGAAGTGTCAACTCCTACTTCCCTTTCAACTGGGCTTTCTCCCCTGTGACGCCTGGGAGGGGGTGCCCTTTGACTTTGAACCTCTTCAGGTTGGTATTGCTCATGGGGTACATAAGGGAGAATTTGGTAACTTCCCTGGCCTTTCATTTGCATCAACAATTCTTGTACTGCCAAATTTTGATTGGTAATGCTCCTCATATTGGCTGCCATAGTAGCCATTTCTTTGGTAAGCTGGGCCGCCAACCTCCTACCACCTCGTCTATGATGGTGATGGGGTCGACGTCAGACCGCTGGGGCCTCATTGTTAGCTTCTCTGGTTTGCCTGGAGGGAGCTTCCTCTTCCGAACTCATAACTTCCCAAGCTCAGAATCTCGAATATTTTTTCAATTCTGGGGCTTCCTCTTGCTCTTTTTTCAAGAACAAATCCTTTTTCAAGGGGGATGCCTACAGTCTTCTCAAATAGCGTTCTCCACGAGGTTGCTCATGGTTACAGTGTAGATTTCCACATACGGCGCCAATCTGTTGACCCCAAAAAATGTTGCCAATAGATGTCGGGCCCACTCGTGTATGCGTAAGCTTAATCCAACACGTTAATGCCAATCGACGGTCATGATAGCTCTAAAATCTAGATGTGGGAGGAGCTCAACGACACGAGACGTCACCGTTCGGGTTTTCGCCAAGATAAATGTAACACGATTGTATAAGAAACCAATCGATAAAGAACAATGTTTGTAGTAGAAAATATGTTGTAAAGATTACTGTTGAAACGAGAGAGATTGCTCCAAATATTGGTTTTTCCTTCAGAATTTGCATTAGCCCTTTCTATATTACACGGTGGGGGTATTTATAGTGTTACAAGATAAATGGTGACCTTTGGATCAATTTACACGTGGCCTCATCTCCTCGACCAAGACATCAAGTCCTAGTTATCAAGTTGACTCTCCTAGCCTTACAAAACATTAAATGCTCTTACATTGACAAGACAAGACACAAATAAACTTTACATAAGAGTCACGTCAATCATTCACATAAAGATTTCCATCATGAGTGGATCTTCCCGCGTGAGTCTTCAGTGGCTGCAAGGAAGCCTCGGACAGTGCATGTTCACTGAAGCGTGCTTTATAGTTAACAACAGTGGCCTCGGAACAACGGCGTGGCCTCGGAACCCACGTCTGAGGCTAGGAAAATACACCCTGATTTAATTAAGCTGGTCCCACTGCTAAAATATGGTGCCACGTGTCGCTTCCATCTATGACCTGTAACACCTAACATAACCTATATATATGTTGCCCTTTACCTTAACAGTTAGTGTATGATTTGTGTGAGAAAAAAAAAAAGAAAAGAAAAGAAAACGTGTGTGCCTTGAGAAAGCAAAAACCAGCTACCATTGTTATGAAAAATCGGTGACTTCCCTTGGTGTTCTTTGGCCTCTTTTGTCTCTCTTTCATTGATTTCTTCTTTTACCTTTATGGTTTACAAATCATCACATTTATCTTGTCCTTTGTGTGTTGATTGAGGAGCAACCGAGGTGAATATATTGATTGTGGTTTGGAGCCGTTTGAATTGGTTGTTTGATAGAGAAAGGTAATGTGAAATTGAGCTCGAAAATCACAGATTGATGATTCCTGCAGAGAGCTTCCACGACAATTGGTATCAGAGGTTCAAGGTGGTTGATTTAACTCGAAAAACAAACCAAAAACAGACCTGAAAACTGGCAGAATCGAAGCAAAAATTAGATCCAAAAATTGTGCCAAAACTGTTAAAAACGAGGTTGTTTTCTCGATTTCCGGGAAGACCACGACATGTTGGAAAAACGGAGACCACTGGAGTGACTATAGGCAAAGGCAGAGGCAGTCTTGACGATCAGACATGTGTCACCGGCGGCTATGCGTAATGACTACGCATAGAGGGTTTAAGCGACGCATGAGGGCTCTTTGACAGTTTGTTTTTGACATTTTGGTGTTGTTAGTTTTCTATTTCAAGTTATAAAGTAGAATCTGAACTATTTTACCCTTTCCGTTTTTGGAATTTTGGATCGTGATTGATTGATTTCTACTATTACTGGAAACTTTAGGGCGAATAATGGTGGCCCTAAAGTGGTAAATTCTATGCCTAACTCATAAAGGGAGGTCAAGAATGTGATTAAGTATGGTAGGGACACCTTAACACCCAAAATTGTCATAGATTCCCTTAAGAGTAAAGATGTGGAGATTAAGGCTGAAAAAGATAATAAGAGAAGTTGTGAGTTACATATGATGAATAGTAGAATGAAGTTTAAGCAGATGAATTTGGATAGAACTCAAAACAGTATTGATTCGAGTAGCGAATCAAGTGATGAGGGTGGTAAGAAGAATGGTAAATGATGGGACAAGTCCGGTGGTAAGCAGTGTTACAGTTATGGTATGGCTGGATATTTTATTAGGGACTGTCCTAAGAAGAAGGGTAAGATGAGAGGGGGGGCGAAGTGGCTATAGAGTCGAGTGATGACCTTAGTGATGTTTATTGAGAGTAAACCAGTTACTACATGTGCATCTGTGTGTAATCATTTCTACATGTGTGTGATTGCTTAATTATATTGCATGGTTATATGTTGCATTCAATATGTTTGATAGGTGGATCTTCATGAATTTGAGAGCAATTTGATTACTCGGTATAATAGTTTGCATGCATAGTGGGTTGGGTTCATCAGCAGTATCTGTGATGTGTGTCTATTGGTGAGGTGGAGTATAGATACCTAGCGATACATTGGTGGTATGTACTAGGGATGTAGAGTGTGACATTTGGATCACGAGTGGAGAGGTAATCAAATGTTGAAATCATTTATCTGTGAAGACCCTGATTAGGTGGAGTGTGAGAGAGACTTCTATCACTTATGTTAGGTGGAAACCCATTAACCACTTAGGTTGGGAGAAGTGATGTGGTGATAGAGGATTATCCCATCGACTTAGGATCTAGTGTGGCTTACCAATTAGACACGAGTTGAGTGTTTAGTCTAGTGAACATGGTTGGCGATGAGTGGAGATATGAGTTCTTGAAGCGTGAGTAACACGGAATGGGATAGGACAAGTGTGGTAAGATCTTTTCGTAGGGTCACTTATGAATTTTTTGCATATGTGTTGGTCGTGTGTTTGATTAACTTGGTGTTAATCTATTGTTCCGTGTGAACGTATTTTTTGAAAAGATCTGTATGTTATCATATGTTATATCTTAATAGCATGATTATTTGCTCTTGATTGTTTACCATTATTATCTGTTTTTACTTTGGTGTTATTTGACCTTAGCCCTGGTGAGTACATGGAGTAGGTACGGTATGTGTTTCAGATCCGAAATACGAGGTAAGGTATGTGATTTCAATTTTATTGGTTGTCTTGATTATGCAAGCATTAACTTTATGTTTTGATTGTTTACATGTTGATTGGGTATTAAGGTGGAGATTTGTTGGGTTTTCATACCCAATGAATCCCGGACTATGATGTAAAGTTGGATTAAATTGTTAAAAACAACAAAGTCCAAAGGTTCGACCCAGAAACAACGTGGGCCATTGAAAGTAGCTTAGAGAATTATTGTTGCTCACGACACATATATTACCTCTAGATGGCTTTGAATCTTGGCCCATTTAACATTTTATTGGTCCTACTAAAACCTAACATAACCTGTATATATATATATATATATATATATATATATATATATATATATATATATATATACAGAAATGATCTAATGAGCACCGGTGCTCATCTTATCCTAAGCACCAATGAGTTGGCACATTAATTCATTGGTGGATTGGAACTCACAAAATCTTTATCCACCAATGAATTAATGTGCCAACTCATCGGTGCTTAGGATAAGATGAGCACCGGTGCTCATTAGATCATTTCTGTATATATATATATATACATATGTTGCCTTTTACCGCAGCCATTAGTGTATGATTTGTGTGAGAAAAAAGAAGAAAACATATGTGCCTTGAGAGAGCAAAAGCCTGGCTGCCCCTTGTTGTGAAAAAATCGGTGACTTCCTTTGCTATTCTTTGGCCTCTTTTGTGCCTTTTTCTTTGGTTTCTTCTTGTACCTTTGTGGTTTACTAATCATCTTCGTTATCTTATCCTTTGTGGGTAAGATTGAGGAGCAACCGAGGTGAATATATTGGTTGTGGGTTGGTGTTGTTTAGATTGATTTTTTGGTAGAGAAAAGTAACGTGAAACTAAGTTCGAAAATCACTAATTGACGATCCTTGAGGAGAGCTTCCATGACAACAAAGAATTGTAATAGTGAGAAACATATTATATATGATTGAATCTTAAATTGTTCATCGTTGTAAATAATAACAAATATTGATATCATTATTACGGATTGACCAGCATGTGTGATATTTCTCGCTTGTGAAGTGAGTAGATGATCTAACAAGATAAATTTATTTTGAGTGTTAGTGGTTAATCTTTAATGTTCAATAGTAAAATTGGTCCTTCGATTTGAGGTCTCATAGTACTTTACATAGGGACAGTCATACTTTGATGATATTGGACGTTACTTTGCCAAGAGTTGCTAATACGAAATCGTTTATATACGTGAAGAATATATGAAGGTTGTAAATGATTAATAGATGATTCGTCACTCTTAGATGGTAAGAGATTATGATACATTTCATTCAATTAAGTTGATAATGAAATTTTTGGCCAATGTGTGTTCATAAGTAGAAAAGAGTTTTCGACTTATTTTTATTTAAGAGTGGAACGAAAGACATGATTGATAATCGATATCGACACTCTTCCATATCTCATAATTGACCGGATCATATTAACGAATGAATTATTTTTTCATGATAAACATATAAGTTTTGTTTTGTCATCCACGTGACATTACCCGTCAGATGTATTGTTATCTACAAATTATATAGCAAGAGCACGATGTCCAATTTTATAATATAACGATAAGTTATGTCGAACGCACGGGATCGATAATTAAATTTCTATTAAGTACTATAATTAAAATAGCCCTTAATTTATCTAGACGATCGAATTAATAGGTTGTTTGAAATTTACTAATCTAAATTAAAAGTTTGACTAAATCAACGATTGAATGCAAATTCTTAAGGGTTAAAAATAATATCGAAATATCTTAGGTTTTGATTTCATCTATAAAATATGTCTTAATTCTATATTTATCACCCATCGATTTTCCTATTTTATAAGTAAGAACCTAATATATTTTTACACACTCTCTCTCAAGTTCCGAGTGAAAATCATTCTTCAATTCCAATTCTAATATCTCTATTCCAAATCAAAATCTAGGAATCTACCAGTTCTATGATTTTTTTGTAAAAATACTTCAAAAGATTTATACTTTCTCTCAAAACCTATAAAATCCTAGGTCTTGTTATTCTATGATCACATTCGAAATTTTCTCTCTCGAGTATTGAATCTTAAACAATAAATCAATTAATTAATGATCAGTTAATTGAAATCATTAAGAACAAATAATACAAATAAACGTATAAGAAAACCTCAAATAGAAGATCGAACAAAGAGAGACATTACAAAGAACTCATCGGAGCAAATAACCTTGATTCTCATCGTCAAAATCTAGTTTATTGAAACACATTGGACGATTGAGGTTACAAATTAGAAGTTGTCGGCATTTTGTATTAGAATTTTCGATGGAAACAGTAACAATTGAGGTTGAAGAAATTAATGGCCTTTAACCGGTTCTCTTGAATTTGTAACCTCCTATGTACTATGACATGTGACATGCGATCTTAATCCAATGGCATGTGACAAGTTTTCTTATCTGTGACTGGTGAACATTAATTTGTTACCTATGCAATATGGCATATGACCTATAACATATAAACTGTGACCCGTGAACTTGAATCTGTGACTTCTCATCAGTGCATAAAGACATATGACATATAATCTATGATCACTTAATTTTGATTTCTGACTCGTTAACATTGATCTGTAGCCTGTGGTGTGTGATAAGTGACCCGTAACATGTAAACATGATCTGTGGAGAATGACATGTGGCATGTAGACATGATGTGTGACATATTCTATTTGATCTGTGACTTGTAGACATTTATCTGTGACCAATACATAAGAACCTATGACCTATTATTACATGTGTTCCATCACCACCACCAACACCACCGGCAAATATTAACACAACATTTGACATACACTCTGTGAACATGTGACCACCACCACTACCAAACCACCTCAAAACCACCAAAAAATCACCACAAAAACTATTGCAACCCACCCCTCTGATCTCAGTTGTAGCTGTCATATCGTCAATGTTGCGTGACACTCAGATCGCCTCACACAACGGCGAACCCATAATCGCTTGGTGACGGCACCGGTGAAGAAGAAGAAAATGGCTAGTGAAAAAGATAGTAGAGAAAGAATGGAGAAGATGGAGAAAAAAGGAATAAGAAAATGAAATGGTTTTGGATTGGGTATGGTATGGTGGGATGGGGTGATGGATAGATTATGTTGACATCCGACCTCCGAGGTCCTGGTAATTGGAATTGGTACCAGGATTCAATTTAAATATCTCATATGATGGAGGTCTTAGGTTCGAATTCCTGAGGACGCGTCAGAAATTCGTGAGGGGTAAGATGGGCCGAAGCCCTCCCAAAGTGGACAGTACGTACGATATGATGACGGCTCCAGCGCGAGGTCAAGTTGTTACAAAAAATGCACGTTTGTTTGTAACGACCCGGCCTTGCACCGGAATCGTTATCATATCTTACGTACTGTCCGCTTTGGGAGAGTCCAGGCCCATCTTACTCCTCACAGTTTTCTGATGCATCCCCAAAATTCGAACCCAAGACCTCCATCATATGGGAGACTTAAGTTGAATCTCTGATACTAAACTTTAACGATCCAAAAAATGTAATCGCTACTAAAAGTTTCATTAATAATTTTTAACATGACAAAAAAAATTCTTATAATTTTATGAAGATCAAATAGAAGTCATTTTACAATATGAACATAAGCATAATTTTACACGTATATAATAACAAATTAGTAACAATAACTGGCAAACGCATTGCAAAGTTAGTGGAAGGAAAACTTATGAAATTTGATTTCTGACCCACTTTCTCATAATTAATTTATGGTCTACCTAATTACATTAATTAAACCAACATAAGCAATATCACATATGGGCTTAACAAACGAAGGTACAGACGTATCCTAAATTTTCAGTTCATGAAAATTCCAAATGCTAAAGTCATGCGTATCACAATTATTAGATAAATGATACAATGCTGATTTTACCAATATAATATAACACAACTGAAATTTATAACCAAATAAGTAGTATTTCAAAATGTTTAAATGAAAGAACATAGAATAATAAGACTAAGGTTATTGTTGGAATGAATTTAGTCTCGTTACACTGGATTTAATTTATTGAATCTAATGAATCTTGACACAACGACTGCACCTCATTGTCCCGCCAACCAACGACCCATTCTAACATGTGAGGAGTAGGGAAAAGGGTAAGTACATGGGAATACTCAGTAGGAATTTAAAAATATGGTGCAATCTCGTATAAAATATTTAAATCATGCATCAAGAAAAATCATACCGTCATTATATATTTAGAAATCGATAAGAGCTCTTATCATATCATATCATTTGTACCAGAATGGCCATAACATCATATCATAAAATGTCATATCACATCATATCTTTAACTTTCATAAGTATAATATTTCATTAACATTAAATGAAAATAATTTAAACAGGATAAATAACTACACCTCTTTTCCTACCTTATTAAACTTGCTTTAATTTTGGATGACAACAAAAATCACGTTCCAAAAAAAAAAAATTCCCTTTTCTACCTCTGCTTGTGTCATGCAAGAATTTTTTTTTTTTTTTCTTTTATCAAGTCATGCATATAGATACAAGGCAATAATAACCTAAACTCTAAAAAGTTGGTGCATAGTGGGAAACATGTGGGAGTGGGATAGGGTAGTTGATAGGAATATTTGAAACTAAATTTGACCAAATCTTATCACTTCAAGATTCTCACACATGTCAAATCAATCTCAATTCAAAAAAAAAATATAATATAGAATTAAATAAAATAAAAATCAAAACACATCATACATGTGCTTAGCCATAAAAAATATTTCAATTCATTAAATTAACCTAATTAAATTACATTTTTATGGCAAAATCTTTCGACCTCGATAACTTGGGCTCCATTAATCCAAATTAACTTTTTTTCTCAAGAATAAAGTGCATAATTAATTACGACATATCCAACGAGTCTAATATTCATATACTTATCATACTCGGTCAAAAATCTAAATATATGATCCAAATAAAATTGAACTTGCCATATATCATTTTAGTCCCTAACTTTCAAAACATCAAGATATAGCACACAAAATTTAAATTCTATTCTATAAAAATTTTCGGGGTATTACAATCTCCCCCCGCCCCATAAAATATTTTCGTCCTCGAAAATTTACCTTGGCTAATCGAAGAGTTCTGGATACTTGATTTTAAACTCTTCTTCTTTCTCCCAAGTTGCCTCATCATGTCCATAATTTCATCATTGGACCTTGACTAAGGGCACTATTTTGTTTCTGAGTTGATGCACTTTTCTGTCTAAAATCATTGTCGGAACTTCTTCACGTGATAAGTCTTTTTGTATCTCGAATGTCTGATAATTTACCACATGATTGGGATCATGAACATATCTTCTGAGCATTGATACATGGAACACGTTATGCACTGCTGCAAGTTCAGGTGGTAAAGCAAGTCGGTAAGCCACAACACCAATCATTTCCAAAATTTCGAAAGGTTCAATAAATCGCGGTCTCGGCTTTCCTTTCTTACCGAATCTCAATACACCCTTCATGGGGCCGACTTTAAGAAAAACTTTGTCGCCCATACCAAACTCCAAATCCTTTCTTCTACCATCGGCATAACTTTTCTGTCGATCCTGTGCTGTTTTTATTCTGACTCTAATCTTGTCAACTGCCTCAACTGTTCATTCAATGATTTTAGGACCCAAAATTCTGTTCTCTCCGACCTCATCCCAATGTATAGGAGACCTGCACTTCCTACCGTAAAGAGCTTCATATGGAGACATACCTATAGTAGCCTGGAAACTATTGTTGTAAGCAAACTCCACTAATGGCAGGTGTGTTTTCCAATTACCGCTAAAATCCAAAACACATGTCCTCAACATATATTCAAGAGTTTGAATGGTTCTTTCTGTCTACCCATCTGTTTGAGGATGATAAGCAGTACTAAATTTTAATTTCGTCCCCATGGCTGCCTACAAACGTTTCCAAATTTGCAAACTACATTGACCTTACCTAGATGATAATGAATTGTACGGTCATAATCTTTCACTAGTTCCAGCCATCTCCTCAGTCTCATATTTAGTTCCTTCTGTGTGAAGAAATATTTGAGGCTCTTGTGGTCTGTATAGATTTCACACTTCCCACCATAGAGATAATGACGCTATATCTTTAAGGTGTGAACTATCTCTGGAAGTTCCATGTCGTGCGTTGGATAGTTCTGTTCATACTGCTTCAACTGTCTCGAGGCATAAGGAACTACTTTTCCATGTTGCATCAAAACACAACCTAAACCCTACTTGGAGGTGTTGGTGTAAACCACAAATCCATCAGAGCCATCGGATATTGTCAATACAGGAGTCGAAGTTAATCTCTGCTTGAGTTCTTGAAAAAATCTTTCACTTTTTTCCGTACACTAAAACTTCACACACTTTCTTGTCAGCTGAGTCATCGGCCCAACTATTTTTGAGAAGCCCTCAATAAATCTTCTATAATAGCCAGCCAATCCCAAGAAACTACGATCATCACCGACACCGATTGGTCTAGGCCAATTTGTTATTGCTTCCACCTTAACTGGGTCTACCTCAATACCCTTAGCCGTAACCACGTGACCAAGAAAACCCACTCAATCGAGCCAAAATTCGCACTTCTTGAATTTGGTATACAATCTTTCTTTCCTCAAGGTTTCAAGTACTACTTGAAGTTGTTCCCTATGTTGCTGTGTATCTTTGGAGTACACCAATATGTCGTCAATAGATACTATGACGAACTGGTCTAAGTACTGATGGAACACTCGGTTCATTAAGTCCATAAATACAGCTGGAGCATTGGTCAAACCAAAAGGCATGACGGTGAATTCATAATGTCCATACCGAGTCCTAAAGGCCGTTTTCGGTGTGTCACTTCCCTTAACCTTCAGCTAATGATACCCCGACCTCAAGTCGATTTTTGAAAACACCGTTGTACCCTTTAACTGGTCGAATAAATCTTCTATTCTTGGCAGTGGGTAGACTATTTTTAATAGTCAGATGATTTAACTCCCTATAGTCAACACACATTCGCATACTCCCATCCTTCTTCTTCACAAAAAGTACTGGAGTGCCCCAAGGAGTTACACTCGGTCGAATGAAACATTTTTCCATCAATTCCTCCTACTGTAACTTCAATTCTTGGAGTTATTTCGATGCCATTCGGTACGGGGCCTTAGATACCGGTGCAGCTTCGGGAACCAAGTCAATTTTAAATCCAACTTGCATGTCTTGTGGAATACCTGGTAGATCTTCTAGAAATACGTCTGCAAATTCTCACACAATGTTAATATCATTAATAGTCATTTCTGTATGTTGGGAACCGATTATATTAACTAGGAATCCTTGACACAACTCCTTTCTCAGCATCTTATCTGTTTGAATAGCTTATACAACTCGAGGTAGAGACTTGATCTTTGCTCCAAGGAAACATAACTCTTCCTCTTCTGGTCTGTTAAACAATACTTCTTTCTCGTGACATCGAATGGTCGCATGATTAAGTCCCAACCAATCCATGCCTAGGATAACATTGAAATCTTTCATCTTCAAAAGGTATAAGTCCGCCTTTAGTACTTTCCCGTCAATCTCTAACTTTATACCCTTAGTCATCTGATTTATGCAAAGAGTTCTTCCAGAAGGGATGCTAACCTCTAATTTAATATTCATTTTCACACATGCAAGGTTTGACTTAGCTACTAAGGATGCAGAGATAAAAGAGTTTGTAACTCCAGAGTCAAAAAGTACATAAGCAGGTACATCAGATAATAACAGAATGCCTGTTTTCGAATTTATAGTGCTAGATGTAGCGATCATGGGGTAGAGATATTGAAATTTGTGGTATTAGTTCAAAAAATGACATAAGCAGGTGCCGAAAAAAAATAAAAAAATACCTGCCATCACATTCGGTTTCTGATTTGCCTCATGCTGATTCAGTGCAAAGACTCGAGGTTTCCCATTTTTGTTCTTGTCCTGATCATAATCCTTCTTCTTTAGAGGTTCTGTACAATTAAGAGCAATATTTCCCGGCTTACCACACCGAAAGTACATGTTCTTCCCAAGTAAGATTCACCTCTGTGGAGTTTATTACATTTAGGACAAGGGGTAACACAGCGACTCGTCCCACCAATATGAATTCCAGTGCTTGGTCTTTTATTCTGCCAATTATGTCGGTCTTTACTTTGATCGTTCCACTTCCTCTTTCGCTATGACTCATTGCTCTATTGGGTATACTACTCAAATATAGTCCTTTGATATGAAATAGCATGAGCCATCTCCAACATTTCACGATACGAAGTGAAACGATGAGACATGCCGATCTTCGGTCCTAGTCCATTTTCGAATCTCCTGATCTTCTTAACTTCTGTATTTACCAAATGCGGAGCATGCCTTGAGAGCTACTCAAACTGCTTCTCGTAATCAGTAAGCGACCTATTTCCCTATCTGAACTGTAGAAACTCTGACTCCTAAAAGTCTCTCAAAGCCTGTGGAAAGTATTTTGCCATCACTTTCTCCTTAAATTGCTCCCAAGTTAGGTTACGCTGCTGCTCTTCAGTCCTAGTATGTGAGACAGATTCCCACCAGTGACTAGCTACCCCAACAAACATAAATTTCACGCATAGTACCTTTTGTACATCCGTGCAAGCAATGTGTCAGAATATGCGTTCCAGACTTCTTATCCACTCCTCAACAACAAGTGGGTCGGAATCGCCTTCGAAAGTAGGAGGTTTGTACCTACGAAATCGCTCAAACACTGAGACAGTTCTAGGGACAAAAGGATGTGCATTCTGCTGTGGTGGTGAATTTTGTGGTGGAGGTGCTTGATTTTGCCTGCTCAGCTCTTAGACCGCTAGTAATAAATCATGCATCGGATTTGTGTGGATAGGTGGTGCCATTTCCTAAAGAATTTAACACAAGGTCACGGTCACATACTAGTACTAAGTCTAACATGTTTTACCTATATTATCGTAATACATATCATAAATTGAGCTAGAAAATAAACTACATGTCTTAAGCATTTCAAACATAGGCAATTCAAAATATTTAAGTTATACGAAAGATTTACATATGTTCTTCTCATTACCCTTTTACATACCTTAGAGTCGTCGGAGGGGGTCGATTGGTGGTCGTTGAATGCCAACGATTGTTCGCATATTTAATAACTTTAAATTGTCATTATTCTTTAGTTCATAGATCTTCAGAGAAATATAATTTTTTTTAATAACATTAAACATGGAATTGACTGAGCAAATAAACATTTTATTACACGTAACATTGGAGCAGGAAGGTCCAATATTTATATAATATCGTCCATCATAAAACCCAATGATGGTTCCGAAGGCTACACATCAAAGATCCATAAGAAATTGGAATGACCTTGCCATAGCATTTTTGGCCCAGTTCATGGGTTCTAAAGTAAGAGCTACACCTAAGGAGCACTTGGTGAGCATTAAGCAAGGAAAGACTGAATCGCTTAAAAATTACCTCAGCAGATTCAATAAGCCATGGAGATTGAAAAGATCTCTGATGATGCCGAACTTATGGTAGTTCTTTCTAGGCTAAGGCCTAGAACGAGTTTTTGGTGGTCTGTACATGAGGATAGACCTCGGATGTACCATGAGTTCCTGAATCGAGCTGAAAAACATATAAGTACCGAAGAAGCCACGTAAGACCAGGAGGAACCCAAGGTAAATCCACAATCCTCACATCAAGCAAAAGAGAAAAAAGTGGATAAAGATTTCAGTCGTCAAAAGAGAAAAGATAGAAGGGATCGAGGTCATCCTAAACCTTTTCCAGATAGATTCCACAAATATCATCCGTTAAATACCACCCTGGAAGAAGTCTTCTTGTAAGCGGAAGAAAAAGAAACATTCTGCAAACCCCCACCCTCTGAAAAATGACTTAGCAGGGAAAAAGCAAGGGAGGTACTGTCGATACCACAGGTCAACAGGTCACAACACTGATAACTATAGAAATCTAAAGGAAGAAGTGGAATCCTTAATTCGGCGAGGTCATCTGCAAGAATTTGTGACCAAACCTAGAGAGATAAACCAGTGGGTAATCAAAACCTAATCAACAAGAAACAGGTCAGCAAGTTCAGCCAGGCCTCCAAGTTCGGGATCCTTTACCCCGAGTCGAGATCAGAACTCTAATAAGTAGCAATCAATGCCTTGAGTGATCCAAAAGAGTAAGGCACAGACAAGCACGTGATGCCCTCATCTAGCAAAACTATGATGTGGGATTTCCAGAATCTAACACTAATACCAAGTCATAATTAGAATGGTTTGGATTTTCAGAAGAAGATTCATAGGGAATTTTACAGGACCAAAGTGATGCACTGGTAATAACCATAGCTGTTGCTGGGATACAAGTGCACCAGACCTTGGTGGATAATGGGAGCTCAGTCAATGTGTTGTACTCTCGAACTTTAGAACAAATGGGAATTCAAGAACGTTATCTCCAACCATACTCCAGGAGATTGCAATTTTCTGGTGATCTTATCGAAGCTCAAGGTCAGATCGTTCTGAATGTGGAGTTAGGCGAAGTCCTTTGCCAGAGAAGAATCTTAGCAGATTTTATTACTATCGACCTTCCTTCCAATTATAATGGCATATTGGGGAGACCCATATTGCACAAATTGTAAGTCGCCACCTCAATATATCATTATTGCATTAAGTTTTTCACTCCAAATGGAGTTGTTGTAGTACGCGAGAATCAAGCCGAGGCGAGAGCTTGCAATATTGATCTCCCTAGTGCTCAGATCTAAAGGTTGAGGGGCCAGCAAAATGATCAAGCAAGAAAGGCAATGATAAAGAGACCGATTGTTGTCGACCTCTCTAAGATTTGCATTACTGAGAAGTACCATAGAAATGTAGCGGATGATCATCTTTCTTTTGAAGAAAATGAAGCATATCCGTGTCTATATCCTGGAATCATGGTAATCTCAATATCCATAGCAGAAGTTATCATTCCCAAAGTATTAGTTGATACGGGGAGCTCTCTCAACATACTCTATGTTAATACACTGGAATGGATGGAAATCCCATTGAATTTTCTACAACCATATCCGCAATTGGTTTTAGGATTCAATGGGGCCCTTACCAAAGTAAAAGGGTTGATCAAACTCTCTGTTGATGTCGGTGAAGCTCTATGCCGAACTAAATTGAACGCAAAATTTGTAGTGTTTGATCCCAATTCACCTTATGACGCCATTATGGGGCAGCCTCTGTTATTTAATCTCAGAAATATTATGTCAATGTACCATTATTCTCTCAAGTTTCCCACACCTCGTAGGGTAGGACAAGTTAAGGGAAACAAAGGCATTGTTGAGAAATATCGGATAAAGATTTGTCCAGCAAAGAAGGATACACATATTCCCCCAGGAGTTCATATGGTATATCTAATCGAATCCTATCTTAGCTCATTAGACCCTCATTTAAGAGTAAAAGGGGGAAAACCTGTGGAAGAGCTGGATAAAGTGGTGGTCGGACCAGGCGATCCTCCAAATGAACTCAAAATAGGCTATGAACTGCAACCACCACTCCGAGGTCAAATCATCGAGTTCCTGCAACAGAACCTCGATGTTTTTGCTTGGAATCACACAAACATGAAAATAGTCGATCTAGGAATCATTTGCCACATGTTAGGTATCGACCCGACAGTACGACCTAAATAGCAATGACGTCGACCTCTGAATCCAAAAAGATACGAGGCCTTAGACAAAGAGGTACAGAAGTTGCTTCGTAATGGATTTATCCGTGAAGCAAAATATCCAAGATGGGTTGCTAATCCAGTTCCTGTGAAGAAAAGTAATGGAGATTGGAGAATGTGCATAGATTTTACCGACCTAATAAAGCATGTCCTAAGGACAGCTTTCCACTACCAAGGATAGATCAAATGGTAGATGCAACAGTAGGACACGACCTACTTTTAGTTTCATGGATGCATACTTAGGATATAATCAAATCCTTATGTATGAACCGGACCAGGAACATAGTGCTTTCATCACTGACCAAGGTCTTTACTATTACAAAATGATACATTTTGGTCTCAAGAATGCTGGAGCCACCTACCAACGTCTGGTGAAATTCCATGTTTGCCAGCAGATTGGTAAAACCATGGAGGTGTATGTTGATTATATGTTAATAAAGAGTGCGATGCCAAGGACCATCAACAACGTCTTGCTAAAATGTTTGAAATCTTGAAAAAATACGGGATGAAGTTAAACCCGCACAAATGTGCTTTTGGTGTGAGGTCAGGAAAATTTTTAGGTTATCTAGTGAATCATCGGGATATCGAAGCAAATTCGAAAAAGATATGAGCTATCATTAAAATGTATGCCCCAACAAAACCTAAGGAGATTCAAAGTTTGACTGGATGAGTAGCTGCCCTCAGTTGTTTTATGTCAAAGTCGACTGTAAGTGCAAACCCTTCTTTGATGTCTTACGAGGAGAGAACAAGTTTGAATGGACCCCTGAATGCCAGCTTGCATTTGATGAACTAAAACAACAATTGGCAAAGCCACCAGTGCTATCAAAACCAAAAGCAGGAGAAATGCTAATTTTATATCTTCCAGTATCTAAGCATGCTATTAGTGTTGTTTTAGCTAGGAAGGAGGAAGGAATACATAATCATGTTTACTATTTAAGCAAAGTTCTCCATGAAGTCGAGCTCCGTTATTTCCCCTTAGAGAAACTGGCTTATGTTGTGGTTATGGAAGCAAGAAAATTGAGGCCCTACTTTTTGGAACACCCAATTGAGATCTTGACTAATTATCCATTAAGGTAAGTTTTACAAAAGCCTAATACTTCACGTCTAATGGTTAAGTGGGCAGTAGAGTTTGGGCAGTTCGACATAAGATACAAACATCATACCTCTATAAAGGGCCAAGCTCTCACTAATTTTGTTGCGGAGTTCAGTTCGAATCCAATAGAAGAACTCATTCACGACACTCCATGGGAACTCTTTTTTGATGGATCCTCTATTGGAGCTCGATCAAGAGCTGGAGTTGTCTTGATTAGTCTGAATCGCCAGTTATTCTGTGAAGCATTATTATTTGACTTCAAAGCCTCGAACAATGAAGCTGAATATGAAGCACTTATAGCAAGGGTAAGAATGGCAAAGGAAATGAAATTTACTCATTTGATAGTCTACAGTGACTCACAATTGGTGGTCAATTAAGTCAACGAAACTTACCAAACTAAGGAAGAAATGATGAATAGCTATTTCAAGTTGTCAGGCAAGAGTTCGAAAATTTCCAAATTGTGTTGGTCAAACGAATTCCCCGAAATCAAAATGGTCATGCTGATGCCTTAGCTCGGATGTCAGCACGTGAAGGAATAGAGGAATTTGACAGCATTCCTGTGGGAAGAATTTCTTAACTAGCAATCGAAAGATTGGAAACTACTTCTATGATTACTGATCCCAAACCTACATTGATTGATGAAATCGGTTCCTACCTAAAGACATGGTCATGTCCAGAAGATCCCATTGAGGCTAGAAGACTTCGGATTAGGTCAGCAAGGTATACATTGATTGATAATATTCTCTACAAACGAGGGCATTCCGTGCCTTTATTGAGATGCTTGAATGAAGATGGGGCACTTTATTCTTTGCAAGAAAAACACGAAGGAGTGTGTGGAAATCATTCTGGTGGGCAATCAATGGTTCATAAAATAATGCTACAAGGATACTTTTGGCCCACCATGAGGAAGGATGCATTGGAATTTGCTAGAAAATGTGATAATTGTCAACATTTTGCTCCTAACATAAAGTTCCCAACAGAAGAGTTGAAATGTGTAATGGCTAATTGGACTTTCTCCAAGTGGGGAGTTGATCCAATTGGTCACATGCCTCCTGGAAAAGGTGGAACAAAGTTTGCAATTGTTGCACGGATTACTTGACTAAATAGGTGGAAGTTGAACCCCTTGCTAGGATTACCGAGCAAAAGACTATCAACTTTATGTGAAAGTCTATTGTTTGTAGATTTGGAATACCTCATTCCATCGTAACTGACAATAGAAAGCAATTTGACAATATTCATTTTGCTAATTTTTGCGAAGGACTTGGCATACGAAAGCATTTCTCCACTCCAAACCATCCTCAAGCTATTGGTAAAGTCAAAGCAATCAATAAGATCATCGAGCATATGCTGAAGGCAAAACTTAATACTCTTAAGGCACGATGGGTTGAGGAACTCCCCAGCGTGCTATTTCTCATACTGTACCACATCTAGGAATAACACCAGAGACACTTTTTCTCTCTAGCTTTTGGGGTAGAAGCTGTGATCCCACTTGAGATAAGGATTCCCTCTATTCAAACAAAGATGTATAACGAGGAGGAAAATGAGAAGACGTTGCGAGGAGAACTGGATCTAATAGAAGAGAGAAGAAATGAGGCTGAAATCAGGAATGTTGTATATAAGCAACGTAATACGAAATACTATAATAAAAAGGTCAGAAAACAGGAGTTCGAGGTTGGTAACCTGTTGTTAAGGAAAAGTTTCCAAGTTCATGAGGACATCATAAAACTTCAATTACTAGTTGTTAAAGGAATATTGGCATGAGAGGATTTAGGTTCTTGTGATGGCTTGTTTTGTATTACAGATAAGTCAAGGTGTGTCTTCTTATGGATGTTGGAGGCAAGAGAGGTTAACTAACTTGGATTGGCTAAGATTTTTAGAAAGGACAACACTAATATGAAGAGGTGAGTGAACAAAAAATGAGACTTGTATTTATCAACTTTAAAACTCGTACACTTGGGTCGTTACAAAATGGAAGGACCCCACCCTTTATATAGGGTTTATTGAAACTTCTAGAACAAATATTTTCGTTGAGCCTTCTAGATCACATAATTAGATGAGACTTCTAGACCACATATAAGGATTATAGTTTCACGGTAAATGAACGAGTTTGGTTTTGTCATACCACATTGCACATTTCCCATCACATATATTGTCAGACATATTGCTAGATGTCAATTTAGGATGACGGGTGTGAATTGAGGTGTTTTGATATATATATTTTGATTAGATTAAAGTAATAATTCACATCGTTAGGTATCGTAATAAAAAACCTAATGGGTCAAACACAAAAGGAGAACTAGAAGAATAAAATTCACTAATTAATTAATTGATAAGTGTTGGATAATTAATTAATTGAGTTGCTTGTTAATAAGCCTGAATTAATTAATTGGATTAATTAATTCACATACCAAATTTAATTTTATTAGATTAATTAAATATTGGGTTGGGTTAAGTTTAAAAGACGAGACAGCTCATTTGGATTTATATTAATAAACTATTATGGTTTCAGAAAAATTAAACAAAACACAATTCATATTCTTGTTAACACAAGAAAAGAAAAAACCATAATTCTCTCATTCGTGTTCTCTGTGTAGATTTTCATAAAAGGTTGGGCAGTTGGACAGCTGTGAATTGAATATCGCGATTGTTCGTATTTCTAGATCAGCAAAGGAGTTTGTGAAATTTATCAAAAGTATTATACTAAGTACAATTTGTAAGAACTTTGTTTCAATATTGGATACCGGATTCGCAGTAACAGATTCAAAACTTTGAATACAATGGATTCATATATCCACAACAGATTTAATACAGTAGCAGATGCGACAATATGTTAAATCGCAGTAAAGTGTAAAAGTTGATTTAAGCAGAACGAGAAACACAAATTTGCATAAATGAGTGACAAAACAAATAACCGCAGAAGTTAAATGACAGGACACTTTTAACCCGAGACCAGTGTTCCACACAGTTTCCTTAAAACAGATTCGCTCCCTCACCGTCTGTGCTTGAGGTTTAAAAGAGCGTTCGCTTCCCAAGATATAACGGCGTAACAGTATAATCTGAGCACTACAGATTGTACTCCGGCGAACTGAACCAATGCCCGAACAATATCACCAAACCAGACAGGAACAGAAAGTAAAAACGAAAGCAGACTCCAACTGTGACCAGATGAATATGCAAATGAATTTTTCGTGTACTAAAAACTGGAAAAACGAGATATATATAGGCTTAGGATCTTGTAACTTTCTCATTCATTTCATAGCAATTACAACAGGAGTTTTGGAGTTTCAACAGTTTTGGAAAACCAAAAGTCTATTGAAAAAAATAAAAAAATGTAGCAAAACGTGGACACTCCTAAGGGGCCAATTTTGCTCCTTTTGGTCCGACATTCATGTACGCAGGCCGCGCTCGCACACAAGTTCAAGGTCCGAAGCCAATTTCGGCCCAAGATTTGCACCCCCTTGCGCCCACACGTGCAGAGAGCATCTATGCTACACATGATTACACCATTCTAAAGTGCAATCCTTTATAAAGTGGTTTTAAATTTCCTCAACTTCCTATGTGGGACAAAGTTTAAAAATTTATTTTTCCCACCAACAAACTCATTTCACAAGCATACTTTGAGCTTCAATTTCTCATTCACCCGAGCATCATTTTTGACAAGTAAGTTTATGATTTCGATGTACTCACGGAGGAGAACACAAATCAACTTTCATCTTTCGAAATAGCCAAGTGGGTCCCGCTCAAAATTAGTGCCAAAGTCAGCCATTTTTTCCAGTTTTTCCAACAATCCCCCACATGAATGAAAATTGGGAGCGACACATGAATGTGATACATGAAGACTAGGTGATATAGTTCAACGGTTGAAACCTGCATAGGATAGGTAGGTGTTACCCTTTGAACCTTCCCTTGTAAAAGCATATTTACTTTACTAGCTGACCAGTAGACGCGATGTCCTTGAACTGTTCTGCCGTTTATGTAAACGATGATATACTCCACACATAATTCTTCCTAACACATTTCAGTTCTCATTATTATGTTCGTTTTGGCTATGAACATACGCCTGGTTCTGTGAGAGTTCACAAGAATTTTGCCCCACACAAGTCCCTTAGAAGCGGCCCCACTTCTCTCTCACATAGGTGATTTCTTATTACAAGTAACCCGCATTACTTGGCTCGAATTTCGATGCATAAGAATCATTAAAAGTCTATTGGTTATCCTTCATCTTTACGGGCATCACTATTATATCATAGGAATGGACAGGAGGTAATATCCCCCACAGTGGTTCTATCAAGTCTTTACAATTAGGTTGTCCCTTTGAACCTAGATCTTGGGATCTCCAGTCAACTAGGTTGGGTTTTCCTTTGTATTAACTTATCCATACAAGGGCTTAAGTCCCATTCCCCTCGATGATTTTTCAACTAACTCTCTATTTAACCCTTTGGTTAGCGGATCCGCAATGTTATCCTTTGATTTTACATAATCAACAGTGATAACTCCAGTTGAGAGCAGTTGTCTTATGGTATTGTGTCTACGACGTATATGTCTAGACTTACCATTGTACATGTTACTCTGTGCCCTTCCAATTGCTGATTGACTATCACAATATATGCAAATTGCTGGCACATGTTTTGACCATCTTGGAATATCCTCTAAGAAGTTGCGCAACCACTCAGCCTCTTCACCACTTTTATCTAAAGCTATAAACTCAGATTCCATAGTGGATCTGGCTATTACTGTTTGTTTAGAGGATTTCTAGAATATAGCTGCACCTGCCAATGTGAACACAAATCCACTCATAGACTTTGAGTCTTTTATATCAGATATCCAATTAGCATCAGTATATCCTTCAATGACCGCTGGATATTTTGTATAGTGCAATCCAAAATTATGAGTGTATCTCAAGTACCTTAGTACTCTTACTATTCATTTCCAGTGATCAGCTCCTGGATTACTCGTATATCTACTCAGTTTACTCACTTTGTAGACTATGTCTGGTCTTGTACAACTCATCAAGTACATCAGACTCCCAATAACTCTCGAGTATTCTACTTGAGATACACTTTCACCTTTGTTTTTGGATAGATGCTGACTTGTATCTATCGGTGTTCTAGCCATTTCAGTATCATCCTTACTGAACTTCTCTAGAATTTTATCCACATAATGTGACTGAGTTAGAGCAAGCCCATCTGATGTTCTTGAAATTTTGATTCCAAGTATAACATCAGCTAAACCCATATCCTTCATGTCAAACCTTGAATTTAACATATCTTTAGTGGATTTAATCATCTTATTGTCACTACCAACAATAAGCATGTCATCAATGTAAAGACATAAAATGACATAACCATTTCCAGTGTCTTTAACGTAAACACATTTATCACACTCGTTGATTTTAAATCCACTTTCCATCATGACACTGTCAAATTTTTCGTGCCATTGTTTCGGTGCTTGTTTCAGGCCATATAATGACTTCACCAATTTACAAACCTTCTTTTCTTGTCCTGGAGATGAAAACCCCTCGGGTTGTTCCATATAGATTTCTTCATCTAAATCTCCGTTCAGGAAGGCAGTCTTAACATCCATTTGATGTACTTCAAGATTTCACAGAGCAGCAATCGCAAGTATCATCCTAATAGATGTTGTTCTCGTTACTAGAGAATATGTATCAAAGTACTCAAGGCCTTCTCGTTGTCTATAACCTTTTATTACTAATCTAGCCTTATACTTTTCAATAGATCCATCTGCTTTCATTTTCCGTTTGAAAATCCACTTGTAGCCTAGTGGTTTACTTCCTGGAGGAAGATCCACTAGCTCCCATGTATGATTTTGCAAAATGGAATCTATTTCACTTTTAATGGCCTCTTTCCATTGAGGTCCTTCTGAGGAGTTCACAGCTTCTTGATAGCTTTGAGGTTCACTTTCTAGCATATAGGTCAGAAAATCTGGACTATAAGACTTTTCTGTCCTTTTCCTTTTGCTACGTCTTGGTTCAACCTCAACCTCCTCTTCTAATTCTTGGTCCTGACTATCTCCAGTCATAGTCTCATATGTCCGTTTAGAAGAGTTTGCATCTTCTTTGGACTTGCATGGAAATACATGTTCAAAGAACGAAGCATTTCTCGATTCCATTATCGTGTTTTTGTGTATCTCTGAGATTTTAGATTCATACACAAGAAATCGATAAGCACTACTGTTTTGAGCATATCCAATGAAGATACAATCTACAGTTTTCGGGCCTATCTTCACCTTCTTTGGTGTTGGGACAGCCACTTTAGCAAGACACCCCCACACTCGTAAGTATTTATAGGAAGACCTTCTTCCTTTCCATAACTCATAAGGGGTCTTTTCCATTTTCTTTCGGGGTACCTTATTTAAAAGGTAATTTGCTGATAACACAGCCTCCCCCCACATGTTCTGAGGTAACCCAGAACTTACCAACATTGCATTCATCATTTCTTTTAAAATGCGATTTTTCCTTTCAGCAACACTATTTTGTTGCGGTGAATAAGGTGCGGTGGTTTCATTTATGATTCCGTGTTGTGCAAAGAATTCAGCGAATGGTGCTTCATACTCACCACCTCGATCGCTGCTTATCACCTTAATTTTCTTGTTAAGTTGGTTCTCAACTTCATTCTTGTAAAGAATAAATTTCTCTATCGCTTCATCCTTACTTATTAGCAAGTAGACATAGCAATATTTTGTACTATCGTCGACAAAAGTAATGAAATACTTGTTGCCACCTCTTGTTTGTACAAATTTTAAATCACATATATCACTGTGAATTAAATCAAGTGGTTCTGTATTTCGTTCAATTGATTTAAATGATGACTTTGTCAACTTTGCCTCAACACAAGTTTCACACTTATGTTTTGAATCAATATGGAACGCGGGTATGTAATTCAAGTTAACTAGTCTACGTAAAGAATCATAGTTAACATGTCCTAGTCTACCATGCCACATATTGGAAGACTCAAGCAAGGAAGCGGAAGAGTTCACTTTATTCATTTTTGGTTTAACAACCATTACATTAAGTTTAAACATACCATTGGAAACATAGCCTTTTTCGACAAACATTCCACTTTTTGACAAAATGACTTTGTCCGACTCAAATACAATATGAAAATCATGTTTATTCAAAAGCGACTCGGACACAAGGTTCTTGCGAATTTCCGGCACATACAGCACATTGTTAAGAGTCAGCTCTTTCCCCGAAGTCATCTTCAGAACCACCTTGCCTTGTCCCTTGATTTCAGAAGTTGCTGAATTTCCCATGAACAACTTTTCTCCATTTTCAATTGCTTCGAAAGCAGCAAATAGTTCTTTATCAGAACACACTTGCCTCGTAGCTCCGGTGTCAATCCACCATTCTTTTGGGTTAGAGCCCACCATGTTCACTTCAGAAATAAAGGCTGCTAGATTCATCTCCGCCACATCATGCGCCATGTAGTCAACCACATTTACTTCTTTCTTCTTCTTTGGCAATCTGCACTCCGAAGACTTGTGACCCACCTTGTCACAATTGAAACATTTTCCTTGAAACTTCCTTTTAGAAATTCCACCTTTAGGTCCTAGTTTGGTCCCTTTACCACCGGATGACCCAGCCTTATTTTTGTAGGCCTTACTGCTTTGACCATGCTCCACAACGTTGGCTTTAGCAACACTAGGATTGAACAACTTCTTCTCGGAACTCTTGTTGTCTTCTTCAATTCGAAATCTAACAATTAGTTCTTCGACGTTCATTTCCTTCCGTTTGTGCTTTAGGTAATTCTTGAAATCTTTCCATACAGGGGGCAATTTTTCAATAATTGCAGCCACTTGGAAAGTTTCACTCAACACCATCCCTTCGGCATGAATTTCGTGAAGAATTACTTGGAGTTCTTGCACTTGACTGATTATAGTTTTGGAGTCCACCATTTTATAATCTAAGAATTTGCCGACAATGAACTTTTTAGCCCCGGCATCTTCAGTTTTATATTTTCGGTCCAAAGACTCCCACAACTCCTTAGCAATTTTCATAGTGCTATACACGTTGTATAGCGCGTCTGCTAAGCTGTTCATAATATAGTTTCGGCATAGAAAATCCGAATGGTTCCAAGCATCAAGTGCACTGATCGCTTGAACATCTCCCTCACCCTCATTGAGTTTTGGAGCAGTTTCAGTCAAGAACCTCGCAAGATTCAAGGTGGTCAGATAAAATAACATTTTCTGCTGCCACCTCTTGAAATTCAAGCCATTGAATTTCTCCGATTTTTCATTATGATTAACTGGAACAGTAACCACAGGTTGGCTCACAACATGACTTGGCAATCTAGCCACAGTCTGAGCCACAACAGAACTAGAGCCCACAGCCTGATTTCCAGTAGCCACAGCTTGGGTTACATCCATGTTAATTTGTTCGGTTGCCATTTCTGAAAATGAAACAAAAATATTAGTTTCCAATAAACTAATATAATTATCAAGAAATCGAATGAAACAACTTATCAAAAGAATCTGTTTTAAGCTTGTAAGAACTTTGTTTCAATATTGGATACCGGATTCGCAGTAGCAGATTCAAAAATTTGAATACAATGGATTCAAATATCTACAACAGATTTAATACAGTAGCAGATGCGACAATAAGTTAAATCGAAGTAAAGTGTAAAAGTTGATTTAAGCAGAACGAGAAACACAAATTTGCATAAACAAGTGACAAAACAAATAACCGCAGAAGTTAAATGACATAACACTTTTAACCCGATGCCAGTGTTCCACACAGTTTCCTTAAAACAGATTCGCTCCCTCACCGTCTGTGCTTGAGGTTTAAAAGAGCGTCCGCTTCCCAAGATACAACGGCGTAACAGTATAATCTGAGCACCACAGATTGTACTCCGGCGAACTGAACCAGTGCCCGAACAATATCACCAAACCAGACAGGAACAGAAAGTAAAAACGAAAGCAGACTCCAACTGTGACCAGATGAATATGCAGATGAATTTTTCGTGTACTGAAGACTGGAAAAACGAGATATATATAGGCTTAGGATCTTGTAACCTGCTCATTCATTTCATAGCAATTACAACAGGAGTTTTGGAGTTTCAACAGTTTTGGAAAACCAAAAGTCTATTGAAAAAAATAAAAAAATGTAGCAAAACGTGGACACTCCTAAGGGGCCAATTTTGCTCCTTTCGGTCCGACATTCGTGTACGCAGGTCGAGCTCGCACACAAGTTCAAGGTCCGAAGCCAATTTCGGTCCAAGATTTGCACCCTCCCTGCGCGCATACGTGGGGAGGGCCTCTATGCTACACATGATTACACCATTCTAAAGTGCAATCCTTTATAAAGTGGTTTTAAATTTCCTCCACTTCCTATGTGGGACAAAGCTTAAAAATTTATTTTTTCCACCAACAAACTCCTTTCACATGACATACTTTGAGCTTCAATTTCTCATTCACCCGAGCATCATTTTTGACAAGTAAGTATATGATTTCGATGTACTCACGGAGGAGAACACAAATCAACTTTCATCTTTCGAAATAGCCAAGCGGGTCCCGCTCAAAATTAGTGCCAAAGTCAGCCATGTTTTCCGATTTTTCCAACACAATTTGTATCTAAGCACAGACGACAAATCTTTATACTCACCAACTCTGCATGTACAACAATAAAGAAAAGACTCACTTAATTTGTTAATCACAAATACTTCACATACAAAATTGAGAAATTAATTGACTATAAGCTTACAAATAAAGATACAAAAAAGTGTGTGATCATATGCTCGATCGGTATTTGTGTGAATAGTCAAATCCAATATAACATGGGTGTGGCTGAAATTGAATAAAAGAATAAAATTTCAAGTTAGTTCCATCCCAACCCCTAATGGTAATTTTTTCTTCGTCACTCATGCACCCCCAGAACTTGTTATCTATTCTCTCTCGCAGGGTATTGTCTCTATGAGTTCTTCCTCATTGAAGTTGGGTTGGATCGAACATATAAAAGAAACAATCCCCACATTTGAGGATTCTCTTTAAATTTTGAGTCCACCAACCTGTTGGGAATTTACTTAATCATGCACAGCGGAATTAAAACAATTTTCAATTCCCAAACGAGGATCTGCAATGTGTTTAGATAGAAATTGTGATGAGAATGATACCTTTGATGAATTCCACAAACTCTTTTGCTTTTTTTTGAACTCCAATGATCACGATCTGCAATCCAAGCTGTCCAATTATCCAGCCTCCAATGGTGATCCACACAGAGAACAAGAATGACGGCTAGGGTTTTCTTTTCTTGTGCTAGCAAGAATAATGAAAAATCCATACTATTTTCAAACCCTAATAGCCTATTAATATAAGTCCAAATGGGCTCGACCCATCTGTTAAACTTAACCCGGTCCAATATTTAATTAATCAAATTAATTAAATATGGTCCATGAATTAATTAATCCAATTAATTAATTCGGGCCTATTAATAAACAACCCAATTAATTAATTATCCAACACTTGTCAATTAATTAATTGGTAAATCTCATTCTTCTGATTCTCTTTTGTGTGTGACCCATTAGGTTCCCGATCACGATGCCTAACGACGTGAATTATTATTTTGATCTAATCAAAATCGATAAATGAAAACGCCTCTTTTAATTTATCACTAATTTACTTTCGTTGTCCCAGATTGACATCTAGCAATGTGTCGGGCAATACATGTGACGGGAAATATCACGTAGTATGACAAAACCAAACTTGTTCGTTTACCGTGAAACTATAATCCTTTCGTCAATATGATCCGATCAATTATGAGATATGGATATGTGTCAATCTCAATTATCGATCATATATTTTATCCCACTATTAAGTCAATGTATGTCGAAAACTCTTTTCCGACTTATGAGTTCACCTTGGCCAAGGATTTCATTATTAACTCAACTGGATAAAATGTAGATCATAATCTCTTACTATCTAAGAGTGACGAATCCTCTATTGATCATTCACAACTTTCATATGATTCTTGACATACCCGAACAATGCTGTATTAGCGACCATTGACAGAGCAACATCCAACACCACCAAAGTATGTCTGTCCTCATATAAGGCACTATGATGACCTCAAGTCAAAGGACCGATTTCACTACCGAACGTTAGAGATTAACCACTAACACTTAGATAGTTATCCACGTGGAATCTCTCAGCGGGTCTCCAATGTTTTGTTCTATAACAAAACATCCATGTGTTCATTCAAGTGTCACCACACTTTAGCTTGTGAGATCAGCTACTTACTTCACAAGTAAGAATGTCACACACGATAGTCTATCCGTAATAACGATATCCGTATCTCGTTATTACTTCGACCCCGGACGATTTAAGATTCAGTCATATGTAATTTGTATCTCACAATCACAACTCCTTGTAATTAACAAATCACCAAGACTTGAATCTACGGATTCTATTATTTAATTTATTAGAATATTAATTCAATTAAATAATAGATATTAACATATATATGCATTGATTATATATATTCAAAGTGTTTATGTTCAAAATTGATTGGACCTTGGGCATAACACTTACAAACTCCCACTTGCACTAGATCCAATCACTTATGTATCTTATACCATAAGAGTATACATGACGATCATGTTTATGCTGCGACAACTCTTTGTCAGTGGATTTGTAATTTAATAACTTGTGGGAATTCGTTCTTTATTTACGTCATTTCATTGTATTATCTTTCCAATGAGATAACACTGCCTTAACATATGTTTGGATCATTGATGAGACCTTAGTTCCTTCGCTTTCACAATGGCTCCATTGTTATCACAATGCATAAGCGTGTGATCAACAATGTTAGTAACTACTCTAAGTTCAGTAATGAACTTCCTGATCCAGACCACAACTTTTGTTGCTTTGTAAAGCAATGATGTATAAGGCTTCCATTATTGAATCAACGGTTATTTGGAACATTTCCAACACACCACTTAAGAGTAAACCAATATCCTATTTAAGATGTGCTATTATTCCAGTCTAACTAGAAGTTAGCATCATTCTATCCATGAACTCTCAATTCATTTTCTCCATATAAAATCTTCTCGAGATTTTATCTGTATAGATTGGGATGAGTTAAGCAATCTTCTAGATCTATCTCTATAAATCAACTTGCTTCTTCCACATCCATCACGGAGAAATTATTTGACAACCATAATTTCAACAATTGAAATATAGAGACGTCGTTTCCTATAATATGTCTCATACATATAATATCAGGAATACGATAATGCTCCCACTATCTTCTTGTAAACGCACATATCGTCTTCATTTTTGATAAAATCAAACATTTTAACTTTTTGCATCACATCGAAGATTCCAGCTCCAAGAGGCTTGTTTCAATCCATATTGACATTTTCTTGTAAATTCATTTACAACCTATGGGTTCTAATCCATTAGGCAAGTCGACCAAGGTCAAACCTCGGTTACATACAACAAGTCCATCTCTTTAAGTCAACACTTGACTTTATTTCTATGTAATTAGTAGGTTCATTATCCTTGATTAGTAATCATGGATTCGTACCTTCTAGGAGGTCAAATGATCCTACAAGATTTACACTGAGCTAACGTGTCCTCAAAAGTCTCCACTTCCTGATCAAGAGTATGTCCCTTAACTGGTGTGGGATAAGACTCAAGTTCATCTATTCGGTCAATTATATCCGTGGACTCTTGAACTCTTTCAAGATTTATTCTACTCCCACTGTCTCTCTTAGAGTAAACACTTTCTCTAAGAGTATGACATGTCTTGAGATGAACATCTTCTTCTCAACGAGATTATAGAATTGATATCCAATTATCTCTTGGATATTCACAAATATATAATTATCGGATTTAGTCTCAAACTTATCCGATTCAGTGCGCTTCACATAAGCGTCACAGCCCAAACGTTCATATGAGATATGTTGGGCCATTCCATAACTCGAATGGAGTTTTTGTCAACCGATTTAGATGGGACACGATTTAGTGTGCAGCACGGGGCAATCAGTGCATGATCTCAAAACGATTTTTGAATGCTTGCATGGTTTGTTCTCAATTGCACTATATCTAATAGTGTACTATTCCTCATTTCAGATGCACCATTATGTTGCAATGTATGTGGAGGAATCGACTGCATGAGAATCTAATTCTCTTTTAGATAATCTAAAATTCTCAATTTTAGATATTCTTTACCTCGAACAAGTTTTAGTGTAAGAATATAATTACCTATTTGTTTATCAACTTTTAGTTTGAATCCCTTGAACATTTCAAGAGATTCATGTTTGAATTTCATCAAATATACGTGATCATTTCTGAAATGGTCATTAGTAAATGTGATGAGATAAGATAAACTTCACCTGACATTGATTAATATGAGTCCACATACATCACTATGTATTAGACCTAGTAATTGTGCAGATCTTTTTCCTTTTCAAGTAAAAGGAGATTTGGTCACTGTGTCTTACAGACATTATTCACATTTGTCAAATGGTTCAAAATCATTTGACCCAAATATACATCTCCATGTAAGTTTGGAATTGCATTCTCATTTATGTGACCAAATCCGCAATGCCAGACATAGGTGTTATTTAGATTATCATTTTTATGCCTTTCAATTTCTATACTCATTATAGAACACTCAATATTTAGAATATAAATGTCATTTTGTAATTTACCATAACCATTAAGATCTTATCAAGATAAAATGGAACAACAATTGTCCTTAACATTGAATAATTCATGTCAAAACATGAAATTTATTTAATGCTCTTGGTAATGATGAGAACAAAATTAACATTTCTCTAATTCTAATATCGAGCCTAAAGGCAATGGCGAGAAATATGCTTCTACAGGCAATGCAACAACTTTTGCTCATTTTCAACGTGTAGGTCAACTTCTCCCTTCTGCAGCGATCTACTTTTATTTAGTTTCTGCATATTTATACAAATATGAGATCTACATCTAGTATCTAATTCCCATGAAATTAATGAAGTAGATTTAAGCCTTGCAATTTCATTTCCAATGACCCATCATTCCAAAATGATAATAAGGATCATCAGATTTGGTATTGTCCTTTTTTGCTTTAACCGTCTTAGTCATCTTGGCTGCTTTCCTAAAGCATCCTTTAGACTTCCATATAGGAATTTATGACTAAGATTTGTCCACTGCAAACACAGATGTTGGACTTAACAGTTTTAAGCATGTTCAGCATCTCAATGAGCGTGCTTCGAGTTATTCATGTTAAATTCATAATTAGTTATGAATAACTCTCTGACAGAGATTGCAGAATCAAGTCTATACTTAGTTCATTGTTCATGACTGAACGCAATCAAGACAACTTCTCAAAGTAGTCTTCATCTTCAGCACACAAGCACCGACTGAATATTCTTCTGCCATTATGTACTGGTATAGTTGCTGGGAAATATCATATATTTCCTCGTATGATTGTTCATCATTCAACACATTGAGATGAAAAATCATGTGTTAGCATCTATACTCTTATGTTGCTTTGTAACTCAGGTAACATAGTCGCAAACGTCATACATGTTGCAGTACTATCGTCATCACTGTGTTTATTATAGTAGCCACCTCTTCCTTTGTCGAGTCATCAACAAGTGTCTCTGGAAATGGTTACTTAAGGACATAACAAATTTTTCATGCCTGAGAACAATTCTCAGATTGCGGCGTCAATCAAGAAAATTTGCTTTGGTTGTTGGCATACAATATGCCTCTCAAATTTATGTGGTTACTCATGATTCAATAAATGTAAAGGACGAAAAGTAAAGAAGTAATATATATAGTGCATGAATTAATTTAACATGGTCTTTTATTAAATTAAATTTACTCCCACTATTTAATTCAAATTTATGACCCTCTCACATAAATTTATGAAATCCATACTTGATTCCCAGTGGGCTGGAATCTCATTTGCTATATTAAAACCTTGAGTGTACTCAACAAGCCCTAATAAAACATTTGGGTAGATACTATTATCAATTGTATCTCCATACAACTCCCAGATCATTAAGCTGACAACTCTTTGTCTTCACACATCTTATGTGTTAACTTAACATACCTCTAAGATTTATCTCCTTGAGTGTACTCAACAAGAGATAAATATTAGTTAAGTCAAACCCATCATTCAGAAATATCTAATATTTCATAATGTCAAACATATCCCTAATAGACCAGCCTTGAGTGTACTCAACAAACTAAGATCGATTTAGGACTCTCGTTTTTCACTATAATGAAGGAAGGCGAATATAAATATGACTTAATATTTTAACATGCCTCTAAAATTTATCTTCTTGAGTGTACTCAACAAAAGATAAATATTAGTTAAGTCAAACCCATCATTCAGAAATATCTAATATTTCATAGTGTCAAACATATCCCTAATAGACCAGCCTTGAGTGTACTCAACAAGCTAAGATCGATTTAGGATTCTCGTTTTTCACTATAATGATGGAAGGCAAATAACAAATTGACTTAATATTTTTTTAACGAGGGGTTTTGCATGCAAAAGGTCTCATCGTAATAATTATATATATTTTATTATACATCTAATATGCAAATAAACATACATATAATAGTGTGGACGATTATGGATTTATACTATCTAGTCTTTCCGAGAGCCATAAGAAAGACTAGTCGGTCAGTTCTTAGGGGGTATAGCATTGATTCATACAATGCTCCATCTCTATGGTCTCCTCCTCTTCTTGTATCTTCAATTAGTTCAGCTGCAACTTGTATCCTATACTAGTTGACACGCAGGCCTAAATAATGTTGGACGTGCAGGCCCATAATAATAACAACGGACTCGCATGTCCAAAATAAATAAGAGCTCGCAGGCCCATAAAACAATAAGAATAAAACTAACCATTCAACACATTCACATGGTCGAGTCCATAATCATCCACTAATTAAACATTCATCAAATAAACGATTTCCTATATAATATCTAATATTATATGCAAACATGTTTCAAGTTTCTAACAATTAAAGTCGTCTAAACTAATTTAGACAAATGAATCGGAACAATTAAATGATTAATTAATCAAATTAATTAATTAATTTAATTAGCGGACTTATTTAATTAAAATCAAATCTTAATTAAATATCAAATTAGAGTCCAACTCTAATTCTACAATTATAAGGCGGGACTATTTAATTAAAATCAAATTTTAATTAAATACCAAATTAGAGTCCAACTTTAATTCCAATAAAATTTTAGGGTAATACAATTTAATTAAAATCAAATTTTAATTAAATATCAAATTAAAGTCCAACTCTAATTATAATCAAATTAATAAGGTTGAATATAATTAAAATCAAATTTTAATTAAATACAAAATAAGAGTCAAACTCTAATTCCAAGATATTAGGGCTAACATATTTAATTAAAATCAAATCTTAATTAAATAATAAATTAGAGTCTAACTCTAATTTTAAGAAACATTTAAGGCGAGACAATTTAATTAAAATCAAATTTCAATTAAATGTCAAATTAGAGTCCAACTCTAATTTCAACAATATACTAGGGTGGATAATTTAATTAAAATGAAATTTTAATTAAATATTAAATTAAAGTCCAACTTTAATTTAATATGAATTAACATTTTAATTTAGGATAAAACTCCTAAATAAAATAAAATTCAATTTATGGTCAAAGTTCAATATTTAAGTTAAAATCCAATTTTAACGAAAATATAAAAGTCGTCAATTTTTAAATAAAATTTTAAACGGGTCAATATTAAAATTTTAGGTCAAACCCATTTGAAATTCAAGTTTAAAACCATTTTAATATTTAAATTCAAAACTATTTTGAAAATTGCAAAGTTGACCCTTGGTTTAAAATTACAAACAGGGCCTTTAATTAACTTAATAGCTTGACAGGTTCCCCTTTTAAAATTTGCAAACTGACCCTTAAAATATAATTGCATGCTGGAGCCTCCAATTTCAGAAATTGCACAAGAAGCCCCCGCCTCCACCCTCTCACCCGTCTAAAAACCCTAAAACCTTACCCCCCATTTTCCTGCCGTCGGCCGAG
Source organism: Fraxinus americana (assembly GCA_035079005.1). NCBI lineage: Eukaryota > Viridiplantae > Streptophyta > Magnoliopsida > Lamiales > Oleaceae > Fraxinus > Fraxinus americana. Next base: position 20,955,742 of record CM068716.1, read on the forward strand.
CGGTGGATCGTCCCGCTGTCATACAGCGGCGACGTTCCATCGCTGTAGCAGCAGCGCTTCGCGCTGCTGTAACGTAGCGTGAAGCTGTCGCAGCGGCGACAATCGCCGCTGCTTTCTCCCAAAACAGCAGCCGGTGCTGCTGCTACTGCTTGGCGACGGGCGCTGCTGTAGCAGCGGCGCCGTCGCCACCCTCCCCGCGCGCGGCGAGCAGCTTCCGGCTGGTTCGCCCGGCCACCTCGCTGGCGGCGTTTGGTTGCTGCCGGCGAGTTTTCAGATCCGATTTTTCGATTATTTTTTTTTTTGAACAGATTCTAAAATGTGAAAATCAAATTTTCTCAATTGTTAGAAACAAGAAAAACAATAACAATCAACTTTTGATTGTTACAAGATGCAAAACAATTTCTAACAAATACAAAGTAGGCTCTGATACTACTGTTGGGAATTTACTTAATCATGCACAGCGGAATTAAAATAATTTTCAATTCCCAAACGAGGATCTGCAATGTGTTTAGATAGAAACTGTGATGAGAATGATACCTTTGATGAATTCCACAAACTCTTTTGTTTTTTCTTGAACTCCAATGATCACGATCTGCAATCCAAGCTGTCCAATTGTCCAGCCTCCAATGGTGATCTACACAGAGAACAAAAATGACCGCTAGGGTTTTCTTTTCTTTTGCTAGCAAGAATAATGAAAAATCCATACTATTTTCAAACCCTAATATCCTATTAATATAAGTCCAAATGGGCTCGGCCCATCTGTTAAACTTAACCCGGTCCAATATTTAATTAATCAAATTAATTAAATCTGGTCCATGAATTAATTAATCCAATTAATTAATTCGGGCCTATTAATAAACAACCCAATTAATTAATTATCCAACACTTGTCAATTAATTAATTGGTAAATCTCATTCTTCTGATTCTCTTTTGTGTGTGACCCATTAGGTTCCCGATCACGATGCCTAACGATGTGAATTATTATTTTGATCTAATCAAAATCGATAAATTAAAACGCCCCTTTTAATTTATCACTAATTCACTTTCGTTGTCCCAAATTGACATCTAGCAATGTGTCAGGGCAATACATGTGACGGAAAATATCACGTAGTATGACAAAATCAAACTTGTTCGTTTACCGTGAAACTATAATCCTTTCGTCAATATGATCCGATCAATTATGAGATATGGATATGTGTCAATCTCAATTATCGATCATATCTTTTATCCCACTGTTAAGTCAATGTACGTCGAAAACTCTTTTCCGACTTATGAGTTCACATTGGCCAAGGATTTCATTATTAACTTAACTGGATAAAATGTAGATCATAATCTCTTATTATCTAAGAGTGACGAATCCTCTATTGATCATTCACAACCTTCATATGATTCTTGACATACCCGAACAATGTCAGACAGCTAATTCCTTGACAGAGCAACATCCAACACCACCAAAGTATGCCTGCCCTCATATAAGGCACTATGATGACCTCAAGTCAAAGGACCAATTTCACTACCGAACGTTAGAGATTAACCACTAACACTTAGATAGTTATCCTTGTGGAATCTTTCAGCGGGTCTCCAATGTTTTGTTCTATAACAAAACATCCACGTGTTCATTCAAGTGTCACCACACTTTAGCTTGTGAGATCAGCTACTTACTTCACAAGTAAGAATGTCACACACGATAGTCTATCCGTAATAACGATATCCGTATCTCGTTATTACTTCGACCACGGACGATTTAAGATTCAGTCATATGTAATTTGTATCTCACAATCACAACTCCTTGTAATTAACAAATCACCAAAACTTGAATCTACGGATTCTATTATTTAATTTATTAGAATATTAATTCAATTAAATAATAGATATTGCCATATATATGCATTGATTATATATATTCAAAGTGTTTATGTCCAAAGTTGATTGAACCTAGGGCATAACACTTACACAACCTTCAAGTTTCCATTGGCAAGTCAAATCCACTAACTATCTATATTCCAGAATTATAGTATCCAAGGCTAAATCAGGCATGCATTACATCTTCTGTATCATACACATGCTTTATCCATTTTGAACTTTCGTTCTCCATTTTTCTTTTCTTCTTTTGAATTATTTATTTGGTGTCCTCATTGAGACTTTTGTGTTAGCTTTCACTCATGTGAACATGCTAATTTTTGTTTTCTTTTGTCATGACTAATGAAATACCTTTTATTGGGATTAATAGTTGGGACTAGATTCCTAACATAATATCAATACGTAGCTCCATTTCTATTAGCCAAAACTACTCATGTACAAGCCACACACAGAACTAACACTTAACCAAATAATTACATTTATCAGCTCAACCACCCTATACTTATCTTTACAATTAGGTTAAGTAATTTATTTGAACGGTGATAAGTATTTTGGGACAAGTGTAACCTCGTTCTTACCTAATCAAGAATTCATTCTGCTATACAACAATTTCCAAACCTAAACAACAATTAGAAATGGCTTCGTGCTTAATGATAATCATATGGTCTTGCACGAATAATAAAATATGAAAATAAGCACAAATAGCACCATTTAGTCACAAATCATAAGCTAGTAACATAATTTCATCTTTAACCGACGTGAATATCTAATTAACACATGCATATAGTTTTCATTTTTTTTTTCAAACATTTTCAATTTCTTCTAGGTATTTGAAAGAACTAAAAAAAGTACATAGCTAACTCATAGAGTTGTCTCTACCACAAACTTAAAGTGACGTACGTTGTCCCAATATAAAGACAAATATAAGCCTGAGCAAGGATATCAATACTTTTCATGTCACATAATGATTCATCTTTGTGGCGGTCTCCAAAAATCGATTGGTGCAACACAGTTTCAACCCCCTAGCTTAGAGTGTTTCCATAATCTGGAACGCGTGTGTGTTCTACAAAACAGTCATGAATCAATTATCTTTGGGAAGACGGTGAACTAGCTAATTATAATCTATTAAAGGAAAATAAAGACAACTATAATGTAACGTCCCAAATTCTTGTAACCCAACGCATTATCAAACATTACTTCTTTAATGTTAACCGTAAAAAATAAGTAATTAAGAAAAATTTTGAGTTTGAATAAAATAATAAATAATGAAAGATCTTAACATTTTGACAATTTAAACTTAGAAAATGGTGGAAAAAAATGATTTTTAAAAGAGGTTACGATAAATTCAGCAAGCTGGTACAATTTTTCCTCAGTTGTGCACTAAGTTGCAAAAATTATTTGAAATGAGAAACATCGGTAAGTGTTATGCTTTGTGTCCAATCAACTTTGGAACATAAACACTTTTAATACATATTGTCAATGCGTATTTATGGCAATATCTATTATTTAATTAAATTAATATTCTAATAAATTAAATAATAGAATGCGTAGATTCAAATCTTAGTAATTTGTTAATCACAAGTAGTTGTGATTGTGAGATACAAATTACATATGATCGAATCTTAAATCGTCTATGGTCGTATGTAATAACGAGATACGGATATTATTATTACGGATAGACAATCACGTGTGGCATTTCTTACTTGTGAAATAAGTAGTTGATCTCACAAGTTAAAGTGTAGTGACATTTGAATAGAACAAAATATTGGAGACCCTCTGAGAGATTCCACATTGATAACTATCTGAATGTCAATGGTTAATTTCAAACATTCGGTAGTGGAAATTGTCATTTGTCTTGAGGTCATCATAGTGCCTTATATGAGGACAGTCAAACTTTGGTGATGTTGGATGTTGCTCTGCCAAGGGTCACTAATACAACATCGGTCCGGCATGTCAAGAATCATATGAAAGTTGTGAATGATCGATAGATGATTCGTCACTCTTAGAAAGTAAGAGATTATGATCTACATTTTATCTAGATAAATTGATAATGAATTCCTTGGCCAAGGTGAACTCATAAGTCAAAAAAAAGTTTTCGACTTACATTGACTTAACAGCAAGATAAAAGAAATGATCGATAATTGAGATTGACACATATCCATATCTCATAATTGATCGGCTTATATTGACGAAATGATTATAGTTTTATGGTAAACGAACAAGTTTAGTTTGTCATACCACATGCCATTTTCTGTCACATGCATTGCCGTGACACATTGTTGGATGTCAATTTAGGGCGATGGATGTGAATTGATGATAAATTAAAATAGGTATTTTAATTTATCAAATTTTGATTAGATCAAAATAATAATTCACGTCGTTGGTATCGTGATCGGGAACCTAATAGATCACACACAAAAGACCAGAAAAATGAGATTTACCAATTAATTAATTGACAAGTGTTGGATAATTGATTAATTTGGTTGCTTATTAATAGGTCCAAATTAATTAATTTGATTAATTAATTCATGGACCAGATTTAATTAATTTGATTAATTAAATATTGAACCAAATTTAGTTTAAGAGACGAGCCAAACCCACTTGGACTTATATTAATAGGCTGCTAGGGTTTGAAAACGGTATGAGAATAATTCATTATTCTTGCTAGTAAAAGAAAAGAAAACACTAGTCGTCATTTTTATTCTCTGTGTGGATCACCGTTGGAGGCTTGTCATGCAACTAATATAATTAAGGGCATGCTAGTAATTTTAAATTTGGGGTCTTAATGCAAATTTCAAAATGGTTTTGAATTTAAATTTAGAAGGATTTTGAATTAAATTTTAAAATAGTTTGACCCTAAAATTTCAATTTTGACCCGTTTAAATTTTTTTAAAAAAATTAACGAATTTTATATTTTCGTTAAAATTGGATTTTAGCTTAGATATTAAATTTTGACCCTAAATTGATTTATTTTGTTTAGAAGTTTTATCCTAAATTAAAATGTTAATTCAATTAAATTAGAATTTGACTCTAATCTAATATTTAATTAAATTATCCACCCTAATATATTCTTGAAATTAGAGTTGGACTCTAATTTGACATTTAATTGAAATTTGATTTTGATTAAATTGTCTCACCCTAAAAAATTTTCTTGAAATTAGAGTTGGACTCTAATTTGATATTTAATTAAAATTTGATTTAAATTAAATAAGTTCACCCTAATGTTTTGTAATTAGAGTTGGTCTCTATTTTTTTTTTTTTTTTTTTTGTATTTAAATAAAATTTGATTTTAATTAAATTCAATAGCTTTAAATTTCGAAATTAGAGTTGGGCTCTAATTTGATTTTAATTCAGTAGTTCTGCCCTATAATTGTGAAATTAGAGTTGGACCATAATTCAGTATTTAATTAAAATTTGATTTTAATTAAATAAATCCGCTAGTTTAATTAATTATTTAATTATTCCGTTCTATTTGTCTAAATTAGATTGTTAGAAACTTGAAATATGTTTGCATATAATATTAGATATTATATAGGAAAGCATTTACGTGATGAATGTTTTATTAGTTGATGATTATGGACTCGACTATGTGGATGTGTTGAATGATTAGTTTTATTCTTCTTGTTCTATGGGCCTGCGAGCTCTTATTTATTTTGGATATGCGAGTCCGTTGTAATTTTATGTCCTATGTGTCCAATTATTTAGGCCTGCGTGCCAACTGGTATATGATACATGTTGCAGCTGGACTAATTGGAGAAAGAAGAAGATGAGGAGACCATAGAGATAGAACATTGTTGGTGTATTGTCAGGCACCCAAAAATAGTCATTAAACCTGTAAAACTAATGTAGTAATGAAAGTAAGGGTCGATCCCATGTTATAACTATTGGAGGGTTTTGTTTATAACGAAATCAATCTTATAACAAATAATAATGTAAATTAACAAGTTGTATTAAACCAATGAAACGAGTCTTGATCAAAGTCAACTTCCACCATTGGAGATTTATAACCATTCATCAACCCTCAAAAAATAATCAATCCACATTCACAATATTTATCGTTAGAATAAATTCCTATTTCTCATTAATTTTAGTTAATCAGAAATCAGCGTTCTAATTAACTCTAATTATCAAATAATCTCAGATCAGGGCTAAAGATTCAATTTAATAACAGTTCTAAACAATATAGAAATCGATGAATTATGTAATACAAACACTAGCGGTTGCATTCAATCTATTTAAATATTCTTCTTAAAATTCAATAACATCTATCGTAGAAAATTATCAAATCCTAGTGCTTCACAAATTAAATGATCCAAACAATTACGGATTTGAGATTTAACTTAACTATAGATTGCAATATATGAAAAACTAATAAATCTCTTAACAATCAAACATGGCAATCATAAAATTATACATAGAAGAATATTCAACATTAAAAATATAAATTAAACAATGAAAATAGGTGGATCTCACAGTTATAATGGTTTCCAAGGCTTTGGTATCCTTTAATCAAGCACCAAGAGTTAATTACACATGATAGATCTAAAAAACAAATAGAGAGAAAAAAGGTTGGAGAGGTTTTGATGTGTTTTTGGGAGTTTTTCTAGGCTTCTCACGGCCCTTACATATAAAAAAAACCCTAATTTGTGCTGCACGGGGACTAGGTGTTATGGGAGCAATGCCTAGACACTGAAAATCTTCTTTCTGGGCAACACGGCGCCTGGGCGATGTTGTTGTAGCTCCTGGCCGCTGTGTTGCTGTTTTAAATTCTGCGTCATCTTTAGTATTTTTATCATAACTTCCTCCACTGATATCCGATTGAGATAATTTAAGATGTATTAGAAAGATAACTCAAAAGGATACAATATTTCTTCAGATACCATCTTCGAATTCGATCATCTACCATGTCAAAAATTGGTCTCAAGATGAGGCTGAAAACCGATGCAAAACTTTTTAGCTTGAAAGTTGATATATGATAATGTTTTGGTTATATTTCATCCCTTTGACTCCTTCCTTCATCCAATTGACCTCTTAACACTCTCAAATCTTCATCACAAGGTTAGAAGCAAGTTTTGAGTATTTTCAATTTAGTCCCTGAACTTTCACTTTCTTCCATTTTGGTCCATTTTCATTTATTTTTTCAAATTATGTCATATCCATCAAATTGTCACCTAAACCAAAATATGAGATTAATAAGTACATTTTCGTATAAAATAATCATACAAGCGTATCAAATAAAGAGGAAAAACTATGCATTTTACATTCATATCAATTGTATAATTCAATGTTATGTCCCCTAGGAACTTACCAACTAGTCTTCTTTATGGCTCGGGAAGACTAGATAGTAAAGTCCACAATTGTCCACACTATTATATATATGTTTATTTGCATACTAGATGTATAATAAAATATATATTAATATTACGATGAGACATTTGCATGATAAACCCCTTATTAAAATATTAAGTCAAAATTATTATTTACATTTCATCATTATAGTGAAAAACGAGAGTTCTAAATCGATCTCAGATGGTTGAGTACACTCAAAAGTGGTCTATTAAGGATATGTTTGACACTATAAAATATTAGATATTTCTGAATGATGGGTTTGACTTACTAAAATTTATCTTTGTTGAGTACACTCAAAAAGATAAATTTTAGAGGCATGTTGAGATACAATTGATAATAGTATTTACTCAAATTTTTCATTAAGGCTTGTTGAGTACACTCGAGGTTTTAATATAACAAATGGGATCATAGCCCACTGGGAGTAAAGTATAGATTCCATAAATTTATGTGAAATAATCATAAATTTGAGTTAAATAGTGGAAGCAAAATTAATTTAATAAAAGACCATGTTAAATTAATTGATGTATTATATATATTATTCGTTTACTTTTCGTCATTTACATTTATTGAATCATGAGTAACCATATGTATTTGAGAGGCATACTAAATGCCACAACCAAACCAAATTTTCTTGATTGGCACTGCAATTTGAGAATTGTTCTCAAGCATGATAAACTTGGTTGTGTCCTTGAGTAACCCTTTCCAGAGATACTTGCTAATGACTCGACAAAGAAATAGTGACTGCTATAATGAACACAGTGATGATGATAGTATTGCAACATGTGTGAAGTTTGCGACTATGTCACTTGAGTTACAAAAGTAACATAAGAGTATAGATACTAATACATGATTTTCCATCTCAAGGTGTTGAATGATGAACAATCACGTGTGGAAGATATGAGATTTCCTAGCAACTATACCAGTGCATAATGGCAAAAGAATCTTCAGCCATTGCTGAAAATGTTGACTACTTTGAGAAGTTGTCTCAATTGAGTTCAATCATGAACAATGAACTAAGTATGACTTGGTTCTGCAATCTCTGTCGGAGAATTATTCATAACTAATTATGAATTTAAAATATGAATAAATTCGAATGCACGCTCATTGAGTTGTTGAACATGCTTAGTGGGAAAATCTTAGTCATAGATTCCTCTAGGGAAGTCTAAAGGATACTTTAGGAAAGCAACCAAGGTGACTAAGACAGTTAAAGCGAATAAGGACAATATCAAATCTAATGACCCTTATTATCATTTTGGAATGGTATGTCATTGGAAAAGAAATTGCAAAACTTATATCTACTTCATTAGTTTCATGGGTATTAGATACTAGATATGGATCTCATATTTGTATAAATATGCAGAAACTAAATAAAAGTAGATTGCTGTGGAAGGGAAAAGTTGACATACACGTTGAAAATGAGCAAAGGTTGTAGCATTACCTGTAAGAGCATATTTCTAGCCGTTGCCTTTATGCTTAATATTAGAATTAGAAAAATGTTATTTTGTTCTCATCATTATAAAGAGCATTAAATAAATTTGTTTGGACATGAATTATTTTAATATTAAGGACAATTGTTGTTCATTTTTATCTTGATAAGATCTTAATGGTTATGGTAAATTACAAAATAACATTTATATTCTAAATATTGAGCATTCTATAATGCATATAGAAATTGAAAGGCATAAAAATGATAATCTGAATAATACATATATCCGACATTGGAGATTTGGTCACATAAATGAGAATGCAATTTCAAACTTACATGGAGATATATATATTTGGGTCAAATAATTTTGAATCATTTGATAAATGCAAATCATGTCTGTTAGGTACAGTGACCAAATCTCCTTTTACTTGAAAATAAGAAAGATCTTTATAATTACTAGGTCTAATACATCACTAGTGATATATGTGGACTCATATCAATTAATATTAGATGAAGTTTCTCTTATCTTATCACATTTACTGACGACCATTTCAGAAATGATCGTGTATATTTGATAAAATTCAAGCATGAAACTCATGAAATATTTAAGGGATTCAAGTTAGAAATTGAGAAACAAACAGGTAAATATATTCTCTCACTAAGATCTTATCGATATGGAGAATATCTAAAAGGTAGAATTTTAAATTATCTAAAAGAGAATGAGATTTTCACGCAGTAGATTCCTCTACATACATTGCAACATAATGGTGTATCTGAAATAAGGAATTGTACACTATTAGATATAGTGCAATTAAGAACAAGCCATGCAAACATTCCAAAATCGTTTTGAAGTCATGCACTGACTGTCACGTGCTACGCACTAAATCATGTCCCATCTAAATTGGTTGACAAAACTCCATACAAGTTATGGAAATGTCCACCTTATCTCATATGAAAGTTTGGGGTTGTGACACTTATGTGAAGTGCACTGAATCGGATAAATTTGAGACTAAATCCGATAAATATATATTTCTGGGATATCCAAGATACAATTGGATATCAATTCTATAATCCCGTTGAGAAGAAGATGCTCATCTTAAGATATGTCATACTCTCAGAGAAAATGTTTATTCTACGAGAGGACAGTGGGAGCAGAATAAATCTTGAAAGAGTTCAAGAATCCACGGATATAGTTGACCAAATAGATGAACCTGAGTCTGATTCCACACCTGCTGAGGGACATGCTCTTAATTAGGAAGTAGAGACTTTTGAGGACACGTCAGCTCTGTGTAAATCTTGTAAGATCATTCGACATCTTAGAAGGTACGAGTCCCTGATTACTAATCAGGCATTATTAATCAAGGATAATGAATCTACTAATTACGCAGAAATAAAGTCAAGTGTTAACTTAAAGAAATGGCAATATGCCATGGAAATTCGAGATAGACTTGATATATGTAACCAAGGTTTGGACCTTGGTCGACCTGCCTAATGGATTAGAACCCATAGGTTGTAAATGAGTTTACAAGAAAAGGTCAATATGGATTGAAACAAGCCACTGGGAGCTGAAATTTTCGATTTGATGCAAAAGTCAAAATGTTTGATTTTATCAAAAATGAAGACAAATTGTGTGTTTAAAAAAAGATAGTGGAAGAATTATCGCATTCCTAATATTATATGTATGAGATATATTAGAGGAAACGACGTCTCTATATTTCAATTGTTGAAATTATGGTTGTCAAATAATTTCTCTGTGATAGATATGGGAGAAGCAAGTTGATTTATAGAGACAGATCTAAAAGATTGCTTAACACATTCCAATTATATATAGATAAAATCTTAAGAAGATTTTATATGGAGAAAATGAACTGAAAATTCATGAATACACTAATGCTAACTTCTAGTTAGACTAGAATGATAGCATATCTCAGTCAAGATATTGGTTTACACTTAAGCGGTGTGTTGGAAAGGTTCCAAATAGGAAACAATCATTGATTCAATAGTAAAAGCCTTATGCATCATTACTTTAGAAAGTAACAAAAGTTGTGGTCTGGTTCAAGAAGTTCATTAATGAACATGGAGTAGTTCTTAACATTGTTGATCACATACTTCCACATTGTGATAACAATGGAGCCATCATGCAAGCGAAGGAATTAAGGTCTCATCAATGATCTAAACATGTGTTAAGGCGGTATTATCTCATTGGAAAGATAATAAAATAAAATGACGTAAAGAAAGAACGAGTATCCACAAGTTATTAAATTGCATATCCATTAACGAAGAGTTGTCTCAGCATAAACATACTCGTCATGTAGACTCTTATGATATTAAATACATAAGTGATTGGATCTAATGCAAGTGGGAGTTTGTAAGTGTTATGCCTTAGGGCCAATCAACTTTGGACATAAACACTTTTAATATATATTATCAATGCGTATTTATACCAATATCATCATTTAATTAAATTAATATTCTAATAAATTAAATAATAGAATCCGTAGATTCAAGTCTTAGTAATTTGTTAATCACAATGAGTTGTGATTGTGAGATATAAATTACATATGACCGAATTTTAAATCGTCTGAGATCGTATATAATAACGAGATACGGATATCATTATTACGGATAGACCATCACGTGTGGCATTTCTTACTTGTGAAGTGAGTAGTTGATCTCACAAGTTAAAGTGTGGTGATATTTGAATGAACACGTGGATATTTTGTTATAAAACAAAACATTGGAGACTCGTTGAGAGATTCCATATGGATAACTATCTGAGTGTCAGTGGTTAATCTCTAACGTTCGGTAGTGGAATTGGTCATTTGACTTGAGGTCATCATAGTGCCTTATATGAGGACAATCATACTTTTGTGATATTGGATGTTGCTCTGCCAAGGGTCGCTAATACAACACAGTTCGTGTATGTCAGGAATCATATGAAAGTTGTGAATGATCAATAGATGATTCGTCACTCTTAGATAGTAAGAGATTATGATCTACATTTTATTCTGTTAAGTTGATAATGAAATCATTGGCCAAGGTGAACTCATAAGTCGAAAAGGAGTTTTCGACTTATATTGACTTAACAGTGAGATAAAAGAAATGGTCGATAGTTGAGATTGACACATATCTATATCTCATAATTGATCGGATCATATTGACGAAAGGATTGTAGTTCACGATAAAGGAACGATTTGGTTTTGTCATACCACGTGACATTTTTCGTAACATGTATTGTCCGACACATCGCTAGATGTCAATCTGGGATGACGGATGTGAATTGATAATAAATTAAAATGGGTATTTTAATTTATCAAATTTGATTAGATCAAAATAATAATTCACGTCGTTAGGTATCGTGATCGGGAACCTAATGGGTCACACACAAAAGAGAAACAGAAAAATGAGATTTACTAATTAATTAATTGACAAGTGTTGGATAATTAATTAATTGAGTTGCTTATTAATAGGCGCCCGAATTAATTAATTGGATTAATTAATTCATGAATCAAATTTAATTAATTTGATTAATTAAATATTCGACCGGATTAAGTTTAAGAAACGGGTCAAGCCCACTTGTACTTATATTAATAGGCTGCTAGGGTTTGAAAATAATATGGAAATAATTCATTATTCTTGCTAACATAAGAAGAGAAAACCATAGTCGTCATTCTTATTCTCTATGTGGATCACCGTTGGATGTTGGACAGCTAGGATTGCAGATCTTGATTATTCAAGTTCAAGAATTAGTAAAGGAGTTTGCAGAATTCATCAAATGTATTATTCTAAACACAATTTCTATCTAAATACAAAGCAGATCCGAGATGGAAACTGAAAAATAATTTAGTTTTCGCTTTGCATGATTAAGTAAATTCTCAATAGCATCGACTAAAAATTATGAAAATTTCATGGACAGAATAAAACTTATATATGTATAAGTATCAAAATTTGGGGTTTCGAAGATGACGTTTGAGGCACAAAAATATTTTTCAAACATGTAGGACTGTATTCTGGGATTTGACTTGATGTAGTTTACTAAAAGTACTATAATAAATTTTGCGGGACTCCTATGGACATGTTTTCAGTTCCATATGACACATAAATTCAAAATATACGGACCGCGGTGAATTTTTAAAGTAAGGGTAGAATGCTAAAATTCATGAAATACATGTCTAACATTAAAATTAACATCCTTGAAATATAAACTTATGAGGTAAAAATCTTTGGACTCTACAAACTACAAAGTGTTCTTAAACAAAAATAAATAAATAAAATGGTAAATTGAAACTTGACATAGAGAAATCAATTTTTTTAATTACATGCCATTTATCGAGTCATCGTACAATCTCTGATTACTCTGAAATATTACACAAGAATGAGCATCTCAAAAAAATGCTCAATAGGCTCCACATGCTATACGAACTTAACAATCGTGCATCTAATCATATATTTATATGTATTGCCATCATAAATTTTACTTAACACGTTTTTAGATTGATCAATAATTGAATGATTTGATACTTTAAATTTAATATTAGTTATCTTTCTCCAGTTTTCCATTAAAGTTTATTTGTGTTATTGGTTTAGTGCTTCCAATTATCTAATCAATAATTGAATGATTTGATACTTTAAATTTCGGCACTCCAGAGAGGGAAATTTAGGCGCGGTCTTAGAATAACATAACCTAGATTTTATAATTTTCGAGAGAAAGTGTGAAATCTTTGAAGCATGTTCCACTTAAGAACCGTGAACTTAACAATTTTTAGATTTTTATTCGGAATAGAGATATTGGAATTGAAATATGGAAATAGTTTTTTATTCGACTCTCGAGAGACAGAGTAAAATTAAATTAGAGTTCTTGCTTATAAATTTGGAAACATTGATTACAAGTAACTATATAATTGATAAACAATCATACTCTAGGATAGGGACTAGGATTTTTTACATTGATTTATTCCTTCAAATTTGCATAATATCGTTGGATTTGTCATCACCCACATTAGATTTAATTTAGAAACATTGATTACAACATTCGATTGTCTAGATAAAATAGAAGCTAAACAATTATAATATTTAGTAATACATTGAATTTCAATTCATATAGATGTCAACGAGTCGAGTCGAGTTGGCTCACGACCCGAAACTCAAGGCTCGGGCTCGAGCTAAGCTCAGGTAAAAATGACTTGGGCTTTTTTTTTTTTTTTTGCTCAAGACAAACTAATTTTTTTTTAAATAGTTTAAAATAAGTGCAATTTTACCTCATATTTATAGCAAAAAAATATATCTGTTTCAACAAAATTTGAATTTCAAATTTAAATTTTAACTTTCTATTTTTGTATTAAATGTAGCTGCATTTGACGGGTAGCTAAGTAGCTATTGTTGCATGCAACGGCAGTTGTCACATGTAGCTAATGGATGCCTTACATTTTTTATTCAAATAACATGGGCCATTTTGGCCCTTGTTTGGGCTAGAGCTCATCACGGGCCATTTTTATCCTGTGACATGGCTGGCCCATCTGACTCGACAAGCCACATGGGCTAGCTTGGGCCCAGGTCTGGGTTGACACTTCAAAAATGAGGCTCGGCCTAAGCCTCGACACGATTTTTTCAAGCAACGAGCCGAGCTACAGACCATCCGAGGCAGCGAGCCAAATTGACAACCTAAAACTTAGGCGATCTATTGTAGTATTCTTTGATAACATTCTAATAAATATAGTTGGTATGAATTTACTTAATCATGCACATTAGAAAATAAAACAATTTCAATTCCCACCAAGAATCTGCTTTATATTTGGATAGAACTTGTGATAGGAAGTATACATTTTGTAGATTCTGTAAACTCCTATACTAATCTTGTAACACAAACGATCACGATATGCAATCCACAACTGTCCAACATTCAATGAAAATCCACACGGAGAACAAGATTGAGAGAACTACGGTTTTTACTTTTGTTGTGCTAGCAAGAATAATTATTTTCTATCCTCATTTTTCGAAATCCTAGCAGCCTATTAATACATATCCAAACGGGCTTGGCCCATAGCTTAACTTAATCTGGACCAATATTTAATTAATCCAATTAATTAAATTTGGTCAATGAATTAATTAATCCAATTATTTAATTATCCAACACTTGTTAATTAATTAATTGGTAAATCTCATACTTCTAGTTCTCCTTTTGTGTGTGACGCATTAGGTTCTCAATCACGAAACTTAACGATGTGAATTATTCTTTTTGATCTAATCAAAATCGATAAATTAAAACACCTCTTTTAATTTATCACTCATTCACATCGGTCATCCTAGATTAACATCTAGCAACGTATCACGATAGTACATGTGATGAAAAATGTCACGTAGTATGGCAAAATCAAACTTGTTCGTTTACCGTGAAACTATAATCATTTTGTCAATATGATCCGATCAATTACGAGATATGGATATGTGTCAAACTCAATTATCGATCATATCTTTTATCCCACTATTAAGTCAATGTAGGTCGAAAACTCATTTTCGACTTATAAGTTCATCTTGACCAAGTATTTCATTATCAACTTAACTAGATAAAATGTAGATCATAATCTCTTACTATCTAAGAGTAACGAATCATCTATTGATCATTCACAACCTTCATATGATTCTTGACATACTCAAACAATGTTGTATTAGCGGCCCTTGGCAGAGCAACAACTAACATTACCAAAGTATGACTGCCCTTATATAAAAAACTATGATGACCTCAAGTCAAAGAATCAATTCCACTATCGAACGTTAGAGATTAACTACTGATACTCAGATAGTTATCTATGTGGAATCTTCTAGAAGGTCTTTAATGTTTTGTTCTATAACAAAATATCCACGAGTTCATTCAATTGTCACCACACTTTAACTTGTGAGATCCACTTACTTCACAAGTAAGAAATGCCACGCGTGATGATTTATCCATAATAATGATATCCGTATCTCGTTATGACATACGACCACGGACGATTTAAGATTCAGTCATATGTAATTTGTGTCTCACAATCACAACTCCTTGTGATTAACAAATAACTAAGACTCGAATCTACGGATTTTATTATTTAATTGTATTAGAATATTAATTCAATTAAATAATAGATTTTTCCATAAATATGCATCGATTATATATATTAAAAGTGTTTATGTCCAAAGTTGATTGGACCTATGGCATAACACTTATAAACTCTCACTTGCACTTAGTGAAGGTAAGATGGCTCTATCCGAGGTCAGGAGCTGATTGAAAGAAGATATTTTGGAAGCATTAATGTGCGTGAAGGATTGACAAGACGGTAATTTTCGACTGCAAGATAAATATGCTGAAATTGCGTGTTGTCAGGTAAGTGACATTTAATTTAACCATATTAATAAAATTTATTATTTTACAATACTATTTTTAATTTTTTAAAGAAATTGTACATGTATCAAGTTGCTCGTACACAATTGTTAACTTTGCCCATTCGAAATTTAAGTAGTTGGTCCCAAGCTTGGATAAAAGGAAAGGGTTAAAAAAATTAAATCTGTGAGTTTGCGAGCCAAACTCGTCTCGACCACGAGTCACAAACTTGAGGGATGAGCTTGGCCTTTGAGGAACGAGCCACGAGCTTGGCTCTTGACGAATCCAAGCCAAGCTCGTGGGCAATAGGATTGAGCCGGCTTGACCCATTGTCACATCTAATTATGTGAATTGAAAATATTTTTATTTGTGTGAATTTAAATATTTTATTAAGATTTTGAACTATTTCTACTTTTTATAATTTTTATATTTATAAATTTTTTTATAATTTCATTTTTTTAGAATTTTATTTGAAATTTAGTTTTTCCGAAATTTTTATTTTTAAGAATTTATCAATTTTATTTTTTGATTCTTGAATTTTATTTTTTAAATTTTAAATATTATTTGACAGAATTTTATATTTTTATTTTTAAAAATTTTATTTAAATGCTTGTTTTGAATGTTTCAGAATTTTAATTAAAAACACTCAAAAGTCAAAACGTCAAATATGCGTTTTTAAGTTTTATGCTATAAATTTATCCTTGTTCTTCGAAAATACATTTTCCAAAATACCATACCAAATATGTTTTAAGTATTTTATAAAATTAAAAATTGAAAACAAATTTAAAATGACAAATCAAATGCACCCTAAATGTGTTGACAATAATTAATAAGTGAATAATGGTTTTTGGTCCTAATATAGAAATTAAGTTTGTTGATTATATGTGCAAGTTAATAACCTTCATTGTAAATACAAGATAATAAATATAAAAAATGAGATTAATTTCTATAATTAATATTAACCTCTACAAAGGTTGGACCAAGCTTTCAACATATTCAAGACAAACCATCACTTTTTTTTTTTTTTGGTGGAAGGAGGGCGGTACCTCCGAAATTTTATTAATATGTCCTCACTTGTGGCGGAGGAATACCGTGATTACAAATGATATCAATGAAATCAATAAATAAGGAAGTATTATTTCCCTTACAAAAAAAAAAGTTAAAGCAAAACTAAAAGCAAAAGCAAAATACAAAAACCTAAACTCTAGTGTTGGGCAAACCATAGGTGTCAATATGAACAAGCGCCCTGATATGTCGTGGTAGGTCGGCTGGTCTATATTCCTGGTGTCTACGATGATGCCAACCCTCGGTAGTAAGTGCATCTGTAACTTGGTTCCCCTCTCTGAAGATGTGGGAGACCAAATCTCTGTCAAATGAAACGATATCTACAATTTGTCTGAGTATCCCCTGGATAGGCCACGGTCTGCCACCTCTAGTGATGCAGTGAATGGCAACGGTCGAATTTGCCTCAACCCAAATATCCGACAAACCAAGATCTCTAGCAAATAGTATCCCATCACAAATAGTTCTAAGTTCCGCCTCTAATATAATACATTGTCCATATGAAACTGAGAAAGCCCTGATACAATTTCTTGCGTAGTCTCTGATGATGCCTCCCCCGCTTGCAAACCCATCCTTGACACAACCATCAGTGTTGATCTTGACAGATCCAAATGATGGAAATCACCACCAAACCATGATAGGGAGAGGAGATCGGAGAGAGTCAAAGAAATACCAAAAAGTATAGCAAGTGCACGTCATTACACCAATGTAACGGTCGGAATAGTCCACCAATATGGAGGCAGGATACCATACGGTAAACTTCCAGATAATACATCTTGAGCTCATACGTATGTTTATGTGCTTTGCATTATTCCTCTCAATCCAAAGAAACCAGAAAATCAATAGAGGAATAATGATGCGAATGTGTTCAGTCCTTGCAAACTGTCCAGAATACCTCCATTTCAGAAATCTCTGTCTGACACTCTCTCCCGTACTCATCGTAATTTGAAATAAAGCCCTAAAATGTTGCTAAACGTGATCTGAAATACTGCTATCAGTAAAAATATGAGTGATGGTCTCAATCTCAGAACAACACTGACATCGAGAAGCTAAATGACTGCTGATACTCCTCTGGATAATGACATCAACTAGTATTAAATCCTGTCATAGTCTCCAACAGAAGAACAAAATGGTAGAAGGTATGATAGGACTCCACAATAGGCGAAATGAATCCTGAATTGGCCTGCTAGAGTGGATCAGCTACCATGCTGATTTAGTATTAAATCTACCATCTGATATGGCCCTCCAGAAAATACGATCCGAGACATCAAGACATAGTGGAATGGTCACGATCTGCTCTGCCATAGCTGATGGAAGAGCCTAAAGTAATCGCCCAAAATCTCATCCAGTCTCCTCGAAAAAGTCTTGCACCCTCGCAGATGCATGCTATCTGTGTGGAAAAATGGATGCCAATGTAGAATTACCCATCCAACAATCATGCCAAAAGAAGATCTGCCCTATCCCAAGGACGCAATGTGTGTCTCGGCGTATGGTCCAAATTTTTTCAGTCTCTTCCCAATAGGCGAGGCTGAATAAGGAACCGCTGCAAGCAAATGATGGGTCCCTCTATAATATTTTCCCAGTAGAACCTGAGCCCAAAGAAAACTCTGAGACCTAAACAACCATCATAGCTTCAATGAATATATATCCACCGTATCATGTAATCGTCTAAATCCTAGACATCCTTCGTCAACAGGAAGGCAAATCGCCTTTCAACTACGCCAATGTAAATGATGCGCATGATCCTTAGAATCCCATAAGAATCATGCAAACATACTTTCTAGCCTTTTCAGAATGACCTTAGGAGTTCGCATAATCTGGAATAGATACAGTGGTATAGAGGAAAGAAAGGACCTCAGTAGAGTAATCTTACCACCAGGAGAGATAAGACGTGATGTACATCCAGAAATCCTATTCCTGGCCTTCATAATGAGATCATTATACAAAACGCTCCTCTTAGCCCCTTTAAACATAAGGACTCCCAGATATGTGAATGGTTGTCTCTGATGTGAAAATCCAGTTAAATTCACTAACCTCCGTATCTGAATATCAGATGCCCACCTAGGCAATATAAGACCACTCTTGTCTCTATTCACCAATTGGCCAGAGACCCCCTCGTAGTGGTCCAAACAATCGATGACCCTTCTGATAGACTTCTTCTGTCCATTGGTAAATATAATTAATCATCAGCAAAAGCAATATGAGATAAAATAGTACTACCTCCCTGTCGATACTGCATACTAGGATATGTCTGAAACCTCTGAGTAAGTAATTGAGAAAAGTAATCCACAGTAATAATAAATATAAGGATGGAGAGATGGGATCTCCCTGTCTGAGTCCCCGTGATGAAGTAAAGAAACTACATGGTCATCCATTTAGAAGTATTGAGAATCGACACTTTGATATACAACTTCTGATCTGATCAATCCACAATTGGTCAAAACCAAACGCATCCAGTATAGAATAAATGAATCCCCAATCCATACGATCATATGCTTTAACCATGTCAAGTTTCAGCATAACATTCCCTCTACGCATTCTATTATCCAATGTGTGTAGAAGCTCCTGGGTCAACAAAACATTGTCCCCAATAAGTCGACCGGGGACAAATCCACTCTGCTGAGGGGAAATAATACAAAGCAGAAATGAACTCAATCTATTGTTCAACAGCTTTGTGATAAGCTTATTGAACACCGTACACAGGCTGATAAGTCGGTAATCCGTCCATCTACAAGCATTCTCCCTCCTCGGAAGCAAAATAATAGATGTAGCAACAAATCCTCTCGGCAAATGACCTCCCTAAAAGAAATTAATGATTGCACTGTATACATTATCCTGTATAATATCCCAACAGTATTGGTAGAACAATGATGAAAATCCATTAGGGCCCACAGCACTATCAACATCAATACTGAAAATAGCCTCCTGCACCTCATCAATTAAAGGGAAACGATTTAGCGTCATATTGTCTGCCTCCGTCAGTATCCTAGGTATGACATCAGGACGAATATACTCCAGAGGCTATGAAGAAGCCGATAATAATTCACGTAAAAAATTGATTGCCGAGCTCTGAATATCCGCTGGAGTGGTAAGAACTTCCCCTGCTTGAGTCATAATGGTCCTGATACGAGATTTGATTCGTCGTCCCTGTACCAGCGAATGAAAATATCTGGTGTTGCGATCTCCTTCACATGCCCAATGAGAGCCGGCCTTTTACTTCTAAAAACCCTCCTCAATAGCTAAGGTCCGGTTCAAATCAGCCTGTGCATGATGAAGTGAGTCACAGTACTACGATGTAGGATTAACCTCAAAATCAATCTTTGCCTGGTCAACCCTCTCCTCAGCATCTCTAACTCTCTGGAACACATCACCAAATACCCGTCGATTCCACCACCTTAGTCCTTGTTTCAGCCTAAAGAACTTCTCCCATAGGGCAGCCATTCATGTAAGATGAGTAGGGAGTGACCACTTTTGAGAAACGAAGGCTGAGAAGTCATGATGTTTGGTCCAAACATTGAGGAATCTAAATGGTCTAGGACCTGAATCATCATTAGAAATCCACTGTAAAAGTAGAGGTGAGTGATCAGATGAAGTACGATTCAGATGAGTCACGGTAAGCTGTCTACAAAAATCTGCAGCAAAAGAGTTAATCAACACTCTATCCAATCTCTTACTAACCCTGTCATTCGTCCAGGTAATCTGAGACCCAGAAAAGCCAACATCCTCTAAGCCACAGTCCAACATCATATTAGAAAAATCAGTAGAACCACGATCTTGATGACTATGACCAGTACGCTCACCATCATGTGTGATGACGTTAAAGTCACCCCCAACAAGCCAAGGATCATCCATAGAGAGGGAAATGTGGTGAAGACTGCCCACAAGTCCCTCCTAACATAGGCATGACAAGCAGCACAAATAGAAGTCAAGTAAACAGGTAGTGCTAGTCTAGGATCCACAACTATGACATGTAGGAACTGGATATGATCATCAATAACAGTAATGGTAGTACCCACATTCCAGAATACCCAAATCTTATTCGACTCATTCTAAATAAGTTTTCTCAGGCGCCTGCGAGTAGCTACACTAGTTACACCTCTCACATTCCATATGAGGGCACTTATAGGGACGTGGAATGCGAGGAGGTACTCTGTTACTGACTCCTAGTGGCCTTCCTGCTCGGGAATGGGATGTCAGTAGTTCGTAGACGTCTCTTCCGCACAATAGGGACAAATCCATCATCCTCTGTCCTCTCACTCAAACCAACCAAATCATCACAAGAAGATCTACGGAAGGGACCCTGCTAGTGAACCTCAATCTGAGATGAACCCTCTATATCTAACTGAGCCATCTGCAAAGAAGGAATATATGCCTCCACATTCTGATGACAAATGGGAGGATGAGACGTAGTAATGGGTGCCTGAACCCTACCTGGTGTCGAGCCTGGAATATGAGCAGCCCTGGTGACAGTGTTCGATGGATAATCAAATATCTATGGCCTTTGTAATATCTCATTCAACATTGGATCATAGAATAGAGTAGAAGCCAATGGCGGAATAGATGTAGCAGAAACTGGATGCTGTGCAATCATGGTCTGAGTATATGGTAGTAAAGTAGATAATAAAGTATCTGGAGGTGCTGTGGAGTCGGAAGGGGTCTCAGGAGGAGCTTGAATCACATAATCCGCAAGGGGATTAAAATATGAAGTATAAAAATATCTGGCAGTCTAAGAAGGAGCTAGAGTAGAAGGAACCGAAGTAGAAGTAGGCGGCAGTACTGGATCAACCTGGAGAGCTGATGTACTAGTAACTGGCGAAACTGTCACAATGGGAGGAGGGACTGAAGGAGGAACTGACTGGGTCTGAATATGAGTCTGGTGAGCAACAGTGCTATTAACTACTGGAGCTGTAACTAGAGAAAGAACCATAGAAGGAATGACTAACTGAGACTCAGTACGCGTAGATAGCATAGCAGTAGGATCAACAGTAGTAGCTGGTGGTGGTACAAAAGGGTCTCCTGAAGTGTTGGCATAGTACAGTCTCCTCTGATCTCTTTTAACTGGTGTCCATCTCTAACGAGGATCCACAACTATCTCATTTCCCTTACCCTTGTCTTTGGACAGTAAAAAGAGGCTTAAGAATAGGATTAGTAGGGGGTGGTGCAGTGGGTGGTGTGGTGCAGGGCGTGATCCAATCATACAATGCTCATCAGTGTGCCCAAAGTGTCTGCACCAGAAACAATAATTTGGTATCTTGTTATATACAGCAGTCTGCCAGTATCCACATCTTTTCTCTCCCTCAATCCATATCCTATCAGGGAGCTTAAAATCAAGATCAACCTCAATACAAACTCGTGCCTCACTAGGTCGTCGTAAATCAGAAGTATCTTTATCAATACGAAGTGGAAGTCCAATAGCCTTAAAAATAGAAAACAAACTGCTCTTTACCCTAAAGTGGATGGGCAGTAGTGGAAATGATACCCAAACAGGGACAATGGGGGTCTCATGCTGAGGGCGAAACTAGGCGTCCATTTGGTTACTCTCATTGGACACCCGTTAATGTATCGGGTGGGCTTAATGAATAACCAAGAATAATCGTCCTCATGTGCCAAGTGAATCAAAATATGATAAGCATTTATCAATCCTATCATATAATCACAATGAAATCCAAAGCACAAAAAACTATCACGTACCTTAATCATAGAAGGCTTACGATGAGAGAATTTGCCAACAAATGTGAACTTGTATGGAAAAGAAAGATGCTCTTCATTCTCTTCTGTAAATAAGACTGTCAGCTCACCATTATGTATATACGGGTCTTTAGAGACCAACCTGCAATCAGTAGTGTCTTGTGGAACTTGAAGAGTCGGTGCAAATGACTTTTTCTGACTTCGCTCGGTTTGAGATATAACAGTTTTACTTGAAAGGGCAGCAGCATACGACTTTCGAATTTGATTTGGCAACTTAGGGATCTCGATTGACGAATTCGTCGATGGAATTGTGCATAAATTAATTGGGGTTACATTCTGCCCAAAAATTGTTGGGGCACCACCGTGGGCCGCCGGCCACCGGTGTTGCGTCGGCGGCCATGGACGTCGGAACTCAGAATTCGATGATTTTTTACAGGGTGGTGCAGAATTTCATGCTGAACATGGCGGTCAGGCACGTGGTAGGAGATGAGGTCAGGATTGGCCGGAATTTGAGTTTTTGGGACCTGTTGGGCGTTCACGTTTGGGTCCATTCCAGGCGCGTCCAATCTCCGATCAGGTTGATTTTTTTTTCGAAGGATCGTCTCCTCATGGGAAAGATGAATATATGGCGCGTGTAGTAAGGTGGGTCCCACAACAGGAGAAATCAAAAAATCCGTCTCGAATGGCACGAAATTCAAAGTTTTGATTTCGGCCAAATTGGTCACCTTCGACACTACCCCAGGGTTTTTGGGCCTTCTGAGATTAATGGCGGAGGTCCCGTCTCCAAATTATTAGCCAAAGTGGGTGAAATAAGTGCATTGGGATGCGTGCCACTCATTTTTTTGGTTCAAACCAGATCTGATTTCTTCAAACATTATTGTTGATTGTTGAAAAGTTGTATGGGAAGGTGTTGGAGGTGTGTTTTCATCGATAGTGGTGGTGTTTTCCGGTGGTTTTGGTGGTGGATCAAGGGGTGTTGGTGGATTTGTTTTTATCTCCCATTCTAGAGAGAAGGGATTGAGGACATATCTTCACTAACTTCTTGACACAAGAGGATCAAAATCAAGTTCTCCTCAGACAAACCATCATTCGCCTGTATATACTGTCCAAATAATCATTCGACTCAAAAACTTGTTTGAAGTTGATCTAATTAATGGGGACCACAAACAATTACCTCTACTTTTCCTGTCAAGTTCTTCTTTGAGCTTTTTTTTAGCTTTAATATGTCCTTCCTCGAGCTTAGTTCTATGTTCATTGTACTATGTATATGAAGAGAATCATGAGACAAAGGCTAGCAAAGATTCGTTAATTATGGTAGAAAGACCATTGACGATATTCCAAGCAAAGAAGATCAAGGAAGTTATGGACTACTTGTTTATGCTACATGGGCTGAGACTTCGATTGCAATGAGCAAAAGATCAAATTTTATTTTGGCTAGGAAGATGAACGAAGATTAGTGCAGTTAATTAAGAAGAGAAGCTTACAGTGTAGCCGAAAGCGGTGCGACGACGCACACAGGGGCAAAAGTTCAACCCGTAGCCAAATAAATAGAACGGTGAGTGCGCAGTACAAAAATCTGAAGGCAGTTTAATATTTCCTTTTTTGTTTAGAATTCTATTTGTTTGATATTTTCTTGATGTTTTGCGTTTTAATTAAGTTTTTATGAGTTGCCTATATATATGACATCATTCTTTCATTGTAAATTAACACATTATTCATATATTAAATCAAAACAAAGTTGCTTTCTTCTTATTCTTCGTTGAACTCAATTTCGAACTTATCAAGGATTTCATTTTTGTGGCGTTCAACAAACTTATAGCAAGGTTCAAATTTTTTTTGATTAAAGGGTCAAGTTTCAAGCCGAGATTTTAGCTTTCTCGCGGGTGATTCAATCTTTTGTAGGTTTCAGAGCTATTGCTACATGGGTTCACATTAGTTGATATCAGAAAATTGGTTCTAAAATCAAGGTTTTATCATTATCTTTTCACAAATTTTTTCATCTTTTTCTTCAAGTCTCCATCGTTTCTTGAATATTCGTCATCTTCTTGAGTCATTTACATAACACAAATACCAAGAACATTCGACTATTGTTTTGTGCATTAAATTTAGTGCACCCATACAATTTTGTTTTGATCTTTCTTGCCTTTATTGATTTTTCGCGTATTTAGTGTAAAAAAAAATGAAATTTAGAAAAAAAAATCCAGCAAGAAGAAAAAAGAAAATTCCAAGAGAAAAATAGGCTCATTTGATTTCAAGAAACACTTTTTTGAAAATTCCTGAAGTGCAATTTCTTTAAATCATCCATTGGTATCAATATTGTTGTCGAAAAGGCATAAATCGATTTCAAGAAACACTTTTTTGAAGTTCTTGGTTGTGTTTTCATTCAATTCTTTCGAAATTCTCGGTTGTGTTATCATTCAATTCTTGTTCATTTCCCTTGTTCTTGCAAGTTTGAACCTCACAAGAGGAAATTTTTTGATGAGATAATTTAGTTCCTTAAAGGACTTGAAAGAAAGCATTGAGAGGGAAAATGCAAGAGTGATGAGATTATTAGAGGAAAAAAGCCAAATTTGAATGAAACACGAGTGCAAACAAGCGAGGCATACAAATTCTAGTTATTAAGATGTCTGATAAAGAATAATCAATATATAGAGAGGGAGACAATCATGCCTTCATGATGAGAGCCATGCAACAACAATTCAAGGGGATGAATGCGGTATTTGGAGAAATTATAGATAGAATGGATCGACGGGATACAGTGACAACAACTTACAAAGGGGGCAACTTAGAAGAGTTCATAATATTAGGAGGCAAGATAGGTATGATCCTAGAGTTGAATCTAATTATTGGAATGAAGTGGATAGTGCTAAAGAGGATGATCAAATATCAAAGGCCAGAGTCGGTATGATGAGGGATAGATGAGATAGACGTGAAAGAGGGCCTAGATGAGATCCTAGATGAGATCCTAGAGACTTTGGTGGAGATAGGGTTGATCGAAATTTAGGTGATAAAAATTCCTTTATTCTAAGGTAGAAACAATCCAGAGGTATATTTAGAGTGTGAAAAGAAGTTGGAGTTGATCTTTGATTGCCATAATTATTCGGAGGAGAAAAAGGTGAAACTAAGGGTAATAGAGTTTACCGATTATGCAATCATATGGTGGGATAAATTAGCAACAAGTAAGAGGAGAAATCATGAGAGGCCTATTGAAACATGGGGTGAATTAAAGGTTATCATGAAAAAGAGATTTGTACCTAATCTTTATTATAGGGATCTTTATCAAAAACTTCAAAGCATTAGTCAAGGTTCGAGAAGTGTAGAGGATTACCATAAAGAGATGGAGACAGATGTAATTAGAGCAAATGTTGAAGAGGATTAGGAAGCCACAATGGCTAGGTTCTTGAATGCCTTGAATATGGAGATAACCAATGTAGTGGAACTACAACATTATGTTGAGTTGAATGACATGTTTCATGTGGCTATGAAGGTGGAGAGATAGCTAAAAGGAAAAGGAACAGCTAGGTATTCTTCGAGTTCTAATCCTTTTTGTAAATCGAAGTAAGATAATAATAGAAGTGATGAGGTTGTTTCAACGGTTAAGACCGAACCACCAGGGGAAAAAAAGAAGTATCTATCAAAGTAAAACCCAATGCATATTTTCAACCTTCTAGAAATAGGAATATCAGGTGTTTTAGATACCCTGGGTTCAAGGCACATTGCTTCTCAATACCCAAACAAAAAGACAATGATCTTGCGTGATAATGGTGAAGTGGTGAGTGATAGTGATGAGATGCTTGAATTGGAGGATACTAGAGAGGGTGACAGGGAAAAGTACCCAGTGGTAGGTAAAACACTTGTTACGAAGCGTGCTCTTAGTACACAAATCAAGGTGGATGACATGGAGTAGCAAAGGGAGAACATTTTTCATACTAGGTACAATGACAACAATAAAGTATGTAGTATCATTATTGGGTTTGACTATACTAAAACATCCTAGACTCTATAGGTTGCAGTGGTTGAATGAATGTAGGGAGGTTAGGGTTAATAAGCAAGTCTTGGTGAAGTTCACAATTAGGAAGTATAGTGCTGAAGTGATGCGTGATATGGTTTCTATACACACTGGACGTATCTTGTTGGGGAGGCCATGATAGTATGATAGGAAAGTAATACATGACGGGTACAAAAATATGTATAGCTTTGTCAAAGATGAGAAACATGTTACTCTTGTTCGACTAAAACCGAAAGAAGTCTATAAGGATCAATTGAAATTGAGAGGTAGGGAAGAGAATAAACACAAAGAGAGGTAAAAGAAGAGTGACACTAATACTTCAAAAAAAAGAGAAAATAGTGAGGTGGCTGGAAATAAAGAGAAAAGAGTGGAGCCACAATAGAGAAAAGAAAGTCTTCAGAAAGAAGAAAAGTCAAAAGAGATTGAAATAAAGAGGGCTTTAGTGGAAAACTAGCCTTTGATATTGCTGGTCTACAAGAAATCATAGCTCAATTTTGAGAAAGCTAACCCCATTTTGAGGCATTGAGCATCAGATTAATTTTATACTTGGAGCTGTTATTCCAAAACTAGCTAGCTTATAAAAGTAATTCCAATGAGATAAAGGAGTTCAAAGGTAAGTGGAGAAATTTATGAACAAAGGGTATGTGAGAGAAAGTATGAGTCAATGTGCCGTGCCAATGGTGCTTATACCAAAAAAGGATGGGACTTGGAAAATGTAGATTGACTGTAGGGCAATCAACAAACAACGGTAAACTGTCATCATTACATACTTAGGTTAGATGATATGCTTGATGAACTGCATGGATCATATATATTTAGTAAAATAGATCTTAAAAGTGGATATCACCATATTAGGATAAAAGGAGATGAATGAAAAACTACTTTTAAGACTAAATATGAATTTTATGAGTGATTAATTATACCATTTGGACTTACTAATGCACCAGCAGTTTTATAAAATTAATAAACCATGTTTTGTGTTCATTCATAGGTAAATTCGTAATAGTTTACATTGTTGACATTCATAGGTAAATTCGTAATAGGTTTAGTAAGATGACATGCTTCATTCCTTGTCGTAAAACAGATGATGCAACGAACATAACTTGCTTAATCTTTAAGGAACTAGCGTGACTCCACGAGATACCTAAGAGTATTGTGTCTGATAAATATGTTAATTTTCTAAGTCATTTTTGGAGGTTTTTGTGGGATAATTTGGGAACCAAATTATTATTTTTTACTACTTGTAACCTACAAATTGGTAGACAAACTGAGGTAGTTAATAGGACATTGACATAACTTTTGCGCAATATAGTCAATAAGAATTTAAAGAGATGGAAGGATTGTTTGATATAAATAGAATTTGCATATAATAGGACCATAGATTCTACTACATGTTATAAATCTTTTGAAATTATATATGGTTTTAATGCATTAACTCTTTTGGATTTAATTTCTTTACATGTTGATGAAAGAGGTAGTCAAGATGAGAAGAAGAAGACTGAATTGGTAAGATCAATCCATGAGAAGGTGTACTGTCAAATTGAGAAGAAGACTGATAATTATGCTTCTCAAGCTAATAAAAGACAAAGGCGTGTTACATTTGAACCAGTGATTGGGTTTGGATACATATGAGAAAATAGTGTTTTTTGGACTAAAGGAGGTCAAAATTGCAACCGAGAGAAGATTGATCATTCCAAATGTTTGAAAAGATCAATGACAATGCCTATAAATTTGATCTTCAAAGTGAATATAACATTTCTACTTTCAAAATTTTCGATCTCTCTGTTTGATGTAGGTGAAGATTCGAGGACAAATCCTTTTGAAGATGGAATGAATGATGAGAATCATGGGATGAAGGCTATCAAGAATTTGTTGATTGTGGAAGGTCAATGATGAGATTGCGCAAAGAAGATCAAGGAAGTTATGAGATTACTTTTTCAACCTATGTGGGCCGAGACTTCGATTGCAACGAACAAAACATCAAGTTTCATATCGAGAATGCAAGATGAACAAAGATTAGTGCACTTAATTCATAAGTTAGAAGAATCGAAGCCATGTAGCCGGATAGTGGGGCGCGTGCACACACAAAATAGGTCGCACGCACACGCTCAATACAAACAAATTGAACGGCGCACGCGCAGTACAATAATCTGAAAGCTGTTTAATTTTTCCTTTTTGTTTAGAACTCTATTTGTTTGATATTTTCTTGATATTTTATGTTTTAGTTTGGGTTTTTATGCCTATATATATGGCCTTGTTCTTTCATTATAAATTAACACATTATTGAGAGATTAAATCAAAGTAAAGTTGCTTTCTTCTAATTCTTCATTGAACTCAATTTCGAACTTACCAATAATTTCATCTTTGTGGCATTCAACAATTTTATAGGAAGGCTCATGTTTTTTTGTGATTAAGGGGTCAAGTTCCTTTTATAATTTTGGTTCCTTGATTCAATAAATTATTGGGTCAAGTTTCAAACTGGAATTTTCTCTTTCTCGGAGTTGTGATTCAAACTTTTGTGGATTTCAAAGCTTCCATTGCTATACGGGTTCACATTAGTATGCGTCAAGATGAACTCGAATAAAATCAATCTTAGATAATACAATTTTATAATTAATAATCGATTCCATGGTTTCTTGAGTAAAATAGTGTAGGGATTAAGCCCCTGTTTGATTTTGTTAAAAATCATATTTTTAGTAGATTTTGACAAAAGTTGATGAAATGGACGGTTGAAAAGTTAATAAAAGTTGTAGATCTCTCAAAATGTGTTGTTAAAATTAATTATTAACTTTAACTTATATTTTTAACAACTTTTGTGGGATTTTTTTTATATATATAATGTTGGATTGTTATAATACCTCTAAATTTTATAGAATGAGATTATTTAATAAAGATTTGGACCAAGTCACTTTGATAATTTTTAAATGTTGAGGGTTTAAAATGAAAATGAGTATTAAATTTTATATTATTTAAGGCAAATAATTAAATATTGATGGAGTGAGAATTACTTGTAATATTGGGCTCATTTCGAAGCTTGTACTAAATGACTCTTGTGAATTCGAGAAAAAGTTACTTCAAATAATTAAACATAAGATATTGTAGTCCAAAGAAACTCATCTTTAGTTGATAATTAATGAAGTTAATTGAGGATTTAAAAGATAAATGTACTCAGCCACGATTATGGTGTTTAATATATATTTATGTACTGATCCTATTTTGATTGGGTCAAAGTTGATTCTAATTTTATTTTATTAGAATTCCACATTTTCTTATTTCATTCAGTTAGAATAGTAGTATCCCACTTTAAATATGAAATTCTATTTATACTTCCCTCAAATTGGACCCCTTCGTATGCTTTTTGTTTTCAAAAAAACAACACACCCATTTAAATAAATCCAAAGCGAGAAATTGAGGAAAAATTTTGAACTTGCAATTTGGACTTTTCTTTCAAAATTTTTCTTTTGATTTATTCAGAATTTACCAAAATAAGACACTTAACGAAACATGTATGTGGTTCATTTCTTTACATTTTTATATATTCAATGAAATATTACATGAATTACTAATGGACCTTGTGAAATTCTTTTGAGTTCTTCTACTGATATTCGTACTCCTTCGAAAATTTGAGAATAATTACGTGATCAGTATCTCACTTGATCATTGAAATACTTCTAATGAAATGTAGTATAAAATGTCTATTTTGTTGATTTATCTAACTGTGTTATGGAAACTGTATGTATCTTACTATGTATTATCATATACTCACTCTTACAAAATTTATAAGTTAGTTCTGGTCGATTAGACTTGTGGAAAAATTGTGATTCGAGCTGCCAAAGGATTTGAAGAGAATAAAATTATTAAGTCCTTTATTTTCTAGTTGATTATTAAATTTTGATTTATAGTGGAAGACATGTTTTATCCCCTAAACAGGTCATTATATTTCATTTTGAAGAGATATAAATTTCATATTTGGTTCGTATTATTATTATTATTATTATTATTATTATTATTATTATTATTATTATTATTATTATTATTATTATTATTATTTACAATTGAAAAAAAAAGGAATTTTTTTTTATTTTTTCCAAATTTGCGAAATTTAAATCTTGTAGTAACACTCAATTGTGTATAGAAGTTGGGGTGTACAATTGTACCATCAGGCTTAATCCATTTTCCAGTTTTCTTTTGAAGAACTGGATTTTTATATGTTAGAAAGAATGGGACATTATGATGTACCATCTATGTGTAATAAAATTTATTTGTTCTTTAGTGTATTTTGAAAACAAATCAATTTTTTTCCCTTCCTGCGTTAATATTTTCAAGGAAATATTTGTCAAGTCGATTTTTTTTTTTAAAACAATCATATTGCATTGTGATTGAGTTGGGGAAAAGCCACCTGAATTTGAATCAAGTACCTCAGGAAAATTATAAACATGGATGTTACAACTCATTTCATATTAGCCAAAGCCAAGATTATTTTTTCGAAGTCAAAAAATTGGACTGGTCAAAGTCAAATAGGTACTTAAATTGAATAAATATTTTCTTGGGGTTGATTTTACAATTAAAAAACACTTAAGAGTTTAAGATGATTAAAATATAAATTTAGGGATTTAATTTTGAGTTATAGGAATTACAATATTAAATGTTATATTATATCAAGATTTGAGGACTTACTTTGCAATTTGGTGTTAGTGGTTTACTAAAACAAACCATTTTCATTTTACCCATTTTCCCCCATTGGGGCCAAAAACAGAAAACGGATACAGAAAGCAGAAAACGGGAAAGAGAAGAAAGAAAGGGAAATAATAGAGAAAAGGGAAGAAAGGAAGAAGGATTAGATTTAGGGGAAGGAGTACAATTTCTAACTCAAACTTCTTGATTGGTTAATTTCCATTTGCATTAAGGTAGTGACGAGGATATTGGACAAGCGTATCGACCATCATAGCTTGTAACTAGTATTTTATGTGTGTAAAACTATCTTTTTTAAGAAGATAAGAATTTATTTAATTTATATTAGTTCTAAAGCGTATATGAAATTTTTACATATTATTGCGCTTGTCGAAAATCATATAAGTAGCAAAAATTGATTATTTTCAAGTGTTGAAATTAGAAATGCATGATTTTTAGATTAAATGGATTTTTTCATAAATAAGCAGTTTTTTTTAAAGCTAATTACATTTCAACTAAATCATTTTATTGGTATATTATATCAATATTAAATGTTTCAATGTATATAAAATTAGTTTTAAAACCATCAGAAAGTACACATGTGATTTTATCCTAGTGTGCACAGATCTGAATCAATTTCCATAGTGTATGATCAATTATGATGACTTTACCTGCTCTGCACTGTTGTTAACATGTTTTCATAGAGTATTGCCAAGATATAGCCTTTCGACAGCTTTGCACATATATGGCCAGAATTATAAAATTTCAGAATTGTCAGATATGAATAGCTTTGGCATACACATCGATATTAATCGATATGTAAGTATGGTTATTTCGGGCACCTTTTTAGTGCCATTTTTCAATATTATTACAAAATATCAGATTTCAAATTATAGAATTCAAATATTCATTTTCATAATAAAATTTTCTACTTATAGTATTGTGAAATGATAATTTTACTTAGATTTTCATGGATATCAATTAATTATATTCAAAATATTTTATAGTCGATTATTTAAAATAACAAATAAAGGATTTTATTATCCTATAATGTTTCAGTCTTAAAACCATTATCGGAATCTAGAATTGCAAAGTTGCAATAGAATAAGTAAAACTTTGTATGTAAATATGTATAAATGGAAAACAGTACTTATTCGCAAACCGTCTACTCATTGAGTTGCAAGTTCATGTATTTTTGTCATCCTTTTTTTATCAGATAGTAGTTGAGTTGAGCAGTATTGGAGCTTGTTGATTCATCAAATCAAACCATGTATCTCTGTTAGTTGTACGACTTATTTTTTCAGATTATGCAGTCTATATTTCTTTTGAGGCACATGCTTATCATGTTGAGTTTGTATTTTATGCATTAATATCACGGGCTCGTTCTATGTTTTGTATAGTTAGTGCATTTGGAGGCTTTTGCTGGTAAAGAACGGTGAATATCGATTTGTTTGCAATTTATTTTGAGAAGTTTATATTTTGAGGGGTTGGTGTCCCTATCTTAAATTATATGTATATGTTTGAGGAAATGTTTTGGTTTCCAAGTGGTTTTAATCCACATTACAGTGGAAATTTTGTCAATTTTTTTAGAAATGTATCATAGTCACAGTGGGCCAAAGTTGCCTTGGTTGTAGGTTCGGCATTTAGCTAGCATTAATCATTAGTGCACATTACATTTCAGATCCACTTGAGTGATTTGGAATGGATTGTGTCAATTGGTATTAGAGTATAGTTATAGAGTTAAAAGACTTGTAGCACATCTTTTCTGATTTTATTTTCAACAGGTCATGCATATTTTGTAGATAGGTCATGGCTCTTGGTGGTAAGACTCACAAGCTCCAGGATGTGCCACTTTAACCTCATGTTGCTCCTAATAGAGAGAAGATTATAAAATTTTGTAGGGTTAATGAGTAAGTTCATCAAACTCATGAGCGACTAGGCATGGGAATGTAGCTCAGAATGATCATATAGTTGATAGGATTGCTAAAGCTGTTGTTTTTGCTCTTCGAAGCATATATCTTCATTGAAGAACTTAGAAGACTTCTTGCCTCTTGGTTGTATTACACTAATGAAAAAATAGTTCATATTTGTGTGATTAGAGTGAATTATTTGGAATTGAAAGCTAATATGAATCTACTTGATATTCATGATTTTGATATTATATTTGGAATGGAGTTTTTAGCTGCTGATCATGTTTAAGTTGATTGTTTTTGAAAATATGTGGTGTTCAAAAGGCCAGACGAGCTTGAAATTATTCTTAATGGTGAATGAAGAATATTTTCGTCATATATAATATTCGTACTTGATGTTAGAAGATTTGTTAGAAATGGTTTTCATGCATATTTGGTTCTTGTAATTGACACCCAAATCACTAAGCTAAAACTTGAAGATCTACCAGTATGAGATTTTCCTGAAGATCTTCCAGATAGGAAGATTGAGTTTACCATTGACTTGATTCTAAGAACTACTCCTATCTTGTAGACACCTTACAAAATAGCTCCAGTAGGACTGAAAGAATTTAAAGTTTAGCTATAAGATTTGGTTGATAAGGTTTTCATTAGACCCAGTGTATTTCCGTGGGGAGCACCGGTCTTATTTGTGAAGAAAAAAGATGGTAGAATGAGATTGTAGCATTATGTATTCTTTGCCTCGTACCGATGATTTGTTTGATCAATTTCGTGGTGCTACAATATTTTCTAAGATTGACTTGTTCTCTAGATAACATCAGCTCAAAATTAGGGATGTTGACGTACAAAAAAACTGCTTTTAGGTCTTGTATGACTATTATGAATTTCTAGTGATGCCATTTAGTTTGACTAATGCCCAAGTAGCATTTATGAATCTAATGAATAGGGTGTTTCGCTCATATTTGACATATTTGTGATTGTTTTTATTGATATCATATGGTTTATTCTTATAGTCATGATGAGCATGCTGACCACATGAGGATTATTTTATAGACTTTGCAAGATAAGTAGTTATATGTTAAGTTTAGCAAATGTGAATTTTATCTTGTCAAAATTGTATTTTTGGATCATGTTATCTCAACAGAAGGCATTTATGTAGATCCTCTAAAAATTGAGATAGTAATAAAATGGAAACATCATACTAATGTGACAGAAGTATGGAGTTTTCTTGGACTAGTATGTTATTATCATTGGTTTATAGATGATTTCTCTAAAATTGCTCTTTGTTTTTACTAGTTTGACAAGAAAAAACTCTAAATCTTAGTAGACTAAGGAATGTAGTTTTCAAGAGTTGAAGAGTAGATTAGTTTCTGCCTATATATACTCTTCCATTTTCAAATAAAAATTTGTGATTTATAGTGATGCTTCACACCAAGGCTTGAGTTTTGTTCTAGTGTAGAATGGAAAATTTATAGCTTATGTTTCAAGACAATCGAAGAAGAATGAGTTAAACTAGAAAACACATGACTTGAAGTTAGCTGTAGTGGTGTTGACATTGAAGATTTAGAGGAATTATCTTTGTGGTTAGAAATGTCACATATTTATCAAAGTTGCTACATGTACATTCTTTTTGTACATTGTACATTGACACGTCAAGAATGTCAAATTTGATGTACAGAAGGAGTGTACAACTACTTTAATTCAATATTTATTGATTACAAAAGTTTGAAGTATATCTTTGATCTGAAAGAACTGAACTTGAGACAAAGAAGATGGTTGGAGTAGATAAAGGATTATGATTGCAAGATTGACTACTATCCGAGAAAAGTTAATGCAGTTGCATGTGCTCTTAGTAGAAAGACTAGTTCTTCCTCTCAATCCAATGCAGTATGCTTCTTGGATGTATGAGTTCAAAAAGTTGCACGATCAATTGCCAACTACTACTTCATGGACGGTATTAGCATAGGACTTAGGTATATATTTTATGTATACGCACTAGCCACACTCGGTTAATTTTAAATCTAGTTGATAGCATTGTTTTATCAAACTTTTGCTTCCATTGTTTTGGAGCTTACTTCAACCCATATAGGGACTTAACGAGTACCTTTCTTGATTAGGAGCAATGAACCATTCAGGTTGCTCAATATATATTTCTTCTTCTATCTCACCATTCAAAAATGTCATTTTCACGTCCATTTAATGAATCTCAAGGTTATACAGTACAGTAATTGCAATCAATACCCCTATCAAAATGATTCTAGTCATAGGTCAGTAGGTATCAAAGAAGTGGGTCCTTATTTTTTCCTATAGCCTTTTGCAACCAACCAAACCTTGTATTTATCACTGGATCCCTTCAGTTTCAATTTCTTTTTAAAAATCTATTTATACCATAGAGTCTTATTTCTTGGTTGCAGGTCAATCAACTCCCATGTATGATTTTGCATTATAAATTTTATCTTACTATTGATAACCTCTTTCTATTGTGGTGTTTTCGGAGTAGACATTGCTTCATTAAATGTCTTAGAATTATTTTCTACCATATAAGTTAGAAAATTAGGACCAAATGAAGTTGATGCTCTAACCCTCTTACTATGCCTTGGTTCTTTATCACTTATAAGAGTATCATTTTTAGTTTCATAAGTTTGCTTAGGATGGATGTTCTCTCGTTTGTGAAGTAGAATTTATTGTTCGAATAAAATTAAAAATTCAATGTTCGAAATAATGAAATTAAAATGAATGTTTGGGGTACCGAATCATCGAAATTCCCTCAATTGGATATGATCAATCTCAGCAATTATTTATTCTTATAACTCAATTAGAGGCCTTCATACCAACTCTCTAATTGGAAGATATAACATTACAAATCAATTTAATTCAGTTGTAATCCTAGAATCTCAACTCATATAGCACATTCGCACTCTTTTTTTTATAAATAAAATCAAAAATCGACCATACACATCAAGCATAAGGCAGTAATCAATCTACCAATAAAGTAAAATGAGATTAAAATTCAACAAATAGTTCAATCATTCGATAGAACAAGCATGACTGGATCTATGAAAATCTAGTAAAGGTTAAGCCAATTCCAAAATATTCATGAAAAGAAAACCTAAATCTTAAAAATTTTTGACAATAAAAAATCAAATTACATGGATAAAAGATGCGAAATCACCAATTCCGATTGAGTTCATTTCTAGCTTCGCCAAAATTTTAATTTCATGGATATTCTTGAGCCAAAGATGAGAGAAAGAAGTACGGAGGAGTTCTCTCCATTTTTTTCCTCGTGTTTAGGGTTTCAAAACACTTATTTATAGTTGTTTCCATAAGTTGTTGACTTAATTTTGGAAACCAGAATATTTGTCTCATAAATACTCTATGCGACTGCATAGAATAAGTGGATGCAAATGCATAGAACATTTTCACTTGACCCTATAATTTGCTGAAGAAGAGTATGCGACCGCATTGAATTTAAGCTATGCGACCGCATAACTTTAGATAACTTCCACATGACAGCTTTCAGTATTTTGGTCATATATTTTTCTCCCAATATCTGATTGAGGCGATTCAAAATGCATTAGAAATTTGACTCAAAGAGCTACAAATCTTTCAAAAATATAATGTTTCTAATTCGAACGTTTCCTATGTCAAAAATGAGTCTCAAATTGAGACTGAAAATTCAAAGCAAAACTTTTTCGGCTGGGAGTTGATATGTGATAATACTTTGACTATATTTCATCCATTTGGCTTCTTTCCTCATCCAATTGATGCCTAACACTCTCAAATCTTCATATCTTTGTTTTTCCTTCCGATTTATCTTTTGGGTATTTACAATTTGGTCCTTGAACTTTAGTTTTCTTCCACTTTGACGATTTTTCACTTATTTCTTCCAAATTTCAACATATCGATCAAATTGCCACCTAAATCAAAATATAAAGATAATGAGTACATTTTATAATCAAATAATCACATGAGAACAACAAATAAGAGGGGAAAACGTGATATTTTACACTCTTATTAAGGTATTTTATTAAGAAAGTAATTTGTTGAAACTATAGCTTCACCCAGACATGTTATGGGGTAGACTGGAACCTATCAACATCGCATTCATCACCTCCTTAAAAATTTAATTTTTGCATTCAGTAAGACCATTTGATTGATGTGAGTATTGTGTCATTATTTGATGAATGATGCTATGTTTTGAACAAAAATTTTTAAACAGTGCCCCATATTCTTCTTCACTATCACTTCGAATATTCTTTATTCGTTCATTAAGTTGATTTTCAAATTTTTTCTTATAATGTTTGAAAACATAAGGCATCATCCTTGCTTCTCAATAGACAAACATACCAATAATTTGTGCAATCGTCAATGAAAGTAATAAAATATTTTTTTCCACATTTAGTTTTTTACAAATTTCAAATCACAAATATCACTGTGCATTAATTCTAAAGCTACAGTATTCTTTTGAACTGAATGAAATGGTGTTTTAGCCAATTTTGCATCAACACAAATTTCACACTTGTGATTATGATCAAATTTTAACGTTGGTTTCAAACTTAAATTCATAAGTTTACGTACATATTTAAAATTTGTATGTTCTAATCGACTATGTCATAAGCAAGACAATTCAAGCATGTAAACAAAATTTAAATTTTTATTCATAATGCTTGGTTTGAGCACAATGATAAGAACATTCATTTTTAACATTTCATCACATAAGTAACATTTCCCTACATACAACTCATTCTTAATGAGTACAAATTTATCAAATACAAAAACTAGTTTAAAACTAGTCTTGTTAAGTAGAGATCAAGAAACGAGGTTCTTGCAAACATTCGATACATGTAAGATATTGTTGATGATGAGTTCTTTGCCGTAAGTCATCTTCAATGTAATCTTATCTTGTCTTTCAACCTTAGAACTTGCAGAATTTTTCATAAAGAGTTGTTCTCAATTGTGTTGGGTAGCCCCAGTATCAATCCACCATTCTCTTGGATTTCCATCATTTTAACACTCAGAAACAACGGTTCACAAGTTCATTTCATGTATCT
Organism: Fraxinus americana; assembly: GCA_035079005.1. Taxonomy (NCBI): domain Eukaryota; kingdom Viridiplantae; phylum Streptophyta; class Magnoliopsida; order Lamiales; family Oleaceae; genus Fraxinus; species Fraxinus americana. The sequence continues at coordinate 20,994,119 of CM068716.1, forward strand.
CTTCATATCATGTGTCTAATTCAATCACATTTGCTTCTACATTCTTCTCAGACTTGCGACATTCACTTGAATGATGTCCTATTTTCTCACAGTTGCAGCAATTGTTTTTAAATTTCTAGCATTCTTGGTGCTGTCTCTTTTTTGTTCATTGCCTGAGACCTTACGTTTCTTATTGATCCTTGAATCGTATTTCACTAAGTTGGTTTTTGCTTGCCCATATTGAACATTAGATTTCCTTTCGATCTTTTAGTTGTCTTCTTCTATCCTTAGTTGGACAATAAGTTCTTCCAAGTTTATCTCCTTAAGCGTATTTGAGAAAGTTTTTGAAATTTCTCCACGAAGGAGGGTGTTTCTCAATTATTGTAGCAACTTGGAATGACTCACTCAATTTCATTTTCTAGGCATGAATGTTGTGGAAAATAATTTACAGTTCTTGCACTTGGGTGATGATAGTTTTGGAAGTTATCATCTTATAATCAAGGAATTTTTCGACCTTGAATTTCTTCGTACCGACATCCTCCATTTTATATTTTTTCTTCAAAGAATTCCAAATTTCTTTGCAGATTCCATCGCACTATACACATTGTATAATGTATTGTCCAATCCATTTAGAATAGAGTTCTTGCGTAAGAAGTCCAAGTGTTTTCAAGTGTCCAATGTGATAATCGGCTCGCAATTATTTTCTCCTTCTTGTATGGCAGGAGGATCTTCGGTAAAGAACCTTACCAAGTTCAAAGTAGTGAGATAAAACATCTTTTGTTGCCATATCTTGAAATTGAAACCGCTGATTTTTTTCAATTTTTCTCCACGTGTTAAGTGAAAATTTTGAAGTTGTATTGCCATCGAAGAAACCAACGATGTACCATTTGTTACTTGACTCGAAGTAGTCTCGATGATATCCATTTCCATTATAGAAATAAAAGTTCAACACAATAACAGAAGAAAGAACATCAACATTTTACTTGTTCCAAGGGATGGATAGAATCAAAATATAATAGGCAAAATGAGAAAAATTTCGCCTTAAACTTGTTGGTATATTGTGTGTGCATTTTGCTAACTTAAATTGATACTATATTAAATAATGAATCAATAAGCAATGAAAAATCAACTTACTTAAAAGGAAATAAAATTTTGTAGTAATGAAGATAAAAGATGAAGAAATGTAAACCAAGATAAGTGTTTAACGCTTTGTCTTTAAGACGAAATTTGCTCTATAGCGATGCTAACAGAGTCTCAACAATCGTCTCCCAAGATATAACTATTTTTCTTTGCAGTAGAAGTACTTCAAACTCTAAGGAACAACGAACTCAAAAAAGGAATAAACTCCATAGCAATCATCATCACCGTTGTTTCCTAGATCTACATCTTCTTTGAAAGATGATGAAGATTCTTAAAGAATTCGTGTGTATTCCTTGTTTTTGCTGTGACGAGTCTTTTTTGAAATACACTTTTGATGGTTAAAAATTATTGTTGTTATGACTGAATTCATTGTTTGTTTTTCATGACCATTTTCCCCAAGAATGGACTATAGACTCGTCTTAAAAGAAGGAAAAAAAAAAAAGGAACCATGGGCAAAAAGTAAAGGTCAGTACCTAGGTAAGAGCCTAGGAAACAATGTCACACAACTAGTAGAGACTGGATTTGAAGAATGACAAGACTTAAAAGGCGAGAGACTTTGGGAGCAAACTGAGAGAGAAGTATAGGAAAAAAAGAGGTAAAGCCCGATACATATATATATATATAGGAGAGGAATATGGAAGGGCGTGATCTTAACCGTTGGAAATAAATGCAAGGGAAAGATCAAGGGCCACCATTTAATGTGCTAAACTTGTCTAAGAGGCTTCTGTTGAAGTGGAAGTAACATGACCCTTAGCTTACCACTATGTGTTGTTCATGCATCCCACAACATTAATACATCAAAATAAATAATTGGTTGACTTTTGATACCAAAATGTTATATTTTCGAACTAATAATTGAAAGTCCGAACTCTCTAAAGAGTAGAGTCCAAATCTTGGGAGACAATTGTTGCTGTCCCAACTCATAAACAACCTTGGACCCACTTGGAATAAGATTAGAAAGAGTTAAATAGTAAACCCTGAAAGCAAAGTATAACGTTGGACTAGGAGCTCATCCAACAAGCTCGACCACGTACCATCGTCATTTGTTAACAACATTATTACTCCTTTGAAAGGGTGTCCTCCAATGATATCATCACCTCCAAAACAATACACTCCTCAATGGACGAGTGTTACCTATGACGTTACCACCTTCTTACCCAGCAATCAAATGACATCAATGATTGCCTAGGCTGTAGACAATCATGACTTAGTCAACAAATATGTCCTAGGAAAAATGATGGTTTGACCTGTTAAACTTAGCATCAAATCAAAACTTTCCAATCAGGGGGATGACACATATCTCTAGATCAGCAATGTAGCTGTATGTGACAAGGGGCAACAAACACTTGATTAAAGGCTTATAAATAGGGACAATGTTCCACTACCAAAGGCTAAACTCATCTACTCGTAATACACTTTCAAAGTTATCTTCACTAAAATTAATCCTTTCTTTTATAATTTCCAGCAATTATCCTACTAAATATATCTTAAATTGATATAAATTTTTCATGTCATTTTTAGTCATTAAAAGTCTTTTATCTTTTCAAAAACTTCCGACAAATCTCTATAAGATTAATATGCATAAAATCATTTATATAATAATCATATAAATTTTACTTTCCCTATAAATGAATGTGTCTCATATCTTTGATTCTCCAACTTTCAAAAAGTTACTTTTTGGTCCATAACTTTACTTGAAATTACAATCTAAACCTAAATGATTTTGTATCATTGAAACAAAAATATCGATGCGTATAATCATTTTATCACCTACTATATTAAAAAAAAAAAAAAAATTGAAGTTTTACTATTTTGCAGGATAATACTGAACTGGGACCGGATGATTTGATCACGTTTCAACATTGACAATTTGGTTCTCCTTGTCTCTAAAGTGAGAAAAATCAAATAATTGGTTCCATTTAACAAGAGGATAGTACTAATGTCCCACTTGTCAACGTTCAAACTGATGCACGCCATAAAGTGAAATGAGCTGTAAGCAGAAATGTACTTTCGCTTCATGTTTTTCCTTTTTTGTGCTGGAAAATGCCTATTATGTCAGTGGAAAAACATGGTTTCAAGAACCCAAAACAAAAATAAAAATGACCATTTTCATTCTAACATATGCTAAGCCTCAGTTTGTCTATCATTTTTCAAAAAGTTGTTTTCTACAGTAATCAATCTCCACCTCACATTCAAACAATAAAATATTTTACACATAAATCAATAAAGTTTTGTTCAATTTTAACCACACATTCTCCAAAAAATACTATTCAAAACATCATTCTTTCTCCCATAATGGGAGACAAACAAGCTCTAAATTTTCCGATGAAAATTAGATTTTTCTTTATGACACAGCAACACAGTCAGTAGTCGCTTGATACGTAATTCAGCCCCCGCCCTAATTGATATAAAATCAAAATTCACTACAAGAATTTGCAGTTTTGCAATGAAGATTTCTGTCATAAAAAGGTCATTGTTCGATTGTTTTGTTATCAACAAACTTTTCAATTCTATAGTTTTCTATCATTAAAAGTGAAATTTGATGAAGGAATAGTTCAATATTTTTTCTTTTACACGTGGCATATGACAATGAACTCTTGTAATTTTGAGAAAGGGTCCCTGCCATGACATTCTGATCCAAGTAACATGCAAAAACTTTTTAAGTTTCAGTCTGTGCTCGGAGGCAGCATATATTGAAAAATTGGAGGAGTTATTTGTACCTTTGGAATATGAACTGTTTGCAGACTGCAGTTTGAAAGTTGGAACAATCATTCTCTCACCCGTTTGTGTGTGAGTTTAGATGAAATGACAATGGTTTAGGACATAATTATTGGCTAAAACCACGAGAATTGAAAGAATCACTATCATACCAATTAATCTAGTTGTACAAAATAGGTTGATCGAACTGCGGTATGCAAATCATGGCCGAATCGTCGCAAAAACTCATGCTGAGTTCCAACTGTGTTGGATCGTGTTTTAAATTTAGCAAGCAACGGCTCAATGTATCCATACTTCAAGTTTTTTGCAAATTTTGGATTTTGGTCCATACTTCAAGTTTTTTGCAGGGCTTTTGTTCTTTTTTGTCCAAATCTTCAATCCCGAAACATCCAAAAGCGTCGACATTGATCCACGAACCACCATAATCAGCTAAAATTAGTCCCTCTCAAGATTCGAAGGTGTTCAAATTATCTTTAAACTTTATCATAAGCTAAATTTCACGTATGAAACTTGTTATTTTCCTATGAAACTTGTTATTTTCCATATCGTTAAGTTAGTGGTTGATCCGGGGTCTTTGTTTAATTTTTTTAAAAAAATACTTTATGTATAAAATTCTCTTTGAGATAAAATTAAAGATCACTAGTCATTATTATATATTTTAGTCCCTGTTTGTTAGAGATTAAAATTTTAATTTTAATTTAAGTCAAATGCAACAATTAATTTTAACCATATATTTTATAGGTCCACAACTTTTCAACCATAGATTTCATCAACTTTTATCAAAATTTACTAAAAATTTAATTTTAATCTCTACTAAACATGAGCTTAATTATTGATTTTCTAAACTCATTTATTAGTGATATTGGTTACATTTTGATTTTATAATTTATATGTTATTTTAAAAATGATATTATTCCTATTTTTGTTTTGTACAAGTCACTTATTAGCAATTGATCAAATCTTAATGTGTATTATATATTCAATTCATCTTAATTAAAAATAATATTTTCATACATAATAAGTCTATAAAGTAATCCGTTGGTATTACAAAATGAAGTAGAATGCTAAACTATAATTTTTTCAAAACATTTTTAGAAAACATTAAATTATTCAAGACTTAGATATAACTTATTACACAAAAAAAAGATAACAAAGTGTTGTTGGTTCCGGTGGTTTTGCTATTGTTCTTGTTAGCTGGAGGTTGAGGGTTTAATTTATTGTACCCTAAAATTTCAAAAGAAAATTTTGAAACCCGTCAAAAATTGGTCAACTGCTATTTGTGAATCGCCGGTTGACTCAGAATTTGATCCAGCCAGTTGCATTTTGGTCATACAATCCCACCTGATCCAACCAAAGGCTCGAGTTACTGAGTTTTCAACCCAATCGGTCGGGTTGAGCTGAGTTTTATAACAATGATTTACACAAAATTAAGTACAAATTTGCTTAATTTGACTAGGTCGTCCAATTTTCGACTCGATCCATATTTTATAACGATAATTTACAATGAAGTAAGTAGCACGAATAAACATGTAAGATCACTTATCACAAGCTCTATTTTTTTCTCTTCTTTTCACGTTCTTTTGGACATATGGTAGGTTATTCATAGCCCTCTTGTCCACCTCTACACTAAGATTCTTTTTATTTTATTTTATTTTATTTTATTTCCTTCATTCCACCCCCAAAGATTACCTATCATTATATCTTTGCACTAAGATTATCATCTTTCATTCCTTTTTCCATAGAAAAATATTCATTTTAGACGAATTAATAATCATCACTTAACAAATTTTTGGTAGGTGTCAAAACTTACCACACTCAATCCAAACCTTGTTGTGCTCCAAATTCACCTCAACACAAATCTCTAAACATAAAAGGTTGTATAATATTTTTTTTATAGTTTCTTACACAAAAGTAAAATTATAGAACATAAAATAAAAAGGTAAATAAATTAATAAAAATATGGATGAGGATGAGCATTGTCAAGTTATGAAAATAGAATAAATCAAGCGGTCAGAAAGCAATGTTCCATCTATGGAAAAAAAAGGTAAACCAATATTAGCATAGTTTTTTTAGTCAATATTAGCGTAGGTTACGTGTACCTATTTTCAGTCTCAGTCTCATTCTTATGATTATTAACTTAGTTCAGTCTCCGTGTCACATTTATTGGCATTTTATATTAATATCGTCATTTATGTTTAATTAATTTACATGTTCTTTTAACAATCCAAAGCTCATTGTTATAATTCATCACACACAAAAGACAACACTAGACTATGATTTAACTTATTTTTCTTTCGGGTGATGTCCATCCAATATAACAATCATGCGGCTTTATAATTTTGTAAGTATGTCCTTTTGAGATTGTTTAAATTAAAATTAAACAGCGCACCCCACAAAATTTATAGATAAAAAATGAATAAATGAATTGCGAGTCCATAAAATGTGTCTAACAAGTTTAAATTATAATTTTAGCTACACGGCTTTTATTGTTTCTCGGTTCTAGTAATTACCTTAAATCATCTTTAAATTCTTAAATTTTATTAATAAATTCCTAAAAATAAACAAAATACATGGCAAACGAATTTAGCCCAAGTTATTAAAATCAGATTTTTAATAGATTTTGATTAAACTAATGAAATGTGTGGTTGAAAAGTTGTGGGTCATATGAAATATATATGTAGTTAGAACTGATTTTTGATTTTAACATTAATTTCTATCAAACACGGGTTTAGGAAATTGTCCAACTAACTGAAGTGGGTCTCCTCGAACTAAATAATATGAGCGAAGCACTATCCACTAAGTAATAGATATTTTCGGTCAACTGTCTCCCTCAATCACTTGTATATAATACTATGCCTACATTTTGGATTCCTAGAGTCTCTTGACGATTTTGCATTTCAAGCTGAGGGACTCTCTACAGCTACAGTAATTTTCGAAGGTGTATGGAGTGAGATTTATTAAGAGAATGAAAATGTTGTCTAAGAAAGCAATGTGCAAGTCACATGGACAAGACTCTTGTTACTTTCTAGGATGGCAAGAATACGAGAAGAATCCTTATGACGAGGATCAAAATCCTTCAGGGATCATTCAGATGGGCCTAGCTGAGAATCAGGTTACTATATACATTGCATTTATATCATTATAAGTTGCAATAAACACACACAGGCACATTCTGCTGCTTTTGCAACAGATCTTGTCTCATGTTATATACTACTCGACATTGACCATATAGCAATAAAGCCATAAATTAGAAACTTTTTGTGGAAAAGTGTTGAGTATCCCTGTTTTTGTAGGGAAAGTATGAATTTAAGCCCCGGTTTGATGGACATTATAAAGAGAAAATGATGTTTTGAATAGTAATTTTTTGGAGAATGTATGGTTAAAAAGTAGGGGATAGTTTTGGGTTTATGTGTAAAATATTTTATTGTATGAATGTGTGGTTGAAAATAAGTATGAGAATAAAGAGTCTTAATTTAAAGAGTAGTTTTGATCTCCTACATTATATATGGTGTAGATGGTGGACTGCACTATGCAGTACTACAGTATTTTACATGTTATGCATTTTGATTTCTTGGATCACTCGTCAGCTGTCCTTCGATCTTCTGGAGTCATGGATTACAAGAAACCACAACAGGACAGGGTTTAAGAAAAGAGGAGGATCCATATTCAGAGAATTGGCTCTCTTTCAAGATTACCATGGCCTGCCTGCCTTCAAGAAAGTAATGTATTTTTTATATTTCGCAAGTTAATGCATTTTTTACTATATGGAAAGTTCATGATGTTGTATTATATATATTCAGGAACTGGTAGATTACATGTCTGAAGTTAGACAAAACAAAGTAAAATTTGACCCCAACAAGCTTGTACTCACAGCAGGCGCAACATCAGCAAATGAAATTCTCATGTTTTGTCTTGCTGAACCTGGTGATGCTTTTTTGATTCCTACGCCGTACTATCCTGGGTAACATAACTGTTCTAACACAAATTTCTACATGATTAACTCAATATTTTCTCAAAGATAATCTCTGTCATTTTAGCTGGAACATTTTTTTTTTCCCCTGAAACCAGGTTTGACAGGGATCTCAAGTGGAGAACTGGGGTTGAAATTGTTCCAATCCACTGCACCAGTCCGAATCACTTCAGAATTACTATGTCTGCCCTAGAAGAAGCTTATGAACATGCACAAAAACTCCAGTTAAAAGTTAAGGGGCTGGTCTTTACAAATCCCTCAAACCCATTAGGCACGACAATGAAACTAGAAGAGCTAAACCAACTCATTAACTTTACCCTGGACAAGAACATCCACATAGTGAGTGACGAAATATACTCGGGGACAGTTTTTGATTCACCAAGCTTCATAAGCATCATGGAAGCTCTAAACAAAAAAGATCTTAAAAATTCTGGTATTTCGACCCAAATACACATTGTCTCTAGTCTGTCAAAGGATTTAGGTCTTCCAGGATTCAGGATTGGTATGATTTATTCCAACAACGATACCCTCATTGCTGCTGCTACAAAAATGTCAAGTTTTGGACTTGTTTCTTCACAATCCCAGTATCTACTTTCCAAAATTCTTGCTGATAAAAAATTTACCACAATGTATATCAAAGAGAATCAACTGAGATTGAAAAACAGGCAGAAACTGCTGGTTTCTGGGCTTCTAGAAATCGGTATCAAGTGTCTAAGGAGCAATGCGGGATTATTCTGCTGGATTGACATGAAACACCTGCTAAAATCTAATACATTTGAAGCAGAAACGGAGCTATGGAAGAGAATTCTTTACGAATCCGGTTTAAATGTCTCCCCCGGATCTTCATTTCACTGTACTGAACCGGGTTGGTTTCGTATTTGTTTTGCAAACATGACAAAAGAAACCCTACACCTCTCAATTAGAAGGATCAAGGCGTTGGTGGATTCCTTGGAATGCACACTTCTTCAGAATTATCAGCAACAGCACGAAGTAAAATCCCTTGGAAAGAATAATCTATTCTGCGAACATATCCGATTGCCCTAGCTGGTTAGTGAACGAGACCACTAGAAATTTGTAAAAAATTATTAAATCTTCGATTTTCTATTTTCCAATAATGTTGTACTTCATTAAGCTTCTGTTATATACATGATGAGTCACCATGTGATAAAAAATGGCTAAGTCCTACGTAAAAGAATAATGATATCTAGCACCTTCAGTGTTGAATACCAGTCTAAGTGTCAACATATTATATATCATATTAAATGATTTATAATTTCTTGTATTTAATTGATCTTGAAATTTAATACAACTATGTTGATGCTAAATAGCATTACTTTATGTCAAATCGTTCAAACACGATGTAACTACTTTATTGTTATGTATAAAATCTATATTTATGACATCTTTATTTATGTCTTTATTTCTCAATTTATAAATTAATTAGCATTGTTTCAAGAACAAAGTCAACTGATATAATAATTACAAATGATGTAATAGTCATTCGAGAAAATCCCCGCAAACCTACGAGATTGTTGACAAAAAATATTGTAGTGAGTTGAATAGTCCACGAGAAATAACTGTTAATTATAATGTACTAGTTATATCAAATCCGATCTATTGTAACACAAAATTGAATTGGTTATTGTGATTGTTCTAATTAACTATGAAAACTATAAAGATGGATTTTTTTTATCAAATATGAGATGAATGTACTAAATTTTCGACTCCATCTATTGATGTCTAATTCTAACTCACGACTTATGTTAATTAGTGTTGTTAATGTGTTTATAACGATCAATAATCAATTTATATTTAATATTCTTTTCCAAGAAATATCAAATATATGCTTAACACGACCCAGCCATATAATCATAGTCTGAATTCATATGCAAATCACGCATTTGATTATCGGATTATCATACACGAACGCACACACCATAAACATTAATCCTAATATCTGTTACCCGTGTGTTTAACATGCAGCATTCTACTTATTATGAGTTTTCCAACACTATAAATAATCAATTTAATTGTCTAAATGGACAAACACGAGAATTAACTAAAGAATGATAAGTCTTGAATTACAAACTAAAAATCAATAAGTTTTGTGTGTGTGTGTGTGTGTGTGTGTGTGTGTGTGTGTGTATATATATATATATATATATATATATATATATATATATATATATATATATATGCAAGCAACGTGCAATGCACGTTTGCCTAGTTTATATTTAATAGTTTTGTTTAAGAATTAATTTGTTATTAATAAAGATATAATTTTTTTGATTAATTGAATAATTAATGATATAATGTTTATGTAATTGATAAATAATTAGATGTGTGATTTTGATGTTGTGATGTAAGTTGGTGAGATCGAAGAAAATAAGCAAAAATTGACAAATTTGGAGAAATAGCTAAATTGTAAGGGATCCAAAGTTCGGAGGACTCAAATGTAAATACTTAAAAGTTGTGGCGAACTTCACGATGAAAATTTGAGAGTGCTCGGAGTCAATTGGATAAAGGAAGACGTCAATGGAATCAAATTTAGTCAAAAGATGATCACAAATCAATTTCCAACTGAAAAGTTATGCTCCGATGTTTTAGTCTCATATTGAGACCTATTTTTGGCATAGAACGTGATCGAATTGGAGAATGATGTCTGAATCAAAGTTGTAGCCAGATGAGTTAGCTTTCCAACGCATTTTGAATCGCCTCAATCGGATATCGGAATACAAAGTTATGATAAAAACACTGAAAGAAGGTGTAGCTACCTGTTTAAAATAAGAAATTTTGTTACATAGTCCGTTAAAACAACAAATTCCGTTAGTTTTTCCGTTAAAAATAAGAAATTCCGTTACATAACCACTTTTAATATATAAAAGATATATATATATATGTAAAGTGTCAAAAATATTAAAAGTTTTCAAAACCAAATAAGGAAACAATTTTTTTTCTAGGAATTGAACCATGCGTATGCATGGTTCAAATTGAGTGTACACATAATACATTAAATTTGGCATCGAGTAAGGCATCTTGTGACCTTGCGTATGCAAGGCCTGTAGGCCAATGCGTACGCAAGGTACAAATTTTTGGGACCAATTTTGCAAATTGTCCCCTTAACTTTCTCATTGATCATTTTCGACAATTCTCATATGTTGACTTCTCTTCAACTCCAATTGACTCATGGCATTCTTAAGTAATCGTTTTTCACTCCGACCCAGCTTTTGAATTATTTCCTTTTAGTCCCCGAACTTTGTATTTGATGCATTCTTAAGTAATCGTTTTTCACCCAGCTTTTGAATTATTTCCTTTTAGTCCCCGAACTTTGTATTTGATGCAATTGAGCCATTTTCCGCTAATTTTCCTTACTTCCGCCTCTTTCATTTATTGTTACCTAACAAACAATAGAACTAAGCCATGTTTCTCATAATTCATCAACAAATAATCAAATTTAATGGCCTAAATAAATGTATAGAATGCACTTATCAATAGTGATGTATATTGTGCCGAATGTTTCTTAAACTATCTCTAGCTATATGGACTAGCAAGGCATAAATACTTTAAGTGGATATGTGGATATGGTAGCTGATGCTACCAAAAAGCTGCACATGTAAAGATCCGAGCTTGAAAGCGAGTTTGAACACGAACATAATTTGTAAGACATGAGACAAAGGTATCAAGGTATGTTCTCATTTCCCATCCGATACTTAAGTAAGTGGAAAGGGAAATATGTGCGTGAGACTATGAACTGAACTGAATTTAAAGCGTACCTGAATATTGAACGAAAAATTTATATTTATAGAGTTGGACGGTACAATCCTATCAAGATTGGATCATTTGGATGCCTTATTAAAGGATGTAAGAGTCTTGTGGTAACTAGCTACTATAGTTTTATTGAAACTATTGGATTGTGGTGGTTTCTTCTTGGTTTGGGAACTCAGTAGAGAGAAAAATAGCATCAAGGAGAACATCGTACTAAAGGACTTCAATCCCGAGCATAAACTCGAACTCATAGATTCGAGGATAGAGGGGTAAGGTCAAGGTAGCTATTGCATCAAGCTTGAGGATCTTAGGTATTTGGGTTTACCTAAATTGTACACATTTATAACCTCGTGCATCCATATTTGAGACTCGAGGATGTTGTTAGAATGCTCGAGGTTCGAGGATTAAATGTATCTTGGTTAAGATTGAGGTGAGTGTATTTGGTTAAGCTCGAGGTTGAGGTAAAAACCATAGGCCTCGCAGTTGGAGCTAGGTGAAAGATGTTTAAGGAGTTTGGGTATCACGCATATAACGTACATCTCAAGCACAAAGTGGTGAAGGGTCATAAATAACCTAGAGGTTGGTTGTATGACACGTGGCAAATGTTAACGGTCTAGATCAATGACCTTTGGTCTTCCCTAAAAGCCTATAAATACTTTTCACCCCTTCATTTTTTACTTTTACTTCTCTACTCACTATAAAATTCTTGCTACAAGGTTGAGCTCGGGCTTTTTAGAGAGTTTGTGATACTCGAGGTATAGGGTAAGAACTTGAGATTTAAAGTTTTAAAGTTTATTTTTAGTGAGATGTCGAATATAGATAGTAAGCGAGGTTCTGAGAGTATTGAGTTCCAGCTTGGGGATCAGGTAGTGTGCCTGAGGATAGTGGCAACTCCGTAATCCCCATGAGTACCCCTTAAGATAGTCGATCTCAGGGCTATAGTGTGTCCAACCTTACCCTTAACTACCTCGGCCTACTATGTAGGTAAGGAGTATGTAGTGATCTCAATTACTAGAGAGTTCAGTCTAATGCCCAATTGATGTCGTAGGGCCCCGAGCCTTGTTCACTTAAAAGTGCAAACCACAAGTGCACGAGCCACGTTCAAATAATAAAGTGGACTTTTGAGTTCGAGTTGTCAATCCTTCTATGAATGTTTACTTTTTATTATACAACTTTAATTAATTTAATTCTAACAATAAAAACAAAAACATAATAAGATTTTGATTTTAAAAATAAAAAAAATAACTAAAACTCTACAAAATAAGAAAACACAAAAACTTGTAAATTTCGAAAGAAAAACGTAGTTGTGATTCATGATTTTATTTAACCGTCTTCTAATTAAATTCTTCACAAACTAATTAACAAATTACTCATTTTACGATATTAGACCAAATTTTTTAAGTTTAGCTAATTACCTCCCTAGAGCGAAAGTAACCCTAATTGATTGGTTTAACTTACTATATCTCTATGTCTATGTCTACCAAAACCAAATAACCACATTAAATCTTTGTGAAAATAGCTCAATGGATCACATATGGTTAGGGGTATATCTCTATCTCCTAGAAGAACATATGTTCTACTATTTGGTCTAAAATACACAATCTTCTCTCAAAAGATGTACAAATCACTTAACACGATAATCTATTGGCCATATAAATGAAAATGCAATTATAACAATAGTAAAAATACATGAACACAAGTAATTTTAATATTAAATAACAAACATTAAAATTAATTAACGCTATGTTAAATTTCAACCATAAATTTCAACACAAATAACTAGCTCATTTTGTACAAATGATAAAAATGAGAATTTTTCATGCAATACATTTTAAAGAGGAGATAATAATGAAGAAAATACAAAATTAAATATATAACTCTTTTGTTCGATTTTTGAAGATGTTAATGCTTGAACTTGATTTTTCCAAAATCTCTCCACCTCCTTTGGCTAATTCTCCTTATGCCCTTGATTTTGCCCCCAAAATGTTAAGAAATTATGGAGGGAAAAAGAAAAGAAAAATAAAGGAAAAGAAAGAATTTTCTTAAAAAAAAAAAAAAAAGGAAAATGTCTTTTCAGATGGAGTTCCACAATTTCGGTCCCTTTTCTCTTTCTTTGCCTTGTTCTCATTCCATGTATGATTTTTTCCTACAAAAAAATCATAATTACACAATTGTGAATATAAATTCACTCATTTAATCAATATTTAAGCTTATTTAGGTAATGAAATAAGTGTGCAAAAACACAATTATCAGACCTTGAGGGCATGATGATGTGAGCTAGGGAGATGAAATTCTTTTATTTTTAGAGAATCTCTAAAGAGGTATTTTAGGTGGCCACTCCCTTCCTTTTTTGTAGAGTTCTTGGGCCTGCACTCCACGTGCCCACAATAGCTAGTACCTAATGGGTGGAGGGTGCTCGTGTATTATTATATAGCTTGTAGGTGTCTATCAATAACCCCTCATATCGACCTCTGTAAATTGATCTTCGAGCTTAAAAAACTCTCAAAATTTACTTGCTTCATCTACTCATCTTGTAGGGATATGTTAGGATCCCTAATATGTCGAGCTCACTTAAGGGATGGAAGGAAAAATTCTTCTAAGTTAATCCTCAAAAGATCGAGCACCCTTTTTGGCCGAATTGGAGAATCTAGGACACGATCAAGTTCAATGTGGGTCACGTCTATTTTGAGGTTTTAGAGAACAATAGGCAAAGGCTAGAGAACCTCGACCCTTTGGTATATGAACTTGATGACCTCTTCGAGGGATGGCATATTAGACCTCTTGAATGTGATAAATGTTGAGGGTAGGAGCTCATTACTTATATTGTGTATATGCTCATAAAAGTTCGATGATTATTTTAAAGGCTCTCGAAACCATGACCTTAAAAGTAAAGCTTGAGATTTAACTGTTATATGGTTTGTATATTTTTCCTATCTTTAAAACCAAAAAGTGAGCTCGTGATGTTTTCATCATTTTTCGAATGCTGAGTATTTTTCGAGGCCTTGCCCTTAAGGGGATGGACAAATCCCACAGAACTTTCGAGCTCATAAAGCTCATGGAGCACTGGGATAAAAGAATAGCCAAGCTCTAGGCTGAGCACAATATCTTGTAGAAGGAGCGAGAAAAGCCAATGTCTAGCTGAAGGGCACCAAACTCGAGCTTAAGCAATCAAGAGATGAAATTAAAAAGATGAAGCTTGAGCGGAAATAGAAGAACTTCAAGGTATCACTTGAGGAGGCCCAATGAAAAGCTATCGAGGACTTCAAAGTGTTCGATGAATTTAATAGGTTGAAGGTTGACAATGCCCCCGTACTAGTTTACCCTAAAGCAGGCCCGAGCCTCCTTTTGGGTGAATTTGCCCGAGGTTCAGCCTAAGGACATAAAGATTATCCCTGAGGTTGTAGGTGATCTCGAGTTGTACGAGTCTAAGGAAACAACGCCCAATGATGAGGTTGAGATCAAGGGTGACGAGACAAAATTCGACCCTAAGAGCTCCAATAGGCTTTTGAGCCCTCTGCTCTAGATTATTGACCTCAGGCTTAAATTATATTTTGTAATGGGTACAAGGATGTAAAAATATTTTTGATGGAATGAATATTGAAGCTTTTTGCTTGAATATTATACAATATATATTTCATACAATCTCCAGCTTTAGTAAGCATATCCTCAATCACTCCTTGAAGATGCTTGTTTGGCCTGTCCACTAGTAGAGTTACTGAAGTTTCTTTTGGCTCCCCCAAACATAATTTCTTGCAAATATACAAGGGCATTAAGTTAGTGAAACTTCCTAGATCTTTTAGTTTAAGAGGAAACTTGTGTTGTAGGATTGAGCTACATTCTTCAAATAATACCAATGTTTCATGTTTTGCTAGTTTTGTCTTCTTAGTCAACATTACTTTCAAAAATCTTCACATTGGGATAAAAGAATAGCCACATTCGTGGTTGAGCACAATATCTTGTATAAGAAGCACGACGAAGCCAAAGCCTAGCTAAAGGGCACCAAAATCAAGCTCAAGCAATCAAGAGATGAAATTAAAAACATGAAGCTCAAGCAAGAATTTAAGAAGTTAGAGGCGTCGCTCGAGGAGGCCTAGGGAAAAGCTATCGAAGTCCTCAAAGTGTTCAAGGAATTTAACAAGGTGAATGTCAACTATGTCATGGGCTCGTATTAGTTTGCCATAAAGCAAGCACAAGCCTTTCTTCAGCTGAATTGCCCGAGGTTCATCCTAATGACCTGAAGTCTATCCCTGAGGTTGTATGTGATCTCGAGTTATGTTAGTCGAAGGAAACAGTTTCCAATGGTCTTCCTAAGATCATCGACATGTCTTGATTTTCTCCTATATCAAGGATGATGAAATCTCTAGCTTTAGTATGCATATCCTCAACCACTCTTTGAAGATGTTTAATTGACTTGTCAGCTAGTAGACTTATTGAAATTTCTTTTGGCTCCCCCAAATGTAAGTTCCTGTAAATATACAAAGGCATTAAGTTAATACTTTCTCTGGAATCAATTAAAGCATTTAAATCATGAGAATTTCTTATAGACCAATGTGAGTTGAAATTTCTTGAATCTTTTAGTTTAATAGGGAACTTGTAATGTAAGATTGAGCTACACTCTTCAGATAATACTATAATTTTCATGTTCTGGCGACTTCGTCTTCTTAGTCAACATTACTTTAAAAAACTTTGCATAATTTGGAATTTGTAGGATTGCATCAATGAAAGGAATGTTGATGTCAAATTTTCTAAGACATCCAAAAACTTTGCAAATTGCTTCTCTGCTTGTTTTTCTACAACCTTTGGGAAACGGGACTGGATGGATGTATGAATTGACAAGAAATGTTGCCTTAACATATGGTCTATCTAATTTTTCTTGGCGTTTGACTTCTGTTTATTCTTCAGACTCAATCACATGTTTATTGCCCGTGATAGGTACCAGAATCTCTTTGATCCCTTTAATCTATAAACTAATTTCTGATTGCTAAACTTCACTTTTTTTTTTTTGTAGTGATAGCCGAACCTGTTCTTCTTTTGGCTATTTTCGAAGTCTTTGAGGAAATAGGATAGATGACACATAAGCTCATACATGGATAGCAAACTTGATTGATGGTGCATTGACCACCTCATCATCTATGGTTCTGATACCTAACACATGTTCCTGTGAATTTTTTTTTCTCTGTCGCTGGCTGGGTACCCTGTGTTCATAGAACAACGAAGCTACTATCTGCCTCACTTGATTTTTCAAATTTTTAATAGAGGCTTGCTAATTTTAAAAAGCAGTCTCAATCTTTGTGTTGTAATGAAACAGTAATTCCTCTAAAGATGACATCTTCTCTTGCTGCTATTGAAACCCTGGTAGGTTACCTTGAACCTGATTTCCTTGGCCGTAATTATTAGCTAATGAGAAGTTTGGAGTACATGTATTGGAGTTAGAATTGTTCTGTTGCCTTTGAAAATTTTATACATAACTAAACTCCTCAAATTGAATTGTATAAGTTGAAGGTAGGGGACAACTTGCATTAGTATGATTTGTCTCGCAGTCTTCATAGATCGATGTATATTGGTGCACCATGTATACTACTTGAGTGAGGTTGTCCATCTTCTTTGTCAATACATCCATCTAGGCTATTAAAGATATTATTCCATCAATATTATACAATCCCACTGTTTTCTTTGGTGTCTTCCTTCGGATGGCCATATACTCTGATTTTTTGCTATTCTTTTCTATAGATCATGTGTGTTGTCTATAGGTAACTTCATCACCGATACACTTGCTGAAGCGTCGACTATGTTACAACATTCAGGATGCAAGCCCGAATGGAAGATATAGACCTGGTCATGTTTAGAAATGTCTATATTAGAACACTTTTCGTAATATTTTTTGAATATTTCTCATGCTTTTGAATAGCCCTCGAGATCCCTTTGCTTGAAAGTATATATTTCATTTCTGATATGATGAATTCGAGATGGTGGAAAGAGTTTTATTTTGAATGTCTACACTATGTCATTTTAAGAAATAATGCTCCTTTCAAGTAGAGAATGTAGCCATTTTCTTGCGCTATCCTTCAAGGTGTGAGAGAATAAACACATTCGAAATATATCAGTAGACATCGCTTCATGACTGATGACTTCACAAAGTAAGAAGAAAGCTTGAAAATATTCATGTGGATTCTCAATGATATTCCCAAAGAACCTGATATCATGATGATTTTAAAATAAGTTGATGTCATACGGTCGAAGATGGAAGTTAGCTAACCTGAAAACAGGATATATACTAGTTGGTTGTATTGGAACTCGAATGAAAATTACACAATCCCTTACTAATGCTTCGCTATAGTTGGCGATTGTTTTTGGCGGAACTAGTTGTAACCAAAACTATTCTTGGTTTTTGTAATGTGCCATCTTTGTTTCCCTTTTCATTTCTAATCTCTATTCTCTTCTTACTTAGCCTAAAGGTCCTTTCAATTTCGGGATCCAATAGTAGGAGCTTGATTTCATCTCGATCTTGCATAAATTGCATTCAATTGCTTGGAAAGAAAATCAACACAAAAGAAAGAATGTAGGTACATAATTAATATCCAAAAAACAACTAAAAATTATTTCGAATTTAAAACAAATCAATAAATTCACTTTAAACAATTTATTCCTCGACAAAAGTGCCAAAAACTTGTTCATACGAAATCTGTACACGTACGAGATCGTGACAAGTAATAGATTTATTGAGTTAAGAGTATCATCCCTTGAGTAATAAACTTTAAATTGTGTTAATTTGTAATCAAATTCGAATTAATATGAACAAAAGACATGGTTTTATTTATTCTAATTTATTCTACTAATTATCCAAATGCCTTGGTCTGAAATAATGAATGTGGTGAATGTATTGAATTTAAGAATCTACCAATTGTTGTTCTTTTTCCAATTATCCACTTGTGTAGTTAGTTATATTTATGCATTCATGTCAATCGATAATTCAATTTTACTTAATTATCTCTTTTAAGGTAAATTAAACATATTCTAAGCACGACCCGATTATATTCATATTTCAAATACATAGGCAAAGTAACGTATTCAATTACATGATTATCTGGATGGATTACACATGCCGTAAATGTTATTCCGAACATCTATTACCCAGATGTTAATCTTACAAAATTCTAACTTATTGTGAATATTTCAGTATGATAACAAGTAACTAATTACATAATTAGTGGCCAATCAATCAAGTAATGAAACAAAGTGCGCAAGACTAATTAAGAAACTCATAAATATGCTAAAAATTCTAGTTTTTGAATGAAAAACAAGAAAACATAGGTTTCAACTTCATCCAATATAATAAAAAGTTTAGCATTTCAAGATTTCTATTAAATTATAAGAAGAATAATGAAAAGATGTCACCCGAAACATTTATGAAGAAAATTGTTATGGGTCAATAGGTGGAAGCGACACATGGCACCGTATTTTAGAGGTGGGACCAGCCTAGTCAAATCAAAACATATTTTCCTAGCTTCAGATGTGGGCTCCGAGGCCCTCACTATCATTCCGAGGCCATTGCTGTTAACGATGAGCCACGGTTCGGCAAACACACATCGTCCGAGGCTCCTTAGCAGCCATTGAAGACCCACATGCGAAGATTCGCTTATGATGGAGATCTTTGGCGAATGATTGACGTGACTTTTATGTAAAGTTTATTTGTGTCCTGTCTTGTCAATGTAAGAGCATTTAATGTTTTGTAAAGCTAGGAGAGTCAACTTGAGTGCTAGGATTTGATGTCCTGGTCAAGGAGATGAGGCCACGTGTAGGCTGATCCAAAGGTCACCATTTGAGTTGTAACACTATAAATACCCCCACCATGTAATACAAAAGGGATGATGCAATTCAAAAGGAAAAACTAAATATTGGAAGCAACCTTTCTCTCGTTTCAACGGTGATCCCTACAACATATTTTCTACTACAAATCATATTTTGTCGATTGGTTTCTTATACAATCGTGTTACATCTTTCTTGCCGGTGGCCTGAACGGAAACGTCTCGTGCCTTTGAGCCACTCACACGCCCATACTTGGAGCCATCATGACCGTCTATCGGCATTAGCATGTTGGATCAAGCTTGCGTGTGCACGAGTGGGCCCGGCATTACCTGCTCAAGGCAGGTGTGCGTCTGCCTCTGCACCCCTTCTTTAGGGCGGTGCTGAGGACCTTCATGTTGTCCCCCACCCAAATCCTTCCCAATGGGTGGAGCCAAGTCGTGGGGACTTACTTCCTGTGGAAGGAAGTGTCCCTGGGCGAGGACTTGCCCCTTTACATTTTCGAAACCCTCTTCCATGCCAGGGGCGTGGGAAAAGATGACTCAAAGGGGTGGTATTACATCACTTCCTGGGGTTCCCACGCCCCCTTCGTAGTCGGGCTCCCCTCCTCCATAAAAGGGTGGAAGGAGTCCTGGTTCTGGGTGAAGAATAGGTGGCAGATGATTGAGGGAGACGTTGTCCCAGCTGTTACCGCGCCGACCCAGTACTACGAAGCCTGTAAGTGTCATCTTGAATTCTTATAGCTTCATCTCATGGCTTTTTCTAATATTGATGCTTGCCTTTGTTCACTTGCAGATTGTAGCACGAGGTACGAGCTTTCCGAGGCGGAGTGGACCGTTATTGAGGACATTTACCAGCTATCTCCGAGGCTTTGAAGCTTTTCCCATCTGATCGAGAGGAGCAGATATTTTATTGATTTGAGGCGTCTAGAAGGTACACAAATCCTGGCCATTGAAATCAAACGTTTTCTCTGCTTCAACGCTCCAGATTTGTGTGTGCACGAACCAAATTTGAATCACGCGTGGATTTATCCTCGAAACCACACGTCCTAATAATTAGCCATCATTGTGCATTAAATTGCAACAGCTGCACGGCTATTGAAATTCGTCTCGATGTAGCTAATTTACCTTGGAAACATAAGAAACCGTCATATCACAGGCACTCATATCCATGGCTGTCACCTCGCCTCGTCAAAAAGAAATCAGCATTGGCAGTTCGAATATGGACTCGCCTCTCCTCCAAGTAAATCAGCCTCAGCCAGTTCAAATATGGGCTCGCCTCGTCAAAAGGAACTTCAGTTTAACAGGCAACTTTCTTAGACTTACGCTCCGCACCTTCTTTAACTCCACGCACAGTATGAATATCTCTGCCTGGACTTAGGGGACTGATGTGAAGTACAGAAAATTAAAACTTTTTCTAACTTATTTGAAAGTCCACGCCTGGCATAAATAACCACACATGGACTTGGGGGACTATTGTTATGGGTCAATAGGTGGAAGCGACACGTGGCACCGTATTTTAGAGGTGGGACCAGCCTAGTCAAATCAAAACATATTTTCCTAGCTTCAGATGTGGGCTCCGAGGCCCTCACTATCATTCCGAGGCCATTGCTGTTAACGATGAGCCACGGTTCGGCAAACACACATCGTCCGAGGCTCCTTAGCAGCCATTGAAGACCCACATGCGAAAATTCGCTTATGATGAAGATCTTTGGCGAATGATTGACGTGACTTTTATGTAAAGTTTATTTGTGTCATATCTTGTCAATGTAAGAGCATTTAATATTTTATAAAGCTAGGAGAGTCAACTTGAGTGCTAGGATTTGATGTCCTGGTCAAGGAGATGAGGCCACGCGTAGGCTGATCCAAAGGTCACCATTTGAGTTGTAACACTATAAATCCCCCACCATGTAATACAAAAGGGATGATGCAATTCAAAAGGAAAAACTAAATATTGGAAGCAACCTTTCTCTCGTTTCAACGGTGATCCCTACAACATATTTTTTACTACAAATCATATTTTGTCGATTGGTTTCTTATACAATCGTGTTACATCTTTCTTGCCGGTGGCTTGAACGGAAACGTTTCGTGCCTTTGAGCCACTCACACGCCCATTACTTAGAGCCATCAAAACCGCCTATCGGCATTAGCGTGTTGGATCAAACTTGCGTGTGCACGAGTGGGCCCGGCATCTGCTGGCAACATTTTTTGGGGTTAACAAAAATAACTCTTGATCTTCAATTTCAAACTTTAAATTTTCAAGTTCTTGATGTAATTACTCCCAAAAGATGCGAAGGTGCCTCTTTTTCTTGATGAATTTTATGATATAATGTGCTATGAGATGCTAGAGAAAGATTCCTTGATGTTTTATGCCTTGTTCTTTATTTATAGGAGGCAAAATTAAATCAAGAAGCACAGCCATATTGAGTTCCAAAAGAGATTGTATCATAAAAAGAAAGTTGATCAATCCCATGCCCACGCATGGGCAAGTGAAATCAACTTCGAAAGTGGAAAAAAGTCTCCTTGCTCATGCGATGGCATGCATATTGAGGATTTTTTTTTTGACTTCATTTATCTTCTATTCTTGTTCAATTGACACCATATGATTTTCAATTTTATTTTGTGGTCTTAATCAACTATTGAATATTTTCATTTTAATCCTCAAACTTTGAAAATCATCATTTCCATCGATTTTTTTTTTCAATTTCACTTCAATTCATTAAGTTTTACCTGACATATAATATATAAGAATAAAATATAATTCATCAAAAGAATTCCCGAATATTCTTAAGAGTATAAATTACACGAATTAGTCATCCATGCATTCATCTGGTTATTATTTGGTTAAATCCACCAATGGCAAACCACCTTTATACTTAGGACTCTATTGACCACCCAATTTGATTTTGTTTTATCATAATCGTCCAACTTCATATTTAATATCACGTGACCACCCAATTTGATTGTTTCACCATAGCCATCAAATTTCATACTTAGTATCATGTGACCATCCAATTTGATTTTTTAAAATAAATTATCAAGTGGCTTAATTGAATTAAGTATGAAGTTGAATGGTGGTGAAACAAAATCAAATTGAATAACGAATATTACACTGAAGTTGAGTGATTACCATGAAATAAAATCAAAATAAGTGGGTTAAGACAAATGAATTTAACCCACTCATTATTTGTTTACCAAATAAAGCACTTGTGCGATTTCGGTGCTTCGAGCAGTAAAAAGAATTAAAAATTAGAGAGTAAAGAAATAAGGTCACCTTCAATTCAATCCAAGGAAAATTCAGTTGACAATTCAAGAAATTTGGAGAAAGAAAAGCATGGTTTCAAGTTTCTCAATTCAATCGATCAAAATTATCAGCATTCAAACAGTGAATTGAATTACACAGAACAATGAGTAAGGAGGATGCCGATAAACGGAACAAAGGTTATCAAGATAGACAAGAGGACAAGAGGCTATGGGGAATTCTAATTTTTGGATTAATTGGAGCTACCACCACTGTCTTCGCTGTATGCTTTTCACATTTTTACTAATTTATTTTTCGGTTTTGGTCATTGAGATTTTGCATTATTTTTATGAAAATAGATATTTTATTCAATTTTTTGGTGGTCTTCTTTTCTCTGTGTGTGTGTGTGTGTGTGTGTGTATAAAGAATTTGAGTGAATGGTAATGCCATCAGCTTTATGGCTTTACTTCGTAGTATTTACTATTAACTGATAACGTTGGATTTTCCCTTTCTAATTTGCCTTTTTGTTTGTATGGGCATGTGCAAATTTCTTATTATCAATAAGAATGAATTGTTTAATTAATTATTATTATTATTATTTTTTTGCTTGATCACTTGGCATTGGAAAGACTACCAAGTAGCGTTTTTAGTTCTAGAAGAGTTGCATGATTGTTGCACTAATAGATATTTCCTCACATTTAAACTGACATGCACATGGATACCTACTGTTAAAATTTGGTTCTACATTTTGAGAGATTGAACAGTTCACCTGAAATGTATTGCGAAGATACATACCCAATTTTTGTAGCTTTTGGGTGAATAGAGTAGTTTATGCCTGTTTTTTTGGTAATATTCTTTTTCTATTGTATCTAATGGATTTTCTATTTTGGAAAGGATATGTGGGTAGGGAACTAAAGTTTTGCAGTTTTGTGGAGTAAGCAACTAAGAACTGAAATCTAATTTCTTCGGATTCTTATTTTGTCTTTTATTATTTTATACTGGCAGTGTTACTTGAGTAATATTGTTTTCCTGTTTGTGTCTAATTAGGTCCTTTAGTTCCTGCAATTTTGAGAGATTCATCTTTTCACATATATGATGGACTGGATTTGGACCATGAACCATATTTGAATTGAGTTAGGATCTAATTTTGCTTATTCACAATATTTAATTTATAAATTTCTACATTAGAATTTTTCTATATAAAATTCTTTCAGCATTGGGTCCAAATTCAAGTTTGGGTTTCCGCTAAGTGGACTACGCAAATTAGAAAAATTGATGGCCAATCTGGATAACAGTTTGTTTATTAGAGGAATGCTTTCTTCTCCATATATGTGCCTCTTCAATCGATAAATTTCGTTTTTTTTATATGATAAACTGATGCTGTTGAATAGTTGAAAGAGGTGCAAATGCAATAATTGATAGGAGAGTTGTGTTTATTGATGGAAGTATGGGAGAGAAAATCCTCATAGTATATAATAAAACTAGAAAACATCTGCTTTACTATCCCTCTGTATATAAGTTAAAATTATATCTTGAAATGTATTGAAAGCCAAATATGTAAAGGATCCATGCTAGTGTATTCTTCTTGATGTGTACTAATCTCAAAATATCCTCATATTTTTGCTGCCACACCACTGATTATCTCCAAGGAATCAACTGCCCTGGAACTTTCTCAGCATTGTGGTTTTCATGATTTTGTACAAAATATTAAGTGGATGAAAGAGGGAAGGGCAACACTGCAGTTTCTTTTAGTGAAATTATTCAGGAGAACAGGATTTAAGATGGCTGATCTTCATAAGGTCATAAAACTACGTGGAGAAGTATAAAGTGCCCCCCAAAATACAAAAATAAGCTACCGAAAGTTTCCTAGTTAATGGGGAAAAAGCAATATTACTTGTTCCAACTTTAAACCTCGGTGAAGCAAAAGTAAGACTAAATTTGTTTTCATGCCCCTTCTGATTCCTGTATAGGTAAATGATTTGCTCTTGCTAGAATACTTTCACATCAAACACTACATTTGTAAAGTTTTAAAACTACGTAGAGAAATCTTAAATCTCAACAAATCCTAACCCTACTTAAATTAGTTAATAGGGAAGAAAAGAGATTATTGCTCGTTGCAGTGGAATGCACATCAAGATGCATCTTCCCTTAGAACTTATCATGCGGAATTCCATTCAAGTTCATTTCCTTTAGGAATAGGAGGAAGAAGGGGGAAGAGGGATTAAATTTGAGCTAGACAGAATTGAGGAAAATAAAGACATTTTGTACCATATTGGGCTTCTGAACCAAATTAATCAATAAGATAGCTAGGTACCGTAGCTCAAGCTTATTCATGTCACCTTAAAAAACAGTCCTTGTCTTTAAGTCCACTGATGTTTGGAAAAAAAATAACTACAAATTTCTATTCACTAAAATTTTGAGAATCGAAAATTCATGAGAGTCCAATTCTTATCAATGAAATAAACTCTTAAGAATAATTTCCGGATGAAATCTTTTATCTTGAGGATTTTACTTTAACTCCGTAGACTAGGTTGGCATTATCTGTCCATAAATGCTCTATATTTTTTCCTAACTTCCGAGACTTTACCTCAATGTTTCAGTGTTATTATGAACCTTCTAACTTGCTACTTCAACGATAATTTCGAAGTACATACTTTTGTACTGGTTCTATAGACATTAATACCTAAAAATAAATAAATTGAAAATTGTTCTAGATGCTGAAATGATATATGCGTATGTTCTCCTTGAGCAAGTGACACAAGCATGTAATTTGAAGGGCTATATTCAAATTGTTTTGTAAACCATGTGCCCTAAATATGCCAATTGAGTGCAGTGCGGAAAACTCAAAATGTCATTTGTACCAGTTTTACAAGGATTTCAACTGTTGTTAACTTTATTTCCACTTTAAGAGAACATTGCTGCCCGTCTCCTGGGGTCCTCTCTACGGAGAAGTGAGGCTAGTCATTGGTGATCATTTCTCGTTTGATACGCACCAAGGTGTTTCTAAAGAGCTATGTGAAAAGTGAGAATTAGCGGTTATAGTCATCCAGTTACCTTCTTGATGGAAAATAGGAAAAGATGACAACTAGTGGATTCAATACAGTCTTAGCGCACATTGTCCCTTTCATTCAGGCTTATTGCTGGTATTCTTCGTCTTTGTCTTTGTAAAGCAACGACACATGGAATCAAAGGGCGATTGAATATCAATCATTTCCAGCCCTAATGCAGGAATGCACAATTTTGATAAAGAACAATAAGATGAAGGATCGAAGGGGATCAAGGGAAGAATTGAGGGCAAGAAAAATAGTTTTATTCATATAATTTAGGTGTGTCCGTAAACATCGCCCAAAGCCCCTTTATACAAAGAAAGAACTTTGAAAATAATTAAACTTCCTATCTAAAAAAAATTGAAATAAAAGATAACATTATTATTATCAAACTCCTAACAAATAAAAATACCAAGATTAACTCAAATTCTACTAATTCTTAGTCTTTTCGCCTTGAATAGACTTTTAGTTATTTTCTTGTTACATTACGCCCTGAGTACTATTTTAGTAATTAAAGACTGATGCTCACTTGGCTGTCATTTCTTTGGGAACTACCACGAGAAAAGTTAGGAACAGGAACAAAGAAAATGATACACACTTAAATGGAGGAATTGGTTGTCGCCATAGTTTCAGCATTATGGCAAACTAGTGTCAAATATATAGCTGACTTAATGCTCTAGCCAAAATTACTATGTTCTCATACGCAGGAATACCCCTGTTAGCTGGCGTTTTAGCAAATTCTATTTGTTTTTAGCCTCTGTGGTTTGTGGGGCTTCTGGAGGGAATGCCAACATATCCATTAATTAGCGACTGAAAATACTTTTCATTTTCACCTGGTAAGTAAGTGAATTCTCAAATGGCATTTTAGTAAATATTAGGGATGGGCATCTGTATTTTGAATTACTATACTCTTGGTGATTAACAATATGTCAATAATAAAATCTGGAAAATTTCCTATTGAGCTCTAAGATTTTCCTGGCTGCATTGCGTCAGCATGTTCTATTCCCAGCTCTTCAGATTCCTTCCTCTTGCCTGGGAATGCTTCTGTCTTTCCTTGGTTGCTTTTCCTGGTTGTTATCATGATTCCTATTCCTCCATATTTTTTTAATTTTGGAGGATATTTCATTCCTTCTGTTCATTCATGTAATGTTCCAGCACTTCCATCATATTTATATCTTCAGCCATAAGAGACATGGCCTTTTTAATCCTTTTTTCCACTTCCTGATGAAGCTTATGAGAGATCTCACATGCTTGCTAGTCTCCTGAGCAAGCATGCGCATCATGGATGTAAAAGGGGAAAAGTAGAGAGATGGAAAAATAGCCAATTCTGTTCTCGCTGAAGCTGTGAACATGGTGAGGTTTCATAACAAATTATACCTTGATTCAGAGGAGTTGTTTCTCAAAAACCACACTAGAGAATGAGATGAACCTTTTAATCTTACAAATTGAGTTCAGGGGAGCACAATATTGCTTGTCACAGGACCTAAAAATTACAAAACAATATGTGCTATGATAAAGCAGCGAGAAGAAATTGTGATTGTGAGAATACCCCTCTAGGGGACGAACAGGATAATGGAAAGTAGAATCTTGTGGAAGAGAGTGAAAAATTTGAATTATTTTTTCTTGCATGCATACATTTCAAATATCCTAGATATAGACTTGGTTTGTTAGTCTATAATTGGCGAAAGTTTGTAACATTATTTGAAAGCTTTTCCCTACGTTATAACTGGGAGTATCTTTGTGGCAGGTTACCCAATTGTGGACAACAGTTGGTTGGATCTCCGCTCAGGTAACTGTTGGTTTCATAGTTTTCAATTTTTTGCCTTTCTTAGGGATTTTTTTCAGATGCAATAGTTCACTTCATTCAACATTTTTAATGATTAGTTGTAGCAACTTTCCTCCATTCCCTTCTCTGTCTTTGGCCGACTCCCAAAGAAAGTTATAAGAAAAAGTAGTTGCTTATATGATACATTGGCAAAATTTTGCTATAGGTACTATCTTTTAATTGCTTCAATTTTGCAGTCCTTAAATGTCATTTCTCTTTATTCATAACACATACTAAAATTGGAATGTTATGGTATTGCAAAAAGTTGAGAAGCTCTCAGTCGTCATGGAAATGTTCAACTGGCCGTTCTTCCAGAACGAAATTTCAGGAGGAGGCCTGGAGAAGATATAATCAACGTATGCAAGAAGAATATGAAGAAGAAATGGAAAGAGTGGTGAGATTCAATTTTTATTGTTCTTATTCTTTCTTTGTATGAAATTTGTAATTTATGCTCTTATTCTGATCAATATATCATTTCACATAGCAGATTGATGTTACTATTCCATAATCATAACAAAGCTGGCATTAGTAAATATTATGTCTATTCATTTACCATAAGTTATTATTCAGATGTTTAATTGAAAATATTTAAAGAGTATGTCTGTTTGTTTATATCTTAAGAAGTCAAACTCGAATAGAGTTTTGGTGTAGCTGAGAGTGCAGTTTACAGAAAATACTATTAGTTCAAGATTCTTTTTGACTTCAATGGGTGCTTGTTTGAAGACTATGGAGATGCTGTTTGTTTGAGAACTTCTAAATGAAAAGATGATTGTCAAAGTGCACAATAACTTTGCAAAATTCTTTCAAATGACTTGAAAGTTTCAACTAAAGTTTAAACATAAATGGAATTCAAGAGAATTCTGATTTAACAGTAGTACATGTGCACTTTTCCTTTTCACTTCTGACCAATGTTAAAAATCGTAAAGCGCGTCGAAGCGTGGTGGCCAAGCTTCAACCTAGGCATAAAAAGTGTTTCTTATTTTAATATTATTTTAAATTTTTAAATCAATCTAAAAATTATTTCATAATTAAAGAAAAGCGTTAAAAAGCATAAAAAGGCGCCTAGGTGCGAAAAAAATAAAATAAAAAATAAAGAAGTAAAAAATAATCAAAAGCTCAAAAAAGCGTGAGGCGAGGCATTTTGTGCCTGCTTCGTGTATAGGCGATGCCTAGGCACCGCTTTTTAAAACATTGCTTCTGACATTGCTCATGGATATTGCACCTATAGATTGCATTGGGAAAACCCTTAGAACCCGTTTGGTTTATATTTCAGTTTCCAGTGATTTTCAATTTTTGTTTTGAGAGTCTATCTTAAGAATAATAATAACATGTTTGATTTGTCATTTTGAAAAATTATTTTAGAAAATTAAAAAGCACGTTTGGTTTGAAATTTTAAAAATTTGTTTTATAATATTTTATTCTATGAAATTTGGTTATTTAATAGAAATGAATTTTTTTTATATCAAGTAATGTATATATTTTAATATTGGTGAATCTTATAATATTTTTTTTCTTGTTACAAAAGTAAAATAAAAATAAATGAGTTGAGTTCAAAACATAGAATGTAAAATAAAAATTAATGACGTGGATTGAGAGAATATTTTTATCAATTTCATTTAAATATTTTTCTAGAATTTTTATGTAAATGATTATAAAGAGCTTGAATTATTTTTATAATTTTTATTTTTCCAAAAAGTTTTATTATTTTAATTTTTAGAAAAACTTTACAATTTTATCTTTTAGAATTTTATTTTTAGTTTTCCAATTCTTTAAAATTTTATTGAAAAATTCCTTGAGTACGGGAAATTTTGACAGATTTTTGCCAGAAATTTGAAATGCTTATATCCGTGTGCGTGTATTTTCCCTCCTCCAATCTTTCAATCCTTTCCCTTCATTTCAAATTTATGTATGTTTTCTATGAAAAATTCCTGTACTCATATCAGAGTTCAATTTTATTTGTCAGAATATTTTTATTTCTTAAAATTTTTAATTTTAAAAATTCTATGTAAATAAAATTTTATTTAAACGCTTGTTTTTCATGTTTTGAGTGTTTTCAAAATGTCAAAAATATGTTTTGAGTTTTACGTTATAAGTTTAACTTTGTTTTCAAAAATACATTTTCAGAAATATCATAGCAAACACTTTTTCATTCAGTGTTTTGCAAAATAAAAAATCTCAAATAACTTGAAAAAAGAAAACAAATTGCACTCTTATTTTTTTCACAAACCGAACAAAAAATTTGAGTTCAAAATAGTTTATTTTCTATTGAAGGATAAAAAGAGCTCTTTGCACTTCCAGATTTCACTGAGAAGCAAAAAAGTAGAATATTGTTTTCTCTTAATTGAAAATTCTATCATATTTTTTTTTCTTGCAAATTCCGTACGATCTTTTATTATGTTTATACTGAAATCTGTATAATCTTACTATCGTATTCATCGATCTTTATGCTTTTTGTAGGAGCGAATTAGGCGAATGCAAAGTGTATTTAACCGAGAAAGAAATAAATTCAGAAAAAGTTATGAGAGATGGACAGAAAATGATCCAAGTGCATATCATCAACATTTTCAGAGGGATGATTGGTACTGGAAAGCAGATACATCATACAGGGATAAGGATAGTAATTTTAGAGAGACTCTTCAGGCCAGTGCAAGAGCTTCATTATCGCACCATTACTCAGTCCTTGGCCTTGACAGGTATATTACAAGTTGCAGATGTAAACCAACACCTAATCTATCAAATAAAAAAAAAAAGAATGTGCAAAGAGTTCAGTTGAAAATTGTTCGTATTTCCATTGAAATGCCATTATTTATTGTCTGGTTAAGGAAATTTGAAATGGGGCAGGGATGCTGGATTGACCTCTGTATTGTATTTTCAAAAAGAGTGGTGATACTACAGGCTAATGACATTCCTTAGTCTCAAATAGGGGCAAGCTTGTACATTACTACATGAACGATACTTTGATTTTTCCCTTCAATCTTTTTCGGATCATAGAGGCATGCAATCAGAATGATAGAAATATAAAAGTATATTTGCAAAAGAAGGAAGATTTTTCAAATTTATTTTATTTAAAATTAGATTTGTGTAGATAAGATTATAATGATTTTGACATTTAATATGCTCCTCGTCCTCCTCCTCTCTTATTATCATTAATGTTTTTTCTCAATTTTTTTCTACTTCTTCCTTCCCTCTCTGTTTTTGTTCCGACCTGTGATGCTTGGACTCTTGTTTCTAGCCAACATACCCGTGTCGACATGAGTACGGGTATGAAATATGGGGCGGACAGGACAACCTAGGAATGGATTTTGGGCATAAAAATGAGAAAGGAGTGAGGAGAATGGTAGTATACATGAAATTTGGTCTCTGGTACGTGAGAAATGTTATGGGTTGCCGGCGATTCTGCTTGCGAAGTCTGGTTGGACAAATCAGTTGCTGTCGGCGATTTTGTTGGCGGTGTTCTTGGGCAATCTATGTTTTTGGGCGGCAGACAATCTTTGCTCTTGCTTCCGGCGGTGCGCTATCGGCGATTGGCTTCTCTTTTTTTCCCCTTTCTTTTCTTCCCTCTTCCCTACTTTTCTCCTGTTTCTCGGGCTCTACTGTTTTCTTTCTAATCTTTCTATTTGGTAAAGTGAGAAATTGGTTGAATTGAATTGATTTTGTGGTCCACTAACCCTAATTTGCAAAGCAAGTCCTAAAACCTTCATATAAGGCCCGTTCGGGAGGGATTAAAAGTCAATTAAAATTGAAAATATGACCGTTATTGGGTCCCACTCGTCTAATAAAAGTCAACAATAACGACTATATTTTCAATTTTAATCCGATTTTAATCTCTCCCATACAAGGCCATAATATAAGATCGAACACTTTACTTCCAATAATTGAAAACTAAATCACTAAATCTCTATTTTATTCCTCTCTAACCCTTATTTTTAATTGTAAAATACCCAATAAAATCACTTATTCAATTTAATAATTTGCCACTTAATTATTATTAACTTTTACATGTGAATTTTTGGGGAAAAAAAAAAAATTGAAGTTTGAAAGACGTACCCACGTATGAAATTTGGACTTTTTTTTAACCATATCTCCATATCCTACATTTTAGAAAATAAAAGATCCAATACTTAAATACGTACTCGATATCCGTACTCGAGTCTGAGCAATATAGGTTCTGACCTTTTTTTTTTCCATTATTCTGTCTCCTAAAAAACTTCTAAAGTTCAGTAATAGGAATACTATCGTCATATTGACAATAGTAACATGAACCATGTACTTTTGTTAAACTACCTAATGACATTACCTTTTAAATTGAATGGTAAGGTGCTGCAAGTTCGTACACGAAAAAGTTTGTCTTGAAGGTTGTACGAGGTTAAGGAGAAGACATGAAGAATATAGGAGGAAAATTTCAGTACACTTGTAATATTACTAATAGTCTCTGCAGTTTGTAGCCTAGATCTCCTTTTATAGTTGTAAAGAACATAAATCTAAGGTTCTAATGGATATCAAAATATGTCTATCTAATCTGATTTAAATAAAGAATCTAAAATATTTTCTATTTTTTTCTAATATACACTTTTACACATCTCCATCATTTCCATGTTTATGCACTGATTGGGTAACAAAGTGGTAGGTATAGAATACCTCAAGGACAAGTAATCCGTCTAATAAATTGTGCCAGTTTCCAACTTTGAGATGGCTATCTTTTTAAAGGAATTAAATCATATACACGTACTTCTTTTCAAACTCTCTCTCAAGTTGGTTTGAAGATATCTTCCATTGCCTATCAGTTTTTCAAATTGTTTCCTCTGCAGTCCTTTGGTAAAAACATCTACAACTTGTTCAACCGTTGATGTATAGATCAAACAAATTTGCTCGTTATCTATCATCTTTTTGATGATGTAAGCGTCCACTCGACATGTCTGGTTCTATCATCAAGAATAGGATTATAGGCTATTGAGATAGTTGCTTTGTTATCACAATAGACCTTCATTGGCGCTAGAATTATTTCGTAATATCAAAACTAATTGATGTATTTTAATATCAAAACTGACCTTATCTAATCTAATTGGAACTAAACTCTATTTTAAATTTTTATCTAAAGTATAACTTTATCTTTATTGTATCTCCATCATTAGGATTTCCGTGTTTTCACTATCCCAAATACCAATGTGGGGACTATTAGGGATAGGAGGATCAAAGCTAAGTACTAGCAGAAAGGTATTGGGTAAAGGGATGACTTTGGCTGTTTCCCAAAACTGAGCTTCATTATTCTCTATCTCCCCCTGAAGACATTTTTTTAATCAAGACATGGTTTATTTCCCACAAACCACACATATACACTAATGCAAGTTTTTTAAGTTTTAGGATTGAAGCACGTATTACCCGTTCTTATGTGGTACATAACTAGTAAACACACTTTTCTGCCCTAGGATCCATTTTTTACCGATGCAGAAATCACACCATATTCAAGACTTGTCATCAGTTCTTCGCTGATAAGTCCTAATTCTTTTTTTTTTTTTAATAAAGGATGACGGTGCCTCCGAAATTTTATTATATGCCTTCACTTGTGGCAGAAGAATATCGTGATTACATGAAAATAATGAGAGTGGTAAATGAGGAAGTACTAGTTCCCTGTAAATGACGAAAATAAAATAGTAAATAAGGAAGTACTACTTCCTTTACAATAAGAACTAACGTAAAAAAAGGGGGACAAAAAGACAAAAAAAATAAGATTGAAAGTTAAAATAAAATTCAAACTTTGATGCTGGCAATCCATGTCTATCCACTTGTACTAGTGCCCTAATATGTCGTGGTAAGTCAAGTGGTCCATATACCTGATATTGTCGATGATCCCAACCCTCAGCAGTAAGAGCATCTGGAACCTGGTTTCCTTCTCTGTAAATGTGGGAGACTGTATCTCTGTCGAATGATATGATGTCTGTGATACATCTAATTATGGTCTGAATAGCTCGTGGTCCTCTTCCTTTAGTGATACATTGAATAGCCACTGTAGAATCTGACTCAACCCAAATTGCTGAATAACCCAGTCCTTGAGCTACTAAAATCTCATCAAGAATAGCTCGAAACTCTACCTCTAATATCATGCATGGTCCATACGAAGTTGATAAAGCCCTGACACAATATCATGCGTGATCCTTGATGATGCCTCCCCCACTCGCATAACCATCCTTGAAGCATTCATTAGTATTGATCTTGACAAATTCGACTGATAGAGTGCGCCATCAAACTAGAATAGGGGGAGATGGGAAGGAGGGTCCATAAAAATACCAAATATGGGTGCAAGTGTCAAATCCCTTCCCCAATGCACCTCTTGAAACAGTCCTCTCATATGAAGAAAATAGATCATGCGATAGACCCTCCAAATGATACGTCTGGCTACCATGAGAATCCCCCTATGCTTCGCATTTCTTGCAGTCCATAATACCAAAATATCAGTAGAGAAATGATAATGTGAATGTGTACACAACGAACATACTGTCTAGAATACCTCCATCTCTGGAATCTCTGTCTGACTTCCTCTCCTAAACTCATAGGTATCTGGAAAATATCCTCAAAATGCTGCCATACCTGATTGGAGATGCTACTGCCAGTGAAAATATAACTGATAGTCTCTGTCTCGAAACAACACTGACAGCTAGAAGCCAACTAGCATCCATCCACCCATGAATAACCACATCTACTAGAATGAGGTCTTGCCATAGTCTCCAGCAAAAAAATGAGACAGTGAGGTTCAAAATGGAGCTCCATAGTAACCGGTACAAATCCTGATACTGGCATCCCAAACGTTCGAGCTGCCATGCTGATTTGGTAACGAAGCTACCATCCGATGTATTCCGCCAAAAAATTCGATCTGGGGCATCTGCACATAAAGGTATAGCCCCTATCTGCTTCGCTATAAGAGGGGGAAGAACCTGTAATAAACGTCCAATATCCCACCCATTATCATCATAGAAATCCTGCACCCTCGCAGATGTGTGCAGTCCGTGTGGGAATAGGGATGCCAATGTGGTCTCACCTATCCGGCAATCATGCCAAAAGAAAATCTGACGTGCTCCAATGTGGTCCTAATTATGTTTACATGAGAAGCAATTAGGACAGAGTTTTTTTAGCTTCCCTACCCCTTCTTTCCATGAATAACACCATGGTGAGTCTCCTGCCTCTGAATTTCAAAAAATACCTCTCCAAGGGAGGGTAGAGGACCACGATCAATGGCCTTTCCTCTTACCTCATCAAGTTCCTTATTCAGGTGAACGAGAAACTTGAAGATACAATCATTTTCAACCATCTTTTTGTGGTCATTGCGGTTATCTGGAATTTTCACTGATAGTCGTTAAAGAGATCCAAGTCCCGCGAGTCTCTTCAAGATATTGAAGTATTTGATGATGTTGTCCCCTCCTTGTCGAATTCCACCGAGTACATCTGGTTAATAGAGATCCTTAGCGGTTGAGTAGCACATGTAGTTCGAGGCGATTTTTGCCTCTAATGAGTAAAAGTGGCATAATTAACATCCTTCTCACTAGATACCCTATAACATGGTAGAAGAGGAGGAGATGCGTCGGGTCCAAGGGCGCTGGACGCCATAGAACAAAAGTTCCAAAATGTCTGGGAACTGGATCGTCTTTGCTCCAAGGAATGATCCGTGAGTCCACGAGAGCCCTTTATGTGGCCAGTCAAATACCCATTTTTTCGTGTGCCTCGAATATACATACGAACTGACTGAGACCAGCGTAGAAAGTTGTATCCGTGAAGGAGTATGGTGGTCATCTAAACAAAATGGGAATGAGGATTGGAGCTACAGTTTTCGGAGGGCTTGGAGGGGATTTCAGACATTGTGGAAGTTAAGGTTTCCAAGAAGAAAGAAAATTGAATTGGGACTAGGGTTTTTTCAAGGACTAAATCCAGGTCAGAATGTAGCTCTAATACCATCTAAGAAAATAAGAGAGGAAATTGCTGTGAAATTATATTTCCTCGCATTGGACATCAAGAAAACCTATAGGCTGTACAAAACACTAAATTAGGTAACAAAATAACTGTACATCTAACATTCCTAATTTGTAAAGTTGACTAGGACTACATTAAATATCAATTACAGCTAACTAATCCCTAGAAATGAGCCATCAGTTATAGTAGAATACTCTCATTTGTAACACAAGCTATTATGCTTTTCATGTTGAAAAATTTCTTTTGAAAGGAATTATTTGTCTACATGGGTTGTCTTCCATTTTTGTTCTAGAGATGTCAAGTTTGTCGGTTACTTTTGAAAAACTCCATCGAAAATGTTTGGAGTTACCCTCGAGTATTCCTACATTTCACTCCCAAATTCATGGTCTGACAGGCTGTCAACTGTAGTTTAGATAATAGCTTAGTGGGGGAAATGGGGTACTGGGATCTTGTGTTTACCTATACCTAAGTTTTTTTACAACATTAGTAAATAGATCCATAGGGCAAAAGACATTTGAAGATTGTCAATGTTTTTTTCTCACAGATCAATTCGTACTTTTGCTCACCGATTCCTGCGCTGTTGCTACAACACAAGCTTTTACAAATCATATTTGTGATTTGCATACTGACCTAAGAAGGAAAAAATAATTAGTAAAAACTACAAGCTAGTTAGTGTCAAAAGAAAGGTTTCTATTGTTCTCTTTGAAAGGAAAAGCTAAAAGTTTGTAAAAACTATTCTGTTTGATATCATGCACCAACGTTCTTGAATTTCAATTATGCTAATTTGCACATGTTCATAATTTTACGTCTTTCGAAAGATGATTATCTCCTCATCTATTTACAGTAGAGTTTAAGATTATTAGTAACTAATCCAATTATTTCAACCGCTGTTTGTAAAATGTTATGTCATGTAATCAAATTGACAAGAGAGAATGACGAAGAACGTGTGTTAATTTTAAAAAGTTCAGAACGGCAGCCTAAAAGTTGATCCGAATTCAGAAAGTTGATGTTGCTTACGAGAATACCTTTCGGTAAAAGCATACCACATAATTTTCAGTAAGAAGCATAAAATCTGATGTGACTCGAGAAGTAGAAAGAAGTTATATGAAAATATAATGTTGTACTTCAATGCTTATTTGTTCTTATCAACTGACAAGCTAATGCTGTAGGACGATATCCTATTGTTAATGCATTCTGTTTTCTGGATGAAATCAAAATGGACTTTCATGCAGAGCTATGGATTATAGAAATGATTTTTGTTTGGAACATGCAATCTATTAAGAAAGTGGAAGCATATTGATTGCACAATGCAAAAAATGAAATTTCTCTCTCACATTTCTTTTACCATAACTTTGAGAAGTTTCTACTACCATCAATATAAATAAGTTGATATCATAATTTGGTTTATTATTTGGCTAGACTGTAACGTTGTTTTATAGCAATCATTTAACTAATTCTTGTATCCATATGATAAGCTATAGTTCTATGTAGAAGTTGAGCACTTCTTTTTCTGCAACAGGTTGAGGACAAAATTGTACACTGATGACGAGATAAAGGTATTAGCCTATGTTTCTAATAATTTCTTATGGATCATTTTTATGGTTGTAAATGAAATGATGCATTATGTGCGATCTACCAGATTTTTTCAATTATGCCATGGTTTTTGTTTTTGTCTACAGCCTATTTTGGACACGGACCTTTAAAAAATGAAAGAACAAAAGAGTTTAGAAAGTTATAAATCTGAAGAGAAACTTCTAATTTTTTCTTTATTTAGTTGACTAGGACAATTGATGTGAAGAGATGGTAAAAATATGAAAGGGAGAAAGGAATAGAAACATGGAAAAAAAAAAGAAGGGGTTTTTCACTTTTCTCGTTCTTCTTATTTTGCTGGCCTTGAGAAACTATAAAAGTAAAAATTTGGGATCTATGGGGACAGCAATGGATTAAAATTCCAATGAGCTTTAGTTGGTTGGCAAAAGAGTGAAGGGAATATGCGACTCCATTTCTCCTTGACGACCTTGTTAGTTGGATTAGGCTACCTCCAGTGTACTACAGCCTGTGTCATAAAACAGTTTCCAAGATTATGCTATTTAGTTCTTTCTATATTGCGATGCAATTAATAGGAAAATGTAGCAAATCTCATTTTCTGAAAGGTGTAGATGATGGAAAATATTTTGAGTATCATGATCTGTTCATCTACAGTACATTTGGTTCCATATCCCCAGCAGTACGATATAATTAATACAACATTTATGATGCCTATGAGGCTCCTAATCTTCTAGTTATCTCCGAATAAGTCAAATTATTGGAACGTTTAAATATATCTCCATTGTGTGTTGCCCATTATGTGTATAACACGCTTGTTTGTTCTTATCTTAAATATTGATGCTGTAGTTAGAAATTTGTTTGTACAACTATTTACGTTTAGAGTTGCTTATGTCATTGAAGTACTGTTAAAGAAATGAAGAGAAGTCAAGTCCTAGTCAAATCCAATTTGAGTTTCATGGTCAATGCTGCATTCTTTTGAGTCAGTATTCGAGTCTGACTTTACTGTCATCTTGTTTGCAATTATTTTCTTCTCTCATTCCCCATTTTTATATTTCGCATACAGTCAGCCTTTAGGACAAAGGCAAAGGAGTTTCACCCAGATCAGAATCAGGATAACAAAGGTGGGAATTTATGGATTTTAAATTAATCCATAATTGATCGGGGTGAGTGATCCTTCTTGTATTTTGTTCTGCAGATTTTGCAGAAGCAAAATTCAAGGAAGTTATGACTTCTTACGAAGCTATCAAGTCAGAAAGGAAGAATAATAGGCATTGACACTGTATTATCCAGGTTCTATCGTCTTATCTATATGATGCCATATTCTTAAACAAGTAATTTATAGTTTTGGTGCTGTACTTGGTCGAGAATCTGGATTAAGATTTTCCATTAAAGTAAGCTGCTGGTGCTAGTGTATCTATAATTTATATGGCTTGCCTGCAAGTTTTGTAACCGATCATGCATCAATAAGTAAATATTTACGTTTTAGCTAGTTTTCATAATTTACAGACACAAACCTTTCTGATATTATGTGATAAGGAGGCCCAAGTCAGGGGAGAGGGACAAAAAAAGTAGAGATTGATGGAAACAGTGAATTTAGAATTTGTTGATTTAATAATTTTGAAATTACAATAAAGTTTGAAACTCGAAATTGAAAATTACAATTGAAACTATTTTTAAAGAAAGCTTTAAAAATTGCAAGGATAATTTAAAAATTTCTTGAAGTGTATTATCTCTTCGCTTTCTTCCACTTGCTGAGCTTCTATCTTGAGTCTTCTTTTATACTTGAAATCTTGAGCATGGATTTGAAACTAATTTAATTTTGAAGAAGGTATCTTGAAAAGCAATCAACGATTTGTGAAAAGACAACCACTTGTTTTTGTCTTTCAAACATTTGAAAATTGCTCCTTATCTTTAGACAATAGCGCACTATTTTTTGACAATTGAACCACGCATTTTGATAATGACATCTTTTGACAATTGTTAAGTAAATATTTACGTTTTAGCTAGTTTTCATAATTTACAGACACAAACCTTTCTGATATTATGTGACAAGGAGGCCCAAGTCAGGGGAGAGGGACAAGAGAAGTAGAGATTGATAGAAACAATGAATTTAGAATTTATTGATTTAATAATTTTGAAATGACAATAAAATTTGAAACTCGAAATTGAAAATTACAATTGAAAATATTTTTAAAGAAAGCTTTAAAAATTGCAAGGATAATTTAAAAATTTCTTGAATTGTACTATCTCTCCGCTTTCTTCCACTTGCTGAGCTTCTATCTTGAGTCTTCTTTTATACTTGAAATTTTGAGCACGGATTTGAAACTAATTTAATTTTGATGAAGGTATCTTGAAAAGCAATCATCGATTCGTGAAAAGACAACCACTTGTCTTTGGCTTTCAAACATTTGAAAATTGCACCTTATCTTTTGACAATAGCGCACTATCTTTTGACAATTGATACGCGCATTTTGATACTGACATGTTTTGACAATTATATCACTTCTCCTGGCTTTTTAAATTTTACTTTAGTAAAGATGCTAAAATTTTGTATATTTTTGATAATGGGTGAGGGGAGTAATAATAGCGTATTTGGTGGCATACACATTTTGAAAAGGACATCTTTTGATTTCTGAACTCCAAATATTCTTAGTTCATTGAGATAATTGGGTCCATATAATTATTTTGAATGAGAATCTTCGTTGCTTTGTTCAAAATCTGATGAATTGGCTTGGGAAGAATTTTCTTTTGAATCTGATTTCTTTGATGAAGATTCTGCAAGTGCAGCAATTCTTTCTGAAATAACTTGCAATTCTTCAGGAGTTTTGCATTGGCTTAGCATAGCCAATAATCTTGATTTTTTTGTGAGAAAATCGACACTTTTGTCAAGTTCCTTTTTAGATAATTTTGGAATGCTTGCATTTCTCTGTTTTTGAATCCATGAATTCACTGCTTTTGGCCGGCAATTTGTCTCATGAAATTTTGGCCACCATTTAATTTTGAGTATCCGAATAACCTTTTTGACATGGTATTCAAATCCTGGCTTTTGAACAATTTGATAGTCCCAACAGAATATCTATGAGACCTTTAAATTGTGAGCAAATTGAAATAAAAGATTTTCTTGAGGCTTAAAAAAGGTTTTTGCTCTTTTTTGAAGTGTTCGAATCCTTGAAAAGACTGAACAAAATATTTTCTTTGAGTCCAAAACATTCAAACGATTTTTGAAACCATTTTGAAAAATTTGTAAATAATTTTGATGAAAAAGTATAAACCAAGAATTGGTAACTGGTCTAAAATAAAATAAAAAATTAAACCAGGCTTCTTGGTAATCAAAATAATTGAAAAGAGATTTGAATGAATCGTCTTTTGAGAGATGCGTTCCCTTCTCTTTCCATGGGTCATGTCCATAATCTTCGAATGACAGTACCTTTTTAATTGAAATTTTAGAAAAATCAATATAATTTTTCTTTTGCTGATTTGGTGTATGAGTTATTATGGCTGATCCAGATTTGATAAGAATAATCTCTGGATTTTTTTTGATGATTTTTGGAAAATATTGAAAATTTGGAAGGGAAAATATTTTGAAGGCATTCTTTAAGAGATGAGGACCTACGAATTCAAGATGTTTACATCTTGAACACAAGAATATGGACGGGTTTGGTAAAATATTGAAAAGATGAAGGAGGATTAATATCTGGTATTTTTCATATCCTATATGGAGGGCTTTTTTGAAATTTGAAGGATGCTCAGGGATTTTCTAAATTTGAGAAGACGAACTTTTTGAAGTTAAAGTAGTTTTTTAAGAGGCAGATGAGCTATGTTCAGCAATTTTGGAACCTTTGAATGAGTTTTGAATGTAATCATCTATTGAACAAATAGGAATTTGAATATTTTTCTTATCTTTTTTCTTTGAAGAAGAAGATTCCATATTCTCTTCTTTAAATATTTCACTCAATTTGAATATCTCTCGAATTTTTCTCACAATTTCATTTCCTTTGTAAAAACTCTCCGATGAGGAAGTTTGCAAGAAAGTTTGAAGATTCTTGTATATATGGGATTTCAAAATCAAAACATCACAAAATAGTTTGCCATCTAGCAAAAATTTGTTTGGAAACAAGATTTTTGACATCTTTTTGTAAAACATCTTTGGATGCTTTGCAATCTGATTTTAAAATAAATTTTTTTATTGATTAAATCGTCTTGAAATTTTGAAATACATAGAACAATTGATAAAACTTCTTTTTTTGATAGTAGAATAATTCTTTTGAGGGCCAATCCAAACTCCATAATGAAATCAAACTAACTGTTCTGGACTATATATTGATAAACATAGAATGCTTTTAGTAGTTCTTTTGACATTTTGGACAACTATAGTATGCTTGTGACTCCATGAGACTTGATTCTTTTGTAATCTTTTGAAAATAGGTGCACATAGGATTTTTATCTCTTTGATAAAGTCACCTACATAATTGACACAATCAAAAAAAATTTGAAGACTATTATTATCTAGTATTTCATTAGGAAATTTGTGTGTAAAATCTAGACTTCTTTGAATTGGTGTAATAGTTCCTAGATGGATGTTATATCCTAAGAACCTAATACGTTTTTAACTTAAAACAATCTTTTTAGCAGAATCTGCTAAACCATTAATTTTTACTACATGAATGAATGTGTTTAAATGTTTGGAATGCTGTTCTAAACTTTAAAAAAAAATTAGAACATCATCAATATAAACAATAATAAAGTTTGAATAAGAATTGGAAATTTCATTCATAATTTTTTTGAAATTCAGAAGCAGCATTTTTGAGATGGAATGACATAACATTCCATTTGTATTGTCCAAAACGGTTTTATAACGATCTTTTTCTTTAATTTGAATATGCCAGAACTCTAATTTCATATCAAATTTAGAAAAGATCAAAGCTTTGAGTAACATATTTAATAAGTCTTTCTTTTGAGGTAACGGATATCTTATCCATTGAAGAACTTTGTTGAGGGGTTTATAATTGATAACTAGACGAGAGACTCTTTGTTCAATTTCAGCCGAATTGTTAACATAAAATTTTAAACAACTCTATGGTGATTTACTTGGACGGATAAGTTTCTTATCTAGTGATCAAGTAATTTTTTATTCATTTGAATATGACGAGATTTTGTTGGGATATTTGATTCATGGAAATCATGAGTATATGGTAAGGACACCATATGCTTTTTCCTATTCTGAAAAGCATTAGGAATAGTGGAGTATATTTCGTCCTCAATATGTTTTTGGAAAAGAGATATTTGGTTTTGAAAAGAGAAATTTTTTAATCGTTCCTCAATTCTTTGCAATCTTATCTTTTCTTTTAAAAATTGAATATGTTTTTTTTTTTAAATTAATATTGTTTATAATTTTTGAAATAGAAGTTTCTTTCAAAAAATTAACATCTTTGTAAGAAGGAGAATTTGTAAATTTAAAAATAATTTCTTGGCAAAAAATATTTGTAGGTAATCCTTTTGAATCAGTTTGAAAATGATAGAATTGAATAATAAAAGGGGTGCCAAGAATTACTTATTGGTCTAAATCTTTAATAAGATAAAATATATTTTTAAAACAAACATTTTAATTGCAAACATGAGCTTTTGATAGTTTATATTGAATATTCAATCTTTTCTCACTAGCACCATAAAGACGTTCAATGGTTTTATCAAAATATTTTCAGCAAGTGATATTAGAGGTTTTTGGAAACCTTTTATTTGAAAATCGTTTTTAGAATAATTTTTTGAATAAGAAGGTTTTTGAAAATCTTCTTTCTCTTGAAAATATTTTCTTCTTTTGTGGGAAGGAAAGTTTTTTCTTTTTGCTTTCGAAGGAGGAATTATTTTCTCGATACCATATTGTTCACAGAATGATTCGGGCTCTTTACGATTTTCAGATATTTCTGATTTTAATTTGGTTTTGAGTTTTAGATCATTGCAAAGTGTAAGACCTTCTTTATTGACAAAATGAATGATTTCTCCATATATAAGTTCATCATATAGAGTATTTTCTTGATTTTGGCTTTGTATAGAAGTTTTAACTCTTTCTGCAAAGAGTTTAGGAAGTCCAGATATAAATCTTTTTTTCCAATAAAATTGTTGACAATCTTCTTGGAGAAAGACACATGATAAAAACATGTCTTTATATCGTCGAAAATCATGAAGTTTTGAACATCTAAGATTCATAAGAATTTCGGACTGTCGATTCATTACATCGACAGGTACTCCGATAAAATGTTTGATAATACGATAAATAAGAGTATTGAAACTGTCATTTTCTCCTGTTTCATCATTTTGAGAGTTCATTATCTTTTGCTTTTCATTGTTGTTGAGATAATTTTCCCACCAATTTTTAAGTTGACCTGTAAATCCTAATAATAGATTTATGGTAGCAATTTTGACTCAACATTTGTTGATCTATATTTTTTTCAACACATAGCCATAATATCAATTTTTCGAACAATTTGATATTTTGTTAGGCTGTCAATATTTCATTCGACCACAGATTTTCCATCAAAAGTCATAGAAGGTGGTTTTTTTTCTTCAAAAAGCAAATCGGGAGCAGTATTTTTAGGATAATTTTGAGGAACTTTTGAATATGAATCTTTTAATTTATTAATATGAAAAATTTCACTTTCATTTTCAATAAATTGAGATTCAATTTCATCAATCGTGTTGATGTTTTTTGAAGGAGAAGGAGATAATAATTTAGATATTTGAGTTATAAGTTCTTTTAAAACTTGAGTCTCATTATCTAATTTTCCGAATTGAGGAATCATGTTTTTCTTTACCGATTGATTTTGGAATAGAATTTTCAGAATCAAGTTTTGAAATTTCTTTCTCAGTGTCAAGATTTAATTCAATTCTATTTAACTGAGAACACATAGATTGAAGAACAATATTTGTATAATTGTTTTGAATTTGAATATTCTTGATATCTTTAGCTACTACTTTAGAATCATCTAACCGTTCGCTAGATATCCTTTTGAGATGAAATGCAGGAATTTCAGTATTTCCTTGGGAAGCTACAATTTCTTACATAGGAGGATGAGTAGCTTTAAAAGTATCACCCTTAGTTGTTTTCCAAATCTTTTTTTTTTTTTTGAAGAATTTGTATTTTGGATAACTTTTGATTTAATGGATTTTTTGTTATAAACTTTGAAATATATCCACTCATAAAAACTTAAATATTCTGGAAAGACTTAAAATTCTTCCCGGTAAGACTCAATTTCCTTTTGAGAAAGACTTTTTTGAAATATTTTTCTAAAACTTTTGACATCGGGAGTTTTATCAATAATAAATTCATTTCTTCTATCTATAGTAGAAGAAATAACATTACATTGTTGGATCAAACCTCTCTGAAGGAGGTGCCATGTTAGATAAAGTAGGAGAATCGGGTTGTTCTTATTCATCTTCTTTATCCTTTTGATAATGAGGTTTTGGAATATTGGAATTAAAGTCATCTTCTTTTAAAGAAGAAGTAGAAAATCTAGAAGGTTGACAAGTATTTTGCCTAAATCTATAATAAGATCTAGATGAAAGGGATCTTTGAATAGTATTTGAAGATGATGGTTTATCAAAAATAA
Organism: Fraxinus americana; assembly: GCA_035079005.1. Classification (NCBI taxonomy): domain Eukaryota; kingdom Viridiplantae; phylum Streptophyta; class Magnoliopsida; order Lamiales; family Oleaceae; genus Fraxinus; species Fraxinus americana. The sequence goes on from CM068716.1 coordinate 21,038,717, forward strand.
CTTTGACATTTTCATCAAAAAAAGAAATTAATTGATCAGGATTTCTTCTTACAGTGGCTGGAACCGGGTTTTGAGCGTTTTCAAAATTCCATTCTACTCTACGAGATTGAAGATTCCAAAGAATACGCCTGGGAATCATAGCATTTGAATGAAGTGGATTCACTTCAACCAAAAGACTTTCATCTCTTGGGGAAAATCGAAGGGCTCGAATATTGAGTTGCATATTCAAAAGCTTGTAATGTATTCGATATATTAAAACAAATGCTTTTGAACATTCATCAATATCAAAATTCTTAGTATCTTGTGCCACGTGATTGACACGACAACTCACTGCCATCGTCGCCCCCGCAAACCTATTTGGTCAAGTCCAAGTCACAAGCTAGGCTTTGTGGATACAAAAGTAGTATTAGCATTTAAGGCTGTGATTGACTGACTGATGCCTATGACTAGAAAGGTTAATCATGTGGATGAGGCCACGTGCATTGTCATCCAATTGCCTACATTCACCTTGCCCAAGTATAAAAACTCACACTTAGTATCATTCAAAGGTACATTGGAGGCTCAAGTTTAAAGCTATTCCACACATTTGATTACTTTTCCAACTGACTTGATCGTCGGAGTGCACGCGGCCAACTCCATCCCTTCCGAAGGAGGTCACATGTGACTAACGGTTTATCCAAATGTGCAGGAACCCAGCTTGAGTGGACATGAGAGATCTTGGGATATATATATTATCATCAGAATTCAGGGAATGAGGATCTAAATGGAATTAATTTTATATGCTTTTTGACAGTAGAATTGTAGAGTTTATTTTCAAGGGTATTTGTTTAGTGCCATAAATTCATGCATAACTTTTACTAAATAGAAAGAGTTGCTTATGATTGATTTTTGGCAGAGGTAACATATCTTCTGTCAAAACCAAATAGGATTGTCGAATCTTTAATATCTTTAAACCGTTAAATTTTATTATATAAAAACTAAAACTGTTCAAAACAGTCAAACATAAAACTTTATTTAATTAAATTCTCTCTTTAATTATAGTCTCTGTATTTGTATGGGTAAATGATGTGATCTCTTTTAATGCCAGTGTCTTATGTGAGTGTTGTAATAATATTTTTCGCAACGACAATAGGGTTGCTCAAACATTAGCATCATCACTAGTGATTTCTCAGTCCATTGAATTTCTTGTATACTTCGTTATATTTTGTCCATTTTCTGTGGCGACCTGGAATGAGACATTTTTACCGTAAATAATAAAATTGCTAACTTGATAGCTTAAACTGTGGTGATTTCTCAGTCCGATGTGATTTGTTGATCTCATTTTTCGCACAGGTGATGTGGACGACAGATACCAGGTTCATTCGTGTCCACGCAAACTAATTCCAACACGTATAGACATGTTTGAATTACTAGTCGATAATATCTTGGATTTGAACGTGAGAGAAGCTTGCTATAATGAGACAAATATGTTCGGGCGCATGCATGATTTATGAGCAAGATTGCACTATAAGTAACGATCAACAAAAATCAAACTAAAGATAAAGATCAAATATCTAATTTTAGCAACAAAAGATCAATTAAAAATGAGAGAATATATAGCTTATAGTCGATATCTTAGCATAATCCCCGAAATGGCACAAATGGAGGATATTTATAATGTTACATGTGGAATAGTGACCATTGGATGAGGGAACACGTGGTCTCATCTCCTTTATCGAAGCATCTCACCCTATGTATCAATTTTGACCCAATTAGCCCGTGGTGCATTAAATGCTTCCAAAAAGGGGGCAACCACCCTATAACGTATGCTGACAAGATAGATACATTTTACTTATTACAATGGTCAAATCAATCATTTCAACAGGATTTCATAAATTTAGGATCTTCAAATGTGGGTTGTCAATCGTCGTGGTTGAGCTTTGAATTTGAATTCGTTGAACCTCGTTGCATCGGCAGAGGAGCTTCATTTGGGCCTCGAATTTAGCTTAGTAGAGGGGCTTCAGTAGGGCCATTCTCATGAAACCACTTTGGTAAGAGTGGGCTTCAGTGGATTGGATTTAAATGGACTTTGGTAGATCCTACTCCACGGCGTGCGCCAAATGACGAAGCGTAACAATAGTCTCCTCAAGTCCATATATGGTTATTCATGTCATGCGTACACTTCTGTCTTGAGCAAAATTTCTTTAAAGCATGTTTTCTTGTTATGGTTAGGCTTTTGACAAACACAATCGTCCTCCAAATCCAAGTATAAATATTGATATTATAGTTGAAGTTCGAAGTCAAACCTGATTCTCACATGTCGTATTATCCTTATGTTGTGTCGAACTGTTAAAATTTGTTTGGTGAGCAGAAGTAGGGAAATGATGAACTATTGAGGTTCCTCAATTGAAATAAAGCATGCTGCTGATAATAGTACCAATGATTTGATGTTTGTGTAGTTTCCAAGAATAGACAACTGAAGTGTTTCGAATTCCAATACTTGTACAGTCGTTACCTATTGAATGCGCAATGATAGCCACACTACTGTATTTTGAGTCTGACGTGTTGAGGCTCATGCGTGAGATACACGAATCAATATGAGGATTTAACAAGGAAAATTGTTTGAATTCAATGTCTCAACTACAGTTAAAAATGAAAGCTTCAGATGAAGTAGATCTAGATCTAATGGTTGAGCTTCGTCCAATCTTCCTATAAAAGCCATAATCATGCCATTGTATCAATTTTTTACCTTTGCAAAAACATTCAAATTTCTCTAGCAATAAAAAAAATTTTCCGATCATTTATGTTCTCTGGCGACGTTGCATTCCTAGCTCTTCTGTTTCATTTAGGATTTTTTCTATAATTTCCCTGTCTTCATATCCTTCATTCCATTGTTTTTCAATTACCATGGCTTCTGGGTCTAGTACTAGCAGTGAGAGTAATCATTGCTAGGGTTGGAGAGCAAGCCACATCTGAGGGTTGGACAGCGGGTTTTGGGCTATGAGTGAAGGTCCTATCGATTACGAGGATGGGGGGCTGCAAGTTCTTCCTTAACTTCGGATTGATGGCTTCAAAGGGTAAGTACCGGGGCCCCATATAGATGCACTGAGTATAGTATTGATTTTAATATCGTCTTGGCTGCTTGTAGATGACTTTGGGAAGAAGAAGTACCACATCCTTAACATGGCTTCTATATTGAGAGTCACTTCCACCGTGAGCTAAAGGGCATTGAACCCTTCCTCTGGAGGTGTCAAGCATGTAAGGGAAAATTAGAACGCCTCAACAAAGAACATGTAGAGAAAATGGAGGATGAAAAAGCCCAGAGGGTTGATTAGGGCAAGGGAAAGGTGGATGACCCCTAGAAGAAAAAGAAAATTATCCCATAACACTAGCCATGCTTCTGGGAAGTTTGGCACAACCAATGCCCTATGGCGAAGCAAACTCCATCTCCACCACCTTCGAAGCTGATTCAGTCTTCTTTCATTACTGCTAAGGCCCAAAAGGCTATGGAGGTCAGTGAAGAGGCTGTGAAGGAGGTAGAGCAGACCTCCGAGGTGTGAAGAAAGCTCTAGTGGCAAGGACCCCTAGAAAGTCCAAAAGATTTTTAGCTGGGCCAGATGAGGAGATTGCCCCAAAAGTGATGGACATGGTCTAGGGCGCCAATGCAAATTTTTACAAGTTTTGGACTGAGAGGTGACAGAACTATGCCTCTACATGTGATGCAGTAGATCTGATGGCTACCTTGGTGAGCCCAAGTGCCAGGGCCTTTAGGGTTGCCTTGGATTGCCAAGAAGTGTTGAAGGATGTTCAGAAATGCAGCCGAGAATAGGTTGAAAAGTTGCCCTCGGTAGAGGAAGAAATGAAGAAAATAAAAGTTGAGGCTGAGAAGTTAAGAGCCCAGCGTACTAAAAAGGCTACTAAGTTGGATTTTGCCTTAGCGGAGATCGAAGCTCTGACGAGGAAAGACCACAAATCCCAGTGCGAAGTGGCTTCCTTCACAAAGAAGGTTGAAACTTCAAACAATCATCAAAAGCTAACGGATGAAGCTCTGGAAAAGGCCAACTTGGAAAACGTTGGGTTCAAGAATGCAAATAAATTTCTGGAGATCTAAATAAAACACTATGTGCATGAGGTTGAGCAGGCCAAGGTGGTGCTCCGAAGGCAAGTGAGGAGGCAATGAAGGACTACATTGCCAACTTCCACTTAACGAAACAGTACCAGCGCTTTGGTGCCTATTAGAGGAGGTTTGCATATGTTGAGGTAGTAGATAGGGTAAGGGAGTTTTATCCAAAACTCAATGCTTCTGAACTAAAAGCAGAGTTTTTGGAGGATGTACCTCTTACCCTAGCTGAGGATTCAATCCAAGTTGAAGGTACGGAAGCTGACCAAGAGGGTTCTATTGATGACGAAGCTTCAGGACAAAAAGCGCCAACTACTGAAGCACCTCTGTTGAGGTGTCAGGCTCCCTGCCACCTTTGGCATAGTGTAGGGTTTTTTTTATTTTATTTTTTATGTAATGGCTGAGGCCCTTCAATGTACAAATTTATTTATCAATAAAGCACATGTTTCTCTATTTTCTTGTTTTCCATAATTAAACTGGGACTTCAATAATGTGCATAACAAACACAATTCAACTTAAACAATATAACTTGCAAGTTTGGGACCTCCATAAGGTGATAACCCAAAAATATAACTTGCAAGTTAAACTAAAGTAAATATGACGACCTTTCAAAGGAATGATCATTAAAATATTTCAAACATGATTAATCTTAAGATCACATGGAACTTCAAACACGTTTTTCAATTTTCTTTCTACTTCTTCCATGACGTTCAACTTCATCATAGGAAACATGTGTTGTATGCCTAGGAGAACCAATGAGGTAATCCCTTTTGGGATCTGACCCTCTTCTTCGAGGCTCACACACTTCCATGCATGATGGATGATCCATCCATATAAGGGTTTCTTCCATGACGTTCAACTTCACATGGAAGGCATATGTTGTACGATTCGAAGAACCAATGAGTTAGTCACTTTCAGTGTCTGACCCTCTTCCCCGAGGTGCCCACGTTTACATACATGATTGATAATTCATCCATGTAAGGGCTTCTCCCATGATGTTCAGTTTTGTCATGGGAGGCATGTGTTGTACGCCCTGGAGAGCCAATGAGGTAGTCCCTTTTGTGATCTGACCCTCTTCTCTGAAACACCCACGCTTCCATATATGGTGGATGGTTCATCCATCCAGGAGTTTCTCCTAAGATGTTCATTTTCGTCATAGAAGTTGTATAATGTACTCCTCGAAAAACCAATGAGGTAGTTCCTTTGGGATCTGACCTTCTTATCCGAAGCGCTCACGCTTTCATATGTAGTGGATGGTTCATCCATGTATGAGCTTCTCATGTGACGTTCAACTTTGTCATGGGAGGCATGTATTGTACGCCTTGGAGAACCAATTAGTTAGTCCATTTTGGATTAGACCCTTTTCTTCGAGTCACCCATGCTTCCATACATGGTGGATGATTTATTCATGTAGAGACTTATCCCATTACGTTTAGCTTCGTCATAGGAGGCATGTGCTTTAGATCTTTTAAACAAAACGTACTTTTATTGAACCACTTCAAAATGTTTACAAGGGTTGGGAAAGATCCTCCAGCCATAAAGCCCATTCCCTAGTAGTATATTCTAAGTTGCTCTATATTTCATAGGCGAGGTTGCATTTTCCCTTCCAGGTCTTCTATCCAATAAGTGCTAGGTGCTCTTCTTTGATGCAGTACGAACCTTCCCAATTTGGACCCAATGTACCTACCCCTGGTTCTTTAGAGGATATAAAAACGCTCTGAAGCACCAAGTCATTTATCTGGAAGAACCTTTTCTTAACTCTCATGTTGTAGTAACGTGTCATCTTTCTTTGATATACAGCTAGTTTCACTTGGCATTCATCCTTCCTTTCATCGAGGAAATCAAGCTCGAATCTTGTCAACTCATTGTTAGATATTTCATTGAATTGTAATCAACAGAAAGAGGGTAATTCGACTTCCACTGGGCTCATTAATTCGATACTGTAAGCCATGAAGAAATGGGTTTCTCTAGTTGGAGTCTGGCTTGTAGTTCAGATTACCCACAATACTTGTGGCAGTTCATCGACCCATGTTCCCTTAGAGGTGTCAAATTTTCTTTTCAAAGTATACTTGATGGTTTTGTTTCCGGTCTCTACTTGCCTATTTGCTTGGGGTGAAGAAGTGTTGAAAAATGCTTCTTGAATCCTTGCTCTTTATTTATGTCCCTGACCTTTTTGTTATCGAATCAACACTCATTATCCGAGACAATTAAATGGGGAATTCCAACCAACATATAATATTCTTCCATAAGAAGTTGGAAGTGTTGGCTTTTGTAATTTTTGCGGAGGTTCGACTTCAACTTATTTTCTAAAATAATCGATGGCAACGATAGCAAAACTTGCACTACCTCTACCCTTGGGTATAGGGCCTACAAGGTCGATTCTCCATTTGGAAAACGGCCATGTGCTGGATACCGTTGTTTGTTCTTGGAGGGTTGTCTCTGGATAGGAGAGAAACATTGACATTCACGTTTGCACAAGTTAGATCACGTCTTTTTTTTCAAAATGGGCCAATAGTACCCCTGCCGTAGTGCTTTTTGTGCCAACATGAGTCCTCCAGCGTGGTTGCCGCAAACTTCCTTGTGAATTTCGTGGAGATGTAGGTGGCTTCCTCCTCTTTGACGCATCAAAGGAGGAGTAAGGAAAGACCTCTTTAGTAGAGCAAGTCATCTTGGAATACAAAGTGGGTTGCCCTTCTCCTAAGTTTGTAGGCTTCTTCTTTGTTGTCGGAAATGACTTGATCTTTAAGGAAAGCTACTATAGGTTGCATCCATGTAGGTGTTCCTTCTACTTACATTACCTCTTTTCCTTTAGTAGTGGAGGGATTGTTGAGAGGTGTTCGATTTGCACAATCGTTAGTAGTTTTAAGTCCTTGTTACTAGCCAACCTGGACAAGGCATCGACGTGGGCATTTTCAATATGCGGGATTGGGGCTAACTCAAATTTTTCAAAAGATGGAAGTAGATCCATCACCAATTTAAGATATGTGGCCATGCCCTTGTACTTCGCTATGAAGTTTCTACTAACCTGACTAAGTATTAGCTAGGAGTCAGTATTAATGAACAACCTCTTCACTTGCATTTCTTTACCCAACCTCAAGTTGGCCAGTAGTGCCTCATATTCAGTCGCATTGTTGGTAGCCTTAAACCTGAACCTCACTGCTCAGTTGAGCATGTGTCTATCAGGGTTAACTAGGATCACACCCGCTCCTGAACTTGTTTCCCCATATGAACTATCCACAAACAAGTTTCATGTGAGGGGTTCTGCGGGCTTTATTATTTCTTCCATCTTTGGGACATTGGCGAATTCAACTGCGAAATCTGTGAGAGCCTAGCCTTTGATGGCAGTTCTTGTTTTGAAAACAATGTCAGACTCACTGAGCTCAACTGCCCATTTCAGCAACCTTCCTGAAACGTTGGGTTTCTGAACCACTTGCCTGAGCAGGAAGTTATATAACATGAATATTGTTTGAGCTTGGAAGTATCGCCTCAATTCTCTAGATGTAGTAATCAACATAAGATACAACGAAGTAATAGAGCAAAACCAAAATTGATGATCAGTGACAGAATAAAACTAAATTAAAGTTAATGATCTAATTGAGACAAATTAGAAAGTCTAATAATCCCATTAAAATTTTGTTGAAAGTTTAGGGATCACAAATAAAAATCACTCCATCATCAAAAGTGATAATTTGGCACATCCCCAAATAAAAACTTTTGTGTATTATTTAAGTTCTATTTGTGTGTCAAATTTATAGATCACCCAAAAAGACTATATAGCATAAACCCATAGATTATAAAATCTTTATTAAATAACGAAAAAAAACTTAACTAAAATTACACTAATATCCATCAGTTAATAATACTGAAAATACTCTTTCAAAAGAAATATTGAAAAATACTAAATTATTCACTCTAATGTTTGCATGCAAGGAACAAATTTATATATCAAGTAACTACAAATTTTAATCATTAGATTGACTCAAATAAAAATACATCATCCTAACAATGTGAAGCATATATTTAATATTTCCACAACATTACATAATCAGCGAATTTTAAGTTCATAGAAAAACTTCAAAAATTGTATTCTTCTCTGATCAAAGATCTTCACATTCTGTCCTCAAGTGTAGATCCAGCAACTTCGTAGTCAAGTTTACTCAATCCAGTACCATGAACATTTTCAGACTGAAACTTCATGTTGGATGAGTCATCTAAAGGAAAATCCAATGCACGATGATCCAATTGCAGTAATATATTATCAATACCAAGCCATTCTATTGGGGGAGATGGTAAATCCAATTGCGGTAACATATTATTAAGATCGAGCCATTCTATTGATTGACCAGGTGGAATTGGCGAAGACTGTAATGGGCACTAGATGAGTCGGCCCAAAGAGAATCCAGTAAACTAGGATTCAATGGCAGCAATAAACCATATAGAGATGAAAAATATGGAGTCGTGAAATCCAAGTAATTACAATCATCGTTGCTTGTGGAAACTGCAAATCTACTTGTCCCCACATCACCATTCATGTGTGCAATGGGTTGATACATTGCTTTGCATACCAGTCTCAGGGGGGATCAAAGGATTAGATAGAGTAACATACCATGAATGTGCACAAAACTTGAGTATTTAATAAGATGGCACATGGACTGATATTTTGAGAAACAATAGGAACAAGTGAGTTTTAACCTATTTTTTGTTTTAAAAAAATTGCTAAAACTTATAGAATCGTGTTCGGGCCACTGGTTCTCGTTAAGCGGCCAATTTACTGTTTGTATCAATTTTTGAATATAAGGTTTTTGGGCTGCAATGGGACTGAACTTTGGACCGATTCACATATTTAATGATTAAAGGGAAAAATTCATTTATTCTATTTTTACTATATACTATTTCAAAAAATGAGAAAAAAACTTTCAAATTTCTAAAATCAGACACCCCCTATCGTTCCGGCGACTGCTCCGATTCCGACAACTATGCCGATGATCGTTTCGGTGACTATTTCGGTAAATTTGACCTGTATTTTTGAATCGTGACTCTACAAACACATGTGACCTGTTAATATTGATTTTTGGTCACAACATTTTTATAGGTCACACGGTCACAGACTTCCAAATTAGTTGGTCACATATTTTTTCACAGTAATAGATTATATAAATTTTAGGTCACATATAACAAAATGGTTGGTCACAAATTATATTTTTGGTCACAGATTATATAATTTTAAGGTCACAAATTATATTTTTAGTCACAGAAGGTCACACGAACACAAATTTTCAAATTATTTAGCCACATATTTTTTCACGGTCACATATTATATAATTTTTAGGTCACAGATAATAAAATGGTTGGTCACGGATTATATTTTTAGTCACAGAAAACCAAAATGACCAGATCCACCACCACCACCACCTCTGCACTATCGCCACGACCACCAACACCACGGGAAACCACCACCTCCACCACCAACAAAAATGAACCACCACCACCTAGCCACCGTCACTGTCCATCGCCACCAACAACAAAAACGCACCTCCACCGTCACTGCCCATCGCCATCAACAACAACCTATCATCGCACCACCACCACTAAACAATCACCACTAAAACACAAACCACACCAGGCCAGGAGAGCGACGCTCAGATTTCGACGGGCTAGGTCGTCGCGGCCAGGAGAGCGGCGCTCGTTGTGGCAATGGGCGAAGATGGCGGGTGTAAAGAGAGAGAGGTGAGAACCAAGAGTAGCGGTGGTGATGATTGGGCGAAGACGACGGGCGCGCGACGGGTGAGAAGTGTAGAGAGAGAGAGGGGAAGGCGACGGGTCGTGGGTTAGGATTTGTGATGTGTGTATTGGAGTATATATATTTATTAAATATAATTATTTTATAAAAATACTAATCAAAATAAAACTTCTGACTTTGGAAATATTAAACATGCCATCTGAATTATGAAATAAGATCTTGAAATCTATTAGAATCTGTAATTTCCACACGATTAAACTGTCGGTCTGATCCAACTTTAATAACGTTGATCATAACAATTTTATTTAGCCCTTATTTGACTCCCTATAAAACAAAACGATTTATTTCTCAAACTAATTTTTAACCACACATTCACACAATAAAACTATTTTACACGTAAATTCAAAAAATTTTCCCACTTTTCCACTACAAATTCTCTAAAAAATCACTATTTAAATTATTATTAGTGCACAATAATGACCATCAAACATGGGCTGAGTTCAAATTCATAGAAGTTGATCGAAAAGTGCAACTTCCTTCTTTTTTAGCAATCAACAACTTCCATTAGTAGATGTCTTGATATGAAATAAAACTTCTTAGATGACACATTTAAATAATATATTTAGCCCCCGTTTTGTTTAGATAAAAATCAGATTTTTAGTAGATTTTGATAAATGTTGATGTAACATGTGGGTGAAAAGTCGTGCGTCCCATAAAATGCATTATTAAAATTATTTATTAATATTGACTAAGTTTTAATCATTTTTTTAACTGAACCAAATATAGGCTAATCTATCCTCGATCCCCCTCTATGGTAATTTCAATGTATAATCCCATATCGTGAATCTTCCTATAGTTTACTAGCTTGAATCCTTTTTTTTTCTATAGGTAGGGACTATAAATAACACTCTCCCTTCATACATTAAGAATATTTTTACATATCTACGATCCAATGGATAGTTGTGTCAATCACAAATGCCTATCTTTTCTATGAACTTTCATATCTCGATAAGATTTCGTAATGCATTATGGAAGTTATTTTATTAAGAGTGGGTGGTTTTCATATGATTTTCATCTCCCTGTAATTTTGTTTTTGTTTTTCATTTAACAACATATGCTCGCATGATAACGAAAGAGTGTGAACAATTTGTGAATAATGTACTCAAACTTACCAGCATATTATTTATGAGTGGGGGTCGGGACAAGAATAGTAATTGGATATACGTAGGCCTCACTACATCACCGTAATCATCAAGTTTCATTTATTTTCAAGTTTTGAATTAGGCGGTACATTTACTTAGATTAGATGTTGTCAATTTTTAACTCATAGGATTGGAATGTTAAGTTCAGTAACTGAACTAATAGAGTGGTTAACGTTGAAAGTAAATTAAAATTTAATGTTTTTATGGTAGCATATTAAAGTTAAGTGACTTATTGAGATTTCACTCAAAATTCAATGACCAAATCATCCTCCAATCGGATTTCCTGGTAATATTTTCAACATCTTATCTATCAAAGAAAATGAAAAATAGAAAAACAACATTGGCTAAATTTTGCATTGTCAGGGGCAAAATACATCCATCACTGAACATTTAGAAAAAAGTTCAATTCGGAAAAAAAAAATAAAATTTAATTTGTCTCAGTTTAATGATTGAATATCAATTTAATTTCAAATTTTATCACTCTTATCACAGTTTATCTCAATTGGATCACTTAATATCAAGGTTATGATATTTTCTTTATATCAAAAGTTTTTTTTTTTTTAACACTTATAATGTTGCTTAATGGTTAGTTCACATGTCACACATAGATTATATAAAAATCTATTGCGGTATGTCCAATTAAATTTTGGGATAATTGCAGTGGCGGTACCAAATATTTCATTAAGTAACAGACTTTGTCCAAACCTTTCATTTGTGCCACTTACGATATTGAACCTTTCAAATTGTCGCAGCTGAAGTCCAAGTGAATGAAAACTGTTAGTTTGACCGTTAGTTGACAAAAACAAAATTAAAAGTTTGACCAAATGTTGACTAAATTTAAAAGGATAAAAAGGTAATTTTATATTTTTCATATAAAATAACTAAAACAAAAGAATTAAATCCAAAAGAAGAAGAAGAAGAAGAAAACATTCTTCATCTTTTTCCCCACGCCACCCCACCCCACCCCAAAACCAAAAATCAAAAACCACCACCTCCATCATTTCCTCGCCACACACCCACCTCCACCTCCTCCGAGTTCCTCTACTTAGGTACACTAGTAGGGGTAAACATGCTTGCCAAGAGGCCAGCCTTTGGTAGCCGCCCCGTGTTGAAATTAGAACAGGTTCTTTTGGCCCCTTTCCAGCCCAAATTCAGTTATGTAACTAAACAAATTTTCATAATTCATTAACTGACCTGTGATTCATATGTTTTAACCAATCTCACTGGACCCACTACTCCTTTGTAAGTACAACACCAAAAACCACCCTTCAACACCACAAATCCCAATTCTCTCCTGCCTAATTCAATTTATGTTCCTACTCCAAGTTGTAAATTTCAAAAATTCAATGGCGCAAATTAGTATTGCAAAGTCCTTCCTGCTAGCTTAGTTTCTTTAAAGATGTACTTTGGTTCCAGAATATTGCAGAACTAAATTACAAAAGCTATCATATGCATTCATATATATCCTTGGTGTTCAGTTAGTAGAGGAACTCGGAGGAGGTAGAGGTGGGTGTGTGGCGGGGGAACGATGAATGTGGTGGTTTTTGATTTTTGGTTTTGGGGTGGTGTGGGTGTGGGGAGAAGATGAACAGTGTTTCTTCTTCTTTTTTTACTTAATTTTTTTGTTTTAGTTATTTTATATGTAAAACAAAAAATTGCATTTTTACCCTTTTAAAATTAGTCAACATTTGGTAAAAACTTTTACATTTTGGTCAACTAACGGTTAAACTAACAATTTTCATCCACTTGGACTCAAGCTGTGACATTTTGAAAGATTTGGTACCGTGGGTGGCTAAATGAAAGATTTGGGCAAAGTCTGTTACTTAATGAAAGGTTTGGTACTACTACTGCAATTATCCTTTAAATTTTTTTAATCAATCTAGAATACAATAAAGTAAGAGAGCAAAAACAAAAATTGAAGTTCAGTGACACAATAAAACCAAATTGAATTTAATAATCTAATTAAGACAAATTAAGGTCCCATTAAAATTTTGTTGAAAGTTTAGTAAACACAAATAAAAATAACCCCATCATCAAAAGTGATAACTTGGCACGACCCCAAATGAAAACTTTTATTTATTTAAATTCTATTTGAGTGTCAAAGATTATGGTTGGGTGCTTAATTTATGATGGTTCGCATACAAAAAATGGGTTTTTTTTATCCATTATTGTTATAGATGTAGTATCACTGAAAAAGACTATGTAGCATAAATCCAAATATTATAAAGTCTATATTAAATAATGAAAAAAAAAAAAAAAAAACACAACCAACCTTGTCCAATAAACTAAAATTACACTAATATCCATCAAATTGAAAATACTCCTTCAAAACAAATATTGAAAAATATTTTTAAAACAATTTTGATCGGTGAAATAAAATACTAAATTATTGACTTTATGGTCCACTTGATTGTAATAATGGAATTTGGGTGGAAAAAAATGAATTTCAGGGAATTGAATTGTCTAGAACTTGTTTTACTGAGAATTGTCAATTAATTGTGTTTGATTGATATAATTTTTCACATGGAAAATATTGATATTTTGGATCTTTTGGTGTTAGTTTGACTTTATTTTTCATGAAAATTGTCCATTAAAATGATATAATTTGTTTACATTGCCCAAAAAAAAGTTTTAAAAAAATTCTCTAGAAAAGTTTTTCCTCAAAAATCAAGAAAATGTGAGCATGTAGATGAAAGATGGAAAATCAATTTCATGAAAATTTGGGCAATCAAACGTCCGAAAAGGTGGAAAATAGAATTTAATTTCCATCTTCCATGAAATTGAAGTGCAATCAAACAGGGCATTAGTGTTTGCACGCAAGGAACGGTTTTCTATCTCAAGTAACTACAAAAATTAATCGATGGATTGTAATAAATGTATTTTATATACTTATTTGGGCCTAAAAATATATTTAATAGTTCTTTTGAGCAATTATATCCTAATTTATTTTATATTTCATTTATTAGGTAAAACTAGATTATTGGAAGTATAATTGAAAGAAATAATCGAAAAATGGTGAAATCCAAAGTTAGAGGACAATATGTATAATAGTTTATTCAGGGGTAATTAGCAGAAATGGTCCCAACGTTTACCCTCTTTGCTAAAATGGTCCCCATCGTTTTAAAATTGGCATTTGTACCCTTATTTCAAACGTTTCTTGCGCAATTGGTTCTTCCATCCATGAACCATTAAATCATCCGTTAGAAGCTTATGATAATTTGCAGAAATGGTCCCTATGGAATTTGCCAATAATATTTAAAAGGGTAAATTAGTCAATTCTCATATTTTTCTCCTCTTATAATTTTCGGTGAATATCATTCTTATGGTTTGATGTAATTTACAAGTTTAGATCCCAACTCAAAACGTTGTCGGCAAATATCATCCTTAACCCTTTAACCATTTAACACAAATAATCATTGATGTATTTTGTATTTTGTACACGCCCACCACTTTTGCCCTTTATACCCACCTACCCCTACACCTATCCATTTATCACATATAAATTATTTTCTTGATTTTTATGTTAATTTTCGATATTATTACAGGATGTGAAACGAAGTCGAAATATTATATTTTAATAATATTTCAAAGTGCTCATTGTCTAATTTCTCGTATCTTTAACGGCGCGCAAAAGGGTCAATCTTAACAAAGGTACAATACGTCAAAACAGACCGTTTCAAACTAGTATTTCGAAAATTTCGATAACATGCTAACTTTAAAAATTCTTTGGTGATGTACGTTAGCCAAATCCACAAATCCCCTACGTCATATTGAAACTCTTTTCGAGAATTATATCGTGACATATCGAATAGTCCAAACGAATATCGAAAATAATTAAAAGAACGTGTCAAAAAAGACGTCTAACTCGTCTATTCTTTAAAAAAAAATTATTTCATTTACGTTTATTATTTTTGTGCAACAATTTTTTTTATTATAATTTATATTATTTTATTAGAATATTTTTATATGGGTATGACGTCAAAAAAATTTAGATCATTACACAAAATATAATAAATTAACATTGAATAATATTCAAATTCGAATTATTTTTTTTCTTATTGGAACAAATTAATAAAATAAAAATGTGGATTAAAAAAGAAAAAACATAATTAGAACTTGAACCATATTAAATATTAATTTATCATATTTTGTATAATGACCCGAAAATTTTTGACGTCATACCATGTAAAAATATTCTAATAAAATAATATAAATTATATTAAAAAATTTATCACGCAAAAATAATAAGCGTTAATGAAATAATTGAAAAAATTTAAAGAAGAGACAAGTTAGACGTCTCTTTTTGACTTATACTAGATAGCTCATCAATGATTATTTGTGCTAAATGGTTAAAGGGTTAAGGATGATATTTGCCGACAACGTTTTGAGTTGGGATCTAAACTTGTAAATTACATCAAACCATAAGAATTATATTTATCGAAAATTATAAGAGGAGAAAAATATGGGAATTAACTAATTTACCATTTTAAATATTATTTGCAAATTCCATAGGGACCATTTCTGCAAATTACCATAAGTTTCTAATGGATGATTTAACGGTTCATGGATGGAAGGACTAATTGCGCAAGAAACGTTTGACATAAGGGTACAAATGCCAATTTTAAAAAGATAGGGACCATTTTAGCAAAGAGTGTAAACGTTGAGGACAATTTCTGCTAATTACCCTTTATTCAGACTATAAAACGATAATTGAAGTTTGCTAGGAGTAACTTGGATGCAATTAGAAGTAAAAAGCAATGAAATATGATTAAAATATTACCACAATTCAATTTTCAATCGCATAAGTTAAATTTCAGATTTTTAGTTAAAGATTGAGAACCACTTTTAGCATAGTAAACGTTCGAATTGGAAAAATTATAATTCTAAAAAAGTTGTATCTTGTTAAGTTAGCTTTCTAAGGCACTTTAAATCGTTTCAATCGAATATCGAAAGAGAAAGTTATGACCAAAATATGGATTGTTGTGGATAGAAAAAACATGCACTTGCGAAGAGAACTTTTCTTATTCGATTGAAACTCTTTTGGTAACCAATTTTAACGAGATTTTCAACCAATTTTCGACTCCTACAAATAACTAACAGTATAATACATTAGAAACTCCTCTCCTACATCATTCATACACATATTAAATCTATAATTCCATTAATTCTTACTCTAAAGGAGAGACAAATATATAATGAGATACAATAAAAGGATAAGTGCAAGAACTGAATCAATTAAAAAACTCATCTATTTTTGGACAAAGAATTGAAGTAACAATTGAAGATTCATCAGATTTTATTGAAGAAATTCAAGAACATCAAGATTATTCTTCATTATTAATCAAATTTATAATCTAGATGATGTTCTCTAGAATTAATATGTCTTCTTGTACTTTCCATATGCTGGGTTAAATTTATAATGTTAGGATGTAGTAAACCCTTGTTGTGAAATTTTTACTATAAAATAAGTATTTTGATATCCAATATGTGTGAATTCATGAATATTTATTGAGTTTTAATACATTTTCAATTGTTTGATCACCAATTGTCTTGAATGTGAATTTGTTTTTAATTTCGAGAGAAATAATAGAATAGATTGCACTTATAAAAATCATTGTAAAGTTCGATAGGAGATACAGATATACTGCTATGCTTTGCATATTTTTTTATGGATGTTCTAGAGTTTTTAAAGCATGTTTTCATGTTTTTTGATGGCTTTTCAGTAGCCATCAACGGTTGTTCGGTCGGGCCGATAGCCCTCATGAGTTCCATTCATCCCGCTTTCTAATAATCACATCAATAAATTCCATAAAATGTAAATATAAATGATAATTGAGGAAGATAAGATAAAAAGAAACACCAAGAAACATCAAGAAATAATGAAACATGTGTCAAATATCGTTGGGATGGTACTTGTAGATGTCAACATATTTTATGACATCGATCGATATACTTTATTCAAAATCTTGAGGTTCAAGTAGTACAATAGCTCCTTGTCAGTCGACATGAATTGGAAACCTACCAGAAGATTTTCTTGGACATGAAAATCAAAACCTTCTTGTGCGATCATGACAACTTGCTTGCCTTTATGAATTGTTTCCAGAAGCAATAGTAAAATTAAATGATGGGATATTGTATTGATTATGAGTATTGTTATAGATCGACTAGCGAAGCCCCTGAATACCCTACGTAGGAGGCAGTCTACTGAACCTATTGAAGGGGATGAATTTATTTGGTTGAAGCCGAACCCATTTGTCTAAGTCGACCCACATTAAATAATTGAACCCTATACAAAGGACACGATACAAGGACATCTAGTAGGAGATCATTTACGTAATCTTTAGTATGTGATTGATTTGATAATTCACTACTAACACCGCCCTAATCCAATCAACCTAGTCAAGTTTAAGCTCCATGTCAGGTTTATGGGCAACAAAATGGTATTAGTATTTAATGCCTATGATTGATTGATGCCTTTGACAAAAGGTCTCGGCTGTGTGGATGCTACTTATGCTTTTATCCTATGGCCAACATTCATCATTTTCTACTACAAAAGCTTACACAGTGTCATTCCAAAGGTAATACACGTTTATACTTTCAACATATAACATTGCTCTCTTATGATAAACCCCAAAGCCAACGTCCTTTTTACGTTGGAGGTTTGCGTCTAAAGTCCTCCCACACCCATTTACTTGCTACCCCAACTAACTTGACCGTCAAAGTCCGGACACCAACTCCTCTCCCATGGGAGAAAGCCACGAGTGGCTAATAGTTTGTCAAAGTGTACATGAATATGGTTTGCGTGGAATTGAGAGGCCTAGGGATCTATTGGCCACGTTGGATGTACAAAATTTGAGGTCAACAGATTGGCACCGACTGTGAAAAAATACACTTTAGCCATGACCATCCTTGTAGTAGAAGCCATTGGTGAAATGAGAGTTTCAAACTTTACACTTGAAGAAAGGTCTTTGTTCTTCAAGAAATAACAAGTGAAAAAGATGAAGAAGTACTCTATGAAATGTTGCTCAATATACAAGTTGTTTATATATCATGACTTCAAGCTATTATGGATCCCATTGAAGGGGCCAATGGGAAGTTTCTAAAGAAGTCTTCCGGATCAATGTTCGTAGACCTTATCATCAGTACCGTCGAGGCAATGGCACTACCGCATGCCTTGCAAGAGAGGTTGAAGAAACAGTTGCCAACATGAGGAGAATCGCCCAATAGAATATTGTCAATATTGTCATGCTACAGTTACTTATGCAAATGTAAAGACAGGTTGGGTATCAAATGCCTCAGCAAAATGCTTTCCAACAAGATAGGGAAGAATATAGCCAAATGGTTTACTCTCAGAGACAAAGGGGAGAGGCCAGCCCAATTGAAATGGAAGTTGAGGTGGATACATCAACTAATTACATATCCGGACAACATATTAATGAACCATCCCTAGAAGTAGAAAACTTACCTCCAAAATTTTCACAAGAACGTAGAGGTATCAATGTTTAGAAATAGGCTCTAACAACCATCTACTACGCAGAGACAACAAGGGCATGTGCAGAGTCACCCAAGAGCTCCTTCCACTTAGAAATAAGTGAGAGAGAATGGACACTACGAATTTGAGAATCAAGCTGGCACATCACAATCGCCACAGTACCAGGTTGAAGAAGAGGATTCAGATGGTCCATTTAGGTCTTTCAAAGTAGATGATGGCGACGAAAGTCTCCCATTTCAAAAGAGTTGAGGAATGCCCTTGTCCCCAGCCACTTTGTACTACCAAAAGTCCCCAAGTATGAGGGGAAATGCGATCTAGATAAATATCATAACAACTACAAGACTCACATGAGCTTGAAGGGAGCTTCGCTTGCACTTAAGTGTAGGGTCTTCCACCTCACACTTTTTGGGCTACTGAAATATGGTACAACTGTATACTGGCTAGAAGTATCAGGAGCTGGCCATACCTAAAAAAGGCTTTCTTGAACCAATATCTATCAAACAAATAAGGAGAGGTCCCCCCATCCAACGTTTGCAGGATATGCGGCAACAGACAAGCAAAACATGGAAAAGTTAGCCTATTTCAAGGATGAGATGATCTATTGTGAGCAAGTCAGTGATAGAGAGGCTTTTTCAGCATTGAGAGGACATCTCAATATGAATACTCTATTCTAGATGGATATACAAAACAAGAACCCCACAACCTATGATGCTTTAATGGAGATGACGATAAGCGAAATTGTTAATGATGAAATGATAGATCGTCTTAACAGAACCTCAGTGGTACTCTCACCACCTTAAAGGCAGAGACGAGGCCTTGTCTCACATTTGGTAAATCAGCAATGGACCCAAGTTGGGCACACAATTTCCCCTACATCGGGTCAAGCATTGTCTACAAAATGTTGTACTTTCTTTAGCATATGAAGATGTCAGAAATGAAGTTCAAAGGAAACCAAATCGCTTGAAAGGCAGAGGCTGAGGTAGAAGCCATAAGCCTAGGAATGGCCCTATTATACTTATCACTGAACTTATATCCATAGCATCAATGATTGTATGTCCATGCCCCCAACATGTGGAACGAAATGATGCACATTCGGGCAGAAGGAATACCCACCAATGCGCAACAGAATACGCCCTCTTCTAGGCACAACCAACAGTCGTAGAAAGATGAGGCAAGGCGACATCTCAGGGAAGAATCCTCTATACGCAGGTGAAATGAAGATACGAATAGGTCTAGAAGTGGCCAAAGACAAAGAAGAGAACCCGCTCAGATACTGAAAACTTTCCTATCAGAGAAATAGACACTATCATTGGGGGTCCACGTGTTGGCAGAAAATCAAGAAATGCACAGAAGAACTACGCCGGGAAGCCAAAAATGCTCTCATGACAGGCTATATAGTCAATAACATCCCTCATGGGACTGAAACTACACCCTCCATTATTTTTACTCAGGAAGATGCTCCGGGCGTACATTACCACTATTGCGATACGTTGGTAGTAAGCACATTTATGGCAAGAAATGGTCTAAAGCATATGCTGATACACAATGGGAGCTCCATCAATATACTGTGGGGCCACTTATTACAAGATGTTGACAATCATGAGCTCACCCCTATGGATTTCCCTCTATATGGTTTTACAGGTGATATTATCATCCCTTAGGGAAACATAACTTTGGCAGTAGAAATGGGATCACTCCCTTGACGGTTCATTATTTCATGGAGTTTCTTATTGTGGACATGCTAGTTTATCATCGGGTATTAGGCGACCCATATTGAAAGAATGTTGGGCCATCACCTCCATTCATCATTTATGTATGAAATTATCTACCGAGCATGGTATCGCCACAGTTAGAGGTGATCAAATGGGATCAAAGGAATGTTATCTTAACTCATTGAATAAAGTTGAACCTTGAAGCATTACATGGTATTAGTTGATACCAAAGTGCTTGATTCACTTGGAGAATGGTAGATAAGGGAGACATCGAAATGGCAAATACCTCTGTTGAAGAGATAACCCCTAAAGAAGGGACCATGGATAACAGATTAGATCATCGGATCATGGAGGCCGATTCTCAAGCGGCCTTATTAGAAGAATTGGAGTTCTTTCTAATAGACCCATAATACCCTAACAAAATGCTCCAAGTAGGAAAGAGTTGAGTTTGGAAGAGAAACAGAGGCTCAAGAACTTCATTCTCAAGAACTTGGATGCATTTGCAGGAGGCACGAAGATATGGTAAGCACTAACCCTAAGATAGTTGGCACCGCCTCAATATTGATCCAAAGTTCACCTTTCACAAACAAAATAGGAGAGCCCTGAACCTGAAAAGATATGGGGCCTTGAAGGAAGAAATGGAAAAGCTAATATTCAATAGGTTCATCAGAGTGGCCATCTATCCAAAGTGGATCTCTAACTTGGTCTTGGTAAATAAGCACAATGGCAATGAAGGGTATGCATAGACTTTTCCATCCTTAACCAAGCCTATCCCAATAACAGTTTCCCACTTCCAAGAATAGAAAAACTTGTGAACTTTACCACGGGGCATGAACTGTTGAGCTTTATAGATTCCTACTAAGGGTATAACTAAATCCTTATGCATTCACCGGACAAAGAAAACACCTCCTTCATCTCAGATAGAAGACTCCACAGTTACAAGGTTAAAGAACATTGGGACGACCTATTAAAGGCTTGTGAACAAAATATTTGTTGACCTAATTGGTAAAACTATGGAAATTTATGTGGATAACATGTTGGTGAAGAGCCTCAAGACTGTGGACCATGTTAAGAAACTCGACACCGCTTTTCAAACACTCAAACGGTATAAGATAAGGCTAAACCCCCTCAAGTGTGCTTTTTAGTACTTTAGGAAAATTCTTAGGCTACATGGTAAATCAATAAAGCATGGAGGCTATCCCTAAAAAATTAGAGACTTGATGGATATGAGGTCCCCCAGCAAACCAAAAGAAGTACAAAGTCTCACAGGTCGACTAGCAGAATTCAGCCGATTTTGTTTCAAAGACCACTGACAAATGCCTTCCATTTTTCAAAATTCTCACATGAGGGAAGAGATTCCAATGGAGTGAGGAGTGCGAATAGGCTTTTCAAGTACTTAGACTGACCCCCTTTCTCCCAAAGCCTAAAGAATGAGAATCGCTACTGCTATACTTGGTTGTTTCTACATAAGCTGTAAGTTCTGTACTTATAAGGAAAGAACGTAGTTTGTATCTACCTATTTTCTACGTAAGCAGAGCCCTTTTGTCATAGAAACTCACTATACTGACTGGAAAAACTTGATCACCACCTTCTGGAGTATGAGGCTATAATTCCAGGCCCACAGCATCCAAGTATTGACAAATTTCCCACTCAAACCTAATGCTTCAAGTAGGCTAATGAAATGGACTGCAGAATTGAGTGAATTTGATATAGTATACAAGCCAAGAGCCTCTATGAAAGGAAATCAATTTCGAACTTCGTAACCGAATTTGCCAATGCTCCGGAAATAGAGATGGTTGTGGAACCAGAGGAGCCACCCACGTGGAGCCTGGTTGATGGTTCCTCCGGGAAAATAGGTGCAAGGGCCGGAATGGTGTTAGTTAGCCTTGAAGGCCTTAAGCTCAATTATGTAATAAGAAGGATTTAAAGCCTCCAACAATGCAACAAAATACAAAGTATTACTGGCCGGTCTCAAACTGTCTAAAGAGATGCAAGTGAAAATGTTGGTGGTTAATAGGTATTCACAACTAGTAGTGAGTCAAGTAAATGGAAACTTCACCGTAAAGGACAAAAGCATGACAGCATACCTCAAGAAGGTCATGGACCTTCCCCTATCTTTTAAGAAATCTGAGGTAGCTCAAATCCTTTGTACTAAAAATGTTCACGTCGATGCTTTGTCAAAGTCGGTCAGTAGCAAAGATTCAGAACTACTTAAAGTGGTACCAATTGAACACCTAGCCAGGCCTTCATCTCCAAAGGTGAAAACGTTATGTGGATCGAAGGAACCTCATCTTGGATGCATCCAATCATTGCCTTTCTTAAGGATCAAGTCCTGTCGATGATAAGGATTAGGCCAATAATCTTAGAAGAAGGGCCATTCATTTCGTGTTTCAGGATGAGGTCCTATACACGAGAGGGTTTTCATTGCCTCTTCTCCGATGTACTAGTAGGGAAAGGCTAATTATGTTCTTCACGAAGTTCATGAAGAAGTTTTTAGTAACCATGCAAGGGGCCCAGCATTCGCACATAAGATATTAAGGCAAATGTATTATTGGTCAACCTTCAAGAAAGATGCACTTTAGTTTGTAAGGAAATGTGACAGATGTTAGCGTTTCTCTACCATCCAAAGGCAGTCCTCTCAGGAATTAACTGTTGTTTTGAGCCCCTGGCCAATATCTAGAAGAATGTCATCTATCGGTTTGAGATTCCCATTCGCTTGTATCAAACAACAGTAGGAATTTTGATAATAAAAAAGTCAGGGAGTTGTGTGAGGAATTGGGAATTAAAAAATGCTTTTTATCGCCCCATCACTCCCTAGGCAAACGGCCAAGTGAAAGCAGTCAATAAAACCTCAAGTACATCTTGAAAAAGAAGCTTGATGCATCAAAATGGGCATGGTGGACAAGCTCCCCCAAGTATTATGGACAATCCACACCACAAGTCAAACTGCAATAAGAAAAATCCCATTTTTCTATTGATTATGAGGCTAAGGCCATAAACCATGTTGATGTGGGATTACCTTTGCCTCGTCGCTTACATTTTAATGAGATATCTAATGAAGAGCGAAGGAGGTACAAATTGGACTTTCCTGAAAAAAAGGAGAGACGATTCTCAAATAAGGCTCGCCACCTACCAAACAAAAATGGCTCGATACTACAACACCAAAGTAAAGAAGAGGTCATTCTGAAGGGAGGCCTAGTGTTGAGAAGAATTTTCTTATCTTCTAAGGAACTAGGCATAGGAACATTGTGTCCCAATTGGAAGGGCCCCCTATCACATATCGGGAGAGCTAAGGCTTGGAAGCTATAGAATTGAAAACTTGGATAGGAAGGCACAACCCCATCCCTAAAATGTTGAGCATCCGAAAATATACTACTAGTAAATAAGGCCCATCTATGTAGCTAACTGTTCTTTCTCAGCTTATCTAATTATCTCGTTAATAAAGATATCTTTTTACATATGAAAGTTTATTACTCATCAAACCACTACCATGGATAATCAAACATCGTGGAAGAAGTCTTTTCACAAAAGAGTCACCTCTTTGCAAAGAACATCATTCGACTCGGAATGAAAGGTATAAATCACCCATATGAGGCCAACCTTGAAATGTACGAGATGAACCCCCTTCCACAGATGGATTAAACATCTTGGAATAAGCCCTTGCACGGAAGAGTTACCCCATTGCAAAGGAATTTAAAATTACCATATGAATGGTCTTTAGTGGATGAGGTCGTATCATTAATAAATTTTTAGACTCTCATAAGCGAATTGCCAACTCTATACGCACGGTTATTTTTCGAAAAGGTCAGATTATGCATTAATAACGAACCCTTCATACTTAGAAATATTCTTTCAAGTAACTGTGGCAAGCCCCCATATGAAGGATGGTTTGAGAGACTACTAGTTTTTTATTCATACACTTAGCCAAATGATAATCCAGTTGATTTGAGAAAGTTATTTAGGAACTATCTTAGGCCATCGCTTCGTTTTTGTTTTGAAGAATCAATACGTTTTACTACTTATTAACTAGTCCAGATTATTAAGTCAATTATAGATCGAATATTACTATATCATCGTACATTATCCGTCGAAGCTCCAACACTTGTACAAATTCAAAAAACTAAAACAACTAGATAGAAATAGTCATTTATATACATAAAGAATGAGGTGGTTACAAGAGGTGAAATGCGTACAAGGCTAAAAAGAAAAGAATAAGAAGAGTCTAAAGTCTATGAAGTGGAATCATCATGTTGAGGCTGTACTTGGCCCTCCTCCAATTCTTCAACAAAATCCTTAATAGCATCATTTGTAAAGGTTGATGGCTTCGTTGGAAGAAATTCTTCCCTTATCGCAGCCAAATCCACTTGGAGATGCAGATAGGACATTCTTTTGATGACCTCATTGTATACGACATTCTTCTAGTATAAGCCGAGGCTTTCATACTCAATCATTTCATGAAAATGCTCCCAAGTACTTATTTACGGCAGCTTCCCTTGCCCCATTTTGGCAACCTTAGCAGTCAACTCATATTGGCAACCTTAGCAGTCAACTCATTGACTTTGGACTTCAAATCACGCTTCTCCTTATTTGTCGCCTCCAAAGTTGACGAAGTTATCCTCTGCAGAATATCTAAATTTTCAACGAGCTTCGTCAAAGCATTTACTTCAGCTTTCCAGAGGTAGATCTCCTTCAATTCTTCATTTTCTTTTGAAAGACATCCACTCTTGATTCCGTCTCAGCTTGCTTCACTTTAAGGGCCTCAATATGTTCATCGCCCGTAGATGTCTCGGCCTTTAACTTCTTCAATTCAGCTTTTGCATCAGCTGCCTTTTGGAAGAAGATTTATTAAGCCCATGTAGTCTCCTCATGCCGATCTTGGCATTGAGAAAGAAGCTTTGTGAGCAAGCCGCAGGGTTGGCCAACCTCAATCATGTCGACTGAGTCACAGCTCTAACGTACGAAGAGTATTTGTCAGTCCAATTGATAAACTCTCGTAGCCGCCTAGACCTCGACGGGAAGTACCTTCATAACGGCTGGAGCACTTTCATCATCCCTTTTTCCGAGAAATTTCTAGGCCTTTCCCTCAGAAAAGGCTCATTCATTGGCATCCCTCACCCTTTTTCCTCTTTATAAGGCTACTTTCCTTCTCGCATTGGTCTTTAACTTCAAAGATTTTTATGGTGGATATGGGGTCTGCCGTAATGGGTTTATTTTTCAACTCATCAATAGTAATCTAGCGTTTAGGAGGAGGTTTGGTGTTTTTCATTATTGTCAACCTCATTTTTTAAGACATCTTCCCCTGAGGTTTCACTTTTCCTTATCTTTCTTCTCTGGGGGAGATAGAGGGTTCAATGTAGACAAGCCGATAGCTCGTCCCTCTAATGTTTGTATGATCAAGTCATGCTAAGCACGCGCGTGTAATTTACGTCAGCTTTATAAAATATAACGAACTATATCTAATATTTCATAATGTCAAACATATCCCTAATAGACCAGCCATGAGTGTACTCAACAAGTTGAGATCGATTGAGAACTCTAATTTTTCAATATAATGATGGAATGATAAACATGACTTAATATTTTATTGAGGGGTTTTGCATACAAATGTCTCATCGTAATAATTATATATTTTTTGTTTTACATCTAGCATGCAAATAAATATACATATAATAGTGTAGATGATTATGAGCTTATACTATCTAGTATTTCTAAGCCATAGAAAAACTAGTTGGTCAGTTCTTAGGGGATATTGCATTGATTCATACAATACTCCATCTTTATGGTTTACTCCTCTTCTTGTATCTCCAATTAGTCTATATGCAACATGTATCATATAGTAGGGCACGCATGACTAAATAATTGGACACGTAGGCCCATAAAATTACAACAGACTCACATGTCCAAAATAAATAAGAGCTCGCAAGCCCATAAAATAACAAGAATAAAACTAATCATTCAATACATCCACGTAGTCAATTCTAAATCATCCACTAATAAAACATTCATCACATAAATGCTTTCCTATATAATATCTAATTTATATGCAAACACGTTTCTAGTTTCTAGCAATTAAGGTCGCCTAAACTAATTTAGACAAATGGATTGAAACAATTAAATAATTAATTAATCAATTAATTTAATTATCGAAATTATTAAATTAAAATCAATTTTTAATTAAATTTCAAATTAGAGTCCAACTCTAGTTCCACAATTATATGGCGGATTTATTTATTTAAAATCAAATGTTAATTAAATACCAAATTAGAGTCCAACTCTAATTTCAAAATTTTAAGGTGAGACAATTTAATTAAAATGAAATTCTAATTAAATATCAAATTAGAGTCGAACTCTAATTTCGAAACTTAAGATTGTTGAATTTAATTAAAGTCAAATTTTAATTAAATACAAAAATTAGAGTCAAACTCTAATTCCAAGATATTAGGGCAATCTTATTTAATTAAATCAAATTTTAATTAAATATTAAATTAGAATCCAACTCTAATTGCAATTGAATTAACATTTAATTTAGGATAAAACTCCTAAATAAAATAAAATTCAATTTAGGGTCAAATTTTAATATTTAAATTAAAATCCAATTTTAACAAAAATATGAAAGTTGTCAATTTTAAATAAAATTTTGAACGGGTCAAAATTAAAATTTTAGGATCAAACCTTTTGAAACCTCTTTCAAAACCATTTAAAAAATTGTAATCTGACCCCTGCTTTTAAAATTATAACTAGGCCCTTCAATTAAATTAATTATACGACAGGCCCTCCATCTAAAAATGGCAAACTGACCCTTTTTATGATAATTGCAAGCGGGGGCATGTAATTTAAGAAATTGCATCAGAGGCTCGCATCCACCTCAACTAAAAACCCTAGGATTTTCCCTGTTCTTTTTTTGGCTTCGGAAGACGGCAGCCTCACCAAGCCACTATAGCAACACAAGCGAGTGCCACTGCTGTAAAAACAGTAGTCTGTGTGTTGTTGCTACTATTTGCAACAACGCCTAGTATTGCAAGCTTCGCGGTTGTTGCAGCGTCGCGGAAAGAAGCAGTCGGTGCTGCTGCAGCGTCGAGCTCTATAATCTTCAGCAGCAGCGATGGTCGCTGCTGCAAACACTGGCAGCGTGGCAATGCCTTCTGCCGCTACCTAGTCGACAGTGGCTGTCGCCGTCGGTGTCTTCTTCATCCGATTTTTCGACCTTTTTTTTAATTAAATTGCTAGAAACAAGAAATCAACAATCAACTTTTGATTGTTCAAAATATCAAAACAGTTTCTAACAAGTACAAAGTAGGCTCTAATACCACTATTGAGAATTTATTTAACATGTACAACGAAAAAAAATTAAATTTCAATTTCCACCACGGATCCTTTTTTTTCTGATAAATTTTGCAAACTCTTTTGCTGATCTTGGAAAACGAACAATCACGATCTGCAATCCACATCTATCTAATTGTCCAGCCTCCAATGGAAATTTACACAGGGAACAAGAATGAGAAAAAAATAAGGTTTATCTTTTCTTGTGTTAACAAGATAATGAATTGTGTTATGTTCTATTTTTTTGAAACCCTAAAAGCTTATTAATATAAGTTCAAATGGGATTGTCCCGTCTCTTAAACTTAACCAGATCCAATATTTAATTAATCAAAATAATTAAACTCGGTCCATGAATTAATTAATCCAATTAATTAATTTGGACCTATCATTGTGACCCATCAGGTTCTTGATTACGATGTCTAACGACGTGAATTATTAGTTTGATCTAATCAAAATCGATAAATTAAAATACCCTCTTGAATTTATCGTCAATTCACATTCGTCGTCCCAGATTGACATCTAACAATGTGTTAGGGCCAATACATATAATGAAAAATGTCATGTCGTATAACAAAACCAAAGCTTGTTCGTTTATTGTGAAACTGTAATCCCTTCATCAATATGATCCGATCAATTACGAGATATGGAGATATGGATATGTATCAATCTCAATTATCGATCATATCTTTCAGCCCACTATTAAGTCAATGTAAGTCGAAGACTCATTTTTGACTTATGAGTTCACATTGGCCAAGGATTTCATATCAACTTAATTGAATGAAATGTAGATCATAATATGTTACTATCTAAGAGTGACGAATCATCTATTGATCATTTACAACCTTTATATGATTCTTGACATACCCTAACGGTGTCGTATGAGTGACCCTTGACAGAGCAACATCCAACAACACCAAAGTATGACTGTCCTCATATAAAGCACTATGATAACCTCAAGTCAAATGATCAATTCCATACCGAACATTAGAGATTAACCACTAACACTCATATAGATAACCATGTAGAATCTCCTCATCGGGGTCTCCAATGTTTTGTTCTATAACAAAACATCCACGTATTCGTTTAAGTGTTACCACAATTTAGCTTGTGAGATCAGCTACTCACTTCAAAAGTAAGAAATGTCACTCGTAATAGTCTATTCACAATAACGATATACGTATCTCGTTATTACTTATGACCATGAACAATTTAAGATTCCGTCATATTGTAATTTGTATCTCACAATCACAACTCCTTGTGATTAAAAAATTACAAAGACTTGAATCTACATATTCTATTATTTAATTTATTAGAATATTAATTTAATTAAATAATAGATCTTGCTATAAATATGCATCAACTATATATTAAAAGTATTTATATCTGAAGTTGATTGGACCTAGGGCATAACACTTATACTCGCCTTTATGCATTTCAGCCTTATCATAAACTTCAACTAAATCATAACTACGCACACACCGTCTCAATTCAACTCAGATCCATCTCAACACAAAAGTCCACGTATTATATAAATAGTCATCATTGGACTTCAGGGACAGAGATACACCACATTATTCTCCGAATATTTTTTCTTCACAAAAGCATACACCTCAACACAAAAGTCAACGCATTATACAAATATCTATACTTGGTCTTTGGAGACTATTGATACAAATCGACTAACAAAGCCCTAGAATACCCTACACTGTACTTAGACGTGAGACCCACAATCCATGTCATTCTGCCAAGAGGAAGTCTGTCGAACCCCATAAAGTGGCCGAATCCATTGGCTAGAGTCGAACCCATTTGACTAGGTCAACTAACATGAAATAACCAAACCCTTATACAAAAGAGAGGCTACAAAGAAAGATAGCAGGAGATCATTTATGCAGTATTTGGTATGTGATTGATAGGACAACTCAATGCTACCGCCTCCCTAATCCAATCAACGAGGTCGAGTCTAAGCCCTATGTGAGGTTTATGGGCAACAAAATGGTAATAACATTTAATGACTATGATTGATTGATGGTTTTGACAAGAGGCAGTGGCCGTGTGGATGAAGTCACATATTCTTTTATTCTACGGCCAACATTCATCCTTCTCTAGTACAAAAGCTTACACAATGTGTCATTCCAAAGGTAATGCAAGTTTATACTTTCAACATATAACTTTGCTCTCTTATGATAAACCCAAAGCCGACCTCCTTTTTTTGATTGGAGGCTTGCGTCTGAATCCCTCCTACACCCATTTACTTGCTACCGCAATTGACTTGACCGTTAGAGTGCGCACGGTCAACTCCATCCTCACCTGCGTACTGCCAACTCCACCCCACCAAAGGAAGCCACGTGTGGCTAACGATTTTTTCAAATGTGCAGAAATTAGGCTTACACGGACGTGAGAGGTCTTATTTGTTGGCCACATTGGGGGTATAAAATTTGAGGTCAACAAGTATTATATAGCAGTTCTGTAGACTGTAGAGAGATATAGATGGATAGAGTTAGAAGAGGATTACTACTGTGATAGAGTTAGATCTTTACACGATTTCCATTCACAATCTTTGTCTATGATCATTCATCTCTTTTCACTTATATGCATAATTCATTCTGGTGTTTCTCTCATTCATTAGTTTTTGTTAGTTATTTGTTTCATAATTACATTGATTTCCTTTTGCTATGAGAAAATTAAATGTGGAGACATACAACCTCCATATCCTTCTACATTTTTTTTTCTTTCCTGTGTGTATATGATTTAACTAATGATGGGACAAAAATGTTTAAAACTATTGACGGGTCTAAAGTCATTTAATGAGTTCTAAACACCAAGATCTTAGATATAGCTTTCACATTTTGAGAATAGATGATTTGATTCTTTATTATTTCTAACCTACTATTTGTGATTCAGTTAATGTATAATTTAACTTAATATTAGATATTTTAGTAAATTTTGATAAAAGTTCATGAGGTAAAAATTAATTGACTTCAACTTAAAGTTTTATCAATTTTTTTAGTTAAAATAAATAGATACCGAAATTGTCTTTGAGAATAATATATAAAACTTCATATTATCTATATATTAATTTTACCATTTCATAAAAACGTCTCTAGAAACCTTTTGAATACCATCGCAATTAAATTATTCACTAAAATCAACAAATGATTTTACTCATAAATACGGAAGATTAGTGGGATTGGGCGATCATCCCTTGTCGGGGATTTTCGAGAGATGGGGCTGAGGATGGATTAAAACATCTCTATCTATCATCCCGTTTAATTAATTAATCATTATTTTTTAAATACGATTTAAATGGTAAAATATAAACCTTCCAAAATGACGTTGTTTTAGGAATCTTGCACAAGATGCTTCATTGCTCGAGAATTCGACACATCTAATCCTCTAATACGTCTCTGATATTCAACTTACGAGAACAGCTTGCCTCCCACTAACATATGAAGCGCCAGTTATAGATGCGGCAACTAAGAATCAATCACTACAACAAAAACTGTCTTTTGCAACGTTCAAAAAAATGTTGTCGAAAACATTTTGTAACATTTTTTAGTATGTTGCAAACCTCGATTTTGTCGTAGAGTAGATAGATACAGCAACATTTTTGAGTGTTGCCATAACATTTTTGCAATATTTTTGAACATTGCGAATAACATTTTGCAACTTTTTTTTGAGTGTTGGCATAACTTTTGTTGCAACTTTTTTAACGTTGCGAATGACCTTTTTGCAACGTTTTTTGAGAGTTGTCATAACCTTTAGCAACTTTTTTTTTGTGTTGCTAATAACTTTTTTGCTACATTTTTTGAACGTTGCTAATAACCTTTTACAACAATTTTTACCTGTTGTTTATGCTTATATCTTTATTTTTTTCAACATTTTTTGACAGTTGCCATATGTCATTTTACAATTTTTTTTATTTTACATTTTTCTTATTTGTATGTAATTTGTACAAATCAACCACAAAATAAGATAGAAGATAAAAATATCAAACAACTCCAATAATCATTATTAATTATACTCCAAAATGTAACGATATTCATACAAAATTCAGATACAAAATTCTGAAACGTCTAAAAATTTAATACATTTCCAAAAAAAAAGGACCAGTTTGTAGATAACAGGAGACCAGTTTGGTAATGATATCCATGGACTGTCTTGTTCATCAAACAACACATCTTCAACTGAGACCTTGCTCACTTTAACATAATCTGATAACAGCAGCTTGTAGATTGCTTTTGTTGCAAGTGTCATAAAAACTCACCCATTGAATGTGGTCTATTGAGCAAAATAAGTGAAAATTTCAGTAAAGAAAATTGCAAATTATGGCTGAAAGGAAATTCTTAATGAAGCAAACAAACCTTCTCCAGAAAATAGGGAACGGAAGCAGCATGGTCCAAGTGAAAGCTGCACTCAGAAAGCAACTTATCAGAATAGAATACAAAACAAATTCAGAGAAGAAAAAGAATCACACATGTTAGAAACACCAGACTGAATAGTGTTATAATAAGCTGATCCTCATCTCTCATTGCAGATCGCTTTAAGGATGATGTTGGTTGTCCTGTTGAAGCCATTGCACTTGACAACCCAATACCAAACTTCTTTTATCAAATACTTATTTTCCCTGCAGAGAAAGAGAATAAAAAAATGCCCAAAAACTCATTAGCCAGATCTAAAGCTACAGTTAAAGCTTCAACAAAGTAAAGTTCAACCAAGACTGAAGAAACATAAGGAGAATGCCAAAACAAAAAAATAATCATCAATTGCAGAATAGCAATCCTTTCTTTCAATTCTTAAACTGTATTATCCTTTATATTTTTTATCTATCACATTCAATACATTTAATGAAGGGACAAGAGAAACACAGAAAATGGCCATAAAGTGTACATTGCCTAAAATAAATTATGTCAAAGCAAGGGTATTTTCTACTAAAACAAATTTGGCACAAAGTATCCCTTCTTTATTTTATGCCAGCTTTAGTCCTTTTTACTTTTGGCTTTGCCTATACTCACTCTCTTTCTCCAACCTGTTGGCAGCATAAGAATTTGCATATTTATCCATCCATTCTAGTTCTTTTACTATTGGACTTCACACACCGAGTCACACCTTATTAGCCTTAGACGCTAACTTCCTCAAAGTCATTGACATCTCTTTCTCAAAGCTTCATTAATTATAAACACCATCTTCTTCACCATGTCCAACCTTAGCAACCGTCTTCAGGACAATTAGTATTGGTAGCAACGACATTGGTCCTCGTCTTAGATTTTGAAGGGGCAAATTTCCTTGGTGGTTTTGTTTGAAGCAACCTTTAGTTTGACACCAAGAACCAAGAGCAAGCTTTTTAACCTAGATATGGCTGTTCTATTTCTTGATTCAATGAATCTAGATTCCAACTAATTCAATTCCGAACTCAACTAGGCTTCTAGGAATTTAGTTATCATTTTCCCTCATTGTAGGAACAAGAAAACTCAAGTCTTTAGAATTTTAAGAATTAATAAGACTCATAATACTCACTAGATGAAACCCATGTTTGTCCGGAATAAGTCCAGTCACACGAACTTTCACAGTAGTTGGACCTAAAAATCGAGATATACAAAAAAAAAAAAAAACATAATTTCATAATACAAATACACATCATAATCCTAAACATATTGGAGCTAGCTATACATGAATTGCAGGTGTATATGTACAAGCCTTGAATTAAATTAGAATCTAAAACCTAAACTGGCATATAAAAACTGAATACATGATTTCCTCAGCTTTTAACACAACAAGAAGAAGCGTTTCTTGCCATTCTTTATTCTTCTTAGTTGCACGGCAGTGATTCTCGTGCACAAGCCTAATCAAATAGTGAACATTTAACAAATTTCACCTAAAACAAGAAAATAAATTCAAGAAACATAAAACCCCGTACCTGAAAATAAATTCAAGGAACATAAATTCCACTATTACCACATTACAGTCAAGCTAATCAAAACCCCATAAATCAAGATCAAAAACCCAAAATGCAAAGCTCATGATGATGAATCTCAAAATCCTCTCCCATTTCATCTACATAATTGGGATTTCCACCGCTACTAATTCTCATCTTCAGCTACCTCAGCCTTTCAGTGGCCAGCCTAAGAGTCAAGTTGTGGCACTGTCTCTGGAAGCTGAATCCATTGGTGCACCTCAGGGTTTAAGCCACCGACACGTAGAAGATTAACTGGGCCAAAGAGAGGAGCCCAATGGGACCCAACAGTGGCGGCACTGGAGGCCGTTAGACTGGGATTGGGCTAGGAAAACCAGGCCCAAAAAGAGGAAGAAGATCTGGAAGAGCTTCCATCGCTCCTTTTTTTGGAGGTCTACTGCTCGTTGTTTTTCGAGGGTTTTCTCGAAGTGGAGTTGGATTATGGTGTTTAAGGCTTGGAGGGCTGTTTCTTTGGGGATTACATTGTGATGTTGGTGGGAGGCGGCTGGTAGCCTCGTAATCCGCCGTTGAAGTGTGAGGATATAGGAGTCCGAAGTGGAGGTGTGCCGGGAGAGGAATGAATGGAGGGAGACATGAATTAGTTTAGGGTTTGGGATAGGGTTAATTTCACAAATGGTCACTGAAGTTACCTGAAAATTTCAAAACAGTCACTGAAGTTTCAAAGTTTCAGAAACGGTCACTAAAGTTTGAAATTTCTTTCAAAACGGTCACTGAATTTTCAGATTTTTTGGCCAAGTTTGAGGCAATTTTTCGGCAACTTTCGACCACCAAAACCGTCGATTTTGGATACCTTTGGAAAGTCCACGATGTCCTCTTCAATTACCACCAAAAATCTCCCCAAAACTCCAAGTGCTTTGGCCGGAATAAAGCCACGAAGTCGGCAACCTAAAATTGTGAAAATCTGCCCAGATTTTCAGATTTTTTGGGCAAGTTTGAGGCAATTTTTCAGCAACATCCGACCACCAAAACCGTCGATTTCGGATACCGTTGGAAAGCCCACAATGTCCTCTTTAATTACCATCAAAAATCTCCCCATAATTCCAAGGGATTCAGCCGGAATAAATCCACGAAGTCAGCTACCAAAAAAGTCCGAAAATCTGTCAAATTTGGATAGCTGACTTCGTGGGTTTATTCCGGCCGAATCACTTGGGGTTTTGGGGAGATTTTTAGTGGTAATTGAAGAGGACATTGTGGGCTTTTCAACGGTATCCGAAATCGACGGTTTTGGTGGTCGGAAGTTGTCGAAAAATTGTCTCAAACTTGCCCAAAAAATCTGAAAATCTGGGCAGATTTTCACAATTTTCAGTTGCCGACTTCGTGGTTTTATTCCGGCCAAATCACTTGGATTTTTGGGGAGATTTTTTATGGTAATTGAAGAGGACATCGTGGGCTTTCCAACGGTATTCGAAATCGGTGGTTTTGGTGGTCGAAAGTTGTCGAAAAATTGCCTCAAACATGGCCAAAAAATCTGAAAATTCAGTGACCGTTTTGAAAGAAATTTCAAATTTCAGTGACCGTTTCTGAAAGTTTGAAACTTCAGTGACCGTTTTGAAATTTTCAGGTAACTTCAGTGATCATTTGTGAAATTAACCCGTTTGGGATATTTTTGGTTCTGGTATAGAGTGTGTTTGGTAGGAATTTTTGGAGGAAGAATTGATTTTTGAATAGTGATATGATGGGAAATGTGTGGTTGAAAAAGAAGAAAAAATAATTGATGTGATGGAAAATATTATTTTATTGAAGAATGTGTGGTTGAAAATGAGAATTGATTTACTGTAGAAAATGAAAATCTGTACCAAACAGGCCCATAATTTAATTTGGGAAAAAGGTACAAAACTTTTTGCAACGTTCAGAAAACGTTGCCAAAAGTAAACTTTTCACAACGATCAAAACACGTTGCCAAAAGTGAATTTTTTTTCGCAACGTCCAAAAAAGTTGCAAAAAGTGAACTTTTTCGCAACAATTAAAAAACGTTGCAAAAAGTAATCTTTTTGCAACTGTCAATAAACGTTGCAAAATGCTTTATACTGAAAGTTTTAACAAGAAGCTCTGAATGTTGCTATATAATCAGATTTCAACAACGTTCAAAAATCGTTGCAAAAACTTAATACTTTTCGCAGCATTTATAAAATGTTGCAAAAGGCGACATTAGCAACATTTATTTGCAAAATGTTATGAAAGCTCAATTATGTTATCCAATAGCAACATCCACTTGCTAAAATGTTGCGATAGACTCCTTTAACAACATTTAATCAACGAATTTTGCCTTTTGCTTGTTGCAAAAGACCATTTTTTATGTAGTAAATGTTTGATCTCTCAAAGATAAAACTCAAACATTGGGGACAATTATTGTTGCCGATCTTAAATTCATTCCGGATAAGTTGAGGGCTCCATCGACTCGGTCAAAGGAGAATGTCTACTGAAGAGTTTAGACATGTCAACTCGATATGTTGACTTAGTATCCCATCGATAGAGATCGGAGTTAGACATTGGAATACATCATATGAAAATATCATCATGACATGAAGAAAATGTTCCATCTTGATGACATCACTGTCCAAACCAAACACCCAGGACGATGACATAATGGTTTAGAGCACAACTTGTAAGTCCTAAGTGCCATCATTACTCATTGTAGCCATCTCATCAATCAATCAAATTGGTACAAATAGGCGATAACTTGCAGCCATAGGTCGAAACACTATAGCTTAACATGATCATGCCCACAACTTATATAAAGGTACAAAGAGTGAAAGAAAGAGGAAGGCCTGAACTAAAATTCGTTCCGTGCGATTTCAAAATTTTATTATCATAACCAGTATTTTAAAAATCGAACCAGACATCCACTCAAAAAAGAGAAACGGTTAAAGGTGAAACCGGGGTTAAATCGAGGTCGAATCAACAATCAAAATATGTAATTTTTTCTTTTAAATGATAACCAAATTTTAGATAATAATTATTTATTAATGTATTCAATTTCCAATTTAACATTACATACAAAGTAAACAAGTCTAAAAAAGCCCCAAACGGAAGGTCAATATATATTTCCAAATCCATTCCAAAACCTAATACTTTTAACATTTGTCGCCGCTCCCTCTCTTTCTGTGTTTCATTTGCAACTTTTGTTTTGAAGTGGTTGGTGTTTATCTCTCCACAGTCCACGTATAAAATTATATACATAAAATTTATAAAATGTATATATATTTAGTTGTGAAACTATGTCGTGTGTATTTGAGTGAGCAAAGCTTGAGTAGTTAAGATGGCAAGTGGACGGATATTTTGAGAAACAACTGGAACAGGTGAGTTTTAACCTATTTTTTGTTCAAAAAATCAATTGCTAAAACCTATAGAACTGTGTTCGGGTCATTGGTTCTTGTTGACCAGCCGATTTACTGGGTATTGTACTGATTTTTAAATATGAGGTATGCAATCGAACCGAACTTTGAACCCGTTCACGGATTTCCATATTAAACCTGTCGCGTAAAACCCCTAAATTTAGATACATAGATCTAGAAGTATTGTCATTTTATTTTCTCTTAAAATCATAAATGCGGAAGTGATTAATTTTTTCTTTAATATAATGAATATCATTGACTTCATTTATGTACATAATCTGTAGAAAACTTTTGCACTTATATGAAAAAGAAAAATAATCAAATTAAATGTTAACTTTATTTTCCAAAAGAAGTCGTAATTTGAATGTATTAGTATTGAGTCCAACGCACCATGAGTAGTCTCGAATCATTGTCTTCATCATTTGAAAATGGGGAGGAAAAACACGGAATGAGCTAACGCTCAGTAAGCAAACCACATGCATATGATGTATGCTTATTATATGCACATGAATTACTTTAAAATAAACAATTTTCTCCATTTAAAATAAAGTTAACATTGACGTCATGAGCTCACTTGGTGTATTGCCTAGCCAATCAAAATGCCATGGGTAATTATTATTTGAAAGTTCGTCGAGTCCTACCGGTAGTACCGCATAGCGGTTAACATTAACTTCATCATTGAACATTGGTCGGGTGCGATGGTCCCTCATGCCCCATTTCTCACTCACACATTTCATGGCATAGATGTACACCTCATAATAAAATATTCGGGATACATATCTTTAAAAACATCTCTTGACTCATTGACATTTGGAAACATTTTTATTTCTTGAAACTTCACGTATGATTATGAATGCATTATCATGTATGAATATGTTATGAGAAGTATTTATGACATAAAAAGTAATGATCAAATATCATGTTTACATAAGAACAACTTCAGTAACACGTTTATGTATTTGACCATATGACATACACATGAAAATAAGACCTGGAATGCTTAACAATATACTTTTAATTAGATACCAAGTGGAGATATCTCTAGCCGCCAACGAGATCAAAGTGCCAAAATTCTAAGTCATTACAGCTTATTAAGGAATTTTAATATGCTCAATTCTTTATTTATTAATATTTATTTTTAGTAGTTAGGAAGAAACATCAACATGTGTAAATCTAAAGGTGTACAAGAGAAACTACATGAATTAACTGTAGTTAACAACCTTCAAGATTGACAGTTTGACACTTGATTTCCTTTCTCACTTTCTGGTGATCTATAACTTTCAAGATTGACACTTGATTTCTGGGAGTGAATTGCCTATTTAGTCACTGAACTTTCAGCCATGCACGCAATAGGTCACTGAACTTTCAAAATAACGCAACTAGTCACTGAACTTTACAATTCTTCATCCCATAAGTCACTGAACAAACGGCCGTTATAAATTGGACGGAATTTCCACGTGGCAGTGACTTCTGGGGTGAAGAATTGTAAAGTTCAGTGACTAGTTGCGTTATTTTGAAAGTTCAAAGACCTGCGTGCATGGTTGAAAGTTCAAAGATGACTACTGCGTGTGGTGAAAGTTCAGTGACTAAATAGGCAATTCAATTGAAACCATACTCATAATCGAATTAAATCTATCGTTTTGGTTCGAATATAATTTTGCCCACTTCTAAAATGATTCCTCACTTATGCTCCACAATAAAAATTAATAGATAAATATTATACTTAAATTATTCAATGATATAATAAATTTACTCCTTTCATTACGGATTACTATTATCTACATTATCATATTGGAATACTACACAAAAGGTTACCTAACGAATAAAAAGCAAATAATATCATTGAAAAAATCATAACAAGCTTAAAGTATGGTATCCGGTAGGATTTAAATGAGCACACAGATCAGATTATTTGTGTTCTCAAAAGAGTCACTATCTTGCGGGAACATTGGAACGTGTTGAGAAATAAATATCAAATCAAATAAATATAAAAACATAAACTTATAATATATAAAGTTGTGTTACTCATTTTAATAATGTTGGTCTTTTAAGATGAAATTTGATGTCTTAATGGAATATTTATGGAAAAAAAATGAAGTTTAATTAAGATCACATGGGGAATCTCAGAACTAATTAATTTATGCAAGCCAAAAATAACATAGAAAAAGAACTAGAAAAAATAGCTATGTACGTGAATTTAAAAAAGGTAGACTCAATTAGCTGGATCATCATCAAATGACAGTCCCTTAATATGTGGAGGGGAAAAGGTGCCTCTATATATAGGTGTGCAAAAAACTACTGTCATAATAATAGAAATTTTTAGGTCATCTTCAACAATTATAAATTGTGCCAAATGTTCTTGTCATCAAGCATGGCAGTTAATTGCAATGGGTAAAGTATGTCGCCCAATTAATTAAAATCCAGCAGTATTCTACTATTAATAAACAAATATATAAATTCACAAGTGCAAGAACAGTATAAATATTTTTGGTCTACTATTAATAAACAAATATATAAATTCATTATCTACAAGCTTGTTATGATTTTGCACACGCGTTAAGTTTATTCCTTCATTTGTTTAGGTTATTGTATTTTTAAAAAAACTGTGATTTCATGCTGAAATTTATATGTAGATAATTGAAAGCATTTAGCAACTTGGCTGGTTTTTAGGATACCAAAAATTAATTTATGGCAATATGATAATGTAGATAATAGTAATCCGTAATGAAAGGAGTAAATTTATTATATCATTGAATAATTTAAGTATAATATTTATCTATTAATTTTTATTGTGGAGCATAAGTGAGGAATCATTTTAGAAGTGGGCAAAATTATATTCGAACCAAAACGATAGATTTAATTCGATTATGAGTATGGTTTCAATTGAATTGCCTATTTAGTCACTGAACTTTCAGCCACGCACGCAAGGGGTCACTGAACTTTCAACCATGCACGCAAGGGGTCACTGAACTTTCAAAATAACGCAACTAGTCACTGAACTTTACAATTCTTCACCCCAGAAGTCACTGCCACGTGGAAATTCCGTCCAATTTATAACGGCCGTTTGTTCAGTGACTTATGGGATGAAGAATTGTAAAGTTCAGTGACTAGTTGCGTTATTTTAAAAGTTCAGTGACCTATTGCGTGCATGGCTGAAAGTTCAGTGACTAAATAGGCAATTCACTCGATTTCTGGTGACATATAGATCACTAATGCAAATCTATTATTGATGCGGTAAACAATACTAATTGGTCCTAGGAATTAAGGTAAACACAACTGCGATATCAAATACTAATTTCTAGACAATTAAGGTTGAACCATTTATAATTTCAGGTGTAGCATTCATACTACTCAAATGATTAAATCCTATTTTAGAAGCAATTTTGCACAAGAAAACTTAAAGAGCCAATTTTGTTAACTAATGATTACATTTTATTAGCACATAACTTGTGACAATTACTTACTGATAAGAATCCAATTCTACTTCAGTAATTAACAACACATACATTGACATAGTTGAAATTGTTAGGTTTTAGATTATTTGTAATTGGTGATTCTGTAAACAAATGGACTGAAGTTGACATATTGTAAAAGTTCAAGGGGTAATGTGCAAATATGTTGAAAATAGGTTTTTTAGGTTTAGGGTTCGAGAATGGCAAAAAGAGGAAAACGGAGCGAATTTTCGCTGGACTGTCGCCAAGGTTTGGTCGAGCTACAAAAGCAGAAACTACATCGCTTGACTGTCGCTGAGCCCTCGCTCGAGCGACAGTTTTATTTGGGAAAGTTTTGTTTCGCGTTTTAAAGGCTTTTTCCTAGCCCATTCGTTTTTCTAACCTATCTATAAATATAAAAACACTTATATACGAGAATTTCAAGGTTGAACATCGAGAGAGCTACAACTATGAGAGATTGATTCGATTCCTTCCTTCAACTTTCATCTCGTGAGTTTGTTTTGGAGAGAAAACCATCAGTTCAATAATCCAAATACCAAACTGGTGTTCATCTACATCTGATCAGAGTTCTGAAGATCGAGAAAGTTTGACTGGAGTTCCAGTCTGTGAAGAACGCGGTGTTCTTCATGGATCCACGGGTGATAAACGATTTCACAAAGTTAGGAGTTGCTGATCTAGGAGAGCTTTGGAAACTATAGCTGGGAGTAGTGCAGGAGCACAGAATCCAGGAAATATGTTGGAATTGCAGTAGGAGATCAGATATAACGTGTCGTCGTCTAGGATGGTAGATTGTAAGTTACATTTCGTTTATAGTGGATTGTTGACTAGCAAAGTGTTCGGAGTTTTTCCCAATTGGACTTCTCCGTGAACAATTTTTGTGTTCTTTACTGCATCATTATTTATTGTTTTATGATATGCAAACTACGGTAATTCAACATAGGATAATTTGACTTGCATGATTAACCATCTAGATGAGAATTAAAAGTGATTTGTTACTGTTTAATTCGTGATTGATTTTAATTCAGCATAAAATACCTATTCACCCCCTCTAGGTATTGTTAGGGTCGAACTACGTAACTTTCAATTGGTATCAGAGCCTTACATCGATTCCTGACCCTTATTTGTTAAGTATAGATGAGTCAGTCTTTGTCTGTGCCTCTATTTTTCGACGGAAGCAACTATACTTACTGGAAAGTTCGAATGAGACAATTTCTAAAATCTATGGATGAACATGTTTGAATTAGCGTTCAAAATAGGTGGGCTCCACCTCCAACAACTGTTGCTGGTGTAGTCACACCCACTGACATATTTATGTGGACTACAACTAATCTTGTGAATGCAACTTTAACAGTAACGCATTACATGCTCTGTTCATGGCTGTATCTGCTGAAGAGTTTAAGCGAGTGTCGATGTGTGAAACTGCTAAAGAAGTTTGGGATATTGTAGAAACCACACACGAGGGTACCAAAACTGTTAAAAATTCTAAACCGCAGATATTAACTGATAAGTGTATTTTTGTACACTTATTTAATACCTAAATATACTTATTATTGATGAAAATGAGCGAATTTCCACTAACAATTATGTAATTATTGCTTTTGTAAGTAAAAATCACCCAAAGAAATAGAACAAAGCAAAAAGGAGGAAAAAAATGACCAAATTTGTGCAAAATTGTGAATATGGAGACCAAAATGAACAAGTCCAGAAAGTTGAAGGACATTGGATACAATTTACGGATGGCATAAATGAAAGAAAATTAAAATATGAAGACCAAATTGTACAAGATAAAAGCTGAGGGACACGACGTGCAATTATTTAGGGGATTTCGTTGCAAAATTAAACCAAATTCAAGTTTCTGGCTCCATTTTAAAGCTCCGGGCAATTTTGATAGCTTCTCAAACTTCAAGGGCTTGGGCTACAATTTTTGAAAATGGATTTTAAAACCTGAAAGGGCTTCTGTGACGGAGGGCAGCTTCTTCTTCCATTTCCTTTTTTTTCCTATTCATTTTTCTTCTTTTCTTTTCTTTTCTTTCTCCTCTTTTCCTTCTCTTTTCCTTTCTTCTTCTTTTGAGATTTACTTGTAATTTTGGGTGCAAAATCAAGGGCACACGGAGAATATATCTAAAAATCTGGAAAAAATTTTGGGGAATCAAGGCCAAGCTTCAAAAAAATGGTTTTATCTATAACTTTGTTTTTTCTCAATTATTTTGCTATATGTGTAATGTATTATTACAAATATTCTCATTTTTATCATTTGTATAAAATGGGCTAGTTATTTGTGTTGAGATTTATGGTAGTAACTTAACCTAACTTCAATTAATTTTAATATTTGTCTTTTAATGTTAAAAT
Source organism: Fraxinus americana (assembly GCA_035079005.1). Classification (NCBI taxonomy): domain Eukaryota; kingdom Viridiplantae; phylum Streptophyta; class Magnoliopsida; order Lamiales; family Oleaceae; genus Fraxinus; species Fraxinus americana. Next base: position 21,081,389 of record CM068716.1, read on the forward strand.
ACTTATTTTCATGTGTATTTATTATTGTGTTGAATGTTTTTCATTTATTTGGCCATTAAATGATTGAGTTTAGTGATTTGTACATCGTTCGAGAGAAAATTGTACATTTTAGACCAAATAGTAAATACTCTAGGTTTGTGTAGGGAATAGAGATATACTCATAACCCTAGGTGAGACCCGTTGAGCTATTTTCATAAATATTTAATGCAGTTGTTTGGTTTGAATCGACATAAAAATATATTAGGTTTAATCAATCAATTAGGATTAATTTCGCTCGAGAGAGGTAATTAACTAAAATTGGAAAATTGGGTCAACATAGTAAATGAGTAATTTATTAATTGGTTTGTGGATAAATTAATTAGGTGACGGTTAAGCGAAACTATGAATCCCTACCACGTTTCCCTCCAAACTTTCCAAGTGTTTACGTTTTCTTATTTTGTAAATTTTTAGTTAATTTCTCATAATTTTAAAAATCAAATTTTATTGTTTGTTTGTTCTTGTTGTTAAAATCAAATTGACTAAAGTTGTGTAATCGGAAGTAAACATTTCTCGAGAGATCGACAACCCGGACTCAAAAGGTCCACTTTATTACCTGAACGCGACCCGTGCACTTGCGGTAAATTATTTTAGCGAACATTACCCACTAAGTTTGAAGAGATTAGAATGAAGGACAATGAATCGTTCGATGAATTCTATGCAAAGTTGAATGATATAGTTAACTCTATCTTTAATCAATCAATTAGGATTAATTTTGCTCGAGACCAAAAATGTCAAATTCATTGCCATGAACACCATTAGAAAAGAGGAGAGCGAGTCGACAGATACCGAGACCCTTAGGGATGACAAAATTTCTTATTTCGTTAAAAAATTCCAGAAGGTAACGAGGAATTGGAGAAAACCTCAAGTACGAAAACCTGGATTTCCTAGAACATTCATGGAAGATAATCGTGAAGAGAGTGACTCTAGAACCTCTAATAAGAAAACTCACTATGTTAAATGCCATGAGTGTCAGGGCTACTGTCACTATAGGAATGAATTTCCTAACTTGAAAAAGAGTTCGAATAATGGCAGACGTAAGGCTTTAGCTGTGACCTTAAGTGATGATGAATCAGATTCTAGTGCTCAAAATGATATATCTGGTGAAGAAGATAATCAAAGGCTCATGGCCTTCGCATCTATAGCTACCATAGAATCTGATAAAGAAATTGAGATGGTTTGGGTTAAGAAGATTGATATATCTAGGTCAAATGATCAGGTGAACTGTTATGTTGCCTATGTTGCACTTAAGGCCCAAAATGTCTCTATGTGGTACCTTGATAGTGCTTGTTCAAGACATATGTGTGGAGATAAGGCCTTGTTCTCTTCTCTAGATGAGTGGAATGGCGGTGTAGTTACTTTTGGAGATGGAGCTACTGCACCGATCCAAGGAAAATGTACTGTTAAAATTCTGGACTACCTACCATATCTGACGTGCTTTATGTGAAAGGGTTAAAGTCTAATTTGTTGAGTATCAGTCAAATTTGTGATGCTGATTTTGAAGTTACTTTGTCCAAAAAAGGTACACTGTGTATGACTCCACTGGTAACGTTGTTCTCGAAGGTGTAAGAACCTTCGATAATTGTTACGGAGTTTTACCTAATTCCTGCTACGTTTGTAGTAGTGCCAAGATCAACATTACTGAGTTGTGGTATCAACGGCTGGGTCATATGAACTAAAACAGTTTGTCTAAGCTTGCCAACAAGGAAATTGTCAATGGCCTACCTAAGCTAGAAAATACTGATACCATTGTTTGTGGTCCGTGTCAACAAGGTAAACAGATTAGAGTGCCTCACAACCGAAATTCTGAGATCTTGACAAGCAAACCTCTTGAACTACTCCATATGGATTTAATGGGACCATTTAGGACTGAAAGTCTTGGTGGTAAAAGATATATTCTGGTTGTGGTTGACTACTTTTTTCGATATACGTGGATTGAATTATTGAGGGATAAAAATGAAGTATTCAGTCTTATCACCTTATTGTGCAAGAGACTTAAAAATGAGAAAGGATACTCTGTTTCCAGAATTCGTAGTGATCATGGACAAGAGTTCGAAAACTCTAACCTTGATAACTTCTGTTTGGAGGAAGGAATCCAGCATGAGTTCTCATCACTGACCACTCCACAGCAGAATGGGGTAGTTGAAAGAAAATCGTGTGCTTCAAGAAATGGATAGAGTCATGCTTCTTGGTAAGGATCTTGCCATACATTTCTGGGGGAAAGCCATCAACACAGCTTGTCACATTGTTAACAGGGTATATCTGAGACCTAAAATTGATATGACACCATATGAGATTTGGAATGGTAAATGGCCAACTATCAAGTACTTTCGTGTGTTGGAAGCAAGTGCTACATACTAAGAGATAGAGAAAATTTGGGGAAGTTTGATTCTGAAAGTGATGAGGGAATTTTTCTAGGTTATTCCAGGAATAGTCGTGACTATCATGTTTTCAACTCTCGTACACGGGTTGTGATGGATTCCATCAATGTAGTAGTGGATGATATTTGTAGTGAGGGGGAGACTGGGAGCAATGAGGTAGACCTGGAACACCTAAATGTTGATCCTGTCATGGTAGTTGATCCTAAAGAGACCCCCACCCCTGTTCATGATTCCCAACGTGCTTTTAATGGTTTCGATAGTCCTACTAAGGAATCCACATCTAATGATAAACCTGAACCTCCAAAAGAACCCTCGTCTCGCGTAAAACGAATCATCCTAAAGTGAATATTATAGGGGATTTGGATGAAGGAATGAGACTCCGCAAGAAGGTTTTGGACAATCTGACGTATGCTAGTTATGTATCTCAGATTGAGCCTAAGAAAGTGGAAGAAGCTCTTAGCGATGAATGTTGGGTTAATGCGATGCATGAAGAGCTAAATCAGTTTGTGAGAAACAAAGTTTGGGGTCTGGTTCCTAGGCCTGATGATTGTATTGTTATAGGTACTAAGTGGATATTTAAGAATAAAACCGATGATCAAGGTACTATAACTAGAAATAAGGCTAGGTTAGTAGCTCAAGGATATACTCAGGTCGAAGGAATTGATTTCGATGAAACTTTTACACCGGTTGCTAGGCTTGAATCCATTCGTATTCTTCTGGCTATTGCCTGCACTTTAGGTTTTAAGTTATATCAAATGGATGTCAATAGTACCTTCTTAAATGGAATACTTCAGGAGCCTATGTTGAACAATCTAAAGGATTTATTGAACCCAAATATCTGCATTATGTTTATAGGTTGAATAAAGCCTTACATGATCTGAAACAAGCTCCCAGAGCTTGGTATGATAGGCTTACTGGATATCTCATGGAACATGGGTTCTCGAGAGGTAGTGCAAACAAAACCTTATCCATAAGACATATTGAAAATACCATCATGATAGCTCAAATCTACGTCGATGACATTGTCTTCGATTTTCCTGTTGATTCTCTTGCTCATGATTTTACTGAGTGTATGAAGTAAGAATTTGAAATGAGTATGATTGGAGAATTAAATTACTTCTTAAGGCTTCAAGTCAAACAAACTAATGATGGTTTATTCATTTCTCAATCGAAATATACCAAAAACCTTGTCAAACGATTTGGTTTAGATAGCAAGAAACACACTAGAACCCCCATAAGCACAAGTGTCAAGTTAGGTCATGATCCTACAGGTAAGAGTGTTGATCAATCTCTTTACAGAAGTATGATAGGTAGTCTACTTTATCTTACTGCTAGTAGACCTGACATAACTTTTAGTGTAGGGGTTTATGCACACTTTCAGGCTGATCCCAAGGAATCTCACATGAGTTTCATCCGATGTATCATCAGATATGTCAATGGAACTATAGATTATGAGATCTTGTACTCTCGAGACTCTAAACTTGATCTTGCTGGTTATTCTGATGTCAAGCGGATGATAGAAAAAGCACATCAGGAGGTTGCTTTTACAGTGGAGCCAATCTTGTTGCTTGGATGAGTAAGAAACAAAATTCTATCTCATTATCCACAGTAGAGGCTGAATTTATTGCAGTAGGAAGCTGCTGCACTCAACTGCTTTGGATGAAGCAGATGTTGAGTGACTATGGGATTGAACAGGGAATTATGACTGTAATTTGTGACAATACTAGTGCTATTAATATTTCAAAAAATCATGTTCAACACTCTTGAACTAAACATATTGATATTAGGCATCATTTCATCCGAGTGCTTGTGGAAACTCAAATAGTTAATCTTGAACATATTTTTACTGAAAACCAATTAGCTGACTTGTTTACTAAACCGATGGATGAGGTTCGGTTCGAATCTCTTAGAACAACTTTTGGTATTTGTGTGCCTTATTGATTGAGTATAATTGATGCATGCTCGTACCGTACTATTGCGTGAGTTTCAGTTATGCATGCATCATGCTCATTTATTTATTTTCATGCATTTCTACTTTCTATTTGAGTGTTTTGTTTGTGTGCATTTTCTTTTATCTTGTGTGGTTGGTGTTTTCATGTTTTAATTAATAAAAAATGGGGGAAAGGGAAAACTACAAAGTTTTTATGCAGGAATAAGTTTTTATAGTATGATATACAATACCTAGAGGTGTCAAGACGGACGGGCTAGCCAAACCCATGAAAATTGGCCCGGATCATCCCGGAACCGCGGGCCGAGTCCTGACCCGAGCGGGTGGTTCACTGGTCAAGGAAGTGTGACCCGCGGGTTTCATGGGTTGCACCTTCACGGGCCGCGGGTAAAAAAAAATTTAAAAATTTGAAAAATAGGGAGGGAGAGAGCATTTGGGATATACTTAAACTATAAATTATAATAAAAGTAGGTGTCAACCTAGTTGGGATGTACTTATATACTATAAATATTTGATAATAGTAATTAGAAATGCATTTAGTTGTTATTTGTTTAAATTAAATTTAACTTTGCAAAATTATAAATAATTCATGTAACATTAAATTTGAATTCTATGTAAACATTTCTTGGTATAAATATGAATTTATCATTTTGTTCAATTATTAGTTTACATTTAACAAAAAAAAAATATTTTTTGCTATAAATATGAAAAATTCTACATTTTTATAATTTTATTTATACAATAATACGGACCAAATCGGAACAAACTGTGACCCATGACCCGTATGGGCTCGACCTAGATGGGTTAGCGGGCGGGTCTGAGTTGTAGTCCAAAATGTGTGGGTCGACCCAGAACCGGCCGGAACCAATAGGGCGGACTTTTTTCACATGGTCCATTACCGGGCTCATATGTTAGCTGGCCAACCCGACCCGGACCACTCATATTGACACCTCAATACCCTTGATTTTGTTGGTCGTAATCAATCATGAATTTATTTAGTGACCTGTAATATGATTCACATTGCTGGCTTATGATACTTTTGGAGTATTTAATATAGGTTTCTTCAAATACCATCTGCACTGCACACACTATGAACTTGATAGTTGGACTCTACCGCGTGTGTGAAATTTGGGATGACAGTCACATGTTAGTAGGATGACTTTGAACATGAATTGACCAACTTATTTAAACATAAGCTCGAATTTATCTTACAATAATATATAGCCACATAATGATTTCAATTAAAGGAGCTCAATATCTTATGCTATTTTTCGAAGCCTACTTAATTTGAGTAATTAAGTCTGTGGGGTTTCTCATAACCTGGTGCCCATGGTCATCTGATTTGGGTTAACCAGTCTAAAGGTCGTTACATGGATCATGTTAGTCGCTTAATGAAAAGAAGTATGCACTTAAGATGAATACAATATGTATGAGCATTCATGTAAACTGTTGTGATATAAGATAACTATTTTGTACTATAAGTTGGGGGGAGGAAAGACATTCTCCATAACACTGAGCTTTCATATGTAAGTTCTAATGTGCTTTCCTGGTTTGACTTTCATAAGTAGAAGAATATACTTATTAGTAGTGATGTTTTGCAAGTCCTTTCTCACAAAATTAAGGTTTGGAGTCTTACTATCAACGGATTAGTGGCACTTAACACATATAGGTCACTTATATCATTTCCTCCATGGGTATTTTGAGTTAGTATGTGGGAAAGTTTATAGTTCATTACATATACTTATGACTTCTTACACCTACATTCTTAAGATATTGTATGTGGTTCTTTATCCCTTGTCATTTTTTGACAAAAGGGGGAGTACAGTCGATGGGCAGTTTTTGTATAGTGTTGTGATAGAAGGAATCTCTATATAGATTTTTTTCGTTTTTGTATAGTCTCTATCGGATGTACTTAACATTTTGCTTTATATAATTTATATCATTTTTTTTTACTTGCAATTTATGATTTACATTTTACATTACCTATTGCTTAAACTGATTGAGAGTTTGCAGTTAGGGAGAGCACATGCATATTTCTTTGGGTTCAGTTTCGCTAAACTAAGTTTGTGATGTTTTTACAAGCGTCAATGTTTCGTTTTGGTATGTTGGGTTGCATTGATACTTGTGTCTTAGTTTAGCTTGTGATTTAAAACTGAGTTTAGCTATGAGTTACAAATATTTAAATTATTACTATACTTAAACTATTTGAACTATCTTTATTATCGATCCTGTTTCCACACATTTTAAACTGGGTATTTAAGTTGTCCATTTCAAGAAACAGGTACTGAAATTGAAATGAGGATTTTGTTCAAGATAGATTTAAGTTTAAGTCATGTTTATGAGTCTGTAATTTTCATTTGATTACTGCCTTGACTTAGTTTGTAGTTTTGTCACAGAATGCCAAAAGGGGAATTTGTTAGGTTTTAGATAATTTTAATTGGTGATTCTGTAAACAAAATGACTGAAATTGACATATTGTAAAAGTTCAAAGAGTAATGTGTAAATATGTTGAAAATAGGGTTTTTAGGTCTAAGGTTCGAGAATGGCAAAAAGAGGAAAACAACGCTAATTTTCGCTGGACTGTCGCCAGGTTTGGTCCAGCTACAAAAGCAGAAACTCCATCGCTTGACTGTCGCCCTACCTTCGCTCGAGCGACAGTCTGTCAATCGACTGTCCCTGAGCCCTCACTCAAGCTACAATTTTATTTGGGAAAGTTTTGTTTCGCGTTTTAAAGGCTTTTTCCTGGCCCATTCGTTTTTCTAACCTATCTATAAATACAAAACACTTCTATACGAGTATTCCAAGATTGAACACTGAGAGAGCTACATCTATGAGAGATTGATTCTATTATTTCCTTCAACCTTCATCTCGTGAGTTTGTTTTGGAGAGAAAACCATCAGTTCAATAATCCAAATATCAAACTGTTGTTCCTCTACATCTAATCAATGTTCTAAAGATCGAGAAAATTTGACTAGAGTTCCAGTCTGTGAAGAACGCAGTGTTCTTCATGGATCCACAGGAGATAAACGATTTCACAGAGTTAGGATTGCTGCAGGAGAGCAGAATCCAGGAAAGTTTTGGAAACTGCAGCTGGGAGTGGTGCATGATCACAGAATCCAGGAAACTGTTGGAATTGCAGTCAGGAGATCAGATAGTATATGTTGTCGTCTAGGCTGGTAGACTGTAAGTTACATTTCGTTTATAGTGGATTGTTGATTGGCAAAGTGTCCGGAGCTTTTCCCAGTTGGATTTCTCCATGAACAATTCTTGTGTTCTTTACTGCTTCATTATTTATTGTTTTATGATATGCAAACTGCGATAATTCAACATAGGATAATTTGACTTGCATGATTAACCATCTAGATGAGAATTACAAGTGACTTGTTACTGTTTAATTCGTGATTGATTTTAATTTAGCATAAAATACATATTCACCCCCTCTAAATATTGTTAGGGTCGAACTACGAAACTTTTAGAAATGGATTTAGGGACGCAAATGGAAGTTAAAAATTAGCAACTATGACATAATTATTCATTCAAGGGGTTGATTAATAAATAATAATCACACATAGGCAAAAGAGCAAATTATAAAGTCATTTAACATAAATAAATTTGTAAAACTTGGCTTTGAGAAATTAAAAATGATTAATTATAACATTGGGCTTTGGAGAAAATATTCTGAATTTGTAACAGAAATTTCGCAGCCAATTTATGTCAACCCATAAACACGTAGACATGCAAACTTACATATGGCCATCACATAATTAGACAAATAATTCACGAGTAAATTATATGTGCAATATAAAATTAACTATCCAATTGTTAATTGAAATTAGTGTACCTTATGAAGGAACTTCAAAATTCAGTAGGTATAGCAAATACGAACGAAGGGAATGAGCCTTTTGGGATTGAACTTGTTTAGCTTGAGATGGATAATTGGTGATTTTTATTTCTTAAGGAAATAGTAGAATTAGGTCATAATTTATTCATTTACTTTTAGAGCTTTAATGTTTTATGATAATAATTATGCTATTTTGCTAGATTATAGGAAGACAGCACTTGACCCTATTAATTTACCATTTTGTGCCAACAAACCATCAAAAACATCTCATTTGTAGGGATGGCAAAAAAAACCCGACAAACTTGACACGCGCGGGGTCCCGTCCCGAATGGGACGGGGATTACCTGCTTAATCGGGTATTCGGGTTGGGGGCGGGTACAGGTAATGGGTACCCTGTCCCGGCCCTTTTAAATTTTTTTCTTTTTTAAATTCAATAATTTAAATTCAAAATTCCAAAAAATTTCATTAATTCTAATAGAAAATGACAACTAAAATTATCTAAAAAATATGATAAATAATAAAAACCTTAGTTTACTATATGTATTTGAATATTTAAATTTTACAAATTAAAAAAATAAAAAAATATATTATTTTCTCACTTTAATGAATGTGGGCAATAAAATGAATTATCAAAAACTTAAAAAAAAAATAAAAATTAAACGGGATAGTAAACGGGGCAAGGGACCCGCCCCGTAGATGCCGGACAGAATAGTGATTATTTTCCAAACTAGTTCTACCAGCAAATTCACAGGGAAGAACACAAGATTAATGTCGAAAAACATAAAGAAAACGTCTCTAAAGTTTAGAGAATTTTATTATATCACGCAATAATCAAAACAAGTCCACAAACCGGATTTTATAGCCAAAATCCGAATTTTACCAAAAATGGCAAAATTCCAAAAATCACGCCAAACGAAAATATGGAATAAAATAAGTATTCTGCAAAAAATCTTGCCCAAATCGGGTTAAAAATCATTTCCTAACATGCAATCAAAATATTACCAAAAATAGCAAAAATTAACTAAAAATAGCAATTCGGAAGGGAAAATAACGAAATTTGAGGATGAAAATAGCACACACCGCCACGACGTGCGCGCCGAAACGAGCTTTCCGAATTGTAGTCATAATCGCGATTCCGATAACCGTAGCCAAAGTTATAGCCAAATTATCGAAACACGACTCAATTACCAAAGTTACGAGATCACTTGCCATCCTTGTGCCGATCTGCCAACTCGTGATACCTTAGAAGGGTCCGCGTCAGATGCTCAGTTGTTGGATAACACGTTAATGGCTCTAAGATATCACGTCGCCTCGGGTTGGAAAGAACTCGTCTTCGAGTTCGGGGTAGTGTCATCAGAATCCATAAAACAAGGACTGAGGTGTTTCACATTAAAGACATCAGGGGTCCTCAAGTGACTTGGAAGACGCAACCTGTAAGCATTATCGTTGATCTTCTGTAGTACCTCACAAGACCCAATCTTCCAATCCTTAAGCTTATTATACTCACCAACAGGAAAACGATCACGCTTTAAAACAGCCCACACAAAATCACCAACATCAAAAAGAACCTGACGACGATGACTGTCAACCCGAGCTTTGTACTTTGTATTGTTCTCATGAATTGCCAACTTCACTTGCTCATGGATACCCCGAAGATGCTTTGCCATCTCATCTGTCTTAAGACTGAAACGTCCTACGCGTGGGATAGGTGCCAAATCCAGCACCCCAGATGGGTTCTAACCATAGACAATATGAAATGAATTGAAGCCAGTTGTTCTATTTGTAGTCCTGTTATAGGAAAATTCTGCTTGAGGTAACGCTAAATCCCACTACTTTGGCTTAGTTCCAGCCAAACATCGCAAAAGATTGCCCGAGCTCCGGTTCACTACTTCAGTCTGACCATCTGTCTGGGGGTGATAGGCGCTGCTAAAATTCAGTTGTATCCCCAGCCGTCCCCACAAACTCTTCCAGAAATGACTGATGAACTTGGTATCACGATCTGAAGTGATAGATCGAGAAATCATGTAAACGCACAATCTCCCGAAATAAAAGGTGGGCAATCTAAGTAGCATCCATTGTCTTCCTGCAAGCTACAAAATGGGCCATCTTTGAAAATCTGTCAACCACAACAAGGATAGAATCCGCAGCTCGTTGGGTACGGGGTAAGCCCAACACAAAATCCATACTGACATCGAACCAAGGAGCTTCAGGAACAGGTAAGGGAGTGTACATGCCAGCATTGGTGAGAACTCCTTTAGACCGCTGACAAATATAACAACGGTTCACATAATGCGCAACATCACTGGTCAACTTGGGCCAATAAAAGTCAGAAGAGATAAGGGCCAATGTCTTATCTTGGCCAAAGTGCCCCTAATTGTGAAGTTCACTGATAATTTGCTGCCTTAATGAACAATCTGGAATGCACAACTGTAATCTATGAAACAGATAGCCATTATGCAAAACAAAATCATGACGATGACCGTTAGTTACCTCTTGAAATATACTGCTAAAGGAAGGATCATCTGCATACATATCCGAAAAAGTCTCAAAGCCTGTAACTCTGGTACTAGTAGTGGTGAGGAGCATAGTACGACAACTCAATGCATCTGCGATGCGATTTAGGCTCCCTGCTTGATGCCTGAGTGTAAAGGTGAACTCCTGCAAGTACGCCATCTACTGGCGTGTCGTCTACTCAGCTTATGTTGACCATTAATGTACTTCAAGGCCTCATGATCAGTAAATAGAATAAACTCCCTCTGTACCAGATAGTGATGCCAATGTTTTAGGGACTGAACTATGGCATAGAACTCTAGGTCATAGGTGGAATAGTTTTTCTTGGATCCCGACTGAAGAAAGCAATCGATCGCCCTGACTGACTCAGAACACCTCCAATGCCAATGCCAGATGCATCACAATTGACCTCGAAAACCTTGTCAAAATTAGGGAGTGCCAAGACAGGTGCTTCGGTTATCTTCTGTTTGACTAACTGAAAACTGGCTTCTGCTTCCTTAGACCATGTGAAATCACAACCCTTAAGACATTCTGTAATAGGAGCAATCACAGTGTTGAAGTTCCTGATGAACCGCCGATAGAATGATGCTAACCCATGGAAGCTCCTAACATCATGCAAGTTTCTGGGTTTAGGCCATTCCAAAACTGCATCTATCTTTGACTGGTCTACATGAACACCATCAGTAGATACAACAAAACCAAGGAAAGTTACAGAAGTAGTGAAAAATGAACACTTCTTCTGATTAACAAATAAGCATTCCCTTCTCATCATCTCAAAAATAGCGCGAAGATGATCAAAGTGTGAGGCCCGCGTCGGACTATAAATGAGGATATCGTCGAAATAAACCATGACGAATTTTCCCATAAAAGGTCGCAAGACCTGGTGCATAAACCGCATGAATGTATTGGGAGCTTTGGATAGCCCAAAAGGTATGACCATCCACTCATATAAACCATGTTGCGTTTTGAAGGTTGTCTTCCATTCATCTCCAGGCCTCATTCCGATCTAGTGGTATCCACTTTTCAGGTCAATCTTTGAGAAGATCGTAGAGCCGGATAGTTGATCATATCATCCGACGGGAAATTGGAAACCGTACTTCACAGTAATTTTATTTATTGCTCGACTGTCAACACACATATGCTATGAACCGCCTTTCTTCGGCACAAGCAACACAGGGACTGCACAAGGGCTCATCCTTTCGCGAATATAACCTCTCTCCAAGAGCACCACCACTTGTCGCTGTAACTCTTTAGCCTCCTTGGGACTGAGGCGATATGCAGGTCGATTAGGTAAACTCGATCCTGGAATAAGATCAATCTGATGCTGAATATCCCTCATAGGCGATAGTCTAGGAGGAAGGTCCTCTGGCATAAGTTCAGCGAATTCCGCTAGTAATTGCTGCACCTCTGCTGGTAACTCAGATTTCACTAATATCACTGCACTATCCCCGCAAGGCAGTAAAGCATATACCACATCCCCATGTTCAACCTCTTCTAAAAATCTAGACATAGAAAGTAGATTAGTGTTGTTCACTATTGGAGTAGGAGAGGCCCTTCACGCTGGGGTGCCAACACAATCTTTTTCCGTCCATCATGGATAATACTGCTAAGGTCGACCCAACAATATATGACATGCATCCATTGCCACAACATTACACCAAGCATTATCAAAATATTTGCTACCAATTGAAAAAGAGACGAGACATCGCCTATCTACGGTTACCTCACTGCCCTTATTGAGCCACGACAACTTGTTTGGTTTGGGATGACGATCAGTTTTTAACTGCAATTTTTGGACAGCCTCCTTGGACATTACATTCTCACAACTACTACTGTCAATGATCATCTTGCAGACTTTATCAGCAACTGTGCAGGTCGTGTGGAAAATATTGGTCCTCAACTAATCGTCTCCTGAATCGTCCCTAGGAGTCAGTAAACTCTTATGAACCACCAAAGTATCATGGCCATCTCCATACAGCACATCATCAATGTCATCATCGTCATACACAGCCTCCCCAATCTCCTCAGTCTCATCTACCAGTCCTCCTCAATTAATAAATTTTTCCCCTTTTGACTAGCAAGCTTCCTGCAATCAGTAGCCCTATGCCCTTGTGCACTACAACGAAAACACTTAATAGAAGGATTAGAATTATCCTACGGTATCTATTAGACGGGACGGGAATTCTGAGGGTGAACTGGTCGATTGTTCTGATAATTCCTGAGCACTTGCCTCCTGTTCTGCTATTTTTCAATAGCAAGTGCACGTTGATATGCTTCCGACACTATCCACAGTGAGTGAAGGTTGAGGACATCCTGCAGGGGCTAGCGCAACCCTCCCAATACCGTGCTACTATCTGTTCCTCCGTCTTAGATAAGTTATTATGGGCGACCAACTGGTAAAACTCCTCTGTGTAATCATCAATTGATCTCAAACCCTGCCTCAACGTATGAAGTCGTTGAAATAAGGTTTGAGTATAACCGAAGGGAAGAAAGTGACCCTTCATCTTTTTCTTCATCTTCTCCCAATCAGCGATCTTGGATTTGGCCTACCTGTCCCGTGAACGCCTCAACTGTTCCCACCAGGCAGACACCCGCCCTTGAGTTTGATGGCAACCAATTTTACCTTTACACGATCCGGCACCTCCTTGTAATCAAAGATACGTTCCACTTCATTTATCCAACTAATAAATCCCTCAGCCTGTAATGTACCTGAAAATTCGGGCAGATCCACGCAAAAATTGAGATCCCTATAACGCTCCTCCCGACTACGGTGCTCCCGAAATAGATCATGTTGGTGGTAAGGATTTTCAAAAACAGCGGAATCAGACTCGGGCTCGAAGACCTCATGGTCCTCCAAATCGTACGCCGCGAGGCGCTGGGTTAACTCTGCAACTTACCTCCGCAAATCTTCAATCGCGGCATCCTGAATATTACGATCACGGTGTTGGACTTCCTCAATCGGAATCTGCCCACGACGACTACGACCTTCAGCCATTGGAATTGATGAAATCTCACACAGGAAGAAGATTGAAGCCCTGATACCAACTGACGCAGGACATAATAGTGATTATTCTGCAAGCTAGTTCTACCAGCAAATTCACAGGGAAGAACAAAAGATTAATGCCGAAAAACACACAGAAAATGTCTCTGAAATTTAGAGAATTTTATTATATCACGCAATAATCAAAATAAGTCCACAAACCGGACTTTATAGCCAAAATCCGAATTTTACAAAAAATGGCAAAATTTCAAAAATTACGCCAAACGAAAATATGGAATAAAATAAGTATTCTACAAAAAATCTTGCCCAAATCGGATTAAAAATCATCTCCTAACATGCAATCGAAATATTACCAAAAATCGCAAATATTAACTAAAAATAGCAATTTCGAAGGGAAAACAGCGGAATTTGAGGATGAAAACAGCACACACCGAGCATAGCTCGTGGTCATGACGTGCGCGCCAAAACGAGCATTTCGGATTGTAGTCATAGTCGCGATTCTGATAACCGTAGCCAAAGTTATGACCAAATTACCGAAACACGACTCAATTGCCAAAGTTATGCAATCACTTGCCATCCTTGTGCCGATCTGCCAACTCGTGATACCTTAGAGTTATTAATGTGTTATTTGACAACTCAGCATCTGACTCGGACCCTCTTACATCACCCGTCCTGCCTCAAACAAGTAACGTGATGGGAAATTGTCTGGCGGGGCGGGGGAGGTTGCCCCGACTCTCCCCATTACCATCCTTTCTCATTGACTCCAAAAACCAAATTTCATTACAAAATCGGTGTCAATTAGCTTAATTATAATCAATCTACCTAATGGAAAAAATGATTGATTACATAACAAGTTTAAATTGTAAGTCTAATTATAAGCATAAAGTGCAATACAAATATCATATAACAATGTTATAAATTTAACAAAACTATATTAAAGTTTAATTTAGAACTACTTGGCACGAAGCTCGCTTATGGTGTCCGAGTTACATTGTAGTACAACAACATAGTCAAGACAAAATAATATTAATGCAATTAATTTAAATAGACATGATAATTTCAAAAAAGAAGAATGCGATGTTATAGGTCGCTCCGATCCGGTTTTAATAACATTGATCATAATATTTTTATTAGTTTAAATTCATAGAAGTTGATCAATAAGTGCAACTTTGATTTTTTGGCAATCAAAAGCTTGCATTAGTAGATGTCTTTGATATGAAATCACTACACCAAAAAAGGTCTTTCGCAGCGGGCAAAAAACGTTGCCAATACCCTTTTGCAACGGTCGCTCGTCTGTTGTGGGATGTGATGTTGCCGTAAGGTCTCAGTCATTTGCAACGGTCGCTGACCGCTGCAAAAAGGGTCTTTTGCAACGGTCGTTGAACGTTGCAAAAAGGGTCATTTGCAACAGCCAAAAAACATTGCAAATGACCTTTTTTGCAACGTTCAACGCCCGTTGTAAACGACCTCATTTGCAACGTTCAATGCCCGTTGCAAAAGATCTCATTTGTAACATTTTTTTACCGTTGCAAAAGACCTCATTTGCAACGTTCAACGTCCGTTGCGAAATTTTTTTTTTTTTTTTAAACGTTGCCTTTTACCGTAGACCGTAGTCATTCATGTCCCTATTTTTTTTCTCTCTCTTTTTAACATTAACCACCAAATTAGGAACAAACATCATCTATTTTACGCACAAGTATTTTAAGACTATGAAATTAAAATTATAACTTCATTATGAAACATTTAATCCGTACACAATAAACATAGAATACGTACTATTTATTCTCAATACACAATAAAACACTCAAATACAAAAAAGATCACGAAGTTGTCTAAGTTTTGCTTATTCCCCACTATTGCCTTCATAAGCTTCTTCATTTAACTACCTCTCCACTTAAATCTTTGGTCATTTTGGCATGAGCAACATCTTGAGTGAGCTGCATTTCTTGCTACATCTCTGCTCCTTCCTCTTTCCGTCTTTTCTCCTACAAGTACATAGTTTTAAAAATCAGCCAGTGGTGCTGAAATAAATTATCAAATAATTTTAGTATGTACCCTTGGCAAGGAATACCCGAGAAAAAATGAAATTAATGGTGCATTAAGGAAACTAAAACAAAGTTAATGGTTTTACCTCATAGTCATCGTGCAAACCAAGACCTACCACATCCACAGGTTGCATAAATGGTCCTGCCCATTTGTGCTGAGTTATCTGTCAAGTAGAAAATCAAGTAGTAGTAAACAAGTAAAAGTGGACATTATACTTTGTTGAAAATGGCAGATGCCAGCATCAAGATACAAGGTTTAGCTATGCCATCTCACAATTGATCCAGGATGGTTTTCAAATTGAGATAAAAAAATATATAACCACACAGGGATAGAGTAATAAGAAAATAGTTATTACAAACATTGTTAGACATTGCCATCCCCGATTGGGTTAAGTTGGACTCTAAAAAGTCAATAGACCAGCTTGGAACACAGGAGAACACTCATTACATACATTGTTAAGCATAATTACACATACAAAGAACTTGTTTTAAATGAGTTTCCAACACAACACCAACAAAAATGTCAGCATAAATTGATATTGTGCATACTCCAAGTTCTGATTTTAACCTTCCCGTATCAAACACAGCATTACATGACTATCTGGACAGATCAGCTAAAAAAGTACTGGTTCTTTGTGGTTCATGTTCAATAACACTGACAGAGAGCCACAATCATCTACAATGATATGATTCAACCTTCAAGCGGTATTGTAGAATCCAGGTAAGCAACAGACCTTTACTCCATATTCAGTCAATTATCTGAGCGTAATTTCCTTCTCCATATTAAACAATAATAAACCATTGTAAAGGAAAACTGGTTCAGTTGCTTCACTCCTAAACGATCCAAAAATTGACAAACATCCTTTTACATACAATCATATGCAAATTTTAAGAATTCATAAAGGACTTTTAGTCCAAAATTAAGAGTTAACAAAGACATCCACTCTTGGTTCGTTCTAATAAGGGTTACACCAACTTTATTCGAAAATATTCTAAAAAAAGCCAATTGGGATATTAGGAAAACATATTTTAACATTACCTTAAGCTCCTTTTCAGTGGCTAGATCATGAGATAGAACAAGCTTCCTAATTCTTTCAACTGGATCACGCTCCTGGACACAAAAGCAGATAGTAATAAACACTTCATATGAAAGGCTCAAGACATAAATATTTCCAATTTACCCCCACAAAAGTTAAATCTATGAAATCTGGAATAGTGAAAATTTGTTGTGAAATTCATCATCCCCAGTTCGGTAAGACCTTAGAAATCTACAAGTACAGCATGAAGACTTGGGGGATTTCATAAAATCAAGTAAATATTCTGGTTATGTTTATAGATCAGAATTTCTTCAAATCAAATAAAGCAAATATGCAAGACGTAAGCGACAGTAAAAAAGAGACTTGAAGATAAGTTAACAGCCCTCATTCCAAATATTCTGGTTATATTGTCCACATTGCAAGCTTCCAGAAGATAATAATATGAAGATATATAGCAGCCCTCAGCAGCTCTATCCAGGCCTGAATTACAATAGAGATGCTCCACGCGCCAAAAACACAGGATACCTTAACTAGTGAGAGAGGCTTTGTCACCAAACCCACTATTGAACATATCAATTCAAAGAGCATTACCTTCATATCCACTATTGCATACTACTACATAACATATTCACTATCCACTCGACATCTTCATAAAATCCCAGAGTCAAATGCAAGTTCCATAACAAAATCGAATTGAAGAGAAGAATAAACAGCATTTCCCAATCGGACAGTTCATTAAATAAGTGTGAAAACAATTGATAATTGTTTTAAGCACACATCTCTTTGAAGAGGAAAATTAAGAAATTGAACAGAGTACAGAGGAACCAACAATAGAACAAGAGCTTGCAATTTTCATTGATCGATTTTCAATTCATCACCCAATGTCTAATAATGTCCTCTTAAAAATTCGGATGAAAATACCAAGAGAATCTCATTCAAAAGTAGCATAACAGAAATGAAAATACAACAGAAATCATCGAGAAAATTTAACTGGTTAAAAAATACTGCACTTGGCCCTTCAATTTTCGCAGTCCAGAAAACCCCAAAATCATCAAACAGACACAAAATCAGCTAAAAAGGAAGAAATTCGCGAAACCCACCAGTATCAATACCCATCAGCAAGCTTCGAGTGCTCAGCCTCAGCTCCCTCCTCGGGCTCTTCGATTTGCAGGTTTTCGAAGTGGTTATGAACTTTTTCAGTCTCGGAGTCATCATCTTCGTCTCCATCATTTTCTTCTTCCAAGGAGAAGAAGTCGCCTTGTTGCTGGTCCGGTCGAAGTTGGAGGCGGAGCAGTGAGTGAGGGGAAACAACGATAGAAGAGGAGGTGGAGGCGGAGGCGAAGGCGGAAACGGGAGAAGAGAAGAGGGAAAAGCGAGAGGTGGAGACGAGAAATGGAAAAATTAGGGCTAATGATAAATAGTTTGATTTTGAGGAGGTTTGGGACTTTTGGCCGCGTCAATTTCGTTGAACGTTGCAAAAAACATCATTTTTTGCAATGGACACCTTTTCACAACGTTAACTGAACGTTGCCCAAAGGTTACTTTTCGCAACGTTCATTGAACGTTGCGAAAGGTCACTTTTTGCAACGGTCAGTGAACGTTGCGAAAGTTGACGTTTCACAACGTTCAATGAACGTTGCTAAAAGTGACATTTCGCAACTTTCAACTGAAAGTTGAGAAAAGTGACCTTTCGCAACGTTCTCTGACTGTTGCTAAAAGTGACACTTTTCGCAACGTTCATTTAACGTTGCGAAAAGTCTCACTTTTAGCAACGGTCCGCGAACGTTGCGAAATGTCACTTTTCGCAACGTTCATTTGAAAAACGTTGTAATAGGTCATTTTAGCAACATTCACTCACATGAACGTTGCAATTGACCCTTTTAGCAACATTCAATCAATGAATGTTGCATTTTAAATGTAACTCATTTTTGTTGTAGTGAATAAGACTTCTCAAATGACACATTTAAATAACATATTTAGCCCCTATTTGGTTTAGATAAAAATCAATTTTTTAATAAATTTTGATAAAAGTTTATATAACGTATGGGTGAAAAATTGTGAGTCACATGAAATGTGTGATTAAAATTATTTGTTGACGTTGACTTAAATTTTAATCAATTTCTAGCTTAACCAAATAGGGACTTAGTCTATACTCAATCCCCTATATGGTAATTTCAATGTATAACTCATATCATGAACACCCCCCCCCCCCCCTCCCTATAGTTTACTAGCTTGAGTCCTTTTGTTCGTTTAGGCAATGACTATAAATAAAACTCTCCCTTCATACATTAAGGATCTTTTTACATTTCTATGTTCTCATAGATAGTTGTGTCAATCACAAATGCCTACCTAGCCTAAGAACTTTCATATCTCGATAAGATTTTTTAATGCATTATGGAAGTAATGTTATTAAGCGTGCGTGATTTATATATGGTTTTCATCTCCCTTTAATTTTGTTTCTATTTTTATTTAACAACTTGTGCTTGAATGCCAACGGAAGTGTGAACAATTCGTGGATCCAAATGTACCTGAATTTACCAACATATTATTTGTGAGCGGGGTTCGGGACAAGAATAGTACTTGGATATATGTAGGCCTCACTACATCATCATCATCAAATGGCTTTATTTTCAAGTTATGAATTAGGTTGTATATTTACTTGGATGTTTTCGTTTTTTAAGTCATTGGCTTGGAACGTCAAGTTTAATAACTGAACTAATAGAGTTGTTAATATTAAAAGTAAATTGAAGTTTAATATTTTGATTGTAACATATTAAAGTTAAGTGACTTAATTGTGATTTCACTCAAAAAAATCAGATTTCAGTGACCAAATCATCCTCCAATTGGATTTCCTTGTAATATTTTCAACCTCGTATCTATCAAAGAAAATGAAAAATAGAAAACAATATAAGCTAGATTTCGCATTGTCAAGGGTAAATTTCATCCATCGCTAAACATTTAGCAAAAATTCAATTCGGTCAACAAAAAAAAAATTAAATTTTTCTCAGTTTAATGACTGAATGTCAATTTAATTTAAAATTTTATCACTCTTATAACATTTTATCTCAATTTGATCACTTAATATCAAGGTCATGATAATGTCATTAGATTAAAAGTCATTTTTTTAATATTTAACGCTTATAATGTTGTTTAATGGTTAGTTGACATGTCACGTATAGATTATATAAAAATCTATTGCAATATAGTCCAATTAATTTTTTTTTAATCAATCTAGAATACAACGAAGTAAGAGAGCAAAACAAAAATTGAAGTTCAGTGACACAATAAAACTAAATTGAATTTAATAATCTAATTAAGACAAATTAAAGTCTGAGAGTCCCATTAATTTCTTTTTTTTTTTTTTTCTTTTGAAAGTTTAGTGCTCATAAATAAAAATCACCACATCATCAACAGGGATAACTTGGCACGAACCCCAATGAACACTTGTATATTACTTGAGTTCTATTTGAGTGTTAAAATTATAGTTTGATGATAGTTCGTATACAAAAATGGGTGTTTATCCATTATTGTTAAAGATTTAGTATCACCAAAAAGACTGTAGCATAAATTTTGATATTATAAATTCTTTATTAAATAGGGAAAAAAAAATCTTAACCATTCTTGATGAATAAACTAAAATTACACTAATATCCATCATTTAATAATATTGAAAATACTCTTTCAAAGCAAATACTGAAAAATATTAAATTACTCTAATGTTTGCATGTAGGGAACCATTTTCTATCTCAAGAAACTACAAATATTAATCGATGGATTGGCTCAAATAAAAGTACCTCATCCACCAATTGAATAATTTGAAGTGGATATTTAATATTCCTGCAACATTACATAAGTAGCGATGTTTAAGTTCTTAGAAAAACTGCAAAAATAGCATTCTTCTCTTGATCAAAGATCTTCACATTTTGTCCTCAAGTATAGATCCAGCAACTTCGCAATCAAATTTACTCAATCCAGTACCTTGAACATCTGCGGACTAAAACTGCATGTTGGATGAGTCAAATAAAGGAAAATCCAATGCACACGAATCCAATTGCGGTAATATATTATCAAGATCAAGCCATTCTATTGATTGACCAAGTGGAATTGCCAAAGACTGTAATTGGGCATTAGATGAGTCGCCCAAAAGAAAATCTAGTATACTAGGATCCATTGGCATCAATAAACCAAATAGAGGCAAAAAATATGGAGTCATGAAATCCAAGTGATCACCATCATCGTTGCTAGTGGAAGCTGGAAATCTACTTGTCCCCACATCACCATTCATGTGTGTAATAGGTTGATACCAATCATTGTTTTGCATACCACTCTCAGGTGGAATCAAAGGATTATATAGAGTAACATCGCTTTGATCACCAAGAATGTGCGCAAGAGGTTGGGGAGATGGAAGAATATGATCACCGCGAAAGTGTGCAAGAAGTTCACGAGATGGAAGAATATTATTTTGCATTGCCACTTCTCCATGCATGTACGTAAAAGGTTCATGAACCCACGGATATCGATCATTAATGCTTGCTTGTTGGTCAGGAACATAGCACCTTGCAAGGACGATTGATCAAGTGCCGACACAAGATTATGATAAGACAGCATTGCTGACAAATTTTACATACGGGATATGAGTCTCTTGAATTGGGATCATGTAAAGCGTTCAATATGACAAGGCATTAATCCTAGTGCACCGGCATATTTTTTTAAAATTTCTTGTCTTGTATTTTAAATTCAGGGAGTATATTCATTTTGAAGGTGAAGATTCGATGTCAAATCCTTTTGAAAATGGAGGGAGTGATGCAGATCAATTAGAAGGAAAAATCTTAAGCCAATTAGTAAAACGAAGGATAAGAATCATGTATGAAAATGCATAGGATGTACAAAAACTTGCATAACTTTCATCTCGATTATTAGATTTTCATCCATGAGTAAAATCTGAAAGCTTATTTCGATTCTATATATTGTTATCGGATGACATAGTCAAATTTTCAAGGCCAAATTCTATTATTTAGGGGACTGTTTTAGCTTTTTGTATTTTGAATTATTTCGAGAGTATTTTCATTATTTTTGTAGTATTTTAGTTTTATTCAGATTTGTTTTATAGTTTATTTGGATTTGTCTCTAGAATCAAGTTTTTGTTTTGATTAGGATTTGTTTTATGTTTTCCTATATAGGGCATATTCATTGTATAAAGAAAACATTATTATTTGAGAAATTAGTCATAAAGTGGAATTTTACTTTAAATCTTGTTTTTAATTGAACTATCCTGAACTTATCAAGGATTTCCAATCTTTGTGGCGTTCATACATTCTAGCCTTGATTCTTGATTCAAGAAATCATTAGATCAAGGTTCTTCATCTGATTTTAGTTTTCTTGGAGTTCATATTAATTTTTTTGTGGGTTCTAGGATACACCCTGTAACGGAGTTCAAATCAGTCGGTATTAGAGTTTTGGCTCTAAAATTAGGTTTTTTTTTTTTTTTTAATCTTTTGTTCTCTAGTTCTAATTCTTCTTATGCCTTCTTCGTTGAGTCTTCATCATATTCTTTGAGTTATTCACATCAAAACAATCAAACCAAGAACATTCAACATTACTATTTCTAGATCCACCATCTTCCTTTTATTTATGAGTATATTTTTCATGAACATGGCTTGTAGCTGGGCAACTGAGCTAGAGTATCAGCAAATGATATATTGATTTGCAATTTCTTGAGAACTTCTAGGAATTTAGCAAAATGTTTGTCTAACTTATGTTTTTATAAACAATATTGGAGAAACGTATACTTTGGTAGGAGCCATTACCTTAATCTTTGGATTTTCTGATTCTTTTTCTTTTTCACTTACTTTGTCTTGCTCAAAATTCTCCAAGTGCTCCTCACATGTGGAGGGTAACTTTTCATTAATAGCAACCGATCTCTTTACATTGATTTTAGGAAGCTGGACTCCCATACGAGTAATAATGGCTTTAAAATGTTCTTTGAAGTTAGTCTTAGTATCACTTGGCAATGCCCCTAGAGGTCTCTCTATGATTGCCTTAGCTAATTGTCCAATTTGATTCTCCAAATTCTTTATAACAGCCCCATGAATCTGAAAATTTTATCAATCTTTTGCATGTATTGAGTTGAAGCTTCAACCATCTTGGTAAATGTAACTGCTTTTCCCCATGACGTTTTTGATATGGTGTACCTTGAAAAGACTGAGTATTACTCTAGTAGAAGTTTAGGAGATTTCTCCAACTCGAATTGTATTATTAGAGTGAAGATTATTCTACTGCCTCTAACAGTTATGTACATAGTTTACATCCTCAACTGATTGAGTAAATGGATTTTCCACATTACAATCTACACTTTTGTAGCTATCGTTTACCTTTGTAGCTAGTGTTGCTAGCTATGTTGAAATAACTATTTGTGTGTCAACCTTCTGCATTCTCGTAACTTTCTTTCCACTTGATATTGGCCACAATGCACTAGTGTATGCTTGATCCTTCATGATTTGATACAGCTGATGCGCTGTCCTTTTTGAAAGTGACCCATCACAAATAGAGTCAACGTTAGTTGTTCGCTAAAATTACAAACAAGAAGTGGACGGATTGTGTTCGAGTAATAAAGTGGACTATGAGTCCGAGTTGATCCCTCAAGGATTGTTTACTTTTAATTATACAATAGTTAATTTATTTTTTAACAATTTAACATACAATAAGATTTTGATTTTGAAAATAAAGAAAATGCTGAAAACTTTACAAAAATAACAAGTCTCAAAATTACAAAAATTTGGGAGCATAAAGTAGTTGGGATTCATGATTTTACTCAATCGTCGCCTAATTTTATACACATACAAATTAATAAATTAATTATTAAGCATGTTAAACTCCATTTTTCTATTTTAACTAATTACCTCTCCTAGCATAATTAGCCCTAATCAATTGTTTTAACATAATATATCTTTATGTCGATTAAAACCTAATCAGTTGCATTTGTGAAATTACAATGACTCACTTAGTGTTAGAAGTATATTTCTACCTCATACAAGAATCTAGTGTATTTACTACTTGGTGTAAAATACACAATATTCTCTCAGAGATTGGACAAAGCACTCAATACAATCATTTATTGGCTAAATAAATGAATTGCATGAAATACAACAATAAATACACATAAAAATAAGTATTTTAAAGTTAAAGAGTAAATCTTTAAATTAATAAAGATCCCAACACAAAAAACTTAACTCATTTTTTATAAATTTTAAAAATGAGAAGATTTAAAGTAATACATTACAAATTGGAGAAAAAAAAAGGGATGAAATACAAGACTCAAGATAAAACTCATCTTTTGGTTGGATTCTTGAAAGGGTGTAATGGTCTGGTTTTTGATTTTTCTCCAAAATCTTTTCACTTTTCTAGATTTTTCATCCTCTTTGTACCATAGTTCCTGCCCCATTTTCTCTCCAAAATTGAAGTAAAATGAAGAGAGAATGAATAATAGATGAAGAATGGGGCCTAAGGCCGAAATTTGATCTTTTAAAATGACCTAAAACGAGCCCTAGAAAAGTCCAAAAAGCCTCGACATAGTAGAAAATAACAAAAATGGGGCAAATTTTTTCTGCCCCATTTGAGCAGTGCATACCGCGCCATACATCCAATGGGCAGGCAACCTGGAGCTATTTATGTAGATCTTGTTGTGGACATTGTTGAAGTAAACCTTAATATCTCTCACATGTCTTGGAATAGCAATCTGAGTAGAACTGAGAGAATGGATTAGTTTGGCAATCCTCTTTGGTACAAAATATTTATTTAAGAACTTGTGACTCAAAATGTTCCTAGTTGTGATACTATGAGGCAAAATGTGTCCAACCATTTCCTCATGAATCTCTCAAAGTGTACAGAAAGAGTCTCAGCTGAATTACGTCATTGAAAATCCTCGAATATTTGATTTTTGTACACATATCCGAAAATCTCGAGATATGAGCATTTGAATTTTCAGTAGGTCCCCCAAAGAATTGTAATACATTCTAGAACATATTGATCACGTTTGTCCTCAAATGGAAATTAACTTGCTGAATACTGGATAAGTTATGCTGAATCGACTTTTTATTACTGGTGGAACCATATATTGTTCCATTAACCTTTCATTCCCGTTACTCGCAGCTACAATCGGATGTGCTACATCTTCATTCACCCTAATGACCACTTGATTCTGTATATTTTCTATCATTAATTCTGCTGCTTGTTTTATTGTGATCCTATTT
Organism: Fraxinus americana; assembly: GCA_035079005.1. Taxonomy (NCBI): domain Eukaryota; kingdom Viridiplantae; phylum Streptophyta; class Magnoliopsida; order Lamiales; family Oleaceae; genus Fraxinus; species Fraxinus americana. The sequence goes on from CM068716.1 coordinate 21,106,438, forward strand.
GTTCTTTATTTCTCAACCTAAATGTTCGTTTGACTTTCGGATCAATGTAGCAAAATCACCGTGTCTCGAATTTTGCATGCAAAATCCTGAAAAGTAGGAGAGAGACACTATAATTTTTTATGATATTATTTTAAAAATTAAGAAAGCAATAAAAATTCAGATGAAAGTTAAAACAAATTAAATACAATAGTCTTCAGCAGCAGCACAAAAAACTTGATCATACAAAATTACACAAGTGCACGGTATCGTGAACAAGTAATAAAGTGATAAGTAAATTATCCTTCCTACGAAGACTATGTACTTTATCTAGATTTACTCAATTCTATCTCCAATCGAATAGCTAGTTTTTTTTTTTTTTTTATAAAGAATTTGTACTAATCAACTATTTACACTAAATATTCCAATGATCAAATTATGATGGTTTTTGTAAAATTAGCTGAGATGATTACTAAAACTTTGAACCCTCCTTATTAATATGTTTTAGTGCAATTTAAAATCAAGACAATGTGTACATTCTTGCTAATCAATATTCCTAAATTAATTAATAATCTCTCTCGAATACAATTAAATATAGGATTATTCTTCTTGTACATTGAGTTGTACATAAGAGTATCCATAATGGACACCCGACACCCCCCTATTGGATGGAGTGCCGGTCCCACTGGTACTCCATCTAATAAGGAGATGCCGGTGTCCATTATGGACACCTTTATGCACACCCTGATGTACTTGTAGTAAAGCCCTTAAATATAACCTCTCATGTGACATTTCTATATCTTTATGAAATATGCGAACAAGGAAGCATGCATTAAAAATACTAGAACATCTATTTAAATCATGCAAAGTATAAAAGTATATCTATATCCTTATAAGACCTCGCAATGGTTGTTATAACAAGTTATTTTTCGTATTATCTCTCTCGATAACAATAGAACTCACATAATAATTCAATTAGTAGCTAACTAATTGAAAAAAATATTAGTTTTATAACAATCACTCAAGAATAAACACATATTGGGCATCAAAATATTGAAATCGTGTTAACAACTTTATGAAAAAGATTCATCTATGTTTTAGTAATTGAAAATCTATTTTAACATTGCAGAATTACAAGAATTCATGTTTAAATTGTAAAACATCACCTGGTTTTTTAGTTTAATGCAGAAAAGATGATGATTGAAATCTTAAATATCTCTTCAATGACTTATTGATAAATTCCAGTTGCACCTTCCCTTCTTAGTCAAAAAAATCAAGGTTTGATCTTCAATTGATGATTTCTTGCAATTATCTTCTTAATTCTCTCCAAGATTGATGAATTGGTCTTCCATTGATTGTGATATTTGATGAATTATAATATATAAGAGGTATCCCTTATGTCTTGCACACTTTCTGTATTTATGAAGATCAAAAATAGGTTGAAAATTGCGTCCAAAATTCATTACAAGAAGAATTTGAGTCAAAGGAAAACTGCAATGAGATCCAAGAATATGCACGGGCACGCCATGTAACTGCTTGCACGTTCACCGCTCAAGCCTTCAGCCGCGGGTTGGAAGAAAATAGGTCCCGCCAGCGCGACACTTCAACTTTCAACATAGTGCAGTTTTGTCCTTGGTTTTTATCCTCTTTTCATCTTAAGTCCTTTCATGAAATAATTTTAATCCTTCACCTTCCAATTTCTTTCAATTGAGTCAAAGTACCCTCCAATCATCAATATTAGGTCCAAATCAACTATTGAATGTATGCAATTTTGTCTCCAAACTTTGGATTTCACTTTTTTTTTTTTTTTTGCCCATTTTCTCTTTTTTTGTTCCAATTTCACTTCTAATCATCGAGTTTTACCTAACAAACGAAATATAAAATAAATTAGGCTACAATTAATCCAAAGAAAACCAAAATGTCTATATTAATATGCCCGGATAAGTGTCAAAGGACCAATTCCACTACCGAACGTTAGAGATTAACCACTAACACTCAGGTAGTTATCCGTGTGGAATATCTCAGCGGGTCTCCAATGTTTTGTTCTATAACAAAACATCAACGTGTTCATTCAAGTGTCACCACACTTTAGCTTGTGAGATTAGCTATTTACTTCACAAGTAAGAATGCCACACGCGATAGTCTATCCGTAATAACGATATCCGTATCTCGTTATTACTTCGACCATGGACGATTTAATATTCAGTCATATGTAATTTGTATCTCACAATCACAACTCCTTGTGGTTAACAAATCACCAAGACTTGAATCTACGGATTCTATTATTTAATTTATTAGAATATTAATTCAATTAAATAATAGATATTGCCATACATATGCATTGATTATATATATATTCAAAGTGTTTATGTCTAAAGTTGATTGGACCTAGGGCATAACACTTACAGTTACTGACATGGGTATCTGTCTTTCTGCTTGTGCTAGTAATGCCACCGTCTCATCCCTTTCCTTCTTTAGCCATGCAATAATACGACATGTAGCATCATGCTGCTAAGACAAAATAGCCATTATCGGCAACCAGAAACCACACCAAAACAATGCATCAAACTCTTTCCAAGGGAGAAAAAAATGGCATATATTCACTCATGGATGAAGTTGCCAAATAAAAAATCACTATCACATTTATTACAAACATGATCCCATAATAAATGGAATTCTAAGTTCTTATTTCTATCCTCTGGCATTTTGAAAATAAAATTGATAAAATTTTACTCTAAAATTTAGAACGTTAACTTTTGAATGCACTCAATTTCAACGTAAATTCTCAATCGTCAGCACAACCCTACACAGAATCCCCAGCATCCCATTTTATGAACCTGGCTTCGCAATTTAAACCCATAATCAAACAATCAATAAAAGGAAAGGTACCTTATTGTGCACAAGAATAGCACAGTCAGGCTTCAGCTGATCCTTATAGATAAAGGACAAGATCCCAAAATAGTACTCTGGCCCCACAGATGATGAAACAATGGCGTGATTCTCATCACAAATAATTATGGAAGTAAAGTATCAATGATGAGTATGCAACCAAATGATTTAGAAAATAATATAAGAGAATCATGAAAATTTCATTCAATTAATATTATTAAAAACTTACTCTTGCAGGTTCTAGAGCCACAAGGGCGCACGCATGTGATACTATGCCAGTGCAACAATGAGAAATAGTAATGATTTTTATGGAACCCATACCAGGCTACACATGAAAGTAGTTGTGTCAAAATGGGTGGGGCTGGGCTGGGCGGGCCGGCCCGCACCCCGTACAACCCGTGCACAGCCCGCCAGACGTGAAACCCGCCCGGACGGGCTTTTCGGGCCGGGCCGGCTCGGACCGGGAAGCCCACACGGGCCGGGCCAGGTTGTCGGCCCGCTCGGCCCAGGTATTTTTTTTTTCAAAAGTAAATGGTAAAAATTAAATTTTATAATTGTAGTGAAAATCGATAAAAGTTACATAAAAATAAATTTTACATTGATTTATTTTTCGATAAATTTTACATCAATAATTGAATAACATAAAAACTTACAATTTTTCGAATAATTGAATAACATAAAAGTCAAACGAATACTAAACTTACTTTTTTTTTTTTTTTTACTTTTTGTCTAAATGTCTAGCATTATTGATTATTGCAGCCAGTTCAAAAGTAAATGGTAAAAATTAAATTTTATAATTGTAGTGAAAATCGATAAAAGTTACATAAAAACAAATTTTACATTGATTTATTTTTTGATAAATTTTACATCAATAATTGAATAACATAAAAACTTACAATTTTTCGAACAATATTTTGCCTAACTTGACAAATTAAACAATTTTTTAACTATTTATAAACTTATAGTTAAAGTACATCCCAACTAGGTTGGCACATACTTAACTATAATTTCGTCATTACAAATCATATTCTATTTATCTATGGTAAGATTTTTAAAGTCTTGAGCAATATCGTCAGCAACTTTATCTTGCATTCTTCTATCTGCAAATAACCAGTCCTTCACGCAAATGAGAGCTTCTAAAATATCTTCTTTAAGTCTTAATCTTCTTTCATCTAGCACTCTGTTACCTGCACTAAAAGCAGGCTCCGATGCCACTATTGAGACTGGAACTGTTAGTAGATCTCAGGCCATTTTTGACAATATTGAATATGACCATTCATTTACCTTCCACCATTGTAAAATATCTAAGTTGTCAACCTCGTCTTCTGGAATTAAACTATAGTAATCAAATTAATAATATCTTTCTAATTCAGGTGGTGTAACATTCTCATTTGAAAATGAACTAGTAGATGAAGTAAAAGACACATTGCGTTTCTTGGCTATTAAAGAAAAGAAAGAACTTTTACCTTTAGAAGTGGTAGCAGAACTTGTAGTAGAAGGAACATTTTCATTATTATCATATTTCATAGCATAATTATTGTACATTTCATTAATAAAGCGTTCTATTTCCCGGTTTGTAATATTTATATTGAAAGATAAAGTTTCAGAAAGTTGGTCCATAGCACACTGAACTCCAAAAAATTTAATACGAAGATCCATTACAACTGCAATTGGAAAAATCATTGGCATATTTTCGTAATATTTTCGAAACTTGTCCTCCATTGTACAAACAATATCATAAAAAAATGAATCATCTTTATGACTTGAAAATTGATTAGCACTTTCTACAAATTGAGCGAGCACAAGATTACTTGTTTGATAATAAACTCTGGAACTAATTTTTGTTGCCTTATAGAATGGTTTCAAATAATTCATGATTTTAAATGTAATGTTCCAATCAGAATCATCTATATAAAATTGATGTTGCTTTGAATTAACGAAAGCATTAATAGCATCTGTATAACCAACACACGATTTTAACATAAGAAATGTTGAATTCCACCTATTTGGAATATCATCAATAAATTTTCTTCTCCTCAATCCAAGATTTTTACAAATTTTTCCAAATTCTTGTTGTCTAGAATCTGAACAAGAAATGTAGTTAATAGCTTCTCTAATTTTATGTATTTGTGGTGTTATTAATTTTAAACCATCTTACACTACTAAATTATATATATGACAAACACATCTCATATGAAATAATTTAGAGTCAAACGAGGGATTAAGTGTCCTTTTCAAAAGTTCAATGCATGCAGTATTTGCACTAGCATTATCAAAACTAATGCTAAATAATTTGCTTAAAACATTAAATTCATTAAAAACTTGTAATAAATTCTCACACAAATTTATTCCATTATGTGGATATTCAAGTAAGCGAAAAACAATAATTCTTTTGTGAAGTAACCAATTATTATCAATAAAATGTACGGTGACACATGCATAACCATTGTGATTACGTCCAGACCAATAATCAGATGTAAAACACATAACTCCATCAAAATTGTTAAATTCAGTTTTTAAATGTTCAGTCATTGTATGAAATAATTTCAAGATATCCGAGCGAGCAGTATTTCTACTTACAGACCGATAAGCGGGTTGAACATACTTTTGCATAAACTCCTCAAAGTATCGATCTTCTGCGAAAGTAAAAGGCATCTCGCTTGCTGCCAAAAATTCAGACATTCCTACTCTCATTCGATCCTGCGAATAACAAAAATTAGAAAAAGTAACTGTTCCACTAGTATTAGTAAAAAAAGTAATTTGAGCTTGTTTAGTATCCAAATGCCCTCTTTCATTCATGTGTTTATCTTTGTGTCTTCGCAATGTGCCCGTGCCTTGACCTTTAACCCATCCATAACTCTTTCTACAAATAGTGCATATTGCTCTTTTGTTTGGTTCATCCACTGTAAAGATTTCCCAAACATCAGATGTATGCTTTTTATTTTTTCGTTGATGAGAAGATCCAATATTTGGATCATTATCATCTTCCAAATTTATTAGAGAACAACTATTATGTAAATTGACATTTCTTGAAGAAAAATCGTGAGAATCCATAACACTTTAACAAAAAATTTTGAAATAATAAGATGAAAAGAAAGCACAAGATACTAAATATGAAAAATGCTTACTGAAAATATTAAGAGAGATTATGAAAAAATAGAGATTGTAAACTTGTAGTTGTAGACTTGTAAATTGTGAGAGTTTACTAATTTTTCACTTCACAATACCACTATTTATAACAAAAAAATAAATAAATTACCGTTACAAACAAAAATAAAAATAAAAAAAAAACGTTAGAATGGTCAAATGGCCGTTCTGACGCTGCAGGCGCTGTTTTTAATTTTTTATTTTATTTTTTTATTTATTTTTTTAAAAATCGGGCCAGCAGTTTCTTGAACCGGCCCGAACCGATTTCAGGTCTGGGCAACCCGTGATTCGGCCCACACGGTTCACGGGCCGAACCACGGGCCAGTTCGAGAACGGGTTGGCCTGGGCGGCCCGCCCATCTTGACAACTTTACATGAAAGGAAGTAAAAACTTGAGGATGACCGAATACATGATTAAAAATACAAAGAAAACCCCAAATATCAGCCAAGCATAAAATATCTTAAATAAAAAAGAACTCTTTGTCTCTCGGCAAATGGAACGTAGGATAAACTGGAAAAAAATGAGAAGAGAAATGCCCAAAAATTGGAAAGAAGACTATAAATCATTTATAATTAGAATGAACCAAAGAACATACAAGAAACGTCCACTTTTTTCCCCTTTCCATCTTACTGGGTGAATAAGAATAGAGTTCCAAATATAGGGAAAAAAAATTGAATAGTGCATAATTTTGTCTAATGAGGGAAAAGCTGTATAGAAAGTGTCGATGCATATGAACCTACACATTTAATACACGTAACAATAAACGAAACCCTTTTCTCCATTCGTCAAATTCTTTCTTGCCATTTTTAATTTCATTGAAAAAATGGATATAGTGAACGTTATAACTTTTAAAAACTGAAACCAAAGAATTTCATAACCTTCATCCTGGGAATTTGGACCCACTCCACAACAATTTCAATGGCCTTTGATAGAATTTCTGTTAAGGTCTCTTCAACAATGTAAAGAAGTCCGAGAAAAATACAATAAGAGTGTTAATTATAGAACAATAGAGTAATAGAACTAAAGTAAAACAATCATTGTCCACTAACCCTACAGGAAGTCAAGTGTTGTTGACCACTTGTGATCATCTATTCACAACTATTATACCTGGTGGCAAGGGTTGCCTGCATCAAAAGGAAAAACAAACCTATTAAGTAAAAGAAACAATGAATTAAAAAATAAATAAAATTTGCGAACAACATTTCCCAATCAAACACTTCAGATCCAATTAACAAATGAATTTATTTCATTTAAATTAATAATTACCTAACATAGCATAAGTTGATGGCAGTATAGTTCTTCATATTTCCACCCAACACTGATACTTTGACATAAAATCTAGCAACTGTTAGCCATTCAAAACAACCAAGAATGCAATGGTAAAAATATCATGGTCATCTACCTAAATTTTCAAAACAATAATCAACAAGAAAATTTAACTTGTGTTATTGACTGTTCTTCAAGATTTGTCAATCAGAATGCTTGATCTTAAAATTGCTTTAATCCATGTGTTTCAAATGAAAACTCTTCATATTATTCACAAAAAGAAATAGAGAAAGAGAAATCAAAATAAATCTAGCTACTTACTCACACAAAATAAAGAAGATTCTTTATCATTAGCAAGAAACACCACCCAAACTCAGGCAGTTGGAACCTTAGTACTAAAGTTTTGCACTTCAGCTCGCCGACAGTTACAAAAAATCCATAAATAATACTCAAAATTTAACATACCTGAAAGTTTCCAACCAAAAGAACTCCAGAACTCCCAACTCAAAAGAAACAACCTGAAAGTAATCAATACTAAGACTATTATATAAGTCCACCCCCTTGAAGTCCTATTCTAAGGGTTTGTTTGGCTAAACACTTCAGGCAAAATATATTTGAACAAGAAAAAGAAGATTCAATGAAGAGATGGAAATTTTTTAAACACAAGCATCAAGAATCAACAGGATGAACTAATTTGTTCGAAAAACCTTATCGGACAGCAACTGCATACCAATCAGTCTTCCATACATAATCACTCCCCAATCAGCCTTCGCCACTCACAGGTCCAAACTCGTAGTCGATATCAAAAATTTTTATTAGACTTTATCATAAAAATTCACTCACTTTCCGCCCACATGCATGTACACAGTTTTGAGGGCTTATTTTAATCAAAAATTATGTCGTCATCTACTTTAAGGGGCATACGAAAGTGAGGATTTTGAAGCCAACCAAATGTAAGTGTTAAGCCCTAGGTCCAAGCAACTTTGGACATAAACACTTTGAATATATATATAATCAATGCATATGTATGGCAATATCTATTATTTAATTGAATTAATATTTTTGGAACCTAATGGGTCACACACAAAGAAGAATCAAAATAATGGGATTTACCAATTAATTAATTGACAAGTGTTGGATAATTAATTAATTGGTTGCTTATTAATAGGCCCGAATTAATTAATTGGATTAATTAATTCATGGACCAGATTTAATTAATTTGATTAATTAAATATTAAACCGGATTAAGTTTAACAGATGGGCCGAGCCCATTTGCACTTATATTAATAGGCTACTAGGGTTTGAAAACAGAATGGAATTTTCATTATTCTTGCTAGCACAAGAAAAGAAAACCCTAGCCGTCATTCTTGTTCTCTGAGTGGATCACCATTGGAGGCTAGACAATTGGAAGGCTTGGATTGCAGATCGTGATCATTGGAGTTCAAGAAAAAGCAAAAAAGTTTGTGGAATTCATCAAAGATATCATTCTCATCACAGTTTCTATCTAAACACATTGCAGATCCTCGTTTGAGAATTGAAAATTGTTTTATTTCCGCTGTGCATGATTAAGTAAATTCCCAACAGTGGTATCAAAATCTACTTTGTGTTTGTTAGAAGCTGTTTTTTATTTTGGAACAATCAAAAGTTGATTGTTTAAATTTTTCTTGAATCTAGCAATTTAGAAAATTCTTTTCCACCTTTTTTTTTGGAAAGGAAAATAATTTTTGGTTAAAATTTTGGATCTGAATTTCATGGCGGCGGCATGAGGCCGCCGGCCATGGCGGCGACGGACCGGGCCATGGTGGCAGGAACCGGCCGCTCTCAAGGAGCGCTGCCACGACCCGGAAGCACAGTAGCGACTGGCTACTGTGCGTTGCAGCAGCGACTCGCTGCTGCAGCCGCGCTCGCCGTCCCTGCGAGTTGCAGCGGCGAGCGCCGCTGCTGGAAGTTGCAGCAGCGCACGGCGCTGCTGCTGGTTATTGCAACAGCGCCGTACATTGCTACAATACCCGGTGGTGCGCCGTTGTCGCACCACCGTTTCTCCAGTCGCCGGCGCCGCAAATAAGGGAGGGGAATTTTTTAGGGTTCGCTGAAAAACGGGTGGAAGAGGTTGGATGTGGGGGCCTCGTATGCAATTTCTGAAATTGCAGGCCCCCTCCTGCAATTATGGAAAAGGGGTCATTTTGCAAATATTTTGATTAAGGACCTGTCATGCAATTAAGTTAATTGAAGGACTTGTTTTTTAATTTTAAACTTGGGTCAATTTGCAATTTTCAAAATAGTTTTGAATTTAAATATTAAAATGGTTTTTAATTTGATTTTCAAATGGTTTGACCTAAAATTTCAATATTGACCCGTTTAAAATTTTATTTAAAAATTAACGATTTTTATATTTTCGTTAAAATTGGATTTTAACCTAAATATTAAACTTTGACCCTAAATTGAATTTTATTTTATTTAGGAGTTTTATCCTAAATTAAAATGTTAATTCATTTTAAATTAGAGTTAGACTTTAATTTAATATTTAATTAAAATTTGATTTTAATTAAATTATCCACCCTAGTATGTTGTTGAAATTAGAGTTGGACTCTAATATGACATTTAATTGAGATTTGATTTTAATTAAATTGTCTCACCCTAAATTTTTCTTGAAATTAGAGTTTGACTCTAATATGGTATTTAATTAAGATTTGATTTTAATTAAATAAGTTCGCCCTAATATCTTGGAATTAGAGTTTGACTCTTATTTTGTATTTAATTAAAATTTGATTTTAATTAAATTCAACCATATTAATTTGATTATAATTAGAGTTGAACTTTAATTTGACATTTAATTAAAATTTGATTTTAATTAAATTGTCTTGCCCTAAAATTTTATTGGAATTAGAGTTGGACTTTAATTTGGTATTTAATTAAAATTTGATTTTAATTAAATAGTCCCGCCCTATAATTGTAGAATTAGAGTTGGACTCTAATTTGATATTTAATTAAAATTTGATTTTAATTAAATAAATCCGCTAATTAAATTAATTAATTAATTTGATTAATTAATTGTTTAATTGTTCCGATCCATTTGTTTAAATTAGTTTAGACGACTTTAATTGCTAGAAACTTGAAATATGTTTGTATATAATATTAGATATTATATAGGAAAGCATTTATTTGATGAATGTTTAATTAGTGGATGATTATGGACTCGACCTGTGGATGTGTTGAGTGGTTAGTTTTATTCTTGTTGTTTTATGGGCCAGCGAGCTCTTATTTATTTTGGACCTGCGAGTCCGTTGTTAATATTATGGGCCTGCGCGCCCAACATTATTTAGGCCTGCGTGCCAACTAGTATAGGATATAAGTTGCAGTTGGACTAATTGAAGATACAAGAAGAAGAGGAGACCATAGAGATGGAGCATTGTATGAATCAATGCTATACCACCTAGGAACTGACCGACTAGTCTTCCTTATGGCTCGGGAAGATTAGCTAGTATAAGTCTATAATCGTCCACACTAATATATGTATGTTTATTTACATGTTAGATGTATAATAAAATATATATAATTATTACGATGAGACCTTTTGCATGAAAAAACCCTCGTTAAAAATATTAAGTCAATTTGTTATTTGCCTTCCATCATTAGAGTGAAAAACGAGAGTCCTAAATCGATCTTAGCTTGTTGACTACACTCAAGACTGGTCTATTAGGAATATGTTTGACATTATGAAATATTAGATATTTCTGAATGATGGGTTTGACTTAACTAATATTTATCTTTTGTTGAGTACACTCAAAAAGATAAATTTTAGAGGCATGTTAAAATATTAAGTCATATTTACATTCGCCTTCCACCATTATAGTAAAAAAACGAGAGTCCTAAATTGATCTTAGCTTGTTGAATACACTCAAGGCTGGTATATTAGGGATATGTTTGACACTATGAAATATTAGATATTTCCGAATGATGGGTTTGACTTAACTAATATTTATCTCTTGTTGAGTACACTCAAGGAGATGAATCTTAGAGGTATGTTAAGCTAACACATAAGATGTATGAAGATAAAGAGTTGTCAGCTTAATAATCTGGGAGTTGTATGGAGATACAATTGATAATAGTATCTACTCAAATGTTTTATTAGGACTTGTTGAGTAAACTCAAGGTTTTAATATAACAAATGGGATCCCAGCCCACTGATAATCAAGTACGGATTCTATAAATTTATGTGAGGGGGTCGTAAATTTGAGTTAAATAGTGGGAGCGAAATTAATTTAATAAAAGACCATGTTAAATTAATTCATACACTATATATATTATTTCTTTACTTTTCGTCGTTTACATTTATTGAATCATGAGTAACCATATGTATTTAAGAGGCATATTGAATGCCAACAACCAAACGAGATTTTCTTAATTGGCACCGCAATATGAGAATTGTTCTCAGGCATGAAAAATTGGTTGTATCCTTGAGTAACCATTTCCAGAGATACATGCTAATGACTCGACAAAGGAAGAGGTGGCTACTATAATAAACACAGTGATGACGATGGTACTACAACATATGCGATGTTTGTGACTATGTCACATGAGTTATAAAGCAACATAAGAGTATAGATGCTAACACATGATTTTTCATCTCAATATGTTGAATGATGAACAATCATACGAGGAAATATATGATATTTCCTAGCAACTATACCGGTGCATAATGGCAGAAGAATCTTCAGTCGGTGCTCGTGTGCTGAAGATGCAGACTACTTTGAGAAGTTGTCTTGATTGCGTTCAGTCATGAACAATGAACTAAGTATAGACTTGGTTCTGCAATCTCTGTCAGAGAGTTGTTCATAACTAATTATGAATTTAACATGAATAAACTCGAAGCACGCTCATTGAGATGCTGAACATGCTTAAAACTGTTAAGTCCAACATCTGTATTTGTAGTGGACAAATCTTAATCATAAATTCATATATGGAAGTCTAAAGGATGCTTTAGGAAAGCAACCAAGATGACTAAGACGGTTAAAGCAAATAAGGACAATACCAAATCTGATGATCCTTATTATCATTTTGGAATGGTAGATTATTGGAAATGAAATTGCAAGGCTTATATCTACTTCCTTAGTTTCATGGGTATTAGATACTAGATATGGATCTCATATTTGTATAAATATGCAGAAACTAAATAAAAGTAGATCGCTGTAGAATGGAGAAGTTAACCTACACGTTGAAAATGAGCAAAAGTTGTTGCATTGCCTGTAGAAGCATATTTCTTGCCATTGCCTTTAGGCTTGATATTAGAATTAGAGAAATGTTAATTTTGTTCTCACCATTACCAAGGGCATTAAATAAATTTCATGTTTTGACATGAATTATTTTAATGTTAAGGACAATTGTTGTTCCTTTTTATCTTGATAAGATCTTAATGGTTATGATAAATTACAAAATGACATTTATATTTTAAACATTGAGTATTCTATAATGAGTATAGAAATTGAAAGGTATAAAAATGATAATCTAAAGAATACCTATATCTGGCATTGTGGATTTGGTCACATAAATAAGAATGCAATTCCAAACTTACATGGAGATGTATATTTGGGTCAAATGATTTTGAATCATTTGACAAATGTAAATCATGTCTGTAAGACATAGTGACCAAATCTCCTTTTACTTGAAAAGGAAAATGATCTGCACAATTATTAGGTCTAATACATAATGATGTATGTAGATTCATATCAATTAATGTCAGGTGAATTTTATCTTATCTCATCGCATTTACTAATGACCATTTCAGAAATGATCATGTATATTTGATGAAATTCAAGCATGAAACTCTTGAAATGTTCAGAAGATTCAAGCTAGAAATAGAGAAACAAATAGATAAATATATTCTTACACTAAGACTTGTTCGAGGTAAAGAATATCTAAAATGGAGAATTTTAGATTATCTAAAAGAGAATTAGATTCTCATGCAGTGGATTCCTCCACATACATTACAACATAATGGTGCACTTGAAATGAGGAATCGTACACTATTAGATATAGTGCAATTGATAACAAGCCATGCAAGCATTCAAAAATCGTTTTCAGATCATGCACTGATTTCCACGTGCTGCACACTAAATCGTGTCTCATCTATATCTGTTGACAAAACTTCATACGAGTTATGGAAAGGTCCAACTTATCTCATATGAAAGTTTAGGCTATAATGCTTATGTGAAGCATATTGGATCGGATAAGTTTGAGACAAGATCCGATAAATATATATTTGTGGATATCCAAGAGATAATTGGATATCAATTCTATAATCTCGTTGAGAAGAAGATGTTCATCTCAAGACATGTCATACTCCTAGAGAAAGTGCTTATTCTAAGAGAGACAGTGGGAGCAGAATAAATCTTGAAGCAGTTCAAGAGTCCACGGATATAATTGACCAAATAGATGAACCTGAGTCTTATCCCACACCTGTTGAGGGACATACTCTTGATCAGGAAGTGGAGAATTCTAAGGACACATTAGCTCCGTGTAAATCTTGTAGGATCATTTGACCTCCTAGAAGGTACGAATCCATGATTACTAATCAAGGATAATGAACCTACTAATTAAGGCGAAATAAAGTCAAGTGTTAACTTAAAGAGATGGACTTGTTGTATGTAACCAAAGTTTGACTTTGGTCGACTTGCCTAATGGATTAGAACCCATAGGTTGTAAATGAGTTTACAAGAAAATGTCAATATGGATTGAAACAAGCCTCTTGGAGCTGGAATCTTCGATTTGATGCAAAAAGTCAAAATGTTTGATTTTATAAAAAATGAAGACGAATTGTGCGTTTACAAGAAGATAGTGGGAGTATTGTCGCATTCCTGATATTATATGTATGAGACATATTATAGGAAACGACGTCTCTATATTTCAATTGTTGAAATTATGGTTGTCAAATAATTTCCTTGTGATAGATATGATAGAAGCAAGTTGATCTATAAAAATAGATCTAGAAGATTGCTTAACACGTCCCAATCTATACAGATAAAATCTCAAGAAGATTTTATATGGAGAAAATGAACTGATAGTTCATGGATACACTAATGCTAACTTCTAGTCAGACTAGAATAATAGTATATCTCAAATAAGATATTGGTTTACTCTTAATGGGTGTGTTGGAAATGCTCCAAATCTAAAATAACCGTTGATTCAATAATAGAAGCCTTATACATCATTGCTTTAGAAAGCAACAAAAGTTATGATCTGGATCAGGAAGTTCATTAATGAACTTGGAGTAGTTTCTAACATTGTTGATCATACGCTTATGCATTGTGATACCAATGGAGCCATCGTGCAAGCGAAGGAATTAAGGTCTCATCAATGATCCAAACATATGTTAAGGCAGTGTTATCTCATTGGACAGATAATACAATGAAATGACGTAAATAAAGAACGAATTCCCACAAGTTATTAAATTGCAGATCCACTAATAAAGAGTTGGCGCAGCATAAACATGATCGTCATGTAGACTCTTATGGTATAAGATACATAAGTGATTGGATCTAGTGCAAGTGGGAGTTTGTAAGTGTTATGCCCTAGGTCCAATCAACTTTGGACATAAACACTTTGAATATATATATATAATCAATGCATATGTATGGCAATATCTATTATTTAATTGAATTAATATTCTAATAAATTAAATAATAGAATCTGTAGATTCAAGTTTTGGTGATTTGTTAATCACGAGGAGTTGTGATTGTGAGATACAAATTACATATGACTGAATCTTAAATCGTCCGTGGTCGAAGTAATAACGAGATACGGATATCGTTATTACGGAGAGACTATCGCGTGTGGCATTCTTACTTGTGAAGTAAGTAGCTGATCTCACAAGCTAAAGTGTGGTGACACTTGAATGAACACGTGGATGTTTTGTTATAGAACAAAACATTGGAGACCCGCTGAGAGATTCCACATGGATAACTATCTGAGTGTTAGTGGTTAATCTCTAACGTTCGGTAGTGGAATTGGTCCTTTGACTTGAGGTCATCATGGTACCTTATATGAGGACAGTCATACTTTGGTGGTGTTGGATGTTGCTCTGCCAAGGGTCTCTAATACAACATCGTTCGGGTATGTCAAGAATCATATGAAGGTTGTGAATGACCAATAGATGATTCGTCACTCTTAGATAGTAAGAGATTATGATCTACATTTTATCCAGTTAAGTTGATAATGAAATCCTTGGTCAAGGTGAACTCATAAGTCGGAAAAGAGTTTTCGACATACATTGACTTAACAGTGGGATAAAAGATATGATCGATAATTGAGATTGACACATATCTATATCTCATAATTGATCGGATCATGTTGACGAAAGGATTATAGTTTCACGATAAACGAACAAGTTTGGTTTTGTCATACTACGTGATATTTCCCGTCACATGTATTGCCCTGATACATTGCTAGATGTCAATTTGGAACAACGAAAGTGAATTAGTGATAAATTAAAAGGGGCGTTTTAATTTATCGATTTTGATTAGATCAAAATAATAATTCACGTCGTTAGGCATCGTGGTCGGGAACCTAATGGGTCACACACAAAAGAGAATCAGAAGAATGAGATTTACCAATTAATTAATTGACAAGTGTTGGATAATTAATTAATTGGGTTGCCTATTAATAGGCACGAATTAATTAATTATATTAATTAATTAATGGACCAGATTTAATTAATTTGATTAATTAAATATTAGACCGGGTTAAGTTTAACAGATGGGCCGAGCCTATTTGGACTTATATTAATAAGCTACTAGAGTTTGAAAACAGAATTAAATTTTCATTATTCTTGCTAGCACAAGAAAAGAAAACCCTAGCCGTCATTCTTGTTCTCTGTGTGGATCACCATTGGAGGCTGGACAATTGGACAGCTTGGATTGCAGATCGTGATCATTGGAGTTCAAGAAAAAGCAAAAGAGTTTGTGGAATTCATCAAATGTATCATTCTCATCACAGTTTCTATCTAAACACATTGCAGATCCTCGTTTGGGAATTGAAAATTGTTTTATTTCCGCTATGCATGATTAAGTAAATTCCCAACAGTGGTATCAGAGTCTACTTTGTGTTTGTTAGAGCTGTTTTTTATTTTGGAACAATCAAAAGTTGATTGTTTAAATTTTTCTTGAATCTAGCAATTTAGAAAATTCTTTTCCACCTTTTTTTTTGGAAAGGAAAATAATTTTTGGTTAAAATTTTGGATCTGAATTTCATGGCGGCGGCTTGAGGCCGCCGGCCATGGCGGCGACGGATCGGGCCATGGTGGCAGGAACCGGCCGCTCTCAAGGAGCGCCGCCACGACCCGGAAGCACGAATGACGGTCAGCGTTGCAGCTGATCGGCAAGAAGAATGCAGCTGGCGCTCGTCGCCGCAAGTTGCGGCGAACGCCGTCTGCTGAAGTTGCAAGAAGACGGCGGCGGCTGTGTTGTTATTGCAATAGCGCAGCGGCCGTCACACCCGGTGGTGCGCCGTTGTCGCACCACCGTTTCTCCCGTCGTCGGTCTCGCAAATAAGGGAGGGGAATTTTTTAGGGTTTGCTGAAAAACGGGTGGAAGAGGTTGGAGGCGGGGGCCTCGTATGCAATTTCTGAAATTGCAGGCCCCCCTCCTGCAATTATGGAAAAGGGGTCATTTTGCAAATATTTTGATTAAGGACCTGTCATGCAATTAAGTTAATTGAAGGACTTGATTTTTAATTTTAAACTTGGGTCAATTTTCAATTTTCAAAATAGTTTTGAATTTAAATATTAAAATGGTTTTTAATTTGATTTTCAAATGGTTTGACCTAAAATTTCAATATTGACCCGTTTAAAAGTTTATTTAAAAATAACGATTTTTATATTTTCGTTAAAATTGGATTTTAACCTAAATATTAAATTTTGACCCTAAATTGAATTTTATTTTATTTAGGAGTTTTATCCTAAATTAAAATGTTAATTCATTTTAAATTTGATTTTAATTAAATTATCCACCCTAGTATGTTGTTGAAATTAGAGTTGGACTCTAATATGACATTTAATTGAAATTTGATTTTAATTAAATTGTCTCACCCTAAATTTTTCTTGAAATTAGAGTTTGACTCTAATATGGTATTTAATTAAGATTTGATTTTAATTAAATAAGTTCGCCCTAATATCTTGGAATTAGAGTTTGACTCTTATTTTGTATTTAATTAAAATTTGATTTTAATTAAATTCAACCATATTAATTTGATTATAATTAGAGTTGAACTTTAATTTGACATTTAATTAAAATTTGATTTTAATTAAATAGTCCCGCCCTATAATTGTAGAATTAGAGTTGGACTCTAATTTGATATTTAATTAAAATTTGATTTTAATTAAATAAATCCGCTAATTAAATTAATTAATTAATTTGATTAATTAATTGTTTAATTGTTCCGATCCATTTGTCTAAATTAGTTTAGACGACTTTAATTGCTAGAAACTTGAAACATGTTTGCATATAATATTAGATATTATATAGGAAAACATTTATTTGATGAATGTTTAATTAGTGGATGATTATGGACTCGACCATGTGGATGTGTTGAATGGTTAGTTTTATTCTTATTGTTTTATGGGCCAGCGAGCTCTTATTTATTTTAGACCTGCGAGTCCGTTGTTATTATTATGGGCCTACGCGTTCAACATTATTTAGACCTGCGTGCCAACTAGTATAGGCTTATTTTTTTTGAAAATGACTTTTGAATAGTTTGTATAAATGACAACCTTACTCTTAGAAACTTTAAAACATAGTTGCACTATAACATTTGCTGCGACATACTAAAAACCTTTTACAGTCAACTTGGATTGAACTTCCCAGCCATTACATTAATTTTTTGTCCATTTCTTGAATTGATATTTTAAATTTTTGAAACATCATCATTGTGTCTCCTGAAACAAAAAATTCTTGGCTTATTCTAAAGCTACATGGCCGCCCATTTGCATATTCTAAATCTTTGTTCCTTACTCCAAGTTCTTGGATTTATTTGGTGGAGTTTTTGTATGACAACGTTTCATAAATCCTACAAGTGTGTGTCAAGATGAGTTCAAGTGTCGTAGGAGTTTTAACTAGTATAATGAAGTGTTTGTCTTGGACCTATTTCTAGCATCACTTTAATCAAGAATCCAATCCTAAAGTTCGCAGTAAAATTACCTATTTATATACTAGACCCCCCCACCCCCACACCAAAATAATAATAATAATAATAATAATAATAATAATAATAATAATAATAATAATAATAATAATAATAATAATAATAATAATAATAATAAAAAATTTACTTTCTTTTACAAAACTAACTTATTTAATTTACTACATAATGTCCAAAAATTGAAACCTATATCAACTAAAAATCTGGATTTAGAGCATGTTGTCTACCATTATTGGGTTGAAAATGATGTAATGAATAGTATTTTTTGGAGAATGTGTGGTTGAAATTTAAAGTAACTTTATTGGTTTATGTGTAGAATATTTTATTGAGTGAATGTGTGGTGGAGAATTTTACTGTAGCAAACAATGTTTTAGATTAATGGTAGACAAACAGGGGCTTAGATTATTTAACCTCCAAAGAGGCTAAAAAAACATCTTTAGGCACGAATTTTCCATTCATGAAGCCACGATATCTGTCACTATTAATTTTCACCAACGAAAAAAATCTGCTGAAAATCCGTTGCTAATTTGAGAGTGTTTGATAGTGTATTACTTTTACCAATTGAATTTTCATTGGTAAAAAATCTTCATTACCAACGGAATTCTCGTTGCTAAAAACCTTGCCAATGGATATTCCGTTGGTAAAAAGTCTTCATTACCAACGGAAATTCAGTTGGTAAAAATAATTATTACTAACTATATGAACAAACTATGAAGTATATAAACTCTAATTGCACTTACATAAACTCGCTTGGATTTTTTATCAACAAAATCGCCAAGTCCGTGATTTTTCCTATGAACATGATTGAAAAACTCTAATTGAGACATTGAACGGTCCATATCCTTCTCATGAAATACATAACTCTTTGATCATAATCAGTTAAAAATATACATGAACAAATATAATTAATATGAAAAAAAAAATATACAACTCTCTTTTTAGTAATCACAAAGGAGAATGAACCAGCAGTATGTTTCTTCATTTCACCATCATGTCCTTGTGCAAGACAAGTTTCCTTGGCAATCTTCGCATTTCTTTTCCATTTCTCAGTATTCCAATAATTTACAAGACTATCCCAATTCTCTACCCTTATCTAACACGGGTCATGTCCTCTCCACTCAATGGGATTATCAGACTGATTTGTATGCTTTACTTTCTTGCAAGCATCGTTCATCATATTTTTATAGATATCCTTTGTCGTGACCTTCCATGTGTCATACATATTGATAGTATTCACAGTCGGCCATACATATTTATCCTTATATATAAATAAAAAATCAATTTATAGACCTAATGAATATCAGAAATTAACAAACATAATAAATAATAATTACCATAAATCAATCCCATAAACCATCTCTTATGGGTTGTGGCATCGAGCAAAATGTGGGCTATAGACTATCAAAATATGCTTTCATGGTTGTGGTGATATCAAGAGGTTCAAAAGTTTCACTAAAACTGTATAAATAATAGAAAAAAAAACATGATAAGGAAAAATTCGATAAGCTACTCAACCAAATAAGAAACAAGACATCTTTAAACACAAGTCTAATAAATGTTATCATCTTTAACAACAAGTTGCTATATTTTAAATCAATGAAAAAAATAATAATATTACAACTAATAAAAGGAAGAGGGAATTATAAAGCACATTGATTGGTCAAACAATCAAAATAAGATATGACGAGTTTACATATGCGTTGATGAGTACATGGAAAATGAACCTACATTTGTATAAAATCTTCTAATATTAGTAATTCTAATGAAAATCATTGCTATGGCAGCTTCGTCACCATGTGTGTATATATATTCGTTGTTAAAACAAACAAATAATAAATATATCATTTTTTCATCGCATAATAATTAGTTTCACTTGTTTAACATTTAGCAAAGTTCCCCTCCAACAAATAGACATATCCAATACAATGCCCAAAAAATCAGGTAATCAGTTGAAGCAAAACCAATCACGAAAATGAAAAGCAACTCACAAAAGAATAAGCCGAAAATATATGGATATGTACCTAAGGAGAATCAACCTTTAGAAAGCTCTTGACAATCATCATGTAGGATTCAATCAATGGAATGTTTGCAGCGAGTTTTTGTCAACCCTTTCTCTGTACAGACCAATCAATAAAAGTAAAAATACAAAAGCAGTGATAGCAATTTGAATGTTTGTGAATCTATGGCAAATAATGAAGGAAAATCGGAAAACAGATGAGAAAAAGCAGAGTGGTAAAAATGAGGTGAAAAATAAGGGAAAAAAGAATTCTCAACAAGAATAAGCAACATATTTCACAATCAATTGGCGTATACCTCTATTGATATGTGGTCTGATTTCAAAATTCATTACCAAGCATGGTGCATATATTTGGTAAACTAATAGAAATCATTTCTTTATACTATAAATAGATCTAACCATTTCAAAACTCTAAATCATATTTTCAAAGAATTCTAGAACATGACCACCCCCACTACACACAACAACAAACTAATCCATATGCTTAATAAACATGTTCATTTCAAAATACATAAAAGTGTAAATTAAAACCAGTAAAGGAAAATGTTCTCAAATGGAAATGTTTTATTTGATTATCCAATCAATTTCACAATACATTTTCCTGATTCTTCAGTCCATTTCAGAAATAGATTGAAATTATTTGTTATTAATTCGATACAAAATTCACATGATATAGGATTAAATAAATGACATAAAACAAGAATAAATAGTATCAGTTACAAAACTTTTTCTGCTCACATGTAGATGTCTAACATAATTTTTTTTTAGTATTAGTTAAAGTAGTATGTCAAACATACGGAAGTGTGATATGTTTTTCATTTGACCTTCAAAGTGTAGTTAAAAGCATGTTTTGTATCCACATCATACATATATTTTTACAGTGAGTTTGATTTCAAAATTATAAATAGTTTTTCTACTCAAAATAGTATTAAATGAAAAGTAATTTACATTAAACAAGTGAAAAATGTGATTCTAAAAAATAAGCAGTTCACATCCATAGAAATTAAAAGCAAGAAGAGATTTGCACAATAATGTGATTGGTCACTAATGTAGTCATAAATGTAAACATGTTTGCATGCTTTTACCCGAATTCTAATTGTAAAACTTACTTGAAAAACTCAAAACGAGGTTGAATCACTTCCCTTTTGATTGCTTGCTTTTCGCACCGTCTTTTACTCACTCATTAGTCAAAAACTCGATCACAATGGAAGAAATTTGATAGCCACAATCCAAGAACCCAATTTGAGATGTTATATTTCCATAAATCAAGCCTCCACTCTCATATACTTTTTATCCTTTAAAGGAACCTGAATTTTTGCACATATATCTTTTATTGTGTAATGGAAGTTATATGTATGGTTGAGCATGATGGGAGGTTAAATTTTAAACTCAAAATTTAACTCCTCCCTCTAAAAAAAATATCATATACAAATCGGGTCAGGTCAATCCACATGGGCAACCTGTTTTCTTCCAACATCTCCCACTCGCACATGGTGGGTTTGACTTGATTCTAATATAATCTTAATTATATTAATCTCAACATCTTCAAGTTCATATAGGTAAATGGATCGTGCGACCAGCGAGTTAAGTTAAGAGCACACAACACTATACACCTATTAGGGATATGTAGCAGCTCTACAAGAGAAAATATATTTTCTCACTATACTCCGACATATTTTGTAACACGAGTTCGAATATTTCTAATCCCTCAATAAACCAAAGAACATACTCAACTTTCTCATATATATATATTGTATTCATAATTGTGTCTCAAAACTCAAATAATTAACATAATTGTCCGATCGGTGAATACAAGCTAAGGTGTTAGATAAAATAGTCTTCCTTTCCTACTTGAATTCCTTAATTTCAAATCAACTGCTTTCCTAGCCATGTTCCATCAAACCGAATTAACCATAGTTATTGACAACATACTAAAGTAGTAACACCGAAATAAAATTTCGAGAAACAGTCAAAAGTCATAAGATTATAAAATTTGAGGTCATAAATGCCTTTGAGACTCACACAATGAAGAAGCGGAGATCAATTCTTCATTTCTCCTTGGTCGTTAAAGTAGACGTGGTATGAAACACGTGTTACGATGTTTTCTCCCTTTCTTAGGGCGTATGTCTAATATTACAAATAAAATGCACTGTACAGATCATAGTTCAGATATTCCTCGATATCTAACATGAGTTCTCTTTATCTTTATTGCTCTACACAATTCCAATCGAGAACTCGATATGGCTATAGAACAGGTTTTATGGATAGAAAAAAAAAATCCATACTGGTTACTTGTTGTGATCTCATCTTAATATCTCATCAAGACGACTGGATCATGTACACAATATGATCATTGTATCTCATCTCAGCACACCTCAAAGTGTCTGAGGCGATTGTTCATGTGAGTAAACCAATGTCAACCTATTTGACATACTTTATGTGTGCATATTAAATAGTAATTTAAAAATCACGGTAAAAGATTACTCTTAACATATGAACTCAAATATTGTTTATTAATGGACTTATATGAAACGGTTAAATAGTACATAATTCAAAATTTACGCAATCCCAAAGATCTAACATGAGTTATAAAAACATCTATAGGGATAGATTTTGTAAATAGATCAACTACCATTTGGTGCGTAGAAATATATTGCATACTCACTTCCTTCTTTCCTATTATATCTCTTACAAAATTATAATTTCTATCAATGTGTTTGGTTCTTTTATGATACTTGGGATCCTTTGTATATGCAATAGCTGTCCGACTATCACAATAAATCAATATGGGTCCCACATCACCACTAAGGACTCTTTAGATGCTGTAAGAATCTCATTAACCAAACAGTTTCCTGTACCGCTGAAGCACATGCTATGAATTTTGCTTCCATTGTGGACAAGGAAATGCATGTCTATTTCTTGCTACTCCAAGAGATGATGCCATTATTAACTAAGAATGCATATCTCGAAGTTGATTTGCGCTTATCTAAGTCTCCACCCCAATCAGTATCAATGATCTTTATAAGCACAAATCACTCCCTTGACAGCATAAAGAATAATTAGCAGTACCCTTCAGGTATCTTAATATCCTCTTAACAGCTTTTCAATGTTCTCTTTCAGGATTAGATTGATACCTGCTGACCAACCTACGGCATAACAAATGTCGAGGCGAGTACACATCATAGCGTACATCAAACTCCTAACCGCACTAGAGTATAAAACTCTAGACATTTCTTCTTTTTCCTCAAGAGTTTTAGGACACATACGAAAGCTTAGACTTTCACCTTTCGATATAGGAGTGTCAATGAGATTGCAATTCTCCATTTTGAAACATTCAAGAATTTTTTTTATATATGGCTCTTGCGACAGAGCAAGAAACCTCTTCAAACGATCTCTATGGATTTTAACACCTAATATGTAATCTGCTTCACCCATATCCTTCATTTCAAAATTTAAGGACAATCATTTCTTAATGGTTTTAATACACTCCTTATCATTCCCAACTAGTAAGATATCATCTACGTAAAGAGATAAAATTACAAATTTATCATTGAACTTTTTCAAATATATAGTGATCTTCGTCCATCACGACAAAATTGTACGAGATAACTGTTTTGTCAAATCTCAAGACCACTGTCTAGAAGACTGCTTTAGGACATAGATTGATCTATTCAATTTACAAACTTTACTCTCTTAGCCATTTTAATGAAACCTACTAGTTGTTGCATGTAGATTTCTTCATCCAATTCTACATTGAGAAAGGTAGTCTTCACGTCCATTTGATATAGCTAAGAGTAGGCGAATTGAAGTAAATCTCACAACTGGTGAAAAGGTCTCCCCATAACCTATACCCTCCTATTGAGTATAACGATTTACCACCAAGCGAGCCTTATACCTCTCTATAGTCCATCAGCTCTTCGCTTTATTTTGAGAACTCATTTGTTCTCAATGACTTTTCGACCAGATGGAAGATCAACCAAGTCCCAGACTTGATTCAATTTCATAGACTCTATCTCTTCTTCGTTTCCATTATTCTACTTTTCCTTTTCAGGGCATGATAGAGCTTCTTGTACTAATTTTGGCTCTTCATCATCTTCTAGAGATACTAGGAAAACTTGCTCTTCAATCTTGAAATGACGATTTGGCATACTTTTTCTTGTACTCTTATGAAGTGAAATCTCTAATGAGACTTTGTCACTTAGAGTTGGAGATAAATTGCTCTCACTTCGATCAATAGGTGATAATGTTTCCTCGTGCACCCCAATTGATCAATCAAGTACAACTCTATCATCTAATTCATGCAAAGGTTCTCCCTTTTTAATTTCTCCCTTACTAGGAAAATCACTCTCAAGAAACGTCACATCACGTGATTCTATCTTAGTCATAGTCCCATCTTGATTTTCACCTATAAACACATATCCTTTGGACTAGTCTAAGTATCTTATAAAGATACACTTCTTGCCTCGCGAACCCAATTTTCCAAACTTACTTGAGGAATCATGAATATAGGCAGCTCATTCCCAGGATCTAAGAGAACTCAAATTAGAGGATCTACCTGCCCAAAGCTGATATAGTGTAATAGGTACCGATTTAGAGAGAACTTTGTTCAGAGCTAATAAGTGTGTTTTTGCACACTTATTTAATACCTAAATATTCTTATTATTGATAAAATAAGCGAATTTCTACTCACAATTATGTAATTATTGTTTTTGTAAGTAAGAATCACCCCAAACAAAAGAAAACAAGACAAAAGGAGGAAAATGGACTAAAAGTGTGCAAAATTGTGAATTTGGGGACCAAAGTGAACAAAGCATAAAGTTGAAGGATCTTGGATGCAATTTATGGAGGGCATAATCGAAATGAAACTCAAAATCTGAGGACCAAATTCTATAAGATCAAAGTGGGGGACCTAACGTGCAATTATCTTAGGGCTTGAGCTGCAATTTTTGGAAAATTGGTTTTAAAGTTTTAAAACCTATACGGATTTTTCCTGGCAACGGTTTTTCTTTTCCTCTTCATTTTTTTCCTTCTTTTTCTTTTTCCTTTCATTTTCTTTTTCTCTTCATTTTCTTTTCTTTTTCTTAGTACTTTGAGGACAAAATCAAGAGCACAACAAGGAGAATAAACCAAATAAAAGGTGGAGAAGAAGTTGGAGAAGAAAGATTCAAGCAAATCCATCCAAAAAGGGTTTTATCTTTAATATTGTATTTTCTTTATTATTTTCTATCATTTTGTTTCGCGCGAATTATCGAGCTTCATTAACAATTAAAAAATGGTTCAGACGATTATGTAAGAAACAAACCTCTCGAGACAAAGTCCCAAGAGGGGTGCTTTATTTATGAAGATTACAATGAAGAAGAAGCAAAACGCCTCCAAGGGGCACAAGCACACAAAGTAATTTGAAAGTTGACAATAAGAACTAAAAGAAATGAAATTACATAATTCTCTGTTTGAGAGTGATTGATTCGGGGTCTTTCTTCTATGTTTTCTCTACTCTTTTATACTCATTTGACAGTTTTCCTTGTAAAACCGTTTGAAACCGCTCATCGCTCTATAACTACCCACTTGCTTCATAATGGCTGACGTGTCTAGGAACCGTCGTTTTTAAACTGCTGTTATTGCTCCCCTCTTTTAATTGCTTGCAACTGAGATTCTTGGATCGTGGAACATGATGAGATTGCTAATAACTGCTTCAATAACCGTCGCTTTAAATAACAACAGGACGTTATATTCCCTCAGATCTTGGGCGTTTCTAAGACTTGGGCGAGAATGGGACCGTTGCTCTGAACGATAATAAGGTACTTCATTCGCTCTGATCCTGGGCGTCTTGCAGGCTTGGGAGATGATAGTCCTCCGTTTATGGGCCTCCACTATATTTTACAATGGTTTCATTTGGGCCTATCCCTCAAATTCTCTAACTAGACCCCATTTCTTAGATCATTTAATTGGGTCTCATTTTTGTATGTCAACACATTTGTATTGTATTGGATAAATATTCTAATTTGTTATCATTTATATAACATGGGCTAAATTTTGTTGTTGAGATTTATGGTGGAAACTTAGCATAGCTTGGATTAATTTCAATTTTTGCCTTTTAATGTTAAAATGCTTATTTTCATGTGTATTTATTATTGTGTTGAATGCTTTTCATTTATTTAGTAATTAATTGATTGTGTTTAGTGATTTGTATATTGTTCGAGAGAAGATTATACATTTTAAACCAAATAGTAAATACTCTTGGTTTGTGTAGGGGATAGAGATATACTCGATCCATTGAGTTATTTTCACAAATATTTAATGTTGTTGTATGGTTTGAATCAACATAAAGATATAGTAGGTTAAACCAATTAATTAGGGTTAATTTTGCTCGAGAAAGGTTATTAACTAAATTTGAAAAATCGGGTCTAACATTGTAAATGAGTAATTTATTAATTGGCTTGTGGAGAAATTAATTAGGCGACGGTTAAGCAAAATCTTGAATCCTAACCACGTTTTTCCTCCAAAATTTCCAAGTGTTTATGTTTTTTTATTTTGTAGATTTTAGTTAATTTTCCTTATTTTTCAAAATCAAATTTTATTGTGTGTTTGCTTTTATTGTTAAACTTAATTTGATTAAAGTTGTGTAATTAAAAGTAAACATTCCTCGAGGGATCAACAATCCGGACTCAAAATGTCAACTTTATTACTTGAACGCGACCCGTGCACTTGCGGTATATAATTTTAGAGAACAAGCTTTTGGCGCCGTTGTCGAGGACTGTTTTGTTTTAATTACTATCTTAGTTGATTCTAATTTTCACTATTTTTTAGTTTTTCTTCTTTTTTATAGCTTTTATATCTTTATTGTGAAGTTGACTTATTAATTTTTATTTCCTTAGGTCTTCAGTAGTGCATGGTTCGTTCGAAAAGTTTTGATTTTTCAAACTTGATCCGGATATTCAAAGGAATTTTCGAAAAAGGTGACGGGAACAAAGGGAATTAAGAAGACAACGATTAATCAAGATGACCCAACAAGGAGAAAATGTGAAACCCAATGCTTAACCAGAAAATATTCTACAAGGTGGCATTCCATCGGGTTTTGGAAACCAAGCGGGAAGGGCTCAAGAGCCTGTTGTAAATGAGAAAGATATGCTATCTGGGGACTTCATGATCCCACTTGTGGTAGAGAATGAATCAAGTATTGTCTACCTTTCATATGGGCATCCAAACTTTCAACTTCGATCGGATGTCATCAGTTTATTTTCTAATACCATTCCATTTTATGGGAGGACCGATGAGAACCCACACTCTCATGTTGCATGATTTGTGGAGAATGTTGGCAATTTTAAATATGAGGACATGAGTGTGGAGGCAATTCGAATGAGATTATTTGTCCATACACTGAAGGATAAGGCAAGGGCTTGAAACTTTATCACCCGGGAGGATAAATAGTTTGGCGAAGTTTGTTCAAAAATTTACAACCAAATTCTTTCCACCTGCTCAAGTAGCCAAACTCAAGCATGACATAACCATTTTCCAACCATTCGAATTGGAGAGCTTTCATGAGGCATGGGAGAGGTTTAAAGATATGGTTTGAAAATGTCTTAATCATGGAATCACAATGGGGCAGCAAGTAAATTATTTTTATGCCGAGTTGACTCCTTCTTGCCGTTCAAATGTAGATTCATCTTCTAATAGCTCAATTAAGAAGAAGAGTATTGGGAAGCATATTCTCTATTCGAGGTCATGAGTGAGCAAAGTGCTATGTGGCCGGATAGGGGTTCACAAAGAGGAGTTGGTAGAGTTCGAGATGGTAAATCCTTTTCAATGGTTCTAGCAAAGATTGATTCCCTAACAAAGAAAGTAGAAGGACTTTTGACATCTACCTCTAGCTCTCATTCCGTCCGTATGATACAATCTCCACCTATTTGTGATGTTTGTGAAGCAAATCATCCAAGTCCGAGTTGTCCATTGATAGGTAGTAGTTTGGCATCTACCGAGCAAGTGGCATATGCTCAAAACTTCCAACGCCAAGGGTATAATCCTTACTCTCAAACTTATAACCCCAGTTGGTGAAATCATCCTAACTTTTCTATGGGAACAATCAAAATGTACTAAACCCGAGGCCACAAGAGAAGAAAACATGATGGGAAGAGACCATTGCTAAATTGGCGAACCATCAATTGTAATAGCAAGAATGCAGTGATGCCTCTATGAAAAATTTGGAACGTCAAGTTGGACAAACGGCCAAGCTTCTCTCCGAAAGGCAACAAGGAGCATTGCCTAGCAATATCGAAGCAAATCCAAGAGAGAATGTGCAAGCTATTACCAGTAGAAGTGAGGTGCAATTACCCGAAATTACGGTAACACGAGCAAGGGTTCAATTCGACAAAGCACCCATGGAGGAAGATGTACTTGTTCAAGAGCCTAGTATTAGTGTTGAAGTAGCCAAGGAAAGGGAACCGGAGCCATCAACATCAAAGGCTCCAACATCGGTTAAAGCATATATACCACTTATTCTCTTTCCACAGAGACTTCAAAAGCATAAGCTCGATGCTCAATTCGGCAAATTTTTGAAAGCGTTCAAGAAGCTACACATCAACATCCCATTTGTCGATGCCTTAGCTCAAATTCCAAGTTCATGAAAGACATTCTTTCCAAAAAAAAAGAAAACTTGAAAAGCACGAGACGGTAATGCTAACGGAAGAGTGTAGTGCTATTTTACAAAACAAATTGCCTCAAAAAATCAAAGATCCATGAAGTTTTACTATTTCGTGCACTATTGGTGATTTAAACTTTAGTAAAGCTTTATGTGATCTTAGTGCTTCCATTAATTTGATGCCTTTGTCAATTTTCAGGAAACTGGGCTTGGGAGAGGCCAAAGCAACCACCGCGTCCTTGCAATTGGTCGATAGATCTATCAAGTATCCTAGTCAAAGTGGACAAGTTCATCTTCCCGGCCGATTTTATAATTCTTGATATGGAGAAGGATCATGACATCCCTATTATCTTGGGACGGCTATTTCTTTCTACCGATCGAGCTTTAATTGACGTGCAAAAGGGGAACTCATCTTAAGGGTTCAAGATGAACAAGTTACATTGAATATCTTGAAGGCCATCAAGTACCCATCGGAATTCGATTCATGCCTTCGAGTGGATGATGTTGATCATGTGGTGGCCGATTATCTTTATGGGCTTTTTAAGGATCCTCCTGAAACATGTCTTGCACATTCTTCAACTACCAAGGACAGGGATACCAAAGTTGAGCACGTGGTACATTATTTGGGGGCTACACCGTCTTGTTCTTACAAGAGAGCACCATACTTTGAGGATTTGAAAAAGAACTCTTCACCACCACTACCATCTCTTCAACTAGCACCTACACTTGAATTAAAGCCTCTTCTATCTCATTTGAGTTATGTCTATTTGGGAGATGCATCTACAGCATCTACACTTCCAGTTATCATTTCCAATTGCTTAAATAAGTTGAAGGAATAGAAGTTACTTTGGGTGTTAAGAGAACATACGGAGGCCATCGGTTGGACTATTACAGATATTCGAGGAACTAACCCTTCATTATGCATGCACAAAATCCTTATGGAGGATGATTTTAAACCATTGGTGGAGCAAAAAGGAGGTTGAATCCGAACATGAAAGAAGTGGTCAGAGCTGAGGTTGTGAAGTGGCTTGATGCGGGCATTATTATCCAATTTCAGATAGTGTATGGGTGAGCCCCGTTCAAGTGGTACCAAAAAAAAGAGGTGTAACGGTAGTGGAAAATGAGAACGACGAACTTATACCTACAAGACCTATGACCAGTTGGAGAGTATGCATTGATTACTTCAAGCTCAATAATGCTACTAGAAAGGACCACTTCCCTATCCCTTTCACTGACAAATGCTTGAGCGATTGGCGGGGTATTCCCACTATTACTTTTGGATGAGATTCGGGCTATAATCAAATTCCAATAGCCCTGGAGGATCAAGAGAAAACTACTTTCACTTTCCTATATGGTACATTTGCATATAGAATGATGATTTTTGATCTTTGCAATGCACCTGCCACTTTCCAAATGTGCATGATGGCTATTTTTTTCGACATGGTGGAGAAATGTATTGAGGTTTTCATGGATGATTTTTAGGTGTTTGGTGCCTCATTTGATGGATGCTTGAGGAATTTGGAGATGGTATTAAAAAGATGTGAGGAGACCAACTTAGTACTTAATTGGGAAAAATGCCACTTCATGGTCCAAGAAGGCATAGTTCTTGGCTACTGAATTTCATGCAAAGGGATAAAGGTTGACAAGGAAAAAATCCAAATCATTGAGAAAAAACCTCCACCAACTTCAGTAAAGGGGATAAGGAATCTTTGGGACATGCCGAATTTTATAGGAGATTTATCAAGGACTTTTCAAAGATCACAAAGCCACTTTGTTCCTTAATTGAGAAGAACATTGCTTTTAATTTCTCTCAAGAGTGTCTTTGTGCTTTCAACACTCTTAAAGAGAAACTCATCACTATTCCTATCATTGTAGCTCCAGATTGGGATCTTCCATTTGAGCTTATGTGCGATGCAAGTGATTATGTCATTGGAGCAGTTTTGGGGCAAAGAAGAGATAAAATCTTGCATGTTATCTACAAGAGTTTGACTTGGAAATCCGTGATAAGAAGGGGACCGAAAATGTTGTTGCCGATTATTTATCTCGACTTGAGCATACTGAAGAAGTGGTGGATTGTAAAATAAATGAGGTATTCCCCGATGAGTAACTCTTGCAAATCATGCATCTTCTACAAGCCACTCACACACCATGGTATGTAGACCATGTGAATTTTCTTGCCAGTGGTATAACTCCCCCGGATCTTTCTTACCAACAAAGGAAGAGATTCTTTGTCGACATCAAGCATTATTTTTTGGAAGACCCTTTGTTGTTTAAACAATGCCCGGATCAAATTATTCGGAGATGTATGCCGGAAAATGAAATGGAGCAAATCCTCAAGCAATGTCATTTTTCTCCCTATGGTGGTCACTTTGGTGTCGTGAAAATTGCATCAAAGGTACTTCAATTGGGTTTTTATTGGTTCCACATTATTTAAGAATGCCCACACTCTTGTCTCTAAATGTGATAGATGCCAACGTAGTGGGAATATCTCCCATTGAAATGAAATGCAGTTGAACTCTATATTGGAGGTAAAATGTTTGATGTGTGGGGTATTGATTTCATGGGGCCTTTTCCTTCATCATTCTCAAATCAATACATTTTGGTGGCAATCGATTATGTGTCGAAATGGGTCAAAGAGGTGGCTTTGCCCACTAATGATGCTCGAGTGGTAATAAACTTTTTAAAGAAAAATATTTTCTCTCGCTATGGCAGCCCCCAAGCTATAATTAGTGATGGAGGCAAACATTTTTGCAATCGCCTCTTCGACTCATTATTGACAAAATATGGAGTGGAGTATCGTGTGGCCACCCCTATCATCCCCAAACTAGTGGCCAAGTTGAGATTTCGAATAAGGAGTTGAAGAGGATTCTCGAGTTAACAATGAGCGCCTAGAGAAAAGATTGGTCCAAGAAATTGGATGATACATTATGGGCTTACCGCACCGCCTTCAAAACCCCTATTGGTATGTCCCCTTACCGTCTTTTATTTGGGAAAGGTTGTCACCTCCCGGTCGAACTCGAGTATCGAGCTTATTGGGCAATAAAAGCTTTGAACTTTGATGTCAAATTGGCCGGTGAGAAAAGATTGTTTCAATTGAATGACCTTGATGAATTCCGCCTTGATTCTTATGAGAATGCTCGAATTTACAAAGAAAAGACAAAGAAATGGCATAACAAACACATTGTGAAACGGGAGTTCTTTGTTGGGCAACAAGTTCTTCTCTATAATTCTAGACTCTTATTGTTTCCCGAAAAGCTCCGCTCAAGATAGTTGGGTCCTTTCAACATCGCAAAAATCTTTCCACATGTAGCGATTGAACTTTATCATGAAGAAAATGGGAACTTCAAGGTTAATGGGCAATGTTTGAAACTATACTTGGGGGGTGATTTTTTGAAAGAGAAATCATTTATTCTCTTTGACAACCCAGAGTGATCATGCCCCCAAAAGTCGAGCTAGAGACTTTAAAACAAGCGCTTATTGGGAAGCAACACAATCTTCTTAACTTTTTACTATTTTGATATTTACTCATGATTAATACTTTTGTTATCACATTTTTAACTTAATACCATTTTTTGCAGGTCAAATTTTTGAAGCCTAAGCCATCCATGAGTCTCAAGAAATTTGGGGGTGAACAAGGTCACGAGCTAAAAAAAATCATCACAAACAACCTTCAACAAACATTCAATATGGAAGTTTTGTCAACCCTCTTTCTTTGTTTTATATCATTCTTTTACACATTGAGGACAATGTGTGATTTAAGTTTGGGGGTGATTGTGCTTAAATTGGTGCTATTGTGTTGATATGTTAGATAGCTTTACCGGCTTAGGATTTTTTGATATTTAAAATTGTTGTTGATTCATGAGCTATGGCCAAAAATGCTATTTGTGCCTAAAGTTTTTCAAAAATTGCTTGTCCATGTGAGATCCCAAGTTACTTTGAGCACAATGGTCACAATTAATTGTTATCTAGATGTGACAATTTTTGATTAATGGATAGATTGTTTTGAATTGGTAAGAACTAAGTTGTGAGTTGTGTTTAAATTTTTATCAATCTTACCTTCTCTTCTCTTTCACTTAACCATATTGTGAGATAAGTTTGGGGGTGGTCGAGCTGGTGAAGAATATTTTATAGAAGTGTGTTGATTTCATGCATGTTAAAAAAAAATTGTGTGATGTGTCTTTTGCTAAGTATAAGCTAGGTAATGGCCATATGGTAGGGATGTAACCCCCATTTATTTTGTAATGTTAAAAATGGATATTGTAAGTGTTGATTCTTGCCTCACTTCGTAGCCTTTTTTACTCGAGTTATTAGGTCTATTGGGGTATCTCAAAATTCGGTACCATTTGGTCTAAACAATCGGGGAGTTATCGACCTAAAACCCGCTACAAGGGTCAATAAGAAAGCTTAAGGGAGTGAGGTCAATCATGAGCTTCTATTGAAAATTTTGATGAAATTGTGCAATTGTATTTGATGATTGGGGTTAGATAATTAGTGAATTTGAATTACTTAGTATAAGCTCAAGTGTAAAAGCACTCATCTAGTGGAGAATCGTCAAGTGGATAGATTTTTTAAATTGCCGGTTAGGCCCAATCAAACTAGAGTGAGAAAATAAATGAGTGATTTGAGAGCAACCTTTAGATCTACACTTGGAAAAAGAAAGTAAACATATATTTAAGGAGTGTGAATCTCACGAGAGGGAAATGAAATATTTGACCATACCGGGTTGGGTTGAAGTCAATTTGAAAATTTTTCCATCTTGACAACATTTTCATAATGTAGACAATGATTGAAAATGACTATGTACACACACCGATTGGACATTGGATAAGCCTAAATAATTTTTGCTAGCATTATTTGGAACATATTTGTGAATTGCTTATACAATTTTACACTCGTTGATTATTATGACAAGCTATCTAATGTTGTTGATCTTTATTATGTATTACTTGATTGTGTTAATAGATAATCTTACTCGGGACAAGTAAGAATTTAAGTTTGGGAGTATTTGATAAATGTGTGTTTTGCACACTTATTTAATACTTAAATATTCTTATTATTGATAAAGTAAGCGAATTTCTACTCACAATTATGTAATTATTACTTTTATAGGTAAGTATTACTCCAAACAAAAGAAAACAAGATAAAAGGAGGAAAATGGACTAAAAGTGTGCAAAATTGTGAATTTGGGGACCAAAGTGAACAAAGCATAAAGTTGAAGGATCTTGGATGCAATTTATGGAGGGAATAATCTAAATGAAATCAAAATTTGTAGACCAAATTGTATAAGACCAAAGTGAGGGACCTAACGTGCAATTATCTTAGGGACTTGGGCTGCAATTTTTTGGAAAATTGGTTTTTAAAGTTTTAAAACCCTACACAGTTTTTTCGTGGCAGCAGGTTTGCTTTTCCTCTTCATTTTTTTTCTTGTTTTTTTTCATTTTCTTTTTCTCTTCTTTTTCTTGGCAATTTTTGGAAAACTAGTTTTTAAGGTTTTAAAACCATACACGGTTTTTTCCTGGCAGCAGTTTTTCTTTTCCTCTTCATTTTTTTTTCTTCTTCTTTCATTTTCTTTTTCTCTTCATTTTCTTTTCTTTTTCTTGGTACTTTGAGGACAAAATCAAGAGCACAATATGGAAAATAAATCAAAGAAAATGTGGAGGAGAAGTGGGAGAATCAAGATTCAAGCAAATCCATCCAAAAAGGGTTTTATCTTTAACCTTGTATTTTCATTATTATTTTCTATCATTTGGAAAATCAGGTCTAACATCGTAAATGAGTAATTTATTAATTAGCTTGTGGAGAAATTAATTAGGCGACGGTTAAGCAAAACCATGAATCTCAACCACGTTTTTCCTCCAAAATTTCCAAGTGTTTATGTTTCTTATTTTATAGATTTTGAGTTAATTTTCCTTATTTTCCAAAATCAAATTTTATTGTGTGTTTGCTTTTATTGTTAAAATTAAATTGATTAAAGTTGTGTAATTAAAAGTAAACATTCCTCGAGGGATCGACAATTCTGACTCAAAATGTCCACTTTATTACTTGAATGTGATCCGTGCATTTGCGGTATATAATTTTAGCGAACAGTCGTAATAAACAAAGCATCTCCCCAATAGAAAATAGGTAAGTTTCCCTACGCCATCATGGACCTCACCATTTCTCGCAACATTCTATTCCTTCTCTCAACAACACCATTTTGTTGAGGTGTATTGGAAATAGATATCTATCTAATGATTCTCTTATCATTACATAGTTCTTTAAAATCTTCAAACAAATATTCATGCCCTCGATCAATTCTTAATGCTTTCACCTTTCTATCTATTTGATTTTCTATCACATTTAAATATCGTTTAAAGCATTCTAATGCCACATACTTATGAGAAATCAGGTAGACAGAAATATACCGCGTGAAATCGTCTATAAAAGTAATGAAATAAGAGCCTCCATTTCTTGCCCTCACATTCATAGGGCCATATATATCTGAATGGACTAACTGCATTGGAAATTCGGCTCTTAAGGCTTTACTGAATGGTTTTCATGTCGTTTTTCGGACTAGGCAATGTTCACAAGTAGGTAACAAAACCTCAGATATTAAACCAGCAAGCTTTCTTTAGCTAACCTATTCATTCTCTCTTGCCCAATATGTCCTAATCTAGCATGTCATGCAGATGTATCAACAATCAAATCTTTAGAAGAAGAAGAAGATACGTTAATAGAAAAACAACGATCAA
Source organism: Fraxinus americana (assembly GCA_035079005.1). Classification (NCBI taxonomy): domain Eukaryota; kingdom Viridiplantae; phylum Streptophyta; class Magnoliopsida; order Lamiales; family Oleaceae; genus Fraxinus; species Fraxinus americana. Next base: position 21,142,289 of record CM068716.1, read on the forward strand.
CATAATAATTATAAGTGTTTGGATCACAATCCAACACTACAAAAGCACCTTCTACATGTCCGATCCATAAAATACATTATCATTGTTTATACGAACACATTTACCACAAAAGTTCAAACTGAAACCTAATCTTAAAAGAACAACAACAAAAATTAAGTTCCTTCATATCCCTGGTACAAAGAGAACATCATGAAGGAGAATAGTATAGTCACTACGCAAATGTGACTTGCATGTACCGATCCCTTTTACCTCCACTCTATCATCGTTGCCAACATATATTCACTTTGTACCAGCTGGAAATCGACGGAACTCCACAAACGCTTCTCGATCCCTGGTTACATGGTATGTCGCTCCTAAGTCTACAATCCACATAAGATAAGATTCAGTTAGCATAACAGTTCTTGAAACATAAACATCACTATAAGAAGAATTTATAAGAGCTACCTTCTTTGGCTTAGAGTATTCCCGAGCAAAGTAACCCAGTACCTAACAGTTGAAGCGTTTGCTCTTATCTTTCTTCTTTCCAAATCATTTGCCCTTCTTGTTGTGCTTGAGTTTGTTCTTTTTAGGTCCTTGTCTAGTTTCTTTTCCCTTCCCTTTCTCACCTTTGAAATTGTTCTTCTTGTGCTTAAAACCTGAAACTTTTCCAGAACTAGATTCAGCCACAAAAGCATGTCCCAGAGATTTAGCCGCACTAAAGCACTCATCCTCTAGTCCCACATGGCGGGCAACATCAGCAAATGTTTTGATGCTATCATTGTGAGTCAGATTGACTTTCAGATGTTCCCAATTATCAGGAAAGGAGCAGATCAAAGCCTGAACTTGCTGCTCATGAGAAAGTATGTGACCAGCCGACTTCAACTCCTTAATTATAGTAGACACGATCCTTACATGTGTGATGTTGTGATTAGGAAGTTTCTTGTAAGTATCAAACTCAATAGTTAGTCGTCTGAGTTTAGTCACACTAGTACCACCATATTTCTTTCTCAAATATGTCCAAATGTCATGAGCACTCGGGAACTGCTCACATTCATGAATGAGATCGTCCACTATAGAACTTACTAAAATTGCACGAGCAGTGGAATCTTTCATTTTCCATGTTTGGTAAGTTTCCTAATACCTTCTCTATTAAGCAGTTTGACCTACCCTTAGGTCTTCCATGACGTGCACTACAACAAAAAAAGGACACGGCAACGTTCAAAAAACGTTGCCAAACACCATTTGCAACGTTTGGCGAATGTTGTAAATCTCAGTGTTGCTGTAGAGGGACGGATACGACAACGTTTAAAAAAGTCACCAAAAAGGTTTTTGCAGCGTTTTTTAAACGTTGCAAAAACACTTCTTGCAGCGTTTAAAAAACGTTGCCAAAAACACTTTTTGTAGGGTTTTTTAAACGTTGCAAAAAACACTTTTCGTAGCGTTTTTTAAACGTTGTAAAAACCTTTTTGGCAACCTTTTTTGAACGTTGCCGTATGTGTCTTTTTTTTAAAAGCAATTTATGCAAATTGATTGGCAAAATTGAAAATGACTCCTTATGAACAAATGTTGGAATTGCATAAAAATTAATAATTTCATTACAAATTTTTGAATCCATACACTAGAACATGACAAATTTTTGAATTCATACACTTCAACCTATGTTTGAACTTGGACTCTATTAGTAAAAACTAGTAATATGCCGCCAACATACAACTTTCCTTCAAATCCATAAAACTGTTCTTGAGCCTCCCTATTCAATTCCTCCGTGAACTCTCTTGATTTCTCAATGCTAAGCAGCTTTGGATAAGTCATTTTGAGTTCTGTGTCTGAAATCATCACCAACACTTCCATCAAAGAGAGCAAATGAAGAGGTCTTGTTGAAAATTGTTGAAGGCTTTTGCTCATAGTTTTCTATATGCACGTGAATTTCAATATCAAGTCGCAACCTTTTCTAATAAACATAAAAAAAAGACTTGACAGCTTCTTCAATTACCTCCATATAACCAGATCTAAGAAAAATATATCCCACATAGGAAAAGAATGAAGTAGACTTTCAGTTTGAGTTCAAGCAAACACAACATGAAAACCATCAAATGTAACAAGACAGAAAGGAACTTGATGCACCCATCTGACCAAAAACATGTTCACCAAATGGTGATTACCAAGCAAAAAGCAATAAATGAAAGAAGCCATCAATAGAAATGTGACTAAAAACACAGTATCCATTCATAGAACAATCCTTAGTAGTGCAAAATGGATAAAATAGGTTTTAACACGAGTCTTTCATTGGAATGACAAAATAGAAGTAGCAGAAGCTAGTCATAACTGTAGAGCCTAAATTTTCTCAAAACTCATAGAAAACAAGATGCTTGAGGATGAGATAGGAACAGAATAGACAACAAGAAAGTTCATCCACAAAACTTCATTCAGTTCATCAAGAAGATAAAGCACAAACCTGATCTTGCATCACCCACTTATCAAGAAGATAAAGCACAAACCTGATCTTGCATCAAAGAATATTGTGGGGTCATGCAATAAGGAGAAATAAGAAACAAACTGATTTTGAGGTTTGTAACTACTAGTAAAAAAAATTGTTGCTGAATTCAGGAAACTCAGCTGAGATAGCATAGAACCCGTAATCTTCACTGCTCTGGATACCTACTCTAAGACATAGAAGTAAATCCCATTGCACATCATATATTCAGCATATACAAAATCAAAATTTTGGGTGCTCGAGCAATTTCCCCCATTTCCATCTAGATCAAACATAAGAAATTTACAGAAGTAATAGGTTTTTTTTTTTGGTCCTTGTGCTAACATATAAAACCTTAACCAAAACCAAATCCAAAATCAAAATGAAAATGTAATTACATTTTCAATAATATCTAAAATTTATGTCACTACGAATGTTAAATCTCTAAAAAAATGTATGCTATAATAACTTAACTGCCCATCACAGTGAACTTTTCTTATTAATTAAAAAATCACACATCCATTACTGAAAAAATTTAACAAATCAATAACACAGACAATACCATACAATATTATTACAAATTAAGTTATATAATTGAAAAATAACATACAATACATCACATATAGAAATAAATTTGAACCTCATAGGGATTAGTCTGGATGAGAGGTCGGCCCAAACGCTTTGCAATGTCCTTATTGTGTTTAATTGCTTTCTTGGACGCTTCGCGGTTCGGGTCGAGATGTCGGAGACCCGCGAACAAAACCAAACAGCTCAAAGCAGCGCTTGCGGCGTAGAGAACCAGCTCTTGCAAAAACTTGGTTTCGGATGAACCGCTTCTCATTTTTTGCAGTTCTTTTGGAGGATTTGACCTCAACTTGAGATGAAGAATCTGTAAAATTTACCGATTTGGGGAAATTGGAAATTTGAAAAGAAGAGGAAAACTTGGAGGGCACAAGAGGAGAGGGGTTGGGGACTCGTATTGATGAGAGAGATTTTGAACGGACAAAGGAAGATGCCATTTATCCAAGTTTTGAGAGAGTAGGGGGAAGAAGAGAGGAGAGGCGGAGACGAGAGGCGGAGACGAGAGGAGAAGGAAAATTTAGGGCGAACGTTATTAAGAGGAAAACAATTAGGGAAAAAAATATACGGAGAAATAGTCTTTCACAATTCGCAACGTTTAAAAAATACTGCAAAAACACATTTCGCAACGTTTTATAAATGCTGCGAAAAGCTCTGAACATTGCAAAAAAGTAAAAAAAACATCGCAACACTAAAAAAAGTTGCAAAAAGGCAACATTTACTTTAAAAAATGTTGCTAAAGCTCAATTTTACTAACCAATTGCAACATTCACTTATCAAAATGTTGCAATAGACCTCTAACAACATTTAACTACCGAATGTTGCCTTTTATGTGTTGCGAAAGCTAATTTTTGGCGTAGTGGTGGTTAATACCTTCAAGGCAATCCTTTTCCTCGTGTAATACCAAATTTTGTAGCGTCAAGTGTTATAATTATCGCCATTCAATTTGTCGCATTTATTAAGGTCAGCTATGATATTCTTAGATGCCATGGTATGTCAAAATTTTAGAGACAATCATATAAACGTCCATTTATGCACACATATCATTTTGCGCTCATGCAAATGAAGTTTTATAATAATTTCACACTAGGCATGGAATCGAAAGTTCACTAAGTTCCCAATCATCTTCCTTTATCCTAAGACTAGGGATGCATCCCCAATCTATGTGGCGTTAATGTGGCATTAAATGATAGGTGAAATTAAATAAGTCATTTAATTTCACCAATCATTTAATCAATCATTTACATCCACATAGACTGGGGATGCATCTCCACTGGGGATGAATAGCATTTTTCTTATCCTAATGTTACATTATCACAAAATTAACTTCATAGTGCAAAATCATAAGTTGAAGGTTATAATTACTTAAACTCTTCTAACTTTAGAACTCCAACTAAATTAAATGATTAATCATGTACAAAACAAGCAAGACATTTTGATTATATGTGATGAATATGAAACATATATATAAATCTCAAAATGTCAAATATGTTCATGCGATATTATTAAACTTTTTTAAACAACTACTAAATAAAAAAAATCATATAGATATCGTTCGACAATTTGAACAAACCATACATATCTAAATCAATTATAAAATTCTCATTTTCCAAATTTCATTTCCTAATCAAAATCATGATCAGATAGTTGTAACATAGATGTGGTGAATTATCCAGAGCTTCAATAGCAATATCATGCCAATGTTTAGAAAGTGTCCTCATTAGATGATACATACTCTCCACTTCACGTATATACTATCCCAAATGCGTCACTTCTCGACGCATTACTTCGAGATATTTTATGTGTTGTATTAGGTTAAGTTGTGGATCCATTTCATAGTTTTGATAAGCACGTAATATTTCAACACGTTCTACAACCCGTGCTCTACTAGCTTCTCCTCTAAAGATGCTAAAATTGCGCGTTGATCCAATCATATTTGATCAAGCACAAAAATTAAAAAACTAGTCATAATGGATCACATAACCTAATCAAGATCCACATCACTCATGAACGTATATAAAATGTGATATTTCAAACACTTTCGGAGTATTTTTCATTTTAAAAAATGAAAGTTCTTCAGGAAAAAAAAAACTCCAACTAGTCAAATACCACTTAATAAATATTCTTGATTTTATAAAAATGTTTTCAGAATTTAATCAAGTCAAAAAAAAATTTTAATTCCTTTTATAAATTTATTTCAATAATAAATAAATAAATAAATAAGTAATATTTGAGGGCCAATTTGCGACTTTTCAAATTGGTATTGGAATAAACAACATCAAAAAAAAAATTGGGACCAACATGCAATTTTCCAAATTGCATTTGGAATAATCAACATTTAAAAAATAGTTTTCAAACCAACATGCAATTTTCCGAAATGCATTTCGAATAATCAACATTCAAAAAATAGTTTGAGGACCAACATGCAAAATTTCCAAATTGCATTTGGAATACAACCACCTCCACACTTAAAAACGAGTACTTTTTTTAGAATGCTGTTAAAACTTTGGAAGGTCTAACTTCTTCAATTTTTATACAAAATTAATGTTCTTTATACCGTTGGAAAGGTCTTCAAAAGATCTATCTATCCATACCAAATGGACAGTACGAAACTTAACGTGCGAGAAGTTATCATGCGATGACGTTTCGGTTTTCCCAACTAGGGTTCAATTTTTTTCTCAAAATATAAAATCAAACGAAGTGAAATTTTCCAAAGATGTTCTACTCATGAACATATGATATATAAATCTCGTGAATTTATATGGACTATATCAAAAGTTGCCATTAATGATATTGAAGCTTTTGGAAGAAAACGAAATTCATGCATTTCAATTATTCTAAACCATTTTCAGTATGTATTCAAGCAAGAAAACAACATACTTAGGCTCTAATACCAATGTAAAATATGCTTGCATGCTTTTAACTGAATTCTAAACTATAAAACTTAGTTCAAAATCTCAAGACGAGGTTGAATCACTTGTCTTTTGATTGTTTGCTTTCCACACCGTCTTCTACTCACTCCTTGGTTAAAAACTCAATCACAGTGGAAGGAATTTTGATAGCCACAATCCAAAAACCCAATTTGAGATGTTATATTTTCATAAATAAAGCCTCCACCCTCATCTACTTTTTACCCTTTGAAGGAACCCGAATTTTTGCACATACATGTCTTTTATTGTATAATGGAACTTATATGTATGGTTGATCCAAAAACCCAATTGAGATGTTATATTTCCATAAATAAAGCCTCCACCCTCATCTACTTTTTACCCTTTGAAGGAACCCGAATTTTTGCACATATATGTCTTTTATTGTATAATGGAACTTATATGTATGGTTGAGGGTGATGGGAGGTTAAATTTTAAACTCAAAATTTAACTCCTCCCTCCAAAAATATATCCTATTCAAATTGGGTCGGGTCAATTCAGATGGACAACCCATTTTCTTCCAACAATAAAAATGCAAAAGGTCCATGAAACCATTACAACTCCAATACCTTGCATAATTGACTACTAGGCACTGTAGCCTCCAATACAATCTCACTTGGTAATTGGTACTATGGAATACTTCCATTAAACCATAGTCATAACATCTAAGTAGCCGTCACTTACATTATCAAACATAAATTAAAATGTATATTTCTTTATTTCACAAACCCTCATAGACACGCACAACAGAGAAATCAAGAACCCAAAAAACCCAAAATAGAAAATGAAATCAAACACTATAAAAAAACCAATGACACTGATGCTGCTAACTTGCCTGAAGTTGTAATTGTGGAAGAAAAGAGAGGAAAAGAGAAGAACGGTAAAAACGAGGGGAAAATCTCACCAAGAATATGCACCTACGTGGAAGAAGATGGGAAAAATTGATGAATTTGCAAGTGATATTGAGAGTAGAGACGGTGTTAGTTTCTCGGAGCGGCTCTGTAAAGAACGATAGAATGATTTTGCAATTTGTAAGAGGCGGTTTGTGAGAGAGTAGGTTTTTGGAGGAGAAAAAGTTTTCTAAAATTAGAGAACGTATTTTGGTGGGAGGCCAAAGAAAATTAGGAGGGAATTGAAAATCTCACTGAGAGCTTCACCAACAAATTTTCGATTGGTAATGTATATTAATAACTTCTTCTATTTTATTTATCTTTTTAACTTAGAAAATTATTAAAAATTGTTTTACTATATTTTACAATGTTTATTTAAAATTCTTAATAGTGAAATAGAATTTGGTATGAACTTTGAATTTTAATAATTCATTGAGGGATAGCAAAATAATTCTTTATCATCTGTCCCATCCTATTAATTAATTACTGCGAGGAGGGGGAACATTGTCCCCACCTTAAATTTCTCTATTCCATCCCAAATCTTTTTATTTTAGTATTTTTTTTATTTTAATGTCAATATTGTTTTAAAAATAAAATGTTAAGATTAATTAACTAAACGATATGAATGGAGATATTATACGCCCGTCCTACCTTTTGTAAAATTTAAACGAGCTGAGGAACGGAATAGGAGGGGCAGGGGGTGTGGACTTGTCGGATGTATTCTAGAGTAATGATATCTATCACAATTCCATTACACAATGAATTGAATAATTTTACAGTGCTTACTAATAGAATTGTTCGGATGAATTAGGTGGCACATGGACACTAATTGATGAAGATTATCACTTAGGGTCCGTTTGATTGTAAGGATGAAAAATGGGTGGAAAGAAAATGAATTTCAGGGAAAGTAATTGCCTAGAAATTGTTTTGTAGGGAATTATTAATTGAGTGTGTTTGATTGGTATAATTTTCCACCCGGAAAATTTTTAAATTTTATGTTCGTTTGACTTTGTTTTACATGAAAATTGTCCACTAAAGTGATAATTTTTTCCACAATTGGTTATAAAATTTGTTTTCATTGTCAAAAAGTAAAAAAAAAAAAAAAATTTCCCTAAAAAAATTTTTTTTCTATTAAAGTTTAGTATTCGTTTGACTTTATTTTACATATAAATTGTCCATTAAAGCAAAATTTTTTTTTTTTTTTTACAATTGGTTATGAAATTTGTTTCCATTGCCAAAAAAAAAAAATCAGATTTCCCACCAAAAAGGTGAGAAATCCAATTCCTTAAAAATGAGGAAATGGTGCACGTGTAGCCATAAAATGGAAAAGGAATTCCATGGAAAAAAAAATGGTATCAAACATGACAAATGTTGGAAAATGGCCATGGAATTTGAAGTCTATCAAACGTAGCCTTATTGTAAATAGCATCATGGACTTTCTGTACGTGATAGCATGCTGACACGACAATTTCTCGAAAGCCAGTGCTCTCTAAAAGTCTAGTAACAATAGAATTCTTTTATTTTTTTATGAGATCTGAGTATAATAAATTTGAAATTCATAGTTTTTATCTTGCCATACAGTTTCTTAGCTCAATAATTTTTCCCCACTTAGAATTTCTCAATGGCGATGTCGGTGGTTCGTTTTCCAATATTGACAATGGTGAGGATAATCGAAATTGCAAAATGGCGTTGGTTCTAATGTGTATCGTGCATTACAGAAGATGCTTGGCTCTCATCTCCGATAATTAAGATCTCATTTTCTATGTATTTTACTAATTTTTCTTTGATTTTTACTCATTCCTTATTTTATCAAATTATACTTGTTATGGTTGGTTAACATTTAAATGGATATAGTGAAAGCTAAAAAAATTGGAGAGGGGTTTTGTTGAACATTTAATTTGCATAAATAAGTTCATTCACACTTCGATGTATAAACTTTGGACTTGTATTGACTTTGATAATTTGTATTGTGAATTGTGTAAGGTCAATCCTGTTTTCATGGTGATTGGGCCTTGTACTTTTTAATTGTGAAGTTTAGGATAAGGGAATATTTCATAACTAAGAGGTTTAGTTTTACCAATTTCAAATTTAAGAGATTAAGTTTAAAATTTCAAAATTTAGAGTTTTTTTAATTTTATTTATAAATTAATTAATTAAACATATATTTTATTAATTAAATATATTAAGGTCACAATTCCATATAATTTGGTCTCAAATACTATATAATTGGTCCATATTATTAATTGGTCACAAATCACAATTTTAGTTTATATGTTACAAATTATTTTACGGTCACAATTCAAAAATTTTATAGGTCACAATTTGTTCATTGGTCACAAATCAAAAATTTATACTTCACAATTTATTCATCGGTCACAAATATATCAAATTAATAAGTCACATATTATTCATTGGTCACAAATCACAAATTTTATGTCACAAATTATCTTATGGTCACAGTTCAAAAATTTTATAGATCACAATTTATTAGACAGTCACAAATTATCGGTCACATATTAACAATTTTTTAGGTCACACATTATTACTTCGTCACAAATTATAAAATTTTAAGATCACATTTTAATAGTTAGTCATAATGAACCAAATAATTAGTCACAGACACTATCCAACCGTCACCACCGCACACCCCACTACTACGACAGCACCACACCACACCACACCACCAACAAAGCCACCACCACTAGATCCAATACACTCCCAACAAAAATCATCACAACCACCCTTGTCATCGCACCAGCAATACCACCGCACATGCCACTAGCCACCACCACCGTCAAAACACCACCACACACCACCCCACGACAACCACTACACACCGCACACACCACGATCACCACACACACACACATGCCCACTATACCGCACGCAACACCACAGTCACCACACACAACACCCACTACACCGCACATAGCACCCACCACACTAGACATAGCACCGCACCTAACCACCGCACACCACCACAGCACACAATACCCAACCACCGCACCAAAAATAATAAATAATAATTAAAAAAAGAACTATCACGCACGAAGGAAAGTCGTCGCAACAGCACCGCATGGCATAGTCACTAGCAGCGTCGGCCGTCGATCGCAGTAGCGACGATCTTCGCTCTGTCTCCGACGACGACTGTGCGAGGAAGAGGGAAGAGAGAGAGCAGGCGGGGAAAAGGGGAATACAATTAGGGTTATGTTTGGGTAATTATGATTTAGAGAGAGAAGGTAGGTGAAATTGATGAATTAATATCTGATTTGTGTATAAATAAAGTTTATATCTGAAATTTGAAATTGTAAAACTAAAATTCTGATTTTGTTTAATTTCCTCAAAAATTAATTACCTGTCCATTTATGCACAGCTGCCAGTGTCCAAAATTGAATGGCAGCCCAAGCCCAATCCGACACAGTAAGCCCTCAATTGTCTTCTCCATTCTTCAAAGGGAAGAATACATAAGTCATGCCTTTACTTTTACCCATTTCAAAAATACCAAAACATGTTTCAAATTTCAAAAATCAGGTTTTTTTAAATTTTTAATTATGAAATAATAATTATTAAATTAATTTTTTATTAATATTCAATTCTACTATAAAATAATTAACCCACCCCTACAACTTCGGGGATATTCCGGTGCCTTTCCGGTCACCACTCTTCTTCGGAGACCGTTCCGACGACTGATCCGATTTAGACGAATATGTTAAGGTCACAGATCTGTACAATTTGGTCACAATTCAAAATTTTTTAGGTCACAATTCAAAAATTTCATAGATCACAATTTGTTCATCGGTCACAATTTAAGAATTTAAAAGTCACAATTTTTTCCTCGGTCTCAAAATAACAAAATTTGTAAGTCACAATACTTATTTACGGTCACAAACATCCCATTAATTGAACATCTATTATATTTTAGGTCACAATTTATCAAATTATTGGTTGAAAATTAATAATTTCTAGGTCACACAACATATATTGGTCACATATTGTTTGGGTCACAAAATCATTGGTCACAAACGACCAAATCATCTGTGACCACCACTTCGCCCCTGCCTCCACCAGCGACACCACCACCGTCGCCGCATCTCCACCCAACCATCGCACCGCACACAACCACCGCACGCACAGAAACGTAACCACACCCAAACCGCACGATCACCACCGCCGCACGATCACGCACACCGCACCATCGCACAACTCACCCAACCACCAGACTGCACCGCAACCGCAACCATCGCACAACTCCACCGCACCGCACCGCACCACTCCAAAAAAAAAAAAAACAACCAGATCTAACCGTCACAGCGTGTGAAATTTTTTATTCTTTTTAACAGATGTCTGGATTAATTAACTTCTACTTTGTTTCAAAATCACGAGATCCAAACCAGTGAGATCTTGAATGGTGCTGACAGGAGAAAGTAAATAAGAAAACAGATAAAAAAAATCTGGATCAATCAATATGGGAAAACAAAAATCAAATTTCAGCCACTAATTCTTAGGGACTCAATATTATATTGAGTCTCTAACATGTTGATGAGCAGATAGGTAAGATCTGGCGAGGGGAAGTACCGTCGGCTGCGGCTTCTGAGCACAGGAACGGGAAGGAGAGAGTGGGGCGGAGAGGAGAGAAAACGGCTGTAGATAGAATGAATGAATTTTAGGGTTGATTGGGATTATTTTAATTAGGATGAAAATTATGTAATTAATATTTAATTAAATATAAAAACCTGATTTTTGAAAAGTTCAAATTGTGATCTGATTTTTGAAAATGGTATTTTAAATACCTCTGTGCTTGTAATTTCCTCTTCTTCAAACTTCCAACGTGAAGGTAGGTTATAAATTATTTTGTCCCTTTAAAATTTTTCTCTCTTCTAACTTTTTTTTTTTCCTTCTCCATTGTTTTAGTTTTTACTTTTTATTACTGCTACCATTTTTTTTCTTGTACAAACATTATAACAAAAGAAAGTATCAGTAGAAACGAAGTAGAATTAGCATTACGAATTTTAAAGGCCTCTTGCAATCTGCTAAGCCCTCTTTACCTTCATTGGAAGATGAAGAACTTAATTCCAAAGGCAAGCTGAAGAAGAAAATAAAAGCAGATAATCCAAACTAATTTCATACTCCGACAATTGAAAGTTGACATGAAACTAAATCTCTTGTTATTTTGACTTAATGTTATATATTAATTCATTGTATTGACTCTTAAATCCCATCGCCACCCGAAATTTCTGTATCATGTGATATATATTTCATTAAAATTTGGAGGGAAGATAGATTATTCTTGACTAAGCCCTGATTTGAAATTGATTGTTACAAAATTATTTTTTTCTATACTCATTCCCAAAATGGTCTGTTCTGGTTCAGTCAGCCTAATAATTGGAATTTTTTTTTCCTTTGTAAAATTCTCTATTAAAATCTGTTTCGTTAGGTGATAAAGGTATTTGTCCCACCCGCATTAAATACAGCATTATTTATTTTACTTGTAAGTAAGATCTTAACTAAACGAGTATACCAACATCCCAACTTGTTATTTCAGGATGCAAAATTGATCTCAATGTGAACTGTTGACTTCACTACTCTAAAAAGGCTACAGCTCTAACAGCTAATTTTGCTGCCATAGAAAGAGAAATCAGATTCAGATCTAAGTGCCTTTGGAGGAAGAAAACGGCCCAAGTACTCATTTTCAAGAGGCTTGTCAATTTACTAATTGTGGAGGGGAAATTTTGTAGAATAATGCTAAGTGTACACAATTTTTTACACCTCTCTCAAATGGAGGGGGGCCCACACATAATAAAATAATCGTGGACCCCCCTCCATGTGAGAGAGGTGTAAAAGATTGTGTAAAAGTGTGTGTGTACATGTAGCATTACCCAATTTTGTATCAATACAAATGACGTGGTTTTCTCTTTCGAAACTGTTATAAAAATCAATGTTTCTCAAAACACATGTCATCTTTGTATGGGTGGTGTAGGAAATATTACTCGCCTTTGCTCTGCTTCCACGGTATGCCTCCTATATATTATATGGTTTCAAGATGCAAATTTAGAAACTTCTTTTGGTGACATATTGAAACTAGTTATTTTCTTTTCATTGAAAATTGGGCTTGGCTTCCCGTAGAGATTCAGATAGCTAACTGGAATGTGTATCCTTTCTTAACGACGGATACACTTTTTTGAAATTTTGAGAGGAGAAAAATTAATAATTTAATAAATTTCGCAATGCTAAATTTGGTAACCTTTGGTGTGAGGACGGTTTGTTGACATAGCATTGTGTGCAGGTATGTGTCAATAATTTAAAAAGCAGTAAAGGATAATGTAGTGGTAGATCGCGAAAACTTTTTTCTCCCGAATGTGGGGGCGCAATGTCAAGATAACGATAGCTCGCTTACCTCATTTTGACAGAGCGTATTGGTTGGGAACTGCTGAGGATGTGATTTAGGGATGACAACGGGGCGGGACACTTTTTTCTCCCGAATGTGGGGCGCAATGTCAAGATAACGGCAGCTCGCTTACCTTATTTTGACAGAGTGTATTGGTCAAGTGCTACTGAGGATGTGATTTAGGGATGACAACAGACGAGACGGGACGGGGCAGGGTCCTTGCCCCGTTTAATACCCGTTAATTTTTTTTTTTTAGTTTTTAATAATTTATTTTTATTGTCCATATTCATTAGATTTAGACAAATAATTTTAGTTGCTATTTTCTATTAGAACTAATAGAATTTTGTGAAAATTTTCATTTAAAGTATTAAATTCTAAAAAAAAATAAAAATTAACGGGACAGGGTGCCCTTTACCGGTCCTCGCCCCGAATACCCGATTAAGCGGGCTATCCCCGTCCCATTCAGGGCAGGGCCTCGCGGGTATTGGGTTTATCGGGTTTTTTTGTCATTCCTAATGTGATTCTATATATTGGAAAAGTGGAAACATATCTGAGAATATGCGATACAACGAATCACATGGAGAGTTTTAAAATAGATGGGACACAGTGAGTTTTCAGAAAATGCAAAAAAAAGATGTAATAGTGATGGAAAAGGTACTTGTTACTCGTATAAATAATCATACCTAATTGAACTACGTGGTAGACTGTAAGGGCCCCACATCCTACATGGCAATCTGGACGACCCTGTTACCACATCATTCTGTCCATATGACAATTTGGCCGAACCCCTATTGGCCGAACCCCAATTTAGCCGAACCTCTATTGGCCGAACCCCCATGAATGGTTGAGCCCCAACGGATGACATGAGAGGTAGAGACGTATTAGAGAAGATCTTCATACTAGATCTTGTATCAAGTGGGTGATGTGACAACTCACTAAATAGATAGTTCTACTCAATCAAACAAGTCAAGTTTAGTCTTACATGTTAGGACTAGGGTTGCCAAGCCATCACAACATTAAATACAAAATGGCCTATGAATGATTGATTGATGGCTATGACAAGAGATCCCAGCTGTGTGGATGAGGCCACGTGCCCCCTCATCTAACGACTCTTAATCATCATCTTCTACTATAAAAGCCACACTTAGCACCATAGAGAGGTAATGCAAGTTTACACATCCAAAATAAAACTAGATTCTCTCTATCTCCAAGGCCGACCCCCTTTTATGCGAAAAGCAATTATAACAACAACATATAAAATGTTGTGGATCATTCCCTTCATTGATTGATCAATGTAAGTAGTTGCTAGGTTCGAGCATATTGTAAATCTCTTATTTTATGTTGGCTATGAGTTAGAACCATTTTTTGGGGTCAATAGTACCTAAACCTCTATTTGAGAAATGTTAGAGCAAAAGATCCTGCAGAGGCAGAAGAACGCATTTTCGCTGCCAGAGAGAACATAAGGGAAAAGCAGAGGAGGCTGCAAGTGCTGCAGGAGGAGCAGCAAGCACTCATTGTGCAGGCTGTCACCTTACGTGACCGGGAAAACCACTAGAAGAAATTAAAAAAAGTAGTGACTTTATCTTCTGTCTACTTGTTAAGGCCTATCTTTTTTAGAGAACTCTTTATGTTATGGTCCTTATGTGTATAATTAGATTTCATTATTTGTATTGGACGCTTGAAAGTGTTGAGGTCTCATTATTCTAATTTAGTGCCATGATACACTTAGTTGTCAGGTTGTACGTAGATGAAGCTTGGTGAGACCTTAGAGTTGAATGATATGGTCTCTCCACACTAAACTCCTAGCCAAATAATTGATGGTAAAATTCATTACTAAATAGGAAGCAAGTAAAGTGCGTAGGTTTCAATGAAGGAATTTTTGTTGGATGGAAATCGAGATGTCTAGCCTTAAGGTATTTCCTCAGTAAAATGCATAGAAATTTTAGGTTCTAATCCACCTTGCACTGGTCAACACACCTGAAGTAGTGTGTTAATTTCATATATAGCTTAAAATTCAATTCAACAAAAGAAATGTGATTTTGAGGTAAAATCATTGGTTATATCCTATCGTGGATATTTATCTTATGTTTTTCTTATTCTTTTCTACCTTGTATTCTTTGGTTATTGGTATCCTCGTTGATCTTGGGCTTAGGATAGGGATTGATGACAATTTATATTATGCACTAGATGTCTTTGTTCTGCTTTTAGCTCAAATTTTTTGCATCATTTCTTCAACGACACTATTACCCACTGAAGATATTCAAACAATCTGAACATCATTGATTAACGTACATATTTCAATAGGATAAATATGTAAATGGATATTGTGGTAGTTGTTGGCACTCAATTTGTTTTTAGCTTAAGAAATTATACTTGTTTTTCTTTTTTGTTTTGGGTTAAGTCGGAAGTTTTGATGGTCTAATAACACTGCCATCTCCACAAAAATCACCCTGACACCAAAACAATAAAAACCACCACCACGGTACCACCTCAAACCGTGCACACACCACTGCGGTCACAGATCAAGTGCAATGTCGCCTCACACCAGATCGTACCAAGCAGTGGCGGCAGGCGGATGAACTATAGATCTCTGAACCAACACCGCCGTGTACTAGATCGCGACATACCAATAAAATACCACCAACAACAAAACCCCACTTGCAAACACCACCACACCACCAACTACATCGGGATCTAAATCTATCGCCACCACCAACGCCAAATTTTCTCTCATGAGCAGCAGCAGTGTCTCCAATTACGCATTACCACCAAACCACACCAAATTATCATAGACAGCAAACAACATCTCCTCTACACCACCTCTGCCAAATCAATAGCTCAGCCGGCCAATTACACATTATAATTTCCTTCGTGCCTTTCCAGCCACAAAGTCTCCCACCCGTCAACTCGAAATCAAGATGAACAACATCGATTCACACAGCCAATTGAAACACCCAACATCTTAATCAGCCAATTGAACCAGCTCCTACCACCCATCCATACACAAATAGTGGCAACGTCGAAAGACTGGAGAAGATATAAGCAACGTCCATTATCACTGGTAGTACGGCGACGGGCGTGGTGGTGGTGAAAAGATGGATTATGGCAGTGAAACCTCCCTCAAGACGGCCATAGCCTCTACGCCGCCTTTACCTCCATAACCTTCCTCACGACGTCCGCCATGGAATCTAGCTCCTCTGCCGTTGATGTGGGACTAAGCTTCATTGACAGTTTCCCGAAGGAGAGATAGAAAATATGGTCGAGATATAGAAAAGAGAGTTTTTCCATAGGCAGCGCACAGAAGAGAGAGAGAAGGTAGAGAGAGATAAGAGAGAAGGAGGAGGAAAATTAAAATGAAATTGATTAGGGTTTGGGATGAAATTTAAAATAAAATAACTGATTTTTGAAAAGCTAAACCTTTAATCTGATTTTTGAAATTGAATCTTTAAAAATCTAGTTTTGTTTAATTTCTTCTTTATAAAATTAGTCAAATGAGTCCAAGAGTAACTTTTGGGTCTTAAAAACTCATTTTTTAATTTTCAAAAATCATGTCAAACGGGCCCTTAATATAAATAGAGTGTTGGGCATTTCCTCTTCCTATTCAAACTAAGGAAGCAATGTTAGAAGTTCCAACTATTGCATCAAGATGCGTCACTTGATACAAACCAGAACATAGCAAGTGCAACCTCAATAGGGATATAGCAAACTGCTGAAGCTATAGAAAAATCAAATCCCACCCCTACATGAGCTATAGCAAGCGTTTGAAGCTAATATAGAAAATTTTAGTTGCATTAAATTTACACAAGGATTTGAGATATTATAATTGGGATTTTTCGTAGATGGTTACATAAGTTGTACAAAAATAGATTACATAATGGTATGTAGTATTTCTTTCTTCAATCATTCTCTATGTTCATATACAATATTTGAAGTTGGTTGTATCTTCTTTTAACTACAGTGAAAATTTGTTGCTTGATTAATTAATTCTTGTCCATTTATTATGCAAGTTCAGGGCCTTCATTTTGTTTCGTATTAATTTATTTCACATCACATGAACAATCTTTGAGCATATTCTTTTCTCTCACATCTCAAGTATTCCTCTCATATTAATGGATTATTATTGTTTGGAAATCAATGTATGGGGGCAAAGTGGTGGTTAATAGTTCTGTATTTGAATTAGAGCTGAACATGGTCTGATTCGATTTGATTAGAAAGAGAATTGAATCGAGCAGAACCAGAATTTTTAGGTATTTAGTAAGTGGAACCTTCGTGTCCAAAATTAATTATGGAATCGTTTGGGTTCGGTTCCGTTTGGTGCAGTTCGGTTCCATTCAGTTCCTAGGTTCCGTACAATAATTAATTTTTTTTAATATTTACAACGCTATACTAATTCAACTAATGATATGCTCAATTTTGGCTCTTACAAAATAATTTAGTCTAATTCCATGATATCTTTTGCTCCTCTCTTTGTTGAGTTCTTCATAAATTTGACTGTTAAAATCACAGGAAGAAAAAGATAGCGATCTTACAATAATGAAGAGAGGTGCAACCAATCTTCCAATGTGATTTCTCTAAAACGACACTACGATATAGTAGAATAAAATATGGGAACAATACATAACCATGTTTTTAGTATACACCATTTCATTTTTACAATATATACTTTTAATTTTTAGAAATCAGGTTTTAACTAAATATATAATAGAAAATATATATTCTATATTCTATATAGAAAATACATAAATTTGGTATGATTAAATACTGTCCCTGAACTCATGGATTCTGTTAGAATTTGAAAAAATAATATTCCTCTAAAACACCTCGACCTCATATCTGGAAACGGTCGAGCGTCCAGAAGACGCCATTGTTCTCTGCAATTGGAAATTACTTGGTGCTAGGAGGTCGCATATAATCCGAATTCATAGGATCACAAAATAATCCAAATTATTGGTGCAAGGAGGTCACAATTATTTCAGTTGAAGTCATCTCTAGCTACGACTGATAGTCCAGAACGATGCCATCAGTTTCTGCAATTGGAAAATATTAGTGCAAGGAGGTCACAAAAAAATCCAAATTCAAGATGCCATTGTTCTATGTACAATTGTACGTGTTCCTCTTACTTTTTTTGTTGCATTGATTTCGAATCCCAAATTACTGTAAAATGATGACAATCACACATTGCGGATACATTGTTTGTCTGTGACGTGTGTGGATTTGCTATCGAAATTGTTCGTGTGACATTAAATTTACTGTAATGATGCCCGCCATTTTTTATGAATTGCAACTCAAAGAATCTGTGTTACTGAAATTTATCCATATCACCATGATATGAATCTGTGATCTTAGTGTGTCTATGTGACCATGATTTCGTTTCTGACGGAATCTACCATTGTGACCATCATTCTGGAAAGCAGTGAAAATGTATTTATAAATTTTCGTGCTAATGTGAAACATTGTGACCTTCATCTAATTGAATCGTGACCTTATTGTTATTTGTTACTGACATTTCTTGTGCATTAAAATAGAAATGGGTTACGTGTATATCTGCTTGACTTATGGAGTTGATCGATCATAATTGCTGTTATGTGAACCTTCAGGACATGGTAGTGATGGAATTTGGTTTAGATCCTACTAAAGCGGTGGTCACAATGAACTACCAATTGAAAAATGATCTGCCTCCAGTCAGAATAAGAAGTGACAGCAATGTTTTGTCGTACATCATCGCGTACTATATACACTCTCAATGATATATGTAATGACATCTTACATACCTACGGAGTTTCTTTAAACTATGTTAAAGCTTGGAGATCTCGTGAGAAGACTTTGAAAATGAACAAGGGTGATCCTAAAGAGTCATTCCAACAGCTACCGAGCTACTTTTACTTGCTTGAACGGACGAATCTAGGAACGGTTACAGGATTAGAGGTTGATAGTCACAATAGATTCAAGTACTGCTTCATGGCGCTTGGTACATCAATTAGGTTACATTGTAGACCTGTCATTGTTTTTGATGGCACATACTTGACTGGACACTATGGTGGTACATTGTTCACAACATGTACAAAAAATGCGAATAATAGTATATTCTTACTTGCAGTTGGAATTGGAGATAATGAAAATGATAAATCCTGGACCTGGTTTTTCAAAAAGTTGAAATCTGCTTATGGAAGAATGGAAGGTCTATGCTTTGTATCGAATCGTCACAACAGTATCAAGAATGCAATTGAACGTGTTTATTCAGGAACTTGTCATGGGATTTGCAATCTACTACAAAACTTGAAATCATATTACGGAAAATCTGGTCACAACATAACTCAAGCATTCAATGTAGCTGTGCGTACGTACACATTGACAGAGTACGAGTACAATATGCAACAGTTAGACAAGATCAACTTGAAGATTAGGGGTTACTTGGTAAGCTACTACTTCCAATCATTAAATACTATTACGGTTATTGTATATCTCAGTTCTTATTTAAGTTTCACATTTTGTAGAATGAAGTTAGACCAGAAAGATGGTCACGATTCCACATATAGGCAAACAGATTCTCCACTATGACATCTAATATAGTGGAATCGGTGAATACGGTCACAAAAGCAACAAGAACTATCATATTGTGGCTTTGTTGGAGTCATTCCGAGATAGTGTACAATCTTGGTGATGTAAGAATCGGGATCTTGCGTACTTTCATGAATTTTTCTACTAAATATGAGAAATTAATTAGAGAAATGAGCACGAAGTTGAAGAACATGAGAGTAATTATGGTATATGTAACATGAAATTCAATATATGTGACCTAATAATGAACCTGAACATTCTATCTGATGTTTTTTCTCTGCACAGGTTTCTCCTGCCAACCAGACAATATTTTCCGTTGCGAACGAGGGCTCAACATTTGTTGTCAACATAGAGCAACGTACGTGCACATGTAGGATGCTCCAAGTTGATCAGATATCGTGTCCACACACTTTAGCGGTGATAACGACTACGAAGGGAGATCTATACGATTATTATTCGTACTTTTACACACGCGAGGCGTACACGAATGCATACCAAGATTCTGTATTCCCAGTCGAAAATCGAAATGAATGGACTATGACTAAAGAAATAGAAAGCATAGTCATATTACCACCCAACCAAAAGAGGAGTTCGGGAAGGCCAGCAGAAAAGAGGAAAAGATCGTCATGTGAAAGAAAACAAACAATGAATTGTGGACGTTGCCAAAGAAGTGGTCACAATCGGATGACATGTACTAACCTGATTCCGTTAAGCTAAAACATAGTACAATGAAGTTTATTGCTACAACTAGTCGCTATGTAATTCTCATTAGTTCATTAATTACTCATATTCTATCCTATTATGTATTCGAAAATTGTGACTCCGGAAAATGATAATTATCTGCAAACAATTCTTTCATTTCATTTGTAACCCTATTTGAAACATTTGTCACCTGATTTTAAATGAACTTTCATTTTTTCTATTACTTGCTTAAACAGTTGTGACCTGAGTTAAATTAATTTGTCATTGTATTTGTGACCAAAAATATTTTGTGATGTGTAACCTGTGGCCTATGACCTGATAGTCTGAAAAAATAGTTTGTGACATGTGACCTTTGATGTGGAAAAAACAGTTTGTGACTTGTGCATCTCTAAGTACATGGTATATATGACCTATGAATTCAGACAGCATGGATAGAAAAAATTCATATTAGTGATATTTGTGATACGTTCGTATCTTAATAAAAAATTTGTTGCTGTAACCGGTTAAACATAGAATGTAACATCTAAAATAAATTTTGACAAATGTGAAATGCATGTCTATTACAATGACAATAAATGACCCAAAATATCAATGAACTACACTGTTTTTGACATTCAAAAGCATTTAACATCTACTAGCCACTAAACCAACACTGCACTATCACTATACTTCGATGCTCTCTTCTTTTGGCTTTACTAGCTTTGTGTGCTTCTTGATCTCCTTATGTTTGAAGAGTAATGTAGCAATATCCAACCTAGCACGGCTAGCATCAAACGTCATCGGCATGGACTTTATGAATCATGTCGTTATAAAGCATGTATTCTACATACTTAATCACAGAGATTCCACAGTCGTGTTTGAAAACAATTGAAATAGTAGTATATCACATATCAGAATGTAAGTATAATATTATCTTTGTAATCAAAAAAATAAGTCACAAGTATACCCATTCTATTGATGAGGAATGTTATCAGCAATCAATACTGTCATCTTCATTGGATCGTCAGCGTCATCATCAAATGTTCTTTTCCAGATGCCCAAACCCGTCAACAAATGGGGAATGATTCTTGTAAATGGTTAAATCCCAGCATTCACCATTTTGTCCTGATACGTCTTGTAGCTGGAATGGCACAGATAGAGTATTTGCTTTCTTATTTCCCGACAAGCAAGCATCCAATGGGCACTATTCGTTGACAGAATTAGCAGCAGCACGTAGTCAACTTCTGCCCAAGGATGATTAAATTCTAACTGGCCACCTGTGGCTACTTCAACAATATATGAATATGTCATTATCACATTCGGGTCCTTCATGTGTTGAGGAAACAAGTTTTTTATCTTCGTCTGGAACAATGAGTCGGCCGTAGTAGCACTCAATTTGGCACATGGACTTTTTGTCGTAAATTTCCGTAGATAATAGAAACACACGTCCATGTACCGACAAAAAAAATCAGGAATATGTTAGATGTGACCTATGCATATATATTTGTGAGCCGAACATAGGATTATGTGACATGTGACTTAAGCACACTAATTTGTGACCTGAGCATAGGAATATGTAACATGTGACCTATGCATATAATTCGGTGACGTGTGACTTGTGCATGTATATGTGACTTGCGTTCAGTCTGCATATTTTGTGAACAATACATCATCTGTGACTTGTGGTTTAGTCATACAACTTTGTAACCTGCGATATACGTATACGTGTATGATATGTGACACATGCATATGATTTGTGTCATGTGACCTATGCCCATCGCAACGTGTTATTTCATAAATGAAACATACTGTGCTGCTAAGAGACGATTCTGAGCATACAAGCTCGTGCCACCATGTTTTGGAACCTACAGTTAACGAACCAATGACAAAGGGAGGATGAATAACATCATCAGCATTGTTCAATTTTTTCCTGAAAATAAAAAATGTTCAAGACAAAATTCGAAGGAATCTGTTTGTACATTAGTTCACAATCATGTATCACATAAATTGGACTCTTACGTACTTGTTTCTTGGTTTGTAACATTTGTGGAACCAGTTATTAAATGCAACGACATCAACCTCCTCCGATGGCGTATCATGGTTTTGAAAAACGACAATAGCATCCGAATTCTTACTTTGTTTTCCTACACCTGTTATGCATGGAGATTGTAGTACCCTTGTGGGTCTGGGAACCCTCTTAACAGGCAATCCAGACGACAGTGCAGAAGGGGGTGATCCCTGCATAAGACACAAAATCGTTAGTGTGCTCTCGAATTGCATTATGTGCACGCATATGTATGACATGTGACTTGTAAAGTGTGACCTGTGACGTGCAAACAGATTTGTGACCTATGACTTATTCAGTGAGGGAGGGTGTGGGGAAGGAGAGAAAGAGATGGAAGAAAAGTGAAGAATAAAATGAGAAAGAACTGTGCATACCGCATCCTGATCATTTTTGGCATTTGTCATCCCAGCATCTTTAGCATCACCTTGAGTCTGTTTCACCACGCCAGCTATAACATCATCAACATGCTTTTGTACTTCTTTAGATTTGAATATGTCAATAAGGTTCACAGCACTCGAGGAGATTGGAGTTGATGAGATCCCCCAAATAAAATAATGGGGTCGGAGGAAAGTACAGGTATTCGACTACATCGGCATGATCCATCTTACCCTTGCCTTTCCTGTCCATTGGTTGTTCACTGCTTGTAACCTGAATGGAACACAAAAACTAACTGTCAAAACTAAAATGAGGACCATGAAACATTTTGAGGCTTACAATTCTACTTACTTTCTTTGGTTGCTCTGCAACTCCAGCACTTTGCCCATCATTCTTGTTAGTTAATTTTTCTAATATTGCATCCATCGTACTTGATATTAAAATAGTTTTAGAATCGGATAGGAAAGTCATGTTAGACCTTATGTCCACCATGTCAGATTTAATCTCACCTTGCATGTAAATAATCCGATTGATTTTATTATTCCTATCTACCTGCAATGATATGAACTGTGACTTAACATCATTGAGTTGTGTCATTAGTTCTGTATTCTTCAACTGGATTTCAGTTATTTGCCTACTCAAAACCTTCACCTGGTCAAGTACCTGTGATTGGACATTACACAAACACTTAATGGACTTACGTCTATGACATGTGGTATTTAACATGTGACAAATGCTTTTGTGGCTTGTAAAAAGTAAATATGAACCAACTTACATCTGATTGTGGTCCACCATATGCATGTGTTGCCATCGGCTCCTTCGGGGTACGAAAATCACTTCTTTGTGGCTCCGTAGGATAATTTTCATCTGTTGCTTGCGGCTTACCTAGTGTATGAATGACACTTGCCTGTGGTTCCGTTGGATAATTTTCATACGTTGTTTGCCATTCATTTGGGAGGGTGAAATAAGATGAGGTCCTCTGCCTTTTTGGTGGTGTATCAACAAAATCTTCGTTGTCGTCGTCAACATCACTACAATGACCTTTTCTTCCATCTATGATCATTAGATTGTGTTCCACTCGTGCCTGCATGCCCTGCACCTTGAAGTGTTCGTCTCTAGGTATACGTGGTTGCACTTGTTTGGTATATAGAATACCACTCATATATGAAGACTCCATCTCCAAGTCAGACGGGACAACATCATATATTTCAAGCTATAACAATAATACAAATGAAACAATTATTAGTCATGTAATCTCATACATGGAGTAGTATCATTGTCTGTGACCTGAATTTATTTAAACTGTTAATATTGTGAGACAATGGCTGTGATGTGTGAATGCATATAAGAGGAATTGTGACCTATGCACACAAATATGTGACTTGTGACCTATGCACACAAATATGCGACCTTGTGACCTTTGCATACAAAACATATTTAAATACTTACATTACGACAGGAGAATACATCTTCATCCAATTTCACTGCAGACTGTTTATCTGACATCCAATTCACAATGTGTGGGAAATTGTTCCTCATTCTATTGGTTACAGGTCCATTGAGTCTAGGAATGGACTCGTACATCCAAACTTGAAATGCAAACAAAAACCCCTTCGGTCTATAATGTGGATTCCTGTGACCTAAACCCTCTTTCAAAGATTTTATAGACATTTCAAACAAATCTTTACCCCATAAAACATCTCCATTAAATCAAAATTTTCTACTAAAGTAAACAAATAGTTCAACCACCTTCTTATATGATGTGGAGAACGGGTACTAAGTAATCAAATATAGAATCCCAAGCCTCACAACATCGTGATCATCTATGTTTGACGCGTTCAGAAAGACATCTCTAACATTTTCATTTGTAACCAACTTCAAGTCCCCGAAGTATGTTCCATTGATCCTAGATGGAACATTGTCAATCTCTTTCCTAACATCACCACCATTGTATCTAAGACTTGTCACTAAACAAAACTCACACAAGGAAAATCTCATAAATATATTACAACCTTGAACTACATCTCATTGGGATTCGGCTACTTCACTTCCCTGATCAAAAAGTAATAAATTAGTTGGGGCTGCAGTACAATTTCATTGCACTCCATGAAGAAAGAGAAACATGTTTTTACCAGAATAGCCCTTTGTTCCTCGTCGAATTTCGATGTGAAATTTGTCAGAACATTTTTGGCAACATTGGTGGTAATTTTCCCCGGAAACCATAGATCTTTAGTTATAATTCCAAACCTGCAACACATTAGATAAATTATGAACACTCTATGAAACCATTACACAGGCATTTCACATTCACACAAAAAAGTCAGAATATTGGTCGAAAATCAACCATTCACAGATTCTATTCAATACATGTTATTCACAATCTCCAACCAGAATACATAGAAATGAAAAACACAACCTTATGATACAAACACATCATTCTGCAATCAAACCTTTAGGTCACAAATGGAACAAATAAATGTGACCCAACTGATACTATTATATTCAAATAGAAGAATTAGGTCACAAGTTGAAAACGGTAATTCACAAATGAACATCCAATAATAACAAGTTACCACAAATTCACTTACATTCTTCGATTTCAATTTCGATCTTGATTTCCTGGGCATTTCTTCACGGAATCCCTTTTTCACTTTCGGCCGCGAGCGACTTTCTTTTGGGGAATTTCTTTACGAACTCCTTTTGACGCAAGCGACTTTCTTTCCTTTCCTTGTGCAGTTCCGTGTGCGTCCCCGGCTCCGGATTGTACCTATCGGTCACAACTTCTTGTTAACGCCATTTCCTCTATTTTTCGGTCACAAGCCTCTGTCACCACCTTCTCCTTGCACCCCCTTTTTCTTGCACCCACTTTTCCTGAGCACTGCCATTAACTCTTCCTTGAATAATGTAGGTATTTAGTGAAGAATCAATTTGGGTTTTTTGGATTGAGGGGCAGAGGGTTTGATTAGAGAGGGTTTTTTTTTTGTTTTTTGAATTGAGGCGGTTTGGAGATTAAGCGGTTATTAGAGATATTCTTTACTTATTTAAACCGCCCTCTCTCTCTCCATTTTTAACATAAATGGCAATAATGGTTAGTTAATTAAAAATTGATTTAAATAATTCAAAGAAACATGATTTATGTATTATTAAAATTGATCCTGGACTAATGAAAATGGTAATTTCAAAACCTGTTAGGGTGTAATTCCCTTATAAGATATTTGGGTAAAATTAAGGTCAATTTGATTAAATTGGACTTTGGTTAGAAATTAGAAATAAGAAAATCTTATTTTGAGTTTGTATAAAATTAATTAGTTAACAAATTTATTTAGAAAAAAATAAAATAATTTGGCTTATTTAATTCGATTCTCATTCGGTTTTTCGGTTCTTGGTAAACCGAGAATTGAACCAAACTTATCGGTTCTTTATTCAGGTGCCCGTTCAGGTATCTAGCATAAGAAGAACTGCTCGATTCGATTTGATTAGAGCCTGATTCGGTTCGAGAGTTTTGTAATTTGATTATAAAAAGACGTTGAAAAAATTATCTCAAGTTAGTCAATGGTCGGCTTGCCATACAAGTGTGCTTTTGGGTTTTGATACCCAATAAATTTCGGGTGATAATGCTAAACAATTGGATTATAAATCCTAATGAATTTCGTGGATTTGAATAGATTTCCACAAATTCCATAAAAAAAACTCATCAAATATGGTGAAATTTCAAAAGATTTGGTCATATGTATTTTTAAGGTTGAAATCTATCCAAATATTTTAAAATCCCTCTATTAATGAAATCCTTATAGAGAAAGAGACATGGACGCTACCTCTAGCCCTTGCACGGGGGCTATTGGCAGGGATTAGTTCAAAGCGGTCCACCATTAAGCTTATGTTGATAGATCACTTCAAGAAGATGCATTGCCTGAAGATTGGATCTGGTATGAGATTTCCTATTGAGGACTTGGTCTTCAAACTTTTTGGCAACAGACCATAGTCCCAACTCCTTGGGATCAGGCTTCTATACCTTCACCTTGTCCTACCTCGACAGTTCCTATTTTGGATAAGTTGAAGGCACATATTTAGAGTGACATATATGGTATGGGCTTGGGAGATTGTACGGAGAACATCGAGGCCAACATATCTTATACTTCAGGATCACGTGCAATAGATGTTGCAACAACAAATATCATGAGAACGATGTACCTGCATTTTGACCGACACACAGTGGACCACATATTTCACCTAGATGAGCCCCTTTACCAGCGAGTGATCCCGATTACGCAGACTACTATGACCAAGACATGTTTGCGCCTAGACGCATGACCCGGTCTATGCCCCCGTTTGGTGCACATTTTTGGAAAAAGAATGCATTTTTACTGTTAATGTGATGGAGAATATGTGGTTGAAAAAAAAGGAAAAGTATTGATGTGATGGAAAATATTCTTTTATTGAAAAATGTATAGTTAAAAATGAGTAGAAGAATGAGAATGAAAAAAATAATGTGGCTCAAACAGGGCCTATGTATCACTTAAGGGTCTAACCCTGTGAGCACCATTGAGGCATTTTCTTGTATTCATTTCCTTTACTTTTGTTTACATTTACTTTGAGACATTTGTTTCATTTTATCATTTGTTGGAGGTCAGATATATGTCCCTTCCTTTCCTTGTATTTCTTTTATATTCTGACATAAAATAGCCATACTAGTGGTCTTTACTTATTAAAAAAAATCAGACATTTCTTATTCCTCTCTCTCTCCTCCTCCTCCTCCTCCTATATGTGTGTGTGCACGTGCATGGTTGTAAGCACTTACATGTTTTTGTAAGTGATGGGTGCTCTCATTAGTGTAGGGGAACATTAGTCTATTCAAAGATCTTAGAACAAGATGAATTTCACAATTTTTGAATTTGGAAGAAAACATACATTGATCCATGATGCTTTTTCTTGAGCAGAAACCAATTGTAGATTAGAAATCTTGAGGTAACCAGGTTTCTCTCTCTTGACCCCTTTAGGATTTCTTTTTATACGTCCTTGATGGAGAAAAAATTGTATATTTATAGGACACAGAGGACTAAGTTTTAAAAAAAATAAAAATTTGGAGTTGGTTTTTAATAAATATCATATAGCTTAACATGCCTATTATATTTGCTTTGTTTAAAATGTAGTAGTCACTTGTTAACTGTTTTCTAATTTTTCATGGTCTGTGAGAGAATGTTAGATAGAAAAGGAACTTAGGAATAACTGGAAATGAGTCAAAGAATAACTTAGGAATGATCAGCTGATGTTATTCATCGTAAAGAAAAAAATTGCCTTTCAACTTCTAATACTACTTTGCCAAGAGTTTGTTGCACGACTTTGGTGGGCGAGAAATTGGTTTGTTCAATTGTATTGTGGCTTAAGATTCATCCAGGATAAGTTCTCAGCTGTTAGTTTCGCATATTGTACAAAGTAATATTTGGTTCATGTTGTTATTGTGTTCAGAAAGTTTTGTTTCATAAATTAAGTTTTAGTGGTAGAGATTTCTTTTCTTGATGTAATTCTGTTTTTGAGAGGTTGAAGATTGAGATGAGATGTCAATGAATGAAAATTCGCCTACATGGGAATGACTGTCTTCTAGGTGTAAAATGAATCTTCGAGAAAGTTGTTGTGGATGTCCCCCCCTATTTTGTGTCGTATCTTTGTTTTCAACGTTTTGAAATCGAAATTTTTAGTGCTCGAACCCATGATTCTTGTAGGATAGTTTTTATTCAAATTATCGTTAAAATTGCTCAAGTCATACAGGAGAATATAGGGGGAAGAAATAAGAGTATGAAAGTGTCGAAAAATTGACGTGTTTTTCTTGTATGATAGTCGTGAACAAAGTTTGGCTAATGTGTTCCAGAATGAAATGAGTCAATTTTGACCATTGAGGCTTCACAAGGAGAAAAGATGAGAAACTAACCTACGTTTAATATCTTAAAAGGATGTTTGCAGTAAAATTGAGGCCTGTGCACAAAATGACCCTTATCAACTTAAAAGACATGGTGTTGTTTTCACCAATTTCATGTTCATTCATCTTTATATCTACGAGCATTTTACCTTTCAAAAAAAAAAAAAAAATCTACGAGCGTAGAATTGATGAAAATATATTTTACTATACTTAGAACCTTACTCGATCCAAAGTTGTTACTTAGAGGTAGATATAATGATAAGTAATTCAATATCTTTATACTAGTAACAAAGTTGACTCAAACGTTATTAAATTCATCAATACAAAATAGTGAAACTAGTCGAAATGGAACCTAGCTCTTGGGTCAAGGGATCACGATTTCACTCCAAAATTAGTCGATCATATTTTGAAACATCTCATATTTTGTACAAGTTAAATGAGCCAATTTGCTGAGTATCTTATCTCATAATTTGAATATAATGGAATTTGAGTTACTTGCCTTGGTCCGTGCTAAATCGTAATTTAGTTTACTCACGAAACAATAGTGTTGATACTATCGTGTGAACTTTGTATTGACCACCAAATGTAATGAAAATTTACTTCCGTTCATTTTTATGTGAATACGTGTGAGCATAAAGTGAAACGGATACGAAATTGGTTGAAACATCCCCCAATCATTTAAAAGACGATATGCCATTTTTGGTAATGGGGTCTCGATTTCACTTCAAAACTAGAAGACTTGTACAAATTAAACGAATTAAGTTGTTGAGTATTTTATCTCATAATTAATATAATGGGATTTGTGTCAAATATCTTCGTTCATAGTTAGTACGTTTAATACAGTTTACTAATGGAACAATAGTATTGATTATTATCGCGTAAACTTTATATCGACATTGGCGTCTAAATATAATGAAAAATTGCATTCTTTCATTTTTTATGTGGATATGAGTGAACGTAGAGTGAAACAAACACAAAAATAGCTTAAACGACACTCAACTATTTAAAATGACAACATGTAATTTTGGTCACGGAGTCTCGATTTTTCACTCTAAAACGAGTCGATCATATCTTGGAACATATTAGAAGACTTGTACAAGTTAAACAAGCCAATTTATTTGGTATCTTATCTCATAATTGGAATATAACGAAATTTAAGTTACTTACCTTCGTTCATATTGAGTCTAGTGTAGTTTATTTATAGAACAATATTTTGTTACCTTACCACAATACCTGGTTAAAGCGGGATGGGGCGAGTTCGGGGTGGGGCGGGGCAGGTCCCCCGCCACACTTATTTTTTTCTTTCTATTTTTTATTTATTTTATTTTTTGCTTTTATTTTTTTGTCTTTAGTTAATAAATATTATTACTTTTTTTCCAATTTATTAAAAAAAAATTATGTTCTCTTTAAAAATGATGATAAATTTATTATTTTTGTTTGATAAAAAATTTAAATTTGAAATTAACTTTAAACGAGGCAGGTAACAGGACGAGAACTATGTTTCCTGTGCTCATCCTGTACGGTTCGAGGCAATGATCCCCATCCCCGTCCCGTTTATTCAATTATACTAGTAATCCCTTTTCTATTCGGAGCAGGGTCCCACAGGCATCGGGTTGAACGAATTTTTTTGTCATCTCTAGTCGGGTGAACTTTTATATCGACCTTGGTATCTATCTAATTGCAGTAAAAACTTGCATTCATTCATTTTCGTATGAATATGAGTGAACATAAAGTAAAATAAACACAATAATAGTTGATAGAAACTTAGCCATATATAAACGTCAGCATGTAGTTTTGAGTCGCAGGTCTCGATTTCACTCTAAAACTAGACGATCGTATCTTGGAATAGTTTAGAAGACTTGTACAAGTAAAACAAGCTAATTTATTGAATATCTTATCTCATAATTAGAATATAATGAAATTTAGATTACTTACCTTCATTTAAAGTGAAGTCTAGTATAATTTACTTACATAACAATATTGTTGGTCACTACTGGGCGAATTTTTGTATCGACCTTGGTATCCAAATGTAGTAAAAACTTGCACTTGTTCATTTTCATATGGATACGAGTGAAATAAAGTGAGACGAACATAATAATATTTTAAACAGCACCTACCGTTTATAAATTTAGCATGTCGTGACGAGTCTCGATTTCACTTTAGAACTAGTCGATCATACTCTAAAATATCTTTAAAGATTAATACAAGTTAAAAAAGCTAATTTGTGTATCTTCTCCCATATTTGAAAAATAATGGATTTGGGTTACTTACCTTCATTCGAAGTTAAGTATAGTGTAATTTACTCACGTAACAATAGTGTTCGTTATTATCGTGTGAACTTTGTATGACATTAGTATCCAAATGTAATGAAAACTTGCATTTGTTCATTTTCATATGGATACGAGTAAAAATAAAGTGAAATGAAAATAAAATTAATTAAAATGACACCGAACCATTTAAAACGGGAGCATGCCCTTTTGGATTACGTGATCTTAATTTCACTCTAAATTTAGTGAAAACTTGTCTACGTTCGTTTTTGTAACGCCCCAACCTGCATGGATCGAAACGTCACCAGATTAACTTTACTTTACCCGTATACCGTGGACTTAATAAAATAATTAAGTATACTTTTAGCGGAAGGCATAAAAATCTTACCTAAGAATTAATATGAAGACTTTATTTTTTTTCTTTTAAGACAGAATTGATCAATACCAAAAGAAACAATTCAAAAATGTCTTCAGAATATTTCCCATGCATACATCCACAAAAATAAATTCGTCTGCATAGCTATCGACTTCAAAATTTCATGAAATTTAATGTAAAGTAGACAACTTCTTATAGTATGACATATTCAAAAATCGACTTCCTTCGGCAACGAATAGGGTATTAAATTATTTTCCAAAATCTTGCAGTGACTAGGTTTGGAAAGTAACCCAGCACAGTTTACTTTAAGCGCTATATAAAATCCTACACATATTGAAATTACATGATTCTAGATCTATTCAATAACTGACTTATGAGGCTATCAAACCCCACTGGTTTTGTATAAAAATTCTAAGTAACGGTTTGAGTTATGGATTTTTGAAATCAAGGGCAGAAGCTGAAAACAGCATCCATACCCAGTGCAGCTTACTTTAAAGTGATGTATAAAATTTTACCGACATCGGATTGACATGATTTTGAGTTCAATCAGTAGCTAACAGGTAGGGCTATCATATCTAATTGGTTTCGTCCAAAAATTTTAAGTAACGAGAGAGATATAAATTTTTGGAACCAAAGGCAGAAAACTGAGATTTTAAAAGAGACAGCAGAACTTTAAAATCACTAACTCTTTTCTTTTGTAAACAATGATATTTAAATTAATTTCCGTGACACATATCTACTTCCAAACATAATTTATTCATAGAAAGGAAAATTACTCTTAGCATAGTTCCACGCATGACGTCCATAGAAATTCTTAAGAAATAACGTTCTCTATAGCATGTTGCATCATCCTCTACCACCATCCACGCCCCCAGGGAAAACCAATCAACCTGTAGAAGGAAATTAACCCATGAATTTGAAACTCAATAGATATCATTGGTGCATTTTGTTGTCAAATTAACATTTTCGAACTATAGATTCATACCGTCGCACGTAGTAGGATTTCCGACAAAATCCAATTTCTGTGGAGTTATGAATTAACATAACGCATAGAACCGGAGAATGATCATTCAAACTATAGTAGTGTACCGTACCTGAAGGCACCAATTAATTCAAACTTTTAACGAAAATCATAATTTGAAAACGAAACAAACACTTGCACATCTACCTACCTTCGTTAAAGGCTTTTGAAAGTATAATGTTGGATGCTGGTTGTTGCTTCCCGACGGTACCGGAACTTTTAGAAATATGCTCATCTCTTATTCTTTTGAAAATATTTTTCCTTGATCAATGTGTGCACTTTCTCCTTCACACCCTTACTATTCTTTCAAACTTTACCTAACATAACGATTTGTTTTAGAGAAAATAAGAGTAATTTCTGATTTGAGGGAAGGTGTAGTTAAAAAATGTTTTTCATCTTCTTGTAACCTCTCTTTTTAGTGGAAAACTAAATGAGAGAGTTATATTATCATTGATCTTGTTAAATTGAGTCTTTAGCTATGAATTTGAAGAGTTTTAAGCCCAAAAAAATAATTTTATAAAATACTTTATAAAAACATCTGCATGATGATTCGAACCTAGGTGGCCAATATGAAATATCATGCAGATGACTATTGTGGCAACCCAGTTATTCATTAAATTTTTGTAATTAAATTCACTTAAACTTAATGTCTTAAGTTATTGGCCTTATCAATAACTTATGGCTTGTACTTTCATAACCTTAAATGGGCCGAACTTCCATAGTTTATTTCTTAAATGGGTTAAATCAAGGGAAAAATTCACTTTCCCTACTTTATCTTTACCCTATTTCAAAAATAACAAAACAACTTTTACATTTCAAAAATCAGATTTTTTGACCTATATATACACACATTTATAAATATTTATTTATTTATTTAAATATATAAAAAGATATAAATAAATATATAATATATATATAAAATTAACCCACCCCCACCACCCCACCACGCCGGCGACTGCTCCGGCGACCACTCCGGCGACGTCTCCGATTCCGACGACTTCTCCGGCGATCACTCCGATTCCGGTGACTGTTCCGGCGACTGCTCCGATTCCGACGACTATTCCGATGACATGAATTTTTTGTACGGTCACCCTGTCACACCAGTCACAAGTCACACCTGTGTCACACCCAGTCACAAGTCACCTGTGTCACAGCCAAGGTCACAGGTCACAGTCCAGGTCACAAACGGTCACAACCCCCATCCCATGCGCATCCCACTTACAACCAACGCACCACTGCCATGACCACCACTATCATCACCAACCCTCACCGCCAATGCCACCACCAGCAACTCCACCACAACCATCAGATAAAACAAACTTGAAAACTTAAAAAAGGGAACTAGTAGCAACCACAAAAATACAAATTGAAAAACCCATCACCACCACCACCCCATTTCACCATCACCCACTACCACGGCCACCACCGCCACCGCACAATACAAATCAAAAACCAAAAAACCACCACCGCATAGCACAAATCAGGAACCCATTCTTCCACAAAAATACAAATTGAAGGCAGCGAAATCGCTGTTGGGAAACCTTCCAGATATCTCCATTAGCATATCCACTCTCTGTCTCAGTCTCCCCATGCCCAACTTTCCCCCACTCCCCACTCGGTGGCTTCACTGTATGAAAATGAGGAGAAATTCTTCAACACCCGCTGCTCTTTTCATTCTATTTCTCATTTCACCTCTCTCTTCAGTTACTGCTTTTCTTCAGCTGCCTATTAGCCCGTCGAATCAGGCTGAGAAATTTATCCGTGAGCTCAATTTGTTCCCCAAGGAATCAATCAATATCGTCGATGATCGTAGTTTCTCCAATAGACCCAAAATTGTGGAGAAGGAGTTCAAGTTCCCCAACTTGGTCGACACTGCTGGAGTTTCACTTCAAGACCTCGGCCACCATGCTGGATACTATCAGATTCAACACTCGCACGCTGCTAGGTACTGTTGTTGCTCTTTTTGGGGGCAAGTTTACTTTCTCTTTCATAATTATATTTCTAAATTAGCATTGCTTTCTCCTTTACTTTTCCGGCAGCGAAATCAGCTAGGGGAGGGGAGGGGAGGGGAGGGGGCGGCCAGGGGCGAAGACGGCGGGCGAAGACGGGCGGCGACGGCGGGCGAAAATGGATGAAGAGAGAGAGAGGAGCGTGCCGGAAGAGAGAGAGAGGAGAGTGTGATTTTAATTAGGTTTTGGTGGTTACGTTTGTTTTATAAATATTTAGTTATTTTATAAATTAATTTTTATAATATTATTATTAACATTAATTAAATATAAAAAACCTATATCTATATATAAAATATCTGATTTTTGAAACTTAAACCTTAAAATCTGATTTTGGAATTTGAATCCCCAAAAGTAGGGAATTGGGTAATTTTCACTTAAATCAACCAAATTAAGAATATAAAATCTAGGACATTAATATTTTCATGTGAATACAATAGAATATAGGGAAAAATTCAAAAATCAGGTATTAACTTTGACACAATTCAATTTTCAGGTGTCAAGTTTCAAAATGCAAAACTCAGGTATTTATTTATTAATTAAAAATATTTTAATTAATTAATTATTAAATAAATTTATTAAATATTTAATTCTAATATAATATAATTAACTCACCCCACCTACACCACCCCTACTATTCCGGCCACTCTTCTTCGACGATCGTTCCGGCGACTATTCCGGCGATTGCCCCGATTCCGACAATTTATAGAATATGGTCACATATTCACAATTTAGATAGTTACATATTATTTTACGGTCACTGTTCAAAAATTTTGTAAGTCACAATTAATTCATTGGTCACAGATCAAAATTTATAGGTCACACAGTCACAAATTTCCAAATTAATTGATCACAAATTTTTTCATGGTCACAGATTGTATAATTTTTAGGTCACAGATAAGAAAATGATTAGTCACGAATTATATTTTTAGTCACAGATTACCCGAATTTTAGGTCACGGATTATATTTTTAGTCACAAAGCCAAAATCACCAAATCCTCCACCAGCACCACCGTCGACTGCCACCATCATTGTTAACCCACCACACACCACATCTGGGCAAATACCACCGCACACCGACAATGCCACCACCGTCGCAAGCAGATATGTCCAGCAACGACCGTGGTACATCACTACCACACAACCACCAAATCCAACACCATCGTCGAAAAACACCACTGTACATCCACCTCCACCACACCATACCTCCACTGCGCACAACTCACACCACCACCTCCACCGCACACCGCACCACCAACCAAATCTCAACCCACAAACCCACCACACCACACCACATCTGCACCACAACACAACCAGCACCAACATCACCACCACACCCTGCCGTAAACACCACCACTACAACAAAAATTTAAAAAAAGAAGATGAAAGGGAATTGCAAGGACTAATTTGTGTTCAAAACAGAATAGATGAACTAAGAAAAAAATAAAATATTTTTATGTTATTTTAAAGCCAAACGGCAGCGTCGAAGCCGACAACGCTGCTGAGAACTCTCAGCAGCCCTCAATCGCTACACAGTGAAGCGAGGAGGCAATCAGGCACAGAGAAGCCGCCGGTTGTTATTTGTGAAGCCCTCTTGTCGGCGACAATCTCCACCAGTGAAGCCCTCTTCTCGGCGGCGATCTGCAACGGGCAATGAACTGTCGGTTGTTATTTGTGATATATATATATATATATATATATATATATATATATATATATATATATATATATATATATAGAGAGAGAGAGAGAGAGAGAGAGAGAGAGAGAGAATAAGGTAAAATGATTAGGGTTTGGAATAATTGGGTGGAGATATTTAATATTTAATTATTATATTGATACCTGATTTATGAATAATGAAACTTTAGACCTGATTTTTGTATTGTGATCTTTAAACACCTAGTATTGTATAATTTCCTCTAGAATATAAAGTAAGACAAACACAAAATTATTGAATACGTAACTGAACCATTTATAACGCATACCGTTTTGGGTCATGGACCTCAAATATAGTTAAAATTTGTTTTCGTTAATTTTCTTGTGATACAAGGGAACATAAAATGAAACAAACATAAAATTAATTAAAACGGCACTCATCATTAAAAAAAGACGACATACCATTTTGTTGTTAGTTTTAAATTGGGTATGATAAATAATGAAAGTGGGGTTTTATGTTCCAAGGATTTTGTAAATTTTAATTTAAAATTGGACATTTTATATATTTCAAATGAAAGTGTATTTAAAACTTTTAACACATACCTAAGGTTAATTAGACCAAAAAGCATTGTGCAGACTTTTTTTTCCAAACATTATGATTGACGAGTTAAAATATAAAAATCATAGTGAGCAGGTTGATTGACAAGTACGAAATAAAGCACCTCATTGAGTACTAATAAATACAAGATAAACAATAGCCATTTTGATTACACAAGGCATTAAACTGGACTCAAATTACAAACGGTTTAAAGAAACTATGAAAATTTTCAAGTCCCCACCAAGGCAGCAGTTACATCTTGAACTAGAGCACTATTTTCTTCTTGGTTGGATAGCGGGTCGGGATAATTTGAATATCACATGACAGCAGCGCAAGAAAACAAATAACAAAGAGCTAATCAATATATTTTTCCTGTAAAGACGGCCGTACTGAAGCTCCTTACAGGAGAAAAAGTCAGTCAGTTGAATTTACTGGATCTCCCCATCCTCACCAAGTTCACCATCTTCAAGCTCCTCGTTTCCACCATTATGAGAAGATCCATCCCTGTGTTCTCTTTTGTGTCTTTTGTACCTACTCTCGCTATCTGATTCAGGTGAATATGTGTGCTGCAACAAAAGAGACCAAGGTGTCAAGTTACTCCACTCGACTGATCATCGAAGAAGAATGAGAGAGAACCGTAATTCAAAATACCTTTCTTGACTTTTTACGGTCACTGCCATGACGACGGGACTTCTTCGACTCTTCTTTGTCATCCTTATCAGAACTCACGTCATCACTATGATGTCGCTTCCTATGTTTCCTCTCCTTGTCCTTATCCCTCCTCTTGTCATCTCTGTGACCATGACTGTCTGTAACATCCATATTCTCACTTTCTGCTTCATCCTTTTTCGAGTGTTCTTTCACCTTGTCTTTTTCTTTCTCACGCTCTCTATCTTTGTCTCTCTCCTTGTCATCCTTCTCTTTTTCTCTCTCTTTCTCTCTTCTCTCTCTGTCTTTTCTCTTCTCCTTCTCCCTTTCTTTGTCCTTTTTGGCCTGTCAAGGGCACACATATATGAAGAAATAAATAGAATCAAAATCAAGAAGTTTCAAGAACCAAAGATTCTACTAAGCAGCCACAAGTGTTTCCAAGAGGGGCTACTAGACACGACATTAAATATGTCATCTCTACTAGGAAACACAAAACATAGGGTAAAGGTCCAAAGACCACGAGCACATAGAAATATACTAAATTATTGGAAATTCTTTCAAGACAAGTTAGATAGTCAGACGACTGAAAAAATATAAGGCTTGAGTACAAAGATAATCACTATACAACATTAAGCATCCTTTAAAACATTTTGAAGAGGAGACCAATGTCATCTTTCACTTCGAAATATTGAAGACAAGGCAGGTCAAAAAGGACAGTTTCTCAAAGACATTAGGGCTAGGGCCCACAAGACCATGATAATTGCCCAAATGTCTAAATAAACAGTAAGGAAGCTCAGCTGCGAAGGGCAGCTTTGCCTCCTTCAATCCAATGTTGTGTATTTCACTTTAGCATGTAGCAAATTTTAACCAGACAAAATTTAATATGAAGGGTAAGAATAAACACCAATTCATTGCTATTGTACAATGTGTTTCATCCACATTAAAATTCTCAATTTACATAATCAGCTCCTAAATGTCTCTCTGAAGATTTTCAGAAGTTCAGTGGCAAACACAAAAGCCCTTATTCTTATTCTATGAGCCATATTTCAACAGAAAAGTATACAAACAATAAAATTTAAGTATCCAGAACTCCATCACCTTTTCCTCCTCCCTCCTACGCTCCTTTTCCTTGGCTTTCTCTTGCAAGCGACTAACATATTCATCAAATATCTCCTGACAAACACTTTCTTCTCCAATAGACCTAATATAAATGCAGGTTAGGAAATTATACCAAGATAGCATCCAAACCATTAGAGTGCATGTCTTGTCCAATTGAGAAAACAATACCTGTACTCCGAGCTGTCCTCAACAAGTTTTTTGGATTCATCCCAACTCGACATTGCATTTATTTCCTAAAAATTAACAAAAAAAAGGTCAAAGTTGTCAACAGATGCTACCGGCCACCGGGACACTCAATGATACCACATAATAACCCTCTCATCTTGCTGTTATTGCAGATCTTACAGACCTTAATAGTGCTCAGTTTATCAGTGAAATCTTTGGCAAGACGTTTACGTTTTTTAGCTTCCTTCTCTTCTTTCTCCTTTGCTCTCTCAATAAGGTCCTCGCATATAAGCTGCAATTATAAGAAAGCACTAAACTCAGAAACAACCAAGGTATGCACCAAAAGCTTATTATAAATCAGCGAAACCACATTAGATGAAAAAATTTAAAAACCCATTGGAACCTAGCAGGTAGTCTGGTAGCTAATGTAATGAAGAATAGACAAGTCCAATATGCTAAGAATTAGAGAACTTTCACCAAGGCACAAGGTCGTAAACATGCCCAAATGCTTAACACTCTTTTTGAAGGTTTGTTTATTGAAACTGCAAGTCATTTACCAATTGTCAATGGAGTCAATTAATTATCTCCAGACTTCTAAACCTAGTCCAAGACTATTTAAGTTTTAGTTGACCACTTTAGGCCTACATCAGTATTGAATGTTAACCATGATTGTAAGCTTCAACGGTTCACTTCGACCAATAAAAAAAGGACATGGTAAGGTAACTTTCATATCAAATTAAGTGCAAAAGAAAAAATTGTTTTGCTCAAGGGGCCAGGGTCAACAACACATTTCAAAGATCTAACAATTTGAACTGATTATATTTTATCGAGACAAACTGGAGGTGAAAGAAATTTGTTCAAACTTGAGATATTTTCAAACAGAGGCTTCAGTACGAGGTGACAGTAATGGTCGTGCTGAAGGCTGTAGTCAATCCTTCGGTTCTGGCAATAGTGATGGTTAAAGTGTAAGGATTCATGGTAAAAGAGTATTGGTTCCCATGGAAATTGGTATGGACACTTACCCTCAATTTGTTCCTTATTTTTTTTCCCTCTTTGGTTTGGAAGGGTAAAGATGATAGTGGTCAGTTGCGCTGGGTTTTTGGATGGACGGGATGTACAGGGAATGATAAAGATGCAGATTACATGAGTTCTGAAAATGTTTATCTATTACTTATGATGACTTGTGCATGTACGACAGAGCCTATATGCATGTTACAAGGAGTCTCACATAAAATTAGTTGAATTTCTATATGTGAAGGAGGATCCATCC
Organism: Fraxinus americana; assembly: GCA_035079005.1. Lineage (NCBI taxonomy): Eukaryota > Viridiplantae > Streptophyta > Magnoliopsida > Lamiales > Oleaceae > Fraxinus > Fraxinus americana. Next base: position 21,182,241 of record CM068716.1, read on the forward strand.
TGACTGTTTTTGTCTTTTTCTGAGTTTTAAGTACATCCCTTCAGGAAGCAAGAACAAAAATAAAGGCAAGGACAAAATAAGGAGCCACAAAAACTAGGTACCTGTAAATTAATGTCAGATATTGAAAACGAACCACTGCTTGGTTCAATAGAGGACTTGAAGTCTTCAATCGTCCATGTTGATGCAACTGTGATCTGGAAAATAAGAAGAAAACATAATTCAAAATATACATGTAATATAGACACACACACACAGCATACCATCATTCGATAGAGAAACAGAAGTCACAGAATCCTACCTTTTCCAGCTTCAGCACGTCTCTTATACAGGCTTTGTCATCATCATACTGTCAAGTTTAAAAATGAAAAATCAGTGGTGGTACCCATGATAAGTAACACTCCTCCATCTCCATATGATACAATAAAACAACTATAAATCACAAACAAAAAGTAAGTGTTGACAACTACATGTTGGCCGAATATATCATCAGCTACCAGAGAGTGATACTTAAAAGACTATGCATAACATCATCAACAAAAAACTCGAAATATCTTGTTCTCATAAATTTTACTTATTATTTATGAAATAAAGTATCATCTCATTAAAATAATATTATGATTCACATTAGATCAAGTATGCTTCTAGCTTCGTTACTTCCCCAGGCACCGGTGGTGAGAAGGGAAATCTAGCAAGTTGTAATTGCTGAATAAAATGGTCTTACATGATGAACTTGGTGATCAACACTTTAGCAGTTACCAAATAAGATAGTGCCACAACTAATCATCAGACATGAGAGATAAACAAGAAAACACCATTGAATGATAAAGTTTACAGGTCCATTGAAGACACCATGGAACAGGTCGGCAGATTGGAGAGGCCTTCCCAACCCAGTAAAGCTAAGCTATCTCTACATGTCTAATGCCCATGGGCAACAAGAAACAAAAAGATTAACATAGGACTAAAAACTATTCTCCCAGGACCCAGATTCATCAGTTATCTCAAACAACACCACTTCCACCGTACCTTAAACATAAGCAAACTATTTAGTGAATTTGGAAGAACTTAACAAGGAATTACATAAAAGTTATAGATTTACGATGGCAAGACTACAGAATTCATTTGACTACCAAATTTTCAAATTGTTGCAAGAGATAAGACTCTTTTCGAAGGTGGAAAAGATTATCACAAATGAAAAAAAAAAATATATATATATATATACCACCTGAAAAGGAAATCAGAAAAGAAAATGACAAATAACAACTAATTACAGTAAGTCAGGAACCGTATGATGGAAAAAAAATAACCTCATAGCATAAGAAAGTTGACCGCAAAGGGCCTTCGCTATATACCTTTTTCTCCAATTCTTCAACAACATCCTCAAACAAATCCCTCGGCGTAGAACCAGAGGTGTTCAAGGCAACAGCCTGGTAAGCTTCAGAATCCTTGACCTAGAATGGAAAACATGTTGATAAACAAACTTTGATGATTAGTAAAATGGCCACAAACTAACTCAATTAAAAAAACCTTTGTGTTCAAAACAAAATAACAGAACTAAAATACCTTTTTACAATAATCAAGCCAATGAGTTTTAGCAGTAAGAGTGCCAGAAGCTACGTGATCTTCCATCATCTTGCGAAATTCATCACGGTTTTTACGCTCAACTCGTCTCAATTGTTCCTTTTATGTGCAATCAAACATTTAACAATTAAGAACAGAAATCAGACTGTAACTAACTATAAGAAAGTTGTTTCCTAGAACACCTTTTGTCTCTTCTTCTGCTCATCCTCCTCTTTCTCCAAGTCACGGATATATTCCTGTATTCACAGCAAATATTAGAGGTATATTAGGACAAATTATGCACCAAAGGTCAAAAGCTGAAGACAGGATAAGCTGAACCGGACTATAAAATTATCTGAAACACAGGATGCTGTCAGGAATTAAGAGGCAAAGAAACAAAAGTAAAGAATGACTATATGACTAAGGAGTTGCAGTTCTAACCAAGAAAAGATAATTGATGGTCCCATTATGCACAATTGTCTACCTGAAAAATATCGAGGCGATCTATTTTATCAAGGCGTGTGCATCTTTCATCATCTTCCAAGAGATCTTGAACTTTCCGCCACTGGGTATCAACCTACATACAGTAAACAATTTAATTGCAAAGGTCAAACATTTCAAATAGAGATACAGAAGGGCAAGAAAGAGAAAGCAAGAAAAGATTATAGCAAAGATGTATACCTTTATAAAGGCACAGGTTTCCAGAAATTGCCTAAACTCCAACCTATTCTGTCGATGCTCCTCTTGAGCCTTTGCCTTTTCCTGAACTTGTACACCATTATACATGAAGGGACCAGAAATATGCAAGAATCCAGTTAAGTGCATATTCAGTAATCAGTTATGGAAGTTGTCAGATAATTATGTACAGACTTCCTACCTTCCTCATTTAATTAACACCCCCCCACCCAAAAAAAAAAACAACCAACAAGAAAACCAAATTACAAACTAACAAGCACAAGCTTCAAAGCAATATTACATTGGTACAAATAATTAATCGAATCTGAACACTTCAATCACAATCATGACAAGAATTGTTTACCTTTTTCTGAAGGTCTACCAAGTAGTTCCTAAAAAGATCCTCACGGTCTGCTTCTCGCTCAACAGCCTTAAAACGCTCATCTCCTTCAAACATTGCCACTGCTTTGCTGGTTGAAATATAAGATTTAAATAAGATACCCCTTTGCCTGCTATCTAAGAAAAAAGAGAGACATACCTCCAGCGGGTGGATGATGTAAGTTCTTCAGATTCCTAAGAAGAAATTAAACACTCTTAGTCATCCAATGAGACACAATGCAAAGAGAATGGTTAGGTAAATGTAAAAGCCAAAGAAGTTATATTGCCAACAGCAAGCACAACAGTTAGTTAATAACGAAGTAACTAAAATTTTGTTGTCCGTCTGCGCTCTGAACAAATTTAATTTTCCCTTTCCAACTTCTACAATCACTAGATTGTTGGTTATCTACGTGTTGCACTGACTCAGTCTAATGCCTAAATTTTATTGATCTCAGAAGCACCAAATAAAGGAATGTCATGAAGGAAAGATCAATGCACATAAAAAAGGCATTACGTTACATCCTGAATGCTTAATGGTAGCAGTAGCAATAAAAGAGGCTATGGTACTTACAGCACCAAGAATACTTAAAAAGCAGAAAATACCAAAAGTACTTCAATGCTTACTTCCAACATTTTTGTAAACTCCTCCTTCGCTTTTCTCTGCTTGAGACGTCTCTCCTCAGCCTCCAGTTTTTTTCTTTGCATCAAATACTATCAAATAACACACGAAGACCAAATTATAGTTTACTCAAAGGAACTGAATAGTAACATATTTTGAATTAACACTGTTCAACAAACCAATCACCTCATTGAAAGCTTGTTTACGCTCACCGAGAGTTTTCAGTGCACCGTATCGTTTGTCATTAATAATGACTCGCATAGCCTGATATGGCATCTCAATATCAATAAATAGCACTTCAAGGACATATACGGAAGACCAGAGGAATACATTCAACTTACCTGCTCCCAACTCCAATCAGCCTCAACATTTGCAGATTCCAATAGTGCTTTGAATGCATTTTTTGCCTCCTGAACAGAAGTGAGATAAAAGTCATAAATCTCTCTCCTATTTAATGTTAACAAAAGCTTTTCAAAATTCATACCTGCTTGTTAGCATATACTATGGGTTCATCATCCAATGATCTCTCCTCCACCGGAGTTACATTTATTTTTCCAGCAGCAGCCATTCCCTTCTTTGCCTCCTGCAATAATTACACTCAATTTATAATGTACAGTACTTCTCCCCTGCCTGAAACCTCCATACATCAGATATATATATATATTTATATATATATATATTCTTCAATTAAAGAACCAGTTCTACAAGCATATTAAAAAGGGACAAAAGCTGGCAAGAAACCACAGTTTCACCCAATTTTATGAAAGCCACACGGACTGGATGGTCCAACCAGAAAACCCGGGGACTGGAGCAAAATCTGGTCCTGTTTAGAGTTAAAAAACCGCATGTTCAGAACCCGGTATAAAAGCCATTAAACCGAGAACTGAACCGGAGGACATGGTTTCAGAGGCCTTAGAGGTTTACTTTTCGGACAAAAAAAGCTTAATGCTCACCAGTTTCGGTCGTTTTCTGGCCACCTGCAATCTTAAATATTCCAACTTTGTTCACTCAAACTCAATCCACACGTTTTACTAATAAAATATGCACACTCACATATCAGAATATCTGCATAAATATGTAGAGAACCACCGAAACCTACTAGAGAAGCATACAGTAAAAGAAATAAGAAGAGGCGGCGCGGTGGTGGCGATAAATGATTATAATTTATAGTGTTAGGGTTCTGGAGTGGAGTTTGAAATGCATATGGACATTTAGTTTGAGGCTTTACTAGGCCCATTTACTTTGTATTCAATGTTAAATTATAAATAAAATTTGAAAGTGTTATTAGTATATTGAAATAATGTCTATTAACTCCTTTTTACTTAATATGATATGATACAATTGTTAATGGTATAAAAATTATATATATATTTATTTATTTATTTATTTATTTTTCTTTTTACTTCTGAGTTGACCCCAGTCCAACCCAGTTCAATCCTTGACCCTTTTAACTTTTCAAGGTAGCTCCACGGTTTTCAAAACATTGGTTTCACCTCTGAAAGACATTTCCATAAAACAAATCAAGGGGAATGCAACGTGAAAGGCAGAAAGAAATTTGAAATTCTATGTAGTAGACTATGTTATTGAGCTTCGTCCCTATCTTAATATAGGATGAGTAGCACAACTGCAAATAGAACTCTTAAGGGGCCATCAATACCTCCATATCCTGCAAAGAAGCCCCACCTAGTGAAGCCTCAATACTGGGGGATGAACTTTCGATGTTGCTCCTGAAATGGATAAGCGACTATTGAAGGGAAACTCTTGAAACAAATTGTGAAAGCTAAAGCCATTGATGAATTTCATACACTGGTGTTGGATTAAAAGGTGATGGCACGACTGTTTCTCCCGCTAAGGGCACACCCACCGCACTTGTGGCAGTGTTTGTCGTGGGGGTGGCCGATGATCCAGAAACCATCACTGGAGAAGCACTAGCATCAGCAATGGAGGCAACCACAACAGGGCTTGAGGTGACTCCAGACATTGTTGTGTTGGTGGAGCTGACTGTGGTGACAGCAGCAGATAGTTGCTCAACAGAAGTGCCTGTAGCAGAGGCTGGCACAGTAGAGCTAGTATGTGCTCCTTGGGCAGCTTCCTTTTCAGCCTCTTCACGGGCCAACTGGAAGCACATATGGAAAAGTAAGTCCAAGATAATAAAATAAGAAAGTATTCATAAAAGTGCATTATTTCTATCGATAAACCTTCAATTCATCAGGGATTGTCCATTTAGATTGCTTTGTTTCCTTGTTGTAGTAATACCTGTAAAAGGCCCATTGAGCTAAGTTCACAAATATAACCCACTAAGTTGAGAAATTTACTACAGAAAAAGTAGGAAATAATATTAAGTATAAAACACTATAATTACACTCACTTTCTACCCTCAGGAGTTGTGAACTCTTTCCAAACAGTTGAGGCATCAGCTCTCTGTCAAAACACAAATGCTTAAACAGACAAGTTCAAATAAGTCTTTCCAAGGAAGTAGAGAGTATTTACATTTCTAGCACAGCAGTAATATAATAATTTGATGCACAAAGTTAAAGCATGTTTAAAAAAATATTTTTACAGAAATTGAAATGTAGAGAAAGGACATGCCACATGCGTTGCCCATTCAAAATGTGTTAAAAATTTAAGGATCGATTGATCATAATTAAGTATATGAGACTAACCAACTATTTACACATGGCAACTAAAGACATGATTCCAAGAGAAAGTGCTCACATTTCAAATGAAGAGAATACATAAATGGTTGTAACTAGAAGCAAATAAGCATAAAATGGAATTACAGTGGAAGACAGCATTTCAGTTCCAAGTAACCATGCACACCCTAATTCCATCCATGAATATCCTTGATATCTATCCAAATGAACTAAAGTAGAACCTCAACTTCAGAAATAAATGTTCACATAAGCATAATACAACCTGGGAATGTACATCAATAACTTTGAGGAGTAATTATTCCTACTTCTTAATAGAACTTTTATGGTCAATCATTATGGCAGTCTAATAGATTTAAACATAAAAAAGGATAACAAATTTAAATGGCCACTAGTGCACCACTTCAATGCCAATGCTGGCATTCCATCCAGTTTCATTGACAAGAATAAATTCAGATAACATTACCAAGTATAAGTTTTATGTTTTAAAGAGAGAGAGAAAAAAAAGGAAGAAGAAAACAAAAACCCATTTAAGAAGGAGATTATGCCACTAATCATTTTTCTTTCTCTTTTTGGTCACATGAATTCCTTGTAATACATGGAACAAATACAGGAATTTAGCCATTGTTTGAGCCCCCATTTTTCTCAAAATTCATTTTTTCAACACTCATTTTCAACCACACATTCTCCCATAAAATAATTTTACACTAAACCCAAAAATTTTCCTTATTTTTCAACCACACATTCTCCAACTTTTTACTATTCCAAAATACATTTTCTTGGTAAAATGGAGCCCAAACAATTATCTAGTAAAAAGAAGCCATAATAATCATATTAAATGAAGACTTTCCATCATTAGAGAAAATTTATACAAGTTGTCCTCCAAACTTTAAGCAACAGTTTTCCTACATCAATAGACACTCAAGGCAACCTACTGTTTTAGTTGATGTAACATATTGCAGGTAAATATACTTAACAAACTCCAAAGGAGGCTTTCATTGAGATCTGATAAAGAGGAATTTACAGCTGCTCAGCAAATTTAACACAAGAATTGTTTACACAACAATTAAAGCAGAGTGATATAGGAAACAATTGAGACCATAAAAGTAATTTGCACCACTGCAGAAAAGATTTAGCAAAAAGATTTAAAAAATTAACGGTAATACACACTAACAGACATTAGCAACAAGTCTTCGTACTATGAGATTGCTAGGGCAGTCCATTTGGCATGAGTAATTTTTTTTTCCATCTATCCACTCAGGTTAATTTGAGACTTGCTAATATGAGTTGAATTCGTAGTAGTAGAACTTCTTGGGCACCAAAACTCATGTTGCACGAGTAAAGAAATGATAATAGAACTTTGATCATACCAATTGAAAATTGGCATTATATGCAAACCCAATACAATCAAATAATACAATATTGCTAAACCTTCAATGTACCTGCGTGTAGTACAAGCAGAAATTGTACTATACAAAAAAATAAATAAAATTATACTCAATTAGGGTTTAACATTCAGTGAATAGCCAAAAAAAATTCACGGAAATGACTCACCTCTAAGGGTGTCATCAATTCACGAGGCTTCTCCCAGCTAGACTGCTTTGTAACTTTGTTGTAAAAATATCTGAAGACACAATTTCCCGTTAAAATTCCAATTCAGAGATATGTTTAGTATAAATATTGAACTATATAAATAGCATAAATATAGCACTAGTAACATAGGGTCAAAACAATGCAGCATCAACAATTTCTGTACGGATTAACAATATCCAACACTTGAGAGCTAGAGCTTGTCAGCCCAGCGCTCAATTCAGTCTTCCCATGTCAAATAGCAGCAGATTAAACCATAATGGTATACCATTCCCCATCTTTACATAATTGGGAAATCAGAAAGTCATTAGAAGCAAATCAAAGTGAATGATTTACCTTCTTCCATCAGCAGCTTCATATTCTTGCCAATCAGAAGCAGTCTGTTGAGTGGTATTAGGACCATTAACAGCCTGAACTTCCAAAAAAAGGAATGACTAAGAAGGTCATAAAAAACACAGATAAATGGAACAGTGAAGCGGAGAAAAATATGCTGAAAAGATGGGTAATTTCATTTTCCAGTTGGCACTAAAACATCTATAGAAATTATGACAGAATTTTCTGAAGAATTACTGCATCCCAAACTTCTTTAACCGTGCCATGTTGACATCAGGTTCTGACATCAAGTTGTCGGTAATGGAATTTATGCACAAAGATTCAACTAAAGCGTCTTTATCCTCCCACTCAGCATAATGTGATTCATTCTCTGGCAATACAACCTTCATCCCATGATATAGCTCTTTCACTTCCAACCCGCAATATGCATCTCCAGAACTTTAGTAGACCACACACAGAAATTAACCCGTCTTATTTAGTATGTATGAACAAGTGATGTAGTGCCGTGAATAGTTAGAGATGAACAAACATTCTTATTGTCAAAAAGGGTTCAATCTCGTTTATCGGACATTTGTAGCAACATAATGAAATAACCAATTAACCAAATATAACCGAGGAAGATCCTCAATCTGTCACACCTCTAAGGCTTGCCAGATAGCTAAGTTAACTAAGATCAAAAATTGCGCAGCTCTAAGAAAAGTCGTCAAACAGTATCTAACATTAGTAAGAATAATAGAACAGTACGCTAAATCTTAGAGGGATCCAAAAGGGCTGATTTCTCCAATCTGAAAGTCCATGGACTAAATTTCAACAGTTCAAAAAGGTTAAGAACTAATATGAAAGATTTTGAAACTTGACCAACTTGCTCAAATACAAACCTTTAGGGGGCAAGCTTGCAAATATCAGGAAAATATGGGAGAATCGACACCAACAGAAGCTTCTCTTTAATTTTTCTCAAATTCTTTCTTAAAATTTTCTCTGCAGAATACCCAAAACCCCAAGACCTATAAAATATCTCTTACTTTTCTCAGATTTAGAAGTGAAAGGAGAAGCTTCTCAACTACAAGGTAGTAGACGAAAAAAATCCCAACTCTATGACCAAAGTAAACGGAAAACACGAGAGGTTCCCTAGGTCTCGCATACCCAGTAAAAGAGAGGTCGGAGCCTAGGTCACCGGAATAAGGTGTCATCAAAAGGAGTCGCAACTGGTTCACGCATACCAAGAAGCTCACCCCGGGCCTAGGTCAATGAGATAAAGGCCCCAACTATACTGGAGGTGTAGGTAGATTTAGGTTTGCGAATTAGGGTCCAATTGGAAAATTGTGCTTTAATTAAAACCTTCTAATTTGGGGGATTTTCTAGGGTTTGCAATTTAGGAAAATTTCAACCCTCATTCACAAAGTTAGAGGGTCGCCGAGCGATCTAGAGGTTGGTTGGAGGTAAAGGTTCACTATAGCGATGTAAAGGTAGTGGATCGCCAAAGATTCAGGTTCATCGGAGCATTCAACCTATTTTTGGAGATTTTAGGGCACCAAAGTCCTAATACCAACTTAGAATTTAGGTTAAACTAGTAAGACGCATGTGCCATAGTATAGTTGGCTATATGATAACGTAAATATAAAAAAAAAAAAAATTATTTGTCTTAAGCATTAGTTACATTAAACTTAAAACACTTGAAATGATGATAGGTGACAAAAATAATATTAAGGCCTTGTATGGGAGGGATTAAAATCGGATTAAAATTGAAAATATAGCCGTTATTGTTGACTTTTATTAGACGGGTGGGACCCAATAACGACCATATTTTCAATTTTAATTGGATTTTAATCACTCCCGAACGGGGCCTAAGAGATTTGATTCAAAACTTATTTTCTAAACTTTTCGTTTGAAGGCCTCTCTATTCTTTTTAAAAAAATACAGGACATAGATGATTTGATATTGATGCTCTACTAAAGAAATAATGAAGTTCAACATAGCCCTCCTTTTTTTACGTATTGAGGTAAGGCATTATGTCTCCTTCATCTCGTGCTCATAGAATCTCCAATTACATGCATCAGTCGCACCAGTATTTAATTTCTTTACCAAGACCCTATGCACGACGTATGTAGTCAAGACTAATTAATTAATGATAATACAATGCAGAATTTAGGACAAATCAAGGGTCTCTATCAGTATTAAAACCACAACACAACGAAAACTTCCATCATAGAGGCAAAAAGAATGACAAACGATCACCTAACTTCATAAATTCCGTCGAATATCTTTTCAGCATGCTCTCTAATGATACTGTACAGTAAATCCATTTTTAAAAAAACTAAAATAATCCACTTCATAGAAGATATTTGTCTACCAGCACTACATGATGTAGGAGGATTCTTCTGAAAATCATTGAGTTCCTTCAATATCCATTTTGACGCCATAAATTTACCATTTTTAACCCTAAAAACCGAAGAAAAATGAAATTGAGAGAAATTGGTGTGAGTATGGAGGTTGATGGTGGGGGTAGAAAAGAAAAATTAACGATTCTGACTTTACGTTTAATAATTTAAGATAATTTTTATATTTAAACTTAATCGACAATATATTTATTATTATCACATTTTAAGTTTCTTCTCAAAAAAATTAAATCGATCCAAATGGATATTCATATCGTGAAACATCAAATCAAACGAAAAATTGTACAAAAATAAAGTTAGAAAAAAGGACGTTGTAATAGGGTTGGGATTGAAAAGAAACAAATAATCACGACTTTACGTTTCACAATTAATGTATTTCCAACAAATTTTAAATAGCTTAAAACGAATATTTATAACTTAAAATACTAAATCAAACGTAAAAAAAAGGGGGGTGTTAGACGTCTTAGCCGAGCCATAAACAAAAAAGGTAAGAAAATAAAGTTCGAAAAAAGGACATTGGAATGGGGTTAGGATTGAAAAGAAACATAAACAATCACGACTTTATACTTCACAATTAATGTAAAATTATTTTTGATATTTAATAAAATTTATCGATCATATATTTATCATGGTCACACTTCAACATTTCCAACAAATTTTAAATAGCTTAAAACGAATATTTGTACCTTAAAATACTAAATCAAACGTAAAAAAAAGGGGGGTGTTAGACGTCTTAGCCGAGCCATAAACAAAAAAGGTAAGAAAATAAAGTTCGAAAAAAGGACATTGGAATGGGGTTAGGATTGAAAAGAAACATAAACAATCACGACTTTATACTTCACAATTAATGCAAAATTATTTTTGATATTTAATAAAATTTATAGATCATATATTTATCATGGCCGCACTTGAGCATTTCCAACAAATTTTAAATCGCTTAAAACGAACATTTGTAATTTAAAATACTGAATCAAACGTATAATAAAGAAAAGACTTAGACGGCTTAGCCGAGCCGAGCCATAAAGCCATTCGGCTAGGCTCGGCTCGGCTCGGCTTATGAACGGTAACTACCAAGTGACTCTTTTATTTATGCAGGATAGGATAATTTATCACATGTTCAAAGAACCGTATATACATAAGTACAATCCTATCACTAGAAGGAAAAGAAAAAGGAAACTATGGCCCCGTTCGGGAGGGATTAAAAGCCAATTAAAATTGAAAATATGGCCGTTATTGGGTCCCACTCGTCTAATAAAAGTCAACAATAACGGCTATATTTTCAATTTTAATGTGATTTTAATCTCTCCCACACAAGCCCTATATAAAATCCAATTATGGGAAAAGGAAAAATAATAATTGCCAACTAAATTAAGATATAACCAGATGGAAATATTTCAAAAATTCCTAATCGAACTTTTTTATTACATGTTAAAATTGGAAAATATACGACACAGTTGTTCCTAAATTGCAGCTGATGGTTTTTTAGAGTCTTCTCTCATGTTTGAATAGTCATTTCCATTTACAAATGGTAGAAAAAGAATGCAACATGGTAAGTCAGTCCCATGATAAGCATAGGTCCATGGCTTACCTTAAAATTGTTAAAATATTTTTAAAAGACATTGACATGTATTTTTATACGGATTTCTGTATAGTTTTACTATTTTAGCCTTCTCAGGGTGGCAGTTACATGTTAAGGGGCCTGCATGGTGCAATAAATTAGGATGTGTGAAAGTTCAATATGCTTATGCACAAATAATCACAAATTTATCCTGTTCTCCATAACAAAATGTCATTTTTTGTCAAATTTGAAAAAATCCAGGTAGAGCCTTGAGGGAAAAAAAAACGACTTTATTCCGAAAGAGAGAGAACTGAGAAAAAGGGGTGGAGCACTATCCGTCTTTTCTGCATCCACAATTCATTAAAGAACTGAAAGAAAAGCTGTAATCAATATATACACAGAAAAAAAAAAAACTACTTTGGGGCATAACTCGTGCATGTGTAACATCTATGGTGTTTCCAGAGTTTCAATAAAAACTAGCTAAGTGAATCATGTGTGAACCACGTTTACGAATAGGTCTACAGGCTGAAGGAGTTGTATCCGCTACAAACATGGAACAGCCAAAGGAGCGACAGAACCCTTTTAACTTCTTTGTCCTTAGCGTGCTAGAAGCAAGACACTCATCACAATAAACATTTGGATAACACTAAATAACAGATGCTTGAATTATATATCGGTCTTCAGGGAATTCTAGAAGCACATCAACCTAAAACTGGAAACTAATGTTATAAAGCACTTGAAAAAGTTTTTATTAAAAGAGCAGCACTAAAGGACACTGACCGGCACAGTAGCAGCCGTAAGGCCTGTAACTAATGGTTGCTGACCAGTTTGCTGTAATGGTGCAACAACTGAGGCACCCTGACTAGAGTGTAACCAAGGTTGTCCACCGGCAGGGCCAACAGGTGCAGACACTTGGGATGCAGGTTGGAATTGGGAAGTCGTGTTCATGCTATTCTGTGGCTGACCAAAAGACGGGGTGAACTGGAAAAAAATAAAATAAATAAAATGATGCCAATGGCTCTCCAAAACATGAAACCAATAAACTCTTGCCCATTTCTTACAGTGTATGACGAAGAATATGAAATTCCAGGACTTGGGCCAGTAGGCTGAGACTGTGGCGCGCCAGATGTTATAGGCATACTTGGTTGGGCATATGAAGTTGGTGTATCATACCCTGGCTGGCTAGATCGAGGCAGAAATTGCAGCATTGGTTGAGAAAATTGTGGAGGTTGACTTTGACCAGGAGGCAACCCAACATGTTGTGTTTGTCCAACTGGATGAAATTGCTGAGTGGTAGGAGGAGTAATGAATGGCTGTCCATGTGGTGGTGGTGGACGAAACTGCAGCAAATAGGTGTTAAAATCACGATGAACTTTGTAAAATTATGGATACACAAGGAAAAAGGAAAAAAAATCTCACGGAGAAAACAAGACCAAATTTGGACGGAAAATGAGTAATATAACATACTTGCATAGGAAAGGGAGGACCAAAACTTTGAGAGGGCATGGATCCAGCCGCAGGAGGCCAAAGTGACTGAGAGAGAAACAGAAACACAAAAGGAGATTAAAAACCCCAAAAGAAAAAAATAACAGTTAACAGTAGAACTAATTATTTCTGTTATTAAAACAACTCCGATTACGTATTCAAAAAACAGTAATATGTGTTACTTTTACTTTGATAATCACTTTCTAGCACGTATTTCAAGCGGCAGAAGTACATCATTTTCTTCTACAACTTGCCGCAGCTGTCTTCCATCAACCAAACTAAAGTGTTATCTCTGTCCAACATATCTATGCCAACTATAGTACCTTTACAATAAACTATACAGAACAACATTATCATAACCAAACAAACCCTATTTATATCAAGCCTATATCCAAATTACTACTGTACAACGGGATATGTCTAATTGTCTATCTCTTAATCATTCGATTTTTGAGAATCATAAGTAGATGCAAACTCTTCAGGAATCCTACCTGTGCACCAGAAGATGGGGGGTTACTAGCCATGCTTCCTGTACATAGAAGTCTTCCCTCAAACCTATAGATAATGTTTCATTTCGTGTCATAACCCAAATAAATAAATAAATAAAAATTAGCAACTCATACGTTTGCTATTTCTCAAAAATTTAAATCAAATAATGGGAGAAAAGCTTAATAAATGGCGTAAAACCAGATTTAAATTGCCCCCAAAATGCTTAACCTAACAAAACTAGCATACATATATACATATTCGTATGTCAAGAGGCACTAATATAATTAAAAACATATTATGAGTATCGAGAACCCATAAAATATCTAAATTCTAATTTGATTGTTGCACATGGACTTACCGGAAAAGGGATCTCTGGGAAAACTGTTTGCAATTTGAAACAATATTTCTGCAGTAGATATCAATGTATAAACCCTAGGAAGTGAGTCGAGTCTGAGTTGATTACACCCGGTGAGGCTCCGCTATGGTGGGTTCTCTCGGTCAAATTACATCCCAGTGAATAGACTGGGCTCAGGAGTTTTGGGCTCATATAAGACGTGATTTTTAGAGGAAAAGTTTATGGCACAGGTATTTACTATTTGAAAATTAAAAATCAGGCCCAACAGTTTAAAATTACAAAAATCAGGTTTTCCTTAAATTAATTAATTACATTTCATAATTATTATATTAAATTAAATATTTAACTGTAATATAATAAAATCACCCCATCCCACCCCACCTCACCCCACCTACACCACCACCATTGCTCCGACTACTACTCCGGCGACCGGTGACTGCTCCGATCCGGCGATCGGCGACTGCTCCAATCCGGCGACTTTTTCGAGGTCACAGATCAAGAAATTTGTAGGTCACGGGTTATTTCGAGGTCACAAATGAAAAATTTGTAGATCGCAGATTATTTCGAGGTCACATATGAAAAAAATTAAGGTCACATTCCTTTTTTAAGTTACAAATTATCAATTTCAAAGTCACAGGTCAATAGTAAGGTCACAGACACCAAAAAGAACCACAATAGCTAGGTCACAGTCACCTAACCACCCTTCCCCCATCACAGATTGAAAAAAAATCAAAACGTTTACTTGTCGCAACTCTATTTCAACGAGTCACAGTTACAATTCCTAGGTCACAGACACCCATCTAGGTCACAGACACCCACGATCGCCGCCGCCACCACAGTCGACCCGTCACAACAACACAACCATCGCCACAACCGTTCCAATACCACCAAAACGTAAAAATAATCACCTCCACTCCAACAACCAAAAAAAACCTCAACTAAAAACACCAAACCACCGTCGGCAGGGGGAGAAGGGAGGGAAGGGGAGGGGACGTTCGGCAGCAGCGTCGCTGTGAGGGGAGGTGAGGGGACGCTGCCGCCGAACGGCAGCAGCGTCGCTGTGAGGGGAGGGGACGCGGCTTCCGAACAGCAGTAGCGTCGCTGTGAGGGGAGGGGAGGGGTTGGGGGAAGGTCGCCATCTCGCTGCTGCAAATCGCAGCAGCGTGACGGCGACGCTGCTGCCGAACGGCAGCAGCGTCTCTCACCAGAGGAACGGCAGCTGCTCTCGCACCAGGGTGTGGAGGGAGGGGGATGGGGAGGGAGAGGAGAAGAGAAGTGGCGAGCGGCGACGGCGGTTGAGAGAAAGGTTGAGAGAAATGAAATGAGGTTTAATGGATTAGGTTAGGGTTTTATTAGTGGGGTAGGTAGTAGGGTGGGTATAATATATTATTTTTATTTTATAACATTATTATTAATTAAAAATAATAAAACCTGATTTTTTATTAAAAAAAGCTAAAACCTGATTATTAAAAAGTTAAAACTAAACACCTTGTTTATGGTAATTTTCTCATTTTTATAAGGGTACTTACCCAAATACCCTGTATTTTGGACTCATTTTGGAAAAACACGATAAATTTAGATTAAGCTCTTGTTTGGTAACCATTTTGGCCAAAAATGAGAATACAATTTATGACTGTTATATCTCTCAGTGGAACCCAGTTGTGCAGCAACCTTTGATTTGACAGGAGGTTTTTTACGAAATTGTCATAACTTCTTTCAAAAAGAATTTTATTTGAAAGGGCAAATTGGTAATTTAACCAAATTCGGTCAACAAAAACCTAGCTCCCTTCTGACAATTACACTATATAACGGTTGAAATTCATCTAAAAATGAGGTCAAAATGGTTACCAAACAGGGGCTAAATGGCAAATAGTTAAAATTAAACGTACTTTTTATGCTCAAACCTAAACGCATGGCAGCAAACAAAATTCAGCACTGCCAAGCTTGAGAAATCAAAGAAAATCGAAGAGAAACAAGGAAATCTTCCACAAATCAAGCACAAATAAGATCAAGGATTGCTTTCTTCAACTACCTATTCTCAAAGTTTTCTTCCCCAAATCTGGAAGGTTCTTTTTGTGATTTTCATTTGTTGTCGGTTGATTTGATATTTTTGTTGTCAAATTTGGGTAGTTCTAGCATTTTAATTATATGTATATGCGTTTCCTTTTGAAGATTGCACCATTTTTTGGCTTGAATTATAGGCATATTTACGTGATCATGCTTTATATCTAGTTAGATTTAGGGCTTGCAAATAGGTCAATATCAATGGAATGCTGCAATTGGGTTTTTCTTTTTAATGCATTCTTGGTCTGAATTTATAGATACGAAGAGATCCAGAATTGCCACCACGTTTCATATAATAACTCAATTCACGCGTCTAAGATGTTTGCCAATATGAGAATGTGGAAAAATAACATTATGGAAAAGTGACACACTTTTCTCTCAAAAATCGCAGTATCTCATTGGAGCAATTAACTATATGCATACGTGTGTATTTTTGAAAATTTAAATATACGAATTCAAATATTATTTTAATCTTACATTCAATTTATATTTCTTTGAAATAATTCAATTGACGCATTCAATGTATTTACGAAAAATGAGAATGTGAGAAAATTTTATGAAGAAGTGACATTCTGTCACTTTTTTATGCAAAAGTCGTAGTATCTCATTGGGGTAATTAATTTGATCCATACGTGTGTATTTTTGTAAATTTATATATACGAATTCAAATCTTATTTTAATCTTGCATTCAATTTATATATTTTTTTTAAATCAATTCAAATGATGCATGTAAAGTGTTTGCGAAAATAAAAATATACAAAAGTGACATGTCACTTTTCTATGAAAAAGTTGCAATATTTCATTGAGATAATTACTAGATGCATACGTGTGTTTTTGAAAATTTTAAATATACGAATTAAAACATTATTTTAATCTTGCATTCAATTCATACTTATTTGAATCAATTCAATTGGTGCATGTTTTTGAAAATGGGAATGTGAGAAAAAATGACATTCTGTCACTTTTATATGAAAATTTGCAGTATGTCATTGAAATAATTAATTAGATGCATATGTAAGTTTTGGAAATTTAAATACATGAATTTAAACCTTGTTTTAACCTTACATTCAATTCATATTTATTTAAATCAATTCAATTGATGCATCCAAGGTGTTAGTGAAAAGGAGAATGTGATATGAAAAAGTCAAGGCATCTCATAGGAGCAATTAATTAGATGCATACATATCTCATATGTGTATTTTTGAAAATTTAAATATATGAATTCAAACATTTTTTTAATATTGCATTTAATTCATTTTTTTTAATCAATTCAATTGATGTATCTAGGGTGTGTTTGATCCACATTATTTTGGAATAATGTATTTTGGAATAGTGGATTGATAGAGAATTTGTGGTTAAAAAAGAAAGAAAAGTTACGTGATGGAAAATATTATTTTATTGAAGAATGTGTGGTTGAAAATGAGTAGAAGAATGAGAATGAAAATTTTAATGTATACCAAACAGGGGCCTAATATGTTTGACAAAATGAGAATGTGAAAAAGTGGTATTTACGGGCTATTTTTCTTCACTCGTAGGTGAGATTTTTGTTATCATTTCAAAATATTCACGACAAACTTTGAAATACATCTTTCGAATTTAAAAATCAATGAACAGCGAGTTCATAATAAAAGGACAAAAATGACCCCAAGAAATGGATTTAATAAGTATGGTTTAATTTTGCGTTCAATATTTCATAAGAGATAATTTTCGACATTTAGATATCGTCCATAACATTTTATTATGGCCACATTTAAAAATTTATAATAGATTTTGAATCCCTAAAAATGGATAATCGTAGTACAAAACATCGTATAAAACAAAAAAAAAAATTAATAATAAAAATTCTAAAAAGTGAAAAATATCTGATTGGGAGTGCGGCCATTTGTATCTAGAATGATTTTGCCGACGTTCAAATGTTTTATGTTTTTAATGGATGTAATTAATACGGTTATTAAAACTTTAATTTGATTAAGTGTATTAATCAATTCCTTCTTTTATTTTTTATTAAAGTACCCTGTCTAATTTCCTCTTTTGGTAAAGGTTACGTACAGTTTTGTTTTGAGGAAATCAAGCGTGTTTGTCTCCTTTAATTCAAAATTCTTTAACACTTGTATTCATTTTCAACAAAACATTTACTCAATAAAATATTTTGCACGTAAGACCAAAAAAAGTTTCTTACTTTTTAACTATATATTATCTAAAAAGTTACTATTCAAAACTCCATTTTTTTTCAAAAGAATAGTCATCAAACAAGGGTGAAGTCCAATACCCTAAAAAGGGAACAAATTAGATTAATAGAATAAAACAAATTAAAATCTTTCATAAACGTAATTAATATGCTAACAAAATGCCGAAATTGCCAAACCTCCCATAGTCCGTCATCTATAAAAAACCCTAACCACCCATTATGCGAATAAGAAATCTCTTAACCCACACGAAGAACCCGCTTTATCCATGGGAAGAAAGAAGAAGGCAATTCACCTAGATAGTTTTCGTTTTAGTCGTTTATATGCTATAGAAGTAAATAAGTGCAATCGATCTTGTGGAAAAGTGGAAAACATAGTGCCATATCCCTTTAAATTTTCCGATGGTTGTTGCATCAAGTTAAATTGTAGTGAGAATAATGGAAATATCAATATAGGTGATCTTCTGGTCCAGAATTTAACGACGGATCGTATTTTGGTTATTCTCCCAAGGACATGCAACCGTTCAATTGATGCATTCAATCCACTCTTTAGTACAAACTTTGCGATTACTAGACGAAATGGACTTATGCTATGGTACCGCAGCACGTCGGTCAACCATTTTACCATTCCCGGTAACATGCTTAATTCCTTTTCCAAGTTTGATAGTTGCAATTTTGGGGATAGAGCCTTGTGCTTTGTGCTTGTTTTCCTAAAATCAGAGCAATTTAATATTTGATATAATCCATACAATGCTGTGTGGATTTCTGTTTGTGAAGTTCCTTTTTCTACTTTGGGATTGGTGTCAAAATGTCTTAATTATAGTTGATATTCAATAATATTTGTAAATTTTTTGAATTGCTGTCACTTTTTTTAAATTTTCGTGACTTTATTAAATAGATAACAAATCTAAGTTAATATGTTAGTTAATAAAAGTGAAACATAATCACAAACAAACATGTAAAAGAAAAATCAATCATTCCCTTGATCTATTCTAAGGTTTTGATTGGTGTTGACTATTATTTGTTTCTTTTTTTTTTGTTTTTGACACTTTTTAAAATTTCTGTCACTTTATGAAATTGTTTCCATATTTAATGCCACATAAAGAGAGATGAGGCAGAGATGATAAGGATTGTGATACAACAATGATTGAGTGTCAATGAAAGGAATACGTGCTATGTTGATAAGGTAGAGATGAAGATACATCTAATGAGGCAAGGATAACTTGTAAATGGCATTAAAAATGTTCGATGATAGATTATTTGTATATGAGTGACAAACTCCGATTAACAGTGATGTTTATATATATTTTTTGCATTTACATTTTTTGACATTTTAATTAAAAGTGACATAGAATGTTGTATCACTTTTTAATTAAATTGTCATAATCAATTTTTAATAAAACAATACACATCTTTGGATAAGCTAAAAATTTTATAATAAGAATTTAATTCAGTTGTTAATTTATTTTGTATTATGTTAAATGTGAATTAAGCTTTCATAATAGAGAAAAGTGACATTGTATGGTACTTTTAAAAAAAAAAAAATCTCACTTAACTTTTTACAGTATTTTTTACTTTCAAAACATTTTTCATATGAGTTTTCAAAAAATTCCAAATTTTAGGGATATTTTTGCAAATTGCCCCATTTGTATTTTGTACTAAGTTCTAATTACAATGAACTCACTGTCAGATCATATATTTAGCTAGTGTTGAAAGATTTTTGGAAAAGAAATTTTTTGAAGTGTGATTTTTAAAAATAAATTTGGAAAAAAATGTGCTTTAGAAAATTAAAAATAAGGGCCAAAACAGGAGGCTTTTATCCTCATCTTTTTTCTTTGCACTTTATCACCAACCTTAAATCAATTAGAACATTTCATTGTTGATAACGATTTTTGTCCAAATGTTTTGTTAGTTTACTTTGAAACAAGGGGTAGTTATTTTGTTGAACTTTTGTATTTATTACTCTTTTTTACTTATTTAAAAATATGAGAATCAAATAAATATTTTTATGCCCCCCTAAGGAATTTCTTAGACGGAAACCAGACTTAGCCCCGTATAAGCACTCAACACAAATGAAAGAGGTAAGGTTAAACTTCACAATATACTATCACAACCTTACGAAAGCTCTCGTCGCCAATGAAAGTGGTAAGATTTAGTGTGTTCGAAGCACACATCATAAGACAAATTGGTTAGAGACATGACCTCTCAAGTGAGTAGGTTGGCCTCCATACGCCAGAGTATGTATGAGTCGTAAATCCGAGATATGGGTAAGTAGACCACAAGACCATACATTGACTTGATCTTGCTCGGGGTGTACTTTGACAATTTACTAAACCAGACTCGGGTAATATTTACTATAAAAATGATAGACGGATCATGCTATTTCAAAGTAGTAGATTTCAAAAAACATAACTGTTTCACGCAGGTTATCACTAACAATTAAAAATATGTTCAGACGATTGTGTAAGGAACAAACATCTTGACACAAAGTCTCAAAAATGAGTGCTTTATTTATGAAGATTACAATTGGAAAGAAGCAAAACGCCTCCAACGGGTACAAGCACACGAAGTAAATTGAAAGTTTGCAAATAGAAAGGAAATGAATTGAAATTACGTATTCTCTGTTGAGAGTGTTTGATTCGGATTTTTTTCCTTCTATGTCTTCTTTTCCTTTTTATACTCATTTACCTGTTTTCTCTTGTAGAGCTGCTTGGAAACTACTTGGCGCTCTATAACTACCCACTTTCTTCGTGATAGCTGACTTGTCAAGGAACTGCCGTTAGCAACTGTTGTTATAGCTCTTGTTGTTTAACCGCTTGTAACCGAGATTCTTGGATCTTGGGGTGTGATAAGGTTGTTCAATAACCACTTCAATAACTGAACTATATTCGCTCTGACTTTGGGCATCTCGAAGGCTTGGGCGAAAGTGAGACCATCGCTCTGAGCGACAATATGGCAATTTATTCGCTCAGATCCTGGGCGTTCTGTAGGCTTGGGCGATGATAGTTCTCTGCTCGTGGGCTGTCACTATATTTTACAATGGTCTTATTTGAGCCCATTCCTCAATTTCCCTAACTGGACTCCATTTCTTAGACCACATAATTGGGCCTTATTTTTCTATGTCAACAATTACTCCCCAATATGGCAAAATTAATGCCAAGTATTAATCTTATGGCATATTCTTTCTGGCAATGCTTGCTTTCTCGAAAAAGAGCAGATAATTTTGATCATTATTTACATTTCTCGGTAATCCTTAATAACCTGAAAAGTGTAACGCTACACCTCTATAACCCAAAAGACACGCCACTTCGTCGCTCCACTTCATTTGCATCTTTATATCGTGCTTCTCTATAAAAGTCATTGTTCATCATCTTGCTTATTTGCTACATTTCTCAAGAACTCTCCACAACTACCGCATTTCGTTGTAAATGGCGACTTCACAAACTCCTTCCGATAACTCCATCAATTTCGAGGTTTTCCAAAACGTCCTTACCAGACCATATGTAAATCCAAAATTTCTTTCGCAAGCTCGCCCTGATCGTGATGAATTCTACCTGGGTCCGTCGTTTAATGATGCTGAGTCTATTGGGCAGGCGGCGGTAGGTCAGCTGTTCCCTTGCACTAAAAACCCTCCTTTTCTGAATTCTCTACCGTTAAAGCCAATTCGTGAAAAAGGTATTCGCAATTAGCCTAAAAATGAAGCTAGTTTTCATAGATGGCATGCACACATGGTGAATCATTGCCCCATCAAAGCAAATTTTGATCGTGCTAAAATTTCAGACTTATTAGAAATTACTCTCCATCCCACAATTTATGACCCAATGTTTTCCCCTATTGCTCTGAGTTTTTAGTTTTCTGAGTACAATACTTTTGTTTTTCCCCTTGGCCCAATGTCTATTACACTGAGGGATGTTGGAGCCATAGTAAACCTTCCACCTTTGGGCGATACCATTTTTCTTGGTATTTTGATTGCTGCCCCAAAGTTTGACAAAATTCACTGAGTCCTATTCAGGCATGCAAGACCTTTATACTGCTTCTAGTTCTGAGCCTTCTCACATTGAGCGTGTGGCCTTTCTTCAGGTCTGGCTTTGTAAAAATATGTTATTTGTGTCCCCAGCCTGAAACCTTCTATGAGTTATCTGCCCATAGCGCATGAGTTGGTGCGTGGCAGGTCTTTGAATTTATGTTCGTTCTTTTAGCTACCTTTTATAGAGGTATGGCTTCTCTTCAATTTCAATTAAAGAATGGTGCATCTCCCACAGCAGTGGGCCCCTTTGGCTCGCTCAATTATGGTTGAGAGCATATTTTCCATAGCTTGGTACTCCACCATTCCCTCCTCGATCGGTTAATTGTTATGGGCTATTCATCCATCAATTAAGCCATGTGAATATGTCCAATAGAGACGTTTTCACGTTCTTTTACAATTTGAATTCAACGCCTTCATTTTTTCCTTTTTCTCCTCACCAAGTCCCTATTTATGTGCAACCTCCTTCTACACTGGCTGAAGTGAGCACTTTCTTGCCCATTTGGGCACAATTCTTGATTGGGAGAGAACTGTTCCATGAAATAGTAACTGGAACAAATCTCAAGGCAGGGGTTGAGATATATGCTCCCCAATTTTTTACTCGCTAGCTTGGTTTTGGCCAAACGTAGCCTGTTCCTTCCTATTGTTCTAGAAATTTAACAGAGCATTTCTATACTATAAATAAAATCGAGGCACAAGCCATTGATGCTCGTAATATTCTTTTGACCAAAGGTCTTTCTTTGGCTCTTTTCAATCCCACTTCTGTCACTCATCCTCTCTTTGATCAACTCTGGCCATCAATGAAACGCAGGCTGTTCACAACTAATGCTAATCGTGTCTTCCACTTACTGGATCGACCAAAGATTTCCTCTACTTCTCCTATTTTGTCCACCCATGTGTCCATTAGGAATCCAATTTCTCCCTTTCACTCACTACATGTTCATGCTAAACGTCATATCCTTCCATCTGGTTCCCCACCTGCTCAAACTAGTACAGCTAAAAGTTCTTCCAGCTCAAACGGCCAGCCTTAGCTTCACCAATTTTGCAGGGCGATGATGACGATGATAATGATGCTCCTCTCGTCCTTAGGAGAAACGTAATTGAGTTTGTTTATTCATGAAACATAATCCTTCATAGGTAAACGCTTTACCTGAATTTTCCAGAAGAGTTCAACTTTCCCCTCGAAGGCTCTAGTTTTAGCAGCCCCTGCTCCATCGCCTTCTGCTGAAACTACTTCATCCAAGCCATCTGATGCAGGGACTCTGCTTAAAGAGAAATCTATAGTCTCAGAGTCTTTACCACAGCTAGTCTGAGCTGCCACCTTCCCAGGGCATTGACCCTCAAGTGTTGAACCAGAAGGTAATACATATTTTAATGTTTTTATCCTTGTATTATTGGCTTTCGATTCATTGCTTCTTGAATTCTGCAGAGGTTCCCATGGATTTGCCCGTTGTAGCAGAGCCTGCTCGTCCAGATAAGGGAAAGTCTCCACAGGTGGCTGAGTCAATCGGTGACTTGCCCGAACTTTCGAAAGTTGTTGATGAGGTAGCCTTCGTTTCATTTTTTTTATCTTCACTTCATTTACTACAGTGAAAATGCTAAATGCTTGCATTTTCTTTACAGGATGCCGATGCCATCATGCACTCCATCCAGGACTTGTTCACTTCTTGGGAACAAGCAAAGACACTTCGCCCTTCTTCAACCAGTCGTCCTTTTGCTTCATCTTCTGCTTTCTCGAAAGAAAATATGAAGACTCTCAAACAATCAGTGTTTAAGTATATTTCTTTTGTGGACATGGATATCGGCAAAGCCAGTGCTGCTAAACAAAGAGATAAATTTGAGCTTTTGAGTACGAAACTAGCGCAAGCACTTAAACTTCTATCACTCAACATTTCATCTGACTTTAAGGCGATGTTGAAGATTATCCATTCCGAAATCAGCTATTTGTTAGCCAAAAATGTCAAGTTGAAGGCCAGGAGTACTCAATATCTTCATTCTGTATCTAAAAAGGAGTCTTTGCTTCAATAGATTGATAAAGCCAAGACCGAATTAAACGAAATCTCCTATAAAGTTATGATTGAGGATTCTTTGATGATAAACTTAGCTACAGAGATGAAGGAACTTCAAGCAAAGATGGACGACTGCAGGGCTAGATTGGCTGCCAAAAAGCGTAATGCTTCCCAAGGAATTGAGTGAACCAACTCTTTGGTTGAGCGTTATACAAAGTTGGAGGTTGATGAGGATGTTGCAACTGGGTTGTCTCCTGTTTTTTCTAAGCAGAGCAAGGAGTGGGGGGAGCTTAGGGAACAAATGCTTTCAGCTTGGGGTAAATTGTAGTTAAGGCATTGATGCCTTTCTTTTCTTTGCAATTTTGTACTAGCAGCTACTGTTAATTCGAATGTAACGGCAGCCAATGTCATTAATGGAATGACTATTTTATTTATTTGCGTATTAATTGACGTCTTCTTCAATTGTCAACCCCCCAAGCATTTAATGACCTTATGCTAAACTCATGTACATTTCCCAATGAAATTTTTACACAGAGCAAAACTTTTGATATTCCAATCTTCTTTTCCAAGATTTTGGGTCATTTAATTTCGGTTACTATGCATGTAAGTGGCCATTCATATTTCGTCTCTTTACCTTTACACCTCTATAAATGCGTAGGTGTTACACATTCATCCTCCACAAAATCAGCTTACTTGCCATCGTTTGGCATTTCAGATAATTAACCAACTATTTCTTCCTACAGCAGGAATGAATCATTTGATTTGTTATCCCTTTCGCTGTCTGCCTTGATATCACATTTGGTATGGGAGATATAGGAAATGTTCTTTTGCCAATGAAGGTATTCTCAACGCCTCCATTTATGTTCTCCAGAGAGAGTTCTTGATGGAAGGCGATTTGCGAGTGCTTCTCCGGCCACTTGCCTGTTGAGAGTACTTCTCAGCCTTCTTGCCTGCCATTGCAGCAATGCAATTTGCTGCAATGTTGCTGCAATGGCAAGCGGTTTGAGAGTGCTTCTTAGCTTTCTTGACTGCCATTGCAGCAATGCAATTAGGAAGGCGGTTAAGGCTAGTTCGCCCTTTTCTTTGTGATTGATAGAAGAATGATGACAACATACTCCCAATTACAGCTTATAGAGCATCTTGTATTTTGTATCTCATGACTTGTAACGAATATTTGATAATAAAAGAGTTTATTTAAACGTACTTCGTTCTTGTTTTATTTAGTCATGATCGCTCAGCAATGCTATTTATTTATGCCTTTATTGGTTCACTTTCCCATAAGGAAGAAACGTACTTTTTTAAGTATTTGCCATTAATGAATCTCACGTGCTTAGTGCCATCTAAATCTTTCAAATGATAGGCTCCATTAGGTAATATGCTTTTCACTTTATATGGCCCTTCCCAATTGGGCGACCGTTTGCCATACTTTGGATCTTTGCTATCCAAATAGAGTGTTATTTTCCAAACCAATTCGTACATACTAAAAGATTTGGCTATAACTTTTTTGTTATAAAATTAGCCATTCTTTTTTTTGAACTTGCAATCTATCTAGGACATCCAACTTTAATTCGTCCAACTCCAATAGGTTTTGGGCTAATGAATAGCATACTCACCATCACTTAACTTGTGTTGCAAACACACTCTGATTGATTGCACATTAATCTCCATAGGCAAAACAACCGCATGTCCATAAATAAGTTGAAAATGAGTAACTTTGGTACTTGAACGAAGCGACGTCCTATAAGCCCATAAGGCTTTATTTAAACATTCGTGTCAATTTCTGACATTTTCATTTATCATTTTCCTTATAATATTTTTTAAAATCTTATTAGAAGATTCTGTATGTCCGTTAGATTGAGCGTAATAAGGTGTGGAGTTCACTAACTTAACTCCAAACTCGCTCAAGAACTCCTTCACTTGATCTCCATTCAGGGAAGTTCCGTGATCCACTATCAAAGTTTGTGGAATCCCAAATCTATAAATAATGTGGTCACGAATAAAATCTATGACACTTTTCTGAGAGATCTCCTTTAAAGGTATCGCTTCTACCCATTTAGTGAAAAAATCTGTTGCAACTATTACAAATGTATGTTGCTGGGACGATGGAGGATAAATCTTCCCCATCAAGTCTATCGCCCAACCTTTGAACGGTCAGGGTTTAATAATGGGTGTTATTTCTCTTGCGGCGCTTTTTGTATCGGACCATGCTTTTGGCATGCTAAACAACTCTTTGCATACTGGACGTATAATTCTCCCATTTTGGGCCAGAAGCATTCACTCCTAATAATCGACCATCTCATCCTTTGGCCAGCTTGATGGGCTCCACATATCCCTTCATACACTTCAGTCATGATCGTTTTGGTCTCTTGCAAACTCACACATTTTAGTAGTATACCATCTGAGCATTTCTTGAATAGATCGTCATTTATCAATACATAATTCAACGAACGCAACTTCATTTTTCTACTACTTTCCTTATTAGGTTCTTTGAAAAACCTTTTAATCTCTGCCCTCCAATCTATTGCATCTCCATCTTTATGCAATGAACTCCAATCTTTCTCGCCCTCCATGTACTATGGGCAATATTACTCTATACTTACAAGTAGATTCCCAATTTAAAGCTTTTGAATAACTCGAAACCATTTGGGCCAATTCGTTTGCTATATAATTATATATCCTATTAACATATTGAAACTCTAATTGGTCAAATTCTTCCAACAATTCTTTGGCAATTTCGTATTGACTTATGACGGAATTACTTTGGCATTTAAAATCACCAATTAATTGGTGAATTACCAATTGAGAATCACCCTTAATAATCACATTCTTTATTCCCATATCTACTAACAACTCTAAACCCATGATCAATGCTTTGTATTCAGCTTGATTATTAGTACACATCCTATCCAAAGTGAAAGCAAATTTGTAACAAATCCCTAAAGGATTTATTAACACTATTCCTATCCCTGCACCTCTAGAGGTTTTTGATCAATAAAAGTACAAAACTCAAGGTTTTAATTCGAATGAATCGATCTCCAATTCAATCTCCTTAGGTATGTCAAAGGCACGGTTTATCGGCCAAAAAGTTAGCCAATCCTTGATTTTTACTGCCTTTTGGGGTATGTATTGTATTTCGAATTCCGATAGTGCTAAAGTATAAAAGTCTATCCTTTGATGCAAAATAGGGCGAGAAAACATATACTTAACCAGATTTACTTTAGAAACTAAATAAACGGTTACAGGCCGTAAATAAGCCCTTAGTTTTGTACATGTAAAATATAAAGCAAGACATAATTTTTCAATAGCGAAGTAATTACATTCACATTTTGTTAACCGTCTACTCAAATAGTAAATCGTCATTTCTTCACCAAATTGGTCTTCTTTCGTGACCATTCTGGTTATCGATTCTTGTTCAGCCGATACATACACTTTCAGTTGCTGTCCTTGGACTTGATAGATATGTTTTCAGGCTTTCAAAAGCCTTTTGATGCTCTTCTTTTCGGGTGAATTCGTCCTGATTTCTTAGCTTTAAAAGAGGCGAAAAAGCTTCCGTTCGCCCTACACAATTAGAGATAAAGTGTCTTAAAAAGTTTACTTGGCCTAGAAACCTTTGCAATTCTTTTTTGTTGTTAGGTGGTTTGGCCTAAAAAATGGCATTCGCTTTATTTTTATGGAGTTCAATCTCTCTTTTGTGCACCAGAAAACCAAGGAAGTTTCCCGCATTAATACCAAATGCATATTTCAAAGGATTCGACTTTAGTTTGTATTACCTCATTCGCTCAAATAAGCATTTTAGTTGTTCAAAATGGCATTCCTCCTTAACAGATTTGACCACTATATCATCTACACACTCTTCAAAATGGCATTCCTCCTTAACAAATTCTTCTAGTGTCAACCCAGTAAGAGTGATTTTTACCCCGTCCTGAAGAAACCTATACATGTTCCTCTCCATATCATAAATAGCCTTCCTCTCATACCTCCAAGGTCTCCCAAACAAGATATGAAAAGATTTTAATGGAACTACATTACGCCAAACTTCATCACTATATCTCCCAATAGCGAAATCATGTGTGATGCAAGCAACTTTGCTGTAGGCACAGTGTTGGGTCAAAGGACTGGAAATGCGTCTCATGCCATCTATTACGCTTCCAGAACTTTTAGTGCTTGATGGAATTCACTTATAAAAGTTTCATCTTGGCGTGAAAATAAGAATGAGGTTCTTATTTCGATTTGTCGAGCAATCCGGGTACAAACGTTTAAGTGATTAAAAAATTAAAAGCCCATATGATTGGTTCCACTCAACAATTCGAAAGGACAAGAAATAATATAAATTTTCTTAATAGATTACAACTTTCCAATTCATCTTCTAAGTTTCTGGTTTACCTTTATTGGTCAATAAAAATATAATGCAATGCTAGGAGTATCTTTGTAGAGATTTAGTTATTCTACCAATCTTTTAAGTTGAGTCACATGGTTGTTACAATGTATATGTTTTTTAGATCTTCATTATTAGTATTCTCCTACTCAATCACTAGAAGATCATTCAACAAGATCACATCAGGGTGGTTCTTAACTTTAGGACTTGTACTTTTAGGGGTTCTTCTCAACCAATCCTTACACAACTTCATTGAAGATCTCATCCTTGCTCATGATAATCTTCCAAGTTTGATCATTCTAAAATTAATAACCGAACTCTACATCATCAATTGTATAGAGCTTTTATATCCCTTCATGACGACAAGCAACTCACTTTCAAAACTCCACATTTACTAATGTATCTATAACCCTTTGAGTCAAGTGTACTCAAAGATATGAGATTCCACTTCAGTTCTGGAACATGCCTTCAATCTGTAAGTGTTCTGATAGCCCCATCAAACATTATGATTCTGAATGTACCAACTCCGACAATTTTGCAAGGCGCGTTTGTTTCCATAATAATTGTTTCTCTCGAAACTCCTTCATATGTTGAAAATCAATTCCTATTAGGACACATATGAAAAGTACCAGCAGAGATAAGAACCCAATCATCATATGGTTTGGAATCCATGTTAGAAATCACAAGAAGCTCTCATTCACTTTGCCCATCTTCCACAATATCAGCCTCTACTGTATTAACAGGTTGATTCTCTTTCTTAATAGCACTATCAACTTTATTTATGTTCTTCAAGGCATAGAATTCAGCTCTAATATGACACTTCTTCTTACAATATTGACATTCTTCTCAACATGTCTGGATTTTAATCTACCCCTCATTTTCTACCAAGATTCCGATCTTGATTTCTCCCACGCACAACCAAGCCTTCACCATGATTCTCATATCCTCCAACAAGATGCATTATCTTCTCCTTATATAGTAAAGCATCATAGACCTCTTTCACGATGAGAGTATCCCGACTATAGAGAATAGTATCTCTAAAAGTCATATATGATGGTGGCAGAGAACATAACAACATCAACACCAAGTCCTTATCTTCATACTTAACTTCAAATGTCTTCAAATCGGAAACGATTTCTTTTGTCATAGTTAAGTGATCATCCAATGACTCACATTCAAACATCCGGTGAGAATACAAGCGTTGTTTCAAGTGTAGCTTGCTGGCAAGTTCTTTGTTATGCAAAGTTGCTCCAACTTCAATCACAACATAACGACAATTCTCTCCTTTTAAAACATCCTCAAATTTGATTTGAAAGATGTAGATGAATTTGAGATTAGGTTTTTAGATCCCTACGCTACTTTTTATCCTGTGTCCAAGTAGCAACATCTTATCAAAGCCAAGCAAGGTAAATCTCGTGTTTCTATCCAACAACGAGATATCAGACATCATTGTCGCCATGCGAAACAATCAACTTCACTCTGATACTACTTGTTATGGAACAAAAAAGATACCAGAATTACTCTGATACCAATTGTTATGAATTTGAATCAAGTGATAATGACGATAATGAAATAAAGAAGAAGAAAATAAATATCAAAATTTACGTGGAAACCCAATACGGGAAAAAATCACGGGCATATGAGGAGAAATCCACTATAGTCAATAGCAATTGTATTTATAAGATCTCAATGCACTCAATTTACATTTTTCGATTTGTTTTCATTAGTCAGTCCAATCTGTTACTCTCCAGGTTCTGGACTGACTTGCAAAACACGCAAAATCTCTTCAACATTGAGGCCCATTATTGCAGCCTAATTGAACCACCAAAGTTGAAAGGTCAGGCCCAAAATCCTGTGGGACACTCACTCCGTTAATTCATAACCAATAGCCGATGCCATCTTTAATTGTTGCAGCTTGTTCAGCATAAATTACTTTTAAAAAAATAATTCTCAACTCATTTTCGAGATAAGAAACTTCCTTCTTTTCGAATAATTCTCAACTTATTTTCAAGATAAGCAAATTACTCGTTTTTGAAATGTTTATAAATTATTTCAATTATAACCCTTGTTTGATCCTCATTATTTCCAAAATATTTTTTTCTCTCTTTTCAACCACACATTTTTCATTAAAATAATATTATACGCAAATTCAAAAAATTTCCTATTTTTTAACCACAAGTTCTCCATCAAAATTATTTTTCACCAAAAAATGGGGTTCAAATAGGCTCATAAATAGATAAAATATATGATGATTAAGTGGGTAGTTCTTGTAAATCTATAAAAATATTCGGATTAAAAATGTCTTGAATTTTTATAAACATGAACCAAACACACCCGAAAATAATTTAAGCATGTCACTAGAGCGATAGGCGGGCGACAACCCCATCACTTGACCAATAGGGCAGCACCGTGCGCTACCAAGTCTCGAGTTGTTTTCTATCGGCCTCGCTCAAGTGCTTTGTTAGCGCCAGGCTAGCTGAAATGCGGCGACTTTTTCCTCCGATTTATAATTTTGATCTCTTCAAGATCACTCCAATTTAGATTTCAATACCCACTAGAATTTGAGTCAAATCACAATTGGAATGATATAGATTATCGTTGCCATGAAAGAGGAAAAATGAAGGTAAGACAATTTGGAAGTTTGAGGGTTTGCTTTGTTTTTGTTTGTTTGTTGTACCAGAGGCCATGGTTGCAAAAAAACCAAAGCAATAAAGTGAAGTTTGAAGATATTTTGTGAGCATGAATAGTGACAAACCAGTTTCAGTGTGAAATGGAGGGTACATAACTTAAAGCAGTAGTTATATATATTATAAATCGACCCGACCCGACTTTACCAAATTCAGGTTGGGTTGGATCGATTCGGGTTTCGAAAGGAAATTGTGTAAGCTAGAGTTTG
Organism: Fraxinus americana; assembly: GCA_035079005.1. Classification (NCBI taxonomy): domain Eukaryota; kingdom Viridiplantae; phylum Streptophyta; class Magnoliopsida; order Lamiales; family Oleaceae; genus Fraxinus; species Fraxinus americana. The sequence goes on from CM068716.1 coordinate 21,213,880, forward strand.
TCATTATGTTTTTCTCCATGGCACCTCAACTACAGTTGTCGTACAGTGAGCTCCACAAAAAATCCAAATCTACTTTGAATTCAAACTTGTTCATCAACCCATTCAACTCTTATTTATTGGGCTTCTATTTCTCAAATTTATCTTCCATTCAGCAAGATTATCTGTATCTATGTTTAGTCGGCTTCTATTTTTCAAAAAATTAGTGGGCAAGAAATGGGCTTTACATAATGAGTTATTTTGCCAAATGTTTTTCTTATGAATAATGCTATTTAGCACCTGTGGTGTTAGAGCACCAGTATATGTAGTATGTTGATGGCATTAAATGATATATTTAATGAGTTGTTATAAAATTCATTTAATTAGATCGATCATGTGCTGTCATCTAAACTGATGTTTAGTTCTAGCGATGATGAATAACATTACACTTTTCTTATTACTAGTTTTTTGCCCATGCAGTGCACGGGTTGTGTTATTTTGAAGATGATGTTAGCATGTTCGATGTGAAGAATTAATGAGAGAAATGTAGATGAATATTTCTTGCTCATAAGTTTGTCCTAATAGCCACTTAAGTACTAATTTTTTTTCTTTTGAAATATCTGGCATTTAATTTCATAACAAGAACTATGTTATTTTGCTTATCTTTGTGAATCAGAAGAATTTAAAGTTGCGATTGATGCCCATAGTTAGAGTAAAGGAGGAGTTTTCTAAAATGAGAATTGAAGTTCAGACAAAAAGACTATTATAGGTCTTGCTTGTTGCACTTAGAAGCAACTAGGTTGATGAATGAAGCAATGAGAAGCAAACACACGATTCCCCACTCTTTCATCTCTGTTTTCTCTTTAAGGTAGATTCTTTTTTAAAATAAGAAATGGCAATGCTGAATCTGGGAAATTATAAGAAATGACGTGCTTGCAAACAAATTTGATGCATTCGGATTTCACCATATGGAAAAAGTAATACCAAGAAAAAGGTTCACGCTTCCAGAAGAACATAAAATTTTTTTACATATTAAAAAATATAATTTATGACATACTTCAATTTCAACTCGTGGAGTATGTGGTGAGATTAAATGAATGCAAATAAGATCTGCACATTAAAATGTTCAGGAAATCCATACCATTGTAGTGCCTGCACATATAGCAATAGCCTTCATCCTTTTCTTATTATTAAATGTCGATGCTACCCTAACAACCAACCTCCACCGAGCATTGCATTCAGATCAAATCCCCTAAAAAAATTCCCCTAACATCTCCGTAATTACACCCTCCCAACTTGATTTTTAAAGTTGTAATTTTCACTATAATTTTTCCTAAATTTTAATAAGGTCGGTATATGTTCGGCCTAAATCTTGAAACCATATTTATAGACTCAAGGGTCGGCTATTCTACACCCCATGGGCTGGGTACGGCCCGAAGATGTAGCAGGCCAGGCCAGACCAGGCCTGTCCTAACCTTTGACACTCCTAACTCAAATTGATGCTAGTGCAAATTACTCTATTCCCTACTTTTGGAGATCTGAATTCAAAAATCAGATCTCAAGTTTTATTTTTCACAAATCAGATATTTTATAAATAGATACAGGTTTTATTATATTTAATTAAATATTAATAATAATATTATAAAAATTAATATATATGCACCCACCCCTCCCCTAAATTAATTTCAAACCTAAATAACGTTTCTATCTCTCACTCCTCTCCTCTCCTCTCACTCACCGGCGACATGGAAGAGGCGGCGGGGTCGTAGTGGCTGGTTGCTGTTGGTGGCGCCTGTTGAAGACTCGCAAGGCCGACCGACACTTCTTCTTTCTCGTTCCAGTGACATCGGAGATGTCAATCAGCGACGATGTGGCCAGATCTGTGCGTTGCGGTGGTGGAAGTTATGTGCGGTGCGTGGTGGAAGTTACGACGTTGTACGTCCAGATCTGAGCGGCGCTGCTTTTTTTCTTGTTGTGGGTGGTGGTGGAGGCGTCGTTAGTGTCTGCGGGATGGTGGGTTATGGGTTAGGTTTTGTTGTCGGCGGTCGCGACGCTTGTGATGAGGTGCGGCAGTGTTGGCGATGTTAGTTATTGTGGTAGGGTGGTGGTGGTGGATCTGATGGGGTATGTTGGATCTGGCGGTGGTGGATGTGGTTGGCTTGGTGAGTTGCCTATTGTGGAGGTTTCTGTAGTGGTTTGCGGCGTTGTGCGGTGGGTTTTGCATTACTGTTAGTGGTGGAGGTGGTGGTTTCCCGTGGTGTTTGGTGGTGTTGCGGTGGTGGTGGGGTGAGGTGGCAGTGGCTTTGGCGGCGGTGGTGGTGCAGGTGGATTTGGTGGTGCGGGCGGCAGTTGTTTGAATCTATATTGTGTTTCGTGACGCGTTGTGCTGCTTGTGCAGTGGGTTTTGTGATTGGTGGGTTTTGTTCCGTGACCTGAGCCATGTGCCGTGACGTGAGCCATGTACTGTGACCGATGCTGTGACTATCAATAAAAACCTGAGCAATGCCCAAAAAATATTCTGTGACCTGTGCTGTGGCCATTTGAAATAAACTTGTGACTATCAACCAGAATTTGAGTCATTTGAAAATAAAATGGGACTATAAACAAAATCGTGAGTCATGTGCAATATATTTTGTGACTTGTGCTGTGACCATTGGAAAATAATATGTGACTATTAATAAAAATGTGAGACGTGAGCCTTATTGTGTTATCAATTATTATAAACAAAAAATCATGTGTTGTGACCTGTGACCTTGGCTGTGACCTGGACTGTGACTTGTGACTTGGACTGTGACCTGGACTGTGACTTGTGACCTGGACTGTGACCGTACAAAAAATTCATGTCATCGGAATAGTCGTCGGAATCGGAGCAGTCGCCGGAACAGTCACCGGAATAGTCACCGGAATCGGAGACGTCGCTGGAGTGGTTGCCGGAGCAGTCGCCGGCGTGGTGGGGTGGTGGTGGTGGGGGTGGGTTAATTTTATATATATAATATTTATTTATTTATTTATATCTTTTTATATATTTAAATAAATATTTATAAATATGTGTATATATAGGTTAAAAAATCTGATTTTTAAAATGTAAAAGTTGTTTTGTTATTTTTGAAATAGGGTAAAGATAAAGTAGGGAAAGTGAATTTTTCCCATGATGCTAAGGATGGTCGACCTTATAATTAGTGATAGATTATGGTGCAGAAGGCCAGCTAATTTAGTGTTTTTTATTCTCTGTTCAGAAAATTAGGATGTGAGATAAATAAGGATTTTCATCAATTACTGTGATCCATCAATTTCATTTTCTTAATCAGTTTTAATATTACTTATGTCATATTACCACGTATTCAGATTTTAACATATCATGTAGAATAACTCAAATTTACATGAAATTTATGACAAAGAAATTGTAAAATCTTTTAAAATATTGAAGTTATTTAAACAAATTCAATGTTTAAAATAAAATAATCTACTTCGTCACAATCCATGTATTTTTAACGAATGCTTAAATATGAGAGTGGCACTAATTCAGTCTCTACAATGAACAGGGAAGAGAGGAGCCGGCCAGTAAATGGTGAAAATCAAATTGGAAATTTGGAATGACTTATTCTTTATGTGTTGTCCCTATTTGGTAGTTTCTTAGATAGTTGCCACAATAAATTATGATTGATGTTACCTTTCGAATGGCTTCTTGCTGTTTGCCAGTATAATGAGATATTAAGGTCCTGTTTGACACCCATTTTTATCTAATTCTCATTCTCATTTTTTTCTCTCTCTTCATTTCAACCACATATTCTTTCAATAAAATAATGTTATACACAAATCTAAAACTTTTCATAACTTTTCCACCTCATAATCTCCCATCAATCACTATTCCAAAAATTTCATTCTCTCAAAAATGGGTTTCAAACACCCTCTAAGATTCATTAGAATTCATTTTTTTCAAAATAAATTTTAAATTATACATTCACCCAAATTTAAAAAAAAAATTGTACGGGGATTTAAAAAAATTTCTTATTTTTAACCACGCGTTCTTATAAAAAATAAAATAAATTAATTTTCACAAAATTTATTCTCAAAAATCTAATTTTATTTGGGAGTGCATATCTTAGCTCAAATTATTCTACGGGAATGACAGCCAAAAAGAAAGGAAGTTGGAAGAAAATCTGATCTTCAACAGATAAAAATAAACCAATATAATAAAAGAAATTACTCAAACTTTCATCAACAAACCCAACTACTATTGCCCAATTTAAATTTCATCAAACATAATAAACTAGGATTAATTTCATATGTATGACATACAAGTAAATTTAGGTGGGCATCAAAGATTGGAGCCCTTCTCTCTCTATCTATATCTCTCTCTAGGGGGTCTTGAAACTGGTAAATGAGATAACCTAACTATACTATCCTCTCTCACACTACATGACTTCTTACATGAAAAAACAGACACAGGTACATTCTTTTTGAACAGTCCAATCCCTTGATCAACTTCTCGACCAGTCATCTTACCTTTTCTAGTGCTCTTGGTGCACTCTTTGTAGGCCATAAGAAATGGATCTTCAATCTTTTTAAGACCCTTTCTTGAACCATTTCTTGATTGCTGTTGGAAAGCGCATGGTGGAAGTGGAATTTGCATTTCATGGAAAGAAGCCCTACCGTTTTCCGGCGGACAAGGCGGAGGCGGCAGTTTCACCGGTGCAAGACGGTGGTTCTGGTCGTCGATCCCGTATTCTTGTGGCGCCACCTTGCTTACCCCGGGCTTGTTCTCCCACGAGAAGGGGACATTTCCTTGTGAACGATCCTTTTTACTCATCTGGAATGGTAGTAAGAGGGCATGGAATTTGATTTGATTTATACAAGGGGATTTGGTCATGTATTTTATACTTTCCAACAGCAAATTTTCCTTAGGTCAAGCAAATAAAACGTGATGAGGTGGGAATCAACTTTTCAACAAATGATATCACCAAGAAATAACATATGTATGATAAAGAAATGGGCAACAAGAATCTGACTAGATTTTGGAAGTCTAAATCATGCAAAGATGGAAAAGTATGCAAAGAAAGTTAGGGACAAGAATGGAATGGTTGACTGAGTTTAGACCATGTTTGTCTAAGCTTAAAATTAAACTAAACCCATGTATTACTCTAAATCCTTTTGTAAGTGCAATATGCAGATTTTTCTTTCTTTTGGAGCCGTTTTGGGAGGGCATGTTAAACTCACCACACATCTCATTACTAGGCAAATTGGTAAATGTCGATTCTTTTTTTTTTTTTTTTTGTCAATTAGGCATCGTCATCACTAAGTAAGTTTTTATTTTTGAAGGTTATATATAAGTTACTTTTCTTACAATTTAAAATGTTAAAGAGTAGTTTAATGGATGTTTCTAAATAAATAACTTATCTTAAATTTTGGTTGATAAAGAAAATTAATTTTTTTCAAAACTTATTACGTTCTGTTTGACAAAGATTGTACGTTGACCAAATTTTATTTTTAATCATACATTTTATTTAATCCACAATTTTTTAACTACTTTTTAACATGTCTGAAACGATTTCAAACAGGGACTAATTTACTTTTGACAATTCGAAACTTAGCAAACATGCACTAACACTTGCTTGATTCTATCGAAGAAACTAACCTAGTCAACTGTCCTTTCAGTTAGATAAATAACACTGAAATTTTATTTTATTTGAAATTTTAATAAGAGTATGATTGAAGAACATAATAATTAGAAAAAGTTTCAATTTAAAATTATTTTTAGAACACTTATTTAAGACATTTCCAGAAGTCATAGGCCAAATTCTTATTATATTTTTCTTCAGTAATTTAATATATGGACCTTGCTATGGTAACATAAAGGATGACTTAAGGGATGACATAATTTAATAAAAAGACATAAATGTCCTACTTCTATTATCTACTCAAGTCAATGTTCTCTATTTCTAATATAGGATAAGTTTGGTTTATTTCTCCTAATAAATGAAAAAACCAATTATGCTCGTATTTATTAATATATTTTTTATTAAAACAATCGTTTAATATTCTAATTTTATTTTCTAATTTATTAATTTCTTTATTAATTCTGACTATATTTTCTGTAAAATATAAAGGCACAGGTATATTTCTACTATTTTTCAGAAAATAATCAAGCACGGTATAAAACGATTTAATTTCTTCTCTTTTCCTTTCGCAATCAATTTCTAAACACTGAATAATAGTAACTAAAACTTCATAAATAGAATAAGTGCAAATGTTAATACAAGTATTTAACATAAATAAGAAAGATCTTACAGTATTGAAGCAGGAGGTAAATACAGAATAATATCAACGAGATTTCCCTCGAACTTGCTCCCGTATGTTTGTATACTCAGATATAAGTGATCAATGTTATTTGAGTTTAAGAAAGTGGGTTATAGTCCAACACGACTTCCGCACTCTTATTATTTTTCTCTTGACTCTTTTGCATATCTCACAATGGATCACACAGAATCACAGTTTTCCTTTCAACTCCTTGTTAAAACATCACCTTGAAAGGTAACAGGGTTCTAATGGCTTTCTCTAACAACGCCTCAAACTCCAACACAGGGCTAAACGGCAACAAGATACTTGCACAACCCTCAAGGTTCTCACGTTGGAGTATAAGTAAGATAAGAGTTTTTGAGAAAAACAATACGAATAGAAAGACAGTGTTTTCAAACAACTTTGATTTTAGAAACACGTCACACTAATATCTCTTACATAAGAGTATACATACATATTTCGGCTACACTCTTGGTACTTTCTCTAAAGAGATTAGAACTCCATAGAGATTACCTTATTACAAGCTTCAAATGAAATAGAGAAACGGAAATGGTTACAAGATTCGAAAAACTAGAGAGAAAGATAGTTTTTTGCTTAACGATGAGATGCCTTCTTCTGAGAATTAGTCTTCAATTTATAGACTCAAAAAGTTCTCCAGCTATCCTTCATTATTGTGGTGTTACTGTGTAAGATAATGAGAATCTTACTGTGGCCTAAAGTTCTTTGTCTTAGTATGAAAAATTATTTGAGGTGAAACCCCACAATTTTTCTTTATCAAAGTAATTCTGATAAAGTAGTGATAAAGGGGTCATTTACTTTTTCATATGAGATTCAAACCACTCATTTGGAAATTCTTCTGGATCTAGTGAAATTGGTGAGCCATCTTCTTCATTAATAGAACACTCGCACTTATGGTTTGGATAACGCCAAAACTGTTTACATAGCTCATTTTTTGTCTTATGTGTCCCACTAGCGTCACCTCCAAAAATATGATCACACCATAAATCAAGATAGTGCCAATCTTCTTGTTTAGTGGGTGCCACAGCCTTATTGTAAATCGAGTGGTCTTGTGATTCATACACCCAAATATTCTAATTTTCTTCAATAACTTTCTGGATATGCTCAAATTGCTCCTTATATGCCTGGCTCTATGAAAAGTTGTCATCTTGATAACATCTTCTGGTGTAGTTTCATGGATTTCACTCTTCTCAGACTGAAGATGCTTGGAAGTAGTGGCAATCCTTATGACATGGCTAACTGGCAGTAGCCTATCTTCTTCATTATCCCATTCGGGACAGGCAGAGAAAAACCTGATATATATGTTCTTATGTCTAAGAACTTGGCAATACCTTTCAATAGCTCGGACAACTTCTTTTGATAGCAAGGAAATTTCTTTTAAAGATTTTGATGGGTAAATACAAATTATATTTCTCATTTCGTAAAAAGCACGAACCCAATAAGTTGGGGCTCCTGGATAAAGGTTAACTTTGTTGTAGGTTTCATATGTTAGCGTTTTCATCCATCCTCCCAGACTGGTGAACCAGCAGCAGGCTAGATTGAATAATACATATGCAAGCTAAAATCGTCTTTATTTTTTATGTCCATAACACCATGAGTGTTACAGGCTTTGATGATATTTGAGATATTAAGCTCTGGTATGGAGATACTATCCTTTGTAAATATTTTCTCCTGTGAGGGAGACAAAGTAGTATTCTCTCTAACTGAAAGTTTGTGAAGTTTCAATGTTTCTGGTTCAATATTGGCACAAATGCCTTCAGAATTATTGGCACTAGGGCCTTCAGATAATATAGTCTTGTTAGCTTTCTCAGATATCGTCTTGAAAGCAACCATTTCCATCAACGTTATCTTGGACTCTATCGCAGCAATTTTTATGTTCGTCTCGAACTTCAATGCTTCGAGTTCCTTCTTGATTTGCTCCATTCCTGGTTAAGAAATCTGGAATAAAATTGTTTTTTCCTTTAATATGAATAATATCAAAATTAAATGGTGCAAACCACATTTGCATTCTAATAAGTGGTCTTTCAGCTGCACTTGTTCCAAGTTTATTTGTTAATAATGGTTTTACCTGAGTATTATCTGTTCTAATAAGAAATTTTCTAGGTAGCAAGTATGGTTCAAATTTTGCTACTCATTTCTTAACTGCTAAACATTCTTTACGATTAATATCATACCTGGTTTCGACATCTTTGAATGTGCCTGAAGTATAAGCAACAAGCTCTTCTGGACATTTACACAATGGACTACAAAGAAATTCTTTATGGTTTTCTTTTCTTTTAAGTATTGCTCCCCAGTGTAATAGAGAGGTATCAGTTTCTAAAATAAAGAAATCTTCTTCATTTGGAATATTTAATTCAGGTAGATTTTCACATATTTTCTTAATTTTGTTTACCATTTCTACATCTTCTTGTATCCATTCTCATACAACTCCTTTTTTAAGTTTTTTGGTAAAGTGGACTTTATATTTAGCACAATTTTTTATAAATTTTTTAGAATAATTTAATAATCCGATAAAGTTTTGCAGTTCTTTCTTGTCTCTAATCACTTCTGAAAATTCAATAATTTTCTTACCAATATGAGGATGTTGAAGCATTTTTTTTTTTCTGTAAAAATATATCATAAGAATTCAATTTCAGTTTTAGCTATTTCTGCTTTTCTTTCTGATAAGGCTAATCCATACTTATTAGCAATATAGTTGAACTTCTTAAAATGTTCAATATGTTCTTTTAAATTTTTACTATGAATAAGAATATCATCTACATAAACAATGCAGAAATTCTTTATTGGTCTAATAATTTTATCCATTCTTTGTTGGAATATTGCAGGTGTATTCATTAATCCAAATGGCATAACATTCCATTTGAATTGTCCTAATGGATTAGGGGTAGTAAAACTAGTTAAAGGCCCTTCATCTAACTTTATTTGTCAATATCCTGATTTACAATCAAATTTAGAATATATTTTACTCCCTTATATTTGTTTAATTAACAAATCTTTTATTGGTAGTTTATAACTATTTGGTATTGTTTTAGAATTTAATTCTCTATAATCAATTACCATTCTAACTTTTCCTCTTTCGATTTCACTATGATTTCTAACCATAAATGCTGGACTATTATATGGACTAGTTGATTCTGTTATCACTCCTAATTGTAAGAGTTCTTTAATTTGTGTTTCAAATTCTTTTTTATCTTCTTCGCTATAAGGAAATTGTTTTCCTGATATCTTAACATCTGGGATTTTTAGTTCAATAGTTGCCATAGGTTTATCTTTATCCCATTTAGCTAGAGGATGTTCATGATAACATTATTTTAATTCTAATTTAACATTTTCTAATTCTTCTTCTAAATTTTCAATTCTCAATACTGAAATTTTTTGTTTTTGATTAATTTCTGTATAACATCCACCACGATTACTTGCAGAACTCTGATGTCTAGGTCTATGGTGAATTGGTTGATGTGCAATTCCAATAGCTTTATAGATTTTTGGTATTTTTATTTTGTGATTACAGGATGTAGTGAATTCAAAACTATCTTTATATTGTGTAAATGGGCTATATGTATAGATAAAATTTTCTCCTAAAAGGATATCACATCCAATTTTATCTGTTGCATAAATTCGTGGAATAAAACATTCTCTATTTCCTATAATGATAGGAACATTTTCTACAAAATCTCTATAGATTTCAACAATATCACTGGATGTTTGACCATAAGTTGTTTTCTTATAATCTCTTTTATAATAATGTTCTGGGAACACATTTCTTTTACATAGACAAATACCTGATCCGGTATCAATTATGGCATGGAATTTTATCATACAATAATCTGGTAAATTGAGAGTTATCTCAATATATGGACTAAGTATACTAGTTTTGATTGATCTAATTCCTTGTATCATATAAATTGGTTCCTTGTTTTTAGTAATTCTAGGAATCATTTTTTGTTTGCCTTCTATAGTTATTTGTAGAGTATTCTTTTGTATATGAAATGATGAGACTTTATCAAGAAAGTTCATTCTAAGTAATATTGGACTAGTATCTTTTCCTTTTATATAATCTTTATGGATTTTAAGGTTTAATTTAAATTGTTCTCCTTCTATGTCTGTGAAACTTAGTTCGAGATTAACAAATGTTTTAATTTCGTATTTAATTCCGTGATAATCGGTAAGAGTTATTCCTTGTGGTAAATTCTCTTCTGTTAAATATTCTACTAAGTCTGCTCTTATGTGACTAGTACTGACTCCTGTATTAATAAGGGCTATAATTTCTTCGTATTTATTTTGATTATTGATATATTCTGCTAGGACAAGGAAATTATCTTCCTCACACCTTCTAATGTCAATATCAATACTATTTCTAGGCATTATTGGATAATTTCTACTTGTAGATAGTCTACTAGAGCTTAAGAGTTCTCTAGTATTAATACTTCTTTCTATTCTTCTGCTAGGCATTCTAACAAGAAGTTGTCCAGAGATATTCAAGGTGACTAATCCTTAATTTCCTACATTATTGTCTATTCTTCTAGATTGCTGATGAAAATCAAGCAATATGTCTTGTGGTAATGAAATATTATTATTACTTAACATTCTTGACAGTGTAAATTGCGCTAGATCTTTAAAATTTTCATGGATTTGTATGAAATCTCCTGAGACTTTATTAATTTCTTTTTGGTACGTAGTAGTAAAAGCTTATAAAGCTTTACAATGTAAAGTTACTGCTTTACTTTTTGGTGGCGTAATTAATCTATCAATTTTGTGATATAGATTTAATCCTAGACTTAAGTTTTCATCTAATAAAGACATGGCAAATTCGGGTCTTATAGTAAATATAATTTTCTTATACACTAGATTTTTAGATACAACTCCTAATAAAGCATCCATAGGATCATGAAGTATTCTATTATCCATCAAGTACATTTGTATAGGAATATCAATTCCTTCTCTAAAGTATCCTTTAACCATGATTTGTACTCCTCCAATCACAATATTTTTTAATCTTTCTCTAGTTGAGGGTTTTATCTTAACTAATTCTTTATTAACCCATTCTCTGGTTATTAGAGGTATAGTAGTGTTGCCTTTAACATTTTCAATGTTAATAGGTACTTCATCATATTTGGCAATATATACGATTTTGTTAAACTAAGGTAGTATTGGTCTTACAAAAACATCTTTATCTTTAAAAAATATTTGTTTTTCTTTTATGGTTCCATATATTTCTTCATCAAACATACTGTTTGTGAAGTTCCTTCTTCATTATCTAAAGTATTCTCAATGGTTTCCATAATCTCTTAATTCATGTAAATTTGTTCAAATTCTGGTTTTTCAATTTCTTCTATATCTAACTCATAGATTGAGTCTGTTTCAGATAATTCGTCTAAGTTTTCGATTATTTCATAATCTGAGTCAGATTCTATTTCTTCTATTAGTCTTATAGCTTTAACATTTTCTCTTTTATTTCTATTAGGACAGTTGGGAGATATATGCCATATTTCATTACATGTAAAACATTTACATTTTTTATAAAATTCTTCTTTAGTTTTCTTCTGAGGTTTCTTATGTTGGTTATATTCCTTTTTTCCAAGGTTTTTTCTTCTTGAAATATTTCTTGTGACTCTTAAATCCTTTATTTCTCTTCCAAGGTTTAAAATATTTCTTAAATTTCTTTTTATAGTATTGCTTTCTTCAGAAGTTCTTCTCCAGATATCTGAAGTAATTCCTCTAAAGGTGTGAATTATAAAGTTGTTTGCTTGAGTGGTATTCCATTTATAAAATGCAACCACTAAATCAGTAGCTTTTGCCCATGAGTCAATAATTTCACTTTTATTATTGTTATCATCAACATCTAGCCATATTCCTGTTGTAGGAATTTGTTCAGTAAATAATTTAACTGGATTATTATCCCTAAGGTGTATAGGCTTGGTTGATGTAGTTCTAACTCCTTTTCTAAAATTGTAATTTTCTCGTTCTTCTGTTATTCCATGTTCTTTCATCCATTCAAAATTTCAGTCATCAGACTCGATTTGAGTCCAATCATTAGTTCTACTTGTTTCTCCAACTAATGTTTGTGTTTCAACTTGTTGATTTAAAGGTGGAGTATTAATTTCGGTGGTTTCTTCATTGGGTGGATCATTTATATAAATATTTTCAGTTTCAATAGCTAATTATTCTACACTCTATTTATAAGCTTCCAATTCTTCTCCTGTGGCTTCATAGAATTTAGTTTCTAATTCTTCTATAACATATGCCAGTAAATGTGGTACAATTGAAGTATAAGAATCCTTAAATTTTGATTCTTTAAATTTAGATTCAATTTGTTTATATAGGATTTTTGGTTCTATTTTAATATTGTCATTCACAATTTCCAAATTAGACTCGATATTTTTTATATGAGTTAAAATATCTTGGTTTAAAATATCCGTTTCTCCTAAAGGTTGAGCAAAATTATTATATTGTTCTAAAAATTGATTTATAATAATATCTTTTTCTTCATTTTCAGAAAATTCATCTACTAATATTTGTAATCCTTTATTTTTTATTTCTGCTAAATGTTGAGAACTATTTACTTGTTTTATCTCTTCACTTAGAGATTTATATTTAATACTTAAATTTATTGCTAATTCTTGTAATTTAATTCGATTAGTATTAGTTAAAATATTAATATTTTGTAATTCTTCTAAAATCATTTTATCTTTTCTATTCATTTTAAAAATTTTCTTTAGTTTTGTTACTAAGCTCTCATACCAATTATAGGATCAAAAAGCGAAAAACAATTAAAATATAGAGATAAGGGTAAAAAAGACAATTGTCTCACAAAATGACAAAACTAGATCAGGGCTTAGGTTAGAGCTTCTGGTCGTTTAGCATTATTCTTAATATATAGATTCTGTCTTCCCACAAAAGGAGATTCGCCTATACAAAATATATGATATTTTAGCAATTTCTACATTATATTGAGTTTGTTTAGTATAGAACAATTAATTAATGTTTGTATAAAAAAATCTAAATTTTATCATTACATATGGACAAATGAACTTGTGTGATGACTTTTTCAAAGACGCACAAAATTTTAAAGCTAAGTTGAGATTTTTGAATGATCAAAACTAGATGAAAATTATGTGTAGGTTTACGTGTGAATTTGGCAACTTCGATGTTAGTTAAACGTTTAACATATCATAAAATAGACATAGGGGAAATACAAAGTGTATATAAAATTTCGTCCCATCATATCTGTCTATTTTATTTTTGCGTACCATGTGCTATTAGAGATTGAGCCGATTTTTAAGAATTATGTATCGCTTCAATTCCACTTGCTAGGAATTAAAAAAGAGGAATAATAAAGTAATATGAAAAAGTAATAATCACAAGTATACAAAATTTACGAAAAAATCCAAAATGTGAAAAATCACGAACAGAGGTGGAGAATTCACTATATGAAAAGTAATGATTACAATATGTCCAATCTCAACTAATATATTGGATAATTGGATAACCAAAATATGTATTGTACACCACATATACACAATACTAAGAATCCCTCTAACACACTAGCATCACATTTGGCTCTCATTAAATTTATAATACATTTTCCTCTCTCTACTTTTTAACAACACATTCTCTAATAAAAATAATATTACACATTAACCAAAAAAATTTCCTTCTTTTTCAACAACACATTTTTCAAAAAAATACTATTTCAAAAATTATAACATCAATTAATAGGGGCCAAATTGGGGCTAGAAAATTATAATATAAATAAGAGTCTAATACAAGGTGAAATCCTATTACAATAAGTAATACCAATAATTGAGTATTTGAGTTGAAATAAAAGTCTAAAACACTACTTTGATTCTTTGTAACCTTCTACTTCTTTAAAACTTCTCCAAATCAAATAATCAACTCCAAATGTACCTCTAAAATAGAATTCAGGTCACATCATAATTCTAAAACGTGCAATATTTTATTATTATCATGTTATACTAGTTTGTAAAAAGTATAATGTCATTAAGAAGAGAATTTAGTTATTTAAAGGTATAATTGCATAGACAGTCTCAAACTTTCCAAAAATTTAGAGGTTTACTCAAATCTTTAATTTGTAGTAATGTTGATCCCAAACTTTTCAAATTGGTACAGCAAAAGACTTTTTGAACGATTTCCATTAAAAAGTTAGCATTTCACCACAATTTGACTAATTTTTAAAAATGTCAAATTGTCTTTTAACCTTTTATTAATTAAAAAAAGGATGCATAGAAATTTTTAAACCTTTCAAAATGTGCAACAGAGGTCCCAAATCTTTATAAATGTGTGCCGAAAGGACCTCTAATGATTTCTTTTAAAAAATTATCAATTCATAAAAATATTCATCTTCTTCAATCCACACAGCCACAAAACCTCAGTACGTAACCCCTGAAAGGAGGATTTGGGGTCGGCATTGGGTTGTGTGCATCGGGGAAGATGAATATTTTTATCAATTGATAGATTTTTAGATGAAAATTGTTAGAGGCACTCCTGATACATTATTAAAGGTTTGGAACATATGCTGCAAATTTTTGAAAGGTTTGAGACTTTCATTGAATATTATCCTTTTTTTAATTCATAAAAACTTAGAAGACCATTTTACCCTTTAAAGTTGATCAAATTATGGTTAAACAATGTCCTTTGGTTGACTAACCAATTTTTGGATAAAATTGTCCACATATCCTTTCGCCACACCAGTCCTAAAGGTTTGGGACCAACGCTGCTACAAATCAAATGTTTAGATTTATATGTTTAAGACCGTCACTGTAATTATCCTATATTTAAATTTTATCTTGAACATTAATCACTCAATTAAAGATGAATTTATTAATTAACATGTTGGTGATTAAACAAAATCTTATCACTCCTTTGAATTTCGTCATTTTTAGTCTCTTTCAAACATAAGTGTGTATTGATCAATTACTATTTTTCATTTTTGGTAAATAATACTATTAAATGGTCTATTACAAGATCCAAAAATGATTAGAAACGAAAAAGAACACTCAAGAAACTAATTAATATATATGTTTTGAAAGGTCAATAAGTTTAGAAAGGTATTCTCAATTGCGTGTTCATTTTGTTTCTTGACATTTCATTTGCTAGGTAAAGTTGGCAAAGAAAACAGGGAAAATAAAAGGCGATGGTCTCTAATATTTGACCCGTGTGTATTTATATATCCAACATTTCATTTTAGTACTTCAATCCCCCGTAGAAGCTGTTAACCTTTAGGTTTAATAACACGGCAAAATTTTGATTAGTGAGGGCCATCATATTTTAGTAATGTTGGATGTTACTCGACCAAGAATTCGTCACTCTTAGATAGTAAAAGATTATGAACTACGTTTCCTCTGTTTAAGTTGATAATGAAATCCTGGGCCAAAGTGAGTTCATAAGTCGGAAATAGTTTCACTAATTATTGATGTAAGAGTGAAAAGAAAGATATTATTGATTAAATCGAGATTGAAACATCTCAAAACTCGTAATTGACTGAGTTATATTGACGAATGGATTGTAATTCCGAGGTAATCGAACAAATTTGATTTTGTTACACCAAGTGACGTTTTTCACCATATGTATTACCCTGATACATTGTTAGATATCGATCAAGGACGATGAAAGTGAATTAATTAAATTTAGGTGAATTAATGGTAAATTAAAGGGATATTTTTAGTTTATCTTATTTTGATTAGATCAAGTAATGATTCAAGTAGTTGGAAATCTTGATTGAGAACCTAATGTGTCACATACAAAATGTGAGAACTAGACGAATGAAATTAAGAATTAATTAATTGAGTTGTTAGTTTACCTTATTTTAATTAGATCAAAATAACAATTCAAGTCAATCAACATCGTAATCGAGAAGCTAATGAGTCACATACAAAATGCGAGAACTAAATGAATGAAATTAAGATCATTAATAGACAAGTGTAGGACATCTGTGGAATTAATTAATTGAGTTGTTTGTTTATTAGTCAAGATTAATTAATTTATTATCCTACTTGTGTTTATGGATGAGTTAAGTCCAATTAAACATCCATGTATAAACAATTAGGATTTTAGATTTTTACGGCAACATTACAATGTTACAACATTCATTCCCATTATTGTAAACACAAGAAAAGAAAAGAAAAATCCTAATAGTTCATTCTTTATCTTTCCTTGTGGATTTCAATTGGAGGCTAAACAATTTGATAGTTTTGTTGTGAAGATCATGGTAGATCAAAATTTATAAAGGAAGTAGAGAGATCATGTTCAAGATTCTTAGATGCGTTTGAAAAATATTTCAAAGATAATAATCTTATTACAATTTCTATCTAAATATAAAGACAGTCTGTTGTCGATTTTTATATCCCGCAAGTGTACGGATCGTGACAAGTAATAAAGTGGACCTAAGAGTCCGGATTATCGTTCCCACGAGGACTATACTTTAGTCTTAATCTACTTTTCTTAACTCCTATTTGATGGGAATAAACAAATGAAGGATTGTGAATATTGATTTTCTAAATGAACTAAATGTCTAAAACAAATAAAAAGTATACAGAAGTAAAAAATACAAATAGATCAAAGATTCATGTATGTAAGATGTATTAGGACAAAACAACTTCATCTAATGATCACCTTAGTTCACAATTCAAGATTCTAGCCTAATGTAGTGTTCGGTCGAACTCTCCTACGGTATTCAATTTACCCCTCTCGAGTTCTCATTGAGCCTATTTAACTAATTTAATTCCATATCTCTATGCGAATTCTCCTTAGTTAAACGAGTTAAGGCACTAGGAATTCATATAACGACCGTAGTACTTAGTATAGGTATCTCTACACGTTATACCTCGTTACCAGATTTTATTACACGTTCTAAGTCTCGAACTCACCTCTCGACTCGTAAGAAACTCAATGGATCATCAAATTATTGATCAGGTAATTTGAAGCATTACACACATAATAAAATCAACACATGGAAGAATAAAACTCAGAAATTATTGAATTAAAGAACTAAGGGTTTCAAAAGATTACATTGTTCGTCCTAATAATAAATTTAGCTAAACATGATGAAGAATATGAAAGGAATAAACATATTGGAATACATCACCGGATTATTGGAATAAAGATATGGAAAAGAATAAACTCTTGCACCAAGGTCTTCTTCCGCTTCCAATCTTTGCTTTGATATCGAATCTTTGATGTTTCTTCTTGAAAATCCCTCTTTGATCTTGTGTTCTCCTCTCTATTTTGCAATCTCTCCCTCTTTTCCAATGTGTGAGAACCCCCCTTTTCCCAAGCCTCCTTAGGTCTATTTATACTTTCATATCCGTTCCTGGCCAATTTGGAGTCTTTTTGTGGAGTTTTCGCGGCCCAAACAATAAAAACCTAAAATCTGTGGCGGCGCGCGGCGCTTGAGCGCTATGGGACAGCGCTTGAGCGCTGAAAATCTGTTAAAAATCCATTTTCTGGCTAGTGCAGCGCTTGAGCGCTGAGTGTGTAGCGCTCGGGCGCCAAGTTTCTGTCCACTTTGCGTCTGTTTCAGTAATTTTGTCATAACTTTTCCTTCCGATGTCCGATTGAGATGATTCAAGTTGCGTTAGAAAGATAACTCGAAAGACTACAACTTTGATAGAAATCGATCTTCTTCAATTCAAACTTTATCTAGGCCAAAAATGTATCTCAATCTCCAACTAAAATTTCGACATCCTTGTGCGGTTGGAAATTGATTTGTTTTCACTCCTTTTGATCTTTCGTTGCATCCATTTGACCTCTCGCATTCTTGAATCTTCATCGTGAGCTTCGACACAACTTTTGTGTATTTTCACTTTAACCCTCAAGCTTTGGATCTTTCCACTTTTTCGCCAATTTTTGCATTCTTTTCTCCAATTCTTCATCATCCATCGAGTTTCACCTAATAACACATTATATCATAAATTAGGCTATAATCTCATTAAAAGAACCATAAAATGTCATAATTTGGAGCCCGAATAAGTGTATAAAATACACTTATCACAGTCCTTGAATAGAATTGAAAATAAATTTTAAATTCCACTATGATATATAAGTAGATTCTCAACAGTTGTATTAGAGCCGACTTTATGCTTATTAGAAATTTTAGGATAATTGTTTCAATATCAAATATCGAATTTACACACTGGATACCGTATATGCAGATTGGATACCGGATTTGTAGTGTGGATACCGGATTTGCAGTGGTGGATACACCGATTTTATATATCATAACAGATTAAATTGTACATATAACAAATCCAATTATTCGTTGATTGCAGTAAGAAATAACAGGTAATTTAAATAATTACAAAATATTAATATGCAATATCAATATGCAGATCGAGCAAAAACAAGTATTTAAAACTGTATAAAACTTTTAACCCGCGGCCTGTGTTACACACAGTTTCCTTAAAACTAGCGGTGGCAACGAGCCGAGCCCGAGCCGGGGCCGGCCAAAAAAAATGAGGCTCGGCCCGAGCTTTAGGCCCGAGCCGAGTCCGGGCCGAGCCGGCTTGGGTTTTTTTTTTTTTTTTTTTGTAAAATCTACATTAAAACAAAAAAAATGTACATTTTATGCGTAATACGTGTTATAAATTAAAGAGATTATGAAAGCTTCATTTTTACTTAAAGTATGTAACTATTATTTCTTGTAATGTCATGGTGAAACTTCCTTGAGGGTCGTAATTCCAATAATTCAAGGCAATAACTATTCTATTTATCATTGAAGAATAAAATCCTCTTCCTTTATCCGTGCTTGGGACCGGCTACAATTATCGTAGGCGGAGTTAAAATTGTACACGAATAAAATATTTCGTGTACAATTTTTTTTGAAACAAAAAAAAATTAAAAATTACGTATTTAATTGAAACTAAACAATTTAAAAACTTACAATATCTTATGCTTTAATCTGCTGTAACTCATCGGCCATTATACTATCAACTTGTTCTTGAAGACGTAATTCCGCACATTCCCAGTCTTTCAAACATATTAAAGCCTCCAATATATATTCTTTTAGTCTTGATCGTTCGTCACTTAAAACTCGACCACCTAAACTAAATGCAGCCTCCGATGCTACTGTAGACACCGGCTGTGTTAGTAGATCGCGAGCAATTTTTGATACAATTGGATACTGCCTTTCGTTACATCTCCACCATGATAAAAGACTAAAATCCTGTAATTCTTGTGGTTGTAACATACTACGAACGTCCACGCACATATACCTAGTTAACTCCGAAAGAATTTCAAGATTTGTACCATTGACATCTATTGCTCTAGATATTGACGAACTAGAACTAAATGAGGAAACACTAGTATTGGTCTCTAAATAACTCCATATATTATCTACATTTGTTGAAGTGCTTTTTGAAAAAGAATTTTGGGAAGAACTACACTAACCTTCTTTTTCAGCGTAATAGTTATAGATTTCGCATAACATTGATTCTATATTCGTATGTGAAAATTGTATATTCATGAAATGTGAAATTTCATTTATAATAGCTTTTGTACCAGTTAAATTAAGTCGAGGGTCCATTACAGAAGCTAATAAAAATAATGATGGTATCTTTTCCCAATATTTACGAAACTTTAACTCCATAGAATAAACTACATCAACAAAAATTGGGAAATTCCTATGTTTTTGAAATGTTTGTGCAAAGTAGAAAAAATGTTGTAAAACAAGTGAAGATGTAGGGTAATAAACACCACCACATTCCTTTGTGGCATTGAAAAAAGGTTTTAAAAATGTTTTAACGATAAATGCAAGATTCCATTCCCAATCTTCCAAATTATGTTCGGGTCCATATGTATCCCTACCATTATAATACATTGCAATAACTTTATCATAATTTTCACACGAGTGTAACATAAGATATGTAGAGTTCCATCTATGTAATACATCAGTGACAAATGATTTCTCTTCTAAGCCATACTCAGCACATAAACTGTTAAATGCTTGCTTTCTTGTAGGTGATATAGTAATAAAATTAATTGCTTGCCTAATTTTATCTAACGGTGTTTTTATATGTTCTAATCCAGCTTTTACAATCAAATTAATAATGTGGCATACACAACGTTGATGAAAAAATAAACCTCCAAATATAGGGTTCAAATCATCAATAAATTTATCGACAACAACTTTGTTTACACTAGCATTATCAAAAGTAAAACTTCGAATCATTTCTTGCATACCATATTCTTGTATAATATCTTTAAAAACCATGTATATGTTAGTCGCATTATGAGGATATTCTACACATCTAAATACAATAATTCTTTTATGTATAATCCATAGGTGATCAATGTAATGAGCTGTAGCAGCAATATAACCTTTTTTATTAACACCGGTCCATAAATCAAAGGTAAATGATATAACACAATTAAAAGTTTTTAAACTTTCAATATTAGTTTGTTTTCTTTTGTTATATAATTTTATAACATCAGAACGAAGAGTATTTCTACAATAAGATTGATACCTGGGTTGGAGATAATTCTGCACAAGACGAGTAAAGTGTATTGACTCGATCATCGTTAGCGGCATCTCTGCTGCAGCCACGTATGTAACCATTCCTTCACGAAATCTTTCCTGTGAATATACAAAAGTGGAAAGAGTAGAACCGGAACTAGTAAATGTTAGTTCGGTATGTTTCGGGTCAAGACCGACTGGTTTTGCTTTGCAACTTCTTAATATGTGTCTATTTAAATGCGATGTGCTCGAACTAGGCTTCCAACTGAGTTCTTTACCGCAATAATTGCAACATGCTTTCCAAATATCGACTCCATTTTGAACCCCAACTTTTTTCCGAGTCATATGTTGCCAACAATCTGCAGACTCTTTTTTCGACTTCTTAACCTCGACTACTTCCTCCTCTTCGATATCTTCCAAATCAATTGGAACATTTTGAGATGCATTGTACCCCAATGGAGTACTCGAACTACCTCTAAACTGATTAATCTCATCACTAGTGAAATCCATGTGTAAGTATTATAGTAAAAAATATTGAAAAAAAGAGTAAAAGAAATTTGAGAGTATAATACTGAATTTGAATATTGAGTAAAGAAAGTTGAGACTTGAGAGCTCAATTGGAATTTGAATATTGCATAAAGAAAATATGAGATAGGTTGATATGAATTTGTAAAAAAAATTTCGTATTTATAGATAAAAAAATATATCCGTTTTAACTATATTTAATTTATAAATTTAAATTTTTTACAAGACATTTCATTTAAAAAAATTTCATCTGCGTGCACGCAAGAGGTTGCGTGCACGTCATCTGCGTGCAGGCACTTAAAGTACCTGCACGCAGGCAAAAGTGCAACACTCCAAGCTGCCTGTGAGGCAGCTACACGTAGCTGCCTCACAGGCAGCTACAGTTGTAGCTGCCTCACATAAGCAGCTTTAATTTAAATTTTTGATTTTTTTTTAATAAATAACACGGGCCATTTTGGCCCGTGACACGGGCCTGCCCGGGCTCGGCTCGGAGCCCCCACATGGGGCTCGCCCCGAGCTTCGGCTCGATGCGACCGAGCCCGAGTCGTCCTAGCCGTCGAGCTTTTTGCCACCCCTACTTAAAACAGATTCGCCCCCTCACCGTACGTGCTTGAGATAGTATAAGCGTCTGCTTCCCAGGATACAACGGAGAAACCAGTAAAATCCGAGCACAGTAGATTCTACTCCGGCGAACTGAACAAGTGTCTGAAAAATATCACCACAGACTCGAACAGAAAAAGAAAATGCAAAAAAAACAGAAACTGTGTACAGATGAATTTGGAGATGAAAATTCGTGTGTTGAACTGTGGAAACCGAGACACATATAAAGACTGGCTTGTAGCCTACTCATTCAATTCATAGCAATTACAATAGGAGTTTTGGAGTTTCAACAGTTTTGGAAAACCAAAAGTCTATTGAAAAAGTTAAAAAAAATGTAGCAAAACGTGGACACTCCTAAGGGGCCAATTTTGCTCCTTTCGGTCCGACATTCGTGTACGCAGGTCGCGCTCGCACACAAGTTTAAGGTCCGAAGCAAATTTCGGTCCAAGATTTGCACCCCCCTGCGCGCGTACGTGGAGAGAGCCTCTATGCTACACATGATTACACCATTCTAAAGTACAATCCTTTATCAAGTGGTTTTAAATTTTCTCCACTTCCTATGTGGGACAAAGCTTAAATATTTATTTTTCCCACCAACAAACTCCTTTCACATGGCATACTTTGAGCTTCAATTTTTCATTCACCCGAGCCTCATTTTTGACAGGTAAGTATATGATTTCGATGTACTCATGGATGAAAACACAAATCAACTTTTATCTTTCAAAATAGCCAAGCGGGTCCCGCTCAAAATTAGTGCCAAAGTCAGCCCACAACTCAATTTTTCCTAGTATTCCAACAATCCCCCACATGAATGAAAATTGGGAACGACACATGGATGTGACACATGACGACTAGGTGATATAGTTCAACGGTTGAAACCTGGATATGATAGATAGGTGTTACCCTTTGAACCTTCCCTTGTAAAAGCATATTTACTTTACTAGTTGACCAGTAGACGCGTTGTCCTGGAACTGTTCTGCCGTTTATGTAAACGATGATATGCTCCACATAGGATTCTTCCTAACATATTTCAGTTCTTATTATTATGTTCGTTTTGGCCATTAACATACGCCTGGTTCTGTGAGAGTTCACAAGAATTTTGCCCCACACAATTCCCTTAGAAGCGGCCCCACTTCTCTCTCACATAGGTGATTTCTTATTACAAGTAACCCGCATTACTCGCCTCGAATTTCGATGCATAAGAATCATTAAAAGCCTATTGCTTATCCTTCATCTTTACGGGCATCACTATTATATCATAGGAATGGACATGAGGTAATATCCCCCACAGTGGTTCTATCAAGTCTTTACAATTAGGTTGTCCCTTTGAACCTAGATCTTGGGATCTCCAGTCAACGAGGTTGGGTTTTCCTTTTAACTTATCCATACAAGGGCTTAAGTCTCATTCATCTCGATGATTTTTCAACTAACTCTCTATTTAACCCTTTGGTTAGCGAATCCGTAATGTTATCCTTTGATTTTACATAATCAACAGTGATAACTCCAGTTGAGAGCAGTTGTCTTATGGTATTATGTCTACGACGTATATGTCTAGACTTACCATTGTACATGTTACTCTGTACCCTTCCAATTGCTGATTGACTATCACAATATATGCAAATTGCTGGCACAGGTTTTGACCATCTTGGAATATCCTCTAAGAAGTTGTGCAACCACTCAACCTCTTCACCACTTTTATCTAAAGCTATAAACTCAAATTCCATAGTGGATCTGGCTATTACTGTTTATTTAGAGGATTTCCAGGATATAGCTGCACCTACCAATGTGAACACAAATCCACTCGTAGACTTTGAGTCTTTTATATCAGATATCCAATTAGCATCAGTATATCCTTCAATGACCGCTGGATATTTTGTATAGTGCAGTCCAAAATTATGAGTGTATCTTAAGTACCTTAATACTCTTACTATTCCTTTCCAGTGATCAGCTCCTGGATTACTCGTATATCTACTCAGTTTACTCACTGTGTAGGCTATGTCTGGTTTTGTACAACTCATCAAGTACATCAGACTCCCAATAACTCTCGATTATTCTACCTGAGATACACTTTCACCTTTGTTTTTGGATAGATACTAACTTGTATCTATCGGCGTTCTAGCTATTTCAGTATCATCCTTACTGAACTTCTCTAGAATTTTATCCACATAATGTGACTGACTTAGAGCAAGCCCATCTGATGTTCTTGAAATTTTGATTCCAAGTATAACATCAGCTAAACCCATATCCTTCATGTCAAATCTCGAATTTAACATATCTTTAGTGGATTTAATCATCTTATTGTCACTACCAACAATAAGCATGTCGTCAACGTAAAGACATAAAATGACATCACCATTTCCAGTGTCTTTAACGTAAACACATTTGTCACACTCGTTGATTTTAAATCCACTCTCAATCATGACACTGTCAAATTTTTCGTGCCATTGTTTTGGTGCTTGTTTTAAGCCATATAATGACTTCACCAATTTACAGACTTTCTTTTCTTGCCCTGGAGATGAAAACCCCTCGGATTGTTCCATATAAATTTCTTCATCTAAATCTCCATTTAAGAAGGTGGTCTTAACATCCATTTGATGTACTTCAAGATTTCGCAGAGCAGCAATCGCAAGTATCATCCTAATAGATGTTATTCTCGTTACTGGAGAATATGTATTAAAGTAATCAAGGCCTTCTCGTTGTCTATAACCTTTTATTACTAATCTAGCCTTATACTTTTCAATAGATCCATCTGCTTTCATTTTCCGTTTGAAAATCCACTTGTAGCCTAGTGGTTTACTTCCTTGAGGAAGATCCACTAGCTCCCATGGATGATTTTGCAAAATGGAATCTATTTCACTTTTAATGGCCTCTTTCCATTGGGTCCTTCTGAGGAGTTTACAGTTTCTTGATAGCTTTGAGGTTCACTTTCTAGCATATAAGTCAGAAAATTTGGACCATAAAACTTTTCTGTCCTTTCCCTTTTGCTACGTCTTGTCAACCTCAACCTCCTCTTCTAATTCTTGGTCCTGACTATCTCCAGTCATAGTCTCATATGTCCTTTTAGAAGAGTTTGCATCTTCTTAGGACTTGCATGGAAATACATGTTCAAAGAACGAAGCATTTCTCGATTCCATTATCGTGTTTTTGTGTATCTCTGAGATTTTAGATTCATACACAAAAAATCGATAAGCATTATTGTTTTGAGCATATCCAATGAAGATACAATCTACAATTTTCGGGCCTATCTTCACCTTCTTTGGTGTTGGGATAGCCACTTTAGCAAGACACCCCCACACTCGTAAGTATTTATAGGAAGACATTCTTCCTTTCCATAACTCATAAGAAGTCTTTTCCATTTTCTTTCGGGGTACCTTATTTAAAAGGTAATTTTCTGATAACACAGCCTCCCCCCACATGTTCTGAGGTAACCCAGAACTTACCAACATTGCATTCATCATTTCTTTTAAGGTGCGATTTTTCCTTTCAGCAACACATTTTGTTGCGGTAAATAGGTGCAGTGGTTTCATGTATGATTCCTTGTTATGCACAGAAGTCAGCGAACGGTGCTTCATACTCACCACCTCGATCGCTTCTTATCACCTTAATTTTCTTGTTAAGTTGGTTCTCAACTTCATTCTTGTAGAGAATAAATTTTTCTATCGCTTCATCCTTACTTTTTAGCAAGTAGACATAGCAATATTTTGTACTATTGTGGACAAAAGTAATGAAATACTTGTTGCCACCTCTTGTTTGTATAAATTTTAAATCATATATATCACTGTGAATTAAATCAAGTGGTTTTGTATTCCGTTCAATTGATTTAAATGATGACCTTGTCAACTTTGCATCAACACAAGTTTCACACTTATATTTTGAATCAATATGGAACGCGGGTATGCAATTCAAGTTAACTAGTTTACGTAAAGAATCATAGTTAACATATCCTAGTCTACCATGCCACATATTAGAAGACTCAAGCAAATAAGCGGAAGAGTTCACTTTATTCATTTTTGGTTTAACAACCATTACATTCAACTTAAACATACCATCAGAAACATAGCATTTTCCGACAAACATTCCACTCTTTGACAAAATGACTTTGTCCGACTCAAATACAATACGAAAACCATGTTTATTCAAAAGCGACCCGGACACAAGGTTCTTACGAATTTTTGGCACATACAGTACGTTGTTAAGAGTAAGCTCTTTCCCCGAAGTCATCTTCAAAACCACCTTGCCTTGTCCCTTGATTTCAGAAGTTGTTGAATTTCCCATGAACAACTTCTCTCCATTTTCAATTGCTTCGAAAGCAGCAAACAGTTCTTTATCAGAACACATATGCCTCGTAACTCCGGTGTCAATCCACCATTCTTTTGGGTTAGATCCCACCATGTTCACTTCAGAAATGACAGCTGCTAGATTCATCTCCGCCACATCATGCGCCATTTAATCAACTACATTTGCTTCTTTCTTCTTCTTTAGCAATCTGCACTCCGAAGACTTGTGACCCACTTTGTCACAATTGAAGCATTTTCCTTGAAACTTCTTTTTAGAAATTCCACCTTTAGGTCCTAGCTTGGTCCCTTTACCACCGGATGACCCAGCCTTATTTTTGTAGGCCTTACTGCTTTGACCATGCTCCACAACGTTGGCTTTAGCAACACTAGGATTGAACAACTTCTTCTCGGAACTTTTGTTGTCTTCTTCAATTCGAACTCTAACAATCAATTCTTCGACATTCATTTCCTTTCGTTTGTGTTTTAGGTAATTCTTGAAATCTTTCCATGCGGGGGGCAATTTTTCAATAATTGCAGCCACTTGGAAAGTTTCACTCAACACCATCCCTTCGGCATGAATTTCATGAAGAATTACTTGGAGTTCTTGCACTTGACTGATTATAGTTTTGGAGTCCACCATTTTATAATCTAAGAATTTGCCGACATGAACTTTTTTAGTCCCGGCATCTTCAGTTTTATATTTTCGATCCAAAGACTCCCACAACGCCTTAGCAGTTTTCAACGTGCTATACACGTTGTATTGCGTATCTACTAAACTGTTCATAATATAGTTTCAGCATAAAAAATCCGAATGGTTCCAAGCATTAAGTACACTGATCGCTTGAACATCTCCCTCACCCTCATTGAGTTGCGGAGCAGTTTCAGTCAAGAATCTCGCAAGATTCAAGGTGGTCAGATAAAATAGCATTTTCTGCTGCCACCTCTTGAAATTCAAACCATTGAATTTCTCCGATTTTTCATTATGATTAACCGGAACAGTAGCCACAGGTTGGCTCACAACATGACCTGGCAATCTAGCCACAGTCTGAGCCACACCAGAACTAGAGCTCG
The DNA here is from genome assembly GCA_035079005.1 of Fraxinus americana. Classification (NCBI taxonomy): domain Eukaryota; kingdom Viridiplantae; phylum Streptophyta; class Magnoliopsida; order Lamiales; family Oleaceae; genus Fraxinus; species Fraxinus americana. The sequence continues at coordinate 21,241,114 of CM068716.1, forward strand.
CAGCCTGATTTCCAGTAGCAACAACTTGGGTTACATCCATGTTAGTTTGTTTAGTTGCCATTTCGTCTAAAAATGAAACAAAAAATATTAGTTTCCAATAAACTAATATTAATTTCCAAGAAATCAAATGAAACAACGGATCTGTTTTAAGCTTGTAGGATAATTGTTTCAATATCAAATACCGGATTTACACACTGGATACCGTATATGCAGATTGGATACCGGATTTGCAGTGTGGATACCGGATTTGCAGTGGTAGATACACCGATTTTATATATCATAACAGATTAAATTGTACATATAACAAATCCAATGATTCGTTGATTGCAGTAAGAAATAACAGGTAATTTAAATAATTACAAAACATTAATATGCAACATCAATATGCAGATCGAGCAAAAACAAGTAATTAAAACTGTATAAAACTTTTAACCCGAGGCCTGTGTTACACACAGTTTCCTTAAAACAGATTCGCCCCCTCACCGTACGTGCTTGAGGTAGTATAAGCGTCTGCTTCCCAGGATACAACGGAGAAACCAGTAAAATCCGAGCACAGCAGATTCTACTCCAGCGAACTGAACAAGTTTCTGAAAAATATCACCACAGACTCGAAAAGAAAAAGAAAATGCAGAAAAATAGAAACTGTGTACAGATGAATTTGCAGATGAAAATTCGTGTGTTGAACTATGGAAAACCGAGACACATATAAAGACTGGCTTGTAACCTGCTCATTTAATTCATAGCAATTACAGCAGGAGTTTTGGAGTTTCAACAGTTTTGGAAAACCAAAAGTCTATTGAAAAAGTTAAAAAAATGTAGCAAAACGTGGACACTCCGAAAGGGTCAATTTTGCTCCTTTCAGTCCGACATTCGTGTACGCAGGTCGCGCTCGCACACAAGTTCAAGGTCCGAAACCAATTTCGGTCCAAGATTTGCACCCCCGTGGAGAGAGCCTCTATGCTACACATGATTACACAATTGCAAAGTGCAATACTTTATCAAGTGGTTTTAAATTTCCTCCACTTCGTATGTGGGACAAAGCTTAAATATTTATTTTTCCCACCAACAAACTCCTTTCACATGACATACTTTGAGCTTCAATTTCTCATTCACCCGAGCCTCATTTTTGACAAGTATATGATTTCGATGCACTCACGGAGGAGAACACAAATCAACTTTCATCTTTCAAAATAGCGAAGTGGGTCCCGCTCAAAATTAGTGCCAAAGTCAGCCCACAACTCAATTTTTCCTAGTTTTCCAATAGAAATAATTTTTGAATCTTGGATGTATTCAATGGTTGATAGTCATTGATTTTTTGTTTCTAGCCTTGAAGAAATTCAATTTCCTGTTCCAAATATGATTTGAAAGAATTTTTTTTTTTGTGAGAATAGAGATCGTAAGTTGGTGGCTGACGACTATCGCCACTGAGGTGACAACTATCATTGGTAGCAGCAAGCACATCTACCTGTATTGGTAGTGTCGTGCATTGTTGCTATTGTAGGGTGTTGCAGCCGTACACCCTAGATAGTGTGTGTGTGTGTATATATATATATATATATATATATATATATATATATAGTCAAGTTAATTTTTGTATTTCATCATTATAGTGAAAAATTAGAGTTCCTCATCGATATCAGCTTGTTTGAGATCACTCAATAAGATTATTTTATTAAGAATATGTTTGACACTATAAATATTAGATATTTTGAATGATAAGTTTGACTTAACTAAAATTTATCATTTGCTGAGATCACTCAAAGAGATAAATTCTAGAAGCATAATTAAGTTAACACATGAGATATATGAAAATAAAGAGCTATCGCTTAATTATCTAGGAGCTGTATATAGATTGAATTGGAAATAGTCATCTATCTAAATATTTTATTAAGGCTTGTTAATACTCAATGTCATAATAAAACAGATGTGGTCATAGCCCTTGGGAATCCAATTGGGATTTTATACATTCATGTGAAAGGGTTATAAATTTGAATTAAACACTAAAAGTAAATTTAATTTAATAAAATTTCTTGTTAAATTAATTGATGCATTTTTCTATATATTAGCATTTTTTTTGTCATTTACAATTTTGAATCATAATCATACGAACTTGAAAGGCATATTGAATGCCGACAAACTGATCGGACCACAATTTGAGAATTGTTCTCGGGTATAAGAAAATTCAATATTTCCTTGAATAGCCCTTCTAGATGTTCTCATTTAGGACTCAATCGAGGAAGAGATGGGTGCATATAATAAACAAGGTAATGACGATAATACTACAACATGTGAGATGCTTGCAGCTATGTTACCTAAGTTGTAGAAACAGTATGAGGGTATGGGTGCTAATACTATAATTTTTCATCTCAATTAATTGTATGATAAATAATCACGTGTAGAAAGATATACGACTTCCAAATAACTATACCAATGTAGACTGGCAAAGGGATATTCAGTCAATGTCCATGTATTAAGACGATTGGCCATATTCATAAATGGGTTTAGTAGTGAACCATGGACTAATTATTAACTTGATTCTGCAATCTATGTCAGATAGCTACTCACAGTTTATTATAAATTTTAACGTGAAATAGCTTCAGTGTACTCTTCCTTGATTTCTAAATATGCTTAAAATGGTTGAGCCCAATATCAAGGTAGGTAATGAGCAGGTTTTGGCTACTGTACTCCTCTGAGGGTACTAATAGAAAATCTAAATGAGACTCTAGGAAAGCATCTAAGAAAGCTAAAACAAACAAGAAGGTAGTGATAGCAAAGAAGGACAATCCTAACTCTGTAGGGTGACTCTTACCAGGGGCGGAGCCCAATACCCTGAATTTCTGGGCTCGACCCAGGCCCATAACTTTTTTTTTAAAGTAATGGGCTAACTTTCAGCCCAATAAGAGTGAAGCCCAATCAAGAATTAAATTTGGCAAGAATTACGAAATGGGATTCAAGTAAACAAACTCCAGAATTGAGCATTACATCTTGCGAACTTTCTCATTCATACGTTTCTTCTTAACTGAATAACGTCCAGTTTTGACATGGAGTTGTAGATAAACATGCTTGAAATAATCACCAGAAACATTAAAACCCATGTCCATCTGCTTCCAGACGACATGGATTAACAATATACGCATGTACACGGTCTCAGATAATTCGAGAACTAAAGGGGCCTGAAGAAATGGGGTTTTGAGATCTAGGTCTAGTTTGACAGTAGATAGGATCAAAATTCTCAAAATCTTTTGTGGAGAGTAATCGTAAATTAGGGTGAATTTTTAGGGGTGGCCAAAAACCCATATAGTGAAAAATGTTCACTGGTGATGAATCCTAGCGATAAACATCATCATCATCATTATTATTATTATTATTTGTAGAATAGAAAAAATAATGATAACTTTAGATGGTAATAGTTTAAAACTGTTAGATGTTATAGATAAATACATGTTTTGCTCATCATTATCGGGTAGATTTGTTTTACTCTGTCTTAGATCTACAACTTCAACAATTGAATGATCGTTTCTCAGAGGTAAATACAGAGTTGCTCATTTGTGTAGCTTGTTTATGTCCACAAGATTCATTTTCCTCTTTGGACAAGAAAATTTTGATTTGACTTACTGAGCTTTATCCATTAGATTTTTCTGTATTAAATCTCGTTGTACTTCATGATCAACTTGAGATTTATATTTTTGACATGCGCTCTAACAAAGAGTTTGAAGGGTTGAACGACCTTGGTCATCTTGCAGAAAAGTTAGTTCCGACAAAGAAAAATATGGTATATCTATTGGTTTACAAGTTTTTGACTTTAGCATTGATTCTACCGATTTCTATCGCTACTGTGGAGAGAGTCTTTTCTGCAACGAGCATTGTAAATGTTAGATTGCGTAATCGGATGGATGATCAATGGATGAATGATAGCACAATTGTTTATGTAGAGAAATATATATTTTTGAAGCTCGATAATGAAGTTATTGTACAACGATATTAATGTATGAAAACTCAAAAGGAACTAGTGTAATTTATAAAGTATGTCCTTTTGAGTATTATCATAATATTGTTTTATATTTTTGTCATCATTAAATCCATAACCAAAAATTTGAAGTTCAACATCGATAAATTGTGCCCACCCTGAGTTACTTTCTTGGCTTCGCCCCTGATTCTTTCCATAGTTTTGGAATAAAAGGTCACTGGAAGAAAAACTACAAAGATTACCTCGCAAGCTTGAAGGGAAATAAGTCTTCTGAATTTTATATTTCAGGTAACTTTGTTATTGAGGATAATATGTTATATTATTGGCTTCTTGGGTATTACATATAGAATGTTGATCTCATATTTGTATAAATATACAAGGACTTAAGAAAAGTAGAGCACCAGAAGGAGGATGTTGACCCACGTATTGGAAATGGAGCAAGGCACAAATATCAAAAACCTTAAACCACCGGATTCTTCCACCATAATGGAAAGAAATTCATAACCAACGTACCCTAATACATTTCATATATTAGCAACATTAGATGCAGTCCCAAACGAAGCATATTAGGAATTGGTTGTAACTGAGTCACAATTAACTCCATTACAGAACCGGAACACGTACATATGTCTGACCAAAAGATTACCTGTGATATTCTGATCACTCACCTAAAATTTCAGCAAGAAGGAAGTTTGGACGCGCCTAGAATCGACAAATTGGTAAATGCATAGTCGGTCGAAAAAAATACAATGCCAGCTAGTATGGAAATCCAAGAGCCACACGTGCCATAGATCCAGACTCAACATCAAAATCTACATCAGATTATAAAATTTCAGAATTTTCTGACAAGGGACGCTTGTGCCAACAACGCACAACTACCACGGCGCGTGGGCCCTACGCACCCCCTCAAAAATTACATAATATCACAAATGTTAATCCAAACTCAAGTACATCATCGGATTTTCCACAAAAGGTACATTCAAAGCCAAATCAAGCTCGAAATTCATATGCCTCGACACTTTCTCAAGTCGAGTGTAGCTAGAGGAAGTCATTTGCATCTATTATTCAAGCACCACAAGACTCTATTGATCATAGGTCGTTGCTAAGGAATGTTTTATGCATTTGGGTGAGCTGACTGTCACTTCTACTAACAATGATGGGGTTCATTTGTCAGAGCCATACAAGTTCACACTCGTTAGCAAATTTTCCCACCGCAAGCCATTGATGATTAAGGTACGTGATAGCCTTTAGAAGTTTGTTTCTCTGGTGATTTTATGATATGCTCGTCATATACTTATACACTTATCATATGAAGATGACTAAGCCCTCATGGTATATAGAGGGTTGTCCTATACATGTGATTAAGTGAACACCTAGCTTTAGCCCACAGCATAAGACTCCCATTGTCTCCATTTGGGTTTCTTTTCCACTATTACCTATACATTTTTGAGCTAAGAGTTGTTTGTTTGTCTTAGCTAAGACTATTGGAGTCTTGTTTCATATTGATGAGGCGACTTTAGACTTACGTCGACCTAGTGAGGCACGGGTTTGTATTAAGGTTAATCTAGAGTATGAACTCTCTGGCCACATATGGATTGATAGAGAGAGAGGTGGTGGGCACTGGCACACTATTTTATATGACAAGAAGCCAGAATATTATTTCAGATACAGACACTAAAGCATGTGGATGAGCATTGTTTGGTAGGGACACGCTCTATTCCATCCTTACGTCTCCCGTTGCTATTGATCCTATTCTTAGGCCCCATTACTAATCGGGCTAAGGTTAAGGGTAATGGAAATGAGGTTCTCATCGAGCCTCCTATGCAGTGGGTACCAGTTCGTAGAGCTCAGCGAAGACAGGATGCATCTAGTACCTATAGGGTACAAATTCAATCTTCTTTTCTACTGGCAGCTCTATCAGTTAGTGTGGATCCCCCAGTAGTTATTAGTACACAAACTCAAAGGCCACATATACTAGTTGAATCAGTCGTTACAAATATTGAGGCTATACAAACTTCAGGTCTTACATCTGGGATATAGATTCAGTCATCTCCTACAAAGCTGATCCACCAGTTATTGTTACTCAGTGGTAACCAGTATATATAATCAGGTTCTTCCAATGACTCCTTTAGTTACTACAGCTCCTCCAATTGGTACCTCATTAACGACTCAGATTAGGAAGTACATCCTTAAGTCTATCAGAGGACACATATATCAATTGACTCAGAGAGTATATACATTGTGGACACATATACTATAGGTCCAACCTCAGATATGGTCCAGACACCTGTTATATCAATACTTCCCATTTTTAAGTAGAATGCAGAGGCTCATGTTCTATCTATACATGCCAAACAGTTAAATACTGAGAGTATACTACATACTGAGATCATTCAGCAGAGCCTCTTATGATTTGGTTGGGTTATTTTAGAGGGGAGATACTGGCGACTTCATCCCTGTCATACGGAAAAAAGAACCCACGGGCTACAGATACTTGATATCCCACCATTAGGATGATGTCTAGGAATCGGTAACAGGATAATTCCTCACATTCTCTACCTTTATGAGTGTCATTATATAGAATGTAAGCGTGTAGCTAGTGTTGCTATTCACAAGCACTTGAAGAGACTCATTCAACGTCATTACATACATCTCTTGGTTATCTTGGTGCCTTTTTGTAACGCTTCGAATTTTAGTATTCAAATTTTCACGAATATTCATTTCATACTTAAAGAGAAATGTATCCGAATAGTTTGAAATATGAACTGATGCGATCCAAGGTAGAAATGCAATGAACACAAGTTTGGGAAAAGATCCGTTGATTATCGAAGAAGGTCCACTGACTAGGTCGCGAGCGAAGCGGGTCCAAGAAGTAATGGGTCTACTTTCTCAAGGTATGATGGATGAAACATTGACCGCGACGAGCAAAGGGACAAATTTCATGCTGGGTATGGACAAAGAAAGCAAATGGATCAACATGATTCAAGCAACGGACGAGGAGGTGGCGGAGTTCAATTATGCGACCGCATAGTTGAACCAGGCATGCGGTCTCATGCCTTGCATCCGAGAATAACAGAGGCCAAGTTGAAGCTACTATGGGACCACATTGAGTATAACAATGCAGTCGCATAGTTAAATCTAGCAGCGAGAATTTTACACTTTTGGAAAGAAACTTGTTTTGTTTCAAACTCTATATTTTGGTATCTTTTGTCATCTTTAGGATATATTTCCGTGGTAAGCTAGGGCTTTAGGAGTTGGTCTAAATAGTTTCATTATTTTTCATTGAAAACAATATACATTATTGAGAATTTATCGAGAGGCAATTTGCTTTCAAAGCCATTATTTCTTGTGGCGTTCAAATTAATCGGGTGAGATTTTTGAATATTGTTGTAGCGACCGCGAACTTTTAAATTATATAAATTAATTTTTTCGAAAAACGTGTCGCTAAAACGTAACCCTAATTTTCTAGAGAAACGTGTTCGTCTAGCCGTTATAAAAATGAATTCAAATCTATTCGATTGAATCCAATCCCGAATAATAATTTTATTATCAATTTCGAATTATTTTATTTATATCCAATTTTTATTAAATTCAAGCCCAATTGTTAAAATTCAACATTCATGGTCCAATCATAAGCCCGATTTAATTTTAATTCTTTTAGCCCAATTTATTTTAGTCCATTACAATTAAGTCCAATTATGTCGGCCCAAATATTGATGTTTAGGCCCAATCCATTTAGGATTCCTTGCAACCCAATTGGCCCAAGTGGCACATAGGGATTTGTGCCCTAACATTTCCTATTTTATTCACCATCACCTCATTCTCCCTCTCCTCCAAAAATTCACGCAGCCAGCTAAATCCATTTGGTAAGAAAATTTGTCTATCTCTCCAACATTCTCTCTATTCCCAATGTGAGACACCATTGATGCTAGAAAATCCATTTCTAGCATCAACAGTGTAATCATCAAGACAATGCAATCACCAACAATGCAACTCACAACACCATTCACCATCAACAGTGAACTCAACAATGCAGTCACTCCAACCCCATTCATGAAACCGAGACCAACACTGCCAAAACCACCAACAAGAAGCTGCAGCCATTCGATTCCACATTTCAGTCACCATTTTCGACACTAGCTAGCCACCCATTCTCGAACAGCACCACCTCAAACCATACTGCCAAGCAGCAACTCCCCTCAACACGACCAAACTGCACCTTACTGCCCTCCCCAAACCGAGAACATCAGACCACCAAGTCACTCCACCACCAAGCTCAAGCAACTTCCCAAGCTCACGTTAGATGCTAGAGCCTCGCCTAGCACCAACGTCCTGGTTTCACATAATCGACATCCTCAAGCTCAACTGCAAGCTCACACGAGCTACAGTCTCAACACCATCCAAATCCACCATCAGAGACTCGATTCAACCCAAAAATCAATGCCCAAGAGCACCCCAAACCAACTCCAAACAGAACCAACAGCCACCATCAAATCGCCACAACCGAATGCAAAATCGACCCCAGCCAACCCAACTTCAAACCCATCATCACCGGTTGCAACTGCAAGCAAGTCTCAGCCCTATCACCCCACCACTCCAAAACCGAGACCATAGCACCCAATCAACCACACAAAACCAAAATAAAAACAACCCATTACCTTACCTCGTTCTTCGACCCATTTCCAGAATGTTTGCCACCAAGAAACCCAAGAAAATCGAACTCCAAGTCTCGGTCGACTCTCGACCCGTATGCCAAAAGCCCCAAAAATAAACCCCCCCACCTACCTGCCTGTTACCGGCGCCACCACCGTGGTGGCGCTGCCACCGACCGTCGGTCGGTGGTGGTGGGATCGGAGGAAGGGGCGAAGCCCCTTCCCCGTCGCTCGCTCTCTCTCTCTGTAATGAGAGAGAGAGAGAAATGAGATTTGATTTTGATTTTTATTTTGATTTTGATTTTTTAAAAGTTATGTTTTAGCCCCCAAGTTTTAATTTGTTTTAAGTTAGTCCCTAAATTGTTTTTATTTTAGCCCTTAAGTTTAAGTGTTTTAATTTCAGCCCTTTACATTTCTTATTTCTAGCTTTAAAGTTATTTAATTTAGTCCCTAGTTTAAATAAGTTATTTATTTCAGCATTTAACTTTATTTCCAGCTTTATTTTATTTACAGTTTAGTCCTTAAACTTATATAAGTTATTTAATTCAGCTTTTAAGTTTTATTTCAGCTTTATTATATTTACAATTGAGTCCCTAATGTATAGAAATTATTATTTCAGTCTTTAAATTTTATTTTCAGCTTTAATATATTTACAACTTAGTCCTTAAACTATTAAAAGTTATTATTTTAGTTTTCAACTTTTATTTTCAGCTTTAATATATTTACAGCTCAGTCCTTAAACTTATAAAAGTTATTATTTCAGTTTTGAACTTTTAATTCCAGTTTTATTATAATTACAATTTAGTCCCTAAACTTATGAAAGTTATTATTTTAGCCCTTAAAGTGTTATTTTCAGATTTAATAAATTTCCAATTTAGCCCCTAAACTTTACTTTATCATTTTAAGTCATTTATTTCAATTCCAATAATTTTCAATTAAGCCCTTGACCTTAATTTCAACACTTTAAAACTTTAAAGTTTCGAAATACTGATTCAAACTTATTTTCTATTGGCTAGACGAAACGTACGGACAATTAGTAGATTGAAGTTACTTCTCGCACCATTTTCACGAAACTCGAGATTTTGAGGTAGACTCGCCACCATTAATTAGTTTAAATTATAATTGCATGCTTTATGTGAATTACGTGATTTATATGCTTTATGCATAGGATGAGAATGTGTCATATGAGATATATGATATTGTTATGCTTGCCATAACTTATATGCTTAATTGCATGAGAAAGAAAGAAAGAAAGAATCTTTTATGAGATAAGAAGAGAATGTTATGCATAACTTATGTGCTTCATCCGCACAAGAAAGAAAGACTACCCACAACCCATGTTTTTAAAGAGCCTATGATTTTGAAAAAAACAAGCCCAAGATGATCACATTGTATATTGCATAAGTGTGTATTCAATTATTATGTAAATTAATTATCGGCAATGAGTCTACTGAGTATTTTTTCGAAATACTCATTCTGCTATTTTAACGATATTTGCAGACTTCGGAGGCGATCGAGATTGATCCGGCAGTGGTGGCATAAAAGAATTTGACTATCGAAATTATTATCTCTTTGAAGTTTTTATATTCGAATATTGATAACATTTTGTCGTTTTCCGCTATTTCTAAAATATGATATTTAAATTTTAAATATCCTATGAGTTTTAATTGCCGACGTAGTTTTCAATTGCAAATGTAATTTTAAAAATTAGGTTATTTCCACAAAATTGATTGACAAAATTAGGGCAAAAGACGATGACGTGGCAATCCGGGTTAACAGAACTCGGGGCGCTACAATTGCGATCAAAAGGGTCAATGAGTCGTTTGTGAATTGTTGGTTGTTTTGGTCCGTGTTTTCGAATCAAATCCAAAACGTTGATTTATCTTTGGCGTTCTTGGGTTTGGGTTTTAATCGAATTGTGGGTTTCGTAGAGACATAGCTACGTGGGTTCACATCGGTTGGTATCAGAGTTTAGGCTCCAACAAATCAAGGTTATATCCCTTTTCCTTTTTGTTGAGTCTAGTGTGTCCTTTTTCTGTCGTTCTTCATGTTCTTCATATTTAGAGTCTTTGATCCGTAAAAGTTCCTCAAAAAATTCAAAAGTTGTTTTTAGGCTCATTTAGCGTCCAAATCAACTTTTGTTCGTTTGCTGATATCGTAGTTGAATTTCAGGTCAAAAAAGTCCGAAATTTCAAAAAAACAACTAAGTGGGTCTTGAATCAAATTAGTTTTCCATTCCAATTATCCAATTCTTTCTTGGGTCTTTAAATTGCAAATCTCACTCAAATCCCAGTTTGAATTCTACGAGAATAACTCCTGGTTGAGTTCAATTTGTCCTTTGAAGCACTTGAGCAAAAGTACTAAGTGGAAAAAGGCAGAGTGGTGAGACAATAAAGGGTAAAAGCTAAAATTTGAGTGATACACAAGAGAAAATATGTGAGGTTTAGATTTAGGATGTTTGACAAGAACAGATCAACTTTAAGTAGAAACAAAAATCAAACCAATATGTCAGATGAGGTGATACGACGGTTTGAGCAGTTATTTGAAGATGTATGGGATAGAATGGATAGGCAGGAGGCATGGATGGAAAGGTAAGACATAGTGCTTGCCAATTTACATACGGGAGGACCCAATGCATTGAGACAGGTTAGGAGAGAGCCTAGGGTAGAACTTCATGGAGAATACGATAGTGATGTGGAAGATGATTCTTTAATTGAGGCTGAATTGGGTAGGATGTGGAATAGAGGAGCTAGGCCTGAACGAAGAGGTAGGAACTTGGTTGGAGATGAGGTAGATGGGGGTATGTGCAACATAAAAATGTCAATTCCATCATTCAAGGATAGGAGTGATCCGAAAACTTACCTAGAGTGGGAAAAAATATAATTGATTTTTGACTGCCACGATTATTTGGAGGAGAAAAAGGTAAAGATAGTAGTCCTTGAATTCACCGATTATGCAATCACTTGATGGGATCAAGTGGTGACATCACGGAGGAGAAATCGGGAGAGACCTATCAATACATGGGAGGATTTGAAAGCTATTATACGGAAGAGGTTCATGTCTAATCACTACAATCGAGAGCTACAAAGCCTCTACCAAAGATTTAGAAGTATGGAGGACTACCATAAAAAGATGGAGATTTTGATGATTATGGGGGATGTGGAGGAGGATCGGGTGGCCACCATGGCCCGATTTTTGAACGGATTGAACAAAGACATAGCTAATGTAGTTGAATTACAACACTATGTGGAATTAGAAGACATGCTACACATGGCTATGAAGGTGGAAAGACAATTGAAGAGGAAGGGGACAACTAGAATTACATCGGGTTCTTTGGGTCCTAATTCATCTTGGAAATTGAAGTGGGACAACAGCAAAGGACGTAGGGCTATTTCTAAGGGTAGAGCTGAAATACCGATTGGAAAAGAAGAAAATGCTAGCAAGAAAGAGGAATCCCGACCATGGAGGAGTCGAGACATCAAATGCTTTAGGTGTTTGGGGTCGGGGTACATCGCTTCTCAATGCCCAAACAAGAGGACAATGATTTTGTGGGATAATGGAGAGGTGGTGAGTGAAAGTAATTATGAAGGCATGCCAAAATTGGAGGAGGCTAGTGATGGAGAAAAGGTAGAGTATATGATGTTGGCGAGCTGTTGGTCATGAGGCGAGCTCTAAATACTCAAATCAAGATGGATGACTTGGAGCAGCAAAGAGAAAACATTTTCCATACACGGTGCCACACAAATAATAGGTATGTAGCATGATCATTGACGGTGGAAGTTGCACCAATGTAGATAGCACTGTTCTTGTGGAGAAATTGGGACTAACTCTGTTAAAACACCCTAAACACTATAAACTACAATGGTTAAATGAATGTGGGGAATTTAAAGTGAATAGAATGGTGTTAATAAATTTTTCAATTGGTAGTTATTATGACGAAGTACCGTTTGATTTAGTACCTATGCATGCGGGTCATATCTTGTTTGGGAGATCTTTGCAATATGATAGGAAGGTGATACATGATGGGTATAAAAATAGGTACAGCTTTGTGAAGGGTGGAAATTCTATCACACTTGCACCGCTAACACCAGTACACAAGTGTATGAAGACCAAATCAAATTGAAAAATGAGGAAGAAAAGAGACAGAAAGAGCTGGAGAAAAAGAGAGAAAATAGTGAGTTAGAGAGAAATAGATAGAAGAGCCACATGAGAGGAAAGAAGAGGAGTCTTTTGAGAGGAGAGAAAAGCTTAAAGCAGATTTCTTTGCAAAATGGAATAAGTTGAAGAGAGCGAGAGTTGAGAGGCGACAAATGAATTTGTTGGTCTACAAGGAGTCACTCCTCAATTTTGAGGAATCTAACCCACCCATCCCTAGTTTGGCTATCTCTTTATTGCAGAAATTTGGAGATGTATTCCTGGATGACGTGCTTAGTGGATTACCACCCATTCGAGGCATAGAATACCAAATTGAATCTGTACCTGGAGCAGTCATTCCAAACCGACCAGCTTACCGAAGTAATCCCGAGAAGACAAATGAACTTTAAAAGTGAGTGGAGGAGTTGATGAACAAGGGATATGTAAGGGAAAACAAGAGTCCATGTACCATACCAGCACTACTTGATAGCCCAAGAATAACTAACCAAGAGGGGGTGAAGTGGTTATTCAAACTTTTTCAAAGAATTAATCTAAATTAAACCAAGTAAAGATAAAATAGATTAATTCAAATAGTAAGCACAAATATGAAAGCAATAAGTAAAGAGGGATAGAGAGTGCAAACAATATAATTATGGAGGTTCGATCCAATGCATTGATCTACGTCCTTCGTTACCAAGCTCTCCGGCACAAGCAAGGCCAATTTCACTATGTTGATTGACTTGTGGTGCAATCCAACCCTTTACAAAGCTTTCGTTGACTTACAAGCAAGGAGCACCGACCCTTTTACAATGTTGAGCTTTACGAGACTTCAACACGTCCCACAATTCAATAAATTTACAAGTTAAATATTCTCTTCTTAATGAATGATAGATTCAAAGTTGAGTACAAGAAGAGAAATAGGTTAACACTTCAATAGATAGCAATGAATGAAACTCAAGTGTTAGGTATGAAAAACTTTGATGTATATAATGATTTTCAAGAGTTAATTTGATCAAAGATTTCTAACATCAAAATGATTTGTAAATAAATGATATGAGAGATTAATACAAATTTTGGCTCAAAAGAAACTCAATTGGATGCTTTAAAAATTATAGTAATAAATGATAAGAGAGTTGGTATTTATAGAGATGAAAAACGTCAAAATTTTCTATCAAATTGGATGGCCGGTCCGGTCGACCACCAATTTTCGGATGACCAATATGACTTTTTTTACAGGAAAAATCAGAAGTTAGAACAGTCAAATTTTGGACCGTTGGAGTTTTTTTGGTAGACCGTCGCCTTGGGCCGGTCTACCGCAGTACAGTGGCGGTCCTTCGTTTTGACCTCGTTTGTTATGCTTTGAGACTTTTGAAAAGTATGGTCTTTTGGTGAGCATTTTTCACTAACTTTTCAAGATAAAAAATTATTCTACAAGTCCAAAAGTTGATCTTTAAAAGTCATTTTTCACTTGATCAAAATATCGTATTCGAATCGCTTTTTTATGTACTAAGTAGATTTTAATGTATGGAACGGTTTTGAGCTATTGTCATTCATGCCATATATCAAAGTGTTAGTACCTTTACATTCTTAGCTAAGAAATGAGTATTTGATGTTGCTTTGAAATTTGGCTCTTAATATCTTGAATGTGTCTTCGATCTTGACTTCTTTCAAGAGTCCAATTTGTGATGATAGATTTTGGTCTTTTGACGACCATTGATCAATTTTCCTTTGTACGCATTTGAAAGACTATAATCACTTGAACTCAACTCGTTAGTAAATAAGACCAACTTGTTTATTATGATCAAAACTTTGGGGTTTCAAATTAACCATAGGTCAACAATTTTCCCTTTTTGATTATAACAAACAAGATGATTTGCAAGATAATTTTGAACAATTGGTAAAGAATATAAATTCTAAAATTTTCGTGTGATCTATATATTCCCTCTTTCTTTTACAAACCAATAATCGAAATGCTTTAAAACATATGTTTATGTAGGCAAAACATTTTCGATTATTATCTCAAGTATTCAAGCATTATATCATCATCAAGCATATCATCATATATTACATCATCATCAAGTATATCCTCGTATCATATATTCTCCCTTTTGTCATAAGCAAAAAGAATATAATATTTGAGATTGTAACATAGGATATTGCATAGATAGGTTAGAGCATAAGTTAACGAACGGTAACAATACAAAGAGGATAGAGCAACATAAGGTCTAAAGTACATATACGTAAAATATATTTGAGAATCCTGATGAGGCGGGTGGTGGAAAGAGTGCATCAAACCGAGCATAAACGGCATTCTGTTGAGCCTGCATTGCCTATTATTGAGTGGAGTAATAAGTATAGAATGCATCTTGCTGGGCTTGCATTGCCATTTGTTGAGCTTACATAGCATCCTGTTGAACTTGCAATCGGTGAAGCATTCCACCAAGCCCGTCGACGGAGGATGTGAGGGAATTGATGCGATCGTTGAAGAGATTGTAGTGATCCTCGGTAAAAGAAAAGCCCCCAGAAGGTGGGGGAGTACTCAATCCCGGGATGTCAAGACGAGGACTAGGAATTTGTGGTGCGTCATCCTCACGATCATCGCCAACCTCGTCTTCAGCTCCTTCGAGAGGTAAAGTCGAAAGGCTTGAGTCCGAATCAAATGTCTTAATACGGGCCACCCATTGCCCATGTTCCTTGACAATTTTCATTCGCTTAGGATTGTGAATATTCATTGTGTCAGTGGGCCGGAGGGAGTCGAATACCTCACCATTGAGAGGGATTTCAAAATGTTTAAAGAGCTTAGTAAGGAGCATGCCATATGGTAAGGCCTTGATACGAGTATTGGAGTGGACAATTCTCATGTGACCAATGGTAATTGTTGGAAAAGCTAATTTTCATCCGACTATGAAGGAATCAAGAAGGAATAGGTCGAAGTGAGTAACTTTATCAAGATGACCCTTCCTAGGGAGGATAATGTGGGCAATGATAAGGTGTAAGACTTTGCAAGGTAATGTAAGTTGGTGGGACGAGTTTTATCGAATGTTCAAAGTCTTTTTCGATAACTATCCGACATGCAATGATAGGATTGTAATTATCACACCATGGGTGAGCCATATGACAAAGTAATTGGTTCGCACATTTTTCCAACCCAAGAAGAGAACGTATAAGAGATTTATTTATCGTAAACAGTTTTCCTTTTAAAAAACAAGAAAAGCTACCCGTACGTGGAGTGTATACCATGTTTTTTTAAAAAACTCTCATGAGTTTAGGATATGCATATCCCTTCATAGATGAAATGGAGACTCAACCAATACCTAAGAAGAATTCTTCAATATGAAATTCAGGTGCTTGAAGAGTAAAACTAGCAAAATCTACAGTTTTACCTGTAAGGATAGGTGATTTATCAACGTGATTTTCTGGTACCTCGGGCTCATCCTCCGATGAAGAAGAATCTGGAACCCTCTCCCTCCGTGGTTTCTTACTTGGAATCTTGACCCGTGACATAATGAAGAATGGAAGAAATTCGCTAAAGAGGCGGTCGACCGAAAAAATAAAGTTGTAGTAGAAGAAAAATGGGGATTTTTGGATTTTGGAGAAGAAAAGGTGATGGGTTTTTGAAATATTGTTTAGATCTAGAGGATTGACTGAAGATTTGGTGATATTGAAGGTGGATATATGGAGGGAAAGAGGAAGAGTGAGAGAGATAGTGAAAAATGAAGAAAAAAATGGGGCAAGACGGCTATAAATCCGACGGTCGGGTCGATCGTCGAGCAGGTCCAGTCGACCGGACCGTGCTGTTTAATTTTTTTCTGTTTTTCCAGTTGACTTTTTTGGTATCGAAACTCGTCTAGCACCCTTTTTTTAATATGATGTATTTGTAAAAGCATGTTATTTTAATCATGCGCTTCAAATTGATCAACAATGCCTAAACCCCTTCTAATATGTGAAAAACGACCAAGAGCTAGAGGTTTAGTGAAGATATCGACCAATTGATTAAGTATTTATAAATTCTAATACGATATATTTCTATTGTGTGTGATATCTTAAGAAGTGATGTCTAATTTCAAAGTGTTTCATTCGAGAGTGCAAGATAGGATTTCAAAGTGTTACATGATAGGTGTGTGATTAAAGGATAGGTGATAATCACTAAGAGTTTGTTTCATCCATAAAACTTGTGCACAACAACTAGCGGTTAAGATATATTCGGCTTCGGTGGTAGACAATGCAACGAGGTTTTGTTTCTTGCTAAACCATGATACAAGTACAAAGCTTTGAAAATGACATGTTCTGCTAGTGTTTTTACGATAGATTGTGCATCGGGCCCCATCGGCATCCGAATAGCTAAGTAGATCAATGTGAGTGCCTTTAGGATATCAAAGTCCTAAAGTTTTAGTGCCACTAAGATATCTAAAGATTCATTTCACGGCCTTGAGATGTGATTCTTTAGGATTTGGTTGAAATCTAACACTACATAGACACACACTAAACATGATATCTGATCTACTTACGGTTAAATAAAGAATGGATCCGATCGTACCTCGATATTTTGTTATATCAACAGATGTACCTTGATAGTCCTTATCCAATTTTATGGATGTGTTCATAGGGGTGTTCATTGACTTCAAATCATCCATGTCAAATCTCTTGAGCATATCCAAAATGTACTTACTTTGATTGATGAAGATTCCATCACAAGTTTGCTTGATTCGGAGATCGATGAAGAATTTAAGTTCTCCCATCATGCTTATTTCGAATTCCATACTCATGCACTTAGAGAATTCTTCACAAAGATGAATGTTAGTGGCACCAAATATAATATCATCAACATAGATTTGAACAGTGATCATATCGGTCTTATAAGTTTTAATAAAAAGAGTGGTATCCGCTTTTCCAATTGAAAAATCATTTGAAATTAGAAACTTGCTCAATCGTTTGTATCAAGCCCAAGGAGCATGTTTTAGATCATACATAGCTTTTCGAAGTTTGAAAACATAGTCCAAATTTTTATGATCTTTAAAATCGGGAGGTTGTTCAACAAAAACTTCTTCTTGAATGAAACCATTTAAAAAGACACTTTTAACATCCATTTGATAAAAAGTGAAATTTTTATGGCAAGCAAAAGCAGGAAGCATGCGAATGGATTCTAATCTAGCAACCGATGCAAAGTTTCCTCATAATCGATGCATTCTTCTTGATTGTAACCTTGGGCCACCAATCTAGCCTTGTTACGTACAATTGTTCCATTTTCATCCCATTTATTTCTAAAATCCCATTTTGTAACAATTACGGTTTGATCATTTGGTCTAGCAACTAAATCCCAAACATGATTTCTTTCAAATTGATTTAGTTCTTCTTGCATTGCTAGTATCCAAAAGTCATCAAATCTAGCTTCTTTAAAAATTTTGGGTTCAATTTGCGAAATGAATGTACAACTTCCTAGATGATTTCTAAGAGGGGTTCTAGTGGTGATACCTTTGGATGGATCTCCTATTATTAATTCCTTTCGAATGAGATGGAACAAACTTCCATTCTTTTGGTAGTGGGGGATCATTTGATCCTCTATTGATCTTTCTTCACTTTCTTGAACATTGGGCTCCTTCGTTTGTTCTTCATTAGGCACTTCCTTGTTTTGATCTTGAATGTTCATTTGTTCGAATGGAGCTTCCAAACCTACTTCATCATCAATACCTTTCTCACGACCAAGTGAGTTAGTCTTATCAAATGTGATGTGCATGGATTCTTCAACGACTAGAGTTCTTTTGTTAAATATTCTATAAGTTTTGCTAGTCGATGAATATCCTAAGAAAATACCCATATCGGATTTTAAATCAAATTTTCCCAAATTATCTTTTGTATTCAATATAAAGCATTTGCAACCGAAAACTTTAAAGCAGCTAATATTGGGAATTCTATTTTTCCAAAGCTAATATGGAGTTTTGGTTTTCTTACGACTAACCAATACTCTATTTACAATGTAACAAGCGGTATTGACGGCTTCGGCCCAAAAGTATTTTGGTAAGTTATTTTCGTTAAGCATTGTTCTAGCCATTTCTTGTAATGTATGATTCTCATTTCTACTAAACCATTTTGTTGAGGAGTACTAGGAGCCGAGAATTTATGTTCATATCCATTTTCGTTGCAAAAATTATCAAAATCAACATTATCAAGTTCTCCACCATGGTCACTTTTAATAGTTGTAATGGTACAACATTTTTCATTTTGGACTTTCTTACAAAAATGCTTAAAAGCTTTTAGAGCTTCATATTTTAGACTAAAAAATATGATCCAAGTGAATCTAGAAAAATCATCAACAATTACAAAAGCATAATGTTTACCACCCAAGCTAGCGATTATAGATGGTTTAAAAAGATTCATGTGGAAAAGTTGTAATGGTTTTGTAGTTGAGGAGTATAATTTGGGTTAAATGAACTTTTTACTTGTTTACCAAATTGACATGCATCACAAATTTTGTCCTTTTCAAATTTCAAATTTGGTAATCCTTCGACAAAACCATTTTTGAGATTTTTGAAAGAAGATCCATGCCAACGTGACCTAATCTTCTATGTCATAGCCAAGTATCCTCTTTCAAACTTACTAGGCATTTTTCATCATTTTCAAAATCGATATATAATATATAAACATCTTTGCTTCGGTTTCCTATAAACAATACATCTTTAGATGTAGCATCTTCAATAAGACATTTAGAATAATCGATGCTAAGTAAATTGTGTTTAAGGTTTTCTACCAATAGTACATTTTCAACGGCAAGGGAGAGATGATTACCAATGTTTCCAATTCCGATGATTTTTCCTTTAGCATTGTCTCAAAATTTGACATGACCTCCATCCTTCTTTTTGAAATTTGATAGCAAAGTTCCATCTCCGATCATGTGTTTTGAACATCCGCTATCCAAGAACCATTTGCTCGTCATTTTCTTCGGTACCTACAATAACAATTTGATTTTTGGTACCCACACAAGTTTGGGTCCTTGGTAGTTAGTTTTAGTGGATCCTTGAGTCCACTTGTTTTCAAAGTGTAACTTCTTTTTGGTTAGACAATTGTAGGAAATATGTCCATCCTTGTTGCAAAAGCTACAAGTAATTTTTGAGGGAGATGTGTTTGAAGCTTTGACAAATAGATTTTTGTTTTAAAAATGGTTTATAGCCAATACCTCCTTTATCAAAAACAAATTTTTGATTACCGAGCATTAAGTCAAAATTCTTCTTTCCTTGAGTGAATTTAAAAACAATTTTATGTCAAGTCGTCAACCTTTTCTTTTAAGAACAATTCTCTTTATATAATTAATCATAATCAATATTTTCCTTTTTAGTTTCCAAAGTCTTCTCCATTTCATTTTTTAATAATTTATGTTTCTTTTTTAGAATAAAATGACAAAGGGCGAGTTTTTCAAATTCTTCTAAAATTTCATCATAAAAAGAAGATAAATCATCATATAAGAATTTTTCAATAGAATTTACCTCATCGTTGATTGCCATGAAACAAATGTTGGCGACTTCTTCTTGAGTTTCATTTTCATCACAATCATCATTGTCGCTTTCATCCCATGTTGCTAGAAATACCCTTTTCTTGAAATTTTTCTTTTTGTTTGGACATTCGGTTCTCTTGTGACCGGGTTTGTCGCAATCATAGCAAACAATTTGCTTGCTTCCTTCATCGTTCTTTTCTTTTTTCTTTTGAAACTTTCGATTATTTCGAAAATCTCTCCATTTTTTGACAAGAAGCACAAGATCATCAAGTTCTTCATCACTCATATGCACACTTGTAGTTCCTTCTTCAATAGCCAATTTGAGAGCAATTTGATGCCTAGGAGACTCTTTTAATTCTTCCTTGCACTTTCTAGTCTTTTCTTTGGTTTCGGCTTTGTTGAGCTCGTATGTCATCAAAATTCCATAAAGTTCCTCCAAAGGATACGTGTTGATATCTTTGGTGTTTTCTATCAACATCCTCAATGAGCTCCAATATTCCGAAAGTGACCTAAGCATTTTACTTACAAGCTCACCGTTAGTAAGTTTACGACAAAGCCTTTGAGGTCATTAACGATATCGGTGAAACGAGTAATCATATCAACAATGGGTTCATTTTGTTTCATGAAGAAATTTTCAAATTCTTTCACCAAGAGATTAATCTTGGTTTCTTTTACCTTACTTGTCAGTAACTTCAAGTGCATGCCAAATATCATATGCGGATTCACAAGTACTAATATGATTAAATTCATTTTTATCTAATGCACAATAGAGTAAATTCTTAGCTTTGGCATTTAAAAATAATTTTCTTTTGTCTTCTTCATCGTATTCTTCTCTAGGTTTGCATCCAGTTTGATCGGGTCATCCGTCTATCTTAATGGTCTTGGTAGGCTTATAAGGACCATACTCTATTACTTCCCAAATATTAGGGTTAATTACCCAAATAGTCACTGAACTTTATTGAAAGTTTCCACTAGGTCACTGAACTTTAAAAACTACGTGGTAACTCACTGAACTTTTGAAACTGCAACCCCATCCATCACTGAACTTTAAAAATCACCCCATTCATCACTGAACTTTGCAAAAAAAATTTCAGATAGTCACTGAATCAGTGATTATTTGGGAAACTTTTTGTAAAGTTCAGTGACTCCGTAGAAATTTTTTGTAAAGTTCAGTGACTAATGAGATGATTTTTAAAGTTCAGTGATAGATGATGTTGCAGTTTCGAAAGTTCAGTGACTAATCACGTAGTTTTTAAAGTTCAGTGACCTGGTGAAAACTTTCGGTAAAGTTCAGTGACTATTGGGGTAATTAACCCCAAATATTATAATCAATAGATTGAATGTAATTCATCATCATAGCCTTCCAATAATTATAGTGTGTTCTGTTCACGAAAATATATTTCGAATCTAAATCACCACAAGTGCACGGTTTGTTAACAAGTAATAAAGTGGAAATTCAAGAATTTCGAGTATCGTTCCCACGAGGATTGATTTAACTTGATTTCTACTATCGTGACCTTAACCGAATCTGTTAAACTCAAGATGATTGTTTTTGTGATTTTATGATGAAATTATGACTAATATGTGAATTAAACTAAAATTTGCTATCTAAATTCAAGAATAATGGTTGAATGCAAAAGTTGATGAAGTTATTGTATGAAAAGCGTACTAAGATCCCGAATTCCCAAGCAAAGTTCACCCTTAATCCCTATTTCACAATTTGACAACACGAGGAATTGGTTGAAGAATCAATGTTTCTAACCTATCCAACAATCTCTTTTGAGTATAATTGAACATATTCTAGCATACCATTTGACTATATTTCTATGACAAATGCAATATACAAGAATGCATGAAGTTTTGTAAACACTTAGGGCCTGTTTGATAGCCCTTTATTTTCCATGGAAGTTGGAATTGAAATTCCCTTTCCTACTTTTGTCGTGTTTGATTGCACTTTTTTTCCTTGGAATTGGTTTTCCACCTTTTTCTAGGTACAATCCTTTGATGCAAAAAAACTTGATTTTGTTTTCTCACCTATTTGGTGGGAAAACATTTTCCACCTTTTTTTTTTTTTTTGCTTTTTTTTTTTGTTGCAATGTGAACAAATTCTAAATACAATGGTAAAAAAATTTCACTTTTATTGACAACTTCCATGCAAAACAAAGTCAAACGAATGATATTCGGTATGGTAAATTTTTTTTTTTTTTTTCAAATTTTTTTTTACAATTGGAACAAATTTTAGACCCAATGGTAGAAAAAATTATCACTTTAATGGACAAATTCCATAAAAAATGAAGTCAAATGGACACAAAACTTTCTACATTTTCCATAGAAAATTTTACCAATCAAACACAATTAATTACAATTCCCAGTAAACCATTTTCTAGGAAAATCAATTCCCTGTAAAACATTTTCTTTCCACCCATTTTCCAACTTTGCAATCAAACGGACCCTTAGAGATTCACGTAATGCATATCGATATATTTCTATCCTTATGAACAAAACGATGATTTATACATTGTTGAGTTTTTTTTCCTTCTTTCGAATGCATAAAATAAACCACCCAAACTCACACAATTATCGTGCACTATAATCATGGAGGCAAGAAAGTGTATATAAATCATTCAACATCGATCAAACGTGTTTGAATATCAAATTGCAAAATAGAAATTAAAAGATCACAATGCGAAGTTCGTCGTTCACCTAGTACATGAAAAGTCTATCCTAACATGGATAAAATAAAAGAATAATAAAAATAATAAAGAGAAGACATCACCCAAAAGCTAAGAATTAGGGTTGAAATCTTGAATCTTGAATGAAATCCCTTGTTCTCACCCTCTTCCTTGCTCTTCAATCGTGTTTTTCTCTCTAAGAATGCGTAAACCCTAATTCTAGATGAGTTTTGGTTTAAATAGAGTACCAAGATAACATTCCATAAGTGTTTGAATTGAAAAAGGAAACTAAAAATTTCGTGCAGGAAATACCCCATGCGATCGCAAGGAAGGATCCCATGCGATCGCAAGGGCAAACTGAAATGCTCAAGGTTAGTCCCTGTTGATGCTTGGGTGATCGTATGGTAGTTCTACCATGCGATCGCAAGGAAGAAGGTAACTTCCTTGTTGTTAATTTTGGTCCCCAAAGTTCCCGTCAATCCATTTTCGATCCTGCTTCATCTTCCATCTACTTCTAGCCATCCATGTACTCGACAATTAGCTCCTTAGTAAAATTCCATGCATGGTTCATCATTTGGGTCAAATTTTGAGTAATTGCAATTTAGTCCCTGAACTTTCTTCGATTTTCATTTTAGTCCTTTTTGCCTTGTTTTCACGTACATTTCGCTCATTCCATCAAAGTACTCCTACACAAACAATTTATATCGAATTAAGTCATTTTCGAGCATTTATATCAACAATCAATAATATTTTATGTTATAATTAAGTGCGAAAAAATGCACTTATCATGTTCCATCAAAGAAGGGAGGTCGATTTGTGGAATGCCCCTCATAATTTTGAAACATTGGGTTAGCAATTACTCAAGATTGTGAAATCTTTAAAATTGAGCACCTAGCTCTGATACCAATTGATGGCCCAAGAAAAACTAACGAAGAAAGGGTTAATTGGTTTTTCAAACTTTTTCGAAGAATTAATCTAAATTCAACCAAGTAAAGATTAAATAGATTAATTCAAATAATAAGCACAAATATAAAAGCAATAAATAAAGAGGGATATAGAGTGCAAGCGATATAATTATGGAGGTTCAATCCAATGCAATGATCTACGTCCTTCGTTACCAAGCTCTCAGGCAAGAGCAAGACCAATTTCACTATGCTGATTGACTTGTGGTGCAATACAACCCTTTACAAAGCTTCTGTTGACTTACAACCAAGGAGCACCGACCCTTTTACAACGTTGAGCTTTATGAGACCTCAACACGTCCCACAATTCAAATAAATTTACAAGTGAAATCTTTTCTTCTTAATGAATGATAGATTCAAAGTTGAGTACAAGAAGATAAGTAAGTTAACACTTCAATAGATAGCAATGAATGAAATTCAAGTGTTAGGTATGAAAAACTTTGATGTATAGAATGATTTTCAAGAGTTAATTTGATCAAAGATTTTTCAACATCAAAATGATTTAATAATAAATTATATGAGAAATTAATGTAAATTTTGGCTCAAAAGAAACTCAAATGAATGCTCTAAAAGTTGTAGTAATAAATGATAATAGCGTTGGTATTTATAGAGATGAAAAATGAAAAAAATTTCTGTCAAACTGGATGACTGATCCGGTCGATCGCCAATTTTTGGATGACCAATATGACCGTTTGACAAGAAAAATTAGAAGTCGGAAGGGTCAAATTTTGGACCATTTAAGTTTTTTCAGTTGACCGCCGCCTTGGGCTAATCGACCGCCAGTATAGTAGCGGTCCTCCTTTTTTACCTCGTTTGTTCTGCTTTGACACTTTTGAAAAGTATGGTCTTTTGGTGAGCATTTTTCACTAACTTTTCAAGATAAAAAATTATTTTACAAGTCCAACAGTTGATCTTTAAAAGTCATTTTTCACTTGATCAAAACATCGTATGCGAATCGCTTTTTAATGCACTAAGTAGCTTTTAATGTATGGAACGGTTTTGAGCTATTGTCATTCATGCAATATATCAAAGTGTTAGTACCTTTACATTCTTAGCTAAGAAACGAGTATTTGATGTTGCTTCAAAATTTGGCTCTTAATATCTTGAATGTGTCTTCGATCTTGACTTCTTTCAAGAGTCCAATTTGTGATGATAGATTTTGGTCTTTTGACGACCATTGATCAATTTTCCTTTGTACACATTTGAAAGACTATAATCACTTGAATCAACTCGTTAGTAAATAAGACCAACTTCTTAGTTATAATCAAAACTTTAAGGTTTCAAATTAACCATAGGTCAACATTACTTGTGCCAAAGAAAGATGGAACCTGAAGAATGTGCGTGAATTTCACGGTCATCAACAACATAATGGTAAAGAATCGTCATCATATTCCTATATTAGATAATATGTTGGACGAATTATTTGGTGTTTGCATATTTACCAAAATTGACCTTAAGAGTCGTTACCATCAAATTCGAATAAGGGAAGCTCATGAATGGAAAACCGCTTTTAAAACTAAATATGGCTTGTATGAATGGTTGGTTATGCCGTTTCGACTCACTAATGCACCAAGTACTTTCATGAGTTTAATGAATCACGTTTTGCATGCATTTATAGGCAAACTTATTGTGGTCTACTTTGATGACATTTTAATCTATAGTAAGGACCTTAATGAATATATTGAACATCTAAGATGTGTGCTTGTGGTTTTAAGAAAAAAAAACAGCTTTATGCTAATTATAAGAAGTGTACATTTGGCATGGAGAAAATTTTCTTTCTAGGATATGCGGTGAGTGCTAAAGGGATAGAAGTAGATGAAGATAAAATAAAAGTTATTAAAGAATGGTCAACACCTAAAAGTATAGCCAAGGTAGGAAGTTTTCATGGTTTGACTAGTTTTTATATGCGATATGTAAAGGATTTTAGCACACTTGCCACACCACTCACTGAAATTGTTAAGAAAAGTATAGGATTTAAATGGAGAGATGAACAAGAGCATGCATTCAACACTAATAAGGATAGGATGTGTAAAGTACATGTTTTAGCACTACCCAACTTTGATAAAACTTTCGAGATTGAGTGTGATGCATCAGGTATACCTATTGGAGCAGTTTTGATGTAGGATAGGAGGACAATAGCTTATTTCAATGAAAAACTAAGTGGAGTGGCGCTCAACTATCCTACATATGACAATGAGTTATATTTACTTGTTCGAGCCTTGAAGACATGGCAGCATTACCTATTGTCAAAGGAGTTCGTGATTCACACTAACCATAAGTTATTAAAGCATTTGCAAGCTCAAGGTAAGTTGAACAAAAGGCATGCAAGGGGATGGAATTTATCAAGACATTTCCTTATGTTATCCAGTACAAACAAGATAAAGAAAATGTGGCAGCTGATGCTTTGTCTCAAATGTACGTGCTTCTAACTTCTTTAAGTGTGAAATTGCTTGATTTTGAATACATTAAGGGCACGTATGTTAATGATCTAGATTTTTCCTGTATATATGAATCATGTAATAAAGAGACGATAGATAAGTTCTTTAGGCATGAGGGGTATTTGTTTCGGGAAAATAAACTACGTGTTCCTAATTGTTCTATGCGAGAATTGTTGGTAAGAGAAGCACACAATAGAGGTCTAATGGGTCACTTTGGGGATGACAGAGACCTTAGAGATGTTAGGGAAACATTTTTATTGGCCTAAAATGAAAATTGACGTAGAACGAATTTGTGATCGATGCATAACTTGTAAACAGGCTAAATCTAAGGTTCTACCCCAAGGACTGTATACACCTTTACTCCTTCCTAGTGAACCTTGGGTTGATATTTCTATGGACTTTGTTTTGGATTTGTCCAGGACTAAAAAGGGATTAGTTCCAATTTATAGTGGTCGATAGGTTTAGCAAGATGGCACATTTCATTCCATGTCGTAAAACCGACGATACCACTAACATTGCTGACTTATTCTTTAAGGAAATAGTGCATTTACATGGGCCCAAAGAGTATAGTGTCATTTAGAGATGTCAAATTTCTTAGTCATTTTTTGTGAGTTTTGTGGGGTAAGTTAGGCACAAAATTATTGTTTTCTACTACTTGTTACCCACAAACCGATGGACGAACCGAAGTATTCAATAGGACCATGATTTAATTGTTGCGCACTATGGTTAATAAAAGTTTGAAAGTTTGAGAAGAATGCTTACCTTTCATTGAGTTTGCATACAATAGGACTACACACTCTACGACTTCATGTTCACGATTTGAAATTGTTTATGATTTTAATCCGCTAACGCCAATGGATTTAATCCATTTACCTGTGAATGGATGTGGTCATTTAGATGGGAAGAAGAAAGTCGAGCTGGTAAAGTCACTCTATGAGAAGGTACGATTGCAAATTGAAAGCTAGAATAAATACTATGCATCGCAGGCGAACAAGGACGGGAAGAAGGTCACATTTGATCCCCGTGTTTGGGTTTGGGTACACTTGAGAAATGAACGCGTTCCAGAGTAGAGAAATCCAAGTTACAACCACGGGGAGATGGACCGTTCCATGTTCTCGAAAAGATTAATGATAATGCTTATAAATTGGATCTTCCTGGTAAGTACAATGTTTCTACAACTTTTAATGTATCTGATCTCTCTATTTCATACAGGTACAAATTTGAGGACAAATCATTTTGAAGGATGATGTGATCCAAGGTAGCAATGCAATGAACACAAGCCCGAGAAAAGATCCGTTGATTATCGAATGAGGTCCAATGACTAGGTCACGAAGTGAAGCGGGTCAAAGAAGCAATAGGGCTACTTGCTCAAGGCATGGTGGATGAAACATTGACCGTGATGAACAAATGGACAAGTTTCGTGTTGGGCATGGATGGAGACATGATGCAAGTAACAGACGAGGAGATGGCGGAGTTCAACTATGCGACCGCATAGTTGAACCAGGCATGCAGTCGCATGCCTTGCATTCGAGAATAAAAGAGGCCAAGTTGAAGTTACTATGTGACCGCATTCAGTATAACTACGCGGCCGCGTAGTTAAATTCGGCAATGAGATTTTTGCACTTTTGGAAATAATCCTGTTTTGTTTCAAAGTCTACATTATGGTATCTTTTGTTATCTTTAGGATATATTTAGGAGTTGGTATAAATAGTTTCATTATTTTTCATTGAAAACAATATACATTATTGAGAATTAATCGAGAGGCAATTTGCTTTCAAAGCCATTGTTCTTCGTTGGACAAACTTGTGAACTTATCAAGATTATTTCTTGTAGCTGTCAAATCAATCGGGTGAGATTCTCAAATATTGCAATCAAAAGGGTCGACAAGTCGTTTGTGAATTGTTGGTTGTTTTGGTTCGTGTTTTCGAATCAAATCCAAAACTTTGATGTATCTTTGACTTTCTTGGGTTCGGGTTTCAATCGAATTGTAGGTTTTGTAGCTACATAGCTACGTGGGTTCACATCATGAACTAAAGAAATAGATTTCAATATTTTCAAAATCAAAACATCTTGACTCAAAGGAAACTAAATATAAAGTTTCAAGACATTAAATTTTAAACACTTAAACATCAACAAAAAAAACTAAAATTTCTTCTAAGATCCTTCCATCAATCCATGGCACACAACACCACCAATTACCATCATCCATCGGGTTCGCATTAATCTGTAAATGAAATCTCAAAAAGGATAAGTATTTTGAAAAATACAAAGTGAGATACATGATATCCAATCTTAAAATAATATTAATAACAATACAATATGATTCATACTACATTTCATAGTGAACAACCGAACCATATTGAACGAAAATCTCTATACATTTCTATATAACATTCAAAACAAACAAACTGAACTATATCGAACGAGATGCTTTGTACATTTCATAATTCACCAAATCCGAACCATATCGAATGGAAGAGGTATTGGCATATCTTGTATGATCATAAAAAAAATATCAAAATGAATAAATACTTTTCACATAAGTATCTCATCTTATCTTTTCTTTAAAACTCTTTGAAATTAAGCACTTTTCATTGATCATCAAAATCTTTCCTTCTTTCTTTTCTTTTCCTACATAAATAAAAGAGTCGATTGGTGGTTACTGTCACTACAACAAAATGTACTTTTCACGGCATGCATTGCATGCTGTAAAAACATTTTTACGGCATGCGGCTGCATGCCATATAAAGCCATGCCGTAAAAACTGGGATACTTTTTACGGCATGCAGAGTACGCCGTCAATGCACGCCGTAAATAAGTTTTACGGCATTCAATTGTATGCCGTAAAAATTGGCATTCACATTTACGGCATGCATGCATTGCATGCTGTAAAAGGTAAACCAGTATTTATGGCATACATTAATGGTATGCCGTAAAAGGTGAACTAACATTTACGGAATGCCATCAATGTATGCCGTAAAAGGTGAACTAGTGTTTACAGCATACATTCACCAAACCACCCCACATTTCACATAGAATCCTAATTAATCCAACTCATGAATGATTAACCAAACCGCCCCAAAAATGAAATTCAGCCCCAAATCGCATATTCTCATTCGACAAATATTAGTGAAGAACAATAGAGAGAGACACACAAGGAGACGTTTACCTTTTTATTTCCACAATGATTTCCTCTGGTAAGCCTCTACTTTCTCGCCGACGCCCAGTGGTCACGCTTCTCGCGGACTAGCCGTCTAGGGGTCGAACAGGGACGGAGGCGAGCTGAGCAGCAACGGGTCCAAGTTGAAGGATTGGATAATGAATTAATGGGTATGGTTTGGGAGAAACAGAGGAGAAAAACGGAGGCGACTTGAGCAGGAATCGGTGGAGGATGGAGGTGGAATTTGGAACGAATTGGGAAGAGGGAAGGAATTGGGTATCGAATTGAGAAAAACTGTAATGGGCTGCTGGTATATTGGGTTGGATCAAATAGGTCTTGGGCTTCAATTTTAAGCTTAAGCTAGACTTTAGTATTTCATAATTAAAAAAAAAAAAAATTATCATTGGCTTTACGGCGTGCGGTCAATGTATGCCGTAAAATGTTACTTTTTACGGCATGTCATCAATGTATGCCGTAAATACTTTTTGTAACTGCTTTATTACGGTGTTCATTTAAGGCATGCCGTAAATAGTTAACTTTTACGGCATGCCTTAGATGCACGCCGTAAATGCATGCCGTAAAAAGTAACATTTGTTGTAGTGTGTTCATAAGCCGAGCTGAGCCAAATGGCTTTATGGCTCGGCTAAGCCGTCTAAGCCTTTTTTTTCCTTTTCAATTCCAACCCCATTCCAATGTCATTTTTTCGAACTTTATTTCCATACAATTTTTCGTTTGATTCGATATTTCACGATATGAATATCCATTTGGATAGATTTAATTTTTTTTAAAAAAATTTAAAATGTGATAATAATAAATATATTGTCGATTAAGTTTAAATATAAAAATTATCTTAAATTATTAAACATAAAATCATAATCGTTGATTTTTCTTTTCTATCCCAAAGAAATGACGATTTTACCCTCAACCCCCATACTCTCACCAATTTCTCTCAATTTCATTTTTCTTCAGTTTTTACGGTTAAAAATGGTAAATTTATGGCGTCAAAATGGATATTGAAGGAACTCAATGATTTTCAGAATCATCCTACATCATGCAGTGCTGATAGACAAACATTTTCTATGAAATGGATTATTTTGATTTTTTTAAAATGGATTTAATGTATAGTATCATTAGAACATGCTGAAAAAATATTTGACGAAATTTATGAAGTTAGGTGATCGTTTGTCATTCTTTTTGCCTCTGGAGGTTTTAATACTGATAGAGACTCTTGATTTGTCCTAAATTCTGCACTGTATTATCATTAATTAATTAGTTTTGACTACATACGTCTTGCATAGGGTCTTGGTAAAGAAATTAAATACTGGTACAATTGATACATGTAATTAGAGATTCTATGAGCAGGAGATGATAGAGACATAATGTCTTACCTCAATAGTTAGAAAAAGGAGGGTTAGGTTGAACTTCATTATCTCTTTAGCAGGGTATCAACACTTAATCCTTTATGCCCTGTCTTTTTTTAAAAAGAACAGAGAGACCTTCAAACGCAAAGTCTAAAAAATAAACTTTGAATCAAATCTCTTAATATTATTTTTGACACCTATCATCATTTCAAATGTTTTAAGTTTAATGTAACTAATGCTTAAGACAAATAATTTTTTTTTTTATATTTACGCTATCATATAGCCAACTATACTATGCCACATGCATTGCACGTGCTTCTTACTAGTCTTTATAAAACTTTAAGAGAATTTTGAGATGAAATGATAAGAAATCTTAAATTTTGGATGAATTATTTGTGAAATTCAGATTTGTGTATAAGGCCTCCTTAAACATGATGAAAATGTCGTATATTGGTCTTAATAGGTGCAAATGAAGTGTCCTCAGTTCCCCACTATTGAATACCCTGTTAACCTCCATATTCAACTCATATTAAACCAATTAAAAATCATATTCGACCTTTAATTTCTGATGGAACCCGACCCCTCATCATAGAAAAAAATAATTCTGCCCAAAAAGTCCCTCAATAGAGTAAATCTCAAATAGTATAAAATACCGTAAAATTAACTTTTAATCATCCTTTCATGTCCAAATAGTTACAAATCTTATACCATTGGATTCCTTATATTTTTATCCTTCATTCTTCATGCCTTTAAGTCTGAAATCTCAACTTTGAAATTCTTGCACCTATGAAATGACGATTTTACCCTTCTAGAATAAATCATCACGATCTATGCAAAATCTGTTGCAAATCTCTATACATTTAAAAATACTTAAAATCCTTCATATGATGATCATATAAATTCTATTTTCTCCAAAAATAAATATTTTTCTTATTTACACTTGAGTCCTCAAACTTTCAAGATGTTGCACTTAGTCCTTGACTTTTCTTGAAATTTCAATCTAAATCTAAATTATTTATTACCATATAATAACCACAACGCATATAAATAATTTTATCATATAATATATTCATAGATTTCTGGGATATTACATGACGATATCTGCATTTTGACATAGAGGTTTAGAATGAGTTGAATAAGATTTGGTGGTTTTGGAATGTGTGGACTACTGTTACTTCACTTGTTGATCATTCCCAGTTCTTTCACGTTATGATTGAGGATGATAGACAAGCACGACCTATTTTTCTTGCTCTGATTTATTCTTTATGCTTACCTTCTAGTAGGAGGGATTCGTGGACAGGGTCTTCACCATATTTCCCTCACCCATGGACGGCCCAGTGGATAGTTGGTGGAAACTGTACATGATTGCACATGATGGTGAGTGTATTGGACACAACAGTCGTGAATTTGGTACTATCACTTTCTCTGATATGATGTTGGATTGTGGATTGGAGAATCCTGGTTTTTTAGGGAATTGGAATACATGGTCCTATGGCTAGGTTAGGAAGAGATTAGATAGAGTACTAATTAATTTTGAAGCTATATTTTTTTTTGTTGATAGCTTACAATAAGACATCTGAGTCGGACTTCTTCTGATCATTCGCCTTTAATTTTAAAGTGGTCTTCTGTTGATGACTTGGGGCTAGGCCTTTTCGATTCTTCAATGTATAGACCAATAACCAAGATTTTTCAGCCTTCATCTCTCAAAAGTGGTTCATACTCATCTAACGGGAATGGCTACTCTCTGAGAAAAGTTCTTGGGGCTAAAATAGGGTCTGTGTTTGTAGAATCATAATGTATTTGGTATTTTTTTCACCGGGAAGAGAGGTTGAGGATAGGGTTGATGAGGCAAACATTAAGTATGGCAGGGACCCTACACCATATAACTGTAATTTACTTCATCGTACAAAGACCTTCTGAATCAAACGTTATCTATAGAGGAGGGCTTTCAAAAGCAAAAATCTAGTTTATGTTGAGTGTGTGGGGGATATCACAATACTCTATATTTTCA
Source organism: Fraxinus americana (assembly GCA_035079005.1). Lineage (NCBI taxonomy): Eukaryota > Viridiplantae > Streptophyta > Magnoliopsida > Lamiales > Oleaceae > Fraxinus > Fraxinus americana. The sequence goes on from CM068716.1 coordinate 21,273,957, forward strand.
TGCGATAGTTTAGAGACGCTGTATACGGTCACATATCAAGTCCATTAGGATCAAGTCAGAGAAAGTTCTATCTACTTATAACGGCATTCAGAGATCGGTTATCACATTCTACCAGGATTTTTTATATGCTCATTTACAACCTGTGGACCATATCTGTTCAAATATTATTCCTAGGCTGGTGACAAAAGCTGATAACATGTCACTTTGCCCTCCATTGTATCACAAGGTACACAATGGCAGTATTCAATATTGATGCTGACAGTGTCATGGGCCTAAATGTATTATCATCCCTATTCTTTCAACACCATTGGGATATTATTTTGGATTATGTGCATAATACTGTTTTGGATTTCTTTGATGTGGTCATGTATCCCAGGGATTTCCAGCTACTTCTATTATTTTGCTCCCGCAGAGGGAAGGTACCAGTAGATGGATAGATTATAGACCGATCTAATTATACATGGTATTCAACAACCTTATCACTAAGCTATTGAACACGCGTTTGAGTTCAGTTCTACCATGCATTATATCTCCACAGTAGGGTGGATTCATCATTGGTCGGTTGATCGAGGATAACGTTCTATTGGCCTAAAAGTTCATCTACACATTGGCCGATAAAGTGAGAACGCGGAATACTATGGATTGGGGTTTCATCAACACTATTAGGAGAGTCCTTAACTGTTTGGAGCATTATGAGGGATTTTTTGGTTAGTTAGTGAATAGGGACAACAATGGTCTTATATTGCCTAGAAAAGAATCCACTAATCAGATCAAGAAATTAGAGCACTTAACTTGATTCAGACATCAGCAGTCTTTCAGCTATCTGGGGATCTCCATATGTAAGGGGGCCAAGAGGACCTTCTTATATGATGACCTCATTTAGAAGGATATGAGCAATATTCCAAGTTGGGCTTCATGACTTTTATTGCGTGGGGTCGGATTACTTTGCTGAGGTGTGTACTTTCCTCTTTACCCTTATATCTTCTTCAGACGATGTAGCCTCCTGAGGCTATACTGAAGAAATTAGAAAGCATTTTTTTACAACTCCTTTGGGATTTCAAGGATAAGGCGCATCGTCTACACTAGAGAAGATGGAAGGATGTTTGCCTTCCTGTTGATATTTCAGGAGACAATTGACACTTTCTTCATGAAGCTTTGGTAATTATTTCATTCTCAGAGATCGTTATGGGCTCAATTTTTACTAGGTAAATATTGTAGAGGGATACAGCCGTCATTTGCAGCAGATTCCATTTATTCTGGGTAAATATTGATGTTACTTGAGCCAGGATTAAGCTAAAAAAGTGCATGGCATCTTAGAGCAAGATAGATATTCTTTTTGCATGATTATTAGATGGAAAATACTACTTGATGTCCTTATTCCCACACAGGTAGCAAACATATGTAAGAGTGCGAGACTTTTATAATAGTATGGCTTGGATATTGGACGACTGTTGCTGGTTCTTCCACCATTTATGGTGAAGTAGATTGGGGTTGTTCCTATATATGTTGATGGCTAAGATCAGATGATATGGATGGATACATCTGATGGTAGCTTCGCTACCAATGGAAGTTAGTTTGATTAGGTCAACATACGTAAGACTCTTATTAGTTAAAGTGGAGCACTATCATACCCACTAAAATGTCATTGTTCTACTAGAGATTATGGCAGGACTTAAGTCCTATTGATGTGGTTATCTAAAGAGGATTGATTATCACGTGGCTTATCAATGTCAGTGTTGTTTGGAGATTAAGACTATCACATACATTTCAGGTACCTATGCCGTTAGGAGAGAGAGATAGAGAGAGTCAAACAGCAATACCAGAGATGGAGATATTTTGGTCGGTATGTTCGTTATGGTTACATTCGCACTATCATCACTATATTGATTTCCTGGTTTCTATAGATCGAGAAGAATGATATGAAGCATAGGGAGATCTATATGGTTCCTAGATAGATTATTTGGAGAGTATACCGCATGATTTACTTTCTCCATACGGGTTAGTTGGTTCGGCGCACTCCACTAGTAGAATCTAACAAGCTCAACACCGATTGATGCGTCAAGGATGTATTTTCTAGTGGTGTGGGTATTATATTGGACCGGGCTGGACATTGTATCAGGGTTTTTTTATGCTTATGGTATTTGCCTAATTTTAGAGGCAGAGCTACTAGCCATTTTGGATGGGATTTTTCTTGACAAATGACTTGGGATCTCAGATATTTGGGTTGGCGCTGACTCGATAACGGTTGTCCATTACATCACCATGGATGATTGAGGGTATTCTCAGATAAATTAGACACCTTATATCTTTTGATCGTGATACTATCTCCCACATCTACCATGAGGAAAATCAGGTCGCAGACTCGCTTATTTCAGTTAAGATCAGCGATATCAAGAGTATGGACCATATGACCTACCTTGGTGGCAAATTGATCAATATAAAATGTTAAGAACAATTATTGTTCATTTTATTTTGATGAAATATTTTATGGTTATGGTAGATTATAAAATAATATTTATACTCTAGATACTGAGTCTTCTATTACAAGTATATATAACAAAAGGCATAAAATGATAACCTAAATAATGTATGTCTTGACACCACAGACTTGGTCATATAAATGAGAAGCGCGTTTCGAAATTACATAGAGATGGAAATTTGGGCAACGGATTACGAATTATTTGACAAATACGAATTATGCCTACTAGATAAGATGACCACATCTCCTTTTATAATAAATGGAGAAAGAGTTGCATTTACTAAGCCTAATACATACTGGTGTACATAGACATATGTCAATTATAGCTAGAGGGGGTTTATCTTTTTTCATCACTTTTACAGATATAGTTATTTATACTTGATGAAACTTAGGCATAAAGCTCTTGAAAAGTTCAAAGAATTCAAGTTAGAAATAGAGAGACAAATAGGTAAAGGTATTCTAATACTAAGATATGATCAACGTAGAGAATATCTAAAAGTTGAATTTTAAGATTATTTAAAAGGAGAATGGGATTCTTTTGTAGTAGATTTCGCCCCATATATACCCCTACAAATTGAGTTAGTGAAAGAAAAAATCATATACTATTATTGGATATGGTGCTATCAGTGATGAGCTATGCAGACCTCCCAAAGTCATTTTAGGGTCATACACTAAATGCTGCATTCTACACACTAAATCGTGTCACATCTAATTCGATCGACAAAATTCCATACGCGTTATGAAAAGGCAAAAGTTTCAACTTGTCTCATATTAATGTTTGGAGTTATGACACTTATGTAAAGCTCATTGAATTGGATAAGTTAGAGCCTACATTCAATAAATGCATATTTGTAGGAATCCAAAATAGATTATTGGATATCAATTCTATAATCTCATTAAGAAGAAAGTCTTTGTCTTAAGACATGCCATCTTCTTTGAGAAAGTGTTCATTCTAGGAAAAGATAGTGGGGACAAATTAGAACTTGAAGAGATTCAAGAATCCTCAAATATAGTTGATCAACTAAATGAACCAAAGTCTGATCCTACACCAGTAGAGGGACAAACTCTTGTTCAAGACATAGGAAAACATTTGAGGACATGTTGGCTCCACGTAAATCTAGTAGGATCATTCGACCTCTTAGAAGGTACGAATTTACGATTACTAATGAGGTATTAATGATCGAGGATGATGATCCTATTAACTATGTAGAAGTAAAATCAAGTGTTGAATCAAAGAAATAGAAAGAAGCCTTGGAATTGAAAATGAACTCCACATATGTAAATAAGGTTAGGACCTTGGTCGAACCGCTTGGAGGGATAAAGCCCATAGGCTATAAATGACTTTACAAGAAGAAGATCAATATGGATGGTAATGTTCATACATACAAAGCAAGACTAGTGGCTAAAGGTTACAAACAAAGAAAATGAGTTGACTATGATGAAACCCTTTCACTAGTTCCCATGCTTAAGCCGATTCGGATTTTGTTTATGATAGTTGTATATCATGACTCTGAGATATGGCAAAGAGATTTCAGAATAGCATACCTTAATGGGAATTTATAAAAGTGTACATGATGCATTATGGGGGTTTTGAACCCAATGATGCTAATAAGGTATGCAAGCTCGACTGGTCAATCTACGGATTGAAAAGAGGCTCAAGGAGCTAAAATCTTCATTTTGATGAGACAGCCAAAAAATTTGATTTTATCAAGAATAAATATAAATCATGTGTGTACAAGAAGACAAGTAAGAGCACTGCTGTATTCCCAATATTATGTGTAGATAACATATTATTAATCGGAAATTACATCCATATGCTTCAATTAGTAAAATGTCATTATCAAATAACTTCTCCATAAATGATATGGAAGAAGTAGCTTATATCTTAGAAATAAAGATCTATAAAGATAGATCTAAAAGATTGCTTGGCTGATCCCAAGATAAGTTCATAGATAAAATCTTAAAAACATTTAATATGAAAGAATCCAAAAGAAGATTATGTTCCATATTGAATGAGGTTTATCTCTCAAGGGATATGTGTCCCAAAACACATGTTAAGAGAGATCGCATCCGTAAGATTCCCTTTGCATCAACAGTATGATCTATCATATATGCCATGTTATGTACTAGACCAAATGTTTCATATGCTCTAAGTGTTATTAGTTGTTTTCAAGTAAACCCTGGTGAGAAACAGTGAATAGCAATTAAGAATATCTTTAAAAAGAACTAAGGATTTGTTCTTAATATATAGTGAAAGTGGGCTAAGATTTTATAGATGCAATGATGCTCGCTTCTAGTCAAATAGAGATTATAGCAAGTCTCAATCAAGATATATGTTTTCTCTCGCTAATGGAGTTGTTAGATGGAAAAGTTCCAAATAGGAAACAATTGTTGATTTAAAAATAGAAGTCAAGTACATTGTTCTTCAGAAGCAGCAAAAGAAGTGGTTTGGATCAAGAAGTTCATTGACGAACTTGGAGTGGTTCCTAGAATTTGGATGTCAAATACATGAAGGAGGTGGAGAATTTATAAGATTTGAATTTAAAATTTATTAAACTAATAAAACAAATTTCTATTTTTTCCCTTTTTAAAAGTTACTTAGAGCTTCTTCTTTTTTTTTTAGATTTATAGAAAATAAAAATAAAAAAAACATTTGACTGTGGTCAAACCGTAGTTGACATGGGTATTTTATGGACAGCAGGTATGTAAATCGTGGTTGATCGATTTTTAATTCTTATATTTTTGTGATTGTGGTGCAACGTGGACAATCCTAAATATAAAATATAAAAAAAAATAACTAGACAATATATAAACATGCCTAAGTACTAAATGCAATTGTATTATTTATGTCATGCAATAACTATTACAGGTAAGAATAGTTATTTCCCACTAAGTTCTTGGTTTATAGTCTTGAGCTCAATTTTGCAAAATTGTTTCATGACACTTTGATTTTAACTTTGGAGGTTCTACTAAGTTTGCTTTAGTTGACTTTTCAATTATCTTCTAAACCTTAATCTTGTCCTTCTCAAAGTAGTACGGCTTGTGTTTATCCCTGATCCAAACTCAAAAATGTATACTTCAATCACCTCATCAGGTTTAATCACAAACTCTTTTTTTTTTTGAGAAAACAAAAATTTTGGAAGGTTGGATACTAATTTTACCTTCTTTGAATGTTACTAATTATGAATAAATCTGTAGCCTCCACGTGTTCTTCTTTTTTTGTTCCTCAGGTTGAATGATCAGCCTACTATCCAAAATTCTAGGTAATTGCACAATGGAATTTTCATGAGAAATCTATGTTTCCACTTTAGGATTTATTAAATTTTCATTATTTCACTACAGCAAAATAGTTTTTAACGGTATTTATGCATGCATTTCAGGCATATCATAAACAGTCTGTTTTTACAACATGCCTTAAATGTGTCGTAAAAATTCAATTATTTACGCCATACATTTAAAACACGCTGTAAATGGTCTATTTTTATGGCTTAATTCTCAAGCATGTCCTAAATGATTTATTTGTAATTTTTAATATTTTTTTAAAAGAAAACCTATTTACGTCGTTCATATTGTATGTGATAAAAGCTACAATTTACGGCATAGCTTCTTGCACGCTATAAAAAGTTATCAAGATTTAAAAAGTTGGATTTTTTCTTCTTTTTGGCTCATACCACATTTTTCATAGATTTTTGTTTTCTTTTTCCTTTCTTTATTTTTTTTCTTCCACGTTTTTTTCTATTATCCTTTTCTTTTATTCTTTTCTTTTCCTTTTCATTTCCTTTTATTTTCTATTTTCCTTCCCCAAACCCCACGTTTTCTTCCTTTTGTTTTGTTTCTTCTACCTTTCTCTTTCATTTTTCTTTCCTCTGCTCTTTCCCTAATACCTATTCAATCTTGTTCCAGATTTCATTGACAGTGGCATAGCCATCAATCAGCTTTTCATTATAGTCCAAACCATCTTTCCCTTTTTGCTAAAACCATTTTTCCTCTTCTCCACTCAATTGATCTCCTTTTACGGTTTTTTCAAAATCAGATTACACGCCTTCATCTATTGATTTTGGTACTGGGTCCGGAGCAATTTTGTCACGACCAGCCCCGAATCACCCTAATGGACCCGACATGTGCGGCGCGCCGATGGTAGATACCAGCTAAGTGCTGGACCCACCACCAAGACAACCTTGACCTACTTTGACTGTAACATATATTTATGAAAATTTTGGCAAAGTTCCCCTTGTAATATGGACTAAAATCATCTGAAATATAATCAATTACCTCAAACCTGCATATATAACTTAAAACATGATACACCACCCCTTAAACTCAAATTATTCCAAATAGAATACTGGTAAATCAACTTTTACTATCATATACAATCAGAAGTCTCCAAATGTACTCAAAATTCTCATTATACAGTGAGTTCATGATATGGATACACAAATTAACTTTCTGATAAAACATACATGTATCCCAAAAGAAATATGAACTAAATAAACTAACAAAATGAATCATACAGCTAATGACAATGCGTGGCTCAACTCGATGGATCAACAATCTCCAATGCTGCTCAACTCAGCCACTATCTATTAAGGAAAAATGTGACAAAATATATGAACTTGTAACTCAGTGAGTGGATCGTTTACAAATACATATACTTTTTCCATTTATACATATTTACTGAAAAAATCTGACTTATTTTCTTACAATTTTAAGAAATTCTAAATTCTGAAAATTTCTTCTAGAACTGAAATATGCTAAAATCATAAAATTCTTACTCTTTATTCTGAATAACCAATCGTAAAATATATCGAGTATAAAAAATCTAGTATCAACAAAAATTTGTGTAAAGCTGTCATTTATGTAAGTTAAAATCATATTTCTGTAATTGAATAAGCTGAATTCTATATTCTAAAATGAACTATTATCTTATATTAGAAAATCTATGAATCTACAAATAAATAAACATAATATGATATACTAAAGAGTCACACCAATAAGTATCCAATGAATAGCCTTACTCATGTACAGAGTAATCTCGACGTACAAGACAAAGTCATTCAAATCTAATAATCAAATAATCTGGTCATACGTACGCAGAGCTGCCCCAAAGGCTAATCACTCTAGTACACAGCAAAGCCTATATGTGTACGATAGTGGGTCCCAAAGACCTCTGACTAAAATCTGTATCATAACATCGTATAAAATCATAATAATGGTGCTAAATCATAAATTAGACTCAAGTTGATATCTAAAAATGATAATAATTGATACAACAAGATGAGTATGTACATTAGTCGAATTCAATAAGCTAAAACCATAATTTGAAATCAATAAGCTGAATTGTAAGCTGGAAAATGTAAGCTGAAAACTAATAATCCACTATATACCGGATAATCACATCAAAACATACCCCATGTAATCATATTACATCTGTTGATGATCTAAAAGCTATAAAGTCATATGTACATAAACTATCTGATCAACACTTCTGTAAACGGTCGTAGCCCTTAGTGCACAAAGTAGAAATAACATAATCATCCTTATACACGGCTGTAGCCCCTTAGTGCATAATAGGTACCCTTACATACGGCCGAAGCCCCTCAGTGGATAAGAGTTACATTTATACACGGTTGTAGTCCCACGGTGCAAAGTGGAAATAACATAATCATCCTTCTACATGGCTATAGCCTCTCAGTGTATAATAGGTATCCTTACACACGATCGTAGCCCCTCAGTGGATAAGAGTTACTTTTATACATGACTGTATCCCCTCAGTGTATAGGAATCAAATACACAACTCTAGTACACGGCCATAGCCCCTCAGTTAAACATTCATATTAAGTTAACATGATTATAAGTTTATGAGTTAAAAATCTTATTTTTGGAAAAGTAAGTTCTCCATTCACAGATCTATGAATAGAAATCTTGCTAAATTGACGAACATTTCCAAGCTTTCACGTCATTGCCTGAAATGACGGTATGAATAACCAATTTAACTACTATCAAATCAAGAAACCTTTAATATCTAATGATATAAACTAAATTTCTCGATAGTTGAATAAATCTCCCAAATTATTCCTTTAATCAATTGGAACTAATTCCACCTACTAATCCCTTCACTAGCATGTAATTTATCAGAATTACTTCCATCCCAATCATAAAAAATAATTATCCATCTTCCATCTAGTGAAAACTTGAAATCATACTTCCACCAATTAAATTTACATCTAGTTCCGTAAATACATACTTCCAAGTAAGTATTTTATCATCACAATCATTTCCACCAAATATCTTTCATTCAAGAACCCAAACAAAAATTCTAGGATTTGCCAAAAATGGGATTTCTTACCTTAATGTAAATGGAAGGTAATCAATCAAGAAACTTGAACTAACAATGGTACTCCTTCAACTTAATTTGAAAATTAAACTAACAAATTAAAACCCTAGAAATTAACATAATATTTTTCCACCTCTTGAAGAAAATAAAGAGAATGAAAAATAAAATTCAAGCTTAAAGTACCCATTTTACTCTTTTTCTCCTTCTCCTTCCTTTTTCTTCTTCTTCTTTCTTTCTCATTATTCCTTTCTTGGTTTCGTTCTTCAGGTAGAAGTGTCAAGACGAACGGGCCCGCCAGACCCGTGAAAATCGGCCCGGATCGACCCGAGATTACCAGTGACCCGAGTGGGCGGTTCACGGGTCAAGGAGGTGTGACCCATGAGCTTCGCGGGTTGCACCTTCACGGGCCGCGGTTAACCCGCTGGCTCGTGAATTTTTTTTTTTTTTTTTAAATTTGAAAAAAAGGGGAGGAGAGAGCCAACCAAGTTGGGATGTCCTTATGTTATAAATATTTGATAATAGTAATTAGAAATGCATTTAGTTATTATTTGTTTAAGTTAAATTTAACTTTGCAAAGTTATAAATAATTCATGTAACATTAAATTTGAATTCTATGTAAACACTTCTTAATATTAATATGAATTTATCATTTTATTCAATTCTTAGTTTACATTTAACAAAAAAAATATTTTTTGCTATAAATATGAAAATTCTATATTTTTATAATTTTATTTATACAATAATACGGGACAAATCGGAACAAATCGCGACCCGCGCGACCCGTGACCGGCATGGGCTCGACCCGAATGGGTCAGCGGATAGACCTGGGTTGTAGTAAAAAATTTGTAGGCCGACCCGGAACCGGCCCAGAACCTGTAGCGAGCAGGTTTTTTTTTCACGCGAGTCATTACCAGGCTCATATGTTGGCGGGCCGACCCGACCCGGATCACCCAGATTGATACCTCTATCTTCAGGCTCTGTTCCAGCTTCTCTTTCTGTCTCAGCTGCGTGTGTGTATTAAAAATGAGAAATGGGGTTTCAATTGCTAAATTAGTGGGGCACCAACCTTTAATTGCAAAGGAAGCCCTCTAACCTTCATATAAGACCATATTAAATCCTTGCATTTTAATACTTGAAAAGTGAACTCCAAACTTAAAAGGTATCCATTTGAAACCCTCATATATTATCCATTGCAAAATAAACCCCAAGAAAATAATTTGCTTCATTTAAGTCCAATTTTGACTATAACTATGACTTTGACAATTTCACTTTTGACTTTTGACTAAATAAAATGGGTTGCAACAATTTTGGTCTTTAAGCGATGGGATTGGAATGAATCAATGGTCATGAACGTGTTTTCTTGATTTACTCAAGGTATTATCTTATTTCTTTAATTAGGTTTGGATGGCGTAAAAATTAAGTAAACTCGACTTGGCAGTTAAAGAGAAGCTTTACAAGTAAACTATAGTAGGATTTATTGGGCCAAAGACAGTGGGGGATTTTTTTTCAGTTCCCATTTTACTTTTGTTGTTTGAAATTGAATTGAACATACCATTTTCTTTAAAGAATCTTGGAATTGCAAGCAATAGAGTAACCAAGTTGACAATAAATGGAGAGAACTTAAAGGAATGTGTATATCTTTGTCTGGTTATTTGGTTTTCTTTACAGACAATGTGCACACAATTCAAGCTTTTGATTGAGTGCAGTTTAGTTTTTCTGTAGATTGCTCAATTTTACAAGCACAAGGAGTCAAGGACTGTATATTTTCACCCTTGTTCCCTCTTATCTGGGCACTCCGCATTTTCTTTTTAGTTGTTGATTGACTGTGTTTATTTACTTTTCTTCACGAAAATAAGTTCGCTTTTTAAACCACCGCAAGTGCACGATTCGCTAACAAGTAATAAAGTAGAAATTGTAAAATTTCGAGTATCGTCCGACAATGATTTATTTAATTTGAATTTTACTACTGAGACCTTAACCGAATATATTAAACTTAAGAAGATTATATGGATTTTATGATTAAATTATAACTAATGTGCAATTTAAACTAAGGTTACTAAATAAATGCAAAATAATGTTTGAACGCAAAAGTTTGAAGAAATCAATATATGAAAAGTGTACTGAGATCCCGAATGACCAAGCAAGTTCACTTTTTTAACCCTTATTTCACAATTTGACAACACGACAATTTAGTCGAAGAATCAATGTTTCCAACATATTCAATAATCTCTCTTGAGTAGAATTGAATCTATTATCGCATACCATTTGACTACATTTCTATGACAAATGCAAATATATGAGAATCCATGATGTTTTGTAAACACTTAAAGATTCACATAGAGCATAGCGGTATATTTCTATCTCCTATCGGATCATACGATGATTTATACATTGTTGAATCTACTTCCCTTCTTTCGAATGCATGAAATAGATCACTCAAACTCACATAATCCCATACATTTAATTATGGAGACATTAAAGTGTATATAAATCATTCAACATATACTATTCGTGTCTTAATGTCAAAATTGCAAAATAAGAAATTAAGAGTTCACATAGCGAGAATCATCATTCTCCTAGTACAATGAAAATCTAGCCTAGTATGGATAAAATTAAAGAACAAGAAAATTGTTTAGGAGAAGACATCACCTAAAAACTTGAATTTAAATCTTGAAATCTTGAGTCTTTGATTGAAATCTTTTGGTATCTTCTCTCTCTAAAGCTGTGTAACCCTTGTTCCCCGAAGTTCTTCGGTTATATACATGACCTAAATCATGTTTCCATAAGAGTTGGAGTTAAAATAGGAAACCCAAATTTTCACCAATTTTTTCATCTATGCGACCTCATAGAAGGGTAGGTTACGGTCGCATAGAAGGGTTATATGGGAGCCTTGAATTCCCTGCTGGTCACTATGCAGTCCCTGCATAGTGTTGATCTTTTTTCAAAATGTGCAATTTAGTCCTTTGACTCCAATTATGCGCTTATTGACCTCTTTTTCCATTTTTCCTCCTTCCAATGCACAATTTCCATGCTCAATTTGATGTTGCCATCTTTACCTCTTCAATTTCTCCTCTGAATTATCTTCTAACTATTTACATTTCAGTCCCTGAACTTTGGTTTCCCTTCATTTTGGTCCATTTTCTTCATTTTTCTTCCAATTTCGACCACAATCGTCATTATTATCCTACAAACACAAATTACATGAATTAAGCTATATTCTGCACATTTATCGACAATTATCCATATTTGTGAACCGAAATAAAAGTGTAAAAAATCGCCCAAACTTTAATCGTTGTTTGTCCTCAAATAAAGTCATCACTTAATTCTAAGTAACACATGGTTTAACAATTTGATGTATCCCAGGATTGGAACTTAGTAGGAAACAATATGAACTACAGCCGTGCAAAATTACATCAATCTCCACATGTTACATGCATAACTTGACGTGTGTGTGTAGACTCATAGCAACGTATTAGGATCTTGACTGACTCATACCCGACCCAATGTAGTCAGAATTTCACTTTCATCGCTCGGAAGATACACATCCTCAAACTTATTTTTTTCACTCAATTATCCCAGGATGTGTTCTAAGGTTGAACTAATTTATATCTATTCCTTCCCCTCTCTTAGTCTTGATGAGTCACACTTCAACAAATAGAGGCTTTCCTATTTTTGACTTCTTCAACCTTTGAGACTACACTAAGCTAATTGCCTCTCATTAGATATATAGTCTTATCAATTGAATATCTGGGGCAAGTCAATGCATTTCATACATAAGAGTATGTATGTTATTCATCAATAGATAGAATTTTTTTTTTTGTAACATCTTTCATTTGCTTTCTATATAACCTATGTAGGGAGTTTTAGGCCAATGACTCTCAAGTCAGATGACCATAGGGCACCAGGTTTAATCACTCGAGTTATACATGCTTGAATAGATGTCTTTATTTATTCAATGACTAGTGCAATGCCCCTTTTCTTTTAGATACCTAATTTTTAAACTAAACCCTAACTTGAAACTTTCACCTCGTTATCATCTCATTGGTTTTAGATAATCCACACATAATATCATGCACAAAACCCCTACTTGTCTCAGTGCTCCCTTGCAACAATTCAATCACATCTAACTATTCTAAAAATTGGTCATAGTTTAGCAACAAAAGAGGTTTTTCGGGTATATTCTCTGTGTTCAACTATTTCTAAGCAATGAGTCAAATCATTAGCCCAATATGCAAGCATGAGTGTCATGCGCAAAGTAAATCAAGTTCCACATTAACATGTATTGATCAATCTAATAATGCACAGTTTTCATCATTCACGGTCCATACATAGTCCAACATTAAACATCATGGTCAGCAGAATTGGCAAACCCGCGGAAGCACACAAAGACTTAAACTACTACTAGAAATGTAACAGTAAAACTAGGAATGACTTAGCAAAGACCGGAAACTGAATTTTTATTATTATTTTTTTAACATGAATCACACGACAAACACACAACAAATTATTGAAAGTATAATGAAAGTACCCCCAAACTTACACGACACATTGCCCTCAATGCGGGATGATATCAAACAAATGAAAACAAAAGAAAAAAAAGAAAAATTTCAATAAAAGATAACGGAAGTGGGGTCCAAAATGCTCCCCTGTTCAATAAAACGGTGGTGCATGGAACTCTGGTGCATGAGTGTGATCAATGGATGGTGGTGGTAGACGGGCGACCACCTGTCTCACCAATTTCGATTGTTAGGCAAGCTCGGTGTGCATATCTCGAAAATCAGCCTCAATACTTCCCAACCGATCCCATGATTCAAGGGCGCGTAGCTGAATCCCTTCAACTTGGCCCACATAGTTATTCAACTGCCCGTTCATGATCTCCACCTCGCATCGGGTAGCCAACGACTCCTGCAAAGTTATGGGTGGTAATTATGTCATCATGAATAGTCTAGATGGTGGTACCTATAGCATCCACTGTCTGCACAAGGCATTCAATATCCCTGCTCGAGCCAGTCATCGTCGCAAACATCTGACGGAGCAGCTGCGTGTCTATCTCTAATGGAGCATATGGTAGTGGTGCTTCTAGCATCTCGACGTCCTCTACACCCTTTTCATGAACAGCCTGATGTTATCTCAAATGTGCTCTCTCTTGTTTCTCCATGTGCCTTACCTAAGCACGATCCTAAGCTTCCAGTGTAGTTTGTTTAATGAAAGGGCTGAGCTTCTCGGGAAGCTCCCCAGAATGGATATGGAAGCTCGTCCATTTGCATATACCACTGATAAGACTCGGGGAAATCAGGGAATGATGTCTATCTCCCCAAACTCCTTGAGAGCAGATCTGATCATATATGAATGTGGCCAAGTCAATCTTTTGTCCCCGCACCAACTGATAGATTAGACCAGCTATGGGATCAGTAAATATGGTCTGGTATGATCTAGGTTCAATGTTGTGGCAAATGAATAACCAAAGAATGGCGATCGACGAAGTGAGCTCAATCTGATGACATACTGGAGTCTGTAATGGCCATGCATTCCCACGCCCCAAAAGAACTTCAGCTACTGTATTCCAATGAAAGTTTCTGGGAATGGGAGTTATGTCGTCCCATGTGAGCTCATAGAAGTCCTGAATAACCTCCGGTGTAAACATTATCCACCGATCCCGCACCCAAGTTTGATGTAGATGTTCAGCCCCGAGAATTTCGATGTCGATGTTGAAATTGGCATAGAACTCACGGACCAATACTTTATAAATTGGATGAGGTCGAGCAATGACTTTGTCCCAACCACAGTTATCGACCAATGAAGTAAGGTCAAACCCGGGGAATTCCTCCCGTCGGACCGATCATTCAAGTAGTAGGGCCCAATGGCGAATGATATTCGGGTATTTAGTGCTGGCCCCTTATTCAAGAATCGACGAATCCCTCCTTCAAGGACCCGTGTACGAGTAGTGCCTGAGTACTAGCTACTTTTTCCTTGCCCTTGGATGTACGTTTTGACGGTATTCTGCACCAAAAAGAAAATTAGAGTATGTAAGGTATAGATGAAGCATGAAAGCAACCAAATGTAAGTGAATGTAATAAGTAAACAACAAAGTTGGTTTACCAAAGGTATGAGATGCAAGTCATGTTGAACATATGGTGAATATGTAAACAAATCAAGAAAACAAACCCAAAAATCAAGGAGAATTATGCAGTTATGGCAACAAAGAACGTGTTCGACTAGGTAGTTTCGCCTCTTGATGCTGGCATGAAAAATTGAAGTTTTCTTGAGCAACCTCTGGGCATATGAAAGATGATGATCTAGTCTACCACATATCAAAAATTGAAAGCAAACGGATGCCATTAGGTTCATGAAATCAAGGGACGAAGTAGGTGACGTGAGCTGCCGTGAGCCTAGCCATGTCATGCCCGTGTAGGTTGTGGTGTGTGCGATGAAGGTTTGCAAGGCATCATAACCCAAATAATACCAGAAAATGTATAGGAACATGACCAAGATATGAAAGAAAAAAAAATCCCACTAAAATAATCACACATGCATTTCATCAAACACACAAGTAAGTTTCATCATAGAAGTGGAGGCTAGGGAAAAATTCATCAAACCATATTTTAAATTGCTCAAACCATAGCAATCAATCCGCAATAGTCATTGTCCTAATCCCCCATTCCCTAATCAAATTACAATAGAATGCTATAAACACTAATTGAGGAAATGAAAAGAAATTAGGGCAAGAAAGGGCACAATCTTACCTTGGTGTTTGTTGATGAGGAATGATGTGGTATGAACGTGGTTATGCCCTCTTTTTGGGGGTGAGTCGATGGTATGAGTGGTCATGTGTGTTGGTGAATAGAGAGCAGCGTAGGAGAGTGAGGGGGAAGTGAGTTCGTGTAGTAGGTTTTTAAAAAAAAAATCGGTGTTTGTTCTATCCGACCGCATAGAACAAATAGGTGCGGTCGTATAGAACATTTGTTCAGGGCCAGTTCAGGCCCTGAACAGCAGTATGCGACCGCAAGACTGGGTAGTCTATGCCATCGTATAGACTACCAGAAGTGTCTCTGTATTTCATTTTGCATGCCAATGTCCAAGTTCAACTATTCAATATCCTCGAGAGCTCAATTTACGTGCCAACAAGTCCAAAACATGTAATGAAAGTAGTGATATGGAAAAATTCCCAAAACATGTCGAAGTCGATGGAACTCACTAAGGGCAAATTTCCTCAAAGACTCGATTTTCAACCCCACATTGCCAAAGGACCGTCCAACGTCCCCCCCAACTTGTCAAACCTCGTGGAAACCTCGATAAGGGCGTGGATGCAAGAATTTGGCATGAAAAATATTTTTTAAACTCAAAAACACATATTATAACCGGAAACCAATTTTCGTCAATGAGTCCAATTTGGCATCTAACACCCCAAACTTCATCCCCACACATTTCAAAATCCGTGTGTCCATGTGCACTGAGAATCTCACTCCTAAAATCAATTCTAACCTGAAAGCACAAGTGGATTTCGAAAAATATAGTTTTGACTATTTTGTCCTCGAAACATGTGAAATGTATACAAAAGGGATAAATGACCAATATAACACACCCAAACTGCATCCAAACATATTTTAAACTATATGAGGTGTTAATAAGCTATGATAACACATTCAAGATCATTGTATCGCACTATCATATAAAACCCAGAAAGTTTTCTTTATATCTCGATATGCGTGAATTTTGTCCAACAGCATCAAAGTATGATTTCAACACTACAAGGTACATGTGTAATGCATTCAAACTTAATAAAGATCATGCAAGGATGCTTTGTGAACTAAATAAGCGAACGATGACCTAAAACTACCAAAATGCAAAATAAAACTGAAAAATGCTAAATCAAATGCATAAAGTGAAATAAGTAAAAGGGTAGAAACGATGGGCTGCCTCCCATCTAACACTAGTTTATAGTCGATAGCTCGACTGTACCGTGGTGGGATCACTCCGATGGCCGAAGATGAACGGTATATTTGTCTTTCGAGAATTCTTCGTCCAATAGTGCTTTAACCACTGTTTATTGACCTAGAATGTCCCCTTGCTCTCATGAGTTATTTCCACAGCTCCGCGTGGAAATACTTATGTAATAGTGTATGAACCAGACCACCTCGACCTCATTTTTCCTGGAAAAAGCTTGAGTCGAGTGTTGAACAAGTGTACTTTCTGCCCCACAAGAAACTCTCTTCTCTGAATATTCATGTCATGAAACTTCTTGGTTCGCTCCTTGTAGATTTTTATATTTTCATAAGATTCGTGACGAAATTCATCCATCTCATTCAGTTGAAGCAAGCGTTGTTCACCCGCTGCATGCAAATCTAGATACAACCTACGAATTGCCCAGTATACTCGATGTTCCAACTCAACTGGCAAGTGACATACTTTCCCGAAAACCAAATGATAAGGTGACATGCCTATAGGTGTCTTGAGTGTTGTTTGGTAGGCCCACAAAGCATCGTCCAACTTCTTGGACCAGTCTTTCTTCGAAGAATTCACCGTGACCTCAAGTATTCTCTTTAATTCCCTGTTAGAGATTTCAACTTACCGCTGGTCTGAGGATGATACGGGGTTGCTATGCGATGTTTTACTCCATACTTACTCAACAACTGCTCAAACTGGCGATTACGAAAATGTTTTGCCCCGTCACTGATAATAACCCTAGGTATGCCATAGCGGGTAAAAATGTATTTTTTTAGGAATCCAATCACCACCTTCACGTCGTTAGTAGGCAATGCCACTGCTTCTACCCACTTGGAGACGTAGTCAACTACCACAAGTATGTACTAATTTGAGAATGACAATGGAAACGGTCCCATGAAATCAATCCCCCAGATGTCGAACAATTCCAACTCTAGAATACTTGTCAGAGGCATTTCATTTTTTCTCGAGATATTCCCTATGCATTGAAATCGATCATATCTCTTCACAAACTCAAAGGCATCTCTGAACAATGTAGGCCAATAAAACCCCTACTGTAGGATCTTAGCTGCTGTCTTTGAAGCCCCAAAGTGTCCCACATATGCAAATGAATGACAATGCTCCAAACTTTGAGATACCTCTTCTTCAGGCACATAACGTCGGATAATCTGATCTGCCCCGCACCTATAGAGAACTAAATCTTCCTAGAAGTAATATTTCAACTCTGTGAAAAACTTCTTTCTCTGATGACCTGAATAATCTGGTGGGGGAATGGATTTGGCCAAGTTGTTCACAATATCAGTGTACCAAGGTGTTGTTTCCACACTAAGGATTTGTTCATTTGGGAAAATCTCGTTTATATCTACTGACTCGTCTGGTTGACTAAGCTCCAACCGAGATAGATGATCTACTTCCATGTTTTCACTGCCCTTCTTATCTCTGATTTCAATGTCAAACTCTTGCAGTAGTAATACCCAATGAATCAATCTAGGCTTATCATCTTTCTTTGTCATCAGATACTTAAGTGCAGCATGATCAGTGTAGACAACGACTTTTGATCCAACCAGGTAAGGTTGAAATTTATCAAACGCATACACAATAGCCAACAACTCCTTCTCTGTGGTTGCATAGTTAAGTTGTACATTGTTCAAAGTTTTACGGTGTAGTATATCACGTGAAAAATTTTGTTCCGTCGCTGCCCCAGTACAACTCCCACGGTGTAATCACTGGCATCACACATGAACTCAAACGGTAACTCCCAATCTGGTGCGATAACCATTGGAGCTGAAATGGGCTAAATGGTTGTAAAAAGCTGTCAAACACTCTTCACTGAAGTCAAATGGGATATCTTTCATCAACAAATGGCACAGTAGCTTAGTGATCTTCGAAAAGTCCTTGATGAACTGTCCGTAGAACCTAACATGTCCTAAGAAGCTGCAAACACCCTTTACAGAAGTTGGTGGCGGTAATTTCTTAATGAATTGTATTTTTGCCCTATCCACTTTAATTCTTTTAGCTGAAACCAATTGTCCCGGTACAATGCCCTTTTGTACCATGAAGTGACATTTCTCTCAGTTCAGTACCAGATTTGTTTTCCTGCATCTTTGTAGGACCAAATTTTGATTCAAGCATTCATTAAATGAAGACCCAAAAATAGAGAAGTTATCCATGAATACTTTTATGAACCGTTTAACCTTGTCGAAAAATATAGCCAGCATGTATCTCTAAAATGTAGCGGGGACGTTTCACAGACCGAAAGGTAACCTACGATAGACAAAGGTGCCATAGGGGCATGTGAAAGTGGTCTTCTCCTGGTCGTCCGGCGCTACTGGTATCTGATTATAACCTGAATACCCATCGAGGAAACAATAATGTGAGTGACCTGCTAGCCTCTCCAACATTTGATCAATGAATGGAAAAGCAAAATAATCATTCCGTGTAGCTGTGTTGAGTTTGCGGTAGTCAATACAAACCCTCCATCATGTAATTATTTTGGTAGGAATGAGTTCATTCTTTTCATTTGGTATGACTGTGATTCCTTCCCTTCTTTGATACAACTTGAACTGGGCTGATCCACGCACTATCTGAGATAGCATATATGATGTCTGCATCTAAAAGCTTCAATACCTCGGCTCGGACCACTTCTTTCATATTTGGGTTTAACCCCCTATTGACTCTCTACACTGGGTCGAAAATTCTTCTCCATGAAAATCTTATGCATGTACAGTGAAGGGCTGATCCATTTAATATCTGCTATGGTCCATCCTATTGCTGCTTTATTCTCCCTGAGTACCCGAAATAGTTTTTCTTCTTCTACCTCTCTGATTGTATTCGAGATAATCACTGGGAGAGTGCATGATTCTCCCAAATAAGCATATATGAGATGTGGTAGTAGTTGCTTGAGCTCCAATTTAGGTGGTTGCTGAATGGATGGGAAAGGCTTTTTGGTTTCTGTTCCAAGTTCTTCAAAATGTAGTTTTTGAAAATACGGTGGGTTGGTTTTCCAGAACCGTGCACAAGTCTCAATCTCAAGGGAGTCTGAATTTGTTGATTGAGAAGTGTGATACACGCCTCGTATGTATCTGAAGGGTATTGAAGTAGAAATGTGTCATGAACCACTTTGTCAATTACATCAATTTTGAAACAGTTGTCTAGCTCGGAAGGAAACTTTATGGCTTTGAAAACATTGAAGGAGATCTGTTCTTCACCCAACCTCAAAATTAACTGCCCCTTCTGAACATCAATCATTGCTATGCCCGTGGCCAAAAATGGTCTGCTCAGTTTTAGTAGAACATCATTGTCTTTTTCCATATACAAGTTTTAGTGGAACATCATTGTCTTTTTCCATATCCAAGATGAGGAAATTAGCAGAGAAGATAAATTTTTCCACCTTGATTAGCACATCCTCTATGATTCCCCTTAGGTGGTCAGAGATCGATCCGCCAATTGTAATGTCAATGTGGTTGCTTTGGCTTCTCCTAATCCAAGTTTCCTGAAAATAGATAGGGGGATTAAATTAATACTTGCAGTAAGATCACACGATGCTTTATCAAAATATATTTCACCAATAGTACATGGAACAGTAAAACTCCCTAGATCCTTCAATTTTGGTAGGAGCTTTCTCTAAATTCTGGCGCTGACTTCTTCTGTTAGCATGATGTTTCATGCTTCTCCAACTTGCATTTGTTTGATAGAATATATTTTAAGAATTTGGCGTAGCTCGGTATTTGGAATAGTACATCAGCTAGTGGGATGTTTATATGGAGCTTTTTGAACACTTCAAGAAACTTCTTGTATTGCTGTTCCATCCTGTGCTTCTTCAACCAATGTGGGAATGGAATGGGTGGCTTATATGGGTTCATCGAATTATCTGGTATTTGCTATGGCATTAACTAGACTTTCTTTCACTGGTGCTGTCAATCTACTTCTCATTTTCTTCTTCAGAAGACCCCACTTGCTCTTGGTTTGCACCCAACCTTTTTACATGTATCTCAGGTAGCTGAACTCCACTTCTTGTAGTAATGGCTTGAACATGCTCCCTAGGATTCACTTCCGTATTGCTTGGCAATGCACCAGGCACTCTTCATGTTATAGAAAGAGCTAACTGTCCTATCTGGGTCTCCAGATTCTTAATAGTTGCACCCTGATTTTGGAAGTTTGTTTCAGTCTTCCTCATGAACTAATTAGTGGTCTCCATGTATTTATCAGTAATTTTCATGAGTTTTGCAAACATATCTTCCAACTGGGGTTTCTTCTTCTGCTGAAACTATCCTTGAGCTCGATTGTAATTCTGATTCTGATTTTCTCCCCAAGAGAAATTTGGATGATTTCTCCATCCTGGATTATATGTGTCAGAATGAGGGTATTGTGCTGACGTTGACCCCACTGCGCATACTCAACATGCTCCATTCCTTGTAAAAGGACAGGGCATTCGGTTGTGCCATGTTCTGCTCCACATTCCTTACAACTGAACTTTTTTACTTGTATCGAGCTTGATGTTTGTGATATGCTCTCTACCTCGTGAAATAAGGGATCAATCTTTGCAGCTAAGGTCGAATGGGTATCTACCTTATAGACTCTAGCTGATTTCTTTAGACTCCCTCGATTTGAAGACCACATGGTTGAAGTATTCGCCATTCTCTCAAACAACTCCCAATCTCCATCAATCATTCTTGTGGTCAAGGAGCCATTTGATGATGAATTAACCATGCTCCTGAAAGTTGGAAATAGTCATGTGTAGAAAAATCTGATTCGTGTTGGTTTATTGAACCCATGTTGAGGGCATTTTCGTAGCATATTCTTAAATCTGTTCCATGCCTCAATCTTGCAACCTCGGCTAGTGAGAAGAACTTCGTGCAGAATTTGTGAGTCAGATCATTCCAAGTAGTGATACTTGCCATAGGGAGTGAATCTAACCACTCAAGTGCCTTATCTTGTAGAGTGTGTGGAAATAACCTCAGCCTGATCGCATCTTCTGATATACCCTGGTACTTGAAATGCTGAGCCATATCCAAGAAGCAGGATACATGTGTATGCGGATTTTCGTTAGCCATCCCGTATAATTGGTGTCCATTTTGGAATAGTTGGATGACATTCATTTTTAACTGAAAGTTTGGTTGTTCGGATGCGGATACACAATGCTAGATTGACTTTACGCGACGAATGGTGACAAGAAATCCCCAAGACGAGTATTCTCATCATATTGTACATCTGCATTGGCTGGAGCTGCAGGATTTATTCTCGGTTCCAAAAGTTGATCAGTCATTTGTATTTATTCTTGATCTTTCTGCTGCAATGCTCTTGCTTCACTCTGTCTACGATGAAAAGTTTGTTCAATTTCCAAATCAGTTTGAAGTAATTCACAGCTGATTGATCTTCGCATGCAAGCTTAGCCTAAGCAAAAGAACTGAGTAGAACACAATATGTAAACTAAAATTAAAGACAAGTTCGAATTAGTGTCTAAGTAAAGAGAAATCAAACTAAAAGTCAATTCCCGGCAACGGCGCCAAAAACTTGTTCACGAAAATAAGTTCTCTTTTTAAACCACCGCAAGTGCATGGTTTGTTGACAAGTAATAAAGTGGAAATTGTAAAATTTCGAGTATCGTCCGACAAGGATTTATTTAATTTGAATTTTACTACCGAGACCTTAACTGAATATATTAAACTTAAGAAGATTATATAGATTTTATGATTAAACTATAACTAATGTGCAATTTAAACTAAGATTACTAAATAAATACAAAATAATGTTTGAATGCAAAAGTTTGAAGAAATCAATATATGAAAAGTGTACTAAGATCCCGAATCATCAAGCAAGTTCACTTCTAACCCTTATTTCACAATTTGACAATACGACGATTTAGTCAAAGAATCAATGTTTCTAACCTATTCAATAATCTCTCTCGAGTAGATTTGAATCTATTATCGCATACCACTTGACTATACTTCTATAACAAATGCAAATATATGAGAAGGCATGATTTTTGTAAACACTTAAAGATTCACATAGAGCATAGCGGTATATTTTTATCCCCTATCAGACCCTACGATGATTTATACCTTGTTGAATCAACTTCTCTATTCGTGTATATAAATCATTCAAAATATACTATTCGTTTCTTAATATCAAAATTGCAAAATAAGAAATTAAAAGTTCACATAGCGAGGATCATCATTCTCCTAATACAATGAAAATCCAGCCTAGCATGGATAAAATTAAAGAAGAAGAAAATTGTTTAGGAGAAGACATCACCCAAAAATTTGAATTTAAATCTTGAAATCTTGAGTCTTGGATTGAAATATCCTGGTTTATGCCTCTTCCTTGCTTTCCAATCACTTTTTCCCTCTAAAGCTGCGTAACTCTCATTCCCTGAAGTTCTTCGATTATAAATCATTCAACCTAAATCATGTTTCCATAAGAGTTGGAGTTAAAATAGGAAACCCAGATTTTCGCCAATTTTTTAATCTATGCAACCGCATAGAAGGGTTATATGGGAGCCTTGAATTCCCTGCTCGTATGATTAATCAATACCAAAATGTACTCATTACTTGCATATTTTCATTTAGGTGGCAATTCAATGGAGATGACATAATTTGGAAGAAATAGGTGAAAAAGGACCAAGTGAAAGGAAATGAAAGTTCAAGGACTAATGTAAAAATATACAAAAGTTGTGTCAAATCAAATGATGAAGATTTAAGAGTGTTAGAAGTTAATTGAATGAAAAAAGAAGTCAAAGGGGTGAAATATCATCAAAGTAGGATCACACATCAATTTCCAATCGAAAAGTGATGCATCGGATTTTTATTCTCAGTTTGAGACCCATTTTTTACATGGCAAACGATTGAAATAGAACATAGTATCTGAAGTAAAGTTGTATCCCTTTGAGATAGTTTCCAAATCATTTTGAATCAGCTTAATTGGATACCTGTGGAGAAAGTTATGATCAAAATACCAAAGGTTGATCAGAGACAAACCTACGCGCGCACAAGCAAATTTTCTCACGCGCACAGTGGCATGAATATTACTTACCGAGTCTAAAACCATTGAATGGCATGCCCACAAGGAAATATACGGCTCGCCGTATAGGCATTTTTCATAGACGAATCTCCAAATTTCGAATTTAAGTCAACTATATATGGAAACAACTTTAAATACATATTTTAAAACCTTAGAACGCACCAGAACGCCTCCAGCCTATTTTCTCTCTATTTTTCTTATATCTATCATGTGTAACTAACTCTTGGTACTTGATTGAATGATACCAAAGCATTGGAAACCATTATAATTGTGAGATCCACCTATTTTCATTGTTTAATTTATATTTTCAATATTGAATATTCTTATATGCATAATTTTATGATTGCCCTCTTTGATTACTAAGAGATCTATTAGTTTTTCATATTTTGCAATCTATAGCTAAGTTAAATTTCAAATCCGTAATTTTTTAAATCATTTAACTTGTGAAACACTAGGATTTAATAATTTTCTGCAATAGATGTTATTGAATCTTAAGAAGAATGTTTAAATAGATTGAATACAACCACTGGTGTTTGTATTATCTAGTTCATCGATTTCTCTATTGTTTAAAGTTGTTATTAAATTGAATCTTTAGCGTTGGTCTGAGATTAAATGATAATTAAAGTTAATTAGAATGTTGGTTTCTGATTAACTAAAATTAAGGAGAAATAAGAATTTATTCCAACAATAAATATTGTGAATGTGGTTGATTATTTTTCGTGGATTGATGAATGGTTATAAATCTCCAATGGTGGAAGTTGACTTTGATCAAGACTTCTTTCATTGTTTTAATACAACTCGTTAATTTGCATTGTTATTTGTTATAAGATTTATTTCATTATAAACAAGCCCCCCATCGTTATATGGAGTATAAATTGTTGAATTGCACACTTTTCATAGGATCGACCCTTACTTCCATTTCTACATTAGTTTTAGAGGTTTAAGGTCTATTTTTGGGTGCCTACGACAGCACACCAAATTTTGGCGTCGTTACAGGGGAGTTGTACTAATTTATTTTTGTACTTCTTTAATTATTTGTTTCGTTTTTGAAAAAAAATTGTAGTTTTCTAGGATTTTTAGGCTTTTATTGTTTTTAGGAATTTTAGCATAGAAATTTATTTGTTTTTCTTACTCTATCTTCTTTTTAATTTATTTTTCATTTGTTCTATTTGTTTATGTCCATAACTCGATCTTCTAATCATGATGTGTAATACCCCAGACCAAGAAAGTTTAAGAGATTTGATAGGTACTACTCATATCACAAGGTGCACCTTCTTTTCCGGAAGTCCATCGTTGGAAACTCCACAGTTAAGCGTGCTTGACTTGGAGCAATTCTATGATGGGTGACCCCCCTGGGAAGTTTTCTCGGGGAACGTGCGAGTGAGGACAAAGCATGCTGAAAAGACCCATGTTGGTACAGTGAGGACAGTACGTCATCGATCTAACAGCCAGGGTAACCCGTTAAGTGGGACCCGGGTCGTTACAAATAGTATCAGAGCCGGTTGCCAGTCGGAAATCGGGAATTAAGTGCTATGCGGGACAAAGTGCTACGCTATAGGACGGGAGCCACCTCTTGAACTCGTAGGAGCCACCTCTAGAATCCCAACGCCTGGCAACGAATCCTCAGATGGATCAAGCGCGACGAGGACGTCGCGAGTCTAACGGGGGGTGATTGTAATACCCCATACCAAGAAAGTTTAAGAGATTTGATAGGTACTACTCATATCACAAGGTACACCTTCTTTTCCGGAAGTCCATCGTTGGAAACTCCACAGTTAAGCGTGCTTGGCTTGGAGCAATTCTATAATGGGTGACCTCCCTGGGAAGTTTTCTCGGGGAGCGTGCGAGTGAGGACAAAGCATGCTGAAAAGACCCATGTTGGTACAGTGAGGACAGTACGTCATCGATCTAATGGCCAGGACAGCCCGTTAAGTGGGACCTGGGTCGTTACATGATGATTTACAGTACGATCCGAAATTAGAAAGAACCTCGCGCAGGTTAAGGAGTGACATTCGACAGAATCTTGAAGAAAGCAATCTCAATCTCAAAATCCCATTTGCAAATGATTTTGAGTTTGAATGAGAAGGAACCATGGTCGAAAATAGGACTTTGAAGGAGCATGCAGTACCTACATTGAATCAACAACCTTTATGCATAATTTTTCCTATTTTAGATGCTACTACTACATTTGAGCTTAAATCTGGACTAATACACATTTTGCCCACTTTTCTTGGTCTTGCAAGTGAAGATCCTCATAAATATCTGAAAGAGTTTTATGTAGTCTTCATGAGTATGAAACTCATGGGAATTATTGAAGAACAAATTAAGTTGAAAGCCTTTCCATTTTCTCTGAAGGATTCAGCTAAGGATTGGCTCTATTATCTACCATCGAGAAGCATTACCACATGAGATGGAATGAAGAGGTTGTTCTTGTAGAAATACTTTCTAGCATCGAAGGCAGCAAATATTAGGAAAGGAATTTGTGATGTCAGACAAGATCACAGAAAATCTCTACATGAGTATTGGGAGCGGTTCAAGAAATTGTATGCAAGTTATCCCCATCATCAGATCAGTGAGCAACTTCTCATCCAATACTTCTATGAAGGTCTTCAACCCACAGAAAGGAGCATGATTGACACTGCAAGTGGAGGAGCTTTAGTTGATAAAACTCCCAAAGGAGCGAGGAATTTAATTGCAAACATGGCAGCCAATTCTCAACAATTTGGCGCTAGATTTGATGCCCCTTATAGACAAGTTAATGAGGTAAATGTCTCATCCATTGAACAACAAATAGTAAATCTAACTACTCTTGTTCATCAAATGGCCATAAGTAATGTACAGATAGCAAAGGTTTGCAAAATTTGTTCAGTAATGGGACATCCAATTGATGCATGTCCAACTCTTCATGAAGAACCCACAGAACAAGTTAATGTAGCGGATGATTTCCCTGGACAACCACAAAGGAATTATGATCATTTTTCGAAGACATACAACCCAGGATGGAGGGATCATCCTAATCTTAGCTATGGAAGTTCACAATCAAATCAACATGTTGCTCAAAATCGCCCAAACCTTCAACAATATAGACAGTCATACCCGCCTAGACAACAATAGGGCCAATCTTCAAACTCTGAAATGTCTTTAGAAGATATTATTAAATCTCTTGCAACTAACACTTTACAATTTCAACAGAAGACCAAGGCTAGCATTCAATGTTTGGAAAATCAAATGGGTCAAATGGCTAGCACGGTCAGTCGGCTGGAATCACAAAGTTCGGGAAAGCTATCCTCTCAAACAGTGGAAAATCTAAGGGAGAACGCAAGTGCAATTATATTGAGGTGGCAAGGAAGTGGAAATCCCAGTAAATGAAGTTCCTACATCGTTAGAACAAGATAAGGAGAAACACATGGACATCACTGTGGAAAAGAGTAACCTAACTGAGCATGATACACCAAAACGTGAGTTTCCTCCACTATCTGATTATAAACCAGTAGCCCCATTCCCTCAGGCTTTGGTAGAATCTAGGAAAAATGATCCAAATAGGGAGCTTTATGAAACTTTTCGAAAATGTGAGGTGAACATTCCCTTGTAGGATTCTATTAAACAAATACCCGGTAATGCTAAATTTTTAAAAGAATTGTGTACTATTAAGAAAATGCAGAAACTGAAGGGGTGTGAAAAGGTGAAAGTTGGAGAAAACATATCTACAGTCATTCAAAGGAAACTTCCTACAAAATGCAAAGACTCAGGTATGTTTATTATCCCTTGCATGATAGGTAACACCGGATTTGAGAAAGCCATGTTAGACTTAGGAGCCTCTATAAATATCATGCCATATTTTATTTATGCTTCTTTGAAACTTGGCCCCTTAACTAAAACTGTTGTGGTAATTCAAATGCCTATCCAAGGGGTGTGGTTGAGGATGTCCTTGTACAAGTTAATGACTTGATTTTTCCTGCTAACTTTTTATATGCTTGATATGGAAAAAGGTGATCAAACTAGCCCTATCTTGTTAGGAAGCCCATTCTTAAAAACATCCAAAACTAAAATTGACGTTCATAGTGGTACATTGACCATGGAATTTGATGGTGAGATAATTACATTTAATATCTATGTGCCATGAAATTTCCTGTTGATGATAATAATGTATATGATATCGATTTAATTGATGATCTAGCACGTGATATTTTTGAACATGATGGGAATGATGAGTTGGAGGTCGCTACTCTTGAGAGTGTAGAGAAATAGAGTGATGAATTAACGTTGAATCCCAGTTTGCGAGAAGCTGTTGATATGTTGAACACTCCTCCAAGGTCAAAACAAGTAGATAAGGGTTTATATGTTGATTTGCCTGTTTCTAATGAAAAGCCTCTACCTTTTATTGTGCAGGCCCCGTTCTGGATTTGAAACCTCTCCCAAATCATCTTAAATATGTATTTCTTGGAGATGACAAAATATTGTCAGTGATAATTTCCAACGAACTGACTACATTGCAAGAATAAAAATTATTGCAGATCCTCAAGGAGCATCGAATAGCCATTGGTTGGACAATCGCAGACATCAAGAGAATCAGTCCATCCACCTGCATGCATCGTATTTTGCTTGAAGAATGAGAAAAGCCTTTCTGTCAACCTCAAAGAAGATTGAATCTACTCATGATGGATGTAGTGAATAAAGAGGTCCTCAAGCTTTTGGAAGTTGGCATGATTTATCCTATTTCTGATAGTAGTTGGGTCAGTCCAGTTCAAGTAGTTCCTAAGAAGACGGGGATAACTGTGGTGAAGAATCAAAATGATGAATTGGTTATCACCGGTGTTCAAAATGGGTGGAGGGTTTGTATAGATTATAGGAAATTAAATGTTGTGACCCGAAAAGATCACTTTCCTTTACCGTTTATTGATCAAATGCTTGAAAGGTTAGCTGGTTATTCTTACTATAGTTTTCTTGATGGCTATTCAGGTTATTTTTAGATTGCAATTTCCCCAGAAGATCAAGAAAAGACAACCTTTACATGTCCATTTGGAACATTTGCATACTGTCGCATGCCCTTTGATCTTTGTAATGCTCCAGCTACTTTTCAACGATGTATGGTAAGTATATTTTCAGATTATGTTGAGCTTATCATAGAGGTTTTTATAGATGATTTCACAGTCTATGGGGATTCATTTGATAACTATTTGCATAACCTTGAGTTAATGCTTAAAAGATGCATGGAAACTATTCTTGGTTTGAATTCTGAAAAGTATCACTTTATGGTAGAACAAGGTATAGTTCTAGGGCATGTTATCTCATCTAAGGGCATTGAAATAGATAAAGCTAAAATTGACATTATTTAATCTCTACCTTACCCCGCTAGTGTGCGAGGGGTTCACTATTTTCTTGGACATGCATGTTTTTATCACATGTTTATCGAGGACTTCTCCAAAATTGCTTTGCCCCTATGCAAATTATTACAAAATGATATGGCTTTTGAATTTGATGAGGCATGCAAAATGGCATTTGATAAGTTGAAAGAACTATTGACTTCTGCACCAATCATTCAACTCCCTGATTGGAACTTTCCCTTTGAAATCATGTGTGATGCAAGCAACTTTGCAATAGGAGCAGTGTTGGGTCAAAGAACTGGAAAAACATCTCATGTCATCTATTATGCGTCCAAAACTCTAAATGACGCCCAGAGAAACTACACCACAACTGAAAAAGAACGCTTGCTATTGTTTTCGCTTTAGAAAAATCTGTCCTTATTTACTTGGTACTAAAGTGATTATTTATTCTGATCATGTAGCTCTGCGTTACTTGATGATAAAGAAAGAGGCGAAACCAAGACTAATATGATGGATACTTCTCCTGAGTGAATTCAACCTGGAAATCAAAGACAAAAGAGGAACAGAAAATAGTGTTGCAGATCATTTGAGCCATTTAACTAATGTGGATGCCGAGGTCCAATTGTGGGAAACCTTTTCTGATGAGCAATTGTTCTCTGCAAGCACAACGTTACCGTGGTATGCAAACATTGTAAACTTTTTGGTTATTAACACATTGCCCTCTGATTTGTCTAGGGCTTGGAGAGATAAGCTAAAGAGTGATGCAAAATATTATGTATGGGACAATCCATACCTGTGGAAACATTGTGCAGATCAAGTGATTAGAAGGTGTGTTCCTGAATACGAAATTACCTCCATTCTCACCTTCCGTCACTCTTATGCTTGTGGAGAACATTTTGGTGTAAAAAGGACAGCAAGAAAAGTGCTTGAATGTGGTTTCTATTGGCCATCATTGTTTCGAGACGCCTACTCGTTTTGTAAGTCTTGCGAAAACTGTCAAAAAATAGGTAGTATATCTCAAAAGACTGAAATGCCACAAACTGTCATACTTGTTTGTGAAATCTTTGATGTTTGGGGCATTGATTTCATGGGACCATTTCCTATATCTTTCAGTTTTATTTACATTTTGATTGCTGTGGATTATGTTTCAGAATCGGTGGAAGCCAAAGCCACCAGGACTGATGATTCTAAAGTTCTTGCAGATTTTATCAAGTCTAATATATTCTCCAAGTTTGAGTCACTCATTTTTGTAATATATTCTCATCAGCGATCGAGTCACTCATTTTTGTAATCGAACTGTGGAAGCTCTACTAAGAAAATACCATGTCATCCACAAGGTGCCAACTGCATATCACCCACAAACTAATGGTCAAGCGGAGGTGTCAAATCGAGAAATCAAATCCATCATTGAGAAAATGGCCTGCCCAAATAGAAGATTGGAGCTTGGGCCTAGATGAAGCTTTATGGGCATATAGGACTGTATATAAAACACCCATCGGTATGTCACCTTCCAGTGGAGTTAGAACACAAAGCTTATTGGACTGTCAAGAGTTTCAACATGAAGATGGATGAGAGTGGAGAACACAGAAAGTTGCAACTTCAAGAGCTAGAGGAAATTCGCAATGATCCCTATGAGAGTGCAAGAATTTACAAGGAGAAGATGAAAGCTTTCCATGGCAAGATGATTTCTAGAAAGGAATTTGAAATTGGTCAAAAATTCCTCCTATACCAATCGCGGTTTCGTCTGTTTCCAGGTAATTACGTTCCCGTTTGATTGGACATTTTTTTATTACTAATGTCTTTCCTCATGGTGCAGTAGAAGTTCAGAGTCTGGAAACCTCAAAGGTATTCAAGGTGAATGGTCATAGGCTCAAACCTTTCTATGAAGATCTTCAGGTGGAGAACGTGATACAATTGGATCTCGAAGACCCATTCTATGCTGGGTAAAGGAAAAAACAATAAGTCGAGCTAAAGATATAAATAAAGGCACTGCTTGGGAGGCAACCAAAGGGGAGTTCGTTCCTTTATCTTTTTATTTTTATTTTTGTTTTTTCGCATTCCTTTGTTATTTCGTGTTATTTTTGTCATTTTTTTTCACCTTATATTGGGGACAATGTAAGTTTTACATGTGGGGGAGTGGATTTAGATATTTAAATTTATTGCATTTTATTTAGGTTTATTGCATTTAAATTTTGAGTGAGTTTAATTTCACAAATTTTTGCATGATTATTCATGAAAATGAATTAAGAGTTAAATTATTGGTTTGGGTTGTGTATGCTATTTGCTAAAATTAATTAGGCTTTTGAAGAACTCATAACATGATTGAATGAATAATCCTCCAACTTAGAGTTGATTAGTGGAGTTATTTTCTTGGAGAATGATAGTAACTAAATTCTGTAGACAAAATCCGATGAGATTTTTGAACCTTTAGACTGGCACATCTATAACAGTCACATTATTTTTTTCATGTGTGATATTCTTCCATGGTTTTGTTTCTCTAGAACTTGCCTTAATTCTCTTCAATATCACATTGACACATGCATGCACGAACATGATTAAGGTCATCTTTGTTACATAAATGAGTTTCATTAGCCACATAGCCAACCTTGTAATTGAACTTTCCATTGTTGAGGCCCTTTGAGCCTTATTGCCTTTTCTTTGTATAAACTCACATTTCAAGCTTTAAACTGGAAAAACAATATCTTTACCTAAATCTTAGAGCTAGTGGAGTATTGTTAAATATCATGAGAAGTGTGGGTATGCAAGAAAATAAGTGTGGGGGTATCAAAATTTATGGTAGTGCTATTATTGGTGAATTGGAACAAATTTTCTATGTCAATTCAGGGAGTTCCATTATTGGTGTATAATTTGGAGTTTACATTGTGCAAGAAAAACACAAAAAGAAGAAGGAAAAAATAAATGATTGAAGAAAAAGAAAACAAAAGAAAAAGAAAAAGGAAATAAGTGATGAAAGATAGTGATTTTAATGTGAAAAATATCTATATTCATAACTTTTCCTACATCTCAAAAAGGAGTTCGATTTGTGTGAAATAGATGCAAAAATGATGAAACTATCATATGGAGTGGTTGGTTTACATGTCTTATGTATATTCTTGAGCTAAGTCTATTTATCTTTATTCCACTAGTTTCGGTGGCTCTTGAGTTACATACCCAAATATTTCCCACCTTGACCATAAGCCACATTACAGCCTTTAAAAAGTCCTTATGATTCTTGTAAAACATGTGATCTAAGTTGTGGCGAATGAGAAGATATACAAGCATATGGTAGATCAACTCCATTTGAATAAACTTGAGCGAAACACTTACCTTTTAAACACATGAGAGTTGAATGCTTATATCAGTGAGGATCTATATGTTTGGTTTATTCCATCTTCATATGAAAATGCTAGCTAGTTGGTTATGAGTTGTGTGAGAATGTTTATTTATAAAGTGTTGTGTGTTTTAAAGAGTTTGATTGTTCTATATTCATGGCATTACAACCTTGGTGTTTTTGAGAAATAAAATTTGAATTTTGCCCGAGGACGAGCAAAAGCTAAGTGTGGGGGAATTTGATAGGAATTTAAAATGCGTATTTTTTCCTCCTTATTTTATGTGCTCGTATGATTAATCGATGCCAAAATGTAATCATTACGTACATATTTTGATTTAGGTGGCAATTCAATGGAGATGACATAATTTGGAAGAAATAGGTAAAAAGGGACCAAAGTGAAAGGAAATGAAAGTTCAAGAACTACCGTGAAAATACACAAAAGTTGTGTCGAACCAAATGATGAAGATTTGAGAGTGTTAGAAGTCAATTGAATAAATAAAGAAGTCAAAGGGGTGAAATATCATCAAAGTAGGATCACACATCAATTTCCAATCGAAAAGTGATGCATCAGATTTTTAGTCTTAATTTGAGACCCCTTTTTGACATGTCAAACGATCAAATTGAAAGATGAATGACCAAAATACCGAATACTATTCGGAAACAAACCTGGGCGCGCAGGCAAATTTTCTCGCGCACCCACGGGCATGAATTTTACTTACCGAGCCTAAAACCAATGAACGGCACACTGGCAAGGAAATATATGGTATGCGCACATAGGCATTTTTCACAAACGAATCTCCAGTTTTCGAATTTAAGTCAACTACCTATGGAAACAACTATAAATACATATTTTAAAATCCTAGAACACACCAGAACGCCTCCAACCTATTTTCTCTCTATTTTTCTTAGATCTATCATGTATAACTAACTCTTGGTACATGATTGAAGGATACCAAAGCCTTGTAAACCATTATAACTGTAAGATCCACCTATTTTCATTGTTTAGTTTATATTTTCAGTATTGAATATTCTTCTATGCATAATTTTATGATTGCCATGTTTGATTGCTAAGAGATCTATTAATTTTTCATTTATTGCAATATAAAACTAAGTTAAATCTCAAATCCGTAATTGTTTAAATTATTTAACTTGTGAAGCAATAGGATTTGATAATTTTCTACGATAGATGTTATTGAATATTAAGAAGAATGTTTAAATAGATTAAATGCAACCGCTGGTGTTTGTATTATCTAGTTCATCGATTTCTCTATTATTTAAAGCTGTTATTAAATTGAATCTTTAGCATTGGTTTGAGATTATTTGATAATTAGGGTTAATTAGAACGCTGATTTCTGATTAACTAAAATTAATGAGAAATATGAATTTATTCCAACGATAAATATTGTGAATGTGGATTGATTATTCTTTGTGGATTAATGAATGGTTATAAATCTCCAATGGTGGAAGTTGACTTTGATCAAGACTCGTTTCATTATTTTAATACAACTCGTTAATTTACATTATTATTTATTATAAGATTGATTTCGATATAAACAAAATCCCCCCAATCATTATACGAAGCATAAATTGTTGAATTACACACTCTTCGTGGGATCGACCTTACTTCCATTACTACAATAGTTTTAAAGGTTTAAGGACTATTTTTGGGTGCCTACGACAGCACACCAGAAAATATGGAAGATTGTATCAAATACCACGCTTGGCGTGTAAAGAAAAGTACATTTCTTACTTTGGTTTATTTTAAAGTTAATTTAGTGTCAATACCTAGACACACTTGGTGGATAAATTTCGGTACCGCTACTCACAAAAGTGTGTCTATGCGGGATTACATGAACTGTCAAGGTCAATTGATGCTGAAATATTCATCTATGGGTGATGGCAAATCAGCTAAGGTTGAGGCCATTGGAACTTTAGGTTATCATTAAAAACTGATTATTATTATTATTTGAATTTATAAGGGACATTTGCGGTATCGTCTTTTGGACGAAAGTTGGTTTCTATTTTTCTCTATTGGACAAATTCGGTTCCTCTTGTTCAATTGGAAATAGTCAGTTTGATCTTTTTCTTAATTCAAATATTGTGAGTTCCAATTCTTTATCCTGTTACAATAACATATATTTGCTTAATACGGTTGCCTCTTATAAAGAAAGCATGCATGTAAATTCACATGGTATTAAACATAAATTAACCAATGGGAATTTTGCTTCGTTATGGCACAAGTGATTAGGTAACATCTCTCAAAAGAGAATGAAAAATCTTGTGTCAGAAGAAATTCTTGATTTCCTTAATTTTTTGGACTTAAGTGTCTATATTAATTACATTAAAGGGAAACAAACAAATATAAGGAGATTAGGTGTCAACAGGACTTCGGACGTCTTAAAACTAATTCAAACGGATATCTGTGGGCCATTCACTTCTACTTCTTGGAATGGTCAACTGTAATTTTCTATGTTCATAGACGAATTTTTCTCACTACGACTACCTATATCTCATCTGTGAGAAATCCAAAACACTAGACACGTTTGAAGCATACAAGGCTGATGTTGAAAAATAACTCTATAAAAGAATTCAACATGTCAGATCTTACCATATTGGTGAATACTATGACAGATATGATGGGTCAGGATAACAACGTCCAGGGCCTTTTGCTAAATTTCTAGAGGAATGTGGAATCATCTCACAGTACATCAGAATCTCTCTAGGTAGAAGCACTAAAGAATGCAGCTTAAATTCCCAAAAAAGGTCCAAATAAAGCAATTGTTAAGGGGTTACGATTTTTTTTAAAAGATCCCACTACTAGGTCAATTTTCGAATTGGGAAATGTCTGATTCTTGGAGGATGTGGAGTTTGCAAGGAAGATAATGTTATAAGGTTACAGATTTTATCTTGGAAGAAGAATATATATATATATATATATATATATATATATATATATATATATATATATATATATATTTCTTTTGTTGCAATTGACAATGATCAAGACTAGAGACAAATTATTGCTTTAGATCTTGTTTAATAAGCAATCTTGGATCAAGACAACACTATAAAATTTCCTATACACAATAAGAGATTGTTTTAGAAAAAATAAACTCAACAACCTCAAGAACAAATACCATTAAAGAAATCCACTATAAAAATGAGAAAGGCAATTTCGGATGAATTTGTAGTCTTTCTTCAAGAAACTAAGGATGCATGAATTGATGGAAGAAGAACTCATCAATCAACTTTCATCAAACTATGTAACGGAATAGTTCTAAAGAGTGGGTTGATGTCATGCATAAAGAGATAAAGTTCATAAGTAACAATGAACTCATCCCATTGTCTAAAGGTGCGAAACTCATTGCTTGTAATTGGATATTTAAAACCAATAGGGATTCGAGGGTAATATGGAGAAATATGAAGCTTGTCTTGTTGCAATTGGCTTTACTCAAAAGGAATGTATTAAAATTAAAGAGATTTTTTTATCCGGTTTCTATGGAAGACTCTTTCAGGACAATTATGGCATTTGTGATACATTTTGATCTTAAGTTACGTCGGATAGTTTACAAATTAAAGAAATTCATCTATGAGTTTAAGCTGATTGCCCATAATAGTATCACAAATTTCATCAAATAATTATATTATTTGATTTTGAGATGAATTTAGTTAATAATTGTGTATATCACTATTTCAGTCGGAGTAAGCATATTTTTGTATTGTATGTCGATGACATAGTGCTTGCCTGCAATGATATTAGCTTATTGCACAAAACCAAAAGATTTCTGTTATGGAATTGTGAAATGAAAAATCTTGGTGACGCATCTTTTGTATTAAAGATATAGATACACAGGGATCATTCTCGATGTAAATTTTATTATCACAAAAGAGTTATATCGATGAGGTTCTTAAGAGATTTGAGATGCAGATATATAAATCAAGTGATACCCTTATTGTTAAGGGAGACAAGTTTAGTCTCAATTAATGCCCCAAGGATAAATTTTAAATAAAGAAAAATATAAAAAAACACTATGCTTTAGCATATGAGAATTTAATATATACTTAGATTTGCACACATCCGGATATAGCATTCATTGTTTAATTAACTCAAGGATGGAAATTTGGAAAGTAGCAATTAAGGTATTCTGTATTTACAGAGAACTAAGGATTACATGATCACATTCAAGAAAATCAGATCAATTGGAGATCATTGGATATTCTGTTTCTGATCATGGAATATGATTGCAAAATATTATCACTAGGCTGTATATTTGGATGGATTTGAAAGACCACCTTAGTTATTCTATGGTAATAGCAGTCTTGTATTCCAATAAGAGTCTGATGATGTCAAAGTTTATAGACGTTAAGTTCCTAGTTGTCAAAAAACGAATTCAGAGTGGTTAGGTTTCTATAAACCATAATAGAACAAACTCCATTTACTAAATGACTACCAACCAAGGTCTTTCGTGAGAATAATGCTCACATTGGTGTTGTATCTTTTGATGACATGTCAATTTAGTAGGAGTTTATATTCGGATGTTATCTATTTCAGACACATTTTTTTATCCATGGATATTGAGTTTATTTCATAAATAAAGTATTTGGTTTAGTTCCACTTTGATTAAAGTTTATCGCTGATCTCATTAAACAATAAGGTAGGACCAATTGGAAATAAACATATTTGGATCACATTACATGTAATTTCCATACTATACATCCACACTTGGTCTATGTCATTTGATTATGTTGATATATGATAAGTGTAGTTTCTACACTTATTTGAGGTTCTAAATGATGATATTTTACCGTTCTTTAGATAGAATACTACCTAAATTGTGTTATATTTCATTTTGTAGGTAAAACTCAATATTTGATGAAGAATTGGAGAAAAGAATGCAAAGATAGCAGAAAAATGGTTTAATTGTATCAAATACAAAGTCCAGGGCCTGAAATGCAAATACTCAAAAATTACTTCAAACCTCACAATGAAGATTTTAGAGTGTTAGGAATCAATGGATGAGGAAAGAAGCCAAAGGTATGAAATGTAGTTCAAGTACCATCACATATCAACTTCCAGTCAAAAAAGTTATGCTTCGAATTTTCAGTCTTAGTTTCAAACCCATTTTTAGCATAAGAAATGTTCGAATTGGAAAAATTGTATGTCTTGAATATTTGTATCCCTTTGTGTTATCTTCTAATGCATTTTGAATCACCTCAATCGGATATCAGAAGAAAAAGATATGACTAAATTATTGAAAGTTGTCCGGTGAAAAAAAAACGTATACCTATGCGACCATATAGGTCTAATTTGATGAGACCGCATTATACATTCCAGGGCCAAAATTGAGTGCTGGACGTCCTTCTATGCGACCGCTTATAAATCGCATAGTACAAATTTTTGGTTAGATTTTGTTCCCTTTTTCAATTGAAACTCTACTTTGGTAACAAAATTTTAGGCATCCTATATATACCAAACTCGACAAAACACGGGGGAGACCTCCTTTTGACCTAAAAAAACAAATGCATAAGGGTTTTATAAGGAAAAAAAGAGCAATAACGCGAAAAACAACACCACGAAACAAAGATTAAAATCAAGAATTCAATTTGTGATGTCGTTTCTTCATTGTTTTTATGATTTTCTTTTTTCCATCATTCTAGATTAGGTTAATTCCATACTAGGGAACAATGAACTATGTAATATGATTTTTATTTTTTAGTTTTACATTCTTGACAATAAAAATACGTTTTGACTATTTGAATGGTTTATATGGATTTATTTTCTCCACAATGATTGTCCATGTTAATTGTGTGAGTGTGGTAATCTATTTCAAGCATTCGAAAGAAGTAAAATATGTTTAACAGGGTATAAATCATCATAGGGTCCGATAGGGGATAAAAATACCGATATGCCCTATGTGAATCATTAAGTGTTCACAAAAACTCATGCATTCTTGTATGTTCGCATCCATCACAGCGATATAGTCGGGTCACATATGAGAATATGTTTGACTTTACTTGAGAGAGACTATTAAATAAATTAGGAGTATTGATTCGTCAATATTTCAATCGTTTGTCAAAAGGTAAAACTAGGTTTAAAAAGATTATTATTTAGGAATTCGTGATCCTAGTACATTCATCATACATTTGAAAACTTCAAATTACATTCAAAGTCATTTGCATTCAGTTTAGTTAAATCATTTATCCTTAGATAATTAGATTAATTTAGTTATAGTTTCATTACAACAACACTTCAATTTTATTGTTTCGATTAAGGTCACGGTAATAGGAATTGAACTAATCAATCTTCGTGGGATGATACTCGGACTCAATAAATCCACTTTATTACTTGTTAACGAACCGTACACTTGCAGTGGTTCTAATCCAAAATATATTTTCGTAAACAAGTTTTTGGCGCCGCTGCTGGGGATTGAGCTTAGTTTGAATTTATTTACCTTGACACTAATTCGAACATTTTTTTTATTTATTTCTTTTCATTTTAGTTATCTGAGTGCTACTATTGTTTTCCTTTTAGATCTTGTATGCGAAGGTTACTAGATGATGATTTACTTCCAGCTGATCTAGAAATCGAATACACCTTTCATCATAGGCAAAGGGAGACAAGAGCAGCACAACAAAAAGACCAAAAACGGCAAGTACAAATGGCTAACCAGCAAAACAATCAAGTAGTTCAGGTCAATGAAGATGAAGCTTTTGATGAGGGAAATATGCTTGTTGGGGATTTCATGACACCATATGTCATTCAGAGTCAATCTAGCATTGTCTATCCTCTGTTTGGGCAACCTAATTTCCAATTGAAGATTAACGTTAGACATCTATTCCAGAATGGACATCAGTTTTATGGCAAAACTGAAGAAAAGCCACATACACACGTCTGTCGATTCTTAGAGATGTGTCAACATTTTCGATATTAGGGTATTTTAGACGATAGTATTAGACTGAGGTTGTTTCCACACACTTTGCATGATAAAGCACTTGAGTTGTTAGATTCTCAATGTGTCAAATTTTTGATATCAGGGTATTTCAGACGATACTAATAGACTGAGGTTATTTCCACACACTTTGCATGATAAAGCACTTGAGTAGTTAGATTCTCAACGCATCGCCATGTCAGCACGTGGAATGATCTAGCCCAAAAATTCTGCACAAAAGTCTTTCTATCGACCAAGATAGCAAAGTTGAAGCATGACATATCTATCTTCCGTTAAAGTAAATCAGAATCTTTTGATAAAGTTTGGAACAGGTTCAAGGACATGCTTCAGAAGTGTCTTCATCACAATATTAGTAAAGGAGGAGAGGTCCAATATTTTTATGAGGATTGCTTCCATCGTTCAAAAGCATGGTGGATTTTTCATCTAAAGGCTCCTTATCTACAAAGACAATTGACGAAGCTTTGAATTTATTCGAGGCAGTGGCTACAACTTCAACCATGTGGACTTCTGAACGAGTTGTTCAAAAGAAAGCACCGGGTGTATACGAGGTGGATGCTTACTCAGCTTTTTCTACGAAAATAGATTCATTATTTCATAAGCTGAAAAACATATACAGACAGCCAATGCAGTACAAGCTAAGAAGCCATGTTGTGAAGAATGTGGGGTACATCATAATACAGCAGATTGTCCTATTCAGCACAAGGTATGGTTATGTCTCGAACACTTGTTTAAGAATATTTAACTTTTGATAAGATATTATTAGTTTAGTTAAATCTTAGATATTGAAGCAATCAAACTTAATGGAGAATCATTGTTTATTGTCATATTGAACTGCAATTGGTGAGATTTACCTAAACTAGAGAGGTGGGGATAGTAGAAAATTCAATCTTAGTTCACATACTGGAAAAAAGCAAAAAGAATAAGTTTGGGGTGTGTGAATCTTACGAGTGATGGAAGAATATATTTGACCTTTGAGGGTCGAAAATTGAAGCAACTTATGAATTCATAATGATATGCTTAATTCTTCACACACACGTCACACACGTTGATTTTACAATGAAAAAGTAGATTTTAATTTCTGTACTGCGATTTTGAAGCTGTACATAGATTTGATATTATGATTTCAATCTTGAAACAAAAGGCCAAGTTAGCTAGCTAAATCTTATTGCTTTACCTGATTGACGGGCCACCAATTAGGTAATTAACATTGCATGTTTATGCGTTTGTCAGGTTGTAGTTTTGTTTGAGGACAAACAAAGATTTAAGTTCGAGGGTGTGATAAGTGTAGATCGAGACCATAAATCATGATATTTTATTATTTTTGGATAAAATTCTAACTAACTTATGTTACATTGTATTTTGTAGGTAAACTTTATGGTTAATGAAGAATTGGAGAAAAGAATGTAAAAGTTGCGAAAAATGGCAAAATCAAAAAATAAAACCTTTGAGAGAAATAATATATTAAATATGTTGGAATTAAATGGGTCTCAATGGACTTGTATTGAAAATTTTATTTTAACCTCAATGTAGCTGAAATATATAGATATATATATATAGACACACACACACACACACCCCTACGCACAGGAAAGGATGGAGGGACGGCTGAAAAAGGAGAAAAAACTGCGAAGAGAAGAGACAAAAAAAGAAAGAAAGAAAAAATAGAGAAAGAGAAAAGAAAAAGAAAAGGCGGCTGGGGAAGAGAGAAAAAAGAAAGGGGATGACAAACACGAGCAGTTTCATGTTTCGTCAAATTTTGGCGATGTCGTTCCACTTTTGAGTGTTTTTATTTTTACAGTATGAGTAACTAATTTTCATATTAGGGAAAGAATGTAGTCGACTTGTGATCCTTAATTTTTCTATTCAAGATTTCTATGATTTTTCTTATATGTGTTAGTTTTACTATAAGTTTAATGCATTGAATTACTTGATCACTAATTTGATAATTATGTGAATCTCTTACGAATCAAGAGGTGAGTTTGAGATTTAGACTATGCAGTAAAATTCGGTAAATTAGTATAACGTGTAGAGATACATATACTAATTATTGCAGTCATAATATGAATTCTTAGAACAAGTGTTTTGTTTAACTAAAGTTGGTTCATATAGATATATGAAATTTAATTGGTTAAATAGGCTCATTGCGAACTCGAGAGGGGTAAATTGAATATAATAGAAGAATTCGATCGAACACTACATTAGGTTATGAATCTTGAATTAAGAATTAAGGTGATCAATAGACGAATTGTTATGCCCTAATATTCATCACATATTTGAATCTTCAATCAACCGTTTTTTGCAATCTTTTTATATTTTCAATTAGTTAAAAGTAATTAGGAAAAATAATTACAACCATCGTAATTATTTACTTGCTTTTATCAAATAGGAATTAGAAAATTTGATTGAGTCCTGAAGTATAATCTTTGTGGAAACAATATCCGGATTCAAAGGTCCACTATACTACTTGATACGATATCGTATACTTGCAATATATTAAATGCAACAGCAATGAAATAATTTAATTAAACTGGATTTAACTTCAAAAGGAATTGTTTATTTATAAAAATTAATTTGTTCTAAAAATCATAATGCCAACTCAACTATATAAAATAAGTAACTTTTGCAACTTACATACTTTACTATGAGGACTATGATGAATAAGCATTTCATAAAATTTATGAGATAATATCAGTTCAATAAATGTTTATCTTCTGAAAATAAAATAATCCCCTTACAGAGTTATAGATAGCAATCTAGCTAAGTTGATGAGATTTTTCAAGTTGTCATGCCAGTGCCTGAAATAATGGTATAATTACTCAATTAAAAATATACCAAACAAATAAACTAATGCAAATCCATCACTTAATTCCTCAATTTCTAGATTTATTCTTGCATGGAGTTAGCATATAAGAACTAGATCCAAATGACTCTTTTCGAGGAAGTGGCCAAAGAATTTTATTAAGTCTTAAATATGTAACAATTGTTATAGAAAAGGAAGTTGATTAGAGAATAGTTCAAAACATGATATAAAGTGAGTTTTGGAAAACGTGGAAGGTAGTATATTTCTTGGACTTCAAATTGGGAAATGATTGAATTTTTCTAAGTTTTGGTAAAATGAAAAGCTGAGAATGTTATTTAAACCATGGGTCCACTAGGATGATTCGAAATGGGTCATGTTGTCGGTATCATAGCATGGTTTATAAAGTTTTGAAAGTTTTCATAGTTCATGCATTAGCATATCATGCCTATTTAGTGTGTAGTCACATCTCGTGGTGGCAAAAGTCACACGCTCCCAAGCTATGTCTAAAACTCTTATTGTTGCTAAAATGCATGGAAGCTAGGATGACAAAGAATTTTTTTAGCAGATTCAGGAACAACCAGTATGGAAGGATATTATTTTCTATGGTTTGTTGGGCTGGAATTGTAGTTACATACCTAGTACCCAATAGAAGTGCTGTAGGTAAACTCTGAACAGTTAACTGAATTAGAAGAAGTAATAAACAAATTGCAATGATTTAAAAGAAAATATTGCTTGATGAGAAGATAAAATTGGCGCCTTTGAAGCCGGAGCCTGTCGAACACAAGTTGTCCTTAAAGCAATATTCGCCCATCACCGAAGTAATGCGAGCGCTTTGCTTCCCAGGATACTATACGGCTGAATCGTAGTTTGTACAAACAACGAACGAGTGTGCAAGCTGGAATCGGAATCACCAAGTGATCGTAAGACGACGGAATTGAGAAGGAAGCTAAAGATTTCGTGATGCAATGGTGTGTCCGAATCGAAGAGATTGTTCGGGATATATAGGTAAGGAGGAGCCTTTGCCTCTTAATGCGCCATAACACCTCGCCATAACTCGCCATTGAACTCCAGTCATAACTCTGCCATTGAATTCTCACGTTTTGGAGTTACAAAAATAAATGAAAATAATTTTCAAGTTATGTTTTAAATGGAAAAACGTAAAAGAAAATGTTCAAAACGTGGCTTGCACTTGGTGGCCAATTTTTGACTCATTCGGTCCAACATTCGTGTACGCAGGTCGCGCCCGCACACAAGTTCAAGGCTCGAAGGCCAAGTCGGTCCAAGATTTTGCACTCCGCGGCGCGTAGGCTAATGGGAGGAGTCTTTATGCAACAAATGGTTACACCTTACAAATTCTTAACCATATATAAATTGGTCCAAAAACTTATTCTTATCCTATGTGGGATAACTATTTAAGTTTTCCCACTTGCCACTTTCTTTTTTCTTTTTCCAATGTGGGATGGTACTATTTATAGTCCCCATATATTCTCACTTTTCCATTTCTAACCAATGTGGGATTGTTAATCCCTTTTAAGGCTCCTCTTCAAATCCCAACTTTCAATCAATGTGGGATTAATTTCACATACACAAGTGAAAATTCATTTGCCATAATATATTTTCCAACAATCCCCCACATGAATGGAAATTAATAGAGACACGGAATATTTGGTGACAAAGTTCCACAGTTGAAACTCGTATAGGATAGGTAGGTGTTACCACTTTCAACCTCCCCTTATGAAAATACATTTACTTTACTAGGCCGATCAAGAGACGTGATGTCTTTGAACCGTTCACAGCTTTGTGTAAACGATGGTGTACCTCACACAGGATTCTTCCTAACACAATTCGGTCTCATGGTTATGTTCGTTTGTGGCCATGAACATATGCCTGGTTCGTTGAGAGTTATTAAGAATTGAGCCTCACAATTCCCTTCGAAGCGGCCCCACTTCTTTCTCACAGGTGATTTCTTAATTAAGAGTAACCCGCATTACTCCGCTCGGATTTTCGACGCATAAGAATCATTGAAAGCCTTATTGCTTATCCTCTTCCCACGGCATCACTATTATTACAGAATGGACCTAAATAACTTGCCCACAAGGATATAGTTAAGTATTTGCAATTAGGTTTTCTCATTGAACCTAGATCTTGGGATCTCCAACTTTCGCCTAGGTTGAGTTTCCACTACAATAACTTATTCTTTTAGAGGCTTAAGTCCCATTCCTTTTGATGACTTTGCAACTAACTCTCTATTTAACCCTTTGGTTAGCGGATCCGCAATGTTATCTTTAGACTTTACATAGTCAATAGAGATAACTCCAGTTGAGAGTAACTGTCTTATGGTATTATGTCTACGACGTATGTGTCTAGACTTACCATTGTACATGTTGCTTTGTGCCCTTCCAATCGCAGATTGACTATCACAATGTATGCAAATTGCTGGCACAGGTTTAGACCATTTTGGAATATTCTCTAAGAAATTGCGTAGCCATTTAGCCTCTTCACCACATTTATCTAGAGCTATAAACTCAGATTCCATGGTAGACCTCGCAATAACTGTTTGTTTAGAGGATTTCCATGATATGGCTGCACCTCCCAAAGTGAACACAAATCCACTAGTAGACTTTGAGTCTTTAATATCAGATATCCAATTCGCATCAGTATATCCTTCAATAACAGTAGGATATCTGGTATAGTGTAGTCCATAGTTACGAGTATATCTCAAGTATATTAGTACTCTTACTATTCCTTT
The DNA here is from genome assembly GCA_035079005.1 of Fraxinus americana. NCBI lineage: Eukaryota > Viridiplantae > Streptophyta > Magnoliopsida > Lamiales > Oleaceae > Fraxinus > Fraxinus americana. Next base: position 21,318,885 of record CM068716.1, read on the forward strand.
CCAGTGGTCAGACCCTGGATTACTAGTATATCTACTCAGCTTACTAACTGCATAAGCGATATCTGGTCTTGTACAACTCATTAGGTACATAAGACTTCCGATTATTCTAGAGTACTCTACTTGAGAAATACCATCGCCTCTATTTTTTGATAGATGTTGACTTGTATCTATCGGTGTTCTAGCCACGCTAGTATCATCATTATTGAATTTTTCCAAAATTTTGTCCACATAATGTGACTGACTTAGAACGAGTCCATCCGATGTTCTTGAAATTTTAACTCCAAGAATCACATCAGCTAAACCCATATCCTTCATATCGAATCTTGAATTCAACATATTTTTAGTAGATTTAATCATCTTATCGTTGCTACCAACGATGAGCATGTCGTCAACATAAAGACATAAAATAACATAACCATTTCCCGTGTCTTTAATGTAAATGCATTTGTCACATTCATTGATTTTAAATCCACTTTCCATCATAGCATTGTCAAATTTTTCATGCCATTGTTTTGGTGCTTGTTTTAAGCCATATAATGACTTTACCAATTTACATACCTTGTTTTTTTGTCCTGCGAAAGTAAAACCCCTCAAAGTTGTTCCATGTAAATTTCTTCTTCTAAATCTCCATTTAGAAAAGCAGTTTTGACATCCATTTGATGTACTTCGAGATTGTACAAAGATGCAATCGCTAATATCATTCGAATGGAAATTATTCTCGTTACCGGAGAATAGGTTTCAAAGTAGTCAATGCCTTGTCGTTGCCTATAACCTTTAATTACAAGTCTGGCTTGTACTTATCAATAGTTCCATCTGCTTTCATTTTCCTTTTGAAAATCCATTTGTAGCTTAGTGGTTTGCTTCCCGGGGGAAGATCAACCAGCTCCCATGTATGATTTTGCAGAATGGAATCTATTTCACTTTTAATGGCTTCTTTCCATTGAGGACCTTCTGAAGAGTTTACAGCTTCTTTGAAGCTTTGAGGTTCAGTTTCTAGCATGTAAGTCAGAAAATCGGGACCATAAGATTTCCCTGTCCTTTCTCGTTTGCTACGTCTTGGTTCAACCTCAACTTCATCTTCTACTTCTTTGTCTTGACTATTCTCAATGTCTCATATGTCCGTTTAGAAGAGTTTGCTTCATCTTTGGACTTACATGGAAATACATGTTCAAAGAATGAAACATTTCTAGATTCCATTATCGTGTTTTTGTGTATATCGGAAATTTTAGAATCAAACACAAGAAACCGATAAGCACTACTGTTATGTGCATATCCGATAAATATGCAATCAATAGTTTTTTTCGTCCTATTTTCACCTTCTTTGGTGTAGGTACAATACTTTGGCAAGACACCCCACACTCGTAAGTATTTGTAGGAAGGCTTCCTTCCTTTCAATAACTCGTAAGGGCTCTTTTTTTCTTTCTTTGGTACCTTATTTAAAAGGTAATTGGCCGATAACACAGCCTTCTCCCCACATGTTCGAGGTAACCCTTAACTTAATAACATTGCATTCATCATTTCTTTCAATGTTCTATTTTCCGTTCAGAACACCATTTTGTTGTGGTGAATAAGTGGCTTTGTTGTTTCATGTTTAATTCCATGTTGTGCATTGTAATTCAAAGAAATGGTGATTCATATTCACCACCTCTATCACTTCTCAACACTTTGATCTTTTTGTTAAGTTGATTTTCAATTTCATTTTTATAGAGAACAAATTTCTCTATAGCTTCGTCTTTACTTTTAAGCAAATACACAAAACAATATTTTGTGCTGTCGTCAATAAAAGTAATAAAATATTTGTTGCATCCCCTTGTTTGTACAGATTTTAAATCACATACATCGGTGTGAATTAAATCAAGAGGTTCAGTTTTTCTTTCAACGGATTGAAATGATGACCTTGTCAATTTTGCTTCAACACAAGTTTCACACTTATGTTTATTATCAATTTGGAATGTAGGTATATAATTTAAGTTAATTAGTCTACGCAAAGTGTTGTAATTAACATGTCCTAGTCGATCATGCCACAAATTGGAAGACTCAAGCAAGTAAACGAAAGAGTTATTCATTTTATTGATTTTTGGCTTAATAGCCATTACATTGAGCTTAAAAAGCCCATCACTTATATAACCCTTTCCTACAAACATTCCAGACTTAGACAAAATAACTTTGTCTGACTCAAACACCATACGGAAGCCATGCTTGTTCAACAAATGAGCCGTAAACCAAATTCTTGCGAATCTCCAAGACATAAAGCACGTTGTTTAGAGTCAGCCTCTTTCCCGAGAAGTCATCTTTAGAACCACCTTTCCATGGCCCTTGATTTCTGAGGTCGCCGAATTTCCCATATACAACTTCTCCCATCCGTCGCTTCAAACCCATTAAACATCTCCTTATCGTAGCAAACGCTGTCGGGTGGCAATCCTGTCTATCCACCATTCTCTCCTGATTTCAACCCACCAGGTTCACTTGGTAAATGATAGGCTGCAAGGTTGATGTCGATACATCTTCAACCATATTTGCTTCTTTTTCTTCTTTGTGGCAAACGGCACTGTGAGACTTGTGACCAATCTTGTCACAATTGAAGCATTTCCCTGAAACTTCTTCGGAGATTCCGCCTTTTGGCCCCAACTGGGCCCTTGCCACCAGATGGCCAAACTTGTTCTTATTGGTCTTGGAGCTTTGGCCATGCTCCACAACATTAGCTTTAGCCACAACCGGATTGAACCCTCTTTCGTAACTTTTGTTGTCTTCTTCAATTCGAAGTCTAACAATTAGTTCCTCAACGTTCATTTCCTTTCGCTTGTGTTTTAAGTAGTTTTTGAAATCCTTCCATGCAGAGGTAGTTTTTCAATTATGCAAGCCACTTGGAAGGATTCACTCACAACCATTCCTCGGAATGAATTTCATGCAAGATCACTTGTAATTCTTGTACTTGACTCGATTATAGATTTGGAGTCCACCATTTTGTATTCCAAAAGCGGCCAACAAGAAACTTTCGTTCGGGCATCTTCGGTTTTGTACTTTTTGTCCAAAGACTCCCATAATTCCTTAGCTGCTTTTATTGTGCAAGACACGCATTGTACAATGAATCGCCTAAACTGCTCATCACATAATTCGCATAGGAAATCGTAATGCTTCCAAGCATCCACCGCACCGATTGCTTGAATGTCTCCTTGACCCTCTTGAAGCACTGGAGCATTTTCAGTCAAGAATCTTGCAAGATTCAAGGTCGTGAGGTAAAACAACATTTTTTGTTGCCACCTCTTGAAATTCGAACCATTGAACTTCTCCGGCTTTTCCCCGTGATTAACCGGGATCACAATTTGGATGACTCAAGAGCTGCACTTGGCATGGGAGCCACAGATCTTAGTCCCACTTGAACCAGCAATGACTAAGCTTGGCATAGTAGCCACGCTTGTGTTACGGAGCCACCACTTGAGCCACATCAACTCGCAAGCCACAGCCTGAGCCACAGGAGGCACAATTTCGTTTGCAGATCCCACAACGTTATTGGTAGGTGTATTTTCCATTTTCTGAAACACAATCAGAAAAATTAGTACCAAAATATTGCTTTAAGATTGTAGGTAAACTCTGAACAGTTAACTGAATTAGAAGAAGTAATAAACAAATTGTAGTGAACAGAAAAAGAAAATATTGCAGTTGACAGAAGATAAAATTGGCGTCTTTGAAGCCGGGCCTGTGTCGAACACAGTGTCCTTAAAGCAATATTCGCCCCCTCATCGAAGTAATGCGAGCGCTTGCTTCCCAGGATACAGCGGCGTAAACTGTAGTTTGTACAATCGAACTGAACGAGTGTGCCGGAACGGAATCACCAAGTGACTGTAAGACGACGGGAATTTGAGAAGGAAGCAGAAAGATTTCGTGATGCAGTGGTGTGTCTGAACTGAAGAGATTGTTCGGGATATATAGGCAAGGAGGAGCCTTTGCCTCTTAATGCAGTCATAACTCCAGTCATAACTCTGCCATTGAACTCCAGTCATAACTCTGCCATTGAATTCTCACGTTTTGGAGTTACAAAAATAAATGAAAATAATTTTCAAGTTATGTTTTAAATGGAAAAACGTAAAAGAAAATGTTCAAAACGTGTCTTGCACTTGGTGGCCAATTTTTGACTCATTCGGTCCGACATTCGTGTACGCAGGTCGTGCCCGCACACAAGTTCAAGGCTCGAAGGCCAAGTCGGTCCAAGATTTGCACCCCTCCTGCGGGCGCGTAGGCCACGGAGGAGTCTCTATGCAACAAATGGTTACACCTTACAAATTGTTAACCATATATAAATTGGTCCAAAAACTTATTCTTATCCTATGTGGGATAACTATTTAAGTTTTCCCACTTGCCACTTTCTTTTTTCTTTTTCCAATGTGGGATGGTACTATTTATAGTCCTCATATATTCCCACTTTTCCATTTCTAACCAATGTGGGATTGTTAATCCCTTTTAAGGCTCCTCTTCAAATTCCAACTTTCAATCAATGTGGGATTAATTTCACATACACAAGTGAAAATTCATTTTCCATAATATATTTTCCAACAAGTGCAACCTTGAACAGATTATCAATTTTGAGTGAGAGTTTTGATGATTTTGTAGGTTTCTTGTCTATAAATATTCGAAGTAATGGAGTGTACAACCCCCAAAATTATGTAGTAATGGAGTGTATAAGTATCAAGTTATATGTGGGATTATATGATACGTTAGCTTATATATAGAAAAATATCTAGTTACTTTGTAGGATAAGTACAAGGTAATACTATCATATGTGTAATTGGTAACAATCATCTGTGGAATATTAATTATCTTGGGAAGCTAAATGATCATTTGAATTATCGGAATTTTCTGGTAATTTATGACCACCTACATGGGAGGATGATAGAAATCATGATGATGTATAACTATATTATATGAAAAAAACCTCATAAGGGACAAATGATGATACTATATTGAATGTTGACTGATAAATAACAATGTATTAGTGTCTATATTAGAAATTGGGGAAATTAATATTCATGTAACTCCGATCAATTGGATTAGTAATGTGTTATTTGATTATAAGGTTTGTGAGAAAAATAGGGATATGCTCCACAAGGATTACTTGTTGTGGGGTAGATTTATAACTTAAGAAAGAAAAATAATTGGATATGAATATTCATATATGTTTATGTCAATCAGGTTGAAAGATAAGAACGAATTTCGACGAAGAAATATAACTTGGTTGTCATTCTTGACCTACATTAAAAGAAGCATGCATCGATTTAAAGAAAAGGAAAAGAGTTATAAGGAATGGAATGAGGCTATGGAAATTAAAGAATAAGAAAAGAGTAAATAACAATAGTGTTGTAATTTATTGAGATTGGGAAATTAGCATACGAAATTTTAGTGGTATAATGATATGTGAAAGGTCTACATGATAAATTTGATGATTATTATTTTTTGATTTTAAGAAAATTGCTATAATTAAATGTTTGGGGTTATACGATAAGATGGTAAGTATGTGACAATGTTACATAATTATAACATGATATGATGGATAGCAATAAATGAATGCTATGCATGTCCCGTGGCTAAATAATGTGATGATATATCTGGATTACGAATGTAATTAATCCTTCTATGACCACTGTTGGGATTATTTAGTTATATTATACTTGATTAGGAGGCATCAAATTATATTGTAAATTCGAGATAAGGTTGATGAAATTTTGGTGATGCAATTGTGGTTATTTATTTTTCGATTAGATTTTTGGATCTCATTAATAAAGTATTCCATTCTTATAGAAATTTATTTGCTATGGAATATATAGATGACATGTTGGACAGTCCAAAGTCTAAGACAATCACTTACTCTGTGGAATTGTATCTTTAGGTTACATTATCTCAATGAAGAGTCTATATGTGAACACAAGAAAGCTTATGCATTGATAATAGGACAATGGCCTCTTTGTGGAATAAAAAGTATAGAATTTTTATGAATTAAAATACTATTATTTGTTTTTTTTTTTATAAAATGGCTTCTTTAGAAAGTCTCATTGTTTGACTAATAGAATGGGAAGAGCACCACAATTCGTATGGGATAAGGAATGTAAAAAAAATAAATTAAGGAATGTATAAGGAATTTGTTTTTTCAAGAGCTCGAAACTGAACGATAATGATTTATATAAGGTCCTAGAAAGTGTTCTGGAGTAGAATGGTAAAATTATAAATGCTCATAGATAGTTGAAGAGACGTGATTAAAACACGTGATATAGAGTTGGCTATAATTGTATATACATTTAGGATTTCTGTTGTTACCAAATGGTTAGGAACATCAATACTTACCTATCACAGAAGTTCGAGGTATCTATTTTTATCTGAAAGAGTTGAACTTGAAGTTGTGTAAAATTATCATTAGGTGATATAGAATTAAAGGAAGAGGAAGTCACATTGAGATGTATCAATTGTTGTTGGGTGTAACTAAAATTTTAGAAAATAATGAAACAACTGATGGCTTGATCTCTTTACCATTTTCAAGCCGTTTTCTGTTTTCGATTTTTCAAAAACAGTGAAAACGCGTTCTCTTTCCTATTTTAAAAAACGCATTTTTGAAAACAAGTTAAAAATTTACAAAGAAAACCAAAAACAACAAATTTGTCGTTTTTGGTATTTTCAGTTATAATCTAGCCAAAATTTTCAAAAACGCATTTTGGGTGTTTTCAAAACAATTTTTCAAAATGTCAAAAAGAACACATTTTCAATAATCTCAAAAATGGACACTCAAAATATAAAACCCAAAATGACTTCAAAACTCAAAACACAAATTGAAACACAAAGAGAACAACCCTTGAACTTTTGCGATGTTGCCAATTTTAGAGTGGAAATAATTACCCTGAATTTTTTTAATTGCCGTTCCAAGTACTTCTGAACAGTCACAAAATGGTATGGGAATCATGGTTGACACATCGATAAAGGCTACAAGATTCTTGCCAAAATTACACGTCAATTCACGAGACAAATCTCTAAAGCTATACACATATAAGACAGTTATTTATATGGGGTTCAAGTATCTAACTTTGGCTTCGTTTGTAGGGAACTAAATTACATTTGTACAGTGTTTTTAATAGAGTGCTAGAGACTATGAAGACGAGTTTAGAAGATATGATGTCAATGTATGGTTTGCTATTTAAAGGGGGATAATCATTTCTCTTTCATGGAGCTGGCATATAAGAACTATATATCATATTGGAATATTTCAAGGACTTATTTATTTAGGGGTGACCTCCGTTCCACTAGCAGCGGCATCTTTCGAAATCGAATATGAAAGTGCAATATGAATTTGATGTGGAGTAGTGAAAGGAATAATCTGAATATGAAATAAATTGGGTAGGGAGAGAAAGAAAGTGGCGGTGAAATGGCTTACAGTGAAATGAATGGTCTTTTGGTGGCGTTGGTAAGGTAAATGTATTTGATTTTTTAAATTTTATTTATTTTTTTCTTTAAAACAAAATTTTGTCAATTAGGACGTGTTATTGTACAGCCACCTAGACTGCTACTCAACATTAATGGTGTTATATAGCATTACTCAATTTTTAAAAAAGTTTCTTATTCCAAAAATGATTTTAGATGAAATCACATTGGACTAGATTTCTCCATAAGCACGTCTAACTAAAAGAAATAATGTTATAAAATTAATTCAATGGGTCCAAAAATAATTTTTGGATCTCAAATTATTTTTTTTATTTATCCCTTTTGATAATGTTGGTACCCTCCTTGATCACCACATCAACTCTATTCTTAGCATTTACCACTGACTTGCTTTTAGTCTACAAGGTAGCCAAATCTAGTGCTAGAAGACATTTGAGAAATCAGTCGAACTTTGCAAGGTTGATCTCTAAGGCTCACTTGATATCCACTTGAGGAAATTACACCCTGGCCTGTTTTTAAGTTTTCATTTTCATTAATACATAATGAGGTTTATAAGTTCAGAAATCAGGTTTTTTAAGTAATTAATTATATTTTTAATTAAACTAACAACTACCGCCATTTACGTATAATTGGAGAGAGAAGGCGGTTTAAATATGTAAGGTTATCACTAATAACCGTTTAATTCCCAAACATCACCTCTTTTGGGAAAACCAAACCTCTTATAATCTTCACTTCCCGCCGTCCTGCCGTCCCCAAAACCTAATATTTCGAAATCAATTTTGAGAGAAAACCTAAATCATTCTAAAAGCCAAGAGTGTCCGTTGAGGGAGAAGTCGAAACAAGAGAAAGAAGTGCAAGGTGAAATCTGTGAAGGGTTACAATCACCGGATTTATAGCAATGGCAAAAACGAGGAGTTGTGACCGGAAGACACAACCCAAAGCCGGAGACACACATGTGACCGCACAAGGAAGAGAGAAGATGTCGATGGCGCCGAAGGGGGATCGTACACAAATGCCTACCTCGCCGGCGGCGGAGAATCCGAAACGGCAAAAGAAATTACGTGATGAAATGCCCGGAAACTCTACGGCTAAATCGAAGAAGGTAAGTCCGTTTCTGGGCAATTGGCTTTGTTGGAATTTCATTTGTGACCTTTCTATTGCAATTTGTGACCTCATTCTTCTGTTTGAATGTAACGGTAATATTCGGGTCACAGATCTTCGAATGATTTGTGACCTCGATCTTAAAATAGGCAGAATTTTGTCTTTTATTTCATGGTTCACAGAGTGATCACAACTTATCTATTGTGATGCGATCGAAGTACATAATACCGGAAGATCAATGGTTTTCGGGGAAAATTACCACAAATATTGCAAAAATGTTCTGTCCAATTTCACGTCTAAATTCGATGAGGAGCAGAGGACTATCCTGGCGAGCACACGTTTCTCTTTCTTCTTAGAATGCAACGAAATTGTTCTGTAGCCCCAATTAATACACTACTTTTTGATCAGGGAAGTGAAGCAGCCGAATCCCAATGAGATGTGGTTCAAGGTTGCAAATATATTTATGAGATTTTCATTGTGTGAATTTTGTTTGGTGACGGGTCTTAGATATAATGGTGATGACATTAGGAAGGAGATTGACAAAATTCACTCTAGGATCAATGGGGCATACTTTGGAGAATTGAAGTTGGTTACCAATGAAGATGTTAGAGATGTATTCTTGAGCGTGTTAGACATTGATGTTCATGATGTTGTGAGACTTGGGATTCTGTATTTGATTACTTCATACCTATTCTCCACGTCTTATAAGAAGGTGGTTGACAACTACTTGTTTACACTAGTAGAAGATTTTGAGTTATTGGAAATGTTCCCTTGGGGTAAAGAGTTGTTTGAAATGTCTATAAAATCTCTGAAGGAGGGTTTAGGTCGCAGGAATCCACATTATAGACTGAAGGGGTTTTTGGTTGCATTTCAAGTTTGGATATACGAGTCTATTCCCAGCCTTAATGGACCCGTAACGAATAAAATGGGGAATGGTTTCCCACGCATTGTGAACTGGATGTCAGACAAACAGCCCTCGGCCGTGAAATTGGATGAAGATGTATTCTCTCATCCTGATGTAAGTTTTAAAATACTGCTTTGCAATGAACACGAATATGGGTCACATATTCCTTTATATAGGTCACAAAGTATCTTTTATGCATGCACAATTCACAATGTCACATTCTTGCATCCGTATATTTAGTTTCTAATCGCAGATTATAATGTCACGTATGTTTGTCTATAGGTCACGTATTTGTGTACATAGGTCACAAGGTCACGAGAATGATGTCTGCAGTCGCGTACTTGTATACTTTTGTCGCAAGGTCACATAATTTTCAATAGGTCACAAAATCAGATTTTTTCATTATCAGAACACAGTTATTTCCTCTCTGCATGCACAGGTCACAGTCATTTGATCTCTAACAAGGGTTCCATTTGTGGGTTGTCACAGCTTGAAGTACGGCATATTGTCCCGTCTAATTTGGAGTTGGAGGCTCCATATATGAGTGGTGTTCCATACTCCAAACCAGAGCAACCTCAAGTCGGACACTTCAAGGATGCTAGCCATGCAGGTACAAGTGGAACACGGTTGCTAATGATCACAGATGGAAGAAAAGGTCATTCTAGCGATTTCGATGACGACGATGATGATTTCGTTGATACACCCCCAAAAAGGCAGAGGACATCATCTTACTTCACCCCACCAGACGAACGGCAGCAAACACACGTGAATTATCCGTCAGAACCACAGACAGGAGACTTTCATACACCAGGTGAGCTCCAATCAACTCATGGAAATTACACTACGGAGCCAGAGAGAAGTGATGTTCATACCCCAAAGGAGCAGATGGCCACAACTGCACGTGGTGGACAACAATCAAATGTAAGTGCATTCATGTTTACTTTATACAAGTTAGAAATCATTTTGTCTCATGTTAAGAACCATATATGTCACATCAAATGTCCATTATGTTGTTTGGTACCTGTCCAAACACAGGTGATTGACCAGTTGAAGGATTTGTGTGGGCAAGTAACTGACATCAAGTTGAAGAATAGTGAACTAACGGCACAGCTCACTGAAGTCAAGTCACAGGTCATGTCATTGAGGGTGGAAAGGAACAGTAAAATCAATCAGATTATCCGCATGCAAGGCGAGATTAAGTGTGACATGGTGGACATAAGGTCCAACATGACTTTCCTGTCTGATTCTGTGAATGCGTTGATATCAAGTACAATGGATGCAATTTTAGAAAAAATGAATAACAAGAATGATGGGCAGAGTGCTGGGCTTGCAAATCAGCCAGAGAAAGTAAGAATTTAAACACTCAGGTCACAGGTCACAGGTCACAGAGTCACAGTTCATAGAGTCACAATTATTTTTCGTGTTCCATTCAGGTCACATGCAATGAGCCACCAATGGACCGGAAAGGCAAGGGTAAGATGGATCCTGCCGATGCAGTTGAATACCCGAACTTCCCTTCATTCGATTTGGGTATCTTTTCAACTCCAGTACCAGAACAAAAGCATGTTGGTGGTGATAGTGCCGGTGTGGCGGAACAAACCGAAAGTGATGATAAAGATGCATCAATGACCAAAGCAATAACTGTTGAGGACACGGTACGTTCATTTATTTCTCATTACAAGAACTCACACTCTCTCCACTTCACAAGTCACAACACTGATTGCACATCACAAGTCACAAAGTCACATTTATTGATCAACAGGTTACAGAACACAGATCATAGTACACAAGCTACAATAACAATGGTGTTTTGCGTGTAGGTATCACCCCCTTCTGCACCGTCATCTGGATTACCTATTAAAAGGGCTCCAAGACCCACAAGAGTACTACAATCCCCATACATTACCGGTGCAGGAAAACAAACTAAGAATTCAGAAACTATTATTGTTTTTGAAAATCACGACAAGCCTGCGGATGAGGTTGACGTTGCTGCATTCAATAACTGGTTCAACAGAGGCTATAAACCAAAAAACAAGTATGTAAGGGTCCAAATTTTTTGATTCGTTCTTAATGAACTAATGTACTAACATCGTTGTTCGAGTTAAGTATTGATTATTTTCTACGTTCAGGAAAAAATTTAATGACGCTGATGATGTAATTCGTCCTCCCTTCGTCATTGGGTCGCTGACGATAGGTTCCAAATCATGGTGGCACGAGCTTGTATGCCCGGATTCTTCTCTTAGCAGCACGGTACGTTTCAAATATGCAGAAGTTTACTGTTGTCACAATTTACGTACACATTCACAAACCGCAAGTCACATATTTTTATATATAGGTCACAGTGTCACAAACTTTCATGCTCGTGTCACAAGTTTCCATTCACAAATACATTTGCATGCGGCCACACAACACACACTCCTAAGCACAGTCACGTACATAAACGCCTGTGTCACAAATCTGTTATTGCTGAATGTTGTTGTTTTTTCAGCAAATGTACGTGTGTTTCTACAATCAACGTCAATATGTGACAAAAAGTCCGCATGCCAAAGTGAATGCAACCACGACTGACTCATTGTTCCAGGCAAAGATAAAAAACCTGTTTCCCCAGTTCATGAAGGACCCGAAGGTGATAATGACAGATTCGTATATTGTTGACGTTGCCACTAGTGGCATGTTAGAACTTAATCGTCCTTAGGCAAAAGTTGAATACGTGCTGATGCCACTCTTGCCCACGAATCGTGCTCATTAGATGCTTGGTTGCCTGGCCATACGAAAGCATATACTATATGTGTTCCATTCCAGTTATAAGACGTACCGGGAGAAAATGGTTCATGTTGGGATTGAACCATTCGTAAAGATTATCCCCCAACTGTTGGTGGGATTGGGCATCTGGAAAAAGACATCTGATGATGATACCGATGATCCCATGAGGATGACAGTCATGGTTGCTGAGAATGTTCCGCATCAACAGAATGGGTATACTTGTGACTTTTCCACAAACTCACCACTGCACATATCATGGTGTGATCTTAAAATAGGTAGAAGTACACAGGTCACACGTCACGTACACACGCACAAGTTACAGAACACTTTTATGCATATGGTTATGGGTCACAGACCACTTACTTTGTTTGTTGTTTTCAGACATGACTGCGGAATCTTTGTGATTAAGTATGCGGAATACATGCTACATAACGACATGAAGTCTTTGCCGCCGACGTTTGATGCTAGCCGTGCTAGGTTGGACATTGCAACATTGCTCTTCAAACATAAGGAGACCAAGAAGCCTTCAAAGTTAGTGAAGCCAAAAGGAGAGAGCATCGACGTATAGTGATAGTACAGTGTCCGTTTTAGTTTCTAGTTGATGTTTTAGTTTCCAGTTGATAGGGGATGTTTTTATGCTTTTGAATGTCAGAAATATTGGATAGTTGATGTTTTAGTTTCCAGTTGATAGTGGATGTTTTAGTGTAATTCATGGATATTTCGGTTCATTTATGTCAATATAATAGATGTGCATTTCACATTTTGTCCAATGATGTTTTGGTTCCAATCAGCGCTGTCTACATTTATTGGTCATTTTTTTCCACATCTCAAGGCACAGGTCACAAATGAACGTGTCACAGTCACAAAGCCACAGCTAACATGTCATAGGTCACGCCTAACGACTAATCGGTCACAGTCACAGTTAACGACTAACGGATTCACAGTCACAACTAACGACAGTCACAGGTCACATGTTACAACTAATAGGTCACAGAAAAGAGCTGCACTGGTCACAAATATCAATGTCATGTATTTTGCCATTCTGTCTGATGCCTTGCAATCATAGAATCACGGGTCACAAAAAAGTTGTTCCACCATCTCTGGTCACAGGTCACAAGTGAAACATGTCCGGTCACATGTATCACTTCTACGAATTCTTTCCAAGTAATTCAGCATTCTTTCACGTATCACAAAATGTTTTGACCTGATCTCATGGCACAGGTCACACAACTCAACTATATTTGTACACATAACTTAATGAAGTGAATTTTTTTATGTCGTTCGATCGAAATCATAGGTCACACACGCGTAGTAAACAGAAATGCACATATCACAAATAAAATGAATTTCATTTCAAACAAGCCACAAATATTTCAAGGTCGGATTACAAAATGAATGAAAAAATTATTTGAAGTTCTTTATCATTTTCCAGAGTCACAATTCTGGCTTAATGGAATCAAATTGGTGCACGTCCTCCGATTGTGACCAAATGTTTGGCACCGTCCACATTTCAAGGTTTGTTTCCGCTCACCAGACGATCTTTTCCTCTTTTCTGCTGGCCTCCCCGAACTCCTCTTCTGGTTGGGTGGTAAGACGACTATGCTTTCTATTTCTTGAGTCACAGTCCATTCATTTCGATTACCGACTGGGTACACAGATTCCTGGTATGCATTCGTGTACGCCTCTCGTGTGTAAAAGTACGAACAGTAATCATATAAATCTCCCTTCGTAGTTGCTATCACTGCTAAAGTGTGTGGACATGGTATCTGATCAACTTGGAGTGTAACGACCCGGGTCCCACTTAACGGGCGGTCCTGGCCGTTAGATCGACGGCGTACTGTCCTCACTGTACCAACATGGGTCTTTTCAGCATGCTTTGTCCTCACTCGCACGCTCCCCGAGAAAACTTCCCAGGGGGGTCACCCATCATAGAATTGCTCCAAGCCAAGCACGCTTAACTGTGGAGTTTCCAACGATGGACTTCCGGAAAAGAAGGTGCACCTTGTTGGTATGAGTAGTACCTATCAAATCTTTTAAACTTTCTTGGTCTGGGGTATTACAATCACCCCCCGTTAGACTCGCGACGTCCTCGTCGCGCTTGATCCATCTGAGGATCTGTTGCCAGGCGTTGGGATTCTAGAGGTGGCTCCTACGAGTTCAAGAGGTGGCTCCCGTCCTATGGCGTAGCACTTTGTCCCGCATAGCACTTAGTTCCCGATTTCCTGCTGGCAATGGGCTCTGATACCATTTGTAACGACCTGGGTCCCACTTAACGGGCTGTCCCGACCGTTAGATCGACGGCGTACTGTCCTCACTGTACCAACATGGGTCTTTTCAGCATGCTTTGTCCTCACTCGCACGCTCCCCGAGAAAACTTCCCAGGGGGTCACCCATCATAGAATTGCTCCAAGCCAAGCACGCTTAACTGTGGAGTTTCCAATGATGGACTTCCGGAAAACAAGGTGCACCTTGTGATATGAGTAGTACCTATCAAATCTCTTAAACTTTCTTGGTCTGGGGTATTACAGTCACCCCCCATTAGACTCGCGACGTCCTCGTCGCGCTTGATCCATCTGAGGATCTGTTGCCAGGCGTTGGGATTCTAGAGGTGGCTCCTACGAGTTCAAGAGGTGGCTCCCGTCCTATGGCGTAGCACTTTGTCCCGCATAGCACTTAGTTCCCGATTTCCTACCGGCAAACGGCTCTCGATACCATTTGTAACGACCCGGGTCCCACTTAACGGGCTGTCCTGGCCGTTAGATCGACGACGTACTGTCCTCACTGTACCAACATGGGTCTTTTCAGCATGCTTTGTCCTCACTCGCACGCTCCCCGAGAAAACTTCCCAGGGGGGTCACCCATCATAGAATTGCTCCAAGTCAAGCACGCTTAACTGTGGAGTTTCCAACGATGGACTTCCGAAAAAGAAGGTGCACCTTGTGGTATGAGTAGTACCTATCAAATCTCTTAAACTTTCTTGGTCTGGGGTATTACAATTTTGTAACGACCCGGGTCACACATATGGAATGATATGGCATATACTACAATTACCCTCATGGTCTTCAACTCTGTGCTCATTTCTCTAATTAATTTCTCGTATTTTGTTGACAGCTTCGTGAATGTGCTATTTGCCAGATCCCTATTCTTACAGCACCAAGATTGTACGGTTTCTCGCAATGACTCCAACAAAGCCACAATAGGATAGTTCTTTGCTGCTTTTGTGACCGCATTTACAGATTCAACTATATTAGATGTCATTGTGGAGTATCTGTTAGCCTGCATGTGGTATCGTGACCATCTTTCTGGTCCAACCTCATTCTACAGAATGTCGCAAAATTGAATAAGAAATGAGTATACAAAGTCACGACATTATTTAGCGAGAGAAATTAAGAGCTCACCAAGTACCCCCTGATCTTTATGTTGATCTTTTCTAGCTGTTGCATGTTGTACTCGTACTCTGTCAATGTATATGCACGCACAGCTGCATTGAATGCTTGAGTGATGTTGTGACCAGATTTTCCATAATATGATTTGAGGTTTTGTAGTAGATGGTATGTGCAAATCCCATGACTAGTTTGTGGATAAACACATTCAATTGCATTTCTAATATTGTTGTGACGATCCGATACGAAGCATAGACCTTCTCTTGTTCCATAAGCGGACTTCAACTTTTCAAAAAACCAGGTCCATGATTTATCATTTTCATTATCTCCAATTCCAACTGCGAGTAAGTATATGTTGTTATTCGCATCTTGTGTACATGCAGTGAACAATGTACCGCCGTAGTGTCCAGTCAGGTATGTGCCGTCAACAACAATGACAGGTCTACAGTGTAACCATCCTCTAATTGATGCACCAAGTGCCATGAAGCAATACTTGAATCTACTGTGACTATCAACCTCGAATCCTGTGACCGATCCTGGATTTGCATGTTCAAGCATGTAAAAGTAGCTCGGTAGCAGTTGGTACGACTCTTTAGGATCACCTCTGATCATTTTCAAAGTCCTCTCACGGGATCTCCAAGCTTTAACATAGTTCAAGGAAACTCCGTAGGTATGTAAGATGTCATTACATATATCATTCGGAGTGTATATAGTACGCGACGATGTATACTTATACTTGATGAAGGAGGACACAACGGACGTTGTGACCTGCCTGTGAGAACCTAAGACTATGTTCGAAGCACATGTGTGTCCATCACTAATCTTTCTAATCTTAAAGAGATCTGTTTTACTCATCCTTGAAGATCTACATATCCAATTGCACTCATCATGCGAACACTTGATTAGATACTCACCTTTGTCGGATCGAACAACCAGAAATTCGAACATGTTTTGTATGGCATAGAAACACAAGCTCAATTTCAAAACCTCCTTGTTCCGGAAAACCTGACCCTCTTCTACACAGCTCACATTAGGATTTGATACAATCGTGACCTCATATGCATTACTGTGACCTGAAGGTTCCACTGTTGCTTCACATATATCTCTTGCTATTTCCTGTAGCGAGTACAGCTCTGTTCCAGATTGTACAGTAGCCGAGACTGCCTGGGTGTGTGGAAAACTGAGACACTGATGTCTACTTTCTGACTCTGTGACCTCAATATTGATGGGATATTTGGAAGGATCACGATCCATACCTTTGAGAGTAATGTATGACAAAACATTGCTGTCACTTCTTATTCTGACTGGAGGCATATCATTTCTCAATTGGTATTTCATTGTGACCGCCGCCCTAGTAGGATCCAAACCAAATTCTGTGACTACCGTGTCCAGCAGCTTCAAGTAACAACTATTACGATCGAGCATAACCAATGATGATTGTTCTCCAAACACCAAGCAGACATGCAGGTAACCCATTTCTGTATTCATGCACAAGCAATGTCAGTGGCATAGCACAATAAAGTCACAGCAAAATTAGACGGAGGTCACAATTTTTAACATCATCACACCAATTTGAAAGTCAGTTTTACAGTTTGGCAGCTTGATGATCGTACAGTAATATTTCGGTCACAATTCTAAATCTTGGTTACAAACGAAAACTTGGTCACAATTACAGTATAACTACACAATTGCAATTATCGAAATCTTGGTCACAATTACAGTCAACAACATGCAATTACTAATGAAGGCGTACTGAATTAAATTGGTCACAATTGCAAGTATCGTCTTCATCTACACAGGTTGTCAATCACACACGCACTAAAATTTAGAAAAAGTCATTGAGGAGAGGAACACTTACGATAAAAGAGAGATAATCGCCTCCTGGAAAAGGTTGTGACCTGCCTCTACCCACAATTTTCCGATTGCAGAAATACGGTTTCGACTGGCCTGTAGACGTGATCTCAGCTATTAAATTTTTCGATTGCGTAATCCTCTGAACTCTAAGCTACTATGACCTCCCAGCACCAATAAATTTCGAATTGCAGAGATCAATGGAGTCGGATGAAGAGATGCTTTGACGGGAATATTGTTTGGACGGGAATGTTGTTTTCAAATGGTAACGGCTTCCATGATTTCAGGGATTCTATTTAATCATTCCTAATTAACGTAATTTCCATATATAATATATTATATATTTTTTAATTAGTAGAAACCTGATTTATGAATTTTGAAAGTATTTATTGTAAAAGTGAAATAGTGTTTCCTAATGGGCTGATATATGTATTGTTCCCTATCCACTTTTTGGTCATAGCAATAGTAGACTTCATGGGCCTTCTGAAAATAATGGGCAGCCCAAAGCCCAGTGCAGGCAGATAGGTTGGGTCAACGTGTGGCGCTCCACACTGTCCGTATGAAAAATGATAAATACAAAAAATAGAAGTGAATCAAATAGACAATATGAACAAGCTTAGAAATGATATCTAACATTGGATGAACCTAACACTATTCCTCAATGACAAGGGTCCACGAGGAGTAGAGTGCATATGATACCTACTGTTCATATTATGTGTTAGTCCTCGTTTGAACTAAGTGGCATGATCGACCGAGTGTATCGGTGGTGGTAGTCTTAGTCCCACTCAAAAGTCCTAGGGCAATAGCCACCATATATGCTAATATAAGGCTCGTTACGACAACTTGTGTTTCTAGCATAGATAAGTAAACATGTTTGAATATTCTTGTAACAAACACATAATGTATGGGTAACCTGTCCCCATTTTGCGTTTTATTTTCAAGAACATATAAAGGTGCATATTTGTGCACACTAGAAAGTTGTGATGCCAAGTAAACCATTTAGGAAAAAGATATATGTATAGAAGAAAACTTGCCAGATGTTTTACAGGTTCTGCCGTGGCAGCTCCTGGTTGATTACTTTTTTTTCCCTCTGTCAAACGAAAAATTGCCAACTATGTCTGTAAATAATCGGACAGTGCTTTATTCTGTACATGTAGACGTAGTATTGTCCAACAATTTGAGCCTTTGTAAGGCACAAAGTCACAAATCATTTTCACAACGATACAATATAAATATCTAGTGTTGACTCGTCATGGATTGAGCGAGGAAAACATGTATAAAAGAGTGAAATAATAATTGAGTCCATATATGCTATCTCCGTGAAGCTGCTCCACTAAAATTTTGAGGTGTCGAAATTTTAGAAATGACACCTTATAATTGCAATGAGGTATCAAAAATTTAGTTTATAAGACAATTAAGAAGATAACGATGTTATCTAGTACAATTAGATTTAAAATACCACCCAACGTGACATGTAGATGGACATTAAATGATAATTCCATTTAAGGGGAAGGGTTTAAGAGAATTAATTGACTTTAATCAATAAATTTCCTCGGAACAAAATCAAGAAATATTAATAATTTGACTTCATACTAGGATGTTCTGAAATCATAGCACGTCAAAACGCCAAAGCAACCTGTTGACACACAAAACAGGCAGCCCAAATTAAATGGCCCAAGAGAGGAAATGGCTCAAAAGAAGAAGCCCATATAGAGAGATCAGGGTAAAAGCTCAACCAAAAATATCATTAAATATGATGAAAGCCCAAAAAATAAAGGTACGACGTCGCCCAAGCCTGCAGGACGCTCAGATATTGAGCGAATGAAACACCCTATAATCGCCCAGAGCAGAAAATCAATTGTCGCCCAAGAATGCTGAGTCGCCCAAAGTCCCAGAAATGACTGAAGTTTATTGTTATCCAAAATCACGATCTAAGACGGTTTGAGCACATCATAATCACGCCCCACGATTTGAGAAAGTTGATGACAAGCAGTTATGAAGAGGGCGTAGTGATAGGAGTTGCACACGGTAGTTATTAGCCAGCCGATCATGATGAAAGAAATGGGTAGTTACAAGCAGTTGCTAAATGATCAAAACTGCCCAAGCCGTATAAAAGAAAGAAGAAGACAACGAAGAAAGCCCCGACAACATTCACTCTCAAAACAGAGAACATGTAATTTACTTTTCTTAGATTAATTTTTAATTACTTCAATTCCCTTGTACTTGTGTGCTTGCGCCCCTTGTAGGCATCTTGTTCGTATCCAAACTGTAATCTTCATATTCAATAAGCGTCCCTTTTTGGGACTTTTTTCCAAGAGGTTTGTCCCTCACACAATCGTCTGATTCCCTTTTTTAATTGTTAGTGAGCGAAAACACGCGAAACAATTTGGCACGCCCAGTGGGACACTTGGTGTTTGAAGATGCAAAAGGAAAACATTATGCCTCATAAAAGTTTGGATAAAGCACCAGCAAGTCACGGAGTAGTCCAATCTGTGATCGAGCGATATGAGGAGCAGCAACATTCTCCTCAGACGGAAGGACAGACTCCAAGCAGTCACAGTCGTTATGAGTTAATGACAGAGTTAAGTCCTCAAACCATGCGTGCATTGCTTGGAGAACTCACACAAGACGTCGTTGAACAGGTAAATTTACGAAACGTCCATAATATGGAAAAATTTACCCAGAGTGGAAATGTTCACTATGATAACATGGCCAAACAATTAAGTGCGTTAAATGATCTCATGAGCAAATTAGTAGGCCAAATATGTCAACCAACCGTAGGAAGTCATTTCCAGACCAGGGCGATTGTGGGACATGCTTCACCACACAATTCCTCTGGTTTGAACCCAGGTCCAGGTCTAGAAACATTTTTCGGCCCTTCCACCTCAAATTAAGGGGTTAATGGAGCACCAAATTTGAATGGCGATAACGTGACTACCAACCTGGGGGATAATCCAAATATAAGGGATAATGTCCTGAATGGTGGACATAATTTACCTCGTGTTAATGAGGGAATAAATACTCAACATAATGGGTATAATGGTCTGAACAATGGTGCTTTCCCTGCCATTCAAGGACCAAACATCAGGCCGCCTCAAATAAACCAACAAGTGAATCAACCCATAGGAGTCCCATATGATCCAAATGCTTTACTAAGGAATCAAGTTGCATAAATAGTACAAGATCAAATGGCTATTGGGGTACGTCCTGTTATTAGGCCGACTTACACTAATCTATATCCTGATTGGGTAGATCAAGCGTACCCATGGCCTAGAGGGTATAAAGTGCCCGAATTCTCATTGTTCACTGGTTTAGGAGAAGTATCTACTCTAGAACATATAGGACGATTCACATTACAGAGTGGTGAGTTGACTAATTACCATAAAATGAGACTATTCCCTAGTTCATTAACAGGACTAGCCTTTTCGTGGTTCATTAACTTGCCAGCAAATTCCGTTCAGACATGGCAGTAAATGGAACAATTGTTCTATGCTCAGTTTTATAAAACAGAATCTGAGGTCGCACTGGCCGATTTGGAGAACT
This sequence comes from Fraxinus americana, assembly GCA_035079005.1. Lineage (NCBI taxonomy): Eukaryota > Viridiplantae > Streptophyta > Magnoliopsida > Lamiales > Oleaceae > Fraxinus > Fraxinus americana. Next base: position 21,339,846 of record CM068716.1, read on the forward strand.
TACGTCAAATGTCAAACGAATGGGCAGAAGGTTTCCTTCAAAGGTTCAAAACAGCTAGGAGTAAATGCTTTGTACCCCTGCCTGAAAAAGAATTTGTCAAAATCGCTCAAAACTGTTTAAGTTTTGATTTAAAGAAGAAGTTCCAGGATAGGGAATTCCCTGACCTGTTCCAACTTAGTGCGAACGTGATCAGGTACGAACGTTTGATAAGAGAAGAAGAGCAAGTAAAAAATTCTAGTAAAGAGACTTATTATAAAGACCCACACTTTGGCGTTCATGCCGTAAACGATGAATTTTATGACCAAACTGAAATATGTTTGGCCGAGTTGACCAAGGGGGATGCATATACTTGTCCCATGATGGCTAAGCCTAGGGATGTAGCCAGAGATGAACCTATAAAAGGAGAAAACAAAAAGAGCAGAACGTTCTCGTTTGATGTGACGAAAGCTGACCTTATATTCGATAAATTATATAAGGACAAGCAGATAAAACTGAGAGATAAACATAAGTTGCCAAGCCCTGAGCAGATTAAGGGTAAAAAATATTGTAAATGGCATAATATATGGTCACATATGACTAATTATTACTTGGTTTTCCGTCATGTTTTACAGGACGCTATCGAGTCAGGACGAATCACGTTCGAAGACGAAAAGAAAATGGCAGTGGATGAAAATCCTTTCCCACAACCACTTGAGGTGAATATGGTGACAACCAATGTCACAAATAGATTACCTAGGTTTAAGTTGGTCATCGATGATGAGGAAGACCCTGAGAAACATGCCAGTGTGTTCGAACGCATTAGGGGAAAAGAACCTATGAAGAATGAAGAAGTCTTGTGTGCCAGATGTAAAGGAGAAATGAGAGCAAATACCGAAAAACCAGAAGTATGGTAGAATCACCATTCCCCTGAGTTTGTTCCAAACAGAAGGCAGGGTACATCGTTTTATAAGGGGCCACCTTTGGAAAGGCAGTTCAGGCCAACACGGCGTGAGAAATCATTTAGACTACAGCCTCGCCAACCTAATGTGTGACACTCATATCAGTATAACGTAAGACGTGTTGTGCCTTTTAATGAAATGACCAGAACTCAGCAAAGACGATTTCAACGGAATTATGGACGAATGATGAGGCAGCAACCAGAAAAGCCACGTCCTAAAGCACCAAGAGTACTGGAAATGGTTAATCAAAATGCTCTCGAAAATAGTGAAGAGGCTAGCACTGAAGAATCAATGAGAGATGTAAAGCCCCAAATTCTCCGAACTCGAAGCGTTAAAAGAAAAATTCTTCTTCTTTGATTGAACCCTTAAATGTTAACCAAAATAAATTTTAAATGATAAAAGTTTTGAAATCCGAAACATATAAGAAGATGTAATGGAAAACTTTTGTTCATATAGATTTGGACAATTCGGTGAAATTTTATTTTGAAGAACATTTGGAGGAAATTCAGCGAAATACCGGTTGCGCAACAGCGGAAAGGAAAATATGTTTGACCTAGCAAACGTTGTCAAAAATTTGTGAAATTTTAACAGAGACTATAACATTCATATATGTACAACATCTAAAAATTTGGGGTCTGGACGAAAATGTTTGAAGCACGAAAATACTGCACGACTACGCTGGACACAAAATCCGACACAGTCCCAACGCAGCTTACTAAAACAGGCATAACTTTTTCTCTAGATGCTATTTTAAGGTAATTCGAAAGACCACTATTAGAAGACTCATAGGCCTTTCAAACGCCACTAATTTCACTCTAAAACATGCAATATACCCTAAGTTATACCATTTTCAAATTTAATGGCAGAATCTGAAATTCAAAGCAGCAGTAGATAAACTTCATGCATTGTCAATTCGACATTTGTAAATTATCGTTGACATGGAAAGCACATGAAATTGAACAAGATAAACATTAAAAACATTGTTAAGGGTGTCATCTAAACATTCATAAAAAAAAGTTTACACAACCAAAAATTTTGACTAGAAAGTTGAAAGCATTTCAAATTTGCCGAGCATTCGCCACCATGCCAAACCACTGACATGCCTCGATTTAACCTGTGAAATTTTAATAGGGGTGAGTATCATAAATAATACTCGGTAGGAAGACATTTAAGTAATTGGTAAAAAGAAATGTATTTTCAGAAATGCAAACTTTGGTTATTTGTATCACCGTCATTCTCTAGCAAACCGGTGATCAGTCAGTCCGCTTATTCTTGAGTTTTGATAACTCGTTCTCGAGTTTGATAACTCGTTTCATAATCTATTTATCTCTTATTTGAACCACCCAAAGGGTGCTTCCATCATCAATAACACAATAACACGTGAATGCAAACCGAAAACAAATCATTTTATTCTACTTTACAAAAGTGTCGTAAAACACCCCTACCTTGAATGCTTGGAGTTTGAATAACCTTTGATGACCAAATTTGTAAAGAAAAAATGCAACGTGCTCCTTAGCTTATCCTTCAAATATTTTCTAGTTCAAAAGTGCTTTATGACTATGAGAAAGAGGGCAAAACAACTTTATGTATAAGTATAATAGTTTGGAAAATGAAATCACTTTGTAAGTGCAGTGTATGTGTATGCAATTGTAAGAAATGAAGTTATGTTTTGCTTTAAAAAGAAAACTCTTAAATATATAAAATACATACATGTAACTCCAATGAAACAAAAAGACTTTTCGGTTAACTCTTAAATTTCCAAACGTATTCCATGTAAACTAAAAGTTTAATGGGATTAATGATGGGTATAAGTGGTGAATTAATTAAGTTTTTAAGTGGTGGAAGTGATTGTGTAGGTTACTCTTGTGCAAATGAAACGGTTTCTCTTCTCTTTTTTTTTATACGCTGAAAATTGGAACCAAACATAGGAAAAAATTATTAATGTAAAAAGTGTGTCATCAAAATAATGTAATTGAATAAATTAAAGAAATTTGTCATTTAAAAGAGATTTCGACGACTTACAAAATTTTAAGACAAGCACACACAACTTTACTATTGTGACAAAAAATTCTAACTCTTAGGAATGGTCGTAGCGACGTCATAATATAATTCAAATTATTTTCGAGTTATACAAGAAAATTTTATTTGAAAACAATATAACATTTTTTTTTCTTGGTCGCTACAACTCTCCCCACTTAAAATAATTTCGTCCTCGAAATTTAACTTACTTATTTAAGGAGGTCGGGATACTTGGCTAAGATGTCTTCCTCCCTTTCCCAAGTAGCCTCATCCTTACCATGTTTATCCCATTGGACTTTGACTAATGGAACCCTTCGATTTCTCAGAATGTGCTCCTTTCTCTCTAGAATCACTACAGGAGCTTCTTCGTACGTCATATCACTTTGGACATCAAGTGATCGGACATTCACCACATGACTAGGATCCGTGATGTATTTTCTCAACATGGAAATGTGAAATACGTTGTGCACTGCTGAAAGTTCGGGTGGCAATGCTAAACGATATGCCACATTCCCAATTTTTTCAATAATCTCAAATGGACCGATAAATTTAGGACTTAGTTTTCCTTTCTTTCCAAATCGTAGTATTCCCTTCATCGGTGCCACTTTGAGAAATACTTTATCTCCAACTTCAAAACTCAATTCTTTTCTCCTTTTGTCGGCATAGCTCTTCTGACGATCTTGGGCAATCTTAATTCTTGATCTAATTTTATATATAGCATCTACAGTCTTCTCAACCAATTCTGGACCCAAGATTCTCCTTTCACCAACTTCATCCCAATATAATGGCGAACGACATCGTCGACCATACAAAGCCTCATACGGTGCCATACCAATAGTGGCTTGAAAACTATTATTGTACGCAAATTCAACCGATGGCAAATGATCTTCCCACTTACCACCTAGATCTAGGACACAAGCTCTTAACATATCCTCAAGGATCTGGATAGTTCGTTCAGATTGTCCGTCAGTCTGAGGATGATAAGCAGTACTAAATGTTAACTTGGTACCCATAGCTTTTTGAAGGCTTATCCAAAACTTAGAAGTAAACCTCGGGTCTCTATCTGATACTATAGAAACTGGAATACCATGAAGCCGCATAATTTCTCTAACATAAATCTCTGTGAGTTGTTCTAAACTATAGGTAGTCCGAACTGGCAAGAAATGAGCAGATTTTGTCAGTCGATCTATAATCACCCGATTGCATCATGACCTCTCACTGACCTAGGAAAACCGACGACGAAATCCATTGCAATCTTCTCCCATTTCCATTCGGGTATATCCATGGGATTCAATAACCCTGACGGTTTCTGATGCTCAGCCTTTACCTGCTGACAAACCATGCATTTGGACACAAACAGAGCTATCGTGCCCTTCATATTTCTCCACCAAAATGTGTCACGCAAATCTTTATACATTTTAGTTCCGCCTGGGTGTGCTGCATAAGGAGCGGCTTGAGCTTCAGTCATAATCTCATTCCTCAATACTTCATCATTCGGCACCCATAATCGGCCCTTAAACATCAGGGCTTTATCCTTGGCTATTTCAAATCCTTTTCTCTTCTCAGTTCCTACCTCAACCCTGATCTTTTCCAAAAAGGGATTATCTTTTTGAATAGCTACTATTCTGTCCCTGAGGTTTGGTTTCACAGTAAAACTTGCTAATATTGTCGATGTCCTTACTGGAGAAGTTAATACCTCAATTCTCATGTTCTCGAATTCTTTGAGTAATTGATCTTGTCTTGTACACAACACTGACAACTGTCCCATGTTCTTTCTACTCAACGCATCTGCGACTACATTAGCCTTACCCGGGTGGTATGAGATAGTACAATCATAATCCTTCACCAATTCTAACCATCGTCGTTGTCTCATATTTAACTCCTTCTGGGTGAAGAAGTATTTGAGACTCTTGTGATCGGTGTAGATCTCACACTTGCTCCCGTATAGGTAGTGGCGCCAAATCTTCAAGGCATGCACTATTGCTGCTAGTTCGAGATCATGTGTAGGGTAATTCTGTTCATACCGCTTCAATTGTCTTGAAGCATAAGCTATCACTTTCCCATGTTGCATCAAAACACATCCTATACCAAGTTTAGATGCATCACTGTAAATCACAAAACCTTTCGAACCGTTGGGGATAGTCAACACCGGTGCAGATACGAGCCTGTCTTTTAACTCTTGAAAACTCTGCTCGCACTTCTCCGTCCATACGAACTTAGTACCCTTCCGAGTCAACTGAGTCATAGGACTTGCTATCTTGGAAAATCCTTCAATAAATCGTCGATAATAGCCAGCTAAACCTAGAAAACTCCTCACTTCTCCAATGTTTGTAGGTTTCCGCCAATTGATCACAGCTTCAACTTTGGATTGATCCACCTCAATTCTTTGTGCTGAAACAGTATGGCCTAGAAATCCCACTCGGTCTAACCAAAATTCACATTTCTTGAATTTGGCATATAGCTTCTCCTTACGCAATGTTCCCAACACTATCCTCAGATGTTCTTCATGTTGATGAGAATCTCTCGAGTATACCAGTATGTCATCAATAAATACAATGACAAACACGTCCAAATACTGATGAAATACCCTATTCATCAAGTCCATAAACACTACAGGAGCATTCGTTAAGCCAAAAGGCATCATCGTAAATTCATAATGCCCATATCGAGTCCTAAATGCCGCCTTTAGTATATCATCCAACTTAATCTTCAGTTGATGGTAACCCGACCTTAAATCAATTTTTGAAAATACGGATGCGCCCTTCAATTGATCAAATAGATCCTCAATCCTGAAGAGGATACTTATTCTTGATCGTTAACTTATTCAGTTCACGGTAGTCGATGCACATCCTCATAGTACCATCTTTCTTCTTTACAAAGAATACCGAAGCTCCCCATGGAGATACACTTGGTCTAATGAACCCTTTGTCTAGAAGTTCTTCCAACTGTGTCTTCAACTCTTGTAATTCCTTTGGTGCCATTCGGTATGGGGCTTTGGATATAGGAGTAGCTCCAGGTACTAGGTCTATCATGAATTCCACTTGTCTATAGGGTGGAGTACCCGGCAGATCATCGGGAAACACGTCAGCATACTCTCGTACTATTGGCACATTATCTAATACTTTCTCTTAAGATGAGGTGCTAGTAAGACTGACAAGATACCCCTGATAATCAGGCTTCCTCAACATGCTCTCAGCCTTTAAAGCAGAGATGACGTGAAGAAGTGCCTTAATCTTCGACCCATAAAATTTGAACTCCTCTTTTCCTGGTCTTCGAAAAATTATCTCTTTCTCAAAACATACAATCGTGGCTCGATTTTCACCTAACCAATCCATACTAAAAATAATATCAAAATCTTTCATCTCTATAACATACAAGTTGGCCCCTAGAGTCAATCCATCAAAATTTATCTGTACCCCTTAGCCATCCTGTCTAAAATAATAGTTCCCCCTGATGGCATACTAACTTCTAGTACACTATCATACTTCTGACATGAAGTATTAATCTTAGCTAAACATGCACTAGATATGAACGAATGTGTAGCACCGAATCAATTAGGACGTAAACGGGAATACAAGATATCGATAAAATACTTGTGATCACGTCTGGGTTTTGGGCAGCCTCATCACGAGTCAAAGCAAACACCCTTGCTTTTCCTTTCTTCTCTTGCTCGGGTTTCTTAATCAATGGACATGAGGAAACCATATGACCAGGTTAACCACACTTATAGCAAACATACTTTCCCAACAAACACTCTCCTCTGTGTAACATGTTACACTTAGGACACGGGGGTATAGGATTGCTCGTCTGGCCTGCAAGTGTCTGTTTCTTAAATTGTCCATTCTTCTTCTTCTTATCTTGCCATTTTCTTTTTCAAAAGTTATTGTGTTGTCCCTGATTTACCAACTTCACACCCGAGTAGGCCACTATCTGAGCTTTCTTTACCACGGCTTGAAAAGTGGTAAGATCATGTGAACTCACAATCTGCCTGATCTCTGGACGCAGGCCTCTCTCGTAACGTTTTGCCTTCATGAGTTTAGTATTTACAAGATGTGGGGCATATCGGGATAATTCCTCGAACTTGCTCTCATACTCAGAGATTTCCATATCTCCCTGTACCAGTCTTAAAAATTCCGCCTCCTTATAGTCTCGCAGAGCCTGTGGGAAAAACTTTTCGGTTAGCTCCATCTTGAACTGAATCCAAGTTAGATTACGTTGTTCCTCCTCTGTACGGGTGCGTGATGCGGATTCCCACCAATGGCCAGCTCTTCCAGTTAGCATGAACTCGGCACATAATACTTTTTGATTTTCTGGACAAGTGATGTGACGGAAGATCTTCTCTATGTTACGCAACCACTCATCAACTGCCAGAGGGTCTTTTCCACCATCAAAGGTAGGGGGTCGATATCTACGAAATTGTTCTACCGTCGGAATAGGTGGTGCAATTGGGTATGCCGGTGGTGCTTGGGGAGCTAGTGGTGGTTGGGGAGCTAGTGGCGCTGGCGATGCTTGGGAAATTAGTGGAACTTGAGGTGCTGGAGTTATAGCCTGAGCAGCTAAGGCCTGTCTCAACTCATCAATCTCTCGCCTTAACTCCCTAATTGTCCTCGCTTGCGCCATATTCCTATATACCAAAATAATCGTAATCTCATTTAAATACTTACGTAACCAAGGGAAAAAAAAAGGTTTATAGTGCAACATTTATTATTATTATCTCTAAAGAAATCCTTCAGGAGGAATACGGGCAAAATAAAATCCTACTACTAAAATTCCACTCTTTTATTCATCATCGCCATCATTGTCACTACAGCCTTCCTGAATCCTAGGTTTCTTAGAAAGCTAAGCCTCGTCGTCTGAAATGGGGGGAGATTCATCCTCACGAATGTACATCTCAATATGTACACTATTATCTTCAGGGGTTGCAAGTGCATCATCTCGTGCCTCTTCCCACTTCACTGTCGGCTCTATGCAGAAAGCCTCATAGTCAATCTCTCGGGGTAAGGTAGGCACGGTAATTTCCCATAAATAAAGGTAAATCGATTCGGCCAACTCAAGCCATTCTTCTGGTAAGGTATCAATAAGAAGGCAAGTAGCCCGACGACCCGTTACCATATGGCCTAGTTGCCTAACCTCTTTCCACCTTATTAGCATCTCTTGAATGTGTTCTCCCATATCATGTGTTGGATTCCATCGGTACTCTTCATATTGCCTCACGATCTCATATCGACGAGGCATCATTGAACTCGTCTTCCTACAAGTTCTCTTAGTTCGTACCATCTGATTCATACCGATTATTCAAAGTCCAATAAGCAGGTCTCTAATAACTTTTAGTTAATTCTCGAGGACTTAAATAAACATTTAATTTGGTCACACTCTCAAAATACTTGCACAATAATGATTATCTACAAAAGTATTCAAACTCCAACATATACTGATATTCATACATACATGTAAAACGTTGTATCAAAAATAAACTTTCTCATAATCATCACATTGATACAAGCATAATCATAAAACTTTCTTTACCTCAAAATCGGCATAGCGCGTCTTTGGCAGGCATAGTGCTCAGGATGATTGAAATTTTTTTTATTTTTTTTTTATCAACCTTATATGTGACACGATACACCGAAAATATGGTTTCTAATGCAAGTCTACAGAAAATAAACCATGGGCTCTGATACCAAGTTGTAACGCCCCAATTTCTCGGAACTCGAAGCGTTAAAAGAAAAAATTTTCTTCTTTATTTGAACCCTTAAATGTTAACCAAAATAAGTTTTAAATGATAAAAGTTTTGAAATCCGAAACATATAAGAAGATGTAACGGAAAACTTTTGTTTATATAGATTTGGACAATTCAGTGAAATTTTATTTTGGAGAACATTTGGAGGAAATTCAGCGAAATACCGATTGCGCAGCAACGGAAAGGAAAATATGTTTGACCTAATAAACGTTGTCAAAAATTTGTAAAATTTTAACAAAGGCTATAACATTCATATATGTACAACATCTAAGAATTTGGGGTCTGGACGAAAATGTTTGAAGCACGAAAATACTGCACGACTACGCTGGACACAAAATCCGACACAGTTCCAACGCAGCTTACTAAAACAGGCATAACTTTTTCTCTAGATGCTATTTTAAGGTAATTCGAAAGACCACTATTAGAAGACTCATAGGCCTTTCAAACGCCACTGATTTCACTCTAAAACATGCAATATAGCCTAAGTTATACCATTTTCAAATTTAATGGCAGAATCTGAAATTCAAAGCAGCAGTAGATAAACTTCATGCATTGTCAATTCGACATTTGTAAATTATCGTTGACATGGAAAGCACATGAAATTGAACGAGATAAATATTAAAAACATTGTTAAGGGTGTCATCTAAACATTCATAAAAAAAAGTTTACACAACCGAAAATTTTTACTAGAAAGTTGAAAGCATTTCAAATTTGCCGAGCACTCGCCACCATGCCAAACCACTGCCATGCCTCGATTTAACCTGTGAAATTTTAATAGGGGTGAGTATCATAAATAATACTCAGTAGGAAGACACTTAAGTAATTGGTAAAAATAAATGTATTTTCAGAAATGCAAACTTTGGTTATTTGTGTCACCGTCATTCTCTAGCAAACCGGTGATCAGTCAGTCCGCTTATTCTCGAGTTTTGATAACTCGTTCTCGAGTTTGATAACTCGTTTCATAATCTCTTTATCTCTTATTTGAACCACCCAAAGGGTGCTTCCATCATCAGTAACACAATAACACGTTAATGCAAACCGAAAACAAATCATTTTATTCTACTTTACAAAAGTGTCGTAAAACACCCCTACCTTGAATGCTTGGAGTTTGAATAACCTTTGATTACCAAATTTGTAAAGAAAAAATGCAACGTACTCCTTAGCTTATCCTTCAAATATTTTCTAGATTCAAAAGTGTTTTATGACTATGAGAAAGAGTGCAAAACAACTTTATGTATAAGTATAATAGTTTGGAAAATGAAATCACTTTGTAAGTGCAGTGTATGTGTATGCAATTGTAAGAAATGAAGTTATGTTTTGTTTTAAAAAGAAAACTCTTAAATATATAAAATACATACATGTAACTCCAATGAAACAAAAAGACTTTTCGGTTAACTCTTAAATTTCCAACTTATTCCATGTAAACTAAAAGTTTAATGGGATTAATGATGGGTATAAGTGGTGAATTAATTAAGTTTTTAAGTGGTGGAAGTGATTGTGTAGGTTACTCTTGTGCAAATGAAACGGTTTCTCTTCTCTTTTTTTTTTATACGCTGAAAATTGGAACCAAACATAGGAAAAAAAAATATTAATGTAAAAAGTGTCATCAAAATAATGTAATTGAATAAATTAAAGAAATTTGTCATTTAAAAGAGATTTCGACGACTTACAAAATTTTAAGACAAGCGCACACAACTTTACTATTGTGGCCAAAAATTCTAACTCTTAAGAATGGTCGTAGAGACGTCATAATATTATTCAAATTATTTTCGAATTAAACAAGAAAATTTTATTTGAAAACAACATAACATTTTTTTTTCTTGGTCGCTACAAGAGAAATGCCAGAAAGTTCTTCTGGGAGGTCGAAGTTTGATCGAAACAAAAGAGAAGAAGACGATACGGAACCACCTCTTACTATCATGTTCGGCACCTTACCTCCCGTCATGGCTAATAATTATTTGTTGGCCAATGAATTCAAGAATAAGGAGGGAGAAGGAGGTGATGAAGAAGAAGCGTGTGTGTTGGAATGCGAGGGTGGTCAGACGTCCCAAGAAGTACAAGGTGAAGAGGATGATGGCATGACTGATATTGAGGAAGAGATCGATCTTGAAGAAGAAAGGAGAAAGAGAGGAGTATCGCGTAATACCTTGCTGAAACAATTACATCGGGAAGGAGTTCGTGAAGTAGATTTGTTGGGAGAACCATCTGGGCGTTCTTTCGATTTCTACGTACTATATGGGACACCCAAGAGAAAGAAAAGGGTACCTCGTTCTGAGAAATACGGATCTCTTCCAAGGATACTGTCTCCCCCAACAGGTTGGATAGCTACTGGAGAAATACTAAAAGATAGAGATGATGCCCCCACAGACGGATATTCAGCCTGAGGTATTGCGAGTTGATTTATCACAAGGGGATAAGTCGACAGGAGACAAACAAGAAGTAGAAATCGATGCAGAAGAAAAAGTTGTCTTTAAAAAACCCGCTATGAAATTGACCAAGCATTTAAGGCCACTTTATGCGAAGGCTTTGGTCAATGGCATACCCGTGGTGAAAGTACTTATTGACAATGGGGCTGCCATAAACACTATCCCACTAAAGATGATGAGGAAGTTCACGAAAACAGAGGATGACATGATCCCAACGGAAGTCATTCTCACGAGCTTCAATGGGAGAGCCACCTCAGCCAAGGGAGTAATGCCACTAGATATAACTGTGGGTACGACTACTAGGACGACTGTCTTCTTTGTCATTGATGGTCCTACCAGTTACAATATACTGTTAGGGCGAGATTGGATTCATGGAAGTCGCTGTATACCATCATCGGTCAATCAGTGCTTAGTTTTTTGGAATGACCAAGGTAAGGCAGAGGTGGTACAAGCAGATCATAGGCCTTTTGTTGCAGAAACTAACTCGGTAGAAAGGTTCATGTATGAAGGAAACTACGGACCTGTCAAGATAATCCAAGATGGAGAAGAAACTCAAGTCGTCGCACAGAGTGAAGAACCATTTCAGGTAGAAGCACTCGCTGAAATATTCAGTCAAATGAGGCCAAACATAGTGGCCCTAGAAGAGCCAGTTATTGGCAAAAGAACGCTCAGAGAATATTAATGACTTGGCACCAAAAGAGCATGTGGCCGAGATCCAGGCCTTTAAAGCCAGATTAGTGGCTTTCAATAAAGAATGTCAGGAGAAAATCAAAAAAGAGGTAGCACTGAAAGCGCTGGGAGACAAATTGGCAGTATTCAAATTGGAACAAAGTATTGACCAGGAAGTTAACAAGGTAGATTGCTTAGAAGAAGAAGTACCTGTAAGGGACATGGACGATGAAGTAATGGGGATCCACAAACCTGGAAACGCTTAAGCACAAGACCATTTGATCAAAGTAAACATTGGCGATGTGGGAGAAAATCGCCCAACATTTATCAGCCAGATGCTTAGTCAAGAGGTTAGTACAGCATTAATCGCTTTATTAAAAGAGTATAAAGACTGTTTTGCTTGAGAGTATGAACATATGCCTGGTTTAGGTAAAACTTTAGTGGAACATAGATTGCCAACTAAACCAAACTTTAAGCCCCATAAACAGCCTCCTAGACATTTTGCTCCTAACGTGTTGCCTGAAATTAAGAAAGAAATTGAGCGATTATTAAAAGTAGGTTTCATCAGGACAGCTAGATATGTTGAATGGTTATCTAATATCGTGCCAGTGTTTAAAAAAATGGTAAAATGAGGGTGTGTACAGACTTTAGAAATCTGAATTTAGCGACACCTAAAGATGAGTATCCAATGCCCACGGTCGATTCCTTGGTTGATTCCACTGCCGGACATGTCATGTATTCTTTTATGGATGGGTATTCAGGGTATAACCAAATATATATAGTTGAAGAAGACATACACAAAACTGCCTTTAGATGCCCAGGGGCTTTAGGATGTTACGAATGGGTAGTTATGCCTTTCGGCCTAAAAAATGCGGGGGCAACTTATCAAAGGGCAATGAATCTAATCTTTCATGATATGATAGGCAATTTTGTTGAAGTGTATGTAGATGACATCATAGTTAAATATGTTAAAGAGGAAGATCATTTCGAACAATTGAAACGCTCATTTGAGCGAATGAGACAATATAAGCTGAAATTGAATCCTTTGAAGTGTGCATTTGGTGTCAATGCCGGTAATTTCCTTGGCTTTCTAGTACACCAAAGAGGAATCAAACTCGATAAGAATAAAGCAAAGGCCATTTTAGAGGCCAAACCGCCTAACAACAAAAAAGAATTGCAAAGATTTTTAGGTCAAGTTAATTTCTTAAGGCGATTTATCTCTAACTGTGCAGGGTGAACAAAAGCTTTTTTGCCTCTCCTAAAGTTGAAAAATCAGGACGAACTCATCTCGAAAGAAGAACATCAAAAGGCCTTTGATAGCCTAAAGACGTATTTGGCAAATCCGCCAGTGTTGGTGTCACCTATCCAAGGACGGCCAATGAAGGTGTATATATCGACTGAACAAGAATCGATAGCTGGAATGGTCGCGCAGAAAGACCAATTTGGTGAAGAAAGGGCAATATACTATTTAAGTAGACGTTTGACGAAATGTGAATGTAATTATTCTGCTATCGAGAAACTATGTCTCGCTTTATATTTCACATGTACTAAGTTAAGGGCCTATTTACGGCCTGTAACAATTTATCTGATTTCTAAAGTTAATTTAGTGAAGTACATGTTTTCTCGCCCTGTTTTACACCAAAGGATAGGCCTTTGGACTTTGGCATTGTCCGAATTTGAAATACAATATATACCACAGAAGGCGGTAAAAAAATCAAGCATTGGCTAATTTCTTGGCCGATCACCCGTGCCTTCATATTCCTGAAGATATTAAATTGGAAATAGACTCATTCGAATTCAAACCATGGATCCTATATTTTGATGGATCAAAAACTTCCAAAGGTGCAGGAGTAGGAATAGCTTTGATAAATCTTCTAGGAATTTGTTATAAGTTTGCCTTCACATTGGACAGAATGTGCACCAATAACCAGGCCGAATATGAGGCATTGATTGTCGGGCTAGAGTTATTAATTGAAATGGAAGTAAAAAACGTGATTATTAGAGGCGATTCCCAGTTGGTGATTTACCAACTCACTGGCGATTTTAAATGTCAGAGCGAATCCGTTATAAGCCAGTATGAAGTCGCCCAAGAATTATTAGAAGAGTTTGACCAAGTAGAACTCCAATATGTCAATAGAATGTATAACGACATAGCAAACGAACTGGCCCAAATGGCCTCAGGTTACTTAAAAGTCTTAAATATGGAGCACACTTGTGAATATGGAACAATCTTGCCTGTTGTACAAAGGAGGGCAAATAGGATTGGAATTCATTGTATACAAGAAGGAGACGCAATGGATTGGAAAGTAGAGATAAAAGAGTTCTTGGAAAAACTAAGTGAAAAGAACAATAGAAAGATAAAGCTACGATTGTTGAATTATACATTAATTGAAGGTGAATTACTTAAAAAATGCCCAAATGGGGTGTTGTTAAAGTGTGTAAATTTACAAGAAGCCAAGGTGATTATGGCTGAAATACACGAGGGAATTTGTGGAGCCCACCAAGCTGGTCAAAGGATGAGGTGGTTAATTATTAGGAATTGATATTTTTGGCTTAGAATGGGAGAAATGTGTGTCCAATATGCAAAAAGTTGTCTGGCATGTCAAAAGCATGGGCCAATTTTGAGAGCGCCAGCTAGAGAAATGGTATCTATCATTAAGCCATGGCCATTTAGAGATTGGGCAATAGACTTAATAGGGAAGATTTATCCACCATCGTCCAAACAACATACATTCATTATAGTGGCAACAGATTTCTTCACCAAGTGGGTAGAGGTCATACCTCTAAAAGAGATATCTCAAAAAAGTGTTATAGAATTCATTCGCGATCATATTATCTATAGGTTTGGAATCCCACAAACCCTGATGGTAGATCATGGGACTTCTTTGAATGGAGATCAAGTGAAGGAATTTTTGAGCGAATTTGGGGTCAAATTGATAAATTCCACGCCTTATTACGCTCAATCCAACGGTCAGGCTGAATCATTTAACAAGATCTTGAAGAACATCGTAAGAAAGATGATAAGTGAAAACGCCAGAGATTGGCACGAGTGTTTGAATCAAGCTCTGTGGGCCTATAGAACGTTGCCACGCACAAGCACTAAAGTTACCCCTTTTCAGCTAACATACGGGCAAGACGCAGTGTTACCTGTGGAAATCAACGTGCAGTCAATGAGAGTATGTTCACAAAACGACCTGGGCAACAACGAACGCGCAGAGTTGTTCGTCCAAAATTTGTTGAAATTGGATGAATTAAGGTTGGATGTTCTGGATAGATTGCAAGTCCAGAAACAGAAAATGACTAAGTTTTACAACAAGAAGGTCATAGCCAAGTCCTTCAGTTTGGGCGATTTAGTTAGGAAGACAATACTCCCTTTGGATAGTAAAGATCCAAAGTACGGTAAATAGTTATCAAACTGGGAAGGACCATACAAAGTGAAAAGTGTTTTGCCTAATGGAGCCTATCATTTAGAGGATCTAGATGGTACTAATCACGTGAGATTCATCAATGGCAAATACTTGATAAAATATGTTCCTTCCTTATGGGAAAACGAACAAATACAAACTTAAAAATGAAAGTTTATAATGAACGATGATAACCAAATAAAATAAAGGACGAAATACGTCTAAATAAAACTTTTTATTAAATAAATATTGGTTACATCAACAGAATATGAAAAGTGCAAAGCCTCCTATGAGCGAGAACTTGAAATCTCCTACAAGTTACGACTGAGGATAAACAATTGTAAGCCTTTGGCAGCAACGGTGAAAATTGTGGACTGGGACCAGCCACATCCCCAAAAGCATTGCTGCAATGGCGAGCAAAGGGCCTAAGTGTTGAAGGCACAAACGTATTTATAAGGGAATGAATATGAAGAGTCAGGATATGAAAGGCCACGTACATTAAATGGCCCAAAAATCTGAAGGGTGAGAAAATTGATATGCATGAATCTTAGCATAAAATTAAGTGCTTGGGGGTTGACGATTTAAAAGAGGAACGTCAATTAATATTCGAGCATACAATTAGCATATAATTAAGTGCTTGGGGGGTTCACATTTAAAACGTCAATTAATATTCGAACATGCAAAACAATTGTTCATTAAAGGCGAAAGCTGCTGTAACAGTTAAAAAGTGACTATGATGAATAGTTCACGAATTTACAAAGAGAAGGACATAAAAATGTCTCAATTACAGTTCACCCCAAACAGATCGCATATGTTCCCTAAGCGTCGCCCAATCCTTATCCTGCCTTTGAGAAGCAGTATCTATATCGGTCACCACTTCTTCATCCACTTTCAGCTCCTGGTAACGCTCAACTAATGATTTGGTCCGTTCTACCCTTTGGGAAGCGTTACGCTCTTTAGCAGCCATCCTGGCCTTGGAATCATCCATCTTTGCTTGAAGCTCCTTCATCTCTGCAGCCAAAGTCATCATTAAAGAATCTTCGGCCTTAATTTCAGAAGAGAGTTCATTCAATTCAGTTTTAGCCTTGTTGATCTCCTGGAGCAAAGATTCTTTTTCAGAAGAAGCACGAAGATACTGAGCACTTTTGGCCTTCAATTCGGCACATCTAGCCAACAGAGAAAGGACTTCAGAATGAATGGCCCTCAACGTCGCCTTGAATTTCAGGGAAACATTGAGCGACGGAAGCGCAAGTTCTTGTACCAACTTTGTGCTCAAGAGATCAAATTTATCCTTCTGAGCTGCAACACTGGCCATGCAAACATCCATGTCCATAAAGGCAACGTACTCAAGCATTGATTGTCTAAGAATCTCCATGTTTGCCTCAGAGGAGTTTGAAGGATGACCGGAGAAGCTGCAGCTAGCCTTTTCCTGCTAGAAGCACCTTTGGTAGCAACAGCCTGGGTAGTCGAGGAAGCAGAAGGAAGATTTGAACGTTTGTGGGAAGCTGATGGTGATTTGGAAAGGCCCTTGATGGACAGAGGAGTAGGAAGGCGTTGACTGGAAAAAGCCTACGCTTCACAGATGGCCACAGTTGGTCAAAAAGAGGATGCGTAACAGTAGTAGGATTAAAAGGAACAAAAGAAAAGCCTTCAGCAAAGCGTTTATTGCGAGCATCAATAGTTCCAGTCTCAGCCTTACTAATAAGGTGAAAACACTCTGTGATATTCTTGGAATAACAAGGAGGAACAGGCCAAGTTTGGCCGAAACCAAGCTGACGGGCAAAGAAATGAGGAGCATATATCTCAACACCAGCTTTAGCATTAGTCCCTGTCAGGATATCATGAAACAACTCCCTCCCAACCAAAAATTCAACCCATATAGACAAAGATGCAGTTGCTTCATCCATTGTGGAAGGAGGACGAACAAAAATGGGGATTTGATGAACGGAAAAAGGAAAGAATGAAGGAATGGAATTCAGTGTATAAAAGAATGTGAAAATTTCTCTGGCAGACATATTACAGGGTCTAACTGATGAATAAACAACCCATAGCAGGCAACTGATTTAGGAGGGGAAGGTACAGCACCAAGTTGTGGGAAATACGCCCTCAACCATAATTGGGCCAACCAAAGAGGTCCACTGCCTGTAGGGGAGGCATTATTCTTCAATTGAAATTGAAGGGAGGCCATGCCTCTATAAAGGGCGGCCAAAAGGAATGAACATAAATTCAAGGGTCGACCATGTGCTAGTTCGTGTGATATGGGCAAATAACTCGTAGAAGGCTTCAGACTAGGGACGCAGAGGACATATTTACACAGCCAAACGTGGATAAAAGCTACACGCTCAGCATGGTTAGGTTCAGAAATGGAAGCAGTGTAAAGGCTTTGCATGCTCGAATAAGACTCAGTAATTTTCTTGTCAAACTTCGGAGCAGCACTAGTAACCAAGATGCCGGAAATATGGTATCGCCCAAAGGTGGGAGGTTTACTAAAGCCCCTACGTCCCTCAGGGTAATAGACATCGGGCCAAGAGGAAAAACAAAAGTGTTATACTCTGAGGACCAAAAACTCAGCGCTATTGGAAAAAGTACTGAATCATAAATTGGAGGATGGAGGGTAATCTCCAACAAATCAGAAATCCGTGCATGATCAACAAGTGCTTTTGTGGGACCATGTTTCACCAGGCGTACATGCCAAAAATGAAAAGAAGAATAAGCTTTAGTCCAAGTACGAATATCTCGCTCCTGGATGGGCTTTAACAGTAGTGAGTTCAGAAAAGGGAGATTTTCCGTGCAAGGGAATACTTGACCCGCCGCCACTCTCTCTATTGATGCAGCATCATTGAACAATGGGCCAAGATAAAACTCATTCCGGTCTGGATTGGCCGGTGCAAGACGAGAAGGGTTTACATACGACCTGGTGAGGAGGTTCTGGAAGTCTTCGAAACCAAAAGGAGAATCCGAACGAGTTCGAGAGGTCACCATTGAACGCAAAATACGAGTTTGTCTGAGTTTGCTTAAGAAACGTAGAGGAGAAGCAAGACGATGAACAGTAAAATAAGGGGGAAAAGATGCGAAGTATGAAGACGTGGTTTAGTGGTGCAACGAAGTGGCGCGATGTTTGGGTTTAAAGGGGTTGTAACGTCACATTGTTTCAGACAATTAGAAGAAAGTGATGATTGAAAAACCTTGAAAATTTCAAACGTTGCTGGAAGACACATAAATGAATATGGCCAAAATTAAAATTAATTCCGCCATATTGGGGGGTAATTGTTGACACACAAAACAGGCAACCCAAATCAAATGGCCCAAAAGAAGAAATGGCTCAAAAGAAGAAGCACATATAGAGAGATCAGGGTAAAAGCCCAACCAGAAATATCATTAAATATGATGAAAGCCCAAAAAACAAAGGTACGACGTCGCCCAAGCCTGCAGGATGCCTAGATATTGAGCGAATGAAACACCCTATAATCGCCCAGAGCAGAAGATCAATTGTCACCCAAGAATGCTGAGTCGCCCAAAGTCCCAGAAATGATTGAAGTTTGTTGTTATCCAAAATCACGATCTAAGACGGTTTGAGCACATCATAATCACGCCCCACGATTTGAGAAAATTGATGGCAAGCAGTTATGAAGAGTGCGTAGTGATAGGAGTTGCACACGGTAGTTATTAGCCAGCCGATCATGATGAAAGAAATGGGTAGTTACAAGCAGTTGCTAAACGATCAAAACTGCCCAAGCCGTATAAAAGAAAGAAGAAGATAACGAAGAAAGCCCCGACAAAATTCACTCTCAAAACAGAGAACATGTAATTTACTTTTCTTAGATTAATTTTTAATTACTTCAATTCCCTTGTACTTGTGTGCTTGCGCCCCTTTGAGGCATATTGTTCGTGTCCAAACTGTAATCTTTATATTCAATAAACGCCCATTTTTGGGACTTTGTTCCAAGAGGTTTGTCTCTTACACAATCGTCTGATTCCCTTTTTTAATTGTTAGCGAGCGAAAACGCGCGAAACACAACCATACAAAAACATAAAAAAACTTGGTGATTGAAAGAAGAAAGTCCCGACAAAATTCACTCTCAAAACAGAGAACGTGTAATTTACTTTTCTTAGATTAATTTTTAATTACTTCAATTCCCTTGTACTTGTGTGCTTGGGGCCCCTTGGAAGCATCTTGTTCATGTCCAAACTGTAATCTTCATATTCAATAAACGCCCATTTTTGGAACTTTGTTTCAATAGGTTTGTCCCTTACACAATCGTCTGATTCCCTTTTTTAATTGTTAGCGAGCGAAAACGCGCGAAACACAACCATACAAAAACATAAAAAAACTTGGTGATTGAAATTGGCAATCTAAAGGTCTTACGTCAAGATTCAAGCATTACATACCATGTTCACAGGTTCGAGGAAAAAAAACGCCGAAGACAACGTTTGCATAAGTGTGAACAAATTAACAAATCTCAAAAGCTAATCAGACTAAAAATTTGTCAGCACAGATAAAACAATTTGCCGTGAGACATTTATTACATTGCAGGGAAGGATGGATTCATTAAACTGGAACCTATGAATCCATTGCAGAGGCTAGCCCCATCGAGTATCTTGCTACTCCCTGCCCGTGGGCTACTCCCTGCACTGCTGTTAGATAGGGAACCATATGCACCCGTCTGCAAAACCCCAGTGGGAGATGATGCCAAGCAGGGGCTACTATCCCAGCCCTCCTTCATCAGGCTCAGTGCTGTGGTGTTCTTACCATCAGTGATGCTGTTATTGGTGCTGTGTAAAACCTCACCAAGAGGTCCACCCTCAGAATGTTCCCAGGAAATGGGAATCCAATTGGTTTGTCTTTGGCTCTGTTCACTTAAGATGGTGCCTACTCCCAATCCCATTTGGGTTGCCTCAAGTTCTCGGGATAATCTCAGAGGAGAGGTCGTAAGCTTTTCATTTGTAGGAGATGAGGTAGAAGACATAAAGTCTGATGTGACCACAGGGGTGGAAATTGAAAGCTGAGTCCTGTCTGACTGCATATCGACATCAGGCCATGAAATGGTCGAGCATTCTGATGGGTTTTTGGGCCATTCGTCCATGAACTGGCGAAGTGGATGCTGTGATTTGCTCTCATGATCATTGAGATTGCTGTTCACAAACGAAGAACTTCTATTTAAAGGATTGAGCAAAGAATCAGAGCATACTAATCCAAACTCAGAGCAAGAAGATTCTGCATATGTATTCTGTTGTTTGGGAATGGAATATTGGCTATCTTTCAGACTTGTGTTTGACGATAACATGGAGACCCCTGTTGTGCCTGGATATCCCTCGTCCACATTTTCCTTTCTGAAAAAACTCCTGTTAATAGTTAACAATTCAATGTTTATTAGGGCAAAGGAAACAGAAAGGGTCTGCAATAACATTTGTATAACATTAAAAAGGGAAAAACTATATGGACCACTAGTTCCCTAAGAATTCGCAATTTCTCCTTATTCTATTGTACCTTTCCCCACTGATATAAACCTGTTTGTTCAAACAGAACAATAACCTTTAAAAAGACTTGAATTAAGAACACCAATCAATAATTTGACATCAAAGCCTAAACCTTTTGGTTTAAGGTTTGGAATGTTTAGAACTTAGTCTGTATGGTGTTCATTAATCTACCTGTTAATATTTTGGGTCACGGACAAAGGATTTTTAGAACCAGACTGCAAGTTGTTGAGTTGATGATGATGTGAAAGTGCAAGATTGTTAGATGCACAAGCTCCGGGCACCACAGATTCAGAGGTGGAGGAAGCTATTGGCATTGACCTGGTGGTAGTAGTGTTGGTTCCGGTATCGGAATGGCCAGATTGGCCTTCCACAGGCTTTCTTGAACGGTGACGGCCTCTGTTCATATGCCGCTCACAATATTTCTGGTCGGCAACTGCATCTCTTGAGCACCGCCATTTCTTCCCATCAGTCCTTCGACACCTTCCTGGTTCAGGATCTGTTTTGGAAAATCCCAGATGGAAAGTGCCCCATCCCACTGCACAACATGCATCCAAAGAATTGAAACTGAGTCATGAATTTCTTGTGCATAATAGATACTTGAGCTTCATAAGCAAAAAATCAATACTAAAAACAAGATCCAGTTTTGCAAACATGAGGGCAATCTCTACTAGAAAGAAAATATAACATGTTGAAGAAGAAAAGAAACTCACAAGCATTGGGTCTTAGGCCAGAAAAGCTAGAGAAACCTGCAGACTCGAGGGCTTTTCTGATGGGATTGAGAAGATAAGAAGGAATGGACACATTTGCAATGATATACTTGTAGATCAAAGCCTGGTGTTCTAGCTCCATCCACTGTGATGGAGTAAAAGGCCCTCTAACCCCTGATAGCACCCCTTGCATGTTAGCAGCATTTATACCTCCAGACCCATATCCTGAAACAGAAAGATGAAAACATTCAGGTAAAAACACAGCCAAAATACATCATCTCAACGTTTAGTGACCAGTGAAGAAATCTAATCTCTTTTGCTCTCCTATCCACCAAAAAATTAAAGCTTTTTTATCTTTTTTTTTTAACTGCCTCCCAATTGTACACCATTTAAATTCAATATTATCATAACTGATTTACACAAAGAACAAATCTTAGGTTACACAGAGGTAAAAACGGAGTCTTTTTTTCTCTTTTATTTAGGGTGAGGCTTAAAAAAGGACCAACACACGTTCACATGAGAAGACTATCCAAACAGTAGAGTAAATCAAAACCCACTTCAAAATTCTATTACTAGTTACTTGACAGAAACCCCATCTCCATAAAAGTGCTCAGACACCCTATACTCCCCCCAAATTCAGAAAGCTATATGTATGAACATCAGTTTCTCATACCATACAAGAAGAAACTATGTCGCAACTGTCAAGAATAGTCAGAACACTTGTACTAACCTGTGTTTCTAGTAAAGGAACTTGACGTTTGTAGATAGTAAGGCAATGTCACACTTTGAGAGTTGGGAGAAGAGAAACTGAGCATTTGTTGGCCTTCAGAGAGATTACTGATATTAGATCTCAGCAAAGGGATTCTCTCCTGAAGCAGCATTGCCTCACTAGAAGCTGTCTTGACCAGTTTAAACTCCCTACATTCATCTTCATTTATGGTGCCTGCAGGCCTTCCTTGCCTGAGAAATCCAGATCCATACCATTTGTTCTTTGCCTCAGCAGCATTTTCTGAGGCAAATATATTATTAGTTGCAGCTGCAGGGATTGAGCCAACCAAACCATCCAAGCCAACAACCCCAAAATCCATAAAGTAGGAAAGAGAAGGCACCAAGCCTACAAATTTTCATTACACAATGATCCAGAGGCTTTGTCTGCTGGAAGGAGGATCATTTTAAGACTATTATTAGATGCTTTGTTTGGTTAAGCACGGTTGAAGAGAGGATGCTGCACTAGTTTTTGTTCAGTCAATGTTGATGTTTGTCAAGGGAAAGTATTTCTGTAGAGATGAGAGAGAAGGTGGGTTGGGACTTGGGCATATACTGTCTGCGAGATTTGTGACAAAGTACTAGTATGTATACTTCTCTATATTATGGCCAAAACTTTGAAGAAATAGTCTACTAGGGTTACAATGATATTTTCCTGTTTGATGAATTTTTTTTTTTTTTTGATATTTTTAATAAAATTCACAATAAAATATTATACACATAAATTTAATTTTTTTATTTTTTAACCATACATTATTCAAAATTTCATTATTCAAAGTCACCAAAAAGGGTTTAGCCCTCGTTTGAAACTATATATATATTTTTTTTTTCAGCGACTTGCTATTTACATCTAGCATATATCACTCTAAATTCATCTACAAATATTTATTTTCATTAAATTGTTTTGACCTTGTTTATAAATCATAATATTCATAAAATATATTCTTCAACTAAAGTCAAAACAACAATGGAATGGCACCATTAAAATAAAAATACGTATAGACATAACAACATATGAAGAAGAATTTAAGAAGGTAAAGATTATCTTTTATTATGAGTTTGATGAATTTAGTATTTAAAGAATTGTTGATTTGTGTTTGGGTTATTTGATAATGTGCATTTTGAATTCAAGTAGTATTAACAAGAAATTTCATTTTGAATTATTTTAATTTTCTGTTGGGATTTTTTTTTTTCTTGAATTGAAAACATTGATGAGTATATTTTCTGTTGAAATTATCAAAACAAGAATTTGAGTTTTATTTTGGGATTATCCTTTTTTTTTTCTTTCTTGATTTTTTTAAATTCAAAACATTAGTAGCTAATCTGTTAAAATTATCAAAACTGGTAAAGAAATTGACATTGCATATTGATGGTAATGATTGAAAAAATAAAAGAATTATTATGGAAAAGATATACAAAATGGTGTGATATTTATATAAAAATTGTTTGAATGTATAGATATATAAAAATGGTGTGGATAAATATATTAAAAAATTGAAGGAATTATGATGGGATGGATATATAAAAATGGTGTGAATGTATAGTGTTTAAATGAATAAATAAGGGCAATATTGAAATGTGATGTAGATAAAAAATAGTGTATTTTTTTAAAATTTTAATAGAGAGATAAAAAGTGTGATATACATATAACAATGGTAGAAACAAAGCCTGAACTCGACAAGATGGTGCGATCTCCCATGTTGGCTCTGTCGAAATTTATATGCGCAGCACTGCTACACCTTTGTTACAGACAAAGAAGTTACGGGGAAGAAGCAAACAGGGAAAATGAGTTTAGTTTTTGTTTGAGCCTCAATTTTTTCAAAACTTATTTTCAATCACACTTTCTCCAATAGAATAATTTTATGTGTAAATCGAAAATATTTCCTATTTTCTAACCACGCATTCTTCAAATATATTATTCTAAAACACATTCTTTTCCCGAAATGAGGGTCAAACAAGAGCTTAATTGGGCTTTTTTGTAGAATTTGGGCCTTTAAAAAAAACAGTTGACCCATTATTAATTGCAATGGAAGCAAAATTGAATTGCGACCTGTCATACGACATTTCATTTCACATTTTCAAAAACAGATAAAACCAAACCCTATTTTCTAATTTCTACCTCTCGACTCCCGTTGTCCTTAAGGCGATATCTGCCCTGATTGACGCGACACGTGCAACACTGCCCAGCTTGACGCTTACTCTTCAGTAGGCGATAGGTATACCTTTCCTTCAATTGTTCAATTACTTTGTTAGTTCTATTGATGTCCTCTTGGTGGTTTATGCTTACTATATAAATGTTGTGATTTATTGAAATTTGCAATTCACAAATATTGATCAGGAAGCTGCCTTTCTAGAATCCAAAGGTTTGTTCAAAAAATTGCCGAGGACTTTAACTTCAAGGTACATTGATAATAACTCTGCTTTTTTATTATTATTATTATTATTATTATTGGTTTTAAATAGTATGATCTTAATTTTAAAATTAAAGTTGACGTGATATAAACATGTATTGGTCATTTGATTGGAGATTTATTATGTGAATTATGATGATTTATAATTTATGAAAATTTGTGAATTTATAAATATGTGATAAATGATAAATTGGTGTTGAAAATTGAAATTGAAAAAGTTGAAAACGAGACAATCTTGCAGCGCTTTCAAAACATAAGATCCCGGAGAATGCTGCTGTCTGAGCTTATAGTTATGAAGTGAGGTTGTATTATGTAATTTTTCTTATTATTTTGGGTTGTATTAAATTATATTTTCATATGTATATGATTTTTATGTTTTAGTACATTTACATATAAATAAAAAAAAATTTATATTATTTAATTAAATATCAATAATCGACCTCGTTATTACAGTTGTTGATTGTCGAATGTCAATGATTAACAGAAAGGAAAAGTTAAATAGCGACTCCCTTTTTTGAAAGCTAATATTTTATTTATTTATTTGGAATGTATAATTATATAGTAAGGAAAAATTTAAAGTATACATCAAAAATATTTTTTAAAAATATATGATTAATATTGATTGTGTAAAAAATTATATTCAAAAAATAACTTTCAAATAAGGACTTTTAAGTGTTTTCTTCATACAAACAATTTTTAGATATTTAATTATGTGGAGCTATAAGACGTTTTTTTTTCTAGTTTATGTCTTAAAGCTTCTTCAATGCACATTGTAAATATTTTACTTACGGCAGGAAAAAGGGAATTGAGAGAATAACATCTTCAAGTAAAATGTGGGTTGCACTAATTGTATGTCACGTACTAAAAAAAAAAAAAGAAAGGTTAATCATAATATTGGTGTGCTAGACATGCTTCACCTTTTTGTACCATGTAAGAATTTGTAGTAGAATTAGTCTATGTGTACACCTTGTGGTGTACACGATGTTTCACACCTCCCTCATATGGAGGGGGCCCACAAATATTTTATTGTGTGTGGGCTCCCCTCCATATGAAACATTGTGTACACATACCATTTTCCTTTGTAGTAACGTGACACGCATTTGGTACAATCGACTTATGTGGTTTATACATTAAAATCAAAATCAGAAAAACCAATCAAATGGCCTTTTATTTTGAAAGGCCATTTTTTCAATATTGAAATAAGGGCTTTGAAATACGCATTAACTATTTTATTTGATATTTCTTGAGTTGCAAAAGATCAATTATATATAAAATATAAATCCCCTACACAATTTCCCTCTACTAGATTGGATTGATTTATTGGAACCCAATATACACATAATTCTTTTACTTTTTATATTTCTTGTCATTCCTCTCTATCACTGTACATACAAAATGAAATTAACAAATCATGCTTCAAAAATTTATCTCGATGCCATCTGAAATTGTTCAGTCATCACATGATTTGAATAAAAAGCTAAAAAAAAAAAATGGAATAAACGCAATATTGGGGCCTTGGCGGACCATGCTATGTGTACGCAATGGTGTACACATAGCCTTACACCTCCCTCACATGGAGGGGGGCTCACGCACAATAAAATATTTGTGGGCACCTCTCCATATGAGAGGAGTGTAAGGCCGTGTGTACACCACGAAATTTACACATAGCATTATTCTTGACGGAATTTCCTTGTTTTCGCTTTTACTACTAGTTCTCAAGATTAGTGACATTGTAAATCATAATTTTAAATCTTATGAGAGATGAACAAAGTGTTAAAAGTCTCTTTTTGATTTAGATTAAAATTAATTTTGATAAAAATTATTGAAATGTGTGGTTGAAAGTTGTGGACCTAATATAATGTATTATTAAAATTAATTTTTGATAACTTGTAACTTATATTTAAATTCACACCAAACAGAAGGTAAATATTAAAGAAAGAAAGAAAGGAGTTTGGGGCATGAAGTAAAAACAATATATAACAGAAAGAAGGGTGTTTGGGCCATTTAATACATTATTATTATTATGCATCCAGCTGTTTTGATGGGGTGCGTGGGGGTAGGGGTGGGTTTCTTGAAAGGAAAATTCTGCCATCGGTTTGAGCATTTCATCTCTCATCTTTAAAGCCAAGAGGCCAAACGAATGGTGGGTACGGTTGACACTGATATCTTTTCTCCCTCTGTAAAGAGGGTGTTTGAGCCACATTATTTTGAAATAGTATATTGATGAAGAATGTGCGATTGAAAAAAAAGGAAAAGTTATTGATGTGATGAAAAATATTATTTTATTGAAGAATGTATAGGTGAAAATGAGAAAAAAAATATTATTTTGTCAGAGTAACTCAAATTTTTATAAACATTAATCTTAGAACATTAGACGAATTGAATTAATAATTTGAACTTAATAAATTCTGATACTATATTAGGCTTAACACTTAGGAGTCACGAGAAGCAACATGAATCGTCTCGTTTGTTCACTGAATATTAAGTACATCGAGCACAGATAATGAATTGCAATTTATTGTTTTTATGAATAGAGAATTTTTTGTATGATTGCACTTTGCAGGAAATATTTTGTTATTTAATGTATGTAGATATAAGTGCTATCTTAATTATGCTAGGGTGGTCCATCTGTTATACGCTAAAAGATTTTTTTTATTTTATTTTTGGTATTTTAGGTCATGTATTAATTGTCTTTTGAAATTTATTCATCCATTTATAGTCAAAGAATAAAGTGGAAGGTGATAATTAATGCTTTTAAAATTGATTTTCTCAAAAAAAAAAAATTCTCACTCTCATTTTCAAACGCATTCTCCAGGGAGAAAAATATTTTGTAAAAAAAATTAATTCTCGAAAAATCACTATCACACAAACACTTATTAATGGAAAAATTCAAATTTATTGTCAACATAATTCGCCTCTTGCAAAATATATTATGATATTTGAAATTTAGTCATGCAAAATGACATCGAGACAATTGGACTATCTTAACGAGGAAGGTTGAAGTGTTTAAATAGTCTCGTAAACTTTATTTCATTTGAGAAGAATGCTTAAAATCTTAGATGTTTCAAAGTTGAATTGAAAAGGAAGAAGGATGCATACATAAATGAATTATAAATTCTTAGATGTTTCAATTTTGTGTAATATGATAAGAATGTCTACATGATTCGAAATTTGTACAAAAGGAGGAAAGGGAGTGTTTAAACGTACATATATTTCAACTATAATGTTTACATCATTTGAATTTTTGTGCAAAAAGAAAGAAAAATTAATAATAGTTTTGAAAAGAGAATAATAAATATATATTATTCTCCAAGATAGAATTATTTTCATTTTCATACAAATTAAGTCATTGGCTATTATTTTGAGAAAATAGAGTTTTAGATAGTTGTTTTTTGGAAAAATATGTAGTTAAAAAATAGAAGAAAAAATTTAAATTTGCATACAAAATATTTATTTTGTAAATGAGTGGTTGAAAATGAGTATGAGAATTAAAAAGTTTTGAAATAATGATCGTCAAACAGAAATTAAGAAAATGTAATTAATACAATTGAAATAATGGTTTAAATAACAATAGTTTATATTTATTAGAAAATAATAATAAAAAATATCTATACTCTCAGATAGGAAAGTGGCCTATAATTTGAAATAGACGAAACAAGAAAACAAGTATATCTTTATGAGACGGTGACTATTTTTTTTAAAGTGGCATATCGAAGAATTTGCTATACATTTGCTTTAAGAAATAAGTGGTACCTTACTTTTGTTTGAAGCTTTGGCAAACATGCTCTAACATGCATTATGTTTATCTATCGTCTCGGAATCCTAACAAGGTAAACATTGTGAAACAAAACAAATAAAGATAAGAATTTGATAGGAGAGAGAGGATGATGTAGACGTGTCAACGGTGGGTGGTGTGGTGGTGATGCCGCCACGCGAGCCCCACCACCAAACATGGTCCCGAGGCAAAACAGGACATTAATTCGCACAAGCACCAACTTGCTTGTTCATACACATGCATGTATGCTACATGTGCATTCTAGGTATATGCATATTTTGATGAAAATTTTAACAATTAATTTTAATAACACGTTTTATTAACTAATATCAAAATTTACTAAAATTTAACAAGGAAATTGAGAGTTAGTTAATGTTATATATTTTTTAAAATTGAATATCGAATGAGTAAAAATAATAATAATAATTTTATATATAGAGTTTTCACTTGAGACAGAGTAACAAAATTATTTTGAACTAAGCTAATACACTAATTTTCCTCATTTAGATTTAGGATTTTAGGTTGTGCTTGACCTTCCGTGTCCCTCTTCTTGAATCTATACATGGTCCCTGTTTGAGCTCAATTTTTTTTTTTTTCAAAAAACTCATTTTTTTTAAAAAAAAATTGATTTTTGATCATATATTATTCCATGAAATAATTTTACTTGTAATCATAACTTTTTTCTATTTTTCAACCATACATTCTAAAAAAGATCACTATTTTAAAATATATTTTCCTCATAACAAAGGGCTCAAACAGGAACATAGTATTTTGTATACTACTTTTTGATAAATAATATTTCATGTATCATGTTGATTTCTTTTCTGTTTACATTCCTGTACAACTTTACTACAATTGTGCATGTATATCATACATCCAACAGTTGTCAAAGCTTTGAGTGAACCCAAAATTGGTCATGGTACAATGGGGTAAAAAAAGTCAAAAATAAATTATTTTAGACCTTATAGTGGCTCAATAAATTTCGCTTATTGGGTGTATATCCAAAAACGTCAAGACTTATATACGCAGGTTGTCATCCATGGCCGCCAAGGAGATTTAAAAGAATTTGGTACCAAAAAGTTATATACGCAAATACGTATAATCTATGTGTGTGTCTATATATACATATGCAGAAAGATTATACATGTCATACATACGCTCTTTTGCCGGGTGGGAGAGAGCGAGATGTGAATTGAAGGGGTTCGCTTCCTCATTGCCGACAAAGTTGGTTTGGGACCGAAAGACAGCCTTTTCTTAGCTTCTTTTGCCAACTTTGAACGTCACCTTTTGTACTACCATTCCAATACCCTACACGCCCATTTGCTATGATATTTTCATTTCCATCTCATTATTGGACCTCACCGCCCCCATTACGGTACAATATATATATATATATATATATATATATATATATATATATATATATATAGAAATGATCTAATGAAGACGGCCATCTTATCCTAAATACCGATGAGTTGGCACATTAATTCATTTGGTGGATAAAGATTTTGTGAGTTCCAATCCACCAACGAATTAATGTCAACTCATCTACAAGTAGATAAGATGAGCACTTCATTAGATCATATATATATATATATATATATTCCAACATCTATCATATCTTTTGTGTGTGTTCTGTAATGTTCTCAATCTTTTGTTTATGGATCATGCTATTTGCACATTTTTTTTACACTAAGTTTGACATTGTGCCACATATCGCATCATGATTAGCCAGTTTTTAAACATTACACATTTTCCCGCCAACAACACTTTGAATTTCCAAAGCATGTCAAACTTCATGTCAACAAAAGAATGTACAAATGGCTTAATCCTTTGTTTATTCCTTCTTAAAAATGCCCAGTTTTCTGAATCCAATTTTTGTAAATGTTTAGTTTAAAAACATATTGTCAATATGGCTCATTTCAAAATAAATTGTTGTTGTATATCACTCATATATTTGAGACGGAAAAAATTGGGATTAAGTAGAATGAGAGACGATCAAAAAATAAATGGAAAGCCGATGCACTTTGAGTGACCGTGCAAAACCTCATGCGGCCTTGCACAAAGTTGCATGACCCCATCAAAGAGTTTTCTCTCTTCTGGTCACATGGGTGTGTGAGATCACTTGCATAGGGATGTGCATGCGCATTAAACTAGTTGTTATTCTAGTTTTCAGGGCACCTCTTCATCTTGTTTAGGTGTTTTTTCACCCATAGTCATGTCCATTAATTGAAAGAGATATCATTTTCTATATGTATAATGTTAGAAAAGGCGAGAATAGGCACTAGAAAAATAGAAACAAGAACACAAAGATTTATATGAAAATCCTAGATGAAAAAATCACGAGTGAAAGAGGATAAAATCTAGTATATCAAAGATGAATACAATAGAGTAATGTTTTGGACGGCTACTCCAAAAAAAATATGACGAAACCCTAAAATATGTGTGCATGTCCGAGAGAATAATAAAATAGGTCCATACCCAAAATTTCTCATAATTGTAGTTTTACCATATATATCGCACCACGAGCTTTTCGGGTCGGACCAAAGAGAATTTGGGTCACCATACTCTAACAATCTTCACCCTGATATGAATTTTAATGTAAGAAATAAAATTTCACTATTCGACAAAAGCTCTCCACATCTTCCATGTCAATGTATGGTTTGCTATTTAAAGGGGGATAATCATTTCTCTTTCATGGAGCTGGCATATAAGAACTAGATAAAAATGAATGTTTTTCAGGTTATATATCATATTGGAATATTACAAGGACTTATTTATTGTGACAAAAGTGGAAAATAAAGTTACCAGGTCTTAAATATGTAACTGTTGTTATAGAAAAGGAAATTGATTAGATAATAGTTCCATATAGGGCTTCACCTGACAGAATTTGGGTCAACTGACGGAATTATGTATGGAAACCGTCCAAAAGGGCTTTACCTGCAACATTTAAAAATGTTAGGGGTGACGACTGCAACAAATTAACTGTTTGGAGAAAGTTTGTTAATGTTTCAAAGGTTTAGGGCTTTTGCTACAATTTTCCCTTTTTTTAATGATTTAGCGTGCACAAGTAGTACATTTCAACCCTTTCAGGTGGAACCAATCTACATTCTATTTTTCTTAAAATAATGTTATCTATTATTATAATGATTGAACATTGATTATGTGACGTCTATGTGGAATAATGAGATTGAAAAGTTCAATTTTTATGATAGAGAGAAATATAAGGACTAATGGGTTGTCATGTCATAGATATTCTATTATCATGATGATAAATAATATTATGCATTTCCCCCATGTATTTTAAAGTTCTCAATTGAAAAAGATTTATTTACTACATAGACTGCAATCTTAACTGCTTAATAAATGCACTTAGACTTTGTTTATAGAGACATATTTGTTGACTTCAAAATGTGTTGCCAACAGATGCGGGACCTACTCGAACATACGCAAGCTAGATCCTTCACGTTATGATAGATCTAAGGTCGAGATCATCCCAAAGTTGGACGTAGGAGAAGTCCAACAACACGAGACGATTCCATTCGTGTTCCAGCAAGATATCTAACACTCGATTGTATAAAAATAACCAATCGCCCTCGACATAGATACAAGATCAAAAGTATATATAAGCAAGACAAGTTGCTCCAAGTATCTAAAATTGCATTAGTCTTCAATTGTTACATGGTGGGGGTATTTATAGTGTTACAAATGGAATGGTGACCCTTGGATGAAATTACACGTAGCCTCATCCCTGCTGTCAAAGCATCAAATCCTAGCCATCATTTTAGCTTCCTAACTTTACAAAGCATTTAATGCTCTTACACCATATTGATAAGACAAAACACAAATACACTTTTTACTAAAGTCACATCAATAATTCAAATATGATTTCTATAATAAATTCAGGATCTTCGCACGTAGGCCGTCACTAGTTGGGGAGGAGCCTCGGACCAATTTGGCCTCGGATTAAGGCCTCTTCGGCATGTCCACCTCGAATTAATAATGAGCCTCGAAAATTACCCTGTGGGCCTCGTCTTCAATTATTGGTGGTTCGGTAAGAATGGGTCCACAATTTCATTAGGTCGGCCACGTGGAAAATGTTAGTAGCAAGTCATAACAATAGTCCCCCAAGTCCATGTATAATTATTTATATTATGCGTGGACTTTTAATAGTTAACAAAGTACCCTCATTGGGCATCACAAGAGAGCTTTAAAATTTCTGATCCATTGTGTTAGTCTCCCAAGTTTAGGAACAGATATTTATATTGTGCGTAGAGTTGATAGTTGAGTTTTTTTGGGAGCTGAGGCAGTGGAGTGCTGAGCTGCCGAGGCTCATTTATCTTAAAGATAGCTGAATTTGTTTTTGGAGCTGAGGTAGTGGAGTGCTGAACTGCCGAGGTTCATTTATCTTAAAGATAGCTGAATTTATTTTTTGGAATTGAGGCTGTGGAGTGCTGAACTGTTGAGGCTCATTTATCTTGAAGATGGCTGAATTTATTTTTGGAGCTTAGGCAGTGGAGTGCTGAACTGCCAGGCTAATTAGCTTTGATTGCCCTTGATATTGATGCCATGATTTGACAGTTTCGCATGTTACCAAGGTGGGACAGCTGAAGTAGTACAGCTTCCAATACATGTACGGTCGTCACATTAAATGTGCAATGATGGATAATGATGGGTGCGTGTTTTTACAATAAGCATCAACGCGCCGAGGTTGGTACGTGATTTTCACGAATTAATCTAAGGCGTTGGTGAAAATAAACCGTTTGAATTCTATAGCCCAGATCTATCACAGAATTGGACGCTTCAGATCCATTCGGCCTCGATCCAACGATTAGGATTGATTCCTTCTTCATATAAAAACTAAAACTCTACCATTTTTAAGTTTTACTTTGGCGAAAATCATTTGAATTCTCTCAAGAACTCTAACCTCCAAAAATTTTTTGACGTCTTCTTATCCTTCAGCGAGCATGCTTAGGTGTCATTCTTTAGTAGGTATTTTCTTGTGAAATCCTTTTCACAATGCTTCATCAATTTCTGTACTTTTTGCATCTTTTCCTGCTATTTTTATGGATTCTGAGGCGTCTAGGGTAGTTACAATAGTTAGGTTCGGAGAGGAGTCAATGTCTGGGAGGTCAGAAGGGGAGTACACGATGAGTAAGGAGCCCATAGATTACGAGGCGGGTGGGGGGCTGTGTAACGCCCCGAACTTAAGTTTCGAGTGTCACGTACTAAACATAATAATTTCTGTCTTTACTACATGTAAAAACTCTTAAATAAAATGTAATACATACTGGAAACTTATTTTCAATTTATAGTTAAATATCTCTGTAAAATTTAATAGCCAACAGAAGTGCATGCTAACCTGAAAGTATTCCTTACATATACGAATTCAGTACTGTCATGGCTAATTGGGACAGCCAATTTAAATATTTTTATAAAATTCATCCCAACTCCGTTTTCTATGAAACCTATAGCATTTGAAAGATATTTCCAATTAATTTCCTATGTTAAAATATAGAAAATTTCCAAGATACTATGATATAGACGTTTTACTAAAAACGGTGAGGTACTGCAAGAAAACTTCAGATTGACCTTTCGACGCTTAAAAATTTATAACTCAGGCCAAAGATATCCAAATTGAGTGATTCTTGTGCTCATATTAAGACAACTCAAAGAGTAACTCAAAAATATTTTTAGAGTCTCCAATAGGAGTTTATAGAGCAAGTAATAGTATTTTGAATTGACCCTAAAAACTTGTCTAGTTTATGCCTCTTTTATCCTTGCAGGAAAAGGTCTGTAAAATTGCCTCTTAGCATAACATGAAAGATATGATTACAAAATTTACTTCCAGTACCATATTACATCATGTTTTATACATGTTTATATATAATACCACAAGAAAAACATATGGAAAATAGTCTTCGAGCAAAACATACGCACATGAAATTTCGATACAAAATAACTTTGTCTTAACCCATCATCGAGTATGCTGACTAACTTCCATCAACTCAACGATTATGGATCTAAAAATTTAGTATAAAATACTATGAGTATAAAGTATACTCAATAAGATATCATACTCGGATTTAACATGTTAATACTACACAAAAGAAAGCATTCAAACACATACCTGCACATCCCGACTTGCCGGTGCCCTTCGGACTTATCCTAAGGCATAAATAGATATCTAACTTTGTGGATTTGTCCACAACTTTTATATTATGGTTTTCATACATAGTTTAAGCATAAATATTACCATTAAATTCTACCACTCGAGCATAGAAAGTATATTACCTTAAAACTTGGAGTAATTTTAGTTGAAATGTGTACTTGAAAGTGCTAGACTTTTGTTTTCCTCTTCACTTGGGGATAACTTGAAGAAACTTTGGGGTTAAGTGTCCTCTTTAGGGGCTATGTAAAGGGTCTTAAGGGATGGGGTCATCCTTGATACTTAAGGATAAAGAAATTGGTGGTTAAAAGACAAATGTCTCCAAGCATGAGGTGTCCAAGCATGATGTGGCTTCAAGCAACCATACTTGACTCTTCTTTTCCCATATTTGGACCCTTATGTGACTTATAAGATATATATCTATCCAATCTAAGGTGATAAGGCTTTAGAAAGCGTGATAGAAGCCTTAAGGTTGAAGGAACTTGATGTTAAAGTGACAAATCATCACATGCTAAGTAAGATGTGTCACATTCTAGTTACATTCTGATTTTGTATCACTCCTTGGGCGGTTTGTATGACATTTATGGATAATATGTCACATATTTGAAGTCTTAAAAAAGTGGTAGATATGGAAAATGCTTAAGAGTGAAGGAATTTACCATTACAAGGATAAATCAACAAATAGGAGGTGACTAAGCATGATGTGGTCTCTTGGGGTTAAAATCTGATTTTGTACATATCATTGCATGTATAAATCAAGTATCCTTTGCTTATTTTAATGTGTTTACCCTCCAATTTACCTGCCCTAAGATCCCAAAATATTTTATAGCATTACTTCCTCAACCGTTCATTTTATTACTTACCCGATTGATACCGGATTTTTGATCGATTTCAACGATTCGCACTTCAACATTTATAACATCATATTACACCCATATTATTGTGTAGTGATCATGTCACTTCATGCTTCATATCCCAAATAGGTCAATTATTGATTTAGGGTTTATGGTGACCTTGATCAACCGAATGGAAAGCTATAACCGTTATCAATACTAATTTCGACCTTTCAAGGTTCCAATTGCTTAACAAGTCAATCTTCCACATCTAGATTAACCTAGCTTCTCTATCATCACTCAATGTAGAATTCATCACCTAGGTCGAGGAGTCAAAGGCTAACGCCATATAAAGATCTCATGCTATCAATAATCAAATGTACAGTTTTTTTCATTTTGTTAAAAAATGCAATTAGGAGAATGGATGCAAATGACATTGTAAATAGAATGCATGAATCATATTGGCTAAATGTGATGTGAAATTTGGGGTATTACAGGCTGTAAAAATTTCTTCCTCCATAACCTCTGCCAAACTAGTCTAACTTAGGGAGAAATATTGCATTCCTCATTATGTAGAGATGTTAGTGCTCGAAGCCCACAAACGTGCCTGCTTTCCGAGGCTGGGTTGTGTGGCCATTAGTGAATTCATGCTGAAAACAGGAGTGTATCTACCTCTGCACCCTTTTTTAGGGAGGTGTTAAGGACATTCATGTTGTATCCGACCCAAATCTTACCAAATGGGTGGAGTCAATTAGTTGGGGCTTACTTCATTTGGAATGAGGTATCTTTTGGCGAGAACATGCCCCTGCATGTTTTCCCAACCATCTTCCAAGCCCGGGTGGTGGGGAAGGATGACTCCAAGGGGTGGTACTACCTCATTCCCTGGGGGGCTCATGCTCCCTTTGTTGTGGGGCTTCCTTCCTTCATCAAGGGCTGGAAGGAATCTTGGTTCTTGGTTAAGGGTAAATGGTAGATAGTGGAGGGAGACACTGTCCCAGCCTGCGTGGTACCGACCCAATATTATGAAGCACGTGAATGCCTCGCTTTACATAATTAATTTTTTGTGCATCATGCTATTTGCTTTTATTTGCAGATTCTGGTATGCACTTCGAACTTTACGAGGCGAAGTGGGGCGTGATTGAGGACATCTACAAGCGATCCTCAAAGTTTCGTAGCTTCGACTACCTTATAGACCGAAGCAGATACTTCATTAATTTTGGACAAATGGCCTCCAAAGGTGCGAGGCTCTATCAATTGTTCCCATTTTTCTTTATCCCGCTGTAGGTTTCTAATCTCTTTCTGGGTATCACAGATAAATTTGCAAGGAATGAGTATCCCGTTTTAGACATGACCACTATTTTGAAGGCCACAGCCCCAATTGGTACCAAGGCCCTAAAGCCATCCTCCACTGTGGCTAAACAAGTTAGAGGCAAGTTGTAGTGTGGGCTACCAATAAAGGGAAAGGGAAAATGGAGGAGCCCCAGAAGAAAATGAAACTAGTTAACATGGGTTGGGCTCCAGTGACATTTGGGACTACTGTGTCCCAATCTGAAAAAGGTGTATCCCCACAGCTGAAGCTCTTGGATTTCGCAATAAAGGCAGTGAAGATTGAACAAGTTCAGAAGGCTAATGAAGAGGCTCAGGATGGGGGAGCGTCAGCCTCAGAGGACACAAAAAAGGGCTAAGTGGAGAGGACCCCAGGCAAGTCCATGAGCTTTTTAGCCAAGAAGGACGATAAGATTGCCCCGTCTGTGGTTGAGATGCTGCCCACTGAAGTTAGGAGTACCACATAAA
This sequence comes from Fraxinus americana, assembly GCA_035079005.1. Lineage (NCBI taxonomy): Eukaryota > Viridiplantae > Streptophyta > Magnoliopsida > Lamiales > Oleaceae > Fraxinus > Fraxinus americana. The sequence goes on from CM068716.1 coordinate 21,376,974, forward strand.
ATTTTAACAAGTTTTGGACGGAGCGGTGGCAAATGTATGTGTCCACTTATGATGCAGTGGACCTTATTGCAACTCTGGTTCAGCCAGAGTGCTAAGGCCTTTGGGGTGGCATTCGAATGTCAAGAAGTTTTGGCTGATATTCAAATAAGGAACAGAGCCTCGGTGGAAAAACTTACTACTGTCGAGGCTGAAATAAAGAAGGTGAGCTCGGAGGTTGAGGCGATAAAGGCCCAACAAGCTAAGGATAAGGCGAAGCTGAGTTCGGCTTTGGCTGAAATAGAGGCCTTAAAGAAAGAGGTTTACGAACCAAGAAAGTCAAGACCTCCAACAAGCATCAAAAACTCATTATCGAGGCCCTGGAGAAGATGAACTTGGAGCTTGGCGGTTGCAGGAATGCAAATCAATTCATGGAGAGCCAAATAAAATATTATGTAGATAAGGCAAAGAAGGTGGAGGCTAAGGCTCAGATGGCTGGGGAGAAAGCGGTTAAGCATTATATCACCAACTTCCATTTGACCGAAGAGTACCAGCGATTCGTCATCTACTAACGAAGGTTTTCCTATGCCGAAGTGGTAGAAAGGGTGGATAAGCTATACCCAGAACTCGACGCTTCAGAATTGAGGGCTGAGTTTATGGATGAAGTCCCTCAGATTCTTGCTAAAGAAGCTACTAATCAAAAAGAAAATCTTGTTGAAGAAGCTCAAGATCAAGCTGCAACCGAAGTGTCTGCTAAACGAGGTGTCAGTGCCCCACGTAGCTCAACAATAGTATAGGCTATTTTCATGTTTTGTAATGCCTTTGGCCCCCTTAATGTAATTATTCTATCTTTAATGAACGAAGTTCTTCATGTTTTACTGCTTTCCTTATTATTTCACCGTCTCTCTTCAAAGTATGAAGGCCTCAACAACTGATTAAATAACTCGAATGAACCACTCAAGTAACGATTTAACTGTCAATAGCTTCAATCATGCTTTCCTCTGAAATCATACTTTGATTAAGTTTACTCCATATTTGGATAACTCAGTTTAAAGATGAGGCTTGAACTGTATGCCTCAGAGTTCAAACGAGGTGACCCCCTTAAGGATTTTAATCCTCTCCTCCCAGGTGCCCATGCTTATTTACATGGTGGATGGTTTCTCCGTATAAGAGCTTTTCCCTTGACGTTCAGCTTCGTCAAGAGGAGGCTTGTGTTGTACGTCTCGGATTTCAAGCGAGGTAATCCCTTTAGGGGAGGCGCCCACTCTTCTTTACATGGTGGATGGTTCATCCATATAAGGGCTTCTCCCTTGACGTTCAGTTTCGTCAAGAGGAGGCTTGTGTTGTACGCCTCAGAGTTCAAGCGAGGTCATCCCCTTAGGGATTTTAATCCTCTCCTTCGAGGCGCCCATGCTTCTTTACATGGTGGATTGTTCATCCACGTAAGGATTTCTCCCTTGACGTTCAACTTCATCAAGATGAAGCTTGTGTTGTACGCCTTGGAGTTCAAGCGAGGTCATCCCTTTAGGGATTTTGATCCTCTCATTCGAGGCTCCTACGCTTTCCAAACACACATTGTTCCTTAGCATTTCTGGCAAAGTATTTATTTATTTACAAAGGTTGGGAATTATTCTCCACCCATTCAGTACATTCATTGGTAATACATTCTCAGATGCTCACTGTTCCACGGATGAGGCTGTTCATTACCACATATGCCTTCAATTCAGTACGTGCTAGGTCAGAGTTCTTATTTGATGCGGTATGATCCTACCCAATTTGGGCGCAAAGTGCTTACCCCTGGCTCTTTGGAAGATAAAAACATCCTCTGAAGCACCAAATCATTCATTTGGAAAAACCTCTTCTTGACCCTAACATTGTAGTATCTAGTCATCTTCCTTTGGTATGCAGATAACTTTATTTGTGAGTCATCTCTTTTTTCCTCGAGGAAGTCGAGCTCACACCTCCTAAGCTCGTCATTCGATATCTCACTAAAATGCAATCTTTGTGGGGAGGGTAACCTAACTTCTACATGGCTCATGGCCTCAGCACCATAGGCCATTAAGAAAGGAGTTTATCCGGTTGAGGTCCTGCTTGTCGTTCGGATCGCCCATAGCACTTATGGCAATTCATCAACCCAAGCCCCTTTGGCAGTGTCGAGCTTCCTTTTCAAAGTGTATTTTATAGTTTTGTTCACGGCCTCAACTTGTCCATTTGTCTGGGGATGGTGAGGGGTGGAGAAGTGCTTTTTGATCCCAAGTTCCTCACAAAGGTCCCTGACCTTCTTGTTGTCAAATTGTTTCCCATTATCCGACACAATCGAATGGAGAATTCCAAACCGCATATAATATTTTTCCATGAACACTTGGAAGTATTAGCTACTGTGATCTTCGCCAAAGGTTCGGCTTCAACCCATTTCGTGAAGTAGTCTATTGTAACGATAGAAAAATTGGCACTCCCTCTGCCCTTAGGCAAGGGGACTATGAGGTCCACACCCCACTTGGCAAAAGGCCAGGGGCTAGATATGGCGGTCAACTCTTGAGACGGTTGCCATTGGATAGGAGAAAAACGTTGACATTTGTCGCAATTTTGTACAAATTAAATAGCATCCTTCTTCAAGGTGGGCCAGTAGTATCCCTGTATTAGGGCTTTGTGTGCTAGCGCTAATCCTCCAGAGCGGTTGTCATAAACGCCTTCGTGAATCTAGCAGAGATATAGGTTGATTCCTCACCCCCAACACATCCAAGGAGAGGAGAGAGGAAAACCTTCGTCTATAAAAATAAAATGAGCAGACCTCCTTTTCAGCTTATGAGCCTCATTTTTGTCATCGGGGAGGAGCCGGTCTTTGAGGTAAGCCACCATAGGTTACATCTAGGTAGGGGTCCCTTCCACCTACATCACCTCTTCCATAGCGATAAATGACCTTGAGAGGTGCTTGATCGACACTACCATTAGTAATTCCAAGCCCTTGCTGCTAGCCAACTTTGATAGAGCATCAACATGGGCATTCTCCATGCGTGAAACTTGGGCTACCTCAAACTTTTCAAATGATGGTTGCAAGTCCATCACTAATCATAGGTATGCAGCCATACCCTTATCTCTAGCTGTGAAGTTGCCGTTTACTTAGCCAACGACGAGTTGGAAGTCGCTGTTGACGCACAACTTCTTCATCTGCATCTCTCTCGCTAACCTAAGGCTAGCAAATAGCACCTCATACTCGACCGCGTTGTTGGTGGCCTTCAATCCGAACCGTACCGTACTGTTCAATTTATGACCTTCAGGGCTTATTAGGACCATGCCAGCTCCCGAGCCCATATGCCCAGCCGACCCATCCACGAAAAGATTCAACGTGGGGGGCTCGACAGGTTCTGCAGCCCCTTCCATCTCGAGGACATTGGCAAATTCAGCTACAAAATCCGCTAGGGCATGGCCTTTGATGACTGCTCTGGCTTTAAAGAGGAAAGCAAACTTGCTTAATTCCACTGCCTATTTCAATAGTCTTCCGAGGCGTCTGGCTTCTGAAGTACTTGTCGAATTGGAAAATTGGTCAATACATGTATCGTATGAGCTTGGAAATAAGGCCTCAATTTCCTTGATGTGGTTATCAGTGCTAAGGTTAGCTTCTCCATATCAGGGTATCGGGCTTCGGACGCTAGCAATACCTTACTGATGTAGTAAACCGGTAGTTAGGTACACCTTCTTCTCTGACAAGTACGGCACTAATGGCTTCATTTGAGACAGCCAAATAGAGTTGCAAGGTATCTCCGGGCCTGGGTTTCGAGATGATGGGGCCTGTCTTAGGTGTTTCTTCAACTCCTGGAAGGCCTTTTCATACTCCTCGATCCATTGGAATTTCTTTCCCCCTTTAGAATCTTAAAGAAGGGAAGACATTTGTCGGTAGCCATTGAGATGAAGCGGCTTAGGGCGGCCACGTGCCAAGTTAAACTTTGTACCTCCTTTGGTTTTTGAGGGGACCTCATCTCGACCAGTGCTCGTATCTTCTCAGGATTTACTTCTATGCCCATTTGGTTAACCATATAACCTAAAAACTTGCACGAAGCAACATTGAAGGCACATTTGAAGGGGTTATATGAGCATTTGCTTTCAGGCTTTTAATGAGCATGTGATCCACATAGACCTCCATGGTCTTGCCAAGGAGGATGACAAATATCTTGTTAACAAGCCTTTGATAAGTGTCTCCGGCATTCTTCAGCCCGAAAGACATCATCTTGTAGCAATAAAGGCCCTATCTGTGATGAAGGAGGTGTTCTCTTCATCCGTCGGGTACATGAGAATTTGATTGCAGCCGGAATAAGCATCCATGAAGCTCAACAATTCATGGCCCGTGGTGGAGTCTACAAGTTGATCTATCTTGGGAATGGAGGAACTATCCTTGGGGCAAGCCATGTTAAGGTCGGAAAAGTAGATGCACACCCTCCACTTAACGCTATGCTTCTTTACCAAAATTGGGTTGGAAATCCATTCCGGGTATTGGGCCTCCCTGATGAAGCCATTCTTAATTAACTTCTGTACTTCTTCCTTCAGGGCCTCATATCGTTCTGAGTTAAAGGCTCTCCTTTTTTGTCTATGCGGGACAGCTTTAGGATCAATTTTCAGGTGATGGCAACTGACCTTGGGGTCAATACCTACCATATCCTCGTGCCTCCAAGCAAAGACACCCCGATTTTCACATAGGAAGTTCTTGAGCTTTCCCTTAACTTTCGGCGTTAGGCCACTTCCCACTTGTAACAACTTAGCGGGATCCAGACGGTCCACTAGGAAGCTCTCCAACTCCTCCACTGGAGCAGTTTGGGACTCAATTTCAATAATGCGGGGGTCGATCTCATCGAGCGCGTGCATTTTCTCGGGAACGTCTACCATGCCTGCGTCAATTGTTAGCATGTTGACGTCCCTGGGTTTAGCTTTTCTGACAGAGTTTAAGTAGCATTCTCTTACTCGTCTTTGGTCACCCTTTACCGTTGCCACTCCATGATCGGTAGGAAATTTCATGCACAAGTGCTGGATGGAGGTGACGGCTCCTAAATCTTTCAATGCAGGCCTTCCCAATGCCCCATGGTAGGCTGACCTGCTATCAACTATAAAAAATTCCATGAAGTTTAGAGTCGATAGGGGTGGCTCCCCCATTTCTACTGTAAGTGTGATTTTACCCCTCAGAATTATGCTATCCCCTATGAAACCATATAGGGGGTGGCTTTAGAGGTTAATTCGTGATCTAGAATCATCTTGTCAAAAGTAGTTCCAAAAAGGATGTTGATGGAGCTCCCATTATCCACCAACAACCATTTTAGCCCATTTCAGGCCACCATGGCCCTTATCACAAGGGCATCGAAATGGAGGAAGTGAACTCCTTCTGCATTTTCTTGAATGAATACAATAGATGGTGCCTGACTCCTACGGGAAGTGTTGTCCACTATATAACTGGTCAACGGGGTACCTTTGGCTTCCCTGGTGTAATTTCTTTGGGAGTTCCTTGTTTCTCAACCAACGTAAGTTCGTCCGAAGATTGTGTCAATCTCATGGATGGGGGCGTTCTCTACTATGGTTTGATGGTCTCTTCGTTGTCCGTCCATCGACCTTTCTCCTTCATGTTTCCTCCATCATCAAGGCGAAACATCTCGATGGCAGGGAGTAGCCTCGTCACGCCTAGGTGGGGGCCCATCTCTTTGCCGTGAATCATTTAATTGATCATTTCGAAAACTTACCTGCCTAGGATGGTGGGCAATGTCTCTGTAATTTACCGTGTCGTGACTGTAGGAATGATGATATGTATAATAATCTAGGTGGTTTGGCTTACTTCTAGATCCTGAACCTCATCCTCGTCCCCTTCGGGTGGCCTGCTATAACGATTCAGTTTGTTGAACATTGATTACGAATACGTTTTTGTAGGCCAAGGTAGGCACCACATTTAAGGTGGCCGTGGCAAGTGCTTGCCCTGAGTTGGGGGCGATTTCATTACCAGTCTGGTTCCATTGATGATCTATCAAGTGGGAGGTTGGGCCTCTCCCACGCTGCCTCTATTGAGGCTGGAGGTCTTGACTAGCCCTATTTATGTGGTCAATCAATTCTTCATTGATAATTTCTTACCTCATCATTTCTAGCAAAGCATCATAGGTAGTCAGGTTCTGATTTTGAACATCTCTACAAAATAAGGTGTTTATATTTAGGCCTCCCTGCAATGTTGATAAAGCCTCTCGATCGGTAACCTGAACACAATATGTCATTTCATCGGTAAAACGGGACATGAAACTCTTCAAAGTTTTCCCAGGTTGTTGTTTCATGTCTTGGAGACGCTGAATGGGGGCCTCTCATTCCTTGTTAACAACGAACCTCTTCAAGAAGGTAATCTTGAATTCTAGCCAGCTCTGAATGCTCCCAGGTGGTAATCTATTATACCAAATTTCAGTTGCTCCACTGAGAGTCAAATGAAAAGCTATGCATTTCACGGCTAGGGTGACACTTCTTAAGCTCATGTGTGTTTTATAACTGTTCAAGTGTTTAGCCAGGCCACATCTTCCATCGTACTTCGGTATTTTGGGCATCACATAGTGGCTCGGCACCTGGGCATTCCTTAATTCCCTGGAGAATGACATATTCTCATCATCATCATCTAAATCACAAGATCACTAGGGTTCATCTGAATCGTAATTTTCATTTGCCGCATATCTGAGCGGTGGTGTGGAAGGTCCAGTTTGGTTCCCAGCCTCCTCGTCTCTCCTTTAACGCCTATTCATTGGCGGGGCAACACGGGGAGCACGTTCTTGCCTTTCCTCCGGCTGCTAGGTCTCTGGAGGTGGGGGTTGTGGGCTATTCCTAGGCCTCAGATTTGTAAGGTTGATTTAGTCGAATAGACTGACGGATCTCTAGGGACTGGCTTCGGCTTTATACTTTGGGTGGAAGTTATTCCCCACATTGAACGGGGCCTCGGTGGGTCAGCCGGATGCATAATTCGAGGAAATATCAACTCCCACTTTTCTTTCAATGTGGCTAACTCCTCTGTCGTGCCTGAGAGGACGGGCCCCCTCGCTTTGCACCTGGTCCTCTTGCTGGTATTGTTCATGGGGTGCAAAAGGTGGGATCCGGTGCCATCCTTGACCTTGCATCTGTCTCAATAGTTCTTGCATTGCCAAATTTTTGTTGGTAATGCTCCTCATATTGGCTGCCATGATGGCTATTTCCCTGGGTGGTGGTGCGGAAGGTCAAGCTTGGTTCCCAGCCTCCTCGTCTTTCCTTTGCTGCCTATTTTTAGGAGGGCAACATGGGGAGCATGTTCTTGCCTTTCCTCCAGCTGCCAGGTCTCTGGAGGTGGGGGTTGTGGCCTATTCCCAGGCCTTGGATTTGCAAGGCTGATTCGGCTCCTCGTCTTTCCTTTGCTTCGGCTTTATACTCTGGGTGGAAGTTATTCCCCATATTGAACGGGGCCTCGGTGGGTCAGCCGGATGCATAATTCGAGGAAATGTCAACTCCCACTTTTATTTCAATGTGGCTAACTCCTCTGTCGTGCCTGGGAGGAAGGGCCCCATCGCTTTGCACCTGGTCCTCTTGCTGGTATTGTTCATGGGGTGCAAAGGGTGGGATCGGGTGCCATCCTTGACCTTGCATCTGTCTTAATAGTTCTTGCATTGCTAAATTTTTGTTGGTAATGGTCCTCATATTGGCTGCCATGATGGCTATTTCCCTGGGTGGTGGTGTGGAAGGTCAAGCTTAGTTCCCAGCCTCCTCGTCTTTCCTTTGCTGCCTATTTTTGGGCGGGGCAACATGGGGAGCATGTTCTTGCCTTTCCTCCGGCTGCCAGGTCTTTGGAGGTGGGGGTTATGGCCTATTCCCAAGCCTTGGATTTGCAGGGCTGATTCGGTCGAATACACTGATGGATCTCTAGGGCTTGGCTTCGAGTTTATACTCTGGGGGGAAGTTATCCCCCATATTGAACGTGGCCTCAGTGGGTCGACCAGATGCATAATTCGAGAAAATTGAATTGCCCTCCCTCATCTGCCTGGGACGGCTGTTGATGGGGCTTCATTATTGCCCTCCCTCATCCGCCTAGGATGAACATCACCATCTGAGCTCATCTCTTTCCAAACCAAAGTTTCAAACTGAAAACTTTTGGGATTTCCTCTTGTTCTTTTTTCAAGAACAAATCATTTTTCAAGGGGGATGTCCAAACTATTTTTTTTCAGAAAGCTTTTTCCATGGGGTTGCTCGCGGTTATAGCGTGGTTTCCCATAGACGACGCCAATCTGTTAACCTGAAAATGTGCTGCCAACATATGCCGGACCCACTTGTGCATACGTTATGATAGATCTACGGTCGAGATCATCCCAAAGTTGGACGTAGGAGAAGCCCAACGACACGAGACGATTCCGTTCGGGTTCCGGATATCTAACACTCGATTGTATAAAAATAACCAATCGCCCTCAACATAGATACAAGATCGAAAGTATATATAAGCAAGACAAGTTGCTCCAAGTATCTAAAATTGCGATAGTTTTCAATTGTTACATGGTGGAGGTATTTATAGTGTTACAAATGGATTGGTGACCCTTTGATGAAATTACACGTGACCTCATCCCTACGATTGAAGCATCAAATCCTAGCCATCATTTTGACTTCCTAACTTTACAAAACATTTAATGCTCTTACACCCTATTGACAAGACAAGACGCAAACACACATTTTACTGAAGTCACATCATTTATTCAAATAAGATTTGTATAATAAATTCAGGATCTCCGCACGTGGGCCGTCACTTGTTGGGCTGGAGCTCGGACCATTTGGGCCTCGAATTAAGGCCTCTTCGGCATGTCTACCTCGGATTAATAATGGGACTCGGAAATTACCCCGTGAGCCTCGTCTTCAATTGCTAGTAGTTCGGTAAGAACGGGTCCACAATTTCACTAGGTCAACCACGTGGCAAATGCTAGTAACAAGTCATAATAGTATTCATTCTCAATTTAATTATATTTTCGACAGGTATAACTTTTTAAAAACAGAAACACCATCCAATGCTAGGCGAAGCTTTAGGCTCTACATAGGCTAGTGGGTTTGAATGTTTCGATACTCTATACTGAATTGAAACAACCTCAACACAAAAGGAAGGACGCTTAGACCAACAATAAAGAGGGGGATAGAATTGCTTGAAATAATCATTATAGAGATAGAATCTCCATTACAAAATGAAATTGAAAAATCTTCTAGGAAATATGAAAAATAAACAACCACCATCTTGAATTAAAAGTAAAAATGGCCACGGGCCCGGGCAGGAACGGACCAAGATAAAAAAAATTTCATTATTTGTTTTTAAAATATGGTTTATATTTAAAATTACAAATATAAAATAACCAAAAATATATAAAAGAAAAAGTATATACTGAATCCCTATTTGACAAATGACAACTATTATTTCACCGGTTATGCTACATGTACACAATGTTTTGAAAAGTGTAAAACGTGTGACATAATGTGAAGACGAAGTTTTAAACTTTACGAGCTTAAGTAAGCCTATGCAAGGCCTAGGCGTAAAAAGTCGGTTTTCTTATTTTAAAAATTATTTAAAATTTTTAATCATTTTAAAAAATATTTAATAATTAAAATAATACATATCAAATATCTAAAATTATAAAATAATATACTTAATAATTCCTACAATTACACAATTATACAATTTTCAAGTTTTCGAAATGCAAAAAATAGATTATTTTTCATAGTTCCAATTTTCAATTAGACATGTCATACTTAATAGATATATATGAATTTTTATACATGCTTTCGAAGTTTTTAACAAAATAACGAGTCTCAAAATCATAATTACATAATGTAGATAGTATCGTAACTTCAATCTTATTAAATTTTTATCGAATAAAATTATTTTTTACTTTTGTACGGATAAATATTTAAGAAATTTGTAATTAAAGTCAAATGAAAAGTTTTTTAAAAATAAAAAAAATTATAAACTAAAGTCTAGTAAATGGAAAAAATAAAAAATTAATAAAGCTCGCTTAGGGAAGGTGAAAGAGATGAATTGAGAAAGGAAAAAATTCAACTGTTTAGGAATTGAAAAAAAAAAAAGCGCCTAGACATGAAGCATGGCGTTTTGCCCGAGTTTCGAACTTAGACGGTGCTTAGGAGCCGCCTAGACAAACTTTTTAGAACACAGCATGTACGTAATAGGTTCGCATAATGATTTTACACACATGATGTAGTGAAATATAATTAGTCAGAATTTTTTCAACTAAATAATAAAAAAAAAAAAATTCGTACTTTTTTTACATCTCATTTGTTTGTAAACGATTATGTAGCACTTATGTACAAGTAGCATTATTATTAATTCAAAATTCTTTAATTTTCATATTTATTTTCAATCACATATTTTCACAAAAAAACGTTTTATACGTAAATCTAAAATTTTTCATACTTTTTAACTACAAACTTTTTTAAAATTATTACAATTTTTTCATCCAATCTTTTCCATTCACATCGTATTATATAATCTATTAAATAATTTTTTTAATGTACAAATAGCATTACCTTTTTCAAAATAATGAGTTATCAAACAAGGGCTGAACCATCTTCCTCCTCTTGCCCTGATTTTCCTGCTAACCGAAAAATTCCCAAGTAGGATATTTTGCAATCCCTATTCACATGTGCAAGGAATACTTCTCTCGGATTGCGTGTAATGAATTGAAAAATTCGATATGCTTGGAAGGAAAATATTGTATCAGTCTCAGAAAAGATATGTTGAAGCCACCCTACACATCCTCCTATAGCATCTTGTTTTCATACGTAGCCCACAGCTGTCATTGTGAATTCAATAGTCAATACTTGAGTAGGATATGACTGTATCTACCAATACAAATAGTCAAATACTACTAATAGACTTCGATAAATATGGTTTTTGGTATAAGCCTGTGAGCTCCATTATTTTTGCCCTCGTTTTGAGTTTATTATTTGAAAATTTTATCTTTCTCAAAATTTATTTTCTACACATTTTCTCAATAAAATATTTTTACATATAAATTTAAATCTTTTCTTACTTTTAATTACACATTATTCAAATAATCACTATTATAAAATTTGTTCTTCAAAAAATAGAGCTCAAACAAACACTTATAATACAATTTTTTGAAGAATATAAAGATAAGAATAAAATTATTTTATTAAAAGAAAAGACTTGTATTGATGTGTACAATCTTCTTCGTAGAGCGAGTAATAAAAGTTGAACATGCTTGGCTTATCTAAAAAAAAAAAAAATCTGAAAAATATAGGATAGTCGTTATAAATAAGTTTTTCTACGAAGAATGAGGTTATTTGACAAAAAAATCAATAAAAAATTAGCAAACTTTGACAAAAAATTGATGAAATGTATGATTAAAATTAAAGCTTGATCAATTGAAAATTTGATAAAATTTTAACAAAGTTTTATGTAACAAGCACCTTATATTTTGCATCGACCTATGATATGACTTAAATAATATTCCCCAATGGTATGGCGCGAGGCAATCAGATAATTGCAAGTTAGGCTATTATGTCATTCCTATCAAATCAACCCACTCACTGCCCGAGCCAAAGCAATAGTTGTGAGTTATTAGTTCAACCGACATGTAATTAATTTTATCGAAAGGTCAACAATTAAAACATTTTTTTTGTAAAGCATAAATATAAATCATAAGTTGCAAGTTAATTCAAATATTAGTTCAAAATTTTATATTAGTGACTAATAAAAATTCTCAATTTTTTTTTCGAGGATTTTAAAAAAATAATCTCAAAACTCAAATAGTAAGCATATTATTTTGATTAGATGGAGACAACCTAGTGGAAATAGGTCCCTATATTAACCCATATTTTGATTACATGATGCACTTGGTGCCAATGTGCTCACTTATTTGCAATGCACACCTACGTTGCACCTTATAGCTTGCCCACGTAATCACGAACAACATACGATCTTCTTGAAGAATACTCGCTGGAAAAGAACTCTCCTAGATACTTTGAACCAATAATGGTCATTTGCACGCCTCACAATGCAATTCTTGCACATCATCACTTTCTAGGAACATTTTAACTTAATGATTTCAACTATTCCATTCTTCAGTACCTAGCCCAAATAGGGATATTCGCTAATCCAAAGCTAATCAGAGTTAATATATATCATACTCATTCCCACAATATAGACATCTTTCTATATTTGCCCAACTATGCGACATTGACCCACGTTCTCATTTCTAGCCAACGAACCTCGCGATAAGGCTAGAACCCATGGTCAATGCACACGAGTTAGAAAATGTGGGCTTTAGAGTGCTTGCCTAGATATCTAATTCGTCCTAAAGGTGTTACCTATCATCAATGTAGCATGTGTAACACAGCAATGCTCTATCACCAACCTCAAGCCCCCTCCAAGTGTCCAATGAAGACCACAAAGGCCTAACATCACTTGATTGGTCCCTAATCCCCTACGAGTACTTTAACCCTTCCCAGAGGTGCCTATAGTAACCTCTTAGTTGTCCCTACGATCCCTAAGGATTGCTCATTTTATTTATAAGGATAACCCTCTTCCATTTAGACAGAAGGACAAAGAGGCTGATTGACTCCTCACCATGGATGCCCACCTTATAATAGACTTATCAAGAAAATCTCAAGTAACACTAATAAAAGTCTTTTGACCGAGCAATCATAATTTTCATAACTGATGTTCTCGACTTTCAAATAACGCTCCGTTTGATCTTTAGCGAAACTAATATCCTAAATATGAAGTCCACAAGTCTCAGCCATAAAAGATATTCACTCCATGAGATACTGTCTTTGCAATATTCATTATGACAATTGATTACGTCCAAAGAATAACGCGGTAGTTGTAGCACAGTTTTGGGGTGTCGTATCCACAAGGAGATGGAAGAATATTTAAAGGATCAAAAAGGCTGAATTGTTATCTCAAATGTGTAATAAAATTCAATGTTGAAACGTAAAATTAAAATCAATAATTCGAATCGGTGAAGAGTCGGAATTCCCTCAATTGGATTAGATCAATCATATCAATTATTCATTTTTATAACACAATTAGAGGATTTCATCCCGTCACTCTAATCGGAAGATATATCGTGAAAATCAATTTAATTTACAAATGTAATCCTAGAATTTAGATTTAAGACACATTCGTACAATTTTATTGGAACAAGATCAAAGATCGACCATATACATCAAGCATAAGGCAGTAATCAATCCGACAATAAAGTGAAATTGAGATTAAAATTCAACAACTAGTTTAATCTAACGATAGAAGAAACATGACTGGATCTATGAAAGATATAATAATTGTTAAATCAATCTCAACAATAAATAATTGAAATTGAAACTCAATAAATAGTTTGATTGAACAATGGAAAAAGCATGACTGAATCCATGAAAAATCTTGTAAATATTAAATCAATTTCAATATAAATTTATGAGAATGAAAATCTAAATTCTAGTATTGTTTGATAATGAAAAGATCAAATTAAATGAATAAAAGACATGAAATCACCAATTCCAATCGAGTTCCTTCGTAGCTTCACCAAGGATTTTAGTTCTCCATGAGTTTCTTGAGCCAAAGAGGAGAAGAATGATGTATGGAGGCCTCCTCCATATATATTTTGTTGTTAAGTATTTGTAAGAGTCGGAAATTAGATGAAAATCATGTTCAAATTGGTTTCAAAAAAAGTTCTAATCGAATAAGGAAAGTTCCTTTCGCGCGCGGATTTTTTGTTTCTACACAGCAGTCAGTAATTTGGTTATAACTTTCTCTTTCGATATCCAATTTCGATGATTAAGAATAAGTTAGAAAGATAACTCGAAGAGCTAAAACTTTGTTAGAAATAACTATTTTCCAATTCGGACTTTTACTATACCAAAAATGGGTCTCAATTTTCGGCTAAAAATTTAGAATATATCTTGTGCGAATTGGAAATTGATTTTGATAATATTTCATTTATTTTTTACTTCTAATTGCTTCCAATTGACCCTTAGCACTCTCGAACCTTCATCGTGAGTCCCGACATAATTTTTGAATATTTTCACTTTAGTACCTGAACTTTCACTTTCTTCCATTTTGGTCATTTTTCACTTGTTTTTCCTTATTTTCGCTACATTCATCACTTGTCCTGCAAAACATGAATTGTATAGAATTAAGCTATATTCCAACATATTTATCAATAATTGCTCATATTTTGACAGTAAAATAAGTATGTAAAACGTACTTATCAAACTCCCCCAAACTTGAACTATTGTTTGTTCTCAAACAACAACAATATAACTTAACTCTACAAACAACATGATTTAATAATATATCGTGTCTCAAGTTTGAAATTTGGTAGTCAGACAAATGAACAATTACAACAGTGCAAAAATTAAATTAGTCTCCACCTGTTATATGCATAACTTGACACGTGTGTGTGAAAACTTATGTCAATATATTAAGACTATGATTGGTTCAATCCCTGGCCCATAGTAGTCAAATATGTACTTTTCTCGCTCGAGAGATACACACACCCCCAAACTTATGCTTTTCATTCAATTTTCTCGGGGTGTATCCTAAGTTGAATCCATTCAATTCTATTCCTTACCCTCTCTTAGTTTGGATAGACATTACTCATATAAGTCCACACTTCAACAAGTCGGGATTCTCCTATATTTTTTATTGCTTTAACCCTTAAAACTAGACTAAGTTACTTACTTCTTGTCAAATGTGTAATTTTGTCAACTGAATGTCTGGAGCGTAATCAATGTATTTGAATATTTTTTTTTCTTTTTTTTCTCCATTTTTTTCTCTTTTTATTTGAGTATCTTCTCATTTGCTTTCTATATAACCCATGTAACGAGTTTTGGGCCTATAACTCCTAAGTCAGATGACCATAGGGCACCAGGTTTTAAATCACCCTTATAGGCTTAATCACCCAAGTTATATCGGCTCGAAAAGATGCTTTTTATGTACTCAAAGATTAGTGCAATGCCCCTTTTCTTTTAGACATCCAATTTTTAAAACTTGTACTCAAAGATTAGTGCAATGCCCCTTTTCTTTTAGACATCCAATTTTTAAAACTAACCTCTAACTTAAAACTTTCACCTCGTTTTTATCTCAATGAGTTTCAGACAATCTACACAAGGTTTTCATGCATGGAATCTCTACTTATCTCAGTGTTTCCCTGTAACAGTTCAATCATCTATAAACTAGCATATATTTGGATTTATGGAATACGACACTAGAGGTTATTAGGTTGTATCACTAAATTCCATTATCCTCTACAAAATGAACCGAATCACTACTCAATATGCCAAACATAAGTGACGTGCATAGGAAATATCAAGTTCTACATAAACAGGTTTAGACTAATCTCATACTGCACTATTTTCATCATTCACAACTGACATGTATTCTAATAATCGCATCATAGCTGGCACATTTATTAAACTCACAAAAGCACACAAAGTAATAATTAAAATTTAATGCTGAAAGATAAAAAAAATTGATTTTTTTTTTAAAAACACACAAACATGCGAAAATTGCAGTAAATAGATGCATGAATAGATGAATGAAAGTTCATGCTCCACCCCCAAACGTAATTGAAATATTGTCCTCAATGTTTAAGCATAAATACGAAAGAAAATAAGGGAAAGATGTCACCTGCTTAAGGCAGTGAGTCAACAGAAACTTGAGGTATAAGAAGTCTGAAAGTACTCAATTGAATGGTAAAGTAAAGAAAATTACAAAATTAACTAGAATACAAATGTAAAAGTAAAAGGCAGAAGAAAAAGAACGAACTCTCATTCGATTGCCTCCCAAGCAGCGCCTTTGTTTATTGTCTTTAGTTTGACCCAATTTTAGAGTCAACATTCACATCATCTTTTACATCCAACACCAAGAAATCCACGGGATAGTAAAATTTATCAATTTGAATCAAGACATCCTCAACTACTCCCCTAGGTTTAACAGTGGACATATCAGCTAATTGTAAAACCACAGATGCAGGCTTTATCTCACCCAAACCTAATGGCATGTAAATAGCAAAAGGCATGAGATTGACACTAGCCCCTAAATCTAGAAGAGCTTGTCCAAACTCATGACTCCCAATGATACAAGACACAGTAGGACAACCAGGGTCCTTATACTTAGGTGGGACTCTTTGTTCAATCACTGCACTCACTTGCTTGGTTAAGAAAGCAGTTTTCTTAACATTGTGTTTCCTTTTGATAGTGCATAAATCCTTAAGGACTTTAGCATACGTAGGAATCTGTAAAATTACATGCAAAAAGGGAAAATTGATTTTTACCTGTTTTAGATGCTCTAAGACTTCACTATGTTGGCCAGCAGATTTTGAGGTGGACTTAAGAGCTAGTGGGAAAGGTGCTCTCACTGGATTTGTCATCACTTCCTCTCTAGGGTTACTCTCTTCAGGCTCACTAGACTCTTTCTCAGTTTCCATAGGTCTAGGGTTGGTTCTATGACTTCCACTGACCTAGTGGTTATGACATTTACCTGTCTAAGATTGTTTACATTAGATCCTGAGGTTTGTGCCATGCATTGTCCCTTAAGGTTAGGTTGAGGTTTAACCGAAAATTTTTCATGTTCCTCTACAGCTAAGGCGCTAGTTAGTTTAGAGATATGATTTTTTATTTCCTTATGATCCTCAACAATTTGGGTAATCATAGTCTCGAATTTTTGATTTGTTTTCCCCTGTGCCTCTATGAAAGCATGTAAGGTATCTTCTAAGGAATTTCTAGATGATGTGGGTTGGTATGAGGGTGTATTGTAAGCTCTATTCATTTGGGCGGGTTGCTGGTTTTCAGATTTCCAGCTAAAATTGGGATGATTTCGCTACCCTGGGTTGTAGCTTTCAGAGAAAGGGGCATAGGGTTTGTTATACGTACCTAAGACATTGTAATATTCTTCATGAACCCCCCCCTCATCTCAGCGAGAGTAGAACAATCTTGCGCTGAATGACCAATTCCACCACACACATCACAAGGTCCAGAAGACTCAACACGAGCTACAGTAGATGCAGGCTTTGAACTCTTAGTGCGTAGGTTTTCAATTTCTCTAGTTAGGGTTTCTACTTTAGCTCTAAGATCGTCTTCTTCCCTAAGGTGATAAAAACCGGCATAGAAGGATTTCCAACGACTCGTGACCTATTGGTGCTATCAGTGGTACTAGGGCCAGTCCAAGTGTAAGCTTTTTCTGCTAATTCATCTTAATATTCTATAGCCTCATCAGGATCTTTCTGTAAAAATTCACCATTACACATCATCTCTATAAATTGACGCTCCCTAGATGTTAACCCTTCATAAAAATAGCTCAAGATACGTCAACTCTCATAACCATGATGGAGGCAAAGAGCTTGAAGTTCTTTATACCTTTCACACGCTTGATATAAAGTTTCACTCTCTTTTTGGATAAAAGAAGAGATTTGTTTTTTCAAACCAATAGTTTTGTGGTGGGGAAAGTATTTGCTAAAGAATACTTGTGTCATTTCAGCCCAAGTTCGAATCGAATGTGGTCTCAATGAATACAACCAGCTTTTAGCCCTTTCCTTAAGAAAAAATGGGAAGAATTTGAGCCTAATTGCATCCATTGTACCATGTTGATTGTAGAAGGTTGCTACAACCTCCTCGAATTCCCTAACATGCACATACGGATTTTCTTTCTCAAGTTCATGAAAGTTAGGAAGAAGTCGAATTATTTCAGGTTTAAAATCTACACGTAGCATGTTGGGTGGAAACATAATACATGAAGGTGTAGATGTACGCGTGGGATGCAGATAATCATGCAAAGTTCTATACGGTACATCATGCTCATTGTCAGACATTGTGTTATGTGATGAAGTGTCAGTTTTAACAGATATAGAATCAAAAGTAGGGTTAAAAAAATGTTCAAACTCTGTGTCGACTTTGTCCGCAGATCGTCTTCATTCTCCTTGATACCTGCTCATAGAAAAAGTAAAAGAAAATAAAGTGAAAATAGGAAAAATACAATAAAGAAAATTAAACGAACTAAAAACAAAATAAAAGGAACGATGTCATCCTTTTATAGTCTATCATTGCGTATTTTTTACCGTCTCCCCAGGAACGACGCCAAAATTTGATTACATCCAAAGAATAACGCGGTAGTTGTAGTACAGCTTTGTGGTGTCGCATCCACAGGGAGATGGAAGAATATTTAAATGATCAGAAATGCTGAATTGTTCTCTCAAATGTGTAATAAAATTCAATATTGAAACGTGAAATTAAAATCAATAATTTGAAGCGGTGAAGCGTCGAAATTCCCTCAATTGGATTGGATCAATCATATCAATTATTCATTTTTATAACACAATTAGAGGCTTTTATCCCGTCACTCTAATCGGAAGATATATCGTGAAAATCAATTTAATTTACAAATGTAATCCTAGGATTTAGACTTAAGACATACTCGCACAATTTTATTGGAACAAGATCAAAGATCGACCATATACATCAAGCATAAGACAGTAATCAATCCGTCAATAAAGTGAAATTGAGATTAAAATTCAACAACTAGTTTAATCTAACGATAGAAGAAGCATGACTGGATCTATGAAGGATATAATAATTGTTAAACCAATCTCAACAATAAATAATTGAAATTGAAACTTAACAATGGAAAAAGTATGACTGAATCCATGAAAATTTTTGTAAATATTAAACCGATTTCAATATAAATTCAAGATAATGAAAATCTAAATTCTAGCATTGTTTGACAATGAAAAGATCAAATTAAATGAATAAAAGATATGAAATCACAAATTCCAATCGAGTTCCTTCGTAGTTTCACCAAGGGTTTTAGTTCTCCATGAGTTTTTTGAGCCAAAAAGGAGAAAAATGGTGTATGGGGGCCTCCTCCATATATATTCTGCTGTTAAGTACTTGTAAGAGTCGGAAATTAGATGAAAATCACGTTCAAATTGGTTTCCAAAAGAGTTCTAATCGAATGAGGAAAGTTCCTTTCGCGCGCGGATTGTTTGTCTCTGCAGAGCAGTCAGTAATTTGGTTATAACTTTCTCTTTCGATATCCGATTTAGATGATTCAAGAAAGATAACTCGAAGAGGTGAAACTTTGTTAGAAATAGCTCTTTTCCAATTCGGACTTTTACTATACCAAAAATGGGTTTCAATTTTCGGCTAAAAATCTGGAATATATCTTGTGCGAATTGGAAATTGATTTTGATAATATTTCATTCATTTTTGACTTCTAATTGCTTCCAATCGACTCTTAGCACTCTCGAACCTTCATCGTGAGTCCCAACATAATTTTTGAGTATTTTCACTTTAGTCCCTGAACTTTCACTTTCTTCCATTCTGGTCATTTTTCAGTTGTTTCTCCTTATTTCCGCTACATTCATCACTTGTTCTGCAAAACATGAATTGCATAGAATTAAGCTATATGCTAACATATTAATCAATAATTGATCATATTTTGATAGTAAAATAAGTATGTAAAACGTACTTATCAACAATGCCATTGATTGATTTCTCCTTCAGCCCATACGTTTCCTAACCAAACGGACTCATATTATCTTTTGCCTTAGAGAGAAGCTTCCAATTGTTTAGGCAAGCTCTCCGTAAAGCGGTTTCTCAAAACTTCTCTGCTAAGGTCATTTCCTCTGTAAGTGTTATGCCTAAGTTTAATCAATTTTTGATATAAAAATTTTTAATATATAATTGATGCATATCTATGACAAGATCTATTATTTAATTGAATTACTATTCTAATAAACTAAATAATAAAATTCGTAAATTCAAGTCTTTATAATCTGTTAATCACAAGGAATTGTGATTGTGAGGTATAAATTACATATGACTGAATCATAAATCATCCGTGGTTGTAAATAATAATGAGATACAGATAGATCATCACATGCGGTATTTCTTACTTGTGAAGTAAGTAGTTGATCTTACAAATTAAAGTGTGGTAACACTTAAATGAATACGTTGATATTTTGTTATAAAACAAAACAATGGAGACCCGTTGGAGAGATTCCACATGAATAACTATATAAGTGTCAATGGTTAATTTCTAATGTTCGGTAGTGAAATTGGTTCTTTGACTTGATGTCATTATAGTGCCTTATATATGGACAGTCTACTTTGGTGATGTTGAATGTTGCTCTGCCAAGGGTCGGTAATACGACATCGTTCAGATATATTAAGAATCATATGAAGGTTGTGAATGATTAATAAATGATTCGTCACTATTAGATAGTAAGAGATTATGATCTACATTTCATTCAATTAAATTAATAACTAAATTCTTGGCCAATCTGTATTTTATAAGTCGAAAAATAGTTTTTGACTTATATTGAATTAATAGTGGAATGAAAGATATGATCGATAATTGAGATTGACACATATTCATATCTTGTAATTGATCAGATCATATTGACGAAGAGATTATAATTTTATGGTAAACGAACAAGTTTGGTTTAGTCATACCATGTGACATTTCCCATTACATGTATTGCCCCAACACATTGTTAGATATCAATTTGGGACGACATATGTGAATTGATGATAAATTAAAAATGAGCATTTTAATATTGATTTTGATTAGATTAAAATAATAATTCACGACGTTAAGTATCGTGATCGAGAACCTGATGTGTCACACACAAAAGAAGAACTAGAAGAATGAGATTCCAATTAATTAATTAACAAGTATTGTATAATTAAGTAATTGAGTTGCTTGTTAATAGACCCGAATTAATTAATTGGATTAATTAATTCATGGACCGAATTTAATTAATTGAATTAATTAAATATTAGGCATTTTTAAGTTTAAGAGACGGGCGAAGCCCACTTGAACTTATATTAATAAGTCATTAGGGTTTCAGAAAAGAAAAGAACACAACACAATTCATATTTTTGTTAGCACAAGAAAAGAGAACCCTAATTCTTTCATTCTTGTTCCCTGTATGGATTTTCATTGAAGGTTGGACAATTGGACAGCTGTGGATTATAAATCGTGATTGTTTGTGTTTCAAGATTAACAAAAGAGTTTGCACAATCTACAAAAGATATAATTTTTTATCACAATTTCTTTCCAAACACAAAGAAGATCTTTGGTGGAAATTAAAATTTATTTTATTTTTCGTTGTGCATGTTAAGTAAATTCCCAACATGCTCAACACTCGAAGTTGCGTCATTATAGCCACTGTAACTCATGTCAAACCTAGCTCTCCCTTTGTCCTAAAAGATTGTCAAAGACAGTAGTATCATGCTAAGCTGCACTCCGTGACACAAGGGTCCAATTATGTTGTTTTTGCCGGTCCCTTGCACGTCTAATAACTATGATCTTTACATTTTAATGGAAAGTTACTTCAGTCATTTTACATGATTGAATGATCTATCTAGAGAATATTTGGCCATCTTCTTTCTTAAAGATATACCCAACCAAATATGCAGCAAATAAAAATTTTAGCGGGAGACAAATTTTGTTTTGATACAAAAATAAAACGTAAAATTTCCTATAGATGAAATCTAACGTGTTAATAAAAACTCATTTAATACATATCGTGAAGACAAACACTTATTTTACTATTTGTAGCCTTCATTGATTTACCCTGTGACTCAATAAACTATTGTCCCAATACTGTGTTATTTACTTATTTTCATGATTTCTTTATACAAAAATTATTTTGATATGTAGCCCCTGTTTGACTCACATTATTTTTTTTCATTCTCATTCTTCTACTTATTTTTAACCACACATTCTTCAATAAAATAATATTTTTCATCACATCAATAACTTTTCTTTCATTTTCAACCACATATTCCCTATCACATCACTTTAAAAAAATGTATTTTCTCATTTTACTGTGCACCAAATAGGCTCGTAATTTCCATTTCCAAGGCAGGGTAAGAAAATGATGCATTGGGAAATATTCGTGTGAGGAAAATCTTATAAGATACAAGTTCATATTGTTCTTATTATGGGTCATGTTACGGGCCTGTGTCAGACCCGCCACCTCGCCCACCACGTGTCCTACCACGTGGCCCGAGCCAAGCGTCGGCCGAGGTGATCATACATGGGACGAACTGATTGTACATGCCGGGGTGATTGCATTAGGAACAAACTGAACACGCGTCAGCGAACGAACCAGACTCATCCACAAGTACGCAGTGGATGCAAAGGCCCGCACTCCGCTTCTACAACGCTGCAACGCTTCACCTGCCACACCTCGCCTCTACAAAGATCCTTTGTACAAAAAACTTCCCAAAATCAAATCTTTGACTGATGGGATGTGTGGCAGGTCCTCAAACGGTCAAATCAGCAGCCTATGGCTGAAACATTCAATACCAGTCGACCTATGGAGGGACATAGTGACACCTAGGATGGGACGAGCCTTGAGGATCTGGCAACACATGTCCCCTCATCCAATGGCCCTCCTCTTTCCATCCTTAGTATAAATATCCCCTCATTGTGCCAAAGAAGGGATTGGAATCCCATTCTTCCCTACGTATTGTGAAGTCAAGTATTATCTTCTCCCCCATATCGTTGGCACTCTCATACTTAAACTATTTCCCGGCGAGTGACCTACCGCGGGTGAATCTCCCTTATTGAATATTAAGCTGACTTGACCGCGGAGTGCTTGCGGCCGCTCCCAATCCCTCCGGGAAAAGGCCTCAAGTGATTGACGGTGTGCCACGTGTGCAGGGAGGAGCTGACTGGAAGACTTATCCTATTGGCCACGTGTCAGAGCCATTTTCCGAGGTCAACAGATTGGCACCACTTAGTATACGGAGCTGGCCGGATCTGAAGAAGGCGTTCTTGAACCAATACCTCTCTAGGAAGGAGGGGGAGGCTCCTATTCAACGCTTGCAAGACATGAGGCAAGCAGCAGGGGAGACCCTAAAGAATTACCTCGCTCGTTTAACTGATGAGATAACCTATTGCGAGCAAGTCACGGACAAGGAGGCCCTTTCGGCTCTGAAAGGAGGACTGAATATGAACACACTGTTTTGGAGGGATGTTCGAAGCAAGAACCCTTCGACATATGATGAGTTGGTGGAGATGATGAAAATAGAGATCGTCAACGAGGAAATGATCGATCACAGAAACAGGGCTGTCCAAGGGCTTCCACCACCTCAGAGGCAGATAGGCAGGGGGCCCACTTCCCAGATAGTGAGCCAGCAATTGACTCAAGCTGGCACACAGTGGCTCCCACCTCGGGACAAGCGTTAGCCACTGCCACACTCAATGCGGTCCCCACCTTGGCTTACGAGAATGCTGGACCAGGCACAAGCAACCCTGCTAGAAATAATGGATGACCCTCCACCTCTAGAAATAGGGGAAGAGGAGGAAGGCCTAGAGATAGGCCTTCAGAAGTGCGACCTTATTGCACCATTCATCGCCATTATGGCCACGACACCAGAGATTGTGCGGGTTTAGGCAGACCTGCGAGCAACCCTCGTAACAACAGGGATCACAATTATGAAAGCAATAATCCAAGGCGCAGTCCCCCCAAGAGGGGTGAGACGAGGCGACACTCTCCAAGCAATAGAAACGATGATAGGGGACCCCACGTGGAACGGGTAACGTCCCAGGAGAGATTCAGCCCCCTCGAACGAGCAACAACCGATTCGTGAAATAGACACCATTATTAGGGGACCCCACGTGGGAGGTGAATCAAAAAATGCTCAGAGGAATTATGCCAGGGAGGCGAAAACCCCACCTATGGTCAATTACCTGGTAAACCAATCACAAGGTGGAAGGGCTGCAGAACCCATAACCTTCACCCAGGAAGATACTACAGGAGTACACTTCCTACACTGCGACGCCCTAGTAGTCAGAGCCGTGGTGGCTCGCAACGGGCTGAAATGCATGCTGGTAGATAATGGTAGCTCAGTCAATATCCTATTCGGCATAACTTTTGACAAAATGGTGGTGGATCACGAGCTAACACCCATGAGCTCGCCTCTTTACGGATTCACTGGAGACAACATCATTCCCAGGGGTAAAATTACTCTTGCTGTCGAAATGGGCGCCTCGCCCCAGGTAGCACATCACTTCATGGAGTTCCTAGTGGTTGATTGCCGATCCGCCTACCATGGAGTTCTAGGGAGGCCTGCCCTAAAGGAACTGTGCATGAAGTTCCCTC
The DNA here is from genome assembly GCA_035079005.1 of Fraxinus americana. NCBI lineage: Eukaryota > Viridiplantae > Streptophyta > Magnoliopsida > Lamiales > Oleaceae > Fraxinus > Fraxinus americana. The sequence goes on from CM068716.1 coordinate 21,401,099, forward strand.
TGCATGAAGTTCCCAACCGAACGAGGGGTCGCTACTGTCTGAGGCGATCAGATGGGATCCAGGGAGTGCTATCTTAACTCCCTTAGGAAGGCAGAACCTCGAGTCAACATGGTGCTGGATGCTGAAATGGCGGAGGCCCCTGAAGGGCAGCGTCCGACGCAAGATGTGATCATGACAGAAGCCAGGTCCGAAATATCTTTGGAGGAACTGGACCCTAGAGTGGTTGAATCAGAATCGCAAGCTGCCCCAATGGAGGAACTAGAAACGTTCCCAGTGGACTCCCAAGACACATCCAAGGTCTTGCAGGTCGGAAATGAATTGAATGAAGAAATTAAGGAGGAACTGAAAAGTTTCCTTCGACAAAATTTCGATGTCTTCGCATGGAGGCATGAGGACATGATTGGTATAGACCCCAAGGTCAGTTGCCATCGCTTGCAGGTCGATCCGAGCTGTTCTCCATATAGACAGAAGAGGAGGGCGTTGAACGCCGAAAGGTATGAGGCCCTGAAAGAAGAGGTGGAGAGACTCATCAGTAACGGTTTTGTTCGTGAAGCCAACTATCCGAAGTGGATTTCAAATCCTATGCTTGTGAAGAAGCATAACGGTAAATGGAGGGTTTGCATTGACTTTTCAAACCTCAATCAGGCCTGCCCAAAGGACAGCTTCCCACTCCCACGGATCGACCAACTCGTAGACTCAACTGCTGGGCACGAATTGTTAAGCTTTATGGACGCCTATTCAGGCTACAATCAAATACCGATGTTCCCAGGCGACGAAGAGAGCACTTCTTTCATCACCGATAGGGGGCTTTATTGTTACAAGGTAATGCCCTTTGGCCTGAAGAACGCTGGGGCAACCTACCAAAGGTTAGTCAATAAAATGTTCGCCGATCAGCTCGCAAAAACAATGGAGGTCTACGTTGATGACATGCTTGTGAAAAGCCTCATGGCTAAGAAGCATATCGAACACCTGGCTGAAGCCTTCAAAACCCTAAGAAGGTATCACATGAGGCTGAACCCCTTAAAATGCGCTTTTGGTGTGGCTTTCGGAAAATTCTTGGGTTACATCGTGAATCAGCGGGGAATAGAAGCCAACCCAGAAAAGATTAAAGCCCTAATCGAAATGGTGTCACCTCAGAAACCCAAGGAAGTGCAACGGTTCACTGGCAGAATAGCCGCACTCAATCGCTTCATCTCAAGGGCCACTGAAAAGTGCCTGCCCTTCTTTAAAACCCTCAAAGGAGGCGGGAAGTTCCAATGGACTCCAGAGTGCGAGGAAGCGTTCCAGGAGTTGAAAAACTACTTGGGGCGAGCACCCCTCCTCAGCAAACCAAGGGAAGGAGAACCCTTATTGTTATACTTAGCCATAGCCGAAAGCTCGATCAGCTCAGTTCTTGTGCGGGAAGAAGCGGCGCACCAACTGCCAATATATTACATGAGCAGAGCCCTGCTCCCCGCCGAAGTGAGATACCCAGATATGGAGAAGTTGGCTCTTTCATTGGTCACTGCTGCTCGAAAATTGAGGCCGTATTTCCAAGCCCACAGCGTTCATGTTTTGACAAATTTCCCACTAAGGCAGGTCTTGCAGAAGCCAGACGCCTCGGGAAGGTTACTGAAATGGGCAGTAGAGCTCAGTGAGTTCGACATAACGTACGCGCCCCGGACAGCCATCAAGGGTCAGGCCCTGGCCGATTTTGTTGCGGAATTCGCCAAGGCCCCTGAAATCGAAGTGGATATGGAACCAGCAGAGCCTCCCACTTGGAACCTCTTCGTCGACGGTTCCTCCGGAGAGACAGGCTCCGGAGCTGGTATAGTATTGGAAAGTCCGGAAGGGCACAGGCTCAACTGCGCAGTAAAACTCGGATTCAAGGCCTCCAACAACATGGCTGAATACGAGGCTCTCTTGGCCGGACTTTGGCTCGCCAAGGAACTGCAAGTAAAAAGATTGGTTATAAATAGTGATTCGCAGTTAGTGGTGAATCAGGTCAATGGCAACTTCGTGGCCAGGGACAAACATATGGTGGCCTACCTGAAGCTGGTCATGAATTCCCTGCCCAACTTCGAGAAATTTGAGCTAATCCAAGTGCCCCGCCAAGAGAATTCCCACGCCGATGCCCTATCAAAGCTGGCCAGCAGCAAAGATTCGGAGCTTCTGAAGGTGGTCCCCATTGAACACCTAGCCGAACCATCTATTAAGGAGGGCGAGAAACTAATGTGGGTTGAGAGCACCCCACCATGGATGCTACCTATACTGGCCTATCTGAAAGAAAAAAACTTACCAGAAGATGAGACCGAGGCGCGAAAGCTTCGAAGAAGGGCTGCACACTTCGTTCTACAGGACGATATTCTGTATAAGCGTGGCTTCTCCTCTCCCCTTCTCAGATGTACAGGAGGGGAAGAGGCGAACTACATCCTCAAAGAGGTGCATGAAGGCGTTTGTGGAAATCACTCCGGTGGAGCGGCTTTGGCCTACAAAATACTTCGGCAAGGATATTACTGGCCAACCCTGAAAAAGGATGCCACTGAATTCGTACGCAAATGTGATAAGTGCCAGCGCTTCTCCAATGTACAAAGGCAACCATCTCAAGAGCTCACAGTGGTATCAAGCCCCTGGCCTTTCGCCAAATGGGGTGTGGATTTCATTGGCCCCTTGCCAAAGGGAAGAGCAAACGCTCGCTTCGCCATAGTCGCTATTGATTATTTCACCAAGTGGGTGGAAGCAGAACCTCTAGCCAAGATCACTGAGGCCAACACCTCCAAGTTCCTTTGGAAAAACATCATCTCCCAGTTCGGCATACCTCACTCCCTGGTTTCAGACAACGGCAAACAGTTCGACAACAGGAAGGCTCGGGACTTATGTGATGAGCTTGGAATCAGAAAGCATTTTTCTGCACCCCATCACCCCCAGGCAAATGGGCAGGTCGAGGTGGTCAACAAAACCATCAAGCTCACCTTGAAAAGGAAACTGGATGCCTTCAAGGGTGCCTGGGTCGACGAGCTTCCCCAGGTTTTATGGGCCATCAGGACTACTTGCAAAACCGCTACTGGGGAGACTCCATTTTCTATGGCTTATGGAGCCGAGGCAATGAGCCCTGTGGAGGTTGGCGTCCCATCCCCCCGCCGCCTCCACTTCGATGAGGTGATGAATGATGAGTTGAGGAGGTTTGAGCTAGATTTTCTCGGAGTCCCAGGTTAAGCTCGCCTCTTACCAACGAAAAATGATGCGCTACTATAATGCCAAGGTGAAGAAGAGAACGTTTCACATTGAAGACTTGGTACTTCGTAAGGTTTTCCCTTCGACCAAAGATCCTGGCACAGGGTCTTTGGGACCGAACTGGGAAGGACCTTATCGCGTGATTGCAGAAATCAGGCCGGGAACTTATAAAATTGAAGACCTGAATGGGAAAATGATGCCTCACCCCTGGAATATTGAACATTTAAGGAAATATTATCAGTAGGGAACGTGTACTGTTGTAAATGTTGCAATCGAATAAATGAATGTTCTGCCCACTTTATTCTTGCATCGGCATACATCAGACAAACTTGGCGAGGTGCAAACCCATCTAAAGGGTACACCCCCAAGATATTCTGCCTAAGCCAGAGATGGTGCGGGTGCCATCCTGGACAAAGCAGCATGCACACATCAGACGAACTTGGCGAGGTGCAAGCCCATCCAAAGGGCATACCCCCAAGATATTCTGCCTAAGCCAGAGATGGTGCGGGTACCATCCTGGACGAAGCAGCGTGCACACATCAGACAAACTTAGCGAGGTGCAAGCTCATCCAAGGGGCACACCCCCAAGATATTCTGCCTAAGCCAGAGGTGGTGCGGGTGCCATCCTGGACGAAGCAGCATGTGCACATCGAGTAAGTCCGATGCGTTATTACTTGGTTCGTTGGCTTCTTCCATTTTGTTAAGTGGTCGAGTAAGTCCGATGCGTTATTACTTGGTTCGTTGGCTTCTTCCATTTTGTTAAGTGGTCGAGTAAGTCCGATGCGTTATTACTTGGTTCGTTGGCTTCTTCCATTTTGTTAAGTGGTCGAGTAAGTCCGATGCGTTATTACTTGGTTCGTTGGCTTCTTCCATTTTGTTAAGTGGTCGAGTAAGTCCGATGCGTTATTACTTAGTTCGTTGGCTTCTTCCATTTTGTTAAGTGGTCGAGTAAGTCCGATGCGTTATTACTTGGCTCGTTGGCTTCTTCCGTTTTGTTAAGTGGTCGAATAAGTCCGACGCGTTACTACTTGGTTCGTTGGCTTCTTCCATTTTATTAAGTGGTTAAAAGTCCGATGCGTTATTACTTGGTTCGTTGGCTTCTTCCATTTTGTTAAGTGGTCGAGTAAGTCCGACGCGTTACTACTTGGTTCGTTGGCTTCTTCCGTTTTGTTAAGTGGTCGAGTAAGTCCGACGCGTTACTACTTGGTTCGTTGGCTTCTTCCATTTTATTAAGTGGTTAAAAGCCCAATGCGATATTATTTGTTCGAAACTATTCTACAAGACAATGCAACAAATGAAAAAGAAAAGAGGCAACAACACTTGACGAATTAAATTTCATTATCAAATGAAAAATACGGGCCGAGGCCGTTACAGAATTTAATCTACATTTACAATGGCCCCCTCTCCCACCTCCTCCAGGGGGGCCTCCTCTCCCTCTTCAGCTGGCTCCTCGGCTGCAGGCCTGTCCCCCGTGGGCCAGCCAAAATCCTCTTCGATTGAGCAGAGGTCCAACCCCGGGTGCCTCTCGCGCAGGCGAGACATCACCTCCTGAGCAGCCTAGGAAACCCAGTAGTTGAGGAAGTCATCATACTCAGGCGTCTTGTCAAAGTTCACCTTGTAGTCCTCGACTGCTGCCTCCCCAGCTGTCCTCACTTCGGCCCTCAATGAGTCAATCTCGCCTGCTTGGGCCTCGCACAGTGTCCTCAACTCGGCCTTCTGTTTGTTGGCCTCAACCAGAGCATCCGAAGCGATCCTCTGATGATCATTGGCCTGGTCAACTCTCTTGGTCAGGGCCGTTACTTGGGAGGCAGACTCGTGGAGTTCGTTCTTCAGCTGGTTCACTTGGATCTCTGCCGAATCCAGCTTAGTGGCAGCGGTTATCCATTTTTCTTCGACCTCCTCCACCTCCTTCTTCGCCTTAGCCACCTCGGCCTCCCACGATTCCGAAGCCTTCAGCTTCTCCTCAAGCTCCTCATTCCTTTTACGGAGGCCTCAGACCAAATCCTCCGCAGCAGTGCCCATACTTAGCGCCCTGGCGATGCAAGCATTGTTTACGGCCAGCAGATCCTCAACGTCACACGAGGCGGCGTATCTTTGCCAGTTCTCGATCCAGTACTTCCCATGGATCCGTGTAGCTGAGGCTGTTTCGGGGGGCAGCATTTCCAGCACTGCCTCAGAAAGGTCCTCATCTCGGCTCCCCAAGAAGTCGGTAACCTTGCCCCGGGCCGAAGTGGACACAGGTTTTTTCAGTTTCTTCTTGGCTGGGCCCTCGGAGAAATAGGCAGTTATAGGCACTACGGCCTGTGAGAGGGTCGATGGGGCAGCCACGGTTACTTCGGGCTGAGTGGCAGGGGGATCTCCTTCGCAGGAGCTGAAGCAGGCGTCTTCACCTGGCCGGCCATCTTTTTCCTGAGTGGCAGGGAGGCTCCTTCCTCCGCCTCGTCCCCCGCAGAAGGCTGGGGGGCCTTACTGAGTGAAAGCAGACGCTCCGACTGCTTCTTATATGCAGTCGAGCTCGTCTTCAACATCTTCGCTTCAGCCACACTCCGGCGGATTGTCTCGAAATCAGGCTTCGGCACCTTCTTCTTCGCAAAATCTCCTGCAGAAAAGAATGAAAAACGAATAAGCACTCGTCATGAAAACAAGGCAAATGAAGAACCGAGGCTAGACATTTACCTTGAGTCGACATCAGCCCGTGAGCAGTGAAGTGAGTATTCTTGTCGATGATTTCTCTGTGGCTCCTCTCCTTTGGAGGTAGCTGGTAGAGGTGGCCTATGATATCCCACTCCTCCTCGGATATCTCGCACCTTGGCAGAGAGCCTGCAAACGATGTATATTAAAAACATGAGCGAATATGCAAGTAAAATCAGCTCGGGAAAGAAACTTACTGTAAGTCGAATATGTGGTAGGGACGGTAAGAGGCGCCATGGGGTCGCCCTCCATGGTATCCCACCTCCCGGCTACCCAAAACCAGGAGTTCCTCCAGCCCTTAACGGAGGTGGGCAGCCCGGTCACGAACGGGGCGTGCGACCCCCAAGGCGCCATATAGTACCACCCATTGCTTTCCTCCCCCCTGCTACGCACTTCGGCAAGAAAAGGGAATGAAACACGCTGAATGGCATGTCCACCCCGATGCTGGCCCGGCACCACAGCATCCACGTTCCCACCATATGGGACCATGAGTTTGGGTTCAACTGGGTCGGAGCCAACCCGTAGGATCGGAGTACTAGCCTAAAGAAAGGGTGGAAGGGGAGTCTTAGCCCAGCCTTTAGGAGGTTTTCGCTCACCGCTACGCACCCCGGCCTCGGGTAGCAAGCTCTCTCATGGGGCTCGGGTATTATCAAGTCTATGTTATCTGGAATTCTAAAAACGACCCTACACCTCTCCAAAACCTCCCTGGTGATGCTGGAGGGATAATTAGAAGTCCCCCATTGCACCGAAGTGTCTACGGGAGAGGCTGGTCTTCTCCAAATATTCTCCCCGGCCCTAATGGCCCTACTCAACTCGTCCGGCGACACCAATACTAGTTCCATCAGCCCGGAATCCCCCTCACCTCTCCTCCTCTCACTCCCCGAGGCGCTCACAGATTGTTCGTTCGCCATAACTGACTTTTGGGAGAATTTAAAAGAAAAAGGAGAAAATGGAAGAAACTGAATCAAGCTCCGTTACCTAGTTCAACGGTCGCCGGAGTTCGCAAGGTCGATTGCCGGAATAACTCAGGTACTGCCGGAGATTTGACAGGGATCGCCCTGAAATGTGAAACGAAAAATCGCAAGGGTACTCTCCAAGTCTCAGAATTCTCGCGAAATGAAGGTTTTAAAATGAGAAGGATGGGCCTTTTATAGGCACTCCAGACTCACCCCAACCGTCAGATCAACCCAAGCACAATCTGGACCATCCAGCACCCAGATGCAAGGATCTCCGTCAAACCCAATGGTCATTTGAATTAATGGCCCTGATGAGGCGGTGAGTTACACGCGCTGCTTAAGCACGTCGCCTTGAGGAATGAGAGCTGTCGTCATTATTATCATTTATATCGAAAGAGGCGTGCCTTGGAAGCAAACGAATGCCTCCCCATGATTGCCTTGGGAAGATACAAAGGCTTTCAAATCATTAGCACATGGTTCAAGGTCAACCCATATCGCCTCGGCCACAGCAGAATCTAGCGTTGCCAAAGAGTTGCCAACTCATGTCGCCTCGGCCACAGCAGAATCTAGCGTTGCAACAGCTCTCCAAAGAGTTGCCAACCCATGTCGCCTCGGCCACAGCAGAATCTAGCGTTGCAACAGCTCTCCAAAGAGTTGCCAACTCATGTCGCCTCGGCCACAGCAGAATCTAGCGTTGCAACAGCTCTCCAAAGAGTTGCCAACCCATGTCGCCTCGGCCGGCAGCAGAATCTAGCATTGCAATAGCTCTCCAAAGAGCTGCCAACCCATGTCGCCTCAGCCACAGCAGAATCTAGCGTTGCAACAGCTCTCCAAAGAGTTGCCAACCCATGTCGGCTCGGCCACAGCAGAATCAAGCATTACAATATCTCTTTATAAAGTTACTGTCCCTTATCACTTCGGCTTGAGCAGAATCCCGTGTTGCTACAGCTCTCACCACCAACGACCCATCCCGGTACCTCCCAACTCGGAATTAAAAGTCCTTGTACTATATAAATATTCACACACGGACTTGTGGGACTATTGTTACGGGCCTGTGTCAGACCTGCCACCTCGCCCACCACGTGTCCTACCACGTGGCTCGAGCCACGCGTCGGCCGAGGTGATCATACATGGGACGAACTGATTGTACATGCCGGGGTGATTGCATTAGGAACGAACTGAACACGCGTCAGCGAACGAACCGGACTCATCCACAAGTACGCAGTGGATGCAAAGGCCCGCACTCCGCTTCTACAACGCTGCAACGCTTCACCTGCCACACCTCGCCTCTACAAAGATCCTTTGTACAAAGATCTTCCCAAAGTCAAATCTCTGACTGATGGGACGTGTGGCAGGTCCTCAAACGGTCAAATCAGCAGCCTATGGCTGAAACATTCAATACCAGTCGACCTATGGAGGGACATAGTGACACCTAGGATGGGACGAGCCTTGAGGATCTGGCAACACGTGTCCCCTCATCCAATGGCCCTCCTCTTTCCATCCTTAGTATAAATATCCCCTCATTGTGCCAAAGAAGGGATTGGAATCCCATTCTTCCCTACGTATTGTGAAGTCAAGTATTATCTTCTCCCCCATATCGTTGGCACTCTCATACTTAAACTATTTCCCGGCGAGTGACCTACCGCGGGTGAACCTCCCTTATTGAATATTAAGCTGACTTGACCGCGGAGTGCTTGCGGCCGCTCCCAATCCCTCCGGGAAAAGGCCTCAAGTGATTGACGGTGTGCCACGTGTGTAGGGAGGAGCTGACTGGAAGACTTATCCTGTTGGCCACGTGTCAGAGCCATTTTCCGAGGTCAATAGGTCACAACCCACAATTGTCATGCATTGAAAGTAGGAGTAATTGTTAATTTAATGAAACCGAAAAAGAGCAACAACAAACCTACGAGTATTGAGCATAAATAAAAGGGAAAGACAGTGTAATTTGTTTAATATAGCTTTGTTTGTTCCTAGGGTCTATAGAATGGTACAAGAGTAAGAGTATAGCCGTATAGTGTGCCTAATCCCGATGGCATGTCTTATAGACGTTGGTCAGAATTTTTAAAGAAGGGTAATTAGTGCAAAACGTCCATACATTTGAAGGTTTTTGTGAAAAATGTCATTACCTTTCGTTTTTTGGCACATAACGTCCATACCTTTCACATTCTTTGCGTTGAACGTCATTTTTACCAATTTTTAATATAAAATGACCATTATACCCTCCTATATAAATAAAACAAAAAAGAAATGAAAAGAAAAATAAAGAATAAATTACAATATGCTCCTTCACTTTTTTTTTAAATGAAAAGTAGGAGTAATTTTTTGCCTTTTTTTCCGCCCAAATGCGTTCAAATTCTGGCAGCCTCCAGCCACCCATGCCACCGGACAACAGCCCTAATTCCCACTTCAATTGCCATCCAACCACTCCCAATTTCATCAACTGTAGTGATCAGAATTAATGCTGAAAGTTCACTGTCCTCAAATCTAAAAATCGTCGAAAATTACATTCCGGCCACCCCCATGATCGGAACTCACCTCCTATCAATTGCCTATCACCAAACGACTACACCCATGCCAACAATTTACAACAAACATCAACAAAAAAAAAAAAAAATTAATTTCATGCCAGATTCTTTGCCAATCGTGACAGAGCCTGCGAACTTCTCAAATTTCGACGCCGTCCGGAACACCCATGGTCGCGGACCACTTGGGCTAGGTCCCTCTTCACCAGGCGCACTTTGCTCAACCATGGGTCTAGTTCAATTTTGACCTGAAGCCGTTCAATTCGTGGGAGAAATTTCCAAAAATTGTAATTGGATAACGACTTCAAATTCTAACGAATCTAGGCAAAATTGTGGAAGACCCATGCGTGGAATAGCTTCACCATGATGAGAGGGTACTGAATGGAGTGGTCCACAACCATGGGTCAACGGAACGACGTTGGAATCAGCCAAGTTCAGTGCGTGGCGCGATAGTCGTGACTGCGTTATTTTCAGTTTCAAATTGAACCTATTGGATACGTGTTTTGGTTGAATTGCCCACATGGCTGAGGTCATCTGGGTGTGGGCAACCGGATGGTGGTGGTCCGTGATCCTATTGCTGGCCGAAGGTGCGACTTCCAGCAATTTGTCCATTTTTCGAGTAGCTGATTTTGGTTGCTGATTTTTGTCGGATTATTTGATGATATGAGGAATTCTTGGGATGGAATTGTATAGGGTGTTGAGGAGATTGTGTTGGTACCAATGTCCGAAGGTTGTGGCGGTGAAGAAGAGTAGATGTGGTCATCAGACGGTGGATGTGGTGGAGGGAGGTGGAGGAGAAGAGTGTGTTTTTTTTATTTTTAATATTTTCATAAGTTTTGGACTGATTTATATTTTTAAAAAAGATTAGGATCATATTGCAGTTTATTCTTTATTCTTTATTTTTCTTTTTTGTTTTGTTTATATAGGATGGTATATTGGTCATTTTATGTTAAAAATGGGTGAAAATGACGTTTAGCGCAAAAAATGTGAAAGGTAGGGACGTTATGCGCCAAAAAACGAAAGGTAATGACGTTTTCCACAAAAAACATTCAAATGTAGGAACGTTTTGCGCCAATTATCCTTTAAAGAAATAATATATAAATCTTCAATGGGTCACCCTATAATAAATTTTAATAAAAGTCGATGAAACTTGTAATTGAAAATTTCATAAAATGTATGATTATGATTAACTATTAACTTTGTTTTAGATTTTAATTCACATTTTAAGTTGAACAAAGAACCAAAAGCCCTAAAACAACCAGAGGCTAAATATAAAGAATTTACGACTCTACTAAAATCTTTTTAGTTTTTGTTCATTCTATTCTCTCTCCATCTCACTTGTCCTGAGCCTAGTTGACTAATGTAATGGGTTGGATTTCTTTGGAAATGGCATCTGCTATCCTAAAATGAGTTGTGGACGTGGAAATTTTTACAGATACGTTTGACAGTTTTTGATTGGACAAAGGCAAAGAAAAAGAAAAAGAAAAAGTGATCAAGCTGTAAATGACCTGTAAGGAAAAACCCTGTACGTATAGAATTTTCCTTCTTAAATTATTGTCTTTTCACCTTGTTTTTAATATAGTTCTCATGGTCGTTTTATCAAATGAGAAGTGTGAGGATATTTTTAAGAGGTTTTTTATTTTAATGTATAAAATACTTTTTTACTTTAAAGAGTCAACCCCTAAAATTGGCTCCATCAAGGCTCAAGCTCTTCAATTTAACTTAAAAAATTTTACTTCTAAAATTTAAAAACGCTCTCTAAGATATACAATATGCTATTAAAAGTTAAAGACCTTCTTGGAGAAGCTCTAACTTGTCGATGTGTAGAAAAAATATGTTAGGGTTCCTATAAATCTGAATTCTTAAAATTTCTTATCTTATAAAGAAAAAAGATGTAAAGGAAAACGCCCTCGAAGATGGATATTCAAATTCATTTCTGTATTGGGCATATAATTATAACGAACCAATTTTTATTTAAAAAATAATAATAATAGTAATGTACAAAAATATTGACTAACATACAGTAATAAATAGAGCAGTTTTTTATTTTCAGTTAGGCATCCTAGCAAATCTCATGCCCCCATGTCCAATTGAAAGGTGGATGTATAGTAGAACAGATGAACCGTGATGATTTAAATTTAATTCTAAGCCTGTTATTGAGAAATTTCTCCGATTTTTAGATACCATGTGAGACATAATCCTATAAGGAAAACTCCCAAACTGTACAAATTCTCACCTATCGAATTATGAGTTATTATTCTATAATTATTTAAACTCACAAAATCATTTCTAACAAGTCAATTTATTAAGAGTATGTTTGGGAAATGTTTATAAATAATTTAAATTATAAGTAGATGAAAACGAGTGATGATTAAGTGAGTAGTACTTGTGAGTAACTCGAAACGTGTGAAAAAAGTTGTACTTCCGTTGACGATCCTAGTCAAATGTATATGATCCGATAAGCCGGTACGAAAAATCTTCAACAAGTAGGTTTTTTTGAATATGATCCACTTTATGTCAATTCTGAATTTCATGCTATAAAGCAATTGCAGAATATAGAAACTGAAGGATTATTTATGGAACATTATTCACCATATGACTTGTAGCAAAAGAGCAGTTGCATCAAATTCTATAAAGCCAACATGCCAAAGGTATCATCTTTTCAATTGCACTCTTACTTTTGCCAATTGTTAGAAAAGTTCTATAATGATGCATGTGCAAGTGAAAAGAATTTTACCATTTACAATTCTCCTCTTCAGTTCAATCTTTGACCATTTAAAGAATCAAATCAAACCCAGTTGTCTAGCTCCTCTTCCAGTCCTAACTTTATTTTAAGAGTAAATTTCATTTGGCGTCACTGAACTTTCCGCACAATTTCAATTGAGTTACTAAACTGTAATTTACTGAATTTTAATGAGTTCAAATGGGTTATTGAAGTTCAATTTAATTTCAAATTTTTATCACTACGTCACATGTTAGTCTCCCAAATTGATTAATATTTCTTATTAAGAGCGTGTATGGTCATGATTTTTTATGAAATAACAGCAACATTAGTGATGTTGGAACTGGTCAGTAGGACCCACTCCCGAGAGAGTGGGTCAACAATGGCTGCCTATAACTGGCCAAAAATGGATTTTTCTTCTCCAAAAAGCAATCCCAGACACGGCCTAAACAACCATATCATAATGAGCCTTCTATTTACCTCTATGCGATTTCATAAGAGCGTTAAAAAAAAAAAAAATTAGTATTGACTTTTAACCTTTTAATCTAGAGAGCTTGTTAGAACTTTTATTTTACCATTACGTTTGTATGGTACTACTGCATAATGATTAGACGAAATATTTTGGAGATGATAGGTGATCGAGTATGACAAAGTTGTGAAATTTTGAAATAAAATTGAAGTTTAATGACGTAATTGATACAAATTAGAGTTCAATTACTCGTTGAAAGTTGAGTGACCATAGATTAAATTTAGTCCATTAGAAAAATTGGATTTCAAGAAATGACCACGTGGCACGTGGCCCTAAGGTAGCCGGCGATAATATCAAGACATTATAATATTAGTTTGAACATTAGCCTGGATTGAATCGAGCCCGGAGAATGAGGTTAGGTCGAGAATCAAATTTAATTGGTTGGAATTCCAATTTGCAGCCCAAAACCCAAGATTAACATAAAATTATCTTTTGAGTTGTTTAGGTTGTTGGGTTGGCGACCTAAGGAGGACAATTTTGAGGTAGCAGCAAGTGGTCAAATTGGTCTCAAACTCTATTAAAATAATCAATCACAAATAGCTTTTCTAATTTATCATTAGTCATCGATCTTGACTAAGACAAATATAGAAATAAAATTTGAACTTCTTCTAATACTTCCAATTTTTCCATTCTATATTCAAGGCTATTTGAGCTTAATGTTACTTTTAAATACATCTTTATTTTTAAATGAATTTAAATGTTTTTTTTCTTAAGAGTTAATTTCTTTTTTTTTTTTAAGGTAAAAACACAAAATTTATTGAAGAAATTTGTTGTCACTAGCAGGGGACGAAGTCACAATAGGAATACAATCTACCCACAAACTGAACTCGATGCCATAGTCGTACAAGAGGCAAGATTATGATCGTGTTTCCTTATCAGAAAACAAAGTTGCAAGAACCAACGTCTACTTCATACATTATAGTTACGGCATCACTAATTTTAGAAACTTAAGGCTTTGAGTCTCACAATGCATCATACTTAGTAGTTGCAACTCGGAATTCATTCTCCTTGATAATTTTTTTTTTTTTTTAAAAGGGATCATTTCATAGAGCGAGCGCCTTTGCATCTTCCTCATGCGTTTGTGGATTTAGCCAAAAAAAATAAAAAAATAAAAAATAAAGTCTTACAAGTAAAGATATATGTACATGTAACATTAAGCATAATTGAAATATTTTGAAATTTATTTATCGTTTCAAGAGTAAGTTCTAGAGATATTTTCAATAAGTGAATACTGAAATATTTCAGCCCATGTGCTACGACATTTGAAACATGCCCCTGTTTGGCCCCCATTTTTGAGGATTGAAAATTTTTAGAATAATAATTGCTGGAATAATGTGTGGTTGAAAAGTTTTAGATTTGTGTGTAATATTATTTTATTTGATGAATGTATGGTTGAAACGAAGAGAGAAAAAAAATTAATGTAATGAAATTTAATTTAATGAGACTCAAACGGGGGCTATAGTCTCAAATTATAGGAAAAACTGTCCCAAATCATTTCCTAATTTGTAGGATAATATGCAGAAAAATCTCCCAACATATGCATTTGGTTGCATGAGTTATTCAAAGTTTATGTCACATGCAAATGAATTAAAAATCTTATAAAATTGATTAGTGAAATAATTATAAGGATTCCCGATGCTCACATATATTCATGAAAACAATTAACAAATTGGATTAGTTATCGAATATTCGCACGCATTAGACTATTTGATTAATATACTTAGAAAAAAACCTTTGTAGCATGTGCCAAGATATTGGGATTACCATTGACACTCGACAAATCTTTCTTTCATGTAAATCATCTAATCTTACCAACCCAATAAAGTTGGTAATTAATTAAATCTTTGAGCATATGGTCTCGAGGTATTACATAATCATCTGTAGTGGAAATTTTGGATTAGTACGCATGAATCCATCACCCGAGGATTACTTTTTTATATTCGCACAAGTCTCTCCATCATGCATGTTTATTGCTCATATGAAAACCAGAGCCCAAATTAAGTATTAGGTTTGTTATGCCTCTCATGAGGTTCCAGATCATTTGCCAACATGACTACTAGCTAAGCAAATCAATTGGGTCTGCTCTCCATGTCACCGAAGCACTGACGTGCTGAGGCGGTGCATGTCATGTATACACGCCGTCACTCAACTGAGGCATCGAGGCGACACATCGAAATAATACTCGACAAAGTGGCACGAGGGGGGGGGGGGGCGCCTGGATGTCATAATGCGTCGTCCTTATTAATAAGGAGATCTTTTACACACAGAACTTTCGAAAATAAAATCATGTAATTGATTAATGTGACATTCAAACAACAGACGCCAAAATGTCAAGTTACATTAAATGCCTGCCCACCTACAATTGATTGATTGATACCTAGGCGGAGACAGGTTACATCTCTTCCTTTATATGAGGCCATGTGTCCCCCATCCTCCGGTCAACATTCCATGACCTCTACAATATAAACCCATGAAACTAACCATTTGGAGGTAATATTTTCTTTTACTCTATATACTCACTCCATAGTAGGTTTTGATCTTGCAATCTACTTTATACACCCCATTTTTTGTCAATGTCGTCTGACGTGATCATCGGAATGCTCGTAACCACTTCCACCACTACTAAAAAAGGCCACAAATGACTAACGGTTGTGTTGAGTAGTGTAGTGTAGAAAAGAGATTACATGGAGTTGCAACTGTTGGCCACGTTGGAAGTGCAGATTTCAAGGTCAACAATTTGACATCGTCTGTAGGAACCTATACGATAACCACGAACATTCGATGGACAAAGCTTGCAGAAAAAGAGCGTTAAATTTCCTCTGAAGAAAGGTTTTGTACTTGAATAAATGACAAGTGAAAGTTGTTTAGGAAAAGATTCTCCAACATTTTTTGTTGCATTCAACCAATGAAGGGTAATATACTTCAATGTATCCCACCCCTAACCACACGATGAAAGTCCATGTATAATATGAATATCAATACAGGAACTTCAGAGACTACTGTTATGCTTCTTACAAAGATGCTCCAGATCATCTACCAACATGATAGCCAGCTAATCAAATCAATGGGGTCCGCACTCCACGTCATCGAAATACCGAAGTGTCGAGGCTATGCGTGTTATGTATATACGTCGTCACTCGATCGAGGCGTCAACGTGACACGCGTCGAAGTAATACTTGGCGAAGTGGTATGAGGAGGGTGTCTGGATGTCATAACGTCTCGTCCCTATTAATCAGAAGATATTTTACACACAGATATTTCCAAAATAAAATGTTCATGTGATTGATTGATGTGACATTCAAATAGCAGACGCCAAAAGGTCAAGTGACATTAAATGCCCGTCCACCTACGATTGATTGATTGATACCTAGGATGAGATATGAGACGCCTCTTCCTTCATATGAGGCAACGTGTCCCCCATCCTCCGGTTAGCATTCCATCACCTATACTATATAAACCTATGAAACTAACCATTTGGAGGTAATTTTTTCTTTTACTCTATTACTCACTCCACTGTAGGTTTTCATCTTGTAATATGCTTTATACACCCTATTTTTTGTCAATGTCGCCTGACTTTACTGTCGAAGTGCTCGTGGCCATTGTACCACCATTGGAAAAGGCCACAACGATTGTGTTGAGTAGTGTAGGAAGGAGATTACGTGGAGTTACAACTATGGCCACGTTGGATGTACAAATCTCAAGGTTAATAGTTTGGCGCCATCAGTGGAAAATCGCACTATAACCATTGACAAAGTTTGCCGAAAAAAAGAGCGTTAACTTTTCCCTTAAAGAAAGGTTTTTTCCTTGAATAAAGGACAAGTGAAATTTGTTTAGAAAGGACTCTCCAGTGTTTTCCTAGTGATTTAGGCGTATAATCTTAGGGGAAAAGAAGTATTCACCCATCATGAGTTCAAGTAATGAAAATGTAAATTCGAGAAGAATAAGTGAGGCCTCTAAAGAAGAGGTATTTCAAACTAATGTTAATCACCAAAGGCATTACCACTGCCACCGTGGAGTTGGTAGGACAGCTGCACGCTTAACTGTAGAAGTTGCCCAAATGGTTGCCAATATGAAGAGTATCGCAGTACAAAATGCTGCTATATGTGAACTCTTCATGCAAGTTCAAGGTCAATGAGGCTACCAAATATCACAGAATGTGCCTCAACCAAGCCTCGTCCAACGACAAGAAGAAGAAGAAGTACAAAGTCAAAATGCACATTCTGGTATATATAGAAGATGCGTTAGCCCTGTTGAAAGGGAGGTGAGAGTAGATGTGTTCGCCAATTACGCTTCGGACAACCCGTCGGCGACCAGCACCTTAGAGAAGATAATTTTCCTCTTGAGTACAATCGATAACGAAAGACCTTAAAAGGTCCACTAGCGTCTTTGACAGGATCGGACCCAACCTGCCTAAAAATGGGCCTCAGTCGCCACCTTCTACAGTCAAGCCTCATTAGGGATTTCAATCCAACTTGAGCAACCCACGGCTTGACCCGTAAAAAGCTCGAGCTAGCTTAGCTCTCAGCTTGAGGAACTGAGCCTTGTTTAGAATAATGATTCGAGCTCGAGCTTACCCATATAGCTCGTCGAGCTACACAGACCGACATGTGAACAAACTCAACTGCCTGTTTGAAGCAGCGTTTCTTTTTTTTTTAATAAAAGAGCCTACATGGATCGTCTCGGTATGGCCAGAGCCTCAATTTTTCAACCGATCTTTAGCTCGGCTAAGGCCAAAACAGGTCAAGCCATTTTTTGCCAGGTCGCACCCAAGCCGTAATCTTTGGCTTGCAAGCCAGCTCGTTTACATCGCTAGGCCTCATGAGAAAGTGTAAGGCCAAGAAACATACATTCCCTGCCTAGGAATATGCATGAGATGAGGGACATGGCAAACTTAAGAAATAAAAAAGGACCATCCCAACTTCCACCTCAATATCAAGCTGAAGAGGATGATTTTAATGGACCATGCAAGTCCTATAAACTTGATGATGATGATGACAATCTTCCATTCTCCCCGAGAGCTCCGCAATTTTTCCATGCCAATCAACTTCATACCATCGAAGATTCTGAGGTATGAAGGAAGGGGTGATCTAGAGAAGTACTTCAATAATTACAAAACGGAATTGAGCCTAAGAGGTATATTGCCACTTTGAAATGTCCAGCCTTTCGCTTAACTTTAAGCAGAGCGGTAGAAGTCTAGTATTGCAGAATACCAACATGGAGCATTAGGAGCTGGCCTGATTTAAAGAATGCTTTCTTGAATCAATATGAATACACTTATCCGGGATCTAAAACAACATTATTTGATAGTTTTTCTGACAAAATATTTCCTAAATTGTTGTATTTTATGTTATATAAGTAAAACTCAATGGTTGGACAAGGAATCGAAAGAACGAAGAGAAAATTGGTGAAAAAGGGTAAAATTAAATGTTTGAGGACGAAATTGTAAATATTCAATAATTGATTCGGACCACAAGACAATACTTCAAAGATTGCTAGGAGACAACTGGATGAAATTAGAATTTTAAAAGGAACGGAATATGATCAAAATATTATCAAACTCAATTTCCAATCATAGAAGTTATATTCCAGATTTTTAGTCGAACATTGAGATCCATTTTTGGCATATTAAACGTTAGAATTGGAACATTATATTTCTATCAAAGTTTTATGGATTTGTGTTATCATTCCATTGCACTTTGAATCTCCATAATTGGATATCAGGAAAGAAAGTTATGGCTAAAATATTGACTATTGTGCAGAGACAAAAAATCTGCGCGCGAATGCAATTTTCCTTATTCGATTGGAACTATTTTCGAAACCAATTTAGACGTGATTTTCAACCATTTTTCTACTCCTACAAATACCTAACAGCTGAATACATATTAGAGACCTCTCATATACATATTATATTCCAATATTTATCAATTATTATCATCAAAGGAGAAAAAATCATAGTTTTGTGAGAGAATTGAAGGGGATTTGCAAGAATTCAATCAAGTGAAGATTCAAACTTGATTTTTGGGCAAAGAAGATAAGGCGCAATTGGAGATTAATCAAGAAACAGTTGAAGAGATTCAAAATTTCAAGATTTATCTTCATCTTTTCAATTTATCAAAAATTCGAGTTATGTCTTTTCACTTAAATATGTTCTCTTGTATTTTCGATATATTAGGGTAATTTTATACATTGTTAGGATGAGATGAACTCTTGTTATGACATTTTTAATTTTTAATTAATTATTTTGACTTAATTTGATTTGATCCGTTGATGTTTATTATCGTTTTTTTTCAATTGCTTAATCACCAATTGAATTGTTAGTGAATTTTATTGTTATCGACAGAGACAATAGGGTTTAAGCACAATATAATAAATATTGTAAGGATCGATAGAGGATAAAGATATACCTCTATACTTTATATGGTTTCAATAGGTGTTCTAGCACTTATTAATGGATTTATCATATTTGCATATTTCATCGAGAGATAGAAGGGTCACATGAGGGGAATATATTTGATTGCAATCGAGAGATGCTTTCAATTAAATTAGGAACATTGACCAACATGAATGATTTCAAATTGTCACTTTAATTGTTACACTAAAAATGAAATAATAAGGGGAATTCGATATCTTAGTAATGCATCTCACATATTTAAAAAACACATTTACTTACTTTCATCAGTTTAATTGATAATTTAGGGATTAGTATAAAAAAACCACAAATTTTGTTTGCTATTCCGTTAAAGTTGCATTTAATTTTAACTTGATCAAATACGTAATTCTCGTGGGTTCGACACTCTATTCACTACTTTATTGCTTGTTCAGGATTCCGTTCACTTGCGGGTTTTCAAAGGATCAAGTTTCTGGCGCCGTTGCCGGGGATTACTGTTTTTGATACGTTTAGTTAATTTTATTGAATTTTACCTTTTTTTTTAGTTTTGTTTATTAAAAAACAATTATAGTTTTTCTTGCTTACTTTTCAAGATCTTGTATGTGAAGTTCTAGAACCGATGATCTTGCTCAATTTGACCCGGAGATCGAACGAACATTCAATTTTCGAAAAAGACAACAGTTGGAAACACACCAAAAACAAAAAGAGAAAAATATGGCAGAGGAAAATCCGAATCAACTAGTCATAGGGGCTAATCTGGAAGCAGCACAACCGAATGTGGCTGCAGATAATGAAAATTTAAGTCTAATGGGGGAGTACATGGTTCCACCGGTTATGAAAAACCAATTTAGCATAGTATATCGGACGTTTGGTTAGCCAAACTTCCACCCGAGGACTGATGTGATCAACATGTTCCAAAACGCGCTACAATTCTTTGGGAGAGCTTCGGAGAATCCCAACGCTTATATATCAAGATTTTTAACATGTATGCAACTATCAAGTATCCAGGGGTGTCCAGTGAAGCTATTAGACTGAGGCTTTTCCTATACACATTGAGAGACTCAACTAGAGAGTGGTTAGACACTTGTCCACCTCAGAGCATCACTACATGGAACCAATTGAAATTTCTTAGCAATATTTTTCATCGAAAATGATTGCAAAGCCGAGGACCAGATTACCACATTCCAACAACTGGACTCAAAATGCTATTCAGATGTTTGGGAATGATACAAGGGTTTACTCCGCCAATGCCCACAACACGAATTGCAGAAATGGCTTCAGGTGTAGTACTTTTACATTGGTCTGAATCTGATAAGCAGGGCTAACGTAAACTCTTCATGCAGTGGTTCTATCACAAAATGAACAGCAGATCAAGTCTACTAAATCAAGGAGGATCTAGCATTCAACAATGCACTTTGGCATACTAAAAGGACGAATGGAAAGAGAGCTGCTAAGGTATTCGAAGTTGATTATTTGACAGAAATTTTAGTACAGTTGACATCATTAGCATAGAAGGTAGATCAGATGAACGCAGTCTAGGCAATGGGACCGAAATGTAAATATTGTGGAGGGAACCACGAGAGTGTTGATTGTAATGTAGGGTCTCCTTTTGTTCAGACAGTAGAAGATGTAAACTATACTTAGAATTTTTGAAGGCAACAACACAATCCAATTCCTAACACCTACTACTTAAACTGGAGAAATCGCCTAGGTTTTCAATGGAGCAACAATCAAGGAGCTCAAATCGCACTACAACAAACTGCACCGCCAAATTTTCAACAGAATGAGAAAAAGTCTCCATTAGAAGATCTTGATACTAAATTGGCAGAGATGTCTACCCAATATATGTAAAGAACAAATAAAAACTTACAAGTTTAGGGAGTTGCCATAAAAAATTTGAAAATTCAGATGGGACAAATAACGAAAGCACTTTCAGAGAGACCACCAAGAGCACTGCCTGCTAACACTGAGATAAATCTCAAACAATAGGTAATAGCAGTGAAGGTCGTAGAGGAAGAACTGATTGAGGCAATAACTACCAGCAATGGAGTTCAACTGCCAGAGATAATGTAAAGAGACCAGTTGCTACAAAAGAAAAATGTACATACCACAGTTGAGGAGTAATTGGAGGAATCCGAGAAAAACAAAGAAGCTGAGATAAAAAGAGCACCAGAGGATCCAAAGATTAAGGAATTGTGCCACCACTACCTTTTCCACGAAGACTACAAAAGAAAAAGATTGATGATCAATTCAAGAAGTTCCTAGATATGCTGAAAAAGTTCGACATCAATATTTGATTCATCAATGCAATCTAACGATCCCAATGTATGTAAAGTTCCTGAAGGACATGATATCTAAGAAAAGAAAGCTTTCAGATTGGGAAGAAGTGGCATTGACCGAAGAGAGCAATGCAAGGCTGGAAAATAAATTGCCACCAAAACTTAAGAACCCAAGGAGTTTCACTTTACCCATTTCACTAGGCAAAGAATTTCATTTTAATGCTTTATGGGATACATGTGCAAGTGTAAATTTAATGCCTTTGTCTACTTTTAGGAAAATAGGAGTTGGGAAAGTCAAATGATCGAATGTGACACGGTAGTTGGCAGATAGGAGCATCAGATACCCATGGGGCATTGAAGATGTGCTCATCATGGTTGGGAAGCTAATATTCCCGGTGGACTTCCTTGTTATGGACCTCGAAGATGACCACGATATGTCAATTATCTTAGGTCGACCTTTTTAGCAACACATCAAACTTTGATTGACATGGAGAAAGGTGAGCTGATTGTAAGGGTGGAGGAAGCACATGAGATCTTTAAATTATATAATCCACCCAAACAATCATTAGTCCTAAAGGAAGCCAAATCTATTGCTGAAAAAGTTCAACAATGGTCAAATGAGATAAAACCTAAACGTCTAGAGAGCTTTGGACGAGAAGAGAATAGAGAGTTCAAAGTTTGGAGGGCAAAAAGAGGATTCAAGGCTGAAAATTGCAAGAAGTGTAAAGTTGAAAGATTCCAACATGAGCCACCATGACCAATTTATCCATACAGTCTAGCTAAAGACTATAAATTAAGCGTTATTGGGAGGCAACCCAATTTCCTAACCTTTTATTTATTCTGCTTTCTGTGCCGTATTACATATAGATTTATTTTGATTATTAGTTTGCATTAGACTTAGGGACGTTTCAATTTATAGAATATCACCATTCTATCATGTTTCCCCTTAGGCCATTGACTTTATTGTTGGTTATTTTGATTTTTGGGCTAAGTAACACATGTTATAGGTTATTTGATCTTTAATGTTTCATTTGACCACAATGTTCAGGAACATGAGTCACGAAATACTCAAACCAACATAGACCAAGAGGAAAGCATGGTGAAGAAGATTGTCTAGCCGTCACACATAGTGTCTCATACATTTGACAGAAAAATTCGAGAAGTACCTTCTTCCTTTTCTTCCCCGTCCCTTTATATTCTTATTGATACTTTAGGACATTGAGGACAATGTCGATTTTAAGTTTGGGGGTGGAAAAAAAACTTTGAGTTTTTACTTTTTGTATGTTTTTGAATGTTTGTTTTTGCTTTAGTATATATATACAAATTGGTGAAAAAGGCAAAATTCAAAGTTTGAGGACCAAATTGTAAATATTCAATAGTTGATTCAGACTATAAGAAGATACTTCAAAAAATGTTAGGAGAGCATTAGATGGAATTAGAATTAAAAAAGGAATGAAATATGATCAAAATATTATCAAACTCAATTTCCAATTGCACAAGTTATATTCCAAATTTTTAGTTGAAGATTGAGATCCATTTTACGTCAGAATTGGAAACATTCTATTTCTATCAAAGTTACACCCTTTGAGTTAGATTTACAACACACTTTGAATTTCTTCAATCGGATATCAGGAGAGAAAGTTATGGCCAAAATACTGACTGCTGTGCAAAGACAAAAAATCTGTCTGCAAATGCAACTTTCCTTATTCGATTAGAACTCTTTTCGAAACCAATTTGGACTTGATTTTCAACCAGTTTTCTACTCCTACAAATACCTAACAACAGAATACATATTGAAGACCTCTCATATATATATTATACTCAAATATTTATCAATTATTATCATCGAATGAGGAAAATTCATAGTTTTTGTGAGAGAATTGAAGGAGATTTGCAAGAATTCAATCAAGTGAAGATTTAAACTTGATTTTTGGGCAAAGAAAATAAGGTACAAGTGGAGATTCATGAAAAAACCATTGAACAGATTTATGATTTCAAGATTCATCTTCACCTTTTCAATTTATCAAAAATTCGGATTATATCTTTTCACTTAAATATGTTTTCTCGTATTTTCGATATGCCAAGCTAATTTTATACATTGTTAGGATGAGATGAACCATTTTTATGATATTTTTAGTTTTTAATTAATTATTTTGACTTTAATTTGATTTGATTTATGGATGTTTATTATCGTTTTTATCGTTTTTTAGTTGCTTCATTACCAATTGAATTGTTATTGAATTTTATTATTATCGAGAGAGATAATAGAGTTTAAGCACAATATAATAAATATTGTAAGGTTCGATAGGGGATAGAGATATACTTCTATGCTTTATATGGTTTCAATAAGTGTTCTAGCACTTATTAATGCATTTATCATGTTTGCATCTTTCATCAAGAGATAGATGTGTCACATGAGGAGAATATATTTGATCGCTATCGAGAGAGGCTTTCAATTAAATTAGGAACATTGACCAACATGAATGATTTCAAATTGTCACTTTAATTGTTACACTAAAAATGGAATAATAAGGGGGATTCGACATCTTAGGTATCTCACATATTTGGAAAACACATTTACTTACTTTCATTAGTTTAATTGATAATTTAGGGATTAATATAAAAAAATCACAAAATTTGTTTGCTATTCGATTAAAGTTGCAATTAGCTTTAATTCGATCAAACACGTAGTTCTTGTGGGTTCGACACTCTATTTACTACTTTATTATTTGTTCACAATCTCGTTCACTTGCGGGTTTTCAAAGATCGCAATACTTGGCAAAGAAGGATGGAGAGGCTAATATTCAACGCTTCCAGGATATGAGGCAAGCAGCCGATGAAACGTTGAAGAGTTATTTGACTTGTTTCATTGATGAGATGACATACTGTAAAAAGGTCACAGATAGAGAGGCTCTCTCTATTCTTAAAGGAGGCCTCAATATGAACACTCTATTTTTGAGAAATGTACGGAATAAGAACCCTGCCACCTATGACGAATTTGTAGAAATGATGAGGGTTGAAATCATTAGCAAAGAAATGGTTGATCATCGAAATATGGCAGCTCAAGCACTCTCGTCTCCACAAAGATAAATTGGAAGAGGTTTTCCACATCTCGTTTAGTGAACCAGCATTGGCCGAAGTTGGACATGTGGTTGTCCCTACTTCAGGATAGGCTTTAGCCATATTTACACTAAATACCGTGTCGTCTCTAACTTATAAAAAGGTCGGAACAAGTGGCAACTCCAAACTTGGGACCTCCTCCAGAAGTCCCTTTTATCAAAGAAATAGAGAAAGAGGTTTGAACTTAGAAATATGCCAAATGTCGATGTACACCTTATTTTACTTTTCACCGTGTCTATGGTCATGATACTAGCAAATGTAGAGACCCGCCTCACCAGGATAGTCGGAACGATCCTCGTGATGCAGAAAGGAAAATGCTCTCATCTAGGAAATTTTCTTCTTTCGAGGTAGAATCCATCCCCTAGACATGATGAGACAAGATGACCTCCCAGGGATTATTCACGTCATCATAGAATAGATGAGGATAGTGAGAGGCCCGGATGTGGGTAGAGGCAAAAGATGGATCATCCGATCGAAGTGGGCAATGCTCATGTCCGTGTGATAGATACAATTATTGGAGGCCCACATGTAGAAAGTGAGTCTCGAAACGTAGAAAGAAACTACGCTAGAGAAGCTAAGGACCTACCCATGGCTAGTTACATAGTTAACCACTTCCAGAGGGCGAGGCTAGTAGAGCCCATCACTTTCACATATGAAAATGCAGCGCACTTGCATTATCTTCATTACGACACTCTAGTGGTAAAAACTGTGATAGCCCCTTAATGGAAGTGCACGCTGGTAGACAATGGAAGTTCGATTAACATCTTGTTTAGTTCCACGTATGATAAGATGCTGGTAGATCATTAGATTACCCTATGACCTCTTTAAAGGAGTTATTGTTTGTTACCTTTATTCATCACCTATGCATGAAGTTCTCTACTGAATGAGGTATTACTACGGTTAAATATGATCAAATGGGGGTAGATGGAGTACTATCTCAACTTTATAAGGAAAGTCGAACCCCTTAATATTAATACGGTGTTGTTGGATACCAAAATTCTCGATGTCTTTGAAGAAAGGGAAGTCGTCGAGATGGTAGAGGCCCTTGAAAAAGGGAAGACCCCTGAAGAATGGACTATTTATGCTAAATTGGATCCATGTGTTATTGAGCCCAAATCACAAATGGCTCCGATGGAAGAACTAGAAAACTTCCCTGAATGTTGCAAGTGAGGAATAATCTACACATGAAGTCAAGGAGGAGCTTAAAAACTTCTTACACCAGAACTTAGATGTCTTTGCTTGGAGATACAAGGACACGATGGGCACCGATCCAAAGGTAAGTTGTCACAACTTAAAGATTGATCATATATATGCCCCACATAGACAGAATAAGAGAGCCCTCAACCTTGAAAGATATGAGGCTCTAAAGGAGAAAATAGTGAAATTGATTAATAATAGCTTCATTAGAGAGGCCACATATCTGAAGTGGATATCTAATCTCTTTTTAGTGAAAAGCACAATGGAAAATAAAGGGTATGCATCAACTTTTCCAACCTTAATCAAATTTACCTAAATGATAGTTTTCCACTTCCAAGGATAGAACAGCTTGTGGATTTTACTACGGGGCATGAGCTATCGAGCTTCATAGATGTCTATTCAAGCTACAACTAAATTCCTATGTATCCCGCGGATGAGAAGAACACTTCTTTCATCACAGATAGATGTTTGTATTGTTATAAGGTGATGCCCTTTGGGATGAAAAATGTCGGGGTTACTTATCAAAGGCTGGTCAACAAAATGTTCATTGACCTCATTAGCAAAACTATGAAAGTCTACATAGATGACTGTCAGTGAAGAGCCTTCAAACAAAGGATCATGTGAAGCACCTAGATGCTACCTTCCAAATATTGAGGAGGTACAAGATGAGGCTAAATCCTCTCAAGTGTATTTGGTGTAGCCTCTGGAAAATTCTTAGGCTACATAGTGAATCAAAGGGAAATTGAGATGAATCCTGAAAAATCGGGGGTCTAGTTGAAATGAGGTCTCTTTAAAGACCAAAAGAAGTAGAAAGCCTCACTGGAATATCGGCAGTACTCAACCGCTTCATTAAAAAGGTCACTAACAAGTGCCTCTTCTTCAAATTCTTAAAGGAATGAAGATTTTTCAATGGTCAGCTGAATGCGAGAGGCCTTCTAGAAGCTGAAGAAGCATCTTGGACAGTCCTCCATTTTCTCCAAACCCAAAACGGATGAGCCCTTATTGTTTTACCTTACTATATTTGAAGAAGCTATCAGTTTGGTTCTTGTACGAGAAGAAAGTACCAACCAACTACTTGTTTATTATGTTAGCAAAGCTCTTCTACTGGCAGAGGTCCACTATCTAAACACGGAGAAGCTCGACCTTTCACTAATCATTGCGTCTAAAAATCCGACGCCATACTTTCAGGCCCATAACATTTATGTGTTAACAAACTTCCCTCTCAAGCAAGTGCTTTAGAAGCTTGATGCCTCGTGAAGATTATTGAAATGGGCTATCGAGCTCGGCGACTTTGACCTGGTTTTTAAACCAAGGACCTCCATCAAGGGTCAAAGCCCGTGTAGACTTTATGGTAGCATTTGCTAAAGGCCTTGGGGAAGAGGTGACTATGGAACTCACAGAGCCACCCACATAAAGCCTCTTTGTTGATGGCTCATTCGGAGAAGCTGGCTCCAGAGAGGAATGGTTTTGGAAAGCCTGAAGGGTAACAAACTTAATTTCATAGTAAGGTTCATATTTAAAACTTCCAATAACGTCGCGAAGTATGAGGTACTCTTAGCTGCCTTATAATAGCTAAGAAAATACAAGTAAATAGTCTACTCATTATTAGTGACTCTCAGCTAGTAATTAGCCAGGTTAATGACAATTTCAATGCCAAAGATAAAGGTATGGTTGCATACTTTAAACTTGTCATGGATCTTCTTCCATACTTCGAGAAATTCGAGTTGGTGCAAATTCCACGTCTGGAAAATGCCCATGCCGATGCTTTATCAAAGTTGGCAAGTAGCAAAGATTCAGAACTTCTCAAGATTGTTCCAATTGAACACCTCTACAAACCCCCAATCTCAAAGAGAGGAGAGCTGATGTGGATCAAAATCACCCCGACCTGGGTCCAACCAATCATTACATTTGTTAAGGGTCAAGTCTTATTGAATAATGAATTGAAGCCTATAAGCTGAGAAGAAGAGATGCTCATTTTGTTCTACAAGACATGTCCTATATAAGAGAGGCTTCTCATCCCTTATCTTTCGATGCACGGGAGGAAGAAGCGACCCATGTCCTCAGTGAAATCCATGAAGGGGACTGTAGTAACAACTTCGGAG
This sequence comes from Fraxinus americana, assembly GCA_035079005.1. NCBI lineage: Eukaryota > Viridiplantae > Streptophyta > Magnoliopsida > Lamiales > Oleaceae > Fraxinus > Fraxinus americana. The sequence goes on from CM068716.1 coordinate 21,428,818, forward strand.
GACCAGCACTAGTGCATAAGGTGCTTAGGTAGGGATACTATTGGTCTATCTTGAAAAATGATGCATTTCATTTCGTGCAAATATGCGATAAGTGCCAACACTTGTCTAATATGTAGAGGCAACTGTTTCAAGAGCTTACAATGGTATCCTAATGATGCATTTCAGTTCCTTGGCCGTTTTCGAAGTAGGGAATCGACCTCATATGCCCATTTCCGAAAGGAAGATTTAGTGCTAGCTATGCCTTTGTCGCCATTGAATACTTTATAAAATGGATCGAAGCAGAGCCCTTGGCCAAGATTACATAGGTAAACATTTCCAAGTTTCTTTGGAAGAATATAATATGCTGGTTCAGTATCTTCCATTCAATTGTATCTTACAATGGCAAGCAATTTGATAACAAGAAGGTCAAGGACCTATGTGATGATTTGGGAATTAAGAAGCACTTCTCAGCTCCTTATCACTCTTTAGCAAATGGTTATATCAAAGTTGTCAATAACACTATCAAGTGTACTCTGAAAAGGAAACTTGATGCCTCAAAAAGAGCATGAGTTAACGAGCTTTCCCAAATACTTTGGGATACCCCCCTTTTGAATGACCTATGGGACCGAAGTCATGAGTGTGGTGAAGGTAGGGGTACCGTCATCCCATCCTATCCATTTCAATAAAATATCTAACGACAAACTAGAGAGGTACAAACTTCAATTCCTTGAAGAAAATAAGGATGATTCGCAAGCAAAACTCACCTTGTACTAATGTAAAATGACTCATTATAATGCCAAAGTAAAGAAAATGGCATTTCACATTGCGACCTCGTACTTCAAAAAGTTTTCTTGTCTTTTAAAGAGCTAGGCATAGGAACATTAGGACCCAATTGAGAAGGCTCGTACCACATCAAGGAAGAGCTACGTACTAGCACCTACAAAATCGAAGATTGGGATTAGAAGGTGTAGCCCCATCCATAGACCATTGAACATAAAAGGAGATACTATCGGTAGGCATTGTCTAAACAACTAGAATGGATAGCTACGAATTATGTAAATATCCTTTATCTTATGAAATAAATTTCTCACAAAATACTATTACTTCGCTACCCTCCCCTTCATGGATGAACCACTCCTCATGAAAGAAGTCCTTGAAGTGACGCATGACATCCCCAATGTGGTGACCTCTTCTAAAAATGTTCAATTCGAGCGGCGAGGTGCATAATACCCTCACAGAGGTCACCTATGATTCTTTTGAAGATGATGCTATTTACAAATGAACTATTTACAATGGAAGAAGTCTTTAAAGATGTGCGTGACATCCCAACGGGGTCACCTCTTCCAAAGATGTCAACTTTGAACTGCGAGGTATGTGATACCCCCATAAGGGTCACCTTTGATTCCTTTAAATATGATTCTCTTCATGGATGAATCATTCACTATAGAGGAAACCCTTGAAGAGGTGTGTGACACCCCTAATGGGGTTATCTCTTTCAAGGAAGTTCAATTTGAACGACGAGGTACGTATACCCCCATAGGGTCCACATCTAATTCTTTTTAAGAGGATGCTCTTCATGGATGAACCACACACAATGGATGAAGCCCTTAAGAGGTGTGTGACAGCCCCAATGGATCACCTCTTCTAAGGATGTTTACTTCGAATGGTGAGGTTCAAACACCCCTACAGGGGCCATCTCTGATTCCTTCGAAGATGATGCTTGATAAGTACGTTTTTACATACTTATTTTACTATCAAAATATGAGCAATTATTGATTAATATGTTAGAATATAGCTTAATTCTATACAATTCATGTTTTGCAGGACAAGTAATGAATGTAGCGGAAATAAAGAGAAACAAGTGAAAAATGACCAAAATGGAAGAAAGTGAAAGTTCAGGGACTAAAGTGCAAATATTCAAAAATTATGTCAAGGCTCATGATGAAGGTTCGAGAGTGCTAAGGGTCGATTGGAAGCAATTAGAAGTAAAAAAGGAATGGAATATTATCAAAATCAATTTCCAATTCGCACAAGATATATTCCAGATTTTTAGCCAAATATTGAGACCTATTTTTGGCATAGTAAAAGTCCGAATTGGAAAAGAGATACTAACAAAGTTGTATCTCTTTGAGTTATCTTTCTAATACATTTTGAATCGTCTAAATCAAATATCGGAAGAGAAAGTTATAATCAAATTACTGACTACTGTGCAGAGACAAAAAATTCTCTCGCGAAAGCAACTTTTCTTATTCGATTAGAATTCTTTTGAAAACCAATTTGGACGTGATTTTCATTCAATTTCTGACTCTTACAAATACTTAACAGTAGAATACATATGGAGGAGGCCCCCATACACCATTCTTCTCCTCTTTGGCTCAAGAAACTCATGGAGAACTAAAACCCTTGGTGAAGTTACGAAGGAACTCGGTTGGAATTGCTGATTTCATGTCTTTTATTCATTAAATTTGATCTTTTCATTATCGAACAATCCTAAAATTTAGATTTTTATTCTCCTGATTTTATATTGAAATTGGTTTAATATTTACAATATTTTTCATGAATTCAGTCATGTTCTTTCCATTGTTCAATCAAACTATTTATTGAGTTTCAATTTCAATTATTTATTGTTGAGATTGATTTAACAATTATTATATCCTTCATAGATCCAGTCATACTTCTTCTATCGCTAGATTAAACTAGTTATTGAATTTTAATCTCGATTTCACTTTATTAGCGGATTGATTACTGCCTTATACTTGATGTATATGGTCGATCTTTGATCTTATTCCAATAAAATTGTGAAAATTTGTCTTAAATCTAAATTCCAGAATTACATTTGTAAATTAAATTGATTTTCACTATATATCTTCCGATTAGAGTGTCGGGATGAAAGCCTGTAATTGTGTTATAAAAATGAATAATTGATATGATTGATCCAATCCAGTTGAGAGAATTCCGACGCTTTACTGCTTCGAATTATTGATTTTAATTTCACCTTTCAACATTAAATTTTATTACACATTTGAGAGAACAATTAAGCCTTTTTGATCCTTTAAATATTCTTCAATCTCCCTGTGGATACGACACCCCAAAGCTGTGCTACAACTACCACGTTATTCTTTGGGCGTATTCAAATTTTGGTGCTGTTGCCGGGGAGACGGTACAAAAGTCAAGAAATTCAATCATAAAAGGGTGATCTCGTTCCTTTTCTAATTTATTTTTACTTCAGTTAATTAATTTCTTTATTATTCTCGATTTTTATTTTTGTTTACTTGTTTCATGAGCAGGCATCAAGGCGAACGAGGAAGAGCAGCTGACAGACCGGATATAGAGTTTGAATATCTTTTTAACCCCGCTTTTGATTCTGCATTTGTTAAAACTGACACTACATCATATAACAAAATGTCTGACAATGAGCATGATGCACCGTATAGAACCTTGCATGATTACCTGCATCTCACACGTACATCTACACCTTCATGTATTTTCTTTCCACACAATATGCCACGTGTAGATTTTAAATTTGGAATGATTCATCTTCTTCCAAATTTCCATGGACTTGAAAATGAGAACCCGTATGTGCATGTTAGGGAATTCGAGGAGGTTGTAGCAACCTTCCACAATCAACATGGTACAATGGATGCAATTAGGCTCAAATTCTTCCCATTTTCTCTTAAGGAAAGGGCTAAGAGCTGGTTGTATTCATTGAGATCACATTCGATTGGAACTTGGACTGAAATAACCTAAGCGTTTTTTGGCAAATACTTTCCCCACCACAAAACTATTGATTTGAAAAAGCAGATCTCTTCTTTTATCCAAAAGGAGAGTGAAACTTTATATCAAGCGTGGGAAATGTATAAAGAACTCCAAGCTCTTTGTCCGCACCATGGTTATGAGAGTTGGTGCATCGTGAGCTATTTTTGTGAAGGGTTAACATCTAGAGAGCGTCAGTTTGTTGAAATGATGTGTAATGATGATTTCCTACAAAAAGATCCAGATGAGGCTATAGGATATTTAGATGACTTAGCTGAGAAAGCCCATACCTGGACTGGCCCTAGTGCCACTGATAGCACCGATAGGTCACAAGCCATAGAAAATCCTTCTAGTGCAGGCATCTATTATCTTAGGGAAGAAGACAATCTTAGAGCTAAGGTACAAGCCCTAACTAGAGAAATTGAGAACCTACGCACTAGTAGTTCAAAGCCTACATCTACTGTTGCTCGTGTTGAGTCTTCTGGGCCGTGTGGTGTGTGTGGTAGACTTGATCATCCAGTACAAGAGTGTTTTGCTCTAGCTGAGATAAGGGGGGTTTATGATGAACAATGTAATACTTTAGTTGTGTATAAAAAGCCGTATGCCCCATATTCTGAGACCTACAATCAGGGGTGGCGGAATCATCCTAATTTCAGCTGGAAATCTGATACCTAGCAACCTACTCAGCCACCTAGAGTTTTCAATACACCATCACATCAACCCTCAACATCTAAGAATTCTTTAGAGGACACCCTACATGCTTTCATGGTGGCTCAGGGGAAAATAAATCCGAAGTTTGAAACCATGATCAATCAAGTTGTTGAGGAGAGTAAGGAAATGAAAAACCATATAACCAAATTGACTAATGCCTTAGCAATAGGGGAACGTGAGAAATTTCCGGCTCAACCTCAACCTAACCCTAAGGGACAACATATGGCTCAAACTTCAAGTGTACAAAACAACCTTAAGGAGATAAATGCTACCACCACTCGATCTGGGAAGGTTGTAGAACCAATCATTAAGTCTAGGGAAGCAGAAGAAAAAGAGAAAGACTAGTAATTCTAAAGAGGGTGAGCCTAGTGATAAGGTAGTGGAAAACCTAGCTAGAGCACCATTTCCTCAAGTTCTAAAGCCTAATGTGAAAGCTAATAGCCAACATGATGAGATCTTAGAACACCTTAGGCAGGTAAAAATCAATCTATCTCTCTTGCATGTGATTTCTCGAATTTCTACGTATGCAAAAGTCCTCAAAGACTTGTGTACTATGAAAAGGAAGCATCATGTCAAGAAAACTACTTTCTTGACTGAGCAAGTGAGTACGGTGATTGAACAAAGAGTCCTACCAAAATATAAGGATCCTGGTTGTCCTACAATTTCTTGCATCATTGGGAGTTGTGAGTTTGCACAAGCCCTTCTTGACTTAGGAGCTGGTGTTAACCTCATGCCTTATGCCATTTATCTACTGCTAGGCCTAGGTGAGATTAAACCTACAACCGTAGTTTTACAATTGGCTGATCGCTCAACTATAAGACCTAGAGGAGTAGTTGAGGATGTTTTGGTGCAAATAGACAAATTTTACTATCCTGTTGACTTCCTAGTTTTAGATTTGAAAGTTGATGTGAATGTGAACTCCAAAATACCTATTATTCTTGGTAGACCCTTTCTTGTTACTGCTAATTCTCTTATCAATTGCAGGAATGGTCTAATGAAGCTATCTTTTGGAAATATGACTCTTGAAGTCAATATTTTTCACATTACTAAGCAGCTTATGGAAGATGATGAGTGTCATCAAATGTACATGGTTGATACACTCACTCAAGAGGATGCACCTGCGACCATTGATTTCAATCCTTTAAACTCATTTCTTACAAATTCTGAAATACCTGCACATTGCCATAATGAAGAATATGCTAATATTTGGATTTTTTTGCTAAATTTCAGGGTTATGGGACATCACCATGTCAACCAAAGTTTGAAGAACTACTAGCTAGAACTGGAGGGCAGCAACCATCAAGTATTGAGAGTCCAACACCGGAGCTAAAACCACTACCACCAGGACTGAAACATGTGTTCCTTGGACCAGGTGACACTTTTCCTGTAATTATTTCTTCAGAATTAAATGCTTCTCAAGGTAAACAACTTTTGAACATTCTGAATGAACATAAATCTGCACTAGAATGGACTATAGCTGATATCAAGGGTATAAGCCTTCTAATTTGCTCTCATAAAAATTCACCTAGAGGAGGGGACTAATCCTAAAAGAGACCCCCAGCGTAGGTTAAACCCCACCATGAAAGAAGTTGTTAAAAATGAGGCGCTTAAACTGTTAGATGCTGGTATTATTTACCCCATTGTAGATAGTAAATGGATTAGTCCAACGCAGGTGGTTCCTAAAAATTCTGGTGTCACGGTGGTTAAAAACGAACTTGGTGAAATGGTCCCTACAAAGACTGTGACCGAATGGTGCATGTGTATTGATTATAGGAAGTTGAATGCTGCTACTCACAAGGACCATTTTCCCCTCCCATTTCTGGACCAAATTCTTGAACATGTAGATGGCCATCCTTTTTACTATTTCTTGGATGGTTATTCTGGTTACTATCAAATTGAGATAGCTTTGGAGGATCAGGAAAAGACTACATTTACTTGTCCTTTTGGTACCTATGCATTTCGTAGGATGCCATTTGAATTATGTAATGCTCCTGCTACTTTTCAACGATGCATGACGAGTATGTTTAGTGATATGGTAGAAACCTATATGGAAGTTTTTATGGATGACTTAACTGTTTTTGGTACTTCTTTTGATGCATGCTTGTTAAACTTGGAGAGCGTTCTAACCCGATGTGAGGAAAATGGGTTAGTTTTGAATTGGGAAAAATGTCATTTTATGGTATCTTCAGGTATTGTCCTAGGTCATGTTGTTTCATCTAAGGGGATAGAGGTTGACAAATCTAAGATTGAATTGATCTCCAAACTGTCCACACCTGAGACAACCAAAGATATTAGATCTTTCCTTGGCAACGCAGGTTTCTATAGAAGGTTTATACAAAATTTTTCATCTATATCTAGACCTTTATGTAATCTCTTAGCCAAAGATGCTACCTTGATTGGACCCCAGCTTGCCAAGAGGCGTTTAAAACTTTGACCGACAAGCTAACTTCAGCACCCATAATGCAATCAGGTGATTGGTCATTACCATTTGAAATTATGTGTGATGCTGGAGATTATGCGGTAGATGCTGTCCTTGGGCAACGAAGGGAGGGTAAACCTTTTGTCATTTACTATACTAGTAGGACCTTAAATAGTGCTCAAATGAATTACTCCACAACTGAGAATGAACTACTATCTGTAGTCTTTGTTTTAGATAAGTTTTGATCCTATTTAATTGGTTCTCCTATCACAATCTCACAGACCATTCTGCTCTTAAGTACCTTATTTCCAATAAGGATGCTAAGGAACGACTGATTAGGTGGATTTTACTTCTAAAGGAATTTGACATTGCTATTAAAGATAAAAAGAAGGTAGAAAATGTGGTAGCAGACCATTTATCTAGGTTAACTTTTCAAGACAATGTGAATCAATTGCCCATTAGAGATGACTTCCCAGATGAACACTTATTTTCTGTTTCCTTTTTACCCTGGTTTACTCATATTGTCAACTACCTAACCATAGGTGAAATCTCAGGAGAGTGGAATGCACATGATAAGAGAAAGTTTTTAGTTGAGGCGCGTAAGTTTTATTGGGATGACCTATGCCTATTCAAATACTGCACTGATTAGATTTTGAGGCGTTATGTGCCCAATGAGGAGATACGTAGTATACTAGAATTTTGTCATTCACAGGCTTGTGGCGGTCATTTTTCCACGAAAAGACTGCTGCAAAAATTTTGCAATGTGGTTTTTATTGGCCTACTTTATTCAAAAACACTAACATTTACTGTAAATCTTGTGAGAAGTGTCAAAAGCTTGAAGCTTTGTCTCGACGCAATATGATGCCATTGAACCCCATTCTAGTGATAGAAGTTTTTAATTGTTGGGGTATTGATTTTATGGGACCCTTTCCACCTTTCTTTGGTTATTTATACATCATTGTGGCTGTTGATTATGTGTCCAAATGGGTCGAAGCAGCAGCTTGTCGAGCCAATGACAATAAAACAATTGTGAAATTCCTTAGAGAAAATGTGTTATCTAGGTTTGGCACACCAAGTGTTATCATTAGTGATAAGGGTACACATTTCTGTAACCGTTCGTTTGAGGCTCTAATGAAAAAGTACGGAGTCATTCATAAAATATCAACTGCTTATCATCCCCAGACCAGTGGACAAGTTGAATTAGCCAATAGGGAAATTAAGAAAATTTTGGAGAAAACTGTAAACCCTAATCGTAAGGACTGGTCGTTGAGATTGAATGACGCAATTTGGGCCTACCGAACTGCTTTTAAGACCACTTTAGGCATGTCACCGTATAGACTTGTATTTGGAAAACCTTGCCATTTGCTTGTAGAGTTCGAGCACCGAGCCTTTTGGGCTATCAAACACTTTAACTTTGATCTAGAGGAAGGTAGTAAACTTAGGAAGTTTCAGTTAACTGAGTTGGAGGAGTTGAGAAATGATGCTTACGAGAATTAACTTTACAAAGCAAAAATGAAAACGTTTCATGATAGACACATTTTTCGAAAAATGTTTGAACCAAATTAGAAAGTTTACTAGTATGATTCCCGACTCCATAAACGTCCGGGAAACTTCGTTCTAGGTGGTCTGGTCCTTTTGTGGTGAAACAGGTCTTTAACCATGGGGCAATTGAAATTGAGGACCCTAAAGATGGTAGGGTATTTAAAGTGAATGGACAACGTTTAAAGATAGCGTATGGGTAACAGGTGCCTGTGGAGGAAGAAATTCCTCTTGCAGACCCGATTTACCATCCTTGACACCTTCTAGGTCCGTCCGTCACTTTACTTTTCTGTATTTTCATTTTTAGAATTTTTTTTAAGTTTGTTTTGCATTATTTTAGTTTCTTTCATTTCTTGCATTACCATCCAATTGAGTACTTTCAGGCTTCTTATACCTCAAGTTTATGTTGATTCACTGCCATACTCAGGTGATATCTTTCCCTTATTTTCTTTGGTATTCATGCTTAAACATTGAGTACAATGTTTCAATTACGTTTGGGGGGTGGAGCATTAGCTTTCATTCATCTATTCATTCATCTCTTTACTGTAATTTTTGCATGTTTGTGTGTTTAAACAAAAAATTCTATTTTTTTATCTTTTAGCATTAGATTTTAATTATTGCTTTGTGTGCTTGTGTGGGTTTAACAAATGTGCCAGCTACGATGTGATTATTGGAATAGGTGTCAGCTGTGAATGATGAAAATAGTGCAGTATGAGATTAGTCTAAACCTGTTTATGTAGAACTTGATATTTCCTATGCACGTCACTTATGTTTGACATATTGAGTAGTGATTCGGTTCATTTTGTAGAGGATAGAGGAACTTAGTGATACAACCTAATAACCTCTAGTGTCGTATTCAATAAATCCAAATATAGGCTAGTTTGGAGATGACTGAACTGTTACAGGAAAACACTAAGATGAGTAGGGATTCCATGTATGAAAACCTTATGTGGATTGTCTGAAACCCATTGAGATAAAAACGAGGTGAAAGCTTTAAGTTAAAAGTTAGTTTTAAAAACTGGATGTCTAAAAGAAAATGGGCATTACACTAATCTGTAAATACATAAAAAAAATCTTTTTGAGCCTATATAACTCGGGTGATTAAGCCTACGAGGGTGATTTAAAACCTGGTGCCCTATGATCATATGACTTGGGAGTTATCGGTTTAAAGCTCGCCACATGGGTTATATAGAAAGCAAATGAGAAGATACTCAAATAAAAAGAGAAAAAAATATATTCAAATACATTGATTACGCCCCAGACATACAGTTGACAAAACTACACATTTAACGAGAAGCAAGTAACTTAGTCTAGTCTTAAAGGTTAAAGCGATAAAAAATATAGGAAAATCCCGACTTGTTAAAGTGTGGACCTGTAGGAGTAATGTCTATCCAAACTAAGAGAGGGTAACGAATAAAATTGAATGAATTCAACTTAGGATACACCCCGGGAAAATTGAGTGAAAAGCATAAGTTTGGAGGTGTGTGTATCTCTCGAGCGAGAAAAGTACATATTTGACTACTATGGGTCAGGAATTGAATCAATCATAATCTTAATATGTTGACATGATTTTTCACACACACACGTCAGGTTATGCATATAACAGGTGGAGACTGACTTAATTTTTGCACTCTTGTAATTGTTCATTTGTCTGGCTACCAAATTTCAAACACGAGACACGACATATTGTTAAACCATGTTGTTTGTAGAGTTAAGTTACATTGTTGTTGTTTGAGGACAAACAATAGTTCAAGTTTGGGGAAGTTTGATAAGTACGTTTTTACATACTTATTTTACTATCAAAACATGAGCAATTATTGATTAATATGTTGGAATATAGCTTAATTCTATGCAATTCATGTTTTGCAGGACAAGTGATGAATGTAGCGGAAATAAGGAGAAATAAGTGAAAAATGACCAAAATGGAAGAAAGTGAAAGTTTAGGGACTAAAGTGTAAATACTCAAAAATTATGTCGAGGCTCACGATGAAGGTTCGACAGTGCTAAGGGTCGATTGGAAGCAATTAGAAGTCAAAAAGGAATGGAATATTATCAAAATCAATTTCCAATTCGCACAAGATATATTCCAGATTTTTAGCCAAATATTGAGACATATTTTTGGCATAGTAAAAGTCCGAATTGGAAAAAAGATATTTCTAACAAAGTTGCATCTTTTTGAGTTATCTTTCTAATACATTTTGAATAGTCAAAATCAAATATCGAAAGAGAAAGTTATATCCAAATTACTGACTGCTGTGCAGAGACAAAAAATCCTCTCGCGAAAAGAACTTTCCTTATTCGATTAGAATTCTTTTGGAAACCAATTTGGACGTGATTTTCATCCAATTTCTGACTTTTACAAATACTTAACAGCAGAATATATATGGAAGAAGCCCCCATACACCATTCTTCTCCTCTTTGGTTCAAGAAACTCATGTAGAACTAAAACCCTTGGTGAAACTATGAAGGAACTCAGTTGAAATTGGTGATTTAATGTCTTTTATTTATTTAATTTGATCTTTTCATTGTCAAACAATCCTAAAATTTAGATTTTTATTCTCTTGAATTTATATTGAAATCGATTTAATATTTACAATGTTTTTCATGGATTCAGTCATACTTTTTTCATTGTTCAATCAAACTATTTATTGAGTTTCAATTTCAATTATTAATTGTTGAGATTGGTTTAACAATTATTATATCTTTTATAGATCCATTCATGCTTCTTCTATCGTTAGATTAAATTAGTTGTTAAATTTTAATCTCAATTTCACTTTATTGGCGGATTGATTATTACCTTATACTTGATGTATGTGGTCGATCTTTGATCTTGTTCCAATAAAATTGTGCGATATGTCTTAAGTCTAAATTCCAGAATTATATTTGTAAATTAAATTGATTTTCACTATATATCTTCTGATTAGAGTGCTGGAATAAAAGCCTATAATTGTGTTATAAAAACGAAAAATTGATATGACTGATCCAATCCAATTGAGGGAATTTCGACGCTTCACTGTTTCGAATTATTGATTTTAATTTCACATTTCAACATTAAATTTTATTATACATTTGAGAGAACAATTCAGCCTTTTTTATCCTTTAAATATTTTTCAATCTCCCTATGGATACGACACCCCAAAACTGTGCTACAATTACCGCGTTATTATTTGGGCGTAATCAATGCTCTTCATGGATGAACTATCCATCATGAAGGAAGCCTTTGGCTAGGTGTTCCAAGCCTTTTGTGAAGACAATATCAATTGAGATACCTCGAACTCCAGAAAGTAGAATAATGGTTTTACTTAATAAAGATCGAAGTCTCAGCAATATCCGATGTGTCAGGGTCAAACTTAAACTATCCATTTCATTCGAGGCGATAAGTAGCGATTATCTGAGGTGTTAATCTTTGCGAGATGTCTCAAGCGAGGCATCAAAGCCATGCTAACCGAGGCATCAACACTTGATCATTTTATTAAGTACTTATTACAAAGTAGGGCTAGTTCATTAACTAAGCGAAGTATTGTATGAAGTGCCATGCAAAATAGGGAAGAAGCAACAACACTTGGAATAATAATATTTTTTCCATTGTTAATTGTTTAGATAAGGAGGTTCGAAGCCCTTATTCTGGAAAGAAAAGAAACACAAAACCTAAGTGTCTACTGGGACAATGGCCCATCTCCGACTACCTCATTCACTTCGGCATTTGAAGCCTCCTTTTGAACTTCATGGCTGCTTCTAAGTCGGGTCTGCCCCCAAACTCTTTTTCGAGGGCAGTTAAGTCCAAGTTAGGACGACTCTCTCTTAAGCGGCCAAACATCTACTAAGCATTCCAGGAGGCCTAGAAATTAGCGAAATTGTCATAGAGCTTGGTCATTTTGAAGTTATCAATATAGTTCTGGACTACAGCTTTATGCAGCTTCATTGACTGATTTCGTTTATGCCTTCAACGACTCAATTTCTTCCTCTTGGGCCTTGAACAACTGCTTTAGTTCATTTTTCTCTTTATCTGAGGCTATTGAGAAATGATTGACACTTTTGCTGTCACAAGGCTGCAGAAGTTTTGTATCCATAATCATATAATTTAAGTACAATGGTTCGTAGAATAACTTTTGTAATACTTTACAAGTATGGTCTTGTGAGTAGATGTCAACTATTTAGCTTGTGGTAGCTAAGAATTTGTTAACAAGCATGTGTCTTTGTAAAGAATATATATTCAGCAATGAAGACAAATCGGATGTAGCTTCTTTTTACAATTTAAAAATAAACCAGAGTTCATCTTTCATTCTCTTTGAACCAACAATCCTTCATGGTATCAGAGCTCCCTTGATCTTAGAGAGGGACTGTAAAAGGAAGAAGAACAACAGGTGAAGCAGATAAAAGAAACAATCGGCGAAGCTAATTTCAGTTGACAGAAAAGAAAATGGCTTCAAGTAGCTTTTCAGCACCATTGCCCTCTACATTCACTGGTGAAAATTACAACTTTTAGGTTGTAAAAATGAAAGCTTATCTCAAAGCTTATAATCTGTGGGAGAAAACTGAAACAGGGATTGAACTTCCACCTTTGAGAGTAAACCACTGATAAGTTGCCCTAACATTTTTCAAGCCAAATGGCACGACTTTGTAGCAGTAGAGGCCTCTATCAGTGATGAATGAGGTGTTCTCCTCATCCGCGGGTGTATGAAAATTTGGTTGTACCTTGAGTATGCATCCATGAAGATCAAGAACTCATGGCCTATAGTGGAGTCAACTAATTGGTTAATTCTTGGAAGCGAAAAGCTATCATTTGGGCATGCTTGGTTGAGGTTGGAAAAGTCTATGCAAACTCTCCACTTGCCATTGGATTTCATTACTAAGACTGGGTTGGATATCCACTTTGCGTACATTGCCTCCCTGATGAACCCATTGGATATGAGTTTTTGTACCTCTTTTTTCAAGGCTCCATACCTCCTTGGGTTCAAGGCTCTTTTTTTTTTGCCTCTGATGTATGAACTTAGGGTCCATATTAAGTTGGTAGCAGCTAACTTCGAGGTCGATACCCACCATGTCTTCGTGCTTCCATGCAAATGTGTCTAAGTTGTTAAGCAGAAAACCTTTAGTCTTGTCTTTTCTTCTGACTTAAGCTCTTTCCCTACTTGTAACACCCTTGCGGGGTCACGGGGGTCCAATGGGAAAGACTCGAGTTCTTCCACCGGGGTCGATTGTGAGTTCGATTCGGTGACCCTATGGTCCAAATCCTTTGAGACGACCCCTTCTTCAGGGGCATCTATCATGTTGACGTCTCACTCCTGCCCAGTGGTAGGACCTTCTTTAGGTGCGTCAACCATTTCAGCATATACTAGGACCATATTTACACTTCGAGGTTTGGATTTTCACAAAGAGCTAAGGTAGCATTCCCTCGAACCCATTTGGTCTCCTCGAACTATGGCAATTCCTCTTTCAGTTGGAAATTTTATACATAAGTGGTGTATGCAAGTAACGACCTAAAGCTCTTTCAAAGCGGGTTGCCCTAACACCCCATGGTAGGCGAATCAGTAGTCTACAATAAGTGGTGGCTCTCCCATTTCCACTGCCAGTGTGATTCTTCATCTAAGAATAATGCTATCACTCGTAAAACCATATAAGGGGACGGTCATGGGGGCGAGCTCATGGTCTACTATCATCTTTTCATAGGTGGTTCCAAACAAGATGTTGACGAAACTCTCATTGTCCACGAACATGCGTTGAGCCCATTTCTAGCTACGACGGCTCATACCACCAGAGCATCGTAATGGGGGTAATGAACCCCAATGGTGTCCTCCTACAAAAAATTTATTGGTGGGACACTTTTTGATCCACGAACGGAACTATTGACTAAGTAATTTGTCATGAGAGGATCCTTTGCTTCCCTCGTATAGTTTCTCTGAGCATTTCTTAACTCCCCTCCCACATGTGGGCCACCAATAATGGTGTCGATCTCCCTAATAGGAACGTTATCTACCTCAGCTAGGGGTTCTCTCCTAGGCCTTTGTTCGCCTCTCGGTCTATTTATTTCCTCCTCGTGATCCCGTCGAGGCTATTCATTTCTGCGATGTCACTTTGCCTCATCATGTCTAGTTTCTCTATTGTGTCTAGGCTGAGGCGTGCTCCATTACACCTGATGGGTGTTTCTCATTTCTTTATGGAAGCCTGTTGGCCCCTCATGATATGGCCATGACATGTAGTTTTCGATGTTGTGGCTATTGGTTCGATGGTGGGTGTAGTATTGCCTATCTCCAGGCTCCCTGTTCCTTCTCCTACCTCTTCCTCTGGATTGCTTTGATTGTCTTTGACCCTCAGATCCAACTTCTTCGTATGCCAAAAAGGGCACCGCATTTAGCGTGGCAGTAGCTAATGCTTGGCCTAAAGTAGGGGTGATTGTATGTCATGTTTAGGTCCATTGCTGGTTTACCAAGTGCGATACAGGACCTCGTCGCTGTCTCTAAGGCGGTGGGAGTCCCAAAGAGGTTTGATTGCGGTGATCGATAAGCTTTTCATTGACAATCTCGCTTCTTATCATTTCTACTAAGGCATCATAAGAGGTGAGATTCTTCGTTCGCACATCCCTCCAAAATAGGGTGCTCATGTTGATGCCTCATCTTAGAGCAGAAAGAGCCTCTCTATCTGTAACTTGCTCACAATAGGTCATTTCGTCCGTGAAGCGAGCTATGTAGCTTTTCAAAGTCTCACTTGCTTCTTGCTTTTCAAAGTCTTACCTGCTTGCTACCTCATGTCATGTAGCCTTTGAATGGGGGCCTCCTCTTCTTTGCTAGACAAGTATTGGTACAAAAAGACCTTTTTGAGGTCTGACCAGCTTCTAATACTGCCGGTTGGGATACGACTGTACCAAATCTCTGCAGGCCCAGTTAATGAAAAATGGAAAGCTCTACATTTTAACTGTGGAGAAGCTCCTCGGTTCTTGTAGTTGTTGAGGTGCTTCGTTGGATCACACTTTTCTTCATATTTGGGTATTTTTGGCGGCATGAAGTGGGATAGAATTGGGGTGCTTCTCAACTCTTGGGAGAAGGGCCAAATTTTGTCATCATCATCTAATTCAAAGGATCTGTATGGACCATCGAAATTATCTTCCTCTACTTGGTATCGAGGGGGTCGTGACGTTTTCACTTGATTTCTCAAGTTTACCTCGTCTATTCTCTCTCATCTATTTTTAGGTGGAGGAGGCCCCCTGAAGTTCATACTCTTGATGTTGATCCGACTCCCTTAGAGTGGGGGAAGGTTGGTGGAACCTATTTCTAGGCCTTGATGGTCCGATTTGATAAAAAACACAGGTGGATCGTTGGGGTTCTCGTTCTTCGGCATATTCTGGAGGGAGGTTCCTTTCATGTGGTACGTTACTACTGGGTCGGCAAGTAGCATAGTTGGTGGAGGTGTCCATTTCCATCTCCCTCTCTGCTGGGCTGATCTCCCTTCTATGCATTTGGGGATAGGCCGCTGTGCTATTTTCCTCGCCTTCTTGGGGAAACACTCCCTGTTGAGGCATTTGGTATCCCGCCTATTGGTGCATATGCAAAAGTAGCTATTGTATGGTAGCGTTCTACTGGGCCATGTTTATCATATTTGCAGCCATCTTTCCTACTTTCTTGGCTAGGCGCGGGGTGGTACCACCTCGCCCGTGTTCGTGGTAGGGACGACGTACATTCACATTTGTTCGAAAGATCTCATCTTCAGAAGCCTCCTATTGTCTGCTTCTACCTTGTGACCCGTAGTTGCTAGAACTCATAATGTGTATTTGACTTAGAGCTAAAAATAGTTATTTTGGGTGCTTTCTCTTTACGGTAGTTCTTTCTTCAAAAACCAGGCCCTTCTTCAAGGTTCTGCCCTTAATGACCTTACCACAAGGATGTTTGTGGTTATAGTGTTGAGTTTCTCACAGATGGCGCAAATCTGTTGACCCCTAAAAATGTGCTGGTGGCCAACAGATGCCAAGGCCTCTCACATCCACGTAAGCTGGATTCTTACATACTTGGACAAACCGTTGGATACATGTGGCCTTCTCCGGAAGGGATGGAGTTGGCCGTGCATACTCGATGGTCAAGTTAATTTAAGAAGTAATTATGAGTATAGGATAGCTTAAAACGTGAGCTTTCAATAAAAAAAAAGGGTCGGCTTTGGGAGATGAATGAAATAAATGGGTGGTAAGAGTATAACTTTAAGAGTCTAAACTTGTATTACTCTCGAATGACACTGAGTATGAGCTTTTATACTTGGGCTTGGCAGATAAGGGCCGTTAGATGGCAATGCCCATGGCCCCATCCAAATGACTGACCTCTCTTGTCATAGGCATCAATCAATCGTAGCTTTAAATGCAACCTAGCTTGTGGCCGTAGACTTGACCAAACAAATAGGCGGCGGCGGCGATGACACTGACACGTCTTGTCAATCTCATACTACAAGATATGCTTAAGATCTCCTCACTGTCTTGTTCAGACCGACTTTTTCCACAGGGTTCATGTATAATGGGGTCGGCCAACCTCTTCTACGCGAGGTCTCTCAAACTCCTTAAAGAGGGTCGTCTGTGTAGGGCTGATTTATCCCCATCAGAGCATGAATGTGGGGTCCTCGGACCGCCTGCCATATACATTGATTGGGGCCACGTGTGGGTTCTAGTATCGAAAGGCGTAACACCTTTGTCCACCATTCATGGTAACAAGAACTAGGACTAGTTCGAATCCCCTGTCAACAATTCCTCGGTTGAGCCCGTTCGGTGTGGTTTACCTCTCCTGTGTGGTTTGCTTGTTCCACTGGTGGGTAAAGGCTGCGGGTTCATACATCAAAAAAAAAGAAAAGAACTGGGACTAGTTGTGCATGGAAACAGCTTCAATTTGTTTCATTAAAACTACTGGTAATTTGTTCTATTTTACTGCATTATCTTTTACTGCATTCTCAGTTCCGTCATTATTTGTAGTATTTAATGTTTCATGGCATATCTTTATGCTTTTTGTCTCTCATTTATAATAGTTAAATAGCCATATACCACACCAACAATTCGAAGCAAACAAAGGCGATCCAGTCAATTTTCCCCCAAATTTACACATAAAAGTGACGTTGTCTCCTGCTGCCATACAGGCGGTGGAGATTCGAGGCACTGGGCTTGGCTCTGTAGTGCATGGTGGTGTCACGGGGCAACATATATAATGCCCAGAACATGCGAGATGAGGACAAGGCCAAACTTGGCAATGTTTTGATGGTAATTTTTCTAAAATTTACAATTATATATGTCCACATACTTATTTATATATGCAGTTGAAGGTTAGCTTGATTTGACTTTTGATTCTTTACTCAAGGTTTTCCTCTGTTAAGATATTAATATTTGTTGAGGGTTATTTATGTCTTTTACCATGTTCGTTCGTTGGCCTCGTGTATATATTTGGCCCCCTTTCCATTTCTACTGGAAGAATTAAAATTTTCAATTGAATCAATTCAATTTCTCTCGTCTATCTCCTTTCCTCTATCAATATGCATCTTTGATTTCAACATGGTATCAGGGAATAACACATTCCATGTATAGATCTGTTGTCTTCTTCTTCTTCTGATTTCAATCAATTGGTGATGGCAAATGAATCCAGTGTTCAGGCAGAAGCTCAAAGTTGTTTGAGCATATGAATTCGTTTGGGGAATCATCAGCTGAGGATTCAGCTAGAGGAGATGTAGTTTCCATGGTTAGTCGCTTGATGAGTGATCCAAGCAGCCCTTACTACCTCAATTACGGAGATAATACTGGAATACAGCTGATTTCAGTGATTCTTACAGAAGAAAATTACGCTACATATAGTAGAGCAGCTACTATGGCACTCAGTATGAAGAATAAAGAAGGTTTCATCGATATATCTATCATCAAACTCTCTCAAAATGATCATCCGTTTTTTTGTTTAGAGAAGGTGCAACCATGTGGTTTCCTCTTGGATCATTAATTCGATCCGTAAGGAACTCTATCTAAGTGTTATGCATAAGGATTCTGCAAGAGAAATATGGATTGAATTACGTGATAGGTACAGTTAGGGGAATGGCCCTAGGATCTATGACTTGAAGAAGCAAATTACTTCAATTTCTGGGATAATGAATTCCCTTTCACATCTTACTTCTACTCAGTGCCAGTAAATTCTAGCTATGATAATGCCTCAGTTACATAGCAAAAGTACTCAGAATCAATAGTCTCAGAATATAAGTTCACCTTCTGCAACAGATACTGACTCGTTTGCTTTCTCAGGTAGTCGATTTCAGTGTAATAATGCATCAGTATCCAATACATGGATCATAGATACTGGTACTTCAGAACACATGGTTAATTCTGTCAAGAGTCTGACTAATGTAACTGATATTGTTGGTGCTTCTGTGAGGTTACCTAATGGCGATTCTGTTGCTGTTACTCATATTGGTGAAGTGAAGTTGTCTCCTACTTTATGCTTGCAAAATGTGCTTGTTGTGCCATCCTTTAAGTTTAACTTGATATCAGTGAGTAAGTTGATTCTCCAACATCAGTGTTATCTGACTTTCTTTCATGACATTTGCTTTATTTAGGATCCTTCAACATGGAAGATGATTGGGGTAGGCAGACTTGAGCATGGACTATATCACTTCCAATCTGTTCAATCTTCACATCATCAGCAACAACCCAAATTTGTTCATGTTGTTCTTCATTTAAGTTTTCCTTTTGATTGTAATAAGTCCATTTCTGTTTGTAATACCATTGATTGTAATGATGTCAAAATGAATATTAATATCTGACATTGTCCATTAGGACATTTCTCTACCTCCAAACTCTCTCTTTTAAATAAATCTATTCCTGATATTGATGTCAATAAGAACTTGCATTGTCCTGTCTATCCATTGGCAAACAGCATAGGCTATCTTTTCCTAATAGTGACACTAAAACATCCAGGCCATTTGAAATTATACATTGCGACATTTGGGGACCTTATTCTATCTCTTCCTTAAACGGTTCAAAATACTTTCTCACTATTGTTGATGATTGTAGTCGAATGACTTGGACCTATCTCATGAAGAACAAGTCTCAGACTAGAACCCTCATTCAGTCCTTCTATCACTTTATTCAGACTCATTTTCAATGCACCATAAATACTATCAGATCTGACAATGGACTAGAGTTTCAGATGCCTGATTTTTACCTTTCAAAGGGCATCATCCATCAGCTTAGCTGTGTCGAAACACCTGAGCAGAATGGTGTGGTGGAAAGGAAGCCTCATCACTCGCTTAATGTTGCTAGAGCTCTTAAGTTCTAAGCTAATCTTCTTCATCAGTTTTGGGGAGATTGTCTCCTAACTGCCACTTATATCATAAACAGAACTCCCACCAGTCTTCTCGATAATAAAACTCCATATGAAAGTTTATTTCAGACAGCTCCCTTCTATAGTCATTTAAAGGTCTTTAGGTGCCTTTGTTACGCTTCTACCTTGAGAAGAAATAGAACCAAATTTGACCCCAGGGCAGTGCCTTGCATCTTTCTTGGCTATCCTTTTGGAGTGAAAGCCTATAAGCTTTTCAATCTCAAAACCAATGTGGTTTTTGTATCCAGAGATGTCTCTTTCTTTGAGAACATCTTTCCCTTCCATCATCCTGCCTTTCTTCGTTTCCTATTAAAATCTGACAGTTCGATCGAACTAATCTCTCTTTTATTTCCTATCAGGCACCATCAACATGTGGATGTGCTTACTTCCAAATCTGTCACATATAATTCTCACATTTCAGTTCCTCACAACTCTCCAGTTGATTCTTCCCCTGTGGAATCCATAAATGGTCCATCTGCTGATCCTACTTTATCCCCAATCACACCTATCAGAAGATCCACCAGAGTCAAACGTGCTCTTTCTTACCTGAAAGATTACCAATGTAGTCTCATGTCTTAATTGTCTTCTCAATCAAATTTTATGAAGAAAGATATTGAATCCAGCAAACATTATCCTATTGAAGATTATTTGGGCTATGATCTGTTATCCCCTCATCACAGAAGTTATACTTTGGCACTGTCTACTGTCTTTGAGTCCAAAAATTTTGCTAAGGCATCTCATCATCCTGATTGGATTGCAGCAATTGATGATGAATATAATGCTTTAGTCAATAACAATTCCTGATCACAAGACTCCAGTTGCTTGTAAATGGGTCTTCAAGGTTAAAATGAATTCTAATGGCACCGAGGAAAGGAAGAAGGCACGTTTAGTGGTCAAAGGTTTTACTCAACAAGCTGGATTAGATTATGAAGAGACGTTTTGCCCAGTTGCAAAGTTAGTGACTGTAAAAACTCTATTGGTAGTGGCAGCTGCTAAGGAATCGCATCTTTACCAATTGGATATAAATAATACCTTTCTCCATAGTGAATTAGCTGAGGAGGTTTACATGTTTATGCCTCCTGGTTACGAGCAGCAGGGGAGCAAGGTGAACTATTAGTTTGTCGGCTGAAAAAGTCAATCTATGGATTGAAACAAGCTTCGAGACAATGGAATGTGAAACTTACATCCTATATTCTGTCACAGGGTTTTAGACAATCCAAATAAGATCATTCACCGTTTAGCAAGTCAGATGGCTGCTCGTTCACCACCCTTTTGATCTATGTAGATGATATTATACTTGGATGAAATGATTTAACTTATATCAATCAGTTCAAGGAAGAGTTAAATAAACAATTCAAGCTTAAGGACTTAGGCATTTTGAAGTACTTATTGGGCCTTGAAGTGGCAAGAAACTCAACAGGCATATCCATCTGTCAAAGAAAGTACGCATTAGATGTTCTAACGGACGCTGGATACCTTGGTGCTAAACCAGCTAATAGCCCTTTGCTATATAATCTGAAATTGAAAAAGGATGAAGGAGAAATTATTGCTGATCCCAGTAGCTTCAGAAGGCTTGTTGGGAGATTTTTATACTTAACCATAACCAGACCAGATCTATCTTATCCTGTGCAAGTTCTGAGGCAATTTCTTCAGTCTCCAAGACAGCCTCATTTGGAGGTAGCCTACCACATACTAAGGTACCTAAAGAATACACTAGGACAGGATTATTTTTCCCTAGCAAATCTGATCTTCAATTGAAGGGATATTGTGATGTTGACTGGGCGGCGTGTTCAGATACACGAAGGTCGACCACAGGGTATTGTATCTTTTTGGGAAATTCTTTGGTGTCATGGAATCTAAGAAGCAACACACCGTATCAAGGTCTTCAGCTGAGGCTGAATATAGATCAATAGCGGCAGCGGTCTGTGCGTTCACATGGTTGAAGAATATATTAAATGACTTGGGAATTGATCATACCAGACCAGCATTATTATTTTGTGATAATCAGTTCGCAATTCACATTGCCAGCAACCCTGTCTTCCACGAAAGAACCAAGTACATAGAGATAGATTGCCATTTGGTGCGAGATAAAGTTCAAGCCAATGAAGTTAAAATGTTGTACACGGTTTCTCAGCTACAATTGGCAAACCTGCTGACTAAAGCTTTAACTGGAACAAGGCTTGCTTAACTTCTTAACAAGATAGGAGTGCTAAATATACACTTGCCATCTTGAGGGGGAGTGTTGAGATATTAATATTTGTTGAGGGTTATTTCTGTCTTTTACTATGTTCGTTCAGTTTGTTCGTTGGCTTCGTGTATATATTTGGCCCCCTTTCCATTTCTACTGGAAGAATTAAATTTTTCAATTGAATCAATTCAATTTCTCTCGTCTCTCTCCTTTCCTCTATCAATATGCATATTTGATTTCAACACCCTCTTCGGCTTTTTCGAAAATTGATAAGAGTGCATTGACTTTTATCAACAATTTTTTTATTTTTTATTTTATTTTTTTGTGTGCGCAATTCGTGTAATTTGAAACTTCAATTGGATTTGTGATTTAGCTAGTACGAAATGCAATTTTTGTTCCGTTTGGGTGAAGACCGAGGAACTTTGTGCTGATGATTTTGGGCAACGTGATTGTACAGTTACTTTTTTTAGTCGAATTTTGATGAATTTGGAAAAAGTGCACATTTTAGAGTTTTTTGTCTATGTTTTATGTTGTCTTATATATAGAGAGTACAAACATAATATTTTTGGTTTGCAAGTCAGATTCTACTGTGGATACTAATGTCAGAAACCTGTCTTAAATTGATGGAATTATTTTTTGCTAAATATCTGTTCTAATGGTGCTAAGTCACGCAATTGTTAGCTCAATTGACAGCAAGTAAAAGCAAATTTTGATGCCATCTCCTGTCTATTCTAAGTGAGATTGTAATGTATTAGACATTAAAACTAATACTATTTTGTGATTGGGTTGTCTTGTAGGAGAGAGAAAGAACCTGGGTTTAAACTTGCATTTGGCACCGAGTAGGATGACATGCAAACATATCTAGTATTAATTTTTCTAATTTTTACAATTATATATATCCACATAATTATTTATATATGCAGTTGAAGGTTAGCTTGATTTGCAGGATGCTGCTACCAAACTCAAATAACAAACCGGTAACACGAGAAGATGCGGAGGGCGTAATTGGCTCGGAGATTAGAAATAAGGTGGACATTGTGAGAGCAGAAAAATATTGTGGTGTAAATGTTTGTCGGAGCTTTTTAGATCTTCATGGAGTATACTTCTTATTTCCTTGATTTTGTAATATTGATGGCTGACATGTATTGAAGTAGATTTTTTTTGCAAGCAAATGATGCTTTTGTCGAAATGTAGTATTGTTTTTTGAGCTCAAAATGCAAATTCTGTGAATGGATTTTGATGCTACCAAAAATTCGTATCTAGATGAACTCGAACTGGATGGTTGAACTTCGCACGATCTGATCTTCAATACCTGAAACAAAGGCGTCGAGGTGTGTCCTCGTCGCCCCTCCGATACTTAAGTCATAAAGAGGAATTACACAAGATATTGTATACGGAATATTACTAAAAAACGTACCTGAATAATGATGCTAGGTCATGTAGTTATAGATGTTAGGGGTTGAGTCCAAGGACTCAACTAACTGTGGTACTTTTCCTTTTTATACAAGGTGTTTGGGTTAGAATCGAATTTGTAATAAGTTTGGGGTCTGTATTAAGATAAGATTAGCATTCCTAGGAAAAGTGCGATAAGGTCAAGAAGACGGGTGAGTTAGGGATAAGATTTGACCTCAATATCCGACCCGACCTCAATCCAAGACCCGACCTTACTATCGGCCCAATAATGGTCGGTTAAGATCGGGCCCATAAGGTCGAGTTTGGGCATAACAACTTCTATACATATCAGATTTGAATGCAGTTTCTGTCGAAATGCAGCAAATGACGGTTTTGTTAAAATATAGGAACGAATCATCTAGGAACTGCGTTTAGTTTACACAATCAACATACACCAACCACACGCAACTGACTAACATTTTGAAATAAATACTTCAATTGATATTCAAAAGATAAATGTTCACCAACGTTCAATAAAATGAAAATTAACTTCACATTTGGAGACAATTAACTAACCATTCCTCTTGCCACATCAGCACATCTAATAACATATTCCATCCAGTGAGTAATGGACATCAACAGAGTAAAGTTCAATGGTTAATGGGACAATTTTGGAAGTTCGGTGAGTAAGCCGTGACACGATACAAAGTTCGGTGGCCAATGAAACATTTAACTCATATTTGCTATATTTTGGTAACAAACCAATGTCATGTCTAACTTTTTGACTTTAGTTATTAGCAGTATGTCATCTGATCGTAGTTGGATATAGTGACTAGTGCATAAGGGATTTCTTACAAAGGAATTTCTAACGGGAGTTGAAGACTTTATCTAATTTACGTATTCACAGTTAAGAGTATTTGATAAGATTAGATGCCCTTGCCATAAATGTGCCAATAAAGAGTTCCATATGCAAGATGATGTAAAACTTCAATTATCCTACAAAGGAGTTACTGATGATTATAATCAATGGTATGCAAATGGAGAACAACACAATAGTCGATTTAATTCGATTGAATTCTCAACTACACAAGGACAAAGTGAATGTCAAATAAAACAATGGTGATGAATGTTATAGGCCATAATATGTACAATACTTTTTTGATGTAGCAATATTTTGCTCTAGAAGAACATGACTCAAATCCGAGAGCTGCAAATTTGTTTAGACTACTTCGAGAGGCTGATGAACCTATAATTTCTGGTCTAGGCCTAGTATGGTTTTCTTGCTCCTTATTTTTTTGGATTCTACATCCTGATTAAACAAAGCACACTAAAATTTCAACGATATCACAATTTTGACTTGTAAGCCTGATTTTAATATCTCTACAACGTGTAATGATCGCATGTTGTCCATAATTAAAAATATGTTACTGAAGGTGTTGAGTTAGATGATACCACTACAACAAAAATAGTCATTTACAACACTAAAAATGCAACATCTGTTGACTTACCAAAATGGTATTTTGGCAACATTTTAGTTAGCGAATGTTACCATTTGTATTAATAAATGAGTTTTGGCAACGTTTTTTAGAAAAAAATGTTATGGTAGACACTTTTAGTAACGTTTATTGAGTGTTGCGGAATGTTTTATCTTTCGCAACGTTCATCACAATGTTTATCAAACGTGATAAACGTTGCGAAAGGTAAGACTTTTCGCAACGTTTGTCAACCGTTGCAAAAGACCTTCTTTTTGCAACGTTCGTCAAGTGTTGAAAAAAGATTTTTTTTTTTTCAAATAAATGGTTCAAATTGCAAAAGCCCAAAAACTTAGGGGTACTTTTAAAAATAACCTAGTCAAAGCCCCATAATTCCATTTTGACTTTTTCACTTAACAATATTTCCAAAATGACCTATTTGCTGTAAAAAGACAAAAATTCCCTTAAGTAAGTAAAACAATTACAAAACATGTTTGTGTTAAAAAGACAATACTACCATTTTAGTTAACAAATAAAACTACTGTTACGAAAAAAACAATTAGCACAAACAGTTGAAAATTCGGCTATTAACGGCCGAAAAAATCGGCTATTAACAGCCGAAAAAGTCGGCTGTTAAGCTGAGACTGTTTGAGTATTTTTATCATAACTTTTATTTCTGATATCCGATTAAGGCGATTTAAAATGCGTTGGAAAGATAACTCAAATGGCTACAATTTTGCTAGAAATAGCTCTTCTTCAATTCGAACGTTTATTGGGTAAAAAATGGATTTCAATCTCCAACTAAAAATTTGGACATTCTTGTACAGTAGAAAATTGATTTGTTTTCACTCCTTTTGATCTTTAGTTGTATCCATTTAACCCCTAACATTCTCGAATCTTCATCGTGAGTTTCGACACAACTTTTGAGTACCTTGATATATAGAACAAGCTAAACGTTGATTAATTTCGAGAAGATATGGTATTGAGAATTCAATTCAAAAAGCATTTGCTATTTTCAATTCTACATATGAAGGTTACGTCTGATATTAAAGTGAATTATTTGTTTAAATTGAACAAAACGCAAATGACACTGATTTGCGTCACTTTAGTGAGGAAGGACAACGCATAAGGTAGAAATTTGCTAATGAAAATATTAAAAGGAAAAAAAAATAAGAATTTGCTAACACGTTAAAAATAATATATATTGTTTACTTAATTTAAAAATTTCCTTTTGTTTTAATTTTTGTATAAAAAATGAAATAAATAATTTTAAATTGATAATTATGAAAATGAAATATTATTTTTTAACGTGTTAGCAAATTCTTATTTTTTTCCTTTTAATATTTTCATTAATATAAAATTCTTTAATTAAATATAATTTGTAAACTAATCTTTCATTTTCAAATGTAATTAAATAAATAAATATTTTTTAATTAATTTTAAAAAAATTCCTTTTGTTTCAATTTTGATATAAAAAGTGAAATATACAATTTTAAATTGATAATTACGAAAATGAAATATTATTTTTTAACGTGTTAGCAAATTCTTATTTTTTTTCCTTTCAATATTTTAATTAATTTAAAATTCTTTGATTAAATATAATTTGTAAACTAATCTTTCATTTTTCAAATGTAATTAAATAAATATATATTGTTTACATAATTTAAAATTTTCTTTTTCTTTTAATTTTTTTACAAAAATGAAATAAATAATTTTAAATTGATAATTATGAAAATGAAATATTATTTTTTAACGTGTTAGCAAATTCTTATTTTTTTTTCCTTTCAATATTTTAATTAATTTAAAATTCTTTAATTAAATATAATTTGTAAACTAATCTTTCATTTTTCAAATGTAATTAAATAAATATAGATTGTTTATGTAATTTAAAAAAAATTCCTTTTGTTTCAATTTTGATATAAAAAGTGAAACAAATAATTTTAAATTGATAATTACGAAAATGAAATATTATTTTTTAACGTATTAGAAAATTCTTATTTTTTTCCTCTCAATATTTTAATTAATTTAAAATTCTTTAATTAAATATGATTTGTAAACTAATCTTTTATTTTTCAAATGTAATTAAATAAATATAGATTCTTTACTTAATTTTTTTTAAAAAAATCCTTTTGTTTCAATTTTGATATAAAAAGTGAAATAAATAATTTTAAATTGATAATTACGAAAATGAAATATTATTTTTTAACGTGTTAACAAATTCTTATTTTTTTCACTTTAATATTTTAATAAATTTAAAATTCTTTAATTAAATATAATTTGTAAACTAATCTTTCATTTTCATATCAAAATTAAAACAAAAGGAATTTTTAAAATTAAGTAAACAATTACATTTTGAAAAATGAAAGATTAGTTTACAAATTGTTTTGAATTAAAGAATTTTAAATTAATTAAAATATTGAAGGGAAAACAAATAAGAATTTGCTAACACGTTAAAAAATAATATTTCATTTTCTTAATTATCAATTTAAAATTATTTATTTCATTTTTATATAAAAATTAGAACAAAATGAAATTTTTAAATGAAGTAAATAATATATATTTATTTAATTATATTTGAAAAATGAAAGATTAATTTACAAATTATATTTAATTGAAGAATTTTATAGTAATGAAAATATTAAAAGGAAAAACAATAAGAATTTTCTAACACGTTAAAAAATAATATTTCATTTTCGTAATTATCAATTTAAAATTATTTATTTCATTTTTTATACAAAAATTAAAACGAAAGGATATTAAAACGTAATATCCAGTCCAGTGATGACAATAAAATCGAACATGAAGAAATAGGCGACCTTGCCCCCGAGGTCGAAGTAGAGGGCATCGTCGTCGACTGGACTACGCAACCGACACAATAAGGCATCGAGGATCTGTCCCGAAAACTGTACATCTCTTAACTCGTACAGGGGCCAAAGAAACGAACATCGAAGCATATTTGCATGCTGCTCATCCAAAGAAACGAACATCGAAGGTAAAAGGTACGATTAATGGACAGGAGGTTGTAGTACTGATTGACTCCGGAGCAACACACAATTTTATATCCCTAGACTTGGTTCAGAAATTGAAATTACCCATTATTGAGACTAATGGTTATGGGGTGCAGGTCGGCACAGGGTTGGCAGTTAAAGGAAAGGGAATTTGTAAAGGAGTGGTGCTTTACATGCAAACTGTGGTAGTTGTTGATGAGTACTTGTCACTAGACCTGAGTAGTTCTGACATTATTCTAGGAATGCAATGGTTGAGTACGTTAGGCACCGTTCAAGTGAATTGGAAGCTATTGGTAATGAAGATACCCATGGGGGATAAGAGTGTAACCTTAAAAGGGGATGAAGGGTTAAGTAAGTCCTTGGTTTCCTTGAAGTCGATGTTAAAAACTATACAGGGGGAGGGTGAGGGTTTACTGGTGGAGCTCTGTTCGGTGCAAGCAGAGGAACTTAAACAGGACTCTAATTACCCAGAACCCATTCAGAATATTTTAGCAGCTTAGAGCACTGTTTTTGAGATGCCAGGGGGTTTGCCTCCTCTACGGGGTCATGAGCATGCCATCACGTTGAAGCCAGGGACTGAACCCGTTAATGTGAGGCCCTATCGCTATCCTCATGCCCAGAAGATAGAGATTGAGCAGTTAGTGGCTGATATGTTAGAGGCAGGGATAATCCAACCAAGCATCAGTCCATTTTCGAGCCCCGTGCTGTTAGTGAAGAAGAAGGATGGAGGTTGGAGATTCTGTGTAGATTACAGAGCCCTGAACAGCGCCACAGTACTTGATCGATTTCCTATACCAGCCATTGATGAGCTATTGGATGAATTGCAGGGTGCCACCACCTTCTCCAAACTAGACCTGAAATCAGGGTATCATCAGATCCGTCTGATGACTGGGGATGAACACAAAACTGCTTTCAGAACACATGAGGGGCATTATGAGTTTTTAGTCATGCCTTTTGGGCTGACTAATGCCCCAGCCACATTTCAGTCATTAATGAATCGTGTTTTCAAAAAATTGTTGCGACGGTGCGTGCTGGTTTTCTTTGATGACATTTTGGTGTACAGTCGTTCGTTGGAGGAGCATTGTAAGCATTTGAGTGAGGTGTTAGGGCTTTTACAGGAACACCAATTTTTTGCAAATCGTAAGAAGTGTGAATTTGGATGTGTAACTCTGGAATATTTGGGGCATGTAATTAGCGCTAATGGGGTAGGGCTGATCCTAAGAAACTATGTGTAATGCAATCATGGCCTGTTCTGCGAAATATCAAGGCATTACGAGGCTTCTTGGGGTTAACTGGGTATTACCGAAGGTTTGTGGAGGGCTATGGAAAAATAGCTGAGCCTTTAACCAGACAATTGAAGAAAGACAGCTTTAACTGGGATCGTGAGGCTGAACTGGCATTTTATAAGTTGCGAGAGGCTATGACCAACGTTCCAGTGTTAGCATTACCGGACTTCACTCTGCCTTTCGTGGTGGAAACTGATGCTTCAGGGGTTGGATTAGGCGCTGTTCTTTCTCAGCAACAAAGACCTATATCGTACTTCAGCCAAGCCCTCTCCCCCAGAGCTAGACTCAAGTCTATTTATGAAAGGGAACTAATGGCCATAGTTCTATCTATCCAGAAATAGAGACACTATCTACTGGGGAGGCATTTCATAGTTAGGACGGATCAAAAGAGTTTAAAGTTCTTGCTGGAACAACGGTTGGTGTGTGTTGAACATCAGAGGTGGGTCACCAAGTTACTAGGCTATGATTTCGAGATACAGTACAGACCGGGCCTTGAGAACAAAGCAGCTGATGCTTTGTCCCGTCTTCCTGTGGCAGCCGAGTTAACTGTTATTTCTGTATCCAAGGTACTCGATTTGGGTGTATTGCAGGCACAAATAGGTGCCAATGAGAGGTTAGCCAGCATTAGGGAGGCTTTGCTCAGGGATCCTCTGTCCATTGATAACTGGTCCATTACAGATGGGTGTCTTCTATATAAATAGCGACTAGTGCTCCCAAAAGGGTCCACTTTGATCCCCAGTTTACTTCAGGAGTTTCATGGCAGTGCGGTTGGTGGCCATTCAGGGACTTTAAAGACTTACAAAAGAATTGCCAGGGTAAAAAAAATATTCAGTCTTTTGTAGAGGCATGTTCTGTTTGCCAACAGAACAAATATTTAGCGCTTTCTCCGGCTGGGTTGCTTCAACCTTTGCCGATTCCAGAGGCGATATGGGAGGATTTAACGTTGGATTTTATTGAGGGATTGCCAAAGTCTCGTGGTTGGGATACGATCTTAGTCGTGGTTGATAGACTGAGCAAGTATGCTCATTTTATGACCTTAAAGCATCCGTTTTCGGCTAAGATAGTGGCTGAGTCATTTGTACAAGGAGTGGTACGGCTTCATGGTTTTCCTAGGTCTTTGGTCTCGGATAGGGACAAAGTTTTCCTCAGCTTGTTTTGGACCGAGCTGTTTCGGCTGCAGGCTACGCAACTCCGACGTAGTACAGCTTACCACCCACAAACTGATGGGCAGTCTGAGGTCGTGAATCGCTGTTTAGAGACTTATTTGCGTTGCTTCGCTAATAGTCACCCTCACACTTGGTCTGATTGGATACCTTGGGCAGAATTTTGGTATGACACCTCATTCCATACATCTACCAAGACTACTCCTTTTAAGGTGGTATATGGGCGGGACCCTCCTCCGGTTGTACGTTATGGAAACCAGCAGACGCCGGTAGCGGAGCTTGATCAGCAGCTGCAGCTTCGCAATGACATGTTGGATGAGTTGAAATTACAGTTGGCCCGGGCTCAATCCAGGATGAAAAAAGTGGCAGATGGTAAACGAAGGGCAGTTCAGTTTGAAGTGGGGGACTTGGTTTATCTAAAAATCCAGCCTTACCGACAGAAATCATTGGCCAAGCGTGTGAATGAGAAGTTGTCTCCTCGATTTTTCGGTCCTTATCCCATTCTCCAGCGGATTGGAGTGGTAGCGTACAGGCTTCAGCTGCCAGATACAGCCACCATCCATCCGGTGTTTCATGTTTCTCAGCTACGTAAGGCAGTGGGTCAGGCGACTCCCACTCAACCTCTCCCACCTCTGCTCAGTTCGGAGTTGGAGTGGACTGTGCAACCAGCTTCTGTTTTGGGCACCAGGCCGAGTAATGATCCCGGTACTGAAGGACTGGACGTCCTTATTCAATGGCAGAATCTTCCCTCCTTCGAGGCTACTTGGGAGCCTTTCGATTTGATCAACGCGCAGTTCCCGGAATTCCACCTTGAGGACAAGGTGCTTGCATTGGCGGGGGGTATTGATAGGCCACCCATACGTTCTACGTATGAGAGGCGTAACAAGAAGGGGGCTGACTAGGATTTGCTGTTAGGGGGTTGTTTGGGGGGGAAAGGAGTTAGTTGGCAGCTGTCACGTGAGGGGTTAGAATAAAAGGGGGGAAACAGTAAATAATTGGCATTCACGAGATAGAGAAACTGTGAATCTCTTGGGAGAGGGGCAGCTCTCTAAACCTGCCATTTTCATTTCTATTTTACATTTACGTCTTTTGCTTCTTGTAATTGCTCTTTGATGAAATATACTACAGTTCTTCCTTTCAAAGTATACGTGTCTTCTACTCCTCGTTATTGAATTAGGGCTAATACCGTAAGTTGTTGGAGCTGGTTCTATCAGGATGCTGGGAGCAGGAGTTGTAGGGATTCTTCTTGTCACTGGACTCACTTTTGTAGCATTGTCTATAAGCAAGCGAGGCACATCAAGTGAGTACATTCTCTCAGCTTTGATTGTCTACTAAGCTAAGCCTAGATATGTGTTTTCATTAGCATCAAATTGTTGGAAAAAATTATTCATTTAAGAAATATGTTTTTCAATATTCCTTCAATTGATTAGCCC
This sequence comes from Fraxinus americana, assembly GCA_035079005.1. Lineage (NCBI taxonomy): Eukaryota > Viridiplantae > Streptophyta > Magnoliopsida > Lamiales > Oleaceae > Fraxinus > Fraxinus americana. The sequence continues at coordinate 21,460,482 of CM068716.1, forward strand.
GAAGCCACCCAGCAATGAGCATAATAGGGATGAGTACTTGTATGTGGCTGTTTGAGGATTTGTCTGACGAGTATATTACTTCTACTTTTTTATATATGTTGTCTCAAGTGATGATGATGACGATGCCAGAAAAAGCATGATGATGAAGGGCAAAGTGACGACTCCCATGAAGTAATTGAGGAGATACTCGTCTGAAGATGAAGTTGGTGGCATATTACTAGTTTCTAATAATAGAGTCCGGGTTTAAATACAGGTTGAAGTGGCCGCATTTGGGGATGATATTTTATGTCTCTACTTCTTCCAGTAATCTAGTTAGTGGAATAATGGATGAAACAATTGTATTGTTTATCTTACTCCTTTTTAGATATGTTGTGTTGTATCACATTCGAATTTTGTATTGATTCAAAAATTTATAATGAAATTATCAATTTTTATGCAATTCAAAAATGAGTTCACAAAGTATTATTTTTAATTTTGTGGGTCAATTACTCAATTACCATAACTGTAAAAAAAAAAGAAAAAAAGTCTACCGCAACGTTTAAAAAAACGCTGCAAAACGGTTTACCGCAACGTTGAAAAAAGTTGTAAAATGGTCTACCTCAACGTTTATAAAATGCTACAAAATGGTCTACTGCAACGTTAAAAAACGCTGTAAAAGAGTTTTTCGCAACGATGAATAAACACTACAAAAAATCTTCCTTCAACGGCAACACCGACCTCCGCAACACTTGGAAAAACGCTGCAAAAGGTCTTTTGCAGCGTTTTTTGACCGCTGCAAAAGCCATTTTTTGGTGTAGTGTACATTTCAGAAAACAAAGAAAATGTTAAAAAGTCTTGGTCTTTGTTATAAGAAGATACACACGTGTGATAATGGTTGCACATTGTACTATGATAAGTGTATTTTATGCAACTTATTTAGGCCATTAAACATGAAGATTTGTAATCGATTTTTCCTTTTTCAAAATCATTTTGAATTTTCAAAAGTTTATTTACCTCATTTTTCAATAAAGAATTCTTCTTTTTAAGGATCAAATGATTTAAAACAAGTTTTTCAAAATTTTCAAGAATTTCATCATAAGAGGTAGATAATTCATCGTATGAACAATTTTTATTTGAATTTACCTCATAATCACTAGCCATGAAACACATGTTGGCAATTTCCTCTTGACTTCCATCTTGTTCATGGTTATCATCATCACTTTCATCCCATGTTGATTGAAATTTTTTTTTATATAAATCTATTATTCTCTTCGCCCTTTTCTACTTCCTCTTGGAATCGGCAATTGTTGAGAAAACGTTTCCATTCTTAACAAGAAGAACTAGATCATCAAGTTCTTCACCATTCATATTTTCGATTGAAGTGCCTTCATCAACTACGAATAAAGCAATTTGACGTATTTTCTCTTCTTTGCTTTTCATTTTTTTCCTTTGTTTCGGTACGATTTATCTCATATGTCGCAATGTTCCATATAACTCTTCCAATAGATATGTGTTGATATCTTTGGTGTTTACTATCAACATTCTCAATTGACTCCATTCTTCTGAGAGTGGCCTAAGCACTTTACTCACGAGTTCACCGTTAGTGAATTTTCGATCAAAACCTTTGAAAATGCCATTAACAATATCGATAAAATGAATGATCATGTCAACAATTGGTTCACTCTTTTCATGAAGAAATTTTCAAAATCTTTAGCTAAAAGATTTATCTTAGTCTTTTTTCACCCTGCTAGTTCCAATATGAGTAATTTCTAAAGCATGTCAAATATCATAAGCGGAATCACATGTACTAATACGATTAAATTCGTTTCTATTTTAAGCACAATAAAGTAGATTTTTGGTTCTAGCATTTAAAGATAATTTTCTTTTATCCTCTTCATTATATTCCTCTCTAAGTTTGAAATTATTTGATCTGGTTTATGATCCTCTTTAATAACCGTTTTAGGCACATAGAGATCAAATTCAATAACTTCCCAAATATTATAATCTATTGATTGAATAAATATTGCAATTCTAGTCTTTTAATAGTTATAATGAGTACTATCAAAGAAATGATGATAATTTGTAGAATGCCTCTCAAGATTTTGAAAAATGTGGTTAGGCATTGTTCAAGATTGTAGAATCTTAATTTCCAAATGAGCAACTTTGTAGCGATCGAGAAACTTTAAATATTATAAAATTATTTTTCTTGAAAAACGTGTCGCTAAGTTTTAATCCCGAATTTTAAATTGAAAGCGTGTTCGTCTAACCGTTGTAAAAATCAATTTAAAACTATTCAAGTCAAGTCCAATCCCTTATCATTTTAAGGTCCAATTACTTATTAGTCCAAGTCTTGAATGTTTAGGTCCAATTTCACCAAAACCCAATTTAAAAATTCCTACATCCCAACTTTCTGGCCCATTTAAGCTCATAGGGATTTGTGCCCTAAAAATTTACTATTTTATTTACCCTCATTTCCTTTCCCTCCTCACATTCACGCAGCCAAGAAATTTGGTAAGAAAATTTCACCTCCCTCAAGTTTTTCCCTCAGTCCAATGTGGAATCTCTCGTTGATGCTAAAATCAATTTTTAGCACCAACAGCAATCCCTTAAGATTTGAAAACTTCAAATGATGCTAGAACATCAATTTCTAGCATCATCACCAGGATGTTCTTCACACAACTCGACACCAGCCACAAAACCACCAAACTGTAGAACCACCAACACCGTTCCATCACCAAGCCATCACTGCATAGTCACCTCACCACCCAAGCTGCAATCCCCAACACCCAACTCCAACCATTCGAAGCCAACACCAATCACAAAAACACACAACCCGCAGCTGCAACCTAAATCGACAGCCATCTTCACCCAAAAATCCACCTCAAACAGCTTCAAAAAACCAAGATAAACCAAAAACCCATGAACATACCTTAATCCCCAACCCATTTTTCAACTGGGTTCCACCAAGAAACTCGAAATCGAACCTCCAAAGCCTCTGTTGACTTCACACCATACACCGAAAAAATTCCCTACTGCTTCCACCAACACACTGGCGCCAACACGCGACGGTGGCGCCGACGTCGACCGCTTGGCCGGTGGCAGAATCGGAGAAGGGGCTGAGCCCCTTTCCTTCCCCCCGTCGCTGCTCTCTCCCTCTCTCTGCTTGTTTAAATCGAATATGAGAGAGAGAGAGTGTGTGTGTGTGTGTGTGATATATATATATATATATATATATATATATATATATATATATATATATATATATATATATATATATATTTTTAGAAATTACCCCCTAGCCCCCAGGTTTCAAAAGTATTTATTTCAGCCCCTAGAGTTCCGTTTTTAATGAAACATCCCCTGGAGTTTCTGTTTTCTCACAGTCAGTCCAATGATTTCAAAAAAATTATTTTAGTCATCAAACTCTTAATTTCAGTTTCAATAAATTTCCAATTAAGTCCCTAATTCCTAAAAGTTTAATTTCAGCCCTTAAACTTTTATTTTCAGTTTCAATAATTTCCAATTAAGTCCCTAAACTTTATTTTAACACTTTAAAACTTTAAATTTTCGGAATACTAATTCAAAATTTATTTTCTATTTTAACTAGACAAAACGTACGGATGATTAGGAGATTGATGTTACGTCCCGCTCCACTTTTTACGAGACTTGAGATAATTTGAGGTAGACTCGCCTCCATTAATTAGTTTAAATTATAATTGCATGTATTATGTGATTTCACGTGATTTATATGCTTTGATACATGAGATGAGAATATGTCATATGAGATATATGATATTATTATACTTGTCATAACTTATACGCTTTAATGCATGAGAAGAGACGAGTATCTCTTATGAGATAAGATGATAATGTTATGCATAACTTATGTGCTTAAATGCATGAAACGAGATTACTCACACCCTATGATTTTAAAGAGCCTATGATTTTTAAAGAAAATAAGCCCATGATGATGATGATGATGTCACGGTATGAATTGCATGATTACGTGTTCAATTATTCTGTAAATTAATTATTGGCGATGAGACTACTGAGTATTTCTTCGAAATACTCATTCCGTTATTTTAACGACATTTGCAGATTTTGGAGACGGTCGGGTTTGATGGGCAGTGGTGGCAACGATTTAATGGATGAAATTATTTACATTTGAGAAATTACGTATATGAATATTATTAATGTACTTTGTTATTTCAGTTATTTCAAAAACTCGAGATTTAAAGTTTAATCAAATTTCTTAAGTTAATCAAATGATTTTTGTTGCCGACGAGGTTTTACCGTTATAAATGTGATGTGTTAAAATTTAGTTATTTTCCGCAAATCTTTTTAGTTAATTCAGTTACAAATGAAGATGATGTGGCAATCCGGGTTCACGAAACTCGGGGTGTTACAAACTTGCTCTAATAACAATTGAAATCTGAATGATAACTAACCAAGAGGGGGTGAATTGATTTTTAAAAACGTTTTTAAAGAATTAATCTAAATTTAAACAAGTAAAGACTAAATAGATTAATTTAAGTAATAAGCGTAAATATGACAGCGATAAGTAAAATGGAGAGATGATGCAAACGTGTAATTGTAGAGATTCGATCCAAAACCATTATTTACGTCCTCCGTTACCAAGATTTCTAGCACGAGTAAAGCCTTTTCATTATATTGATTGACTTATGGTGCAATCCAACCTTTTACAATGCTTCCGATGACTTACAAACAAGTATGACTGATCCTTATATAATGTTGAGCTTTACGGGTCCTCAATACGACTCACTATTGAGCTTTAATGGGACCTCAGTATGACCCACACTATTTAGCTTTACCGAACTTTAATATGACCCACACTATTGAGCTTTACAGAACCTCAATATGACCTACACGGCAATAATAGTTCAATGAATAGCAATAAATGATAGCTCAAAATGTTAAATGAAAAACTTTGATATATATATATATATATATATATATATATATATATATATATATATATATATATATATATATATAAAGTAACTAGAAATTTAATTCAATCGATCAAAGTTTTTCAATGAGAAGATGAAGAAAAAATGAATTCAATATAAGTTCAAAAATCTTCTCAAAAAATATATATATCTCTTTTAATGAATGATTGTAATAAATTAAATATCAAAAAATAGATGAGAAACTTTGAAGAATATCATAATTTTACAAGTTTGATTCAATCAATCAAAATTTTCAATATGGAGTAGGAGAATAAATATATGCAATTTAAGTTCAAAGATCTTCTTCAAAATATGTCTCTCTTTTATGAGTAATAGAAATAAGTTAAGTACAAAAAGATAGATGAAAACCTTTGATGAAAATAATGATTAAAGAGTTTGAATCAATCAAAGTTTTTTTTTTTATATGAAGAAATAAATGAAATGAATGAAAATGTAAGCTTAAAGAATCTCTAAAAAAATATCTTACTTTGATGCTTTTTTGAAGAATGTTATATTTAATGCAAGAAGTAGAGGAATTTATAGAGTTCAAAACGTCAAAAAAATCTAGGAGTTTGGAGACTCGTCCAATTGGCCGTCTCTTGTCCGAATGATCAATATAGCCGTTTGTACAGTAAAAATCAGATATTAGAATGGTCAAATTTTGGACTGTTAGAAACTTCCGGTCAACCGCCCGACAGTACTACCTTTTTATGTTTCGGCCCATTTGTTCCGATTCAAAAGTTTTGAAGAGTATGGACTTTTGAAAAATATTTTTAACTAAATTTTCAAGATCAAAATTGTTTTTCAAGTCCAAATATCATTTTTAAAAGTCATTTTTATATTTGATCAAATCATTGCATTAGAATGACTTTTAATGCACAAAATTGTTTTTAAGTTCTTGAATGTGTGACTTCGATCTTGACTTCCTTCATGAGTCTGATTTGTGATAATAGCCTTTGATCTTTTGACAACAATCGATCAATTTTCCATCTCATGTTTTGAAAAACTATAATCACTTGAATTCAACTTGTTTAGTGAATAAGATTAACTTTTTTGTTATAATCAAAACTTTAAGGTTATAATCAACCATAGGTCAACATTTGGCTCTTTGGAATCGAGCCATTCAAGACTGTGTTTATCTTATGTCCAAAGATTTGATCCAAGAATTTCTTGACTTTTATCTTTGACATTTTTTTGGAGAAATTGCAGGGGCCCAATGGCATAAACTGGAGGCAAAATAGATGAAAGTGTCTTTAAGTAGTCTTGTTCTAGGTCTTCAAATGTATTCAAAATAATGGTAGAAGCTCTACGTGCCCTCTCATTTTCCTGCATCACAAATTTAACCATATATGTCTAGGATTGTGGTTCTTATGAAGCTTGGAATATCTTTCAAATATATGCCTTCCATGTCCGTAATTTCGTCCGCTATAATTGTATACAAGTATCTGCTATTCAAGTAACTTGCATATGAAATAAACGAAAGCAAAGAAATGGTTGAATTAGGTTAAAAGCTCGAACTTTATTATTGAAAACAGTACAATAGGCCCATGTTTGGTTAGATAAAATCAGATTTTTAATTCATTTTGATTATAAATTAATGGAACGTGTGGTTAAAAAGATTTGAATCTCATGAAACATGTGATTGAAATTAAATATTGACTTTGATTTTGTTAGAATATGACCCAAATTTCTATTGGGATTAAGATTAGGTTGGCAAATTGATAAAAGGAACAATAATCTTCTTGATTTGGAAGTTCGGTTGAAAAGGGTATCAAAGTACTTCAATGATTAAAAGTTTGATTGGTAAAATGACTTTAAAAAATTGAAGACTTGGTTTTGGAGTTTTGGTGGGGAAAAAGAAGCTCTAGTGGTGGAGCTGCCGCCCGCCGGGCGCTTGAGCGGCAATGTTTTCCAAGTGGGAATCCTCTTACGATTCTAACCCATTATTGTTATATATATTAGAAATTTGAGAGAATTGTTTAAACTGAAATTGAGTATCAAATCTTGTAAAATAGTTTTAGTTTCTTGGTATTTGAAAATTATCATCTTCTTCCACATAAATTTTAAGTTCTAGTGCGATTTATAACTGTTCACATTGTTCTTAATCTCTCGTCTTTATTATTTGGTCCGATTTTCAATCGATTTATATTTTAATTCACTTTTTAAGTTGAACTAAACAGGGGTTTAGATAAGACTTTTAAGTTTCTTTCTCTGTATTTGACAATGTCTACTATGGTATAGTCCATCTTACCTTTAAGGGGCACGTATCCCTTTTCAATGAGTTGGCATATTTTGTGTAGGCCAAGAAGCCACAATCACTGGTAGTCTAAAAGAGAACTTCATGTATGTCTAATTCTTCGGCAGCTTCATGGGTGAGGCTCATAACTCCATCAAAAATAATGCAAGAAACCAGTGGTACGTTCGAGGAAACTATATCGCTTAGTCTAACAAAGAGGTCATTCAATGGAGCTAAGCAATTATTCATAGTGGTTTCACACAAGGAGGGGATATCATGTATAGCATCAACATCCGATAAAGGAAGGCCATCAGGAATGGTTTCAAATCCAAAGGATGTGAGGCCTTTGAGTGAGTCGGGATCTCTAGATTTGGGGATGCATCTATGGTTGAACTCTGTGTTCACAAAAGTGACATGAACACCAGAGACGGATTTGGGGGGAACTGGACCAGGCTGTATTCGGGCCAAGGTCCAGCCCAAATCCAAGTTATTAGTTATTATTTTTTGGGAACAATACATAAATAAGAGATTTAGTTTTAAAAATTTCAAATTTCAGATATTTTTATATTTTATTTATAAATTAATTAATTAAACATATATTTTATTAATTAAATATATTAAGGTCATAATTCCATATAATTTGATCACAAATTCTATATAATTGGTCACATATTATTAATTTGTCACAAATCACAAATTTTACACGTCACGATTCAAAAAATTTATAGGTCACAATTTGTTTATCGGTCACAAATCAGAAATTTTATAAGTCACAAATTATTTTATAAATCAGAAATTTTATAAGTTACAATTTGTTCATCGGTCACAAATAAAAAAAAATTATACGTCACAACTTGATCGCAATTTTATACAATTTGGTTACAAGTTCATTTTTCGGTCACAAATCAAAAATTTTATAAATTACAATTCATTTATCCCTCACAAATCACAAATTTCATAAGTCATTCAAATTTTTATGTCACATATTATTTATTGGTCACAATTTATCGGTCACATGTTATTTTGTAGTCACAAAATACCCAAATTAATGGTCACATCTCAAATAATTGGTCACAATCCCTCTTAGGGTGTGTCTGCGTGCGATTTATTTCCAATGCCAATCAATTATTGGACCGTTGGTGCCTAGAAGATGGGTCCCAATTTGCAGCAACATTTGACTTCCTCGCAGTAAAATGTCAAAAATGCCCGGTATCATGCAAAATGAGTTTTAAGTTAATGGCAAAAAGGTCATTTTGCCATAAAATTCTCAGAAAGTGTGCTGCCATGTCAGTGTACCTGCAGAATTGTTGAAAAGCAACGGTCCATTTTCTCTTAAATCAATGGTCCAATTTTCAATTTTCAGTGCGGCCAGACTCACTCTTAATTTTACTCCCTACCCCAATTCACCAGGCACCACCACTTCCAACAACTACCATTTTCCACTTCAAAATCACCACCATCACCTCACCACCACAACAACAGCTGCACCACCACTGACACTGCGATGAGCACCCCACGACCACAACCTACCACCACTAACATCGACATCACCACCAACAACAAACGTAACAAACAAAAAAATTTCTACCACCACAGACATCGACACCACAGGTAGCAAAACCATTATCTCAACACTAAAACCACCACCACCAGCCTACCACTCCAAAACCACAACCCTCACCAAAAAAATTCCCAAATCTACCGTCAGGAACTAACTCCGCCGTTACCACTCTACACGTGTTGCTAGATATCTTTAGGAAGCCAACCGTAATCGCAGCGAGAGACAGTGAGCATCGACGTCATCAAAGCTGGGGTAGTAGCACTGTGGTAGGCCCCCATATTGCCAATCCAAAATCACATAACTGTTCAAGAGACAAAATCGTTATTTCAAAAGGTCTGACTGTTGATTTGTGATTACTAGGGATATGAATCTGATCAACTACCCGTGGTTCTAAATTTCCTTTAGACAAAAAGGCAGAAACAGAGATTAAATTAGTATGTTCTACACAAATCCCAAGCATATGAGCGATTCTTTTGTGCTTCAATGTGTTCATTATATCAACTTCCAGCATAAAATCATTCCATGCTTTCTTTGTTGACCTCAAAATTTTTATTGCCACTGGTTTGCCATCAGGAAGAATCCCCTTGTATACAAAGTTACACCCTCCATGTCCAATAAGATTGGCTGAATCAATTAAATGGATGGAAGTTTAAACATTCAGAAAGAGAAAGGAAAAATGAAATTAAGAAAGTGACAGAAGCTTTTTTAACACAATCTAACCTGCAAAGAACTGAGAAGCTGATATTCTAAGCACATCATAGATGAACCATTTGCAGGACACGAACTCATCTCAGCTGGACACCGGAAGATGAGGTGAGCCAGGGGGTTCCTGGAAGGAAGGCGAAAGGGGAAGCGAACATCCTTCACTTGGGAGCCGAACCTAGTGTCGGCTCTACAAACGAAAGACGACCGGAATACAGATCTGGCAGCGAAGGAAGCGGCTACGACGACCATTTCTTTCGGGAGAAGAGAGACAGAAAGGAGGGGAAGAATATAAAATTAGGGTTAGGTTTGGGTAATTATGATTTAGAGAGAGAAGGTAGATGAAATAGATAAATGAATATCTGATTTTTGTATAAATAAAGTTTATATCTGAAATTTGAAATTGTAACTTTAAAATTCTGGTTCTTTGTAATTTCCTCTTATTTTTTTTGTACAAGCCCACTTAGAAGATTCAGCCCATTCCATCTAGCCCATTCCAACTAAAGTCATCATTTTCTTTTTTAAAATCCAATTTCTAGACATTGAATTGAAAGTCCAATCCATTTTTTTTATAACTCAACCCAAATCTCATTATATCAAATTCTGAATCATCATTTCTTCAAAGATTTGCCCTGAAAATTGAATTGAAATTGTAATTCCCACATACCTTTTTTGTAATACATTTTAAATTCCTATTTGGCATGTTTCTATGGTTCAATTGATCATCAAATTCAAATATCTTTTTACTTTTAGTACTCTATCGCTCTGGAATAACTCTCTCCTGCTTATTTTTATTGCTTCATCTGTTACATGTAACTCAAATGTGTGTAATACTATATTTATTTAATAACTGACCAAATAGTTATGATTTTTGCACAGTTCAATGCTTGACGTTCACCCTTTCAATCCTCGTATAGCCATCAATGCTGGATGTGATGGGAAAACAATAGTGTAGGATGTGAGCTCATAGCCGTTCTTGCTTATTTTTTGTTTTTATTAGATACTTTTCTATTTAACTTTATTCATTGTTATTCGTTCATTTCTACTTATACCTTACCTTTATCTCTATATGTCTAAAGATATGGGAAGACGCACAGGGAAGCAACATAGAATGCTAGGATGTTAGAAAAACAAAATATCTAACCAAAGTAGTCAACCATAAGCAGCTATACCTTTACATATATAGGCATACAAAATCCAGGAAATAATGGCCTGTGTGACAAGGGTAATGCTATAACCTACACAAGTAAGAGATTTTGATTACTATACATTCTAAAAATAAAATGGAACAACAAAATACCAGCGCGTGTTTAACATGATCTAATAATCATCATCCTTTAACAACTGAAAAATGCTATCCATCCCCAGTGGGGATGCATCCCCAGTCTATGTGGATGTAAATGATTGGTTCAATGATAGATGAAATTAAATGACTTATTTAATTTCACCTATCATTTAATGCCACATTAACGCCACATAGATTGGGGATGCATCCCCAGTGGGGATGAATAGCATTTCTCTTAACAGCTATATTCTCAGTAATTTAACACAAAAAAATCAACTACATTTAAGACATTGGGCAGTCAGAAGTATATTTAACATGATTCAACTTCAATAGCAAAGTTATTTTATTCAATTTAAGTCCAGACTATAATTTAGCCAGGAGAGTTAAGATGTAGATAAATAAGTTAAGTAGTAATGAGTACATAAGCAATTAAATGATGAGTAATATAAATATTGTATGTAGTCAATGCAATGATTTAATATTACCAGGAAAAAAAGAATGAAGAGCATATCCTCTGCCGGATTCTTCGTCTCCTTCAATTAAACCATATCTTTTGCCAAACTTTTCTTCAAATCTCCAAGTTATAACAGCTTCTCAATAACCTTTAAATAATAAATTAAGTCTTGTTATTAACTCAAAATCAAAGAAGCAATAATTAACTTCTAATATAGTGACATATTATATTATTTTATAAAATAATATAATATGTTCTAACAGCACAAACTATCCAAATCAAAAAACATTAATGTAATTCAAATGCAGGAACTATTGTCCATGCTTAAGTCCTAGGAAATAAAATTATATCAGCTTACATAAGATGATATACCTCAACTAAAGACCAATATATTAAACAAAATCATCAACAATGTTCTCATCAGTTTCCGTATAGCTATCCATTTGACATAATTCTATAGAAGCTCCCCCAAAATGAAATCTGATTTTCGTGAATCGAATATTTTATAACGTTTTTGAATTAAATTATTAATAAGTGAAATTGTATTTAGTTTCTATAAAAAGTAATTAAATATAATTTTGGAGAAAAAAACCCATGTCGCGGAGACATCGTGTCTTCAGATTGTGCGGAGACACGAGAGTCATCGTCTCCGCACAATCCGGAGACACGGAGTGTACTGTGTCTCCGGATTGTGCGGAGACAGTGGTAAGCTTGTTGATTTTTGGAAGCAATTATTCATTATATATATAATTAAAGATGGTGGAGTTTGTGAGTTCTGTTAATTTTATTCATCTATGATTATTTCAAGGTAGCACTTTTCTGCTTTAAAACTACTACTTGGGTAAATACTAAACAGTTTTGAGGACATCCAAGTTTTCGTTAGTGTTATAATCGGTTATAAGCAGTAGTTGTTCAAATAGATTAAAGTTTATAAAATTAAGTTTTAAGTGGACTTCCCATTGAGTGCAAGGTTAACAGATTTATCATTTTCATTATTCATATTTAGTTATCAAGTTTATTAAACTTCTTATGTAGTTCTAATCGATGTTTAAAACGTGCAGTTGGCAAAGTGTTGCAGAAGGCTCAGTTAAGCCCTTGTAAATAGAAGGGTAAGCATTCACAAATGGTACTGAAGGCGTACAGTTTGTGTTTAAAGCCTAATGCGAGGAAGGTCTCAAGGCATAAGCCTCAAACAGGTTTTTAAAATAATGATTCTAATCTCAATTTTTTGAAAGTGTATTGATATGATCCAAGGTGCCATCGAGACGAGAGCAAGTCCGAGAAAGGATCCATTACTAGTGGAAGAAGGGCCGATAACTCGATCGAGGGAAAAGCAGGTGAAAGAAGCAATGGCATTGCTTGTTCAAGCTACGGTTAACGATATGGCGATCGTGATGAAGATTGGAGCAAGTTCCATATTGGGGTCGAGGTCGGAATTGGGATGGATGAGCTTAATTCAAGCAGCTGAACCTGGAAGCCAAAGTTAACCCGCGGTAGTGGTGCCCTCGCGCCCAACTAGAGGCAGCATATTACAGGGGGTATTGGCGCCCCCGCCCTACTGGGAGCGACCCTACGCCTAAAAGAAGCGCAATTATGCCGTATCTAGGGAGAAATTTTATTTTTTCTCGAATTTCCTTATTTTACTAGAATTCTATGTTTAGTCAATCTCCTACCTTATTTATGAGATTATGCACGTTTTTATCTAGTTTTTAGGGTTTGGTATAAATACCAAAAACTTTCATTGTATTTGGACTTTTTTTTTTACAATTTATCATTGAGAGGCTATTGCTTTCTTTGTTCTTCCTTGAACAATCAATCGAACTTATCAAGATCTAAATCTTGTGGAGTTCAAATTATCGGATCGATGGTTCTTTATTGTGTAGTCAAGGGGTTCAACACATCTTTGTTATCGTTGGGTTTTTTAGTTCACTTTGTTGGGTTCAAGTCCAAAACTGGATCTAATTGGCGTTCTTGGGTTCCGCATCAATCTAGTTGTGGGTTTCGTAGTCACCATTATTACGGGATTCGCACCAGTTGGTATCAGAGCTTTGGCTCCAATTTCATCAGGTTATATCCTTTATTTTCTTTATTGAGTCATTTAATTCCGTTTTTCATCCTTAGTTTCTTCATGTTCTTGAGTTGTTCTTCATTTTCAGTTCCTAGATCTGTAATTTCCTTGTTGGTAGTATAATATTGGGTTAAAAAAAAGTTATTGTTCACCCGCGAAAAAAAAATTTACTGTTCACGTACGGTAATGTTCTTCCGTACAGAATTTTTTTTAAGTTTTGTTTCATTGAATTACTACCAACACTCTACAACTTCGGATCATCAATTTGTTCTTGCCATCCACATTGAGTCAAAATTATAGTTGAATTCTCTTGTGTTCTTTCCATTGTCATTCCAAAATTTCTATACTCCTCTTGAGTCACAATCATCTACATATTCGGATTTTGAAGTCACAAGTTTGATCTGGTGAGTTCAATGTTGTCTTTGGAAGCACTTGGTGAAAGCAATGAGAGGTAAAAGGCAGATGGTGAGATTATTAGAGGGTCAAAGCCAATTGAGTGATTCCGAGTGAACTTGGTGAGGTAGAAATTGAGAGAATGTCAGACATGGAAGGCTCAAATTCCAGCAGGAACGGTAATCAGACCAATTTCTAGGATGATAGGATGGATAGGTTTGAACAGTTGTTCATGGATATGGGAGCAAGGATGGATCAATTGAATGCTTCGATGGTATAGGGAACAACCAGCGGATGTACCTCACGATAGGAGGGTGGGTAGGCGAGTTCCTAGGATGGATGAACATGAGATCGGTAGTGAATGGGGGTGAAGATGAGTATGAAAGGGATGGGATGGAACGAAGGAGGTATAGAGGCGATAGGTTTGAGCGACGTGGTAGACATAATCATACAGGTGAAGCTGATGGTAATTTGGATAATGTAAAAATGACGATTCTACAATTTAAGGGTAGGAGTGATCTCGAGGCATATTTAGAATGGGAGTAGAAGGTGGAGTTGGTTTTTGATTGCCATAGCTATTCGGAGGATAAGAAGGTGAAGATTGTGGTGTTGGAATTCACCGATTACGCCATCACTTGGTGGGATCAAGTGGTTACTTTACGGCGTCAAAATCTGGATAGGCCTATAAATACTTGGGATCAATTGAAAGTGGTGATGAGGAAATGGTTTGTACCTGGTCATTACTATAGAGAGCTCCATAAAAAAATGTAGAGTTTGTATCAGGGGTCGAAGAGTGTAGAAGATTATCATAAGGAGATGGAGATTTTGCTATTAGGGCAAATATACAAGAAGATCGAGAAGCTACCATGGCTAGGTTATTGAATGGGTTGAATAAGGAGATTGCTAATGTGGTGGAATTACAGCATTATGTAGAGTTGGAAGATATGTTGCATGTAGCCATGAAGGTGGAAAAACAGTTGAAGATGAAGGAAACTGCGAGGCAACCGGTGAACACTTCGTCTCCTAACCCAAATTGGAAGTCGAGGTGGGAAGGTTATAAAGCGAATGAAGTAGTAGCTAAAGGAAGGACTTAAATGTAGAGGAAAATGAAGAAAGTGCTAGCAAACCCGTACCCAAAATGGTGTCACAGCAACCAAAGAGTAGGGATATAAAATATTTTTAGTGTTTAGGAACAGGGCACATCACTTCTCAGTATCCTAACAAAAGGGTAATAATTCTACGGGATGACAGAGAGGTGGTGAGTGAGAGTGAAGGAGAACAAAATGACATGCCAGCATTGGAGGATGTTGATGAAGAGGAGAAAGTGGAATTTGCCATTGGGGAACTGCTGGTCGCAATGAGGGCTCTTAACACTCAAGTTAAGGTGAATGATACGGAGCAGCAGCGGGAAAACACATTCCACACCCGGTGCCACGTCCACAATAAGGTATGTAGTTTAATCATAGATGGTGGGAGTCGCACAAATGTAGCTAGCACAAACTTCGTTGAGAAATTGGGTTTAGTATTGTTTAAGCACCCTAGACCTTATAAATTATAATGGTTGAATGAGAGTGAAAAAGTTAGGGTGAATAAACGAGTGATGATTGATTTCTCAATTGAGAGTTATAGTGACAAGGTTGTATGCGATGTGGTGCCTATGCAAGCAGGTCATATTTTGTTGGGAAGACCATGGTAGTATGATAGGAGAGTTACACATGATGGGTATAGGAACCGGTATAGCTTTGTCAAGGAGGGAAGGTCTATTACTCTTGCGCCATTAACACCGGCACAAGTTTATGAAGACTAAGTTAAATTGAGGAGTGAGGAAGAGAAAAGATCAAGAGAGTCTGCAAAAAGAAGATGAAATGGTGAGGTGGCCAAGAGAGGGGAAGAGAGAGAGAGAGAGGCCACGTGAAAAGAGAGAAAACAGTGAGCTAATTGTAAGAGAGAAAATAACGAGGTGGTTGAGGGGGAAAAAGGAGAGAGATGTCACAAGAGAGGAGAGAAAAAGAGCCAGTCGAGAGTAGAGAAAAGCCAAAAGTAAACTCCTTTGCAAAGGGGAGTGAACTAAAAAAGGCTATGGTTGATAAAAGACAAATGATATTGTTGGTATACAAGGATTCCCTCCTCAACTAGGGCTGATGACTCAATTGAGGGCAAAGCAGGTGAAAGAAGCGATGGCATTGCTTGTTCAAGCTATGGTTGATGATATGGTGATCGTGACGAAGATTGGAGCAAGTTCCATGTTGGGGTCGAGGCCGGAATCGGGATGGATGAGCTTGATTCAAGCAGTTGAACTTGGAAGCCAAAGTTAACCCACGATAGTAGCGCCCCCGCGCCCAACTGGAGGTCACATATTACAAGGGGTATTGGCGCCCCTGCACCATTCCAATGCTCCCCCGCGCCCAACTGGGATTGTCCCTGCGCCCAAAAGAAGCGCAGCTGCGCCGCATCCAGGGAGAAATTTTATTTTTTCGCAAATTTCCTTATTTTACTAGAATTCTATGTTTAGTCAATCTCCTACCTTATTTATGAGATTATGCACGTTTTACCTAATTTCTAGGGTTTAGTATAAATACCAAACACTTTCATTGTATTTGGACTTTTTTTTTTTTGACAATTTGTCATTGAGAGACTATTGTTTTCTTTGTTCTTCCTTGAACAATGAATCGAAGCGTTCAAATTATCGGATCGTGGGTTTTTTATTGTGTAGTCAAGGGGTTCAACGCATCTTTGTTATCGTTGGGTTTTCTGGTTCACTTCGTTGGGTTCAAGTCCAAAACCAGATTTAATTGGCGTTCTTGGGTTCCACATCAATCTAGTTGTGGGTTTCGTAGTTACCGTTGCTACGGGATTCGCTTCAAGTATAAATTTTTCTTTAGGTTTTATTTAGGCGAAATAATGTTCCCTGTTATACATTATGTTTTCATTTGTTGACATTCATCTTCATTTAACTTACAATCAATCTTTTTCGAGTGGCAGTGGAGGGTTGGGTTCGATAGGAACGTAACTTGGAGTTTAATTAGAGATTTTCTCCGGCTTGCAATGTGGGTCGTCCATCCCGATTGTCGATCTTTTGGGCCTAGATGAACTTGCCGGTATGGTATTTTTGGAAATCCAAACTTGATTGCTCCAGTGTTTTTGCTAGAGGGAGAAGAAGAAAAACCTCTTACCAAGGTCATTTTTTTTATTGCACCATTTTTTACTAAATTTGGAATGTATTTTTCTTGATTATTTATGTAGTCATTGAAAATGTGATTTTGAGTTTTATTACTGTTGCTATTGTTAATTATACATATATTTTGTAATATTTCTCTAGGTTATGGTGACGGCTTTCTGGGGTTTTGCATTGTTTGATTTACCAAGAATTGCATAGTCAGACATGAAAAAAGTAAAATCCAAGGTCAATGGCAGAATTCACAAGAATTGAGATAAAAAATCAAAGAAGTCATCATATAGATACCATTTCGACTTTTCTAAAATCAGAAGAGAGATTCTGTATTTCTTGTTGATTTACAAATTTACAATCCAATATTTATATTACAACCGATATGATGGAAAAGGAAAATAATCTCTCAATTAGGAGAGAAATAAATCACCCCAATTATGGTGATCCTATATCAGGGGATGTTGAATCATACATGGTGGATAATGTATTGAATTACCATCCTCATAAAGCTGCAAAGATGGAAGCTGGATTAAAGCATATCATGGTATGCTAATTTGTTCTGCATGAATCGGTCAAATGTCTGTTGTCTTATATATATTTTTTGGAATGTTTCATGTATAATTTGTCATGTCTTTCTTCTTGAGTCAATATGAGCTTTCAACATTAAGATATTTTTGACATCAGAATATATGAAACAAACTTGTGCTCACAAAGTCTTTCAAAGGAAAAAATTGATCTCGAATCTATTTTGATATGTCCTATGATGTCATGCACACGCTAACTTGTTTACGGTTGCAAACATGTGCATTTCTGGTTTGTATTGTTTTAAGTTTTGTGTAATTTTTTTACCAAATTATGCCGCTCTTCTTTATTATAGACAAAATAGAGACATAGCGTTGCATATATTTAACATGCTTGAGATTAAAATGGTTTCTTTATGTGATGCACCCTTCTTTCTCTTGCTGTTTTTCTAATTATTTTTATCTATTTGCTTCTATGCAGTTTTTGTTGATGGTGGCAAGCAAGATTTTTCCTACCGTAAATGTGTGGAGAACTTCCTCAAGGAAAAGTATCCCGACAAGGCCGAAGCTTTTATTCCCAAGTATTATAGAAGGCCGCAAGCTCGTACCGATTGGAATAAGGATCGCGGTTCTGCCTCAGGTGAAGCTAGAATTCCTGGCTGGAAACAGGATCGTACGCCTGCTCTAGATGAAGCTGGAACTCCACATTGGGGCATGGATAGTACTCCGGCTCCAGAAGAAGCTGGAACTCCGACTGCGGACGAATTTGGAACTCAATGCTGGAAAACAGGCCGTCGAGATGAAGCTAGAACACCGGCTGGAACACAGAACATACTCCAGTTGCAGACGAATCTGAAACTCAAGGCTGAAACAATGAAACTGGAGCTTCAGGTTGGAACAAGATGTTGATATACATGTACCATTGGAATTTGTATTCCTTTTCTCCTTTGTGTTGTTCAATAATTTGAAAGGTAAAAGAAGAAATATAAATCAAACGAATCAATGTCTACTAATGCCACATTTTATCTGGAAAAAACTTTGCTTAACATCACATCTCTGTATTATCCTCAATTCCAAGTTCAAAATCAGAATACATTTTTTTGTTACGGTGGCGAAGAGCAAACACGTCGTTGCACCAATCATACAGAACTCTTCAGGTTCTTTATAATTGATATTGTAAACATATTTGCCAATGCAATCGAGTTTTTCATGGCAGTTTCCATTTCTTCTCCAAAGTTCATTCATTCTCTTCTTTTATACAAATGTGTTTGGAAATAGATATTAAGCTCAATTATGAAATATTATTCATGGGTTTGCATTGAGACAAAATTGTGTATTGTCTATCAGTGTACAATAGATGGTTGAGATAGCCATGAAGATTCTTATACTTCTTATACATTATAAATAGGACTCATACATCAATGGAAAATATAAAATCACATAACTCGAGAAGCTCGACATTATTTTGGCATGAAAAGAATCACCTTTATACTATACATCTAAGAAGTAGCAATCCTTCTAAGCAAGAAGCATTAAAATTAGATTTCCGATTATTAGCAAGGTGGTATAAAAACTGGAGACGGGAAAAAGCTAAAAAGCACGGATAGTTGTAAACTCATTACGTACCATCATTCGATACGTATCCAAACTCGAATACGCTTGGACACTCTTCAATATGTGCTGCTGGATATTTGTTTTTTAATTATAACAATTGCTGACATGCGTTCTGCTGCAAAATCCATTCATGATATTGGTGTACGATCAGCAGTTGAATGCTTTTATATGGTTTATGTTAGCTTATGTAATCAATATCTTTTAACTTTTTCCTGGAATCTCTCTGCTGTTAGGAGTTGAAATGAAGCACGGTTTTCTGATCCGTAAAAGGAAAAACACGATCCATCATTAACTTGATTAGGTCTTGGATTAATGTAAACCTAAGAATTAAACCTGACATCTATTATTAATTATAGCTAGGGTTATCTAAAAGCTGGGCAAAGTCATACGCTGCCTGGGTAGGTAGAAAAATGAGATTTTTACAAGTTGGTTTGAGCTTCATCGAATGTGGCATCATCTTGATTTACATGATTTTCGGGATTGTTTGTTAATTGTTATGCTCGTAAGCGGGGCTCGAGAACCCTGTTTTCTCGTGAGGTTTTTCAACATATGTTGAAATTAATTTGTAACTGAGTCCCCGTTTGCACCCCCTCCCATTATTTGAAATTTTAATGGTTGGAATAGTCTTCTTTTTTTTTGAAAAACTTGTGGTTTAAAAAGAAAAAAAAATACTGGATTACGTGTAATATTATTTTATTGGAGAATATGTGGTTGATAAGAAGAGAAAGAAAATGAATTATAATTTTAATTGGGGCCAAACATGAGCTGAATGTTATAACAACATTTTATTTTTCAATATTCGTTGAAAAATAATTTAGGCCAAAAACTTATTTAACTATAACTAACATTATAATTTTAGTAAAAAAAAAAATTCCAGCTCGACCTATTTTTCCCTATTTTGTTGACCAAAATATATAGATGTATAAGAAATTGTTTTCCCACAGTAGACATTTTACAAAATTTAGCACCTGGATACAAATTTCATTTCCCACAGTAGATATTTCACAAATTTATCATCACAAATTCCATTTCCCATAGTAGATATTTTACAAATTTGTTAGATTTATATGTATTTATATGTCAATATTTACAGATCATGAATATATACATTTGACAATAAATATAGATATTAAATTAAATTCATTCTTGAACATAAATATTAAAGTATAACATATAACTATTCTTATCTATGTAAAAAAATAGTATTTATTTGTTCATTTGTACAAAAAAAAAAAACTATTTTATAGTGAAAAAAAAATTATAGATAGTGTGCGAAGCTCAGCTCCACACTATACGGAGTTAAGCTCCGCACTTGTGCGGACGAACTCCACATTTTTTTTATCATGTTCATTTTTAAAATATAAATTAATTTAGCATTTTTCAAATTATTCATTTTTAAATAAAAATAAATAAGAATTTGCCTAATTGTTTTTTAAATTGATATATATAAACATTATATTTACCTTTTTATTTGTAAATAACATTTTTTGTACACATATCAATTATAATTTCATGAAATAAACTTATTCAATTATTTTATTCAGTAAAAAAAGAAAAATTCACCTAAGTTGGTTTTCCCACCGTAGATATTTTACAAAAATTGACAACTGGATACAAATTTCATTTCTCATAGTAGATATTTCACAAATTTGTCATCACAAAATTCCATTTCCCACAGTAGATATTTTACAAATTTCTTAGATATTTTGCTTTTGATTTCTATAAATACCCTACCTCAATATTTGAACGATTAAAAAAATTTCAAACTACGATATGAAAACATGAACGCTTTATATTTTGCCAACTTCTACCTTCTACTACTTATTTCAGGTATATTTCCTTAGTTATTATTTAGTAAGACTTACTCTTCATTTTTTTTCCTCATTTTTGGTTTAATTTAGTTTTCAGATTTCAACAATGGGTCCAACTTATAAATTGACACCACAAATTTCAGCTGCAGAAACTAATTGGTTCGCCACAATCATAGTTACACGGAAGCAATTTGTGAAAACAGCTCGACATTCCAATAGTCGTTACCAAAATCTTACTCTGACGGATTTACAAGTACATCTATATTGCTCACAACATAATTTAAATTTCTCAATATTTATTTCTTTTATTAATATATTTATTTATTTTCCTGCATGTACACAAGGAAATAAGGTAACAGCAACAATGTATGATGCAAACATTACTGCACTAGATGATCAATTTACATTGGGGAAGACATATATTGTCTCAAATGCAACCATTAAAGACATCAAAAGTGAATTCCGAAGTTTACCCGGAGAAAAAATTTGGACGATAACTGGGAAAACAAAAATTGAACAAGTGCATGAAAACCATTTGAACTTTTTATTTTCAATATAAGAACTTACTTCATTTGATGACCTCCAGAAGCACATGGACCAAAACACAGATATAAGTAATTTTCCAATTTCAAATTACTTTTTATTAACACTGTACATTTTTCCATATTTACTACACAACTATCCAAGATATATACACATTATTTTTGTAGATGTGATAGGTGTTGCCATAGAGATACGTCAGAAACGACTGATTCAAACAAGATTTGGTATAAAAACCTTTATGCAAGATGTTGTTTTAATCGACAAAAAATTTCGTATTGTAATACTAACCCTGTGGGATACCTTTGCTGAAGAAGAAAGTAATAAAATACTTGAAAATCTGGCAAGTAGGCCAATCATATGGGCTACAAATCTGAAAGTGTCTTCATTCAATGGTAAATCTATTATATTGTAGTTTTAATGTAATTTAACAAAACCACAATATATAAATTCTTCTTTGCCATGTAGGCATTACACTTTCTACCAAAGTGAATAGCACTTTCTTCATTGATGCTGAATTAACTTTTGTTACATAATACAAAAATTGGTATTCTATTATATTTAGAATACATATTTCTTTAACATACATTATTGTAACTTCTACACAAAACTAAACATGTAATTGTTTTTACAGGGTGGAAGCTAATAGAGAAATCTTGGACAAACTCACTGGAAATAAACCATTTGTAAC
This sequence comes from Fraxinus americana, assembly GCA_035079005.1. Lineage (NCBI taxonomy): Eukaryota > Viridiplantae > Streptophyta > Magnoliopsida > Lamiales > Oleaceae > Fraxinus > Fraxinus americana. The sequence continues at coordinate 21,482,476 of CM068716.1, forward strand.
TGTTAACCCACCTAAATTCACCCCTCCAACTGAGAAAAGTTTTACACTAATTGCTGATTTGTTGGGAACCACTCTAGAAGTAATTATAGATTACTTTATGAAATAAAATGTTTTATATACAGTAACACCATTTTTGTATTTAATTATATATACATTTTTTTCCCAGGAGAAATTCTACTGGGTAAGTGCACATGGAAAATTAACACACACAAAAAAATCCTTGTGGTACATGTCTTGCAGTAATTGCAAGAAGACATCCAATGGAGATTTTGGAGAAACCCACAAGTATATATTTTGCAAATATGAACAAGCAAAGGCTGTTCCAAGGTAATTTAAGTATATTTAAATCTTTACTAAAATTTTTATTTTTCGTCCAAATATTACTAAAATTCTTAATTTACATATTATACAATAGATAGTGAAGTTTGACATGTAACGTTTTTTATCTAATGCTATATATATATATATACACTATAAAATGTTATTGCTTAATGGAAAAAAAGGAGTATAAATACTTATTTTGAATTAATTATTCATTTTACCATTTATTAAATATATAACATATATAAAAAAAAAGGAACGGGGACGACTCGAACTCCGCATAATGCGGAGTTTCTGCAGAGCACACTCCGCATCTACGGAGCAAGGATGCTCTGCATTTCTGCGGAGCACCAACTCCGCATTATACGGAGCTTGCTCTCCGCATTATGCGGAGCAAGCTCCGCATACTTTTTTTTATTATAATTATTATATTTTAGTTTTACATTTTCTAAATTACTTATTTTTTAATTAAAAATAAAATAATATAATCATAATTACAAATTTATTTTCATATAATATTTAAGCAACAATATAATAACTAAAATATCCACTATCTAAAACAATTATAATTTCATAAAATTTATCTAAACCTCAACAAAAAAATAAAAAAATAAAAATTATGTTAATATAAAATTGTTTTGAATTAAATAAATATTTCAAACTTATCTTTTATATATATATAAGAAAGTGTTGAATATTTAGAGCTTGTTTGTCTCCCATTATGGGAGAAAGAATGATGTTTTGAATAGTGTTTTTTGGAGAATGTGTGGTTAAAATTGAAAAAAAATTTATTGGTTTATGTGTAGAATATTTTATTATTTGAATGTGTGGTGGAGATTGATTACTGTAGAAAACAATGTTTTGAAAAATGGTAGACAAACAGGGGTTTAAACTTGTTTTGAATTATATTTATAAATTAATATAATAAAAAATATAATTCTATCTTTTCCACCCACCCACAAAACTTTACCATCTCTAGATCTAGACTTCTCTTCCTCTTCAACCCTATCTCTCTCTAGAATTCTCTTCCTATTCATCACCATCATCTCAAACAAAAAGGTAAAAAATTCATATCCACCATCTTGCAAATACAATGTCTTCCACACCATGAGGCACATTGTGTGTCCACACCGAGCGCACACCAGTTGGTGTCCGTATGGTACAGACACCAGTTGGTGTCCGTATGGTGCGAACACCTATGTGCCTTCTGGACATCGATGTCCGGACACAACGGACGGACACCAGTTGGTGTCCGTGCGCTCCGGACACCAGTGTTCGCACACACCAAACGGGCACCGTTGGTGTCCATGCGGTGCATCTGTGAACACCATCTGGAGTCCGCAATGCACACGGTACTAACACCGTGTTCAAGAATTTCTTTTTTGATTTTTGGTTTATTTTTTCTTCATTTTATTTCTTTCTCTGGTAAAAACATATGGTTATCAGAAATTCGAAATATAGTCCTTAAACTAATGAATTTAAGGAATGTTCTAAAGAAGGTAAATTAGAGAGTGTTAAAATAGACATTCTTATTGCCTTATTGATAACTATATCAAAACCTCATAGAGTTGGGTTATGTATGAATCATGTTGTATCCTTAATTTAGGTGCTTGATATAGCCAAATGCACTTTGCTCTTTTAAATTTTTGACTTCTTGTAGTATTATAGATTGAAAAAATAAGGACATATTATGATGTATCATTTCCATCCAATTCTTTATTTATATGTTGAGTCAATACAAAGGGACATCATTCTGTTTATTATACAATGTTGACACACTTAGTAAACAGTTACTTATATCTTTACACCTTTTATATATAAGATTAATTTGTACCATGATGACTATACATTTTTTAAAACTAAGTTTTATTTTATTGGTTACTTCTACAAATGTCTCTAGCATATATAATACCTCCAGATCATTGGTTTTCTGCTACAATTACCCAATACCCAAATCACCAATTCATTAAAGATTTCATACAACTTTTCAGTGCTGATAATCAATCATCCTTAATGTGCACTAATTTCTATGCATTTTTGTATGGTTTTATTCATAGAGGAGAAGAAGAACAACAATTTAGCAGCAAATTGGTTCATGAATTCATTATGAGATTTGTCAATTTAGGGAAAAACAATGAAGTATGGGTAAAATTGGATAATTATTTAGCCCGCTTTGGTATGCAAGAATTTTGTCTCATTACGAGCTTACCTTGTCATGACATTACTGTGACTCTAAACGCGAACAATGATAGGCTCCGAAACCAGTACTTTAATGGTAGAAAAAGAATCACTATGTGCATGCTTTCTGAAACATTTCATCTATGCGAACATCAACAAGATAAATTCAAACTTGGACTGGTGATGTTAGTGGAATGTATTTTAAAACCTACTGGGAGGGACATTGACTATAGAACTCTAGACATGGTAGAACATCTTGAAGATTTCCTTTAGTATCCATGGGGTCGTAAAGCATATTATATTTTGTTGAACTCATTGCAATATTCACAGTTAGAACGAATACGAAAATTGCAAGAAAATAACCAAGCCGAATGTAAATACTCATTAAATTGACATCCGCTTGCATTCCAGGTACTTTCCTCCTATATTTTTTTATTTTTTACTTCTTTTATTTATAAATAAATATCTCGTATGTCTAATATTTATTTACTCATTTCCCAGTATTGGATATATGAAGCATTTCCACAAATTGGGTTAAAATTTGGACGACGCAGGTATAAAACAGAAGAAGCCCCAAGAATGCATAAGTGGAAACCAAATAAAGTATTGTCAGGACAAATAGTCCAACAATTCTTAACTACCCAAGAGGTAATTTCATTAGTAGTTATATTTCTTTTTTATCCTACATTATATATTCAATCATATATTTTGAACAAAAATTCAACATAAATCATTTTCCTATTTTATTGCAATTATAATTACAGATCCAAGTGCTTCCATTGTTAGAACCTACAGAAAAATAATCACGGACACGCTGGTACACAACTCTTTCATTGTCCCAAGATAACCCTCACAACATATTAGATCGTATTGTGAATGGAGAAATAAACAATATGACACAAGCAATTCCAGAAGCCGAAGATGACAATAACAACTTCCCAATTGATCCTGATGTTCCAACAATCCATGCTTCAGTTGAACCTGGTCTAAGTTCTGCTTCCATCAATACTAACTATGTAACTAGGGAGGAAATGGAATAAATGATGAATAAATATAGGGAAGATATAGTGCCAGATGTATGTAGAAAACAAGAAATCCACTATCAAGCAATTCTCCAAAATCGAAAGGAGTTATTTGAACAACAGCAAAAGTGGCAACAAGACTACTATCAACATTTCTTTGACCAACAACATTCACAACAAGAATTCTACCAAACCATGCAATCTGACATGCAACACTGCGTACATACCAGTTTAACTTCGGTAAAATCTTATATTGAAGAAGAAAATATCAATATGCTGAATAAAATGTCTGATTGGCAATCAAATATGGAAGCTGCTATAGCTTCCTTCCACAAAGATATTCCTCTTCATAAAAATGCGACTGATACAGGAGAATCACAACATAACTCAACTTCTCAACAACGTCAACGTGTTCAAAATGTAAAACAAGTTTCATCCCAAAGAAAAAGGAGTAAGGGCAAAAAGATACAAGTTCCAAGTTATCCTTTAGAAAATTACCATATGGAGAAATATCACACAATCAGAGATTGGATAGCAAAACATCCATCTGGGTAACAAATTCAAACTTTATCATGCTAACTTTAATATTATAATTTCCATATCATTTATTTCCTAACATGTTTATTTATATTGTATAGTACATATTGGGAAGTTGGGAACAACAATTTATACGGAAGAGATGTATTGAAAAGTTTATTGGACCCAACAACAGATATTCATATTGCGGTTAGTCCAGTACAGTTTATTCATAGTCATATATTCTTTTCTTTATTCAATATATCTAATTTACACTTATCTATTGTATCAGCATATTGACGTGGAATTACGCTTACTTAGACAATTGATTAATAATTGTTGCACCCTCCTCGCTAAAATAAAAACACATACAAGCATAGCATTTAATTATATCCATGTATTATTGTACTCTCCAACATTTTCATCCAACAGACCAAATCTCAGAAAATACAAAGACAAACAGATGACATTTGAAATCATACCTTATTTATCTTGTGCAAATAATGGGTAAACATTCAAATACTATTTATCATAATAATTATATCTCGATTTTATTTAATTTTATATTTATAAGTGCTACTTTCATCTAATATAATTTTTTTTCCCAATAGGCCCAACTGCCCAATATTTATACTCAAGTTCATAGAATGTTTTGTTTTGCGATATCCAATAGAAACAGTTTCATCAGACAGAATGAGTATATACAGACGAAAGCTTAGAGTTGACCTTTGTTTTAATGAGTATTTTCTACATCCCCAATCACCTTAATTTTATAGCATCACAAGGTACTCGTACATATTTCATTTTAATCATCTATATCATTTCAATCCTATTTTTTTCCTGTTTATACATACATCATATTTATGGATCATCTATTCTTTAAATGCTCATAGGCAAGCCCTAGCTGGAAGACGGTTTAATTTCCATTCGTTGAGGTTTTGTAAATTGAATTTGACACATTGATGGATTGAAAAGAAAAGTAGTCTCCGTGTCTGGAATATTGAAGCTGGTAGTTCTACAATTTTCTATTGCCTTCATTATTGTCTCAGCATTTTACATTTTTCCGGGTTCATTAATTCAGACCAATAAGGTAATGATAATGGCTACATTATGTGTCTTAATTAAATGATTTTGTGGGAATATTAAAAATATAATAGTGGTTCTATTTTCATATTATGACATTGGACCCTTTCAAGCTCTCGTTAGAATATGTCTATCATCTGCAATGCTGTAATACATGATTTAAAGGTTGAGACTTTATTTTTTGTTACTATTGTGTAGGGGATTAATGATGGAAATTGGTTGTTCCACCGAGTCATTGTATGATCGAAAGGGAGCATATTTAAGTAAGATATTGATCCTTAAACTGCATTGATTAATAAACTAATGCTTGAAGATTTTGAGACGATGGTTTGGACAAATGAGGCGTTATGAGACTTTTTGGTTATTATAATTTATACCTTTTATTTCTCTATAAAAAGAATGGAGATATTTAAGCATCACATAAGAAAGAGAAATAAATGTATAATTTGAATCCTTTGCTTTGTTTTTAACTCAATTTCTCTCGCGCTTTTCATCAGATTTAAATGCAAATTAACTCGTTATGATGATTTTGTTAAGAACTCTCGCCGGAGCCTCTTGTTTTTTCTGAGAGTACATATGAAATCAATTTAGCTGATCATCTTGATGATAATAATAGGAATAGAAAGATTAATCTCAAGAGTAGACAGTGACTTTAGAGGTTAGGTATTTGACTTGCATCTGGCTTCTAAAATTACTTCCGTAAAATTATGGGTTTTTGTAAATGGTGATTTTGTTGGAGTAAAGGTGTTATCATGTTACGTGTCAAAAGAATACTGTCTACTGATAAGTGTGTTTTTACACACTTATTTAGCACTTTTTGTATTTAATTGAAATTTAAATTGAGTTGATTTCTATGCATAATTGTGTAATTTTGTATGTTTGTAGGCTTGATACTCGAATTCGCGAAAAACAGAGTGAAAAGGTGAAGAAAGGGACTAAAAGTGTACAAATTGATGAAGTTAGGGACCAAGTTGCACATGCCACAAATATGAAGGACTTGAAATGCAATGTATAAAGGGCCTAACTGAAATGAAGGTCAAAAGTCAAGGACCAAATTGTACTAAATTAAAGTTGAAGGACCATTTTGTCACTTTCCACAAGTTGGGGACTTATATGCAATTTTCCTTTGATATTTTGATTACTTAATTGCTAAGTAAACAAAATATCTATCCTTGATATTTAGATAGTGCCTGGACGTTTTTTTTTTAGTAGGTAGGATATATTAGTTTTAGTTATTATTAGTTTTTTAGTTTAGTTTTGTTTTTCTAGTTTTTCTCTCTACATTTTCATAGTTTTTCTCTTCTCTTTTCTTTTCTTTTCTTTAGTTTTAATTTAGTTAGTTGTTTTGGTTGTGATCTTGGTTCATTTTGGTGATCAAAAGTGAATAGCAATGGAGATTAACTTGAAGAAGTTGGGAAAACACCTTGGAAGAACTCAAAACTTGGCTTCAAAGGGTTGTATCTTTAACCTTGTTGTTCTTCCATTATTTTTCCATTGTTGTAATATATTGGAACATGATTCTCCATGTTATTGATTTTATGATGATGAACTAGATCTTTTTGTTGGAATTTATAGAGTAACTTAACCTAATGCTTCATTAAATGTCAATTATATGTTTATTAGAATTTTATTATGCATTGATTATCAAAATAATAGTGTATCAATCATCATGTTTAAAATGATTTCATTTTTGGTGACACTTAGATGAAATTGTTAGGTTTTACATCATTTTTGGTGACGCTTAAATGATTGTAATTAATTTTAATGTGATTATTGCAAGATAGTTGCATTTAATAGACCAAAGTGTTCGATTCATCTAATTGACAACTAGATGAAATTATTAGGTAATTATGTGTGACTGTTGAACAATGATTGCATTAATTAGACCGAAATGATTGATACCTCGGATTTGCATTAGTATATCTTTTGCGCGTTTAGGTGATATAGAAATATACACCTACTCTGAGTGACCCATTGAGCTATTTTCACAGATATTCATGCAATTGGTCAACTTTGTATCGATATAGAAATATGTGGTATGAATTGACTAATTAGGGTTAATATTCGCTCGAAAGAGGGTATTAGCTAAAACTGGAAAATCGGGTCTGACTACTTATTTTGATGATTAGCATTTGCACGTGAATGAATTGACATTAATGAAGTACAGGTTAAGCGAAACATAAATTCCAACATCTTTTTAAAACCAAAACCTTTTTACTTTTTTATCTGTCTTTTTATTAGTTTTTAGTCTAACTGTAGTTTTTAGAATTTTAAAAGCATTTTTAAATCTGTGTGTGTGTCGTCGTTAAAATTAAGACTGATAAACGTCGAATTGAATTCCACACTCTCTGAGGGATCGTCTTGGACTCTTTAGGTCCACTTTTACTACTTGTTCTCGACCCGTGCGCTTGCGGCATAGAATCGACTCGAATAAGTTTTTGGCGCCGTTGCCGGGGAGTGTTTAGATCAATTTGTCAGTTTAGTTGTCTTTTATTTTAACAAACTTTATTTTTGTACTTTTTAATTTTCTCTCAAAATCCAAAACTGTGGTTGTCTTTTGATTTCCAAAACTCTAAACTCGTTGACTTTTTATGCATCGTTCGCGAAGTCTTGATTTAGCTGAATTTGATCCAGAAATCGAGGAGACTTTTCGAAAAAGATTGCATGAACAGCACGAGTTGAGAAGACAACAGATTGAGATGGATGGACAAGGAATCCCTGTTGACCCTCTCATTCAGCCAGAACATGCCCCGAGGGATGGTATTCCGCCTGGTTTCAATAACCAAGCAGGAAGGATCCAAAATCCCGTTGTTAATGAGGAAGATATGCTGTTTAGGGATTTCCTGAACCGTCCTGTAGTTGAGAATCAATCAGGAATAATCTATCCTCATTTTGGGCATCCGAATTTTCAACTGATGCCTGATGTAATTAATCTATTCTCCAATACCATATCATTTTATGGGAGAATAGATGAAAACCCTCATGCTCACGTGGCTCGATTTATGGAAATTGTTAGCAATTTCATTTATGAAGGAGTGAGTGAGGAGGCCATCAGAATGAGGTTATTCGTGCACACTCTGAAAGACAAGGCGAGAGAGTGGCTTGACACTCTACCGCCGAAGAGTATCACGAGATGGGTAGAACTGGTACAGAAATTTACAACTAAATTCTTTCCACCTGCTCGTGTTGCCAAACTCAAGCACGATATAACTACTTTTCAACAACTGGACTCGGAGACTTTTCATGAAGCCTGGGAGAGATTCAAGGACATGCTCAGAAAGTGCCCAAATAATGGGATTACTTTAGCCCAGCAAGTCCAATACTTCTATGCCGGTTTAACTCCTTCTCATCGCTCAAATGTCGACTCATCGTCAAATGGATCTGTCCAAAACAAAAGTATCCGAGAGGCGTATGATCTATTTGAGGTGATGAGTGAACAAAGTGCTATGTGGCCGGATAGACGTGCTAAAATAGGAGTTAGTGGAGCTCGAGACAGTGAAGCATATTCCTTAGTTTTATCTAAGATCGACTCCTTAGCACGTAAAGTAGAAGGGCTTTCGACATCCTCTTCCAGCTCGCATTCAGCTCACATGATACAATCACCGCCTGTTTGTGATTTATGTGGAGCAAATCATCCCAGTCCTAGTTGTCCTCTTGGGTTCTTTAATGAAACGACATTCTGTTGTCAAATTTGGTTCATCATTCTCTCCTTTATTAATATGAACATTCTTTTAATGAGGTGAGATTCTCTTTTCAAATTTGTTTTCATGCTAAAATAGCTATGTATCCACATCTCATTCTGTTATTTCTATATGCACAGATGGATAAACTCCATCTTCTGTTCTAAGGATGTTAGCATCAATGACTGCTCATTATGGTCCTATTGAGGCTAATAAGTTCTTCTCATTAGCATGAAAGGTTATAGTGCTGTTACTATGGCACTTGAAAAAATGAAGATAATACAGAATGGTTTGATCATTTATGCAATTTAAATTCTGATCTTCCAAGCAATATCTCTTTGTGTATAATTTGATCGAACTATGTTTCACAGATTCCCTCAAATGGTAATACTATTACTCTCTTTACTTAATCTAAATCGACGTCTAATTTTCTATTTCTTATTGACGGAGAAAAGCTTCTCATAGTGATAACACTACAACATTATGGAACTTGCAGATCCTTCAAAATTCAAGCTTTATCACGCGACATCTTTTGTTTGGACTAGGATTTCGCTTTTTTTTTTGTATTGTAAAATTCAATGTTATATCTCTTTAATTCTTATTATTTGATTTTCTTTCTAAAATGACTTATACTTGAAGCTTGAGCTTTTATTTTTTTATTGCATAATTTTAGTACATCTCATTCAAATTATTGACTGTTAAGTGTCAAAAAAAAGCTATATTATGCATTCAATACTTAAGAAAATGATACCACAAAAATGGAGATAAATATATTTTTTTGGAACGCTAACATTACCTCCATAATCACATTTCCCGTGCATTGCACGGGCAATAGACTAGTAAATATATAAAAAAAAAACCCATTGTTAACCATCACAATTGACTTGTTATTTTAAATTTGTCTTTTATTGATTTTTCAATTTGAAAGATGTGTCGCAACGAAAACTTTCTAGCCCCACCATGATTATTTACTTCTACATTTATTGGCCTCTAACTTTGTCAGCTCTATGGAAAATTTGTTGTGTATTTTCTTTTAGATTAATGCTATTTATCATAGTCATTTCGGTGATATGACAACTCATTATCACTCACATTTCTCTCTCTCCTCTCCCTCTCTATCTCATAAAAATTGAAGTGCCCATCTCATGATTCTATATAGACTGTCATATCACCAATGTTACATTATCATAATGATAAATAACATTATTCTTTATTTAAGTTGGCAAAAATAAAACAAATTTAGCATATTCAGGCACACTTTCGCTTTTAACGCACTTTCAACACGTTTTTGTAATTCTTATGAGTGAAACAGACAAATAAAATGATCAGACCTTCAATCTTAATAGTTTTCCTTTTGATGCAGCGTAAACAAGAAGAACAAGGGATGAATCTACAAATTGTTGACCCGTGATGATTATAGATTTGAATTGAAGAAAATTTGAATATTTCGACATTATACATAATTCTAATTAATGCTATCTAACAATAACGATACTAAAACACTCATATGTAGGAGATTATTATCTATCTAAATGAAATAAAATGTTGCATTATTTCACCTAAACAGGTAATGTCATCACTAAAACTAAATAACATTATTCAAATTTTATTCACTCGAAGAAAGGCTACTTTAGATAAATTAATCTGAAAGAACTCTATTGTTTCTCTAATGAAGTTGTAGATGAAACCTGCAATGAAATAAGGGTTTTAGTCTATAGTTATTAAGCCACGACTTGAAGCGATCTGTTTATAATCAATTGATTTGCATATAATAAATTAGGCAATGCCATATGATTTCTTGTCTATCTTGAATGTTAGAAACACTAATTCTATATATCGAGAGTAATTAAATTCGCAAAAGTTGCGGAAGCTCGCTCTAAAATCTTCAAATCGGTGATTTTCTTACTCATTTTTACGTTACATTTCTCCACGAAACAATCAATCCAAACAACTCCGACTCACAATTAATATTAATCTCGATTGCTTCTAAATCTTGCCCACAAAGGACAAGATATCGATATTGATTTGCAAGCCATAAAGGCACGAGAAAACCCATAAATAAGGAAAAAAAGAAGAAGAAAATAACAAGAGGAAGTCACCGGTTTTTGGAACACTAAAGTAACACCTTTTTTCTTTCTAATTGAGCAGCCACATTTTTCCATTATTTCACAAATCACACACACTAAAAAATGGCTATGGCAAGCAACACACGTATATATATATATATATATATATATATATATATATATATATATATATATGAATAGTTTAGATTCTAATTGGGCCAAAGTAGGGATAAATGGGCTAAAATCAAGAGCCGTCCAAAAGGTGAATATATGGGCGTAAGCAACATTAATTCCTTAAGTTACTTATGACCCACGTTGTTTTTGGGTCAAGCCTTTAGACTTGGTTATTGTTAATCAATTCACCATTGATCGAGGCATGTGATAATATCTTCCGACATTTTATATCATCGTTCGAGATTTATTGAGTATCGAAACCCAATAAATCTCCATCTTGATACCGAATCAACCTACAAGCAATAAAAACACAAATTTAATACTTGCTTATTCAAGGTGTCCAATAAAATTGGAATCATAGACCTTACCTCGTGTTTTGGACCTGAAACACATATCATACCTGCTTCATGTATTCATCAGGGCTAAGGTCAATAAACATACAAGTAGTAACAAGAAAGCATAGTAACCAATCAAGAGCATATTATACATGCAATAAAGATACAACATAGAATAATACAGATCTTTTCAAACACATTCACGTGGACCAACAGACTAACACCAAGTTAATCAAATAATCGGCCAACATATATGTAATAAATGCATAAATGACCCCACGAAAAGATATCAACATACTTATCATAATGATGACGATGATAAATAAATAAATAGAATAAAATGTAATTGCAATTTTTAAGTGTTAAACATTTTTTTAGACGTATGTTTGACCTACGTTTAACGATTTTCGATGTCCATTTGGACAATTCGATATATCCACGATATACCCCTTGAAATGAGTTTTGAGATAACGTAGGCAATTTCTAAATTCCGTCAGCATACAATCCCCGACAGATTTTTCAAGTTAGAATGTTATCGAAAATTTTGAAATACTAGTTTGGAACAATCCATTTTGACGCGTCACAACTTTTGCTACGGTTGAACATTTCATGCACCGTTAATGACCCGAGAAACTAGGCCATGAGTACTTCATAATAGTATTAAGAATGTAATGTTTCGACTTTGTTTTGTACCCCACAATGACCTCGAAATTATGACGTAAATATAACAAATTCTTAACTTTTTAAAATATGAAATGCATGGATGGTGGCCACATTTCATACCTATGCCTAGATTTATCTCATGTGGGTCATTCCAAGGTTTTTCTTAATCGTCAAGATAATTTCTCCATGCATGACACAACCTACTTAATTGGTTATCATGCCACAAATTGCTTAGGTGGAATGATAGGCTACAGATGAATTTTACATTTGAAATCAAAACTTTTTTACTTCAAGTCTGCCTATAAATAGACACATTCATTGAATGAAATGACACAACAAATTATTGAAATGAGAAAACAAGGAAGGATGAGTTACCTGATGATCAGCAAAGAGAAGGGCATAAATGTCCATTCAATGACAATGCACATGGAAGCCATTCCCCCTTTCTGTTTTGCTTTGCTGTAAATTTAGTTGGATAGATTTTATTCCTTTATTCTTTTATTCATTACCCTGCCAATTCTTTTACCCTTATAGTGGTTCTAGATCATTCCTACTAGCATTATAAATTGATGTAAAGGTGAAAGGATGAAGTAGCAATTAATTATTTTCATCCAATACAATTTTCTGCTAGTTTTTGTCCTCCTTTATCAGTGTGCATTTCATTTGCATCTTCACTTCCATTTCTTATATGGTATCAAAGCCATAAATTATGGCTGATAATCAAAGTGCCACTGTGGAAACGAAAAACTAGAATGCAAACATTGAGCAAAGTTCAAACGCCAATCCAATGTTAAACATTCAACTTAATGATCCTACCAATCCCAGCAGCCGTTACTACATTGGTGGAAACGACAACTCAGGTGCTATACTGGTTACCCACATGCTCGACAAGACCAACTATTATGCTTGGCCAAGATCCATTAAGAGAGTACTTCGAATTAAAACCAAACTTGGCTTCATTGATGGAAGCCTCTCTGAACCAGGATCTGAATCAGGAGATTCCAACAATTTTTTGATGGAACATTGGCTACGGTGCAATGATATTGTAATCGATTGGCTACAAAACACTATGTCTACTGATATTAAGCCTCGAACACTCTATGCTGATACTGTCTGTGAACTATGGTTGGACCTGGAGCATCAACTGGGATAGCAAAATGCCCCACGGATCTATGAGGTGAAACAGTCCATTGCTACTCTGATGCAGGAAGAAGATATTTTAAGTGCGTACTTCTTAAAGTATAGGACACTTCTTGATGAATTAGTGAATTATGAATCGATTCCCAACTGCACTTGTGGGGGGTTTTAAATCAGTCATTGAGAACTAGCAAAGGGACTGGGTAATGAGGTTCCTAATGGGACTGAGTGATTCATATAAGGCAATTAAGGCTCAAATCCTCTTAATCAAACCTTTTCCTACCTTGAATGAAGTCTACTCCATAATTCAGCAAGAGGAGAAAGGAGGCAGATCTTAATGAATACTTGTTCCCCAGACTCTATGGCTTTTGCAACTAGAGGAAGCTCTTACAGCTCAGCAAGGTAGGGATCGAGAAAATATTATTGCACTTTCTGCAAGATGGCTGGACACTCACTGGAAAAATGCACCAAGGCCAATCCCAACAAATAATTTTGCAGCCATTGTCACATGATAGGACATTCGGTAGACAAGTGTTACAAAGTTTATGGATACCCTCCTGGACATAGACTTTATGGAAAGGAAAATACCTATGCTAGCCTAGTCTCTCTGCAGGAACAAGGAGATGCTGACAATAACCAAGCAACGTTCACTCAAGAGCAACATGCTCAGATTTCGGCTTTGTTACAGTCACAGAATAACAAAGGCCTTGCTAACACCACCCTTTCAGACACATTAAACTCCCAAACTTTCTGGTATTTTATCTTGCTTATCTGCCCATGGCAATATTCTTTCCTGAAATATGTTTTGTGCAGGACCTTTCGACCTTAAAAATGATTGGAATGGGTGAGATGAGGCAAGGACTATATCATATGGTGCAGTCTCGAGTTCCTTCTACAGCATTGACAGAAGCTTTCTCTTTCTTTTCCAACAGAGCCCCTGTGTCTGCAACTATATCTAGTAGAAGTAAAAATTTTGATCTCTGGCATTATAGACTGGGACATCCTTCCTACTCTAGATTAGATTTGCTGAATGTTGATCACAATCCTAAAATTGTTAAGGAACCGTATCTTGTCTGTCCTTTGGCTAAAATGCATATATTACCATTCTCCATCAGTCATCATAAATCCAAGAAAATTTTTGATCTCATATATTGTGACCTTTGGGGTCCTTGCACTAAAATCAGTTACGATGGATCTAAGTATTTCCTTTCCATAGTTGATGATTTTAGTAGGTGCACCTGGGTCTACATGTTAAAAACAAAATCTGATGCTACTGCAGCCTTGCAAGGTTTTTGTGCCCTCATTAACACCCAATTTCAGACTCAAGTTAAGGTTATTAGGACAGACAATGGAGGTGAATTCGAAATGAAGGAGTACTATCATAAAAATGGAATTATCCACCAGAAAACATGTGTCGAGACACAAAAAAAAAATGCCATAGTGGAGAGAGAACACCAACATATTCTCAATGTCGCAAGAGCCTTGAAAATTTAGAGTTCCATTCCCATGAAATACTGGAATGACTGTGTTCTTACAGCAGTCTACCTGATAAACAGAACTCCTTTACCCTTGCTCCAAAACAAGACTCCATTTGAGCTCCTATTTAAGCATAAGCCAGACTATTCACATCTTAGAACTTTCGGGTGCCTTGCTTTTGCTACAACATTAGCAAATCACATAACTAAGTTTGAACCAATAGCAAGGAAATGTACATTTTTAGGATATCCTTTTGGAATAAAAGGATACAAGCTCCTTGACCTTGAATCCAAAAAGATTTTCATCTCTAGAAATGTCATGTTTTATGAGAATCAATTTCCTTACAAGGACTGTAGTGCATCTGAAAATAATGACATGAAATCATCACAATCCAGTCAAAATGTTTTTGAAGTAGAACACCATACTCATCCTTTTCCTATTAAGGTCACAGATGAAATAATAAAAGACATGGCTATCCATTCTTCTCCTATTAATGTCACTGATGAACTGATAAGAAATGAAGCCTATCATGAAGACAGTAATCCCATCCATGAATCAAACAACTATCTTGAAGAATCTTCTTTGCCATCTAGCTCTCAAGAACCTCAACAAGAGTCCATTAATAACACCACAATTAATCAACACGTAACACGCAGATCCTTAAGAACTAAGAAGACACCTACCTATCTTAAGGAATACATCCGTCAGCAAGCCTCATTTCACCCATTGTAGGAATTGGAAAGGGACAAAAGTCTTCACACTCCAGGTAAGTTTTTTCCTCTGAGTGCTATCATGTCAAACCATAAATTGTCAGACAAACACAAAGCTTTCATAAACTCAATTACCACACACTCTGAACCTAACACTTACCAAGAAGCACTAGCCTTAACTGACTGGTGTAAAACTATGAATGATGAGATTGCTGCTTTAGAGATGAGCAACACTTGGGTTATAACAGATCTTCCTCCTAACAAGAGACCTATTGGCTGCAAATGGGTATTCAAAGTGAAGTATAAGGCTGATGGGAGCATTGAAAAATACAAAGCTAGGCTCGTAGGAAAGGGCTATACACAATAAGAAGGCTTGGACTACCATGAAATGTTTTCTCCTGTGGCGAAGATGGTGACGTCAGGACTTTACTTGCCATCGCAGCAATAAAAGGATGGTATTTACATCAATTTGATGTAAATAATGCATTTTTACATGGGGATCTGGATGAGGAAGTGTACATGGATATGCCTCCTAACTATCTAGATTCAAAGAACTTAAAAGTGTGCAGACTGTTGAAAAGTATATATGGGCTCAAACAAGCGTCTAGACAATGGTACTCCAAAATTTTAGCTTTTATTATTGAACAAGATTTCACTCAATCAAGGGCAGAATACAACCTATTTACAAGAGCTGATAAGAGCTCATTCACTGCCATCCTTGTCTATGTGGAGGATATAATTATAGCCAACAATGATATAGACAGCATCAACTCACTTAAAAGCCTACTTGATGACAGATTCAAGATCAAAGACCTGGGGACACTGAAGTATTTTCTGGAATTGAAGTGGCAAGGTCTGATAAAAGCATTCATATCAATCAACAAAAGTATGCACTAGATATTTTATCAGAATCAGGAACAATAGGATGCGTGCCAACAAAAATTCCTTTAGATCAAAATATGAGATTGTCCAAGACAGATGGAAAAGCCCTCACTGATCCTACTATGTATAGGAGACTTGTTGGGAGGCTATTATATTTAACAATCACAAGACCAGACTTATCATATTCAGTACAACTACTAAGCCAATTCATGAGTGACCCTCGAACCTCACATTTGAAAGCTGCCAATAAAATATTGAGGTACATAAAGGGAACTATAGGGCAAGGGTTGTTATTTCCTACCAATTCAGAATTACAACTTAATGCTTTTTGTAATTTAGATTGGGGAGCTTGCCCGAATACACGAAGAAGCACCATAGGATATTGTGTGATGCTTGAAAAATAATTGATATCATGGAAATCAAAGAAGCAAAGCACGGTGTCGAGGTCTTCAGCAGAAGCGGAGTACAGGGCAATGGCAAATGCTTGCTGTGAACTTACCTGGCTTAGGTAGTTATTCAAGGATTTGAGAATTGAACTTTCGCAAGCAGCTAACCTGTACTGTGACAATAAATCTGCTCTTCAATAGCGGCAAACCCAGTTTTCCATGAGAGGACTAAACATATTGAGCTGGATTGCGACTCAATAAGAGATAAGATCCAAGAAGGGAATGTGGTTACCAAACACCTTAGTAGTAACTACCAAATTGCTAACATCTTGACAAAATCATTAAACTCTTCACAATTTTATCAACATATGGATAAGATGGGAGTTATTGATATCCACTCTCCATCTTGCGGGGGAGTATTGAAATGGGAAAACAAGGAAGGATGAGTTACCTAATGATCAGCAAAGAGAAGGGCAGAAATGTCCATTCAATGACAATGCATATGGAAGCCATTCCCCCGTTCTGTTTTGCTTTGCTGTAAATTTAGTTGGATAGATTTTATTCCTTTATTCTTTTATTCATTAACCTACCAATTCTGTTACCCTTATAGTGGTTCTAGATCATTCCTACCAACATTATAAATTGATGTAAAGGTGAACGGATGAAGCAGCAATTAATTATTTTCATACAATACTCAACTAGTCCAAAATTTTAAATCTTCGAGGTAAAAACTACTTATTTTCTACTCTTTTCTTGATCCCTTACGATGCCTTATTAAGTAATAATAATCTTCTTGCATTGGGAATAAGTTTAAGCAACTAGTTGTAAAGTATTAAGAAAATGAAAATTGTAGTTTTGAAATTTTGTTAAATTATTGACACCTGATTAGAGGTTGTGTTTATTTTGTATTTGTATGTTTATTACAGGTCCAAAATAATTTCTATCATCCAACTATGAGTAACATATACAATGTACCTTGTAGCTATAAAATTACATGGCTATGTGAATTTAATTGCAGACAGATTATTTAGTTACTTGATTATTAAGAAACCTCATTTTATTGCGTGGATTATATATTCTTAACGTCATTCCCACTAGTGATATGTTTGAATATGTGAGTCATTTATCGGGAGTAGCCTCAGGATCCCGATGTGGCCAATAGAATTGTATTTTGACGTGTAATAGCGTGAAATCCTAATAGTAGACAATTAGGGTTGATGACAGAATTAGTGTATTATTGGCCAATTATTGATATGATATATGTTGCGCACTCGGGGAAGAAATAAGAATTATAATTGGGCCCATAATGATCATATTTTTGGAACAATTGCACGTGTTTATATTATTCACTGAATTGTCATTCATATTTTTCATGTTTTACAAATGTCGATGATGCACCATGAAACATTTGAAGTGATCTCGTGGGAGTGGATACCGTCGTCTGACGGGCGCCTCTACATGCATGTATCCGAGGTTGACATGTGGGGTTAATATCATGAATACCCCCGTTTACAAAGATTTATTGGCACATATTTCCATGTGGACCACTATCACGTGGAAACTTTTAAATATTTATACTCGGACCACTCGTGCAAACACTGGCGGAGCCAGGGGTGGGCTGGGGTGGGCTGTAGCCCACCCTTGCCCAAGCCCAGAAGCTGGAAAAAAAAAAAGAAAAATTTGTTGAAGCCCAATTATCTTTCCAGCCCACCCTTGCCCAAGCCCACCCTTAAAAAAAAAAAAAAATTAGCCCAGTTGAAAATTGAAAGCCCAACCCAGTGACCCACCTTAAATTAAACCCAAATTCCCAATCCATCCAATACCCAAACCGACGCGAACCCCCTCTCTCTCACTTCCTCTCGCCCTCTGCTCTCGCCTCTCAGCCTCAGCCCTCGCCCCTCAGCCCTCAGCTTCCGTTCGTCCCTCAACACGTTGCTCTCTCCCTGTCTGACGGCGAAACGGCGAAACCCTTCCTCAACACGCTGCTCTCTCGCTCTCTGCCTTCCGTGACTGAGTGTGAGAAAGGTAATATTTTTTCAATTTTTTTACTGAATGTTGAATTGTTGATAGTTGATACTTGATACGTACTGTCTGGAGGCTGGAGTTGTAGTTTTGTTTCTGAATTTTTTTTATTGGAGCTGGGAATTGTGTGGACCACCGATTTCAGGACCGGGTGGTGTGGACTGTGGAGTGACTGGAGTCTGTGGAATTGTTTGCTGAATTTACTGTCTTTATGTCAATTGTGTGTTTGAATTTGTGTGTGAGTGTGTCTAAATGTGGGATTGAATTTGTACCAATTACCAAACCAAGTTGAATTTGTGTGTTTGAATAATTGAATGTGCTTTAGCCTTACTACCTAGTCTGCCTTAATTGAATTTGGAAGTGTCTCAATTAGTCTGCATTGGAAAATTGAAAATTGATAGCACATATGCTTCTAGTTCTAGTTTTTGAATTGAATTTGGAAGTGTCTGAGTCTCAATTAGGCATTTTCTTAGGAAATGTTAGTTTGGAATTTGGAAATTTAGCCAACCGCAATTTATGTAGGAATTTATAGGATATTAAAGTTTTTTTTTGACATTTATGCTCTTAGGTTTAATATGGAGGAAGATCGACCTTCTTCCAAAAAAGGAAAAACTTTGTTATCTTTCTTTTCATAGAGTAACAAACGTCAGGATACTCCAATTCCTACGGCATCCACTCCAAATCCAATTTCATCCCTTGATGTTGAACGAGCATCATCTTCTAATCTTAATGTGGAACCACTTGATTCTATTGAACGTGACCGAGGAAAAAGAAAGCAAATATGTGAACATCCATTAAATGAACGCGATCAGATTAGGCGAGCCTATTTAAATGTTGGACCTTATCAACCGAAACTTTTGGACTATCAGAGTAAAGAATGTGGAAAGCAGAAACGTCGATTTCAGGAGCGTTGGTACAATCAGTTTCCTTGGTTGGAATATTCACCTTCAACACACAAAGCATATTATTTTTATTGCTTCCTTTTCCTCAATGATAGTGCTCTATCTATTATTTCATCGTTGGTCATAGTTGGGTTTGACAGTTGGAAGAGGGTCAACCAAGGCAGTAAATGTGCATTCCTTATTCATGTTGGTACAACATCGTCATCGTATCATAATGGTTGTAAGAGAAGAGCTGAAAATCTAATGAAACCAACTCAACATATTGACAAGGTAATGCAATCTGTATCGGCCGAGGAAAAACAGAAAAATCGTTTGCGTCTGAAGACCACTATTCAGAGTGTTTTATGGTTAGCACTTCAAGGTTGTTCCTTTAGAGGCCACGATGAATCTGAATCTTCTTTGAATCGTGGCAATTTCATTGAACTGGTGGATGCATTTGGAAAAATGAATGTGGAAGTAGGAAATGTTGTTTTGGGTAATGCTCCTAAAAATGCTACATACACGTCTCCAGACATTCAAAAAAAGGTTTTAAACATTATGGCCAATAAAGTACGACAAAGAGTTCGTGACGAAATTGGGGATGCAAAGTTCAGTATTCTTGTTGACGAAGCACGTGATGAATTTTCGGCAGAACAAATGGCCATTGTCTTGAGGTTTGTGAGTAGTAGTGGAATTTTGACAGAACGTTTCTTTGCAATCAAAAGCGTTAGTGACACTACCTCATTAACTCTTAAGAATCAGATTTTTTATGTTCTTGTCCGTTTCAACCTTCAAGTGCAAAACATGAGAGGTCAAAGGTATGACGGTGCTAGTAATATGCGTGGTTCTTGGAATGGACTACAAGCATTATTCCTTAGAGATTGTCCATATACATACTATGTCCATTGTTTTGCCCACCGTTTACAACTCACATTGGTTTCTGCAGCTAGGGATGTCTCGGATATTAATTCATTTTTTTCTCATTTGGACAATGTTATTAATATGATTACATCATCTCCTAACCATATCAATGAGTTGAAAAGTGCCCAAAGAAAAGAAATTGAGCATTTGTTGGAAATTGGAGAACGACAGTCGGGAAGTGGGGCTAATCAGATTGGTAATTTGCAACGAGCCGGAGCTACTCGTTGGTCTTCTCATTACAACTCTGTAAAGAGCTTGATTGATATGTATGTTGCAACTTGCAAAGTGTTTGAATATCTTAGTGATCATTCTCCAAATACAAGATCTCGGTCCGAAGTTGATGGTGTATACAAAACCATGACAACATTTGCATTTGTATTTATCTTGCATTTAATGCGTAGAATTTTGGCAATTACTGATGTACTTTGTCAGGCCCTTCAGAAGAAAACTCAAGACATCTTAACTGCTATGAGATTTGTCTATACTACAAAAAGTATCCTTCAAGCATTGAGAGAAGATGGTTGGGAAGAATTTCTTGAAGAAGTGAAACTATTTTGCTCAAAAAATGATGTACATATAACGGACTTTGATGGTTCTTACATGGTTGGTCGTTCTCGTGGTCGTGAGTATCCTACAGTTGAACATCATTATCACTTTGATATTTTCAATGCAGCCATAGATTGTCAGATGATGAAGTTAGATACAAGATTTAATAAGATATCATTAGAACTCCTTTCTCTCAGTCCTGAAGATTTTTCGCAACAAGATATTTATTGTTTGAAAATTGAGTTGCAACATTATAAGAATGATGTGATTATCGAACCTCGATTTCAAGTGCTTACACTTTCTAATTTATGTCGGGAATTGGTTGCAAGCAGAAAGTCGGAGAGTTACGTTATTTTGACTAAATTGATTCGTTTAATCTTGATAACTACCAGTTTCAACGACGAGGTGGAGCAGGCATTTTCAGCAATGAAACATATGAAGACGGAAATTCGTAACAGAATGGATGATGATTTTCTTGCTGATTGTTTAACACTAAACATTGAACGAGAATTTAGTATTAATTTAGATCTAGATTCTATTATAGATGAATTTTATGCTATAAAATATCGTCGGGTACAATTGTAATATGTAACGTTATATTACAATTTTTCTAGTTATATATAAATTTTACTCGTACATTCAATTTTAAAAATTTTTGCCCCCCGTACGGCACATTCCTGGCTCCGCCCCTGCGTGCAAATATGTAGTCGTGTAATGTTAACAAGTATGTAATGTATAGTATAGGTAGTTTAAAAGGTTCAGTATAGGATATTTTGATCCACTTTTGAACGGAATATATATATATATATATATATATATATATATATATATATATATATATATATATATATATATATATATATATATATATATATATATATATCTCAGTGTCGAAGTTTCTTGATAAAAGATCCTAAAGATTTTATATATATATGTGTGTCGAAGTTTCTTGATAAAAGATCCTAAAGATTTTATATATATATATACATATATATATATATATATATATATATATAGTTATATATATATATAAAATCTTTAGGATCTTTTATCAAGAAACTTCGACACTGAGCGATAGAAATTTCAGTGATTTGCTTCTTGATTTGTAAAGAGGAGTCATCTCTATTTCTATCTAATGCGGATAATATGTGGCTTCCTACAATAACTCATCTACCTATTTCTCGATTCTCTAGATAGATATTAATTGATTCTTTAAAACTTTCTAAAGAACAATAAAGCAATTATAATTGTCTAATGACAGAAAATGTAATGCATAAAATTGACAGAATTAAAGAAAACGATATATTTGTAATGGCCTCAGAGTTCTTTACCGTTCAACAAATTAATTTTTTCAAATACTCTTTTTTTTATTACTTTCTCTCAACTTTTTTCTTGACCTTCTAAAAAGGTTTAAGACTATAACCAAAAAACATTTTTATCATGTTTAAAAGGGTTGAACAAAGTTACTTAATAAGTAGAATAGCCAACTTAACTCAGAGGATTACTTTATCTTTTTGGTCATGGAATCCAGAATAAAGAGGCTAAGTGTGTTAGGATTATTTGAAAAATATAATCTAATGCTTTTGAATAAATTAATTACTTATTTGGTATTTTCCCTTTTAGGCATTGCCCAAAAATTAAATAAAGTAAACGAGAATTGTTAACAAGAGAAAGTATGAAAAGAACTTACTTTTTATTTCTAAAATCTTCAAACTTACAAGAACTGAATTTACAAAGATGTCTTTGAATTTTTTAGCGTAAGTGTTATAGTGTGCTATGCTGTTATATTTTCTCGGTGGTTCTTCTTTGTGTGAGTGATGTCGGTACTTATAGACGTTGGTACATCACGTCTTTTCAACTTTACAAAAAAAAAGAAAAAAAAACACTTTTATCACTTTACGGGTGTATGTTATGTAATCAAAGAATTAAATTTCTCTTTACACATGTGAGATTCCTTCTGAAAACTTTATCTTTTGGTTCTATCTTTTTGACTTCTTTGGCATGATAATTGTCCTTCGAAGACTATTCATCTGGCTTTTGCTTTTCTTCACTTTTTTTCTCCTTTAAATGCATGTCTGTTACTTGTCTTTTCTTCTTTAATTGCCTATCTGTCCATCATTTCTATGTAGGTTTCTTCTAGGTCTTCATTCATTTCATTAGTTTGGCCGTCTGAAATGTATTCTTCTTTTTCTATGTCTGATTGTCTTTCTGCTAATTCGTTATTTATTTCTTGAAAAGCCATCAATATAGATACTTTTGTTCAATATTAGGTGCTGGAAATTTTTCTGTTTTAACCCTTAAAGCAAGATGCTCTTGACAAAAAATAACTCCATTGTTCCTTTGAGCTACAAGTCTGAAATTATTATTTTTAGCTTCCATAATTGCCACGGTCTCTGAAATTCGTCTTTCATAATCAATCTATCTGACTTTTCTCAGTATATTGGTCTTTTTGGAAGGTTGGAATCTTTTGGCTCCTTCGTATATTAATATATGATGATAAGCTGAAATTATTATGCCATTATTTACAAGGGGTGGTCTGGAAATAAATTGAATCATCAAAGGGTAATCTTTTAATTGACTAAGAATCTGTTTAAGTCTGGGTGGAAAAAATCTAAAGGATCTGTTTAGAACATATATGGTATCTATCATACCGAATTTTAAAGTTGGATAAAAAAGGTCTTCTTCAAAAATTATATAGTCAAAAGAAATTATAGGATAATTATGTCTAAGAAAAGTTGAATTATTGACTGATTCATATTTGGGGCCATATTTAAGGAAGTATCTATTTTCGTTGTGGTAATAGCTTAGAATTTGAGAGAAATCGATAATTTCTTGTATAGCTGACTCCTTTATTGCACTTCGAACAATACTGGCACTATTGCCAATTTTCTATTCTAATTCATATAAAGTTTTTTCTTGCCATGCAGCTGTTGAATCTGTTAATTCAATAAGTCTTTCTATTTTATTAGAATAATTTCTACTTGTAGATGCAATATCTTTAGAGATAGGTCTTTCAACAATATTTTTAGAATTTAATCTTTCTATACTATCATGTAGTTGAAGAATCTCATGTTGATATTTACTAATAGTCTGTTGGGATAAGGAGATTTCGTCTTCAAGAATCTGTAATTTTTCTTCTAATGATTGCTTTTTAAGATTTAAATTTCTATCAACTTTGGTCATAGTTTCACAACTATTACAAAGTTGTATTGAAGATGAAGATGACGTTTGAGAACTAGAGGGTTGCATAGTTTGTCTAACTCTTTTAGATTTATAAAAGTTCAATCCTATCATTTCTCTACAAAAAATTAAAGCTTCTTCTAATGTGTAAAATCCTTTGAAAAAAGGGACTTGAAATTTTTCTACTTGTTGCAATACTTCTGGCCAATAATTATATATACCAGGCTTTCTACCTTTAATTACTGCAAAGAAACTAAAATTTCTGCTTTCTACTTGATTATGAATTTGTCTAAAATGATTAGCTAATGCACTAATGTTGTCTAATTTTTCCTTAGAGTCACGTACCATTCAAAGATTATCTAGTAGACAACGCTCCCTTTCTGGTAGTCTTTCTAAATTATTTCCTTTGAATCGGAGATTAGATCATTGTGGGGCCACTCTTAGAGTGACATTCTCAAAGTTCATCATCCTCTGATCCATCCGCATTATGAAAATAATGGGTTAAAAAATTAATAACTTGTCTACTTAAATTATCAACCAAAATATTATTTTTTTCCGTGTATATGTTCTATATTAATTTTATAACTGTTTAATATCTCATATAATTTTAACCATCGTTTATGTCTTATTTTATCAAAATTTGTCTTTTTAATAAATTTTACTATGGCTTCACAGTCTGTTCTAATTGTGAATTCGACATTTAAAAATAATTTAAAACTTTTTATGCTATGTATGATGGTAATTATTTCATAATCTAAATTAGTCAAGTATTTTCCTTTTATTTTATATTTTCCATTAGCATATTTATAAATCTTTTCTTCCTTTTTATCGCTGTATTTATTTGATTTGGAATATAAAATTCCTCTCCATTCTAGTTCACATCCATTCGTTTCTATTATTTTATATTCGCTATCTAATGGTAATTCTAATGGTGGTAAATTTTTAACTTCTTCTTTTATTTTCTAACTAATTCTATACGTGAATGATTAAAATATTTTTGTCCTATACTAGATATCTTACTATACAATGGTCATACTTTCTTTCCTAAATCTTTAATAAAATTTCTAGCATAATTTAAAATTCCTAAAAAGGCTTGTAATTTTTTATTTTCTTCTATTTTGTCTAGAAACTGTAAAATTGTTTGTACTATATGTGGTTGTAACTGAATTTTTCTTTCTCCTAAAATTATTCCTAAAAATTCAATTTTTTGTTTATTTATTTCCATTTTCTTTTTACTTATAATTAGACCATTTTCTATAAATTTATTTAAAAGTATTTCTAAATGTTGCATATGTTCTTTCTGATTTTTACTATGTACCAAGATATCATCTATATATACGCAAATAAATGGAAAAGAATTAAAAATACTATCCATCTTTCTTTGAAAAATAGAAGGTGCGTTTTTTAATCCAAAAGACATAACTAATCATTCAAAATGTCCTAGTGGTGTTGTAAAAAATGTCCAAGGAATAGAATATTTTGCCATTTTTATTTGCCAGAATCCAGATTTACAATCAAAATTTGAAAATATTTTACTATTTTGGATTTTATTTATTAACATATCTTTATTAAAAAATGAATTCTATTTTTGCTTACCACATCAATAATTTAATGTAATCATACATATGAGTTTTGAATCCTAAATCAAATTGAAAAATATTGAACGATTCATTTTCCTATGTTAGGTTAAAATATCTCGTGAAAACAATAACACGAATGACAGATTGACCTGTTTGGTCAAGCACCAAACTCCTCAAATCCATCAGTTGATCCATAATTCTCCCAATGGCAATGCATCAAGAGTTGATAAAGAAAAAGAAATCGCAACTGATCGATTCCGTCGTCTAAACCCTCCAACCTTCAAAGAGGCTAAGGACCCAATTGAAGACAAAAATTGGAACCGAACTATGAAGCGCATGTTTGCTTATGCGCATATCCCGGAATCTGAAAAATGAAAATTGCGCTTCCCTTATGCTACGAGTTAGCTCTGGTCACTGGTGGGATACTCTTATAAGCATGGGAGAAACCCAAGATATTAATTGGGCACAGTTCCATGAGAAATTTCGTACCAAATATTTTTGGTCGACTGCCAAGAATCAGAAACTGAATGAGTTATTCAATTAAAGTAAGGACATATGTCAGTGTCAGAAATATGAGGAATTATCTCGATTTTTAATTCATATAGTCGATATGGATGAACGAAATGTTGATAGAGTCATTGAAGGTTCGAAACCAGAATTGGCTAGAGATGTCCAGATGTCTAGTACTCAGGACCTGATATTTTCATCAATCGTGGATCAAGCACTGGCAGCCGAACAAGCTGATGTTGGATAATTTCATCATATTTGGGGCCACACGTTGTATATTAAAATGTGTGGTACTATTATTTATAGGATATTAGTCAATTAAAGTGATCCACTAAAGATGAATTTTGACTAATGGGTATTACGTTTCATGAAATTAAAGTGTAGAGACCGGATGTTTGTTTTAGATTGATGAGGGGCCGATTTGAAACAAATGATAGATAATGACCATTCATTATCTTATGGTTATATGGGGTCATGGTCCTCAATTTGTTGTAATCTTCAAGATTTGCTGCATCCCCATCAACAGAGATCGAAATTGAAAAGACGATCACAAATCAAATTGGAAGATCATAACTCATTCAGGCAAACAATCAAACATATGGATCAAGGTACGCTTCCACTTTTATTTAGTTGTTCTCATTGATTTTACCGTGGATGGTTTGTATGTGTGAAAAGGGTTTGTGATAATGTTTTGGATCGATAGTCCCTTTTATATTTTCTATCAAGTGGTATCAGATCCTCTCCATTGTTGAATCTTTGAGAAATTGAAGTTTTTTTTTTGAAATTTTGAATTTTTTGGATTATATGATCTTCATGTTATTTTTGACATCAAGCATGTTATTATGGATTTAAGCAAGTTATTATAAGGATTTTGAAATAATTAAGGATTTTCTTCACAAATTTGAATTTTTTATGGATATAGATTTTCAGATTTGAATTTAAAAAAATTAAAATTATTTTGAATATGGGCAGCCGCCGCCGGTGCCGGCAGCAGCGGCTGCTGTTGCTGTTCACGCTGCTGTTACAGCAGAGTGGCTGCTGGCCGCCGATGGGGCTGCCGCATCACTTGGACCTTGGCGGCGTCGGCCCCAAGGATGAAGGAGAAGGAGATGAAGGGTTTCTTCATTAAGGTTTAAGTTATGGAATTAATCAAAATTTCAGTTTTAGAATTTTTTGGAGGCGGGGGCTTGGGTTGCAAATTTGAAGTTTTGGGGACCCTGCTTGCAATTAAAAATTAAGGTTAGGGTTAGGGTTGAGTTTTTATTCTTTCAGCCCCTAAAGTTAAAAATTTATTTAAGCTGGGTCTTAAGGTTATGGATTTTAATAATTCATCCCCTGAAGTTATGAAATTAATTAATTTGGATCATTTAAGTTCTGAATTTTATAATTCAGTCTTGAAGTTTTAAAATTAATTAATTTGGGTCATTTTAGTTCTCCTTTTTTTGCAATTAAAGCCCTCAAAGTTTCGGATTTGTTCTAATTGGCCCCAAAAGGTTTTAAATTTTACCTCCTAAAGTTTAAAATTAATTAATTTTGACCCCTAAAGTTTTGACTAATTATTTTTTATGTCCTTAAAGTTTTGGATAATTAATTTTTTGACTCCTAAAGTTTCCAAAAATTAATTATTGACCCATAAAGTTTCGGATAATTAATTTTTTGGTCCCTAAAGTTCTGAATTATTAACCCTTAGACCCTTAAAGTTTCAAGACAAATAAAATTAAGTATTCTGCTTTTCAAATTTTGGTATAAAGGACTCATTTGAGTATATATAATATTCAAAAGTGAATTGATTGAAGCAATATGTTGCCAAAGCAACCTCTCTTGTGGAAATTAATTAACTTAGAATATTAGAAGGATTTCGTGTGTATGCTAGTTCATGCGGATATTAGCCGGCCCAAAGGAAGGTTCATATTTGGCCGAATTATATGCACACTTGTGGTGGTAAACGTGTGACAATTATAAGGTTTCCATGTGAATAATGAATCAATCCAAAGATGGATTTATTATTTGACAGGAGTTATCGTCAATGTTTGATCACTACACCAAGAGTACCATTTGCAATTAATATTACAGTCCAAATACTTGATATTAATGTTGCGCTAGGTATCTTGAGATGTGATTTACCATTATTTGAATTTATTAATTGTTTAATACGGATTCCTATGCGAACATATTAGTTAAGTATAAGTTCTCTATTCAGTTCATCCATCAACTTCTTAAATATCTGCTTATATCAATTCAATCCCTGTGCTAGAACCAAAACTTCAAGGATTGGAAAGAGAACGTATTGATTGTTCTTGGCTGCATGGATCTAGATCTTGCGCTTCGGATTGAGCAACCCACTCCTCTTACGGACGAAAGTTCATATGATGAAAAGAGGAACTTTGCGCTTGATTTCAATAAGGTATAAAAAAATGAAATATAAGGGAGTACATCATGGAGATGCCTCACATTGATTCTAAACTTAAGGCACTAAAGCTCGTACATTTGGTATTGATACCGCTTCATGCACAATTCAGTTAATTAAGGTCAGTTATAACTGCCCGAAGGAGAAATGGACTCTAAATGAACTCATTGCATACTGTGTGCAAAAAGAAGAAATGATGAAGCAAGAAAGGACTGAAAGTGTTCATTTGGCGAATACTTCTAAGGACAAGTAATAAAGACTAACAACGCTGCATCCGGTTCGGTTTTAAATTAACAGCAAAAGCCTGAAAATGATAAATTTAGTTGTAAATTTTGTGAAAATCTGGGATATATAGAGAGAGAGAGATTGTACTAAATACCACGCTTGGCGTGTAAAGAAAAGTACATTTCTCACTTTGGTTTGTTTTGAGGTCTAGACACACTTGGTGGATAAATTTCGGTACCACCACTCACATAAGTGTGTCTATGCGGGGTGTTTGAGCTGCCAAAATCAATTGATGCTGAAAGATTCATCTATCTAGGATGATAGCAAATCAGTTAAGGTTGAGACTATATGAAATTTAGGTTATCATTAAAGACTGATTATTATTTGGATTTGAAAGAGACATTTACGGTACCGTATTTTGGACGGAATTTGGTTTCTATTTCTACATTAGACAAATTCGGTTACTCTTGTTCATTTAGAAATAGTCAGTTTGATCTTTTCCTTAATTCATATATTGTGGGTGTCAGTTCTTTATCCCGTTACGATAACCTATATTTGTTTGATACGGTTACCTTTTATAAAGAAACATTGTATATGGATTCACGTGGTATTGAACATAAATTAACCAATAAAAATTCTGCTTTGTTATGGCAAAAACGATTAGGTTACATCTCTTAATAGAGAATGGAAATATTTGTGTCAGAAAGAATTCTTGCTTCCCTTAATTTTTCAGGCTTAAGCGTTTGTGTAAATTATGTTAAGGGAAAACAAACAAATATAAGGAAATTAGGTGCCATAGGACTTCGGACGTCTTGGAACTAATTTATACGGATATTTGTGGACCATTCCCTTGGAACCTTGGAATGGTCAACAGTCATGTATTACGTTCATAGACGATTATTCCTAGTATGGTTACTTATGTCTCATTCATGAGAAATCCCAAACACTGGACATGTTCAAGCCATACAAGACTGAGTTTGAAAATCAACTCAGTAAAAAAATTCAACAAGTCAAATCTTACCATAGTGGTGAATACTATGATAGATATGACGGATAAAGAGAACAACGTCCAGGGCCTTTTGCTAAATTCCTAGAGGAATGTGGAATCATTCTACAGTACATCAGGATCTTTCTAGGTAGAAGCACTAAAGATTGCAGCTTAAATTCTCAAAACAGTTCCAAGTAAAGCAATTTTTAAGAGGTTACAAATTTTTTTTTAAAGATCCCACTATTAAATCATTTTTCAAATGGGAAATGTTTAATTCCTTGAGGATGTAGAGTTTGCGGGGAGAGATAAGGTTATAAGGTTAATAATTTTGTCTTGGATGAAGAATATGTATATATTCCTTCTGTTGCAATTGACAATGATTTGGTTCAGGGACAAATTCTTGTTCCAGATCTTGTTCAAGAAGCAATTTCGGATTAAGACAAGATTACAAAATTCCCCATATACAATCAAGAGATTGTTCCAGAAAAGCAAACTCAACAACCTCAAAAAAAATATCATTAAGGAAATCCACTATTCTGAATGACTTTATAGTCTTTCTCCAAGAAAATAAGGATGGCATGGATTGACGAAAGAAAAACTGATCAATCAACTTTCCTTAAGCCATGCAAATGAATAATTCTAAAGAGTAGATTGATGCAATGCATAAAGAGATTTTTCTCCGATTTCTATGAAAACTCTTTTAGGACAATTATGACATCTATGACATATTTTGATCTTAAGTTACATTAGATGGTTTTACAAATTAAAGAAATCCATCTATGGGTTTAAGCTGGTTTCCCAAAATGGTATCACAATTTTGTCAAATAATTATCTCATTTGGTTTCGAGATGCATTCAGTTGATGATTGTGGATGTCACAAGTTCAGTGGGAGTAAGCAAATCTTGGTGATACCTCTTTTGTATTAAGGATATAGATACACAAAAATTGTTCTTGGTGTATTTTTTAGGTTATCACAAAAGAGTTGTATCGATAAAGTTCTTAAAAGATTTGAAATGCAGATATGGAATTCAGGTGATACCCCTATTGCTAAGGGATACAAGTTTGGTCTCGATTAATGCCCTATGGGAAATTTTAAAGAAAAGGAAATACATGAAATTCTCTATGCTTTAGCAATTGAGAATTTAATGTATACTCAAGTTTACACACATTTGGATATACCATTCATTGTTGAAATGCTAGACAGATATTTTACTAACTTCGGGATGGAAATTTGGAAAACAGCTATGAGGTTATTCAGTACCTATGGAGAACTAAGGATTACATGATCACATTCAAGAAAATTAGACCAATTGGAGATCATTGGATATTCTGATTCTGATCAAGGAATATGATTGCAAAATATTGTCATAAGGCTACATATTTTGGATGATTTGAAAGACCATTTTGACAATAGTAGTCTTGTATTCCAAAGGGAACATGGCGATGTCAAAGTCTAAAGACATTAAGTTCCTAGTTGTAAGGAAAGAAATAAGAGTGGTTAGATTTTTATAAAGCATATTAAGATAAACTCCATAATCATGGATCCATTTACTAAATGGTTACCACCCAAGGTCTTTCATGAGCATAATGCTCACATGTGTGTTGTATCTTTTGATGATATGCCAATTTAGTGGAAGTTTGTATTTGGATGTTGTTTGTTTTAGACACATATTTTGTCCATGGATATTCGGTTAATTTCAAAAATAAAGTATTCAGTTCAGTTCCACTCTTAAAGTTTATGGTTGATCTCACTTAAGTAATAAGGTTAGACCAGTTGGAAATAGACATGTTTGGATCGCATAACATGTAATTTCCATGCTACACTCCCATGATTAATCTATGTCATTTGGTTGTATGGGTGTATATGACCAGTGATGGATTTAGTCACGTTAAATGTGAAGAAAATCGCTTTGATCCTATATCAATATGACTAATGGACAAGATTGTTTGGTAATACCCATAATAATGATAGCAAAATTTTGAGTTCATAAGGTTGTGCACATTTGTAAGGTTACACGTATGGCCCGGTGGGAGATTGTTGGATAATTTCATCATATTTGGGGCCACAAGTTGTATATTAAAATGTGTAGTGCTATTATTTACAGGATATTAGTCAATTAAAGTGATCCACGAAAGATGAATTTTGACTAATGGGTATTAGGTTTCATGAAATTAAAGTGTAGAGACCGGATGTTTGTTTTAGATTGATGAGATGCCGATTTGAAACAAATGAAAGATAATGACCATTCATTATCTTATGGTTATATGGGGTCATGGTCCCCAATTTGTTGTGTTCTTCAAGATTTTCTGCGTCTCCATCAACAGAGATCGAAATTGAAAAGAATATCACAAATCAAATTGGAAGATCATAACTCATTCAGGCAAACAATCAAACATATGGATCAAGGTACGCTTCCACTTTTATTTAGTTGTTCTCATTGATTTCAATGTGGATAGCTTGTATGTGTGAAAAGGGTTTGTGATAATGTTTTGGATCGATAATCCCTTTTATATTTTCTATCAGCTGAAGCAAAAATTATACGAGCTCATGAATTTCAAGCACAAGGTTCACGCATACCACCTCTCATAGGAATTGGAATCAAGCTGGAAAGAGGTTGAATGATCATCCCACTGGAAATTCATCTCTATTCCGACCTCCAATTGAGAAGAATAAGATCGATAAATGGATATCAAAAGAAATTACGATTCCGCCATGTCCCACATGAATGAAGTTGGGTCTATGTTATAGTTGTGGAAAAGAAGGACATCAGGTCAAGAATTGCCCTAATACTAGAAATAATCCGTAACCAACTCCGCTGACGGGAAAAGTGTTTGCAATTGTGTGCCCTAAAGCTGCGGATGACAATAATGTCATCATAGGTACGACCTATCTCAAAAATAAACCTGCGTACACTTTATTCAATTCGAGTACCACTCATTCTTTTATATCTGTACATTTCCTATAGGATGCAAATGTTAAAATAACTCCTTTACCATTTACGGTGGACATTGTTATATCTCTAGACCCACTCAAGGTGCAAAATATTACGTGCCTAATTTAATGATCCATGTAGAAGACGGATTATTCTACCGATCTTATTATGTTTGAATTTAAAGATTTTGATATAATTCTTTA
This sequence comes from Fraxinus americana, assembly GCA_035079005.1. NCBI lineage: Eukaryota > Viridiplantae > Streptophyta > Magnoliopsida > Lamiales > Oleaceae > Fraxinus > Fraxinus americana. Next base: position 21,515,498 of record CM068716.1, read on the forward strand.
ATTGGATTGGTTATCCAATCAAGATGTTATGATCGACTCTAAGTCAATAACCCTAAGATTTCGTGAAAAAGAAAAACTACTTTTTCCTTTACCCGGGAAAACCTTAAAGTTTATCATTTCGGCGATTAAAGCCACTAAGCTTATTACTCAAGGACACTCTGGCTTTCGGGTTAGTTTACATCATGTGAACACGAAAGACCCTATCATGATCTCTTCCTTACCTATCTTTCAGGAATTTCATGATGTTTTCTTGATGAATTACCTGGATTACCCCAGATCGAGAAATTGAGTTTAGTATAAAAGTGATTTCGGGCACCCGTCAATATCAAGAATTTCGTACAGAATGGCACCCACTAAATTGAAGGAATTGAGAGCCCAATTAGATGATTTGTTAAATAGAGGATTTATTCGACCGAGTACGTTACCATGGGGTGCACCAGTACTCTTTGTAAAGAAGAATGATGGATCAATGTGACTTTGTATTGACTATCGTGAATTGATTAAATGTTCAGAATAAAAAACAAGTACCCTTCACAGAGGATTGATGATTTATTAGATCAATTACAAGGATCTGTCATATTTTCTAAGATTGAAGTGCGATCAGACTTGTGATTAGGGTATTATCAGTTGAAGATTAAGGAAAATGATATCCTTAAATCAGCGTTCAGTACTCTATATGGACATTTTGAGTTCTTAGTAATGCCGTTTGGATTGACAAATGCGTCAGCTACATTTATGGACTTTATGAATAGAGAGTTCAAGAAATATCTAGTTAGTTTTTCAAACCTCCACATGTGCAACTAGGGACTAATTCATAGTTTATCAATTCATCAAGTAGAGTTTTGAACTTAGAAAAGTATACACTTACAACATCTTGATTTTGTGACAGAATTGTGATGGCTTGCTTAATTTCGAAAATTTAGGGTGCATTCTGTTGTGCAAAGCATTGTTCTAACTCTTGCCATAGTTGATAGGTTGTTTCAGCATATGTGGTGCTGCATTTGATGTCTACAGCCATGGTATTTTGAAGCCATGTGATTACAATATCATTGCACCTGAGCCAGTGCTCCATCAGTGGATCATCAGGTTCCTGAGGCTCTTGGATGCTACCATCAATAAAACCCGCTTGCTCTTAATTCTAAGAGCTCTCTTCATCGATCTTGCCCACGAGATATAGTTGTTTGAATTAAGTATATGAGTCACCAGAATGGATCCAGTCCCATCGTTGCTTCCAATGAAATATGGACTACTGAAGTGTGTTGGATCCTGAATTGCTGTATTGTTGTTTTGGTTAGTGTTTTGTGGAACATTTGATGATCGATTATCTGATTCATGCATTATTCTCTGATACCATGTAAATTTCTAAGATAAAAGAATTGAAATGGATGTTGATTTTCTGTTAAATGAAAATCGAATTCAATTGAATTAAATTATACAAGTTACAAGGTACATTATATATACACTGGAGATAAGAAAGAGGACAAAATTAGTTACGAAACAAGAAGGAATATTCTCCTAACAAATCCATGTGCAAAGCTAACGGATTGCAAGATCACCAAGCCTTCTAGCATCTTCCATTGTACAAGAGTGAATTGCCTATTTAGTCACTGAACTTTCAACCATGCACGCAAGAGGTCACTGAACTTTCAAAATAACGCCATTAGTCACTGAACTTTACAATTCATCATCCCTGAAGTCACTGAGCAAACGACCGTTTAGAAATTGGATGGAATTTCCACGTGGCAACTGACGTGGCGAGGGGTCAATGACATGGACGAAAGTTCAATGACCCCTTGCGTGCATTTTTGAAAGTTCAGTGACCCCTTGCGTGCATGGCCGAAAGTTCAGTGACTAAATAGGCAATACACACCAAATCATTCATTTCATTATTTATATACTTCGTACAGCAACTGAGATAACAAAACTAATTTCCGTGAGCACTTCAAATAATTGTTTTCAAATAATAAAATATCGATAATATAATGGAATAGAACAGTTCAACCCCATTTGATGCATAAAACATATTATTTTCTTTAAAAGATTTGAACAAATTAATTAAAAATGAGGTGAAATGTAAAGAAAATTAATTAATTAAAAATAAGCCAAGACGCTAGTCGCCTCACCCTTTCTTTGGCCTTTTAGTAGATTCTGATCGATGTTAATCGTATTACCGTAAATTATTGGAATTGTACAACACATTTTAAATGATTCGACTGTAATAGTCGAACTATGAGTTATTTTCAAATGCTTATCACTCATCGATAACAAAAGTAGGAGAAATGTAATGCTTAAAACATATAAGATCGAGGTAATATATAACACGGAATCCCAACACAACATTTTTATAGTACATTAATGTAATTTATTAAAATAAATGAGATTTAAGTACTAATGAAAATAATGATTATAACCTTCAAATCCCAAATTTATATTAAAAGTAAGCAACATTAAATACGCAATAAAGAAAAGTTGCATTGATAAAATTTGTAAATTGTCATGTCTAATCTTATTTAGTTGCTCGAAAATTATATTTTGTGGGATAATTTTAAATATCTAACGTATTTCAAAAGTTTCATTTTCCGATTTTTCTAAACCCAATATTGTAATTCTCACTCATTTTGGGAGAATTTATTATTTATTAATTTACGTTTGCAGTTTTGGGTTACAAAAATTAAATGAAAAAGGCTGATGTACGAATAGAAAGTAATGGAGTTATAAATAAATGTGGCACGTAAAATTGGAAAATAAAAAACAAACCTTTTAGTAGATTCCGATCGATGTTAATCTGCTAAAAGGCCAAAGAAAGGATGAGGCGACTAGCGTCTTGGCTCATTTTTAATTAATTAATTTTCTTTACATTTCACGTCATTTTTAATTAATTTGTTCAAATCTTTTAAAGAAAATAATATGTTTTATGAGAGAAAGGGGTTGAACTGTTCTATTCCATTATATTATCGATATTTTATTATTTGAAAACAATTATTTGAATTGCTCATGGAAATTAGTTTTGTTATCTCAGCGGCTGTACGAAGTATATAAATAATGAAATAAATGATTTGGTGTGAATTGCCTATTTAGTCACTGAACTTTCGATCATGCGCGCAAGGGGTCACTGAACTTTCAATCATGCACACAAGGGGTCACTGAACTTTCAAAAATGCACGCAAGGGGTCACTGAACTTTCGTCTATGTCATTAACCTCTCGCCACGTCAGCTGCCACGTGGAAAATCCGTCCAATTTCTAAACGGCCGTTTGCTCAGTGACTTCTGGGATGATGAACTGTAAAGTTCAGTGACTAATTGAGTTATTTTGAAAGTTCAGTGACATCTTGCGTGCATGGCTGAAAGTTCAGTGACTAAATAGGCAATTCACTCATTGTACAATCAGCAGCTGATGAAGCTTGAGGGAATGATTAGGCTGCCAGCTGCTTTGCTTCTTCCACCACCTCAGCTCGTGTTTCATCTTCCAATAAAAATACCTGTTATAAAGAAAAAGTCGAAGGAGTTACATAAAGAAATTGAAAACTTTAACCTTCAAATTTTAAATCTCGGAGATGTAAGGTTAACAACCTTAACGGTACAATTGACGCTTATGGAACGGATAAAGGAGGGACAAAAGATTAATTTATTTGCTGAGAAGATCCGCAAGAATTTAGCCAAAGGAAAGCCTAAGGATTTTAACACATCAGCACAAGGAATTTTGAGAAATAAAAATCTATTATATGTGCAAGCAGTGAAAGGATTATGGAAAGATATCTTAGAAAAAGCACACAATACCCCTTACTCGATACATCTAGGGACAACTAAGATGTATCACGATGTGAAGATTTTGGATTGGTGACCAGTTATGAAACAAAAAATAGCTAAAATTGTCATTAAATGCCTGATTTGTCAGCATGTTAAAGCTCAACTTCAAAGACCGGTAAGTACCCTACAACCATTGCCAATCCGAGAATGGAAATGGGAAAAGATAACAATGGAATTTGTTAGCGGATTACCAAAAGTTAACAAAGGATTTGATGCTATTTTGGTAATAGTGGATCGACTGACTAAGCCAGCTCATTTCTCACCAATGAAGATGAAGTTTAAAATGGAGGAATTTGCAAACCTCTATGTACATGGAGTTATGCCCTAAATCCAATCAGTTTAGGTTGTAAACACTTTAAATACGTTTAATGCATTTATTTTGGCAAGATCTATTATTTATTTGAATTACTATTCTAATAGATTATATTAAATAATAGAGTACGTAGATTTAAGTCTTAATAATTTGTTAATCACAAGGAGTTGTGATGGTGAGATACAAATTGTAATATGATGGAATCTTAAATCATCCCTGATCGTAAGTAATAACGAGACATTATTACGGATAGACCATCACGTGTGATATTTATTACTTTTGAAGTAAGTAGTTGATTTCACAACCTAAAGTTTGGTGACAATTACATGAACACGTGAATGTTTTGTTATAGAATACAACATTAGAGACCTGATTGAGAGATTCCATATGGATAACTATTTGAGTGTCAGTGGTTAATCTCTAGCGTTCGGTAGTAGAATTGGTCATTTGACTTAAGGTCATCATAGTGCTTTATATGAGGGCAATCATACTTTGATGACGTTAGATGTTGCTCTACAAAGGGTCGCAAATATGGCATTGTTTCGATATGTTAAGAATCTTGTGAATGATCAATAGAATATTCGTCACTCTTATATAGTAAGAGATTATGATCTATATTTCATTCAATTAAGTTGATAACAAAATCATTGGTCAATTTGTACTCATAAGTCAAAAAGGAGTTTTCGACTTATATTGAATTAATAGTTGAATGAAAGATGTGATCGATAATTGAAACTGACACATAACTATATCTCGTAGTTGAGACAAAAAGATTATAGTTTCACGGTAAACTAACAAGTTTAGTTTTGTTATACCACGTGACATTTTTCGTCACATATATTACCCTCACACATTGCTACATGTCTCAATCTGGGACGATAGATGTGAATTGATGATAAATTAAAAAAAGTATTTTAATTTATCGATTTTGATTAGATCAAAATAATAATTTATGTTGTAAGGCATCGTGATCAGGAACCTAATGTTTCACACATAAAAGGAGAACTAGAAGAATGAGATTAACCAATTAATTAACTAATTAACAAATGTTGGATAGTTGATTAATTGTGTTACTTGTTAATAGGATCGAATTAATTAATTGGATTAATTAATCCATGAACCATAATTTGATTAATTAAATATTGAACCGGGTTAAGTATAAAAGATTGGCTAAGCTCACTTGGACTTCTATTATTAGGATGCTAGTATTTGAAAATTCACAACACAATACAATTATTCTTGCTAGCACAAGAAAAAAACCGTAGTTCTCGCAATCTTGTTCCTTGTGTGGATTTTCATTGGAGGCTGGACAATTGAATAGCTGTGGATTGCAGACAAAACAATTCTTCAAGGAATTCATCAAATGTATAATTCTTTATCACATTTTCTCTCTAAGTACAAAGACGATCCTTGGTAGAAATTGATTTTTTTTTTTTTAAATTTCGTTGTTCATGTTAAGTAAATTCCCAATAGGAGTACCTACCTCCATTACATCGGATCGCAATCCCCGCTTTTTGTCATGATTTTGGAAAGAATTACATGGTGTATGTGAAACAAATTGAACTTTAGCACGGCTTTTCATCCTCAAGCTGATGGGCAGTTGGAACGCACAATTCAAACTTTGGAAGATATGCTTACTGCATGTCTATTAGAACTTTTGCAGAATTGGGACCACTACTTGCCATTAATTGAATTTTCCTACAACAATAGTTATCACACTTCCATAAAAATGCCTCCATTCGAGGCATTATATGGTCGAAAATGTCGATCTCCATTATATTGGGATGAAATAGGAGAGAATAAGATCGTAAATTCTAAATTAATACAGGACATGATTCAAGCAGTTGAGAAGATCAAAAGACAGCTGCTAAAAGTGGCCTAGGTTCGACAAAGATGTTATGCGGATAAACGACGCTGGCTGTTAGAATTTGAAGTTGGGGACAAAGTTTTCATTCGGGTATCCCCAATCAAGAGATTGCTACGTTTCGGAAAACATGACAAAATGACTCCCCAATTTATTGGCCCTTTTGAAATTGTAGAAAAAGTCAGAGAAATGGCATATAGATTAAAGTTACCCAAACAAATGAAAAGAATGTATGATGTATTTCTTATAACTTCACTTCGGAAGTACAATTGTAGACCCTTCACACGTCTATAGGAAACCCCGTCAGATATTCAGTCGAACTTAACTTTCGAAGAAAAAGGTGAAAATATTGGTGCGAGACATCAAGAAACTTCGAAATAAAAAAGTACCATTAGTCAAAATATTGTGGATAAGCAAGGCTACTGAAAAAGAAACGTGGGAGAGAGAAGACGAGATGATGACACAATACCCATAACTCTTCCCTTAAGTAATTTCAAGGACGAAATTCTTTTAAGGGTGATACGATTGTAACGACTTGGAAAAAAAAAATAATGATGATGATGATGATAAATAAAATAAAATAAAATAAAACATAATTGGAAAATTGGTAACGTGTAAATAATAAATAATTGAATTTTTTACGAGTTAAACGTTTTTTTAGAGTTACATTTGACGCACAGTTAATGATTTTCAATGTCCATATGGACCACTCGATATATCCACGATGTAGTCCTCAAAATGAGCTTCGAGATGATGTAGGCAATTTGTGAAGTCGGCTAGCATACAATCGCTGACGAATTTTTAAATTTAGCATATTATCACATTTTTGAAATACTAGTTTGGAACGGCCTATTTTAACGCGTCGTAACTTTGCCTATGATTGATCGTTTCATGCACCCACAACACCAAAAAAGGTCTTTCGCAACGGACAAAAAACGTTGTCAATACCCTTTAACAACGGTCAAGCATCTGTTGTGGGATGCGATGTTGCCATAGGGTCCCAGTCATTTGCAACGGTCATTGACCGTTGCAAATAAGGTCTTTTGCAACGGTCAGAGAACGTTGCAAAAAAGGTCATTTGCAACGGGCATTGAACGTTGCAAAAAAGTTGTTTTTTTTTTTTTTTGCATGTGCGCAACATTGCCTATTTTCGTAGCCCTTCCTGTCCCTTTTTTTTTTTTTTTTTTTCTATTTTTAACATTGACCAACAAAAGTAGGAAGAAACATCATATATTTTATGCTCAAATATTTTAAGACTATGAAATTAAAATTATAACTTCATTATGAAACATTTAATCCGTACACAATAAATATAGAATACGTACTATTTATTCTCAGTACACAATAAAACACTCTAATACAGAAAAGATCACGAAGCTGTCTAAGTTTTGTTTCTTCCCCACTATTGCCTTCATCAACTTTTTCATCAAAACTCTCAATCCTCTCTTTGGACTCTTCAATGGGGGCTTTCCTTTCTTTGCTCTAGCCAAATCTGTCGTCAACTCTTCCAGAGCACCCTACAAACAATGATTAAGACAAGTTAATACACAAGACTTAAAATATTACATCCTAACATTTCAAGACAAGTATCAGATCAAGGATGATAGCACTGAAAATTACTTTCAAAACAATCTTAACCTTCTTTACTTGGAAGAAAGAAACAAATAGATTGTAAATGATCTATCAATGTTACCTCAAAATCAAGTTACAATTATACAATTAAAGTATAATACAACTGGTCCACTCATTTTTATAGGCATTCTCAGACAAAGCAAGCTAAGAAATCAAGAAAATATCTGGTAAAAAGAATTGTTAAAGATAACTATTGCTTTTTTATTCCAGTTCTTCTTAATCAAATGCAGAGATCATGATGCTCAAATAAGGTGTAACGAATGTCAGGATGGAATTTTCAAAAGCTATAGGTTTTTAGATAAGCCCTGATTTTATTTACTTGCCATTTTCCAGTAGTGAATGAGAACCAGGTGAGTGCTTGGCTGGATGCTGGTGTGGGTTTAAATCTCTTAAAGAAGGCTTGTTTACTTGAATATTTAAATCTTAGTGATTCAGACCACATAAACACAGATCATTATGCTCCACTGAACTGACAATTGTTTCACACTAGTCATGAATTAGTTACGCGAGGCCGAAGTTAATGATGACAAGTAATTCCCTTCCGTGTCAAGAACATAGCTTGAAGCCAGTCGAGACTATCTTCATCCTTTTTCTTCTTATGATCTTGAGGCCAAGGAAGACCCCTCCGTCCTTCACCAAATCTCATTTGAGGACCATACAGAATCTAAAGAAAATTTCAGTTGTACATTAATTCAGTTACTCTTTGAACTTATTCAAAGGACGTAACACAGATAGAATCAACTCACCTCAGAGAGATAACAACTGGCTTCACCAAGGAACTCTTGATCATTTAACTTCAGCATCTGTAAAGTAGGATTAATTGTCATTTGAGTTACACCTCTAGAGATGTAAACAACCAAAATCAGAAAGTTAAAATTAATATAGCCAATTCTAAAAATGTAGTACCCAAGTATTTAAATTACATCTGAATTGTATCTTTAATGCCATATAACTTCTAAATTTTCTCCAAAATATATTTAAATCTTTCCACAAACATAGGTGGGAGAAGAAATGTTGTTTCTTTATCCACCATCAAGCTTCTCAATATTGAATAATGACAAATATGCTGAAGCAAATTAAACTTAAATCAAATATCAATTATGTTTTCAAAGAAAATAGCATACCTTCAGAGGTAACTTCTCAAAACATTTTGTGATAACTTCTGCTTTTCCCTTTCTACAGATAATACTCTTGAATTATCAGCTAGTTCAGACGGGCGATTACTAATTCCAGAATACATAGAGTATCAGCTATAGAATCAAACCCAAACAAAGGCAATTAATCCACAAATTCAAGAATGACTTCATTCAAACTCGAAAAAAAAAATTATTGTTTAACCACATTCAAGTCTAGCTGATTATAAGGTGCAGAAGTCGCGACATTTCCAGAGAGCTTGAGAAACCACACCACATTTTGTCTATCTTACATTTCTTCAAACTGAAATACCAAATTATAAACTTATTTCCAATTTCCAATTTACAACACCAATTTATCATTGATCACATATTTACAAATTCCCCAATTTCACAGGAAGTCTGGAACATAGAAAAATTGGTGTAAGCACAAGCATAGCACTGATCAAGCCCCCGTTTGACACCCATTCTTTTCCCATTCTCTTTCTCATTTTTTTCTCTTTCCTCATTTCAACCACACATTCTATCAATAAAATAATATTACACATAAATCCAAAAAAAATTTCTTATTTTTCAACCACACATTCTTCCCATCAATCACTATTCCAAAATTTATTCTTCACCAAAATGGGTGTCAAACACACCTCAAAAGTTGTTCCATTCGACATATTAAAATCATTTAGATTCTAAACAAAAAATTGAACCCAGAACATACTGTGAGGACTGAAGGTTTGGCGGTGGCGGATTGGCTGTGGCGGTGAGCCGGCGGAGTCACGCGTCACAGAGAGGCTCGCGAGAGCTGATTCAGGCACAGAAGGCAGACGCACAGTGGTCCCTGGCTCCCTGGACGTGAGGGCTGGACAGGGCGGACCTGTCGGTGGCTGTGAGGACGCGAGTCGGTGGAGGACGCGGCAGTGAGGAGTCGGTTCTGCAAGTTTCTTTAGACTCCATTATTCTGAGGGATCTTGCGGAGTTTGGTCGGTGATGGAGATAGAGAGTTCTCGCCTGTAGCTGGAGATGGTGCAGTGGGGAAATCTGGCGGCGGAGGTGCTGGAGGAGAAGAATCTGCTACGGAAGGGGATATCGAGGGAGTAGCGGGAGAGTTCTTCACCGGCAGTTGGGGGAAGGGGAATATTCCGACGGATCTACGGTGATTGTACAGTGAAAATGACGATGAGAAGGAGAGTCAGAGAAAGTGAGAGGCTCAGGGGAGCAGAGACGAGAGAACAAGAAAAAATTAGGGCTAATGTCTTGAACTGATTTGATTTTAAGCACACTCACTTGTTGAGACTTTTCGCAACGTTCGGAAAATGTTGCCAAAGGTCACTTTTTCGCAACGTTCGGTAAAGTGGGACTTTTCACAACGTTCAATCACTTTTCGCAACAGTCAACGAACGTTGCGAATCACTTGAAAAATGTTGCAAAATATCACTTTTCGCAACATTCACTCACACGAACGTTGCAATTGACCCTTTTAGCAACATTTCTTCAAGGGAAAAATTCACTTTCCCTACTTTATCTTTACCTTATTTCAAAAATAACAAAACAACTTTTACATTTCAAAAATCAGATTTTTTAACCTATATATACACATATTTATAAATATTTATTTATTTATTTAAATATATAAAAAGATATAAATAAATAAATAAATAAATATATATATATATATATATATATATATATATATATATATATATATATATAAAATTAACCCACCCCCACCACCACCACCCCACCACGCCGGCGACTGCTCCGGCGACCACTCCGGCGACCACTCCGATTCCGGTGACTGTTCCGGCGACTGCTCCGATTCCGACGACTATTCCGATGACATGAATTTTTTGTACGGTCACAGTCCAGGTCACAAGTCACAGTCCAGGTAACAGTCCAGGTCACAAGTCACAGTCCAGGTAACAGTCCAGGTCACAGCCAAGGTCACAGGTCACAATCGACCACAAACGGTCACAACCCCCATCCCATGCGCATCCCACTTACAACCAACGCACCACCGCCATGACCACCACTATCATCACCAACCCTCACCGCCAATGCCACCACCAGCAACTCCACCTACACCATCAACAAAAATCAACCTAAATCCCCAACACCACCAAAATATGGAAACCAGCACTACAATTTTCACTGTGAATCAAAGCAAGAATATAAAGGCAAAGGAATTCATCAAATTACTTACAATTTTCGCATATATTTATGGGGAATTTCACTTCTTGCTGCTCTGTCGAATCGCAAACAGCGAAAATTATTGATCTCCATGGGAATATTCGGATTGTTGAGATCCCTTTAACTGCTGCAGATCTAATGCTTGAAGAACCAGGTCACGTTGTTTCGCCGGCCGTTGAAATTTCCGGATCTGATTCCCGGTTTTCGGCTATAAAAGCCGATGAAGAATTAACTGCCGGAAAAGTTTATGTACTGATTCCTGTACGTAGAGTTAATAGTAAGGTCTCGGAATCGGAGATGGCAGTGATCAAGGCTTCCACCGGTGTTAAAAGTAAAGCAAAACGACGTAATTCCAAGGTTCTGCCGGTGTTGGATGAAAGTTCAGATAAGGAAATTGATAATCCGGTAAAATTGATTCCGAATCAACGGCTAAGACCTTGGAAACCTGCTCTAGAACCAATTTCAGAGGGAATTTGAGGGGATTTTTTTGGATGGGTTCCGATTTCCGAATGTTTTTTTATTCCACGCGGAGGTTCGAGACCAATTCAAGCTTTGTCTTGTAAATTTCTGATTTGGGCGGCCATGGGCGAAGACGGGCGGCGGGCGAAGACGAAAATGGATGAAGAGAGAGAGAGAGGAGAGTGTTACGGCGGTTTTAAAAATATTTAGTTATTTTATAAATTAATTTTTATAATATTATTATTAACATTAATTAAATATAAAAAACCTATATCTATATATAAAATATCTGATTTTTGAAACTTAAACCTTAAAATCTGATTTTGGAATTTGAATCTCCAAAAGTAGGGAATTGGGTAATTTTCACTTTCTTCAATGAATGTTGCCGTTTAAATGTTGCAAAAGCCCATTTTTGTTGTAGTACCGTTAAAGACACGAGAAATTAGGCCATGGGTACTTTGTAATAGTATTAATGTAATGTTTCGACTTCGTTGGTTACCCCGTACTGACCTCGGAAAATTATTACGTAAACATAACAAACTCTTAACTTTTTAAAGTATGAAATGCATGGATGGTGGCCACCTTCCATACCTATGCCTAGATTTAGCTCCTGTGAGTCATTCCAAGGTTTCCTTAATCACCAAGACAATTTTTCCATGCATTACAACCTACTTAATTGGATTATCATTCCACAAATTGCTTAGGTTGAACGATTAGGCTACAGATGAATATTACATTTAAATTCAAAACATTTTTACTTCAAACCCGCCTATAAATAGACACCATCATTGAATTAAATGATATAACAAATTTTACGAGAAAAGTTCTTTTCTTTCAACATAAATAAACAAGCTACTCAACTAGTCCAAAATCTTAAATTTTTGAGGTAAAAACTACTTCTTTTCTACTCTTTTTTGTATCTGATACGAGGCTTTATAAGTAATAATAAGCTTCTTGTACTGGGAATAAGTTTAAGCAACTAGTCGTAAAGTATAAAGAAAATAAAAATTGTAGTTTTGAAAATTTGTTCAATTATCGACACTTGAATAGAGGTTGTGTTGATTTTGTATTTGTATGTTTATTATAGGTCCAAAATAATTTCTATCCTCCAACTGTGATTAACATATACACTGTACCTTGTAGCTGTAAAATTATGTGGCCATGTGAATTAAACTGCGCATTGTTTGTTTAGTTACTTGATTATCAAGAAGCCTCATTTTCTTGCATGGATTAAATATTCTAACTTCTATCCCACTATTGATATGTTTGAATATGTGAGTCATACACCGGGAGCAACCTCAGGATCTCAAGGCTGGCGATAGAAAGGTATTTTGACGTGTAATCGCGTGAAATCCCAATAGGGGACAATTAGGGTTGATGATCGGATTATTATATTATTGGTCAATTATTGATATGATATATGTTGACTCGTGGTAGGAGTAAGAATTATAATCAGACCCATAATGATCATATTTTTGCAACAATTACATGTGCATATGTAATTCATATTTTTCATGTTTTAAAAATGTAGATACTACACCGTAAAACATTAGAAGTTATCTCGTGGGAGTGGATACCGTTGTCCGATGGGCGCCGGTACATGCATGTTACCAAAGTTGACACATGGGATTACTATTGTGAATACCCCCATTTACATTTATTGGCACCTATTTCCATGTGGAAACTTTTGAATATCCATACTCGGACCGCTCCTCAGGGGAACAAACCATCGTGTAAATATGTAGTCACGTAATGTTAAAAGTATGTAATGTATAGTGTAGGTAGTTTAAAAGGTTCAGTATAGAAAATTTTGATATTTTGTATTCTTCTTTTGAACGACACACACACACATATATATAGTTTTAGTACTTTACGTTCCTAGATGTTTTTTAAAGTGTACTTAATGTGTTTTAATGTGTGAATGGAATCAAAGTTTTACAAAAATCTTAAATTTAAATTTCTCATGCTTCAACACCTAAGAGCCTTGCACCTAAAAATCTTTTAATTTGACCATTCTTATTTTATTCAATCCTAGTTGCTTAATATTTTAAAAGTTGGGACATGACAATCTCACTTTTCTCAACTTAAGTGGATAATGGGTCTCGACCTCACAGAAATAATAAGTGTCACTCTCACTCTCTACATCCACCGATACATACCACTATTGTACCCTAAAGCATCTATACTCCACATTACCAAAAGACACAAAACACACTTACATCTAATGCACCACAACCCACTATGCATGTAAACACATTACACCAAGTAATCAGGTTGCTCTCAAATTTATGCAAATGTACATATCAAACATATTGAAATGCAACATATAACCATTCAACAGAATAAAACAATTATACACATGTAGAAAGGATTACACATAGATGCACATGCAGAAACTAGATTTGCTTTTAATAAACCTCACTAGGGTTGTCACTCGACCCAACATTTGCCTCACATCTCATCTCAACCTTCTACTTATCATTTTTCTTTGGACAATCCATCATAAAGTATTCAGACTTGCCACAGTTGTTGTAACACCGGTTACCACCAGACTACTCTTCTTTTTACCGCCATCATCACTTGAGTCACTATCATCTTGAGCCTTAACTAGTCTTATTTGCTTAAACTTCATTCTACTCCTTATCATATGTGTTTCACCACTCCTCTTATCGTCTCTTTTAGCCTTAATCTCTATCTCTTTATTTCAAAGAGAATCAATGACAATCTCGAGTGTTAAGGTGCTCCTACCATAATTAATCACATTCTTAATCTCCCTATATGAGTTAGGCATAGCCTTATGTGTTTCAGACACATTTTCATCACAATTAATAATGTTTTGAATAAACCTGTTAAAAACATTCAAATTGTCATTTAGATCCTTTGAAGGGTTCATTTTAACACTGAAAAAATATTTCAAGCAAGTATAACTTATTAGAAGTAAACTTAAGGAAATACAAGTTCTTCAACTTTTTCGAAAATTATTTTGTCGAATCAAGTTTTCCAACTTTTCTTAAAACAGTATCAGATAGGTGTAAAATAATTGAAATAGATGTAAGTTCATAATATTATTCTTTTTTTACTTTTGTCAAATCAGCAGGAAAGTTGCCATCTACGGCTTTTAAAACTTTTTGTGGAACCAAAATCCCACTCATCTTTTGGAGCCAAGTTGAAAAATCATATTTTCCATTGGAAATTCCAACTTCAAAATGTGAAGATATTTTGAAGGAAAAAATAGCAACTAAAGTGTACAAATAGGATACATAAAATAATCCTAAGGCCGCAGTATACACAGTTCTAAATTCTCATGGTTTCGTGAGATTTGAGAACTCAATATCAAGGGAATGGTCAAATGGGTCAAGTCTAAGTGGTCTAACAGAATAATCAATGCAACACGAAGGTATGTCAACAAAAGTTCAATTTCTCATGCAATGTGGTGTCACACAATCACTTAATGACAATTAAAACACAGAGGCAATTATCAACTTGTAATTAAATTCAACAATTCAAATAGAGGAACTAATTCTTAAATTTCTAATACAAGCAATGGTTACCCCCATAGTGTAACCTCAATCCTAATGTCACCCTACACGATGACTTGCTAATGTAGGAATTTAAAATGGATAAGCCAATTTACTAGAGTAGACCTATCTGCAGTCGATAAATAATGAGATAAGAATTTTTCGAACTTTAGGACCAACACTATTCGTCCGAAAGCTCCAGCAACTGCAGAAACTAGTCAAGCACAATTGAATTCCAAACACGCAAATGGCAAAATCATCCAAATTTCATTATATAACCTGAAAAAGAAAATTAACAACACCAAAATGTTAGAAATAATGTCAGGAACAAACTGCCCGAAGACATTGTCACCAGAAACTGCCGCATACATCGCCACACGTGCCGTCGGACTGCCTTATGCCTGACCGTCGAGATCACCTCCACCTGTATGTCATGCCAGTGGTCTACATTTCACCAACCGATCACTAGATTGATTTTGTAGAATCAAGTTTAGAACATTTGTAATGCCCCGAAAATTTTAGAATAAAATTTTATTTGTTTTATATAGTATATTTTTAATATTTTGAAAAAAAAAATGAGGACTAAAGTAAAATATGTTTTAAATTCCTATCTTATTCGAATAATTATGTATGATAGAGTGATAAATGTTGATATATATTCAAGTACGCGTGTCATATTATGATTGGTTTACTAAAAATTCAATTCTTATCTGATTTGATAGACACGATTTCCATCCAAATTGTATCATGACTCAACCAATATTTTTTTTACTATAAATAATGTGCAATTGTCCCACAATTCACCACCAAAAAATTTTACATGGCAACTTTTATATAAAGCAGTTGTAAATTGCAAGTATATATATATATATATATATATATATATATATATATATATATATATATATATATATATATATATATATATTATCAAAAGCTCGTTTGAACAATTAAGGTAAGATATTTTTGTGCAAGTGGTTCGTTTCTTATACTTTTATATTCAGTAATTTATGCATGAATTGTTAGTGAACATTCGGTTCTTTATTAAGAGATAAAAGATCCTACAAGAATTTAAGATGACATAAAATGGGTGTGTCCCTTGATCACCGATATACTTTATAAGAGAATAGTGGTATGAAATTTTTATTTTATTGTATATAATTGTATATGGAAACTGCACATATTTTACTGGGTATTTTTAAATACTCACAAAATTTTACAGGTAAGTTCGGATCGATTGGAACAGTTGCAGATTGTGATGCGACTGCCAAGATGAATCAAAGAGATAAAACATTAAGTTTATTTTTTTCTTTAAATTATTAGTCAGTTTAATTTGTTCAAAGATAGTTATTTAAATCGTGATTATGTTTTCATTATGGATATTTCACTTATTTTTTAAAAGAATATTATTTTATCGTTCGCTTTTGGATACAAAGAAAATTGAATTTTGATAACACGCCAGTGTTTGTGAAATTTTGGAGGCGTTACAACATTGAGCTTGCATTTGTTCATGGATCAATATAATATGGAGAAAATGCATAGATATCCCAAAATTTTAAATTGCAACAAAATTTGTCACTTTTTCAAATTGTGCTTTAAAATATCTTCTTTTTTTTTGTGCACAAAATGTCCAAATGACCCTTGTAGATACCTTTTGGATGCATTTATTGTTCATTAATGCATGCATTTAATGATAATTAATGACATGATTTGATGCTTTGACTTGTGTAAGAAACATCATTTACTGTATCTAATATACAATGATTAATATAATTGTTAATAAAAAAAATTCATAATCTCTTGCTAACGGATGAGTTACAATGTTGAACTTGGCACTTTAATAAACATGTGTTAATATCCTCTATCAATGAAAAACATTTAAACTGTAGGTCTCATCATTTTACTACGGTTTGGTATAATTTATTTATAGGTGTCATTGGCATGCTATTAAAGTTCACTATATTAATTGTGCCGAATGCTTATCGTTTGTATTTCAAATTTTCAAGTATGAGTATCTGAGATTCATCATGTCGCATATGGGACAATTTGTGCATGTAGATGACAAACGAAAGTTGTGAGGAAACAAAATCACTTCAATAGTAGTTTCAAGTAATATCACGCTAGTAGGACTTGTGTTACGAATGATGTGGAAACTTCTTATTCATATCTATGCACTGAAATTGAATTGAAGTACAAAGTCCAAACATGAATATACCTCCGAGTGAAATACAAGAAGATGAAGATTTGAATTGGTACATTTCAGTTCATAAGAAAATTGTTCTTTGCATTAGTCTTCTCGAAATAGAGCTTCAAATGTCCACACGAAGAGGAATCCAAGTTTTTAAGATCCTTCTTTTACCACGAAAGTTATGGAAACTTATAATATCATGAAGTTGAAGAAATACAAAATGTCACAAACGATAATGCACCCCAAACAATAATTTGTAATGATCATAAAACATGTGTTAATATCCTCTATCATTGACATATCAAAGTTGCAAAATATCATAGACGATAATGCACCCCAAACAGTAAAATATCACAAAGTTGCAAAATATCACAAACGATGATGCACCCTAAACAGTAATTTGTAATGATTATAAAACATGTGTTAATTTCCTCTATCTTTGAAATATCAAAGTTGCAAAATATCACAAATGATAATGCACCCGAAACAGTTTTTCACCGTCTTTCACAACAGTAACTTAGACATATTACGTAAAACATCCTTAAAAATTTGCAATCTACTGCACAATAAAAATATTTTTTCATCCATGAACTACACAAACACAAAAATATGTAGTTCGACGTACTAATCATGAAATAACTTGAAAATAATACAACTAATTACAAGTCCAAAAGCAACCCATAGTTTTCTCATTCAATGAAGTTTCTAATTTAATGATGGATTCTTCCTCTAAAACATTAGTTCTCCCATAAGACTAGGAACCAAGTTGCTAGTAATTGATATTACACCGATAACTCCAAGATTCCACCTCGAATCATGGCACTGAGAAATAATAAGTGAAATATTTCAACTTATGTAGGCAAGGATCAATAACACTTTGAAACATAAATTTCAGATACAATCACCTAAGAAACAAATTGCGTCAGCATACTTTTGAGTTTATGCTATAAACAATCTTAAATTAAATTCAAGAAAAGTAATAAAAAAGAAGTTGCGCTGACAAATAAACTTGAATTGGCACATGTATTATTATATAGAATGTAAACAAAGAAAGCAAAGGTCCAAAGCATGCTTATAGAGAGTAGCAATTAATAGTTACCGATTTTTAACTTCATAACTAAGCATTGAAAATTAAAATTTGGAATTTTCGACGTCAAATATGATTCTCGTAACCTATGACTTACAATCAAGGAAACTCTTGTTTACATTCTAAGTTGACTTGAATTTTGTTCATACAATTCACAACGTCAACAAACGTCAATCCAAAAAGTGACATGATGTGCTATTATAAGATTGTCCCAATTTTATTAAAGTTCATCTTTTATTTCATAATAAATTTGAGATTACTAATAATTTTTTTTAAAAAAGGTCTAAAGAATATGAACGCCATGTCATCTTGAAATGTGTCATCTTGAAATGTATTAAACTGAATCACGTAAAATTTAGCACCTGTTTGGTAATTATTTTTTCAAACTTTTTTATCATACTCATTTTTTACCACACATTCTTACAATAAAATATTTTTCACGTAAACCAAATTTTTTTTCCTACCTTTTAACTATACTTTCTTAAAAACTTTACTATTCAAAAACTCATTCTCCCCAAAAAATATTGTCAAACTGGGCCTTAGTTTGTAACATTAACCACGTGAATTAAATTTTACTTCACAAAACCAATCCAACAACATCAAGGAAACTTTGACATAAGATAATTTATCCTATGATGGAGGATGTACTAAACCCTTATTTTAATTACTGCACGTTTATTTTATTGCAGGTCTCTTTTACAACTTTATTATAGGGAATAAGCGGTTGATTTCCTGGAGTCAATGCAATTCGGTGTAGGGCACAAAATTTCCACTTTTCTTTTTCAATTGAAATTTTCGAATCAACAATTTGTAAATTGTTGTGTCCATCCCTTGTTCTTGTCTATGGGATTGGAACGCGGTTCGAATGGCACTGCCATAATTTGTATTGAAATCGTGTTTTGGATGTTGACTCTTTATTAAAAATGCACCTTTAACCGGATTACGACACGTGTTTTAATCTTCACCGTTGGATTAGTTTCTAGAGACTTCTACAATTAGATGCCTTTTCATTTGGCATTCGTCTGCTAGGGTTTCATTCTTTTTCTCTCTGGTTACGCCGTTTGAAGGGGATTCTCTGGTTTTGGTTCTCTCTTTTGTTTCTTTTCAAATTACTGATTTGAGATATTTGATATGTGAAATTTACGCAGTTCGACCAAAACTACACCTAGAGGGGGTGAATAGGTTTAAATGCAGAATTAAAAATTATAATTAACCAGCAACAAGTCACTAATTAATTATCTCTAGATGGTTAAACATACAGTCCAATTACCATATGTTTGAATACTGCAGAATATGAAAACAGTAAATAAAGCAGTAAAAACATGAGGAATGTTCACGAAGAAACCCCAACTGGTAAAAATTTCAGGCGCCAGTCACAATCCACTATAAATGATCGAACTTATAGTCTACCAGACAAGATGACGAAATGAACTTTCTAACCTCCTGACTGAAGTTAATACAGTCCTTATGGATTGTGTGCCTCGCAACAACTCCTAACTGAGATTCTGACAGCCCTCCTGGATTGCGTGCCCCTGCACTAACTCCTTGACTACAATATCAAAGCCCTCCTGGATTCTCTAACCCCGGCTTTGTGGATTCATCTATCTCCTGTGGATTCTTGAAGAACTCCGAGTTCTTCAATAAGCTTGGTATTTGGATTAACTAAAACTGATGTTTTCTTCACCAAGTATAATCAAATCAATGAAGGTTGAAGTCTCTCAATGAATTGGAAGACGAAAAAATAAAGCTCTCAAGTTTTCTCTATGTTTCAACCTTAGAATTTATGTTTTGTGGCATTTTGGTATTTATATGATAGGGTTAAGGTTGAATGGGTCAAATAAAAAGCCTTGAAATTGCGATTAAAAAATTCCTGGCTAACCCTGTCGCTCGAGCGAGAGCTCAGCGAATGTCAAGCGATGCCATGTTGCTCAAGCGAGGACCCGACGACAGTCTAATGAAAATGTTTCTATTTCTACCGCTTGAGCAAAGTCCTGGAAACAGTCTAGCGAAATTGCAACACCGTTTTTTTCATCTTTTGAAGCTCGAACCCTAGAACCTATAGAACTCAAATACGAACCTACTCTTTGACTTTTATAACCTATCCAATTTAGTCCTTTTTGTTCACACACTTGCCAATTACATCATAAACTATCAAAATCTAACAAGCGGAGCCCTTTAGCATTATATGACAAAACTACAATTTAAAGTCAAGGTAATAGTGAAAACGGACTCAATAACTGACACCACCAACACTAACCGTCTTGATTGAATTCTATTTTTCCTTTATCAAAACCTGTTTCCTGAAATGGACAACTCAAATACCCAGTGTAAAACGTATGAGAAACAGTAATAAGTGTAAAAGAAATTAAAGCAATTAATCCAAGCAGTTATAACACATAACACATCATTTTAGTTTCTTAACATAAGTTAAATTAAGACGTAATATCAATGCAACACAACATACAAAAACGAAACACTGATACTACAAAACATCAAAACTTAATCTAGCAATACTTAAATTATCATTTAATGCCTTTGATTCAAAAATTTTAGATACATCATGTCAAGTAAAAAATATCATACACATCCAAAAATAATCCATCATAAAAAATATACTACTCCCCCTTTTGTCACAAAATGACAAGGGATAACCTTGTAACTACGCAGCATCATTAGCTCCATCAGCGTCATCAACATCAATACCCTCATCAGAAGCTACATCATCATCCTAATGTCTCCTAATCCAGCGCAATCCCCGCTATAAATAGCTAACTACCCTATAAAGTATAGCAAACTCAGCTATGTGATGATCTGCAGTGGCTCTCAGCTAGGTGATCTCGACCATCATCCGAGCCTGTAGCTCAATAAGCACAGTCATCTGTCCTATCAGGACAACCCATGGATCGACGAAAACAAATGGAATATCATCGGGTGGAG
This sequence comes from Fraxinus americana, assembly GCA_035079005.1. Classification (NCBI taxonomy): domain Eukaryota; kingdom Viridiplantae; phylum Streptophyta; class Magnoliopsida; order Lamiales; family Oleaceae; genus Fraxinus; species Fraxinus americana. Next base: position 21,536,620 of record CM068716.1, read on the forward strand.
GAACAAACTCAGCGGGAGGAAGAGCAGAGATAGAAGTAGATGGAATATTAGTGGGTGGAGGAGTAGAAGAAGTAGTAGGGAAATCCGAAGGATCAAAGGGGATAAGGTCATTTATAGGATCAGCTGGCATAATTGGGTCAACTGGCTGAGCCGACTCTAAGAAGCATGTGACCTACTCTGAGAAATAGCAGTATGGCCAATCGACCGGGAAACCCGCCTCGGAACCCCCTCAGGAAAGCTCACTCCTAGGGCTGTCACTAATCGATATATCAAACAAGCATAAGGCATCCCCACCCTCGTCCCCGTGACTCTAAAAGTACTTAGAATCTGCTGACAAATGAACGATGGTAAATCAATGGAACTGCCATGTAACAAGGCGTAAAGAAAATGAGCTTTTTCCATATGCAATGAAGAAGTGTGTGACACTGGACACAAATTCTTGCACAAATCCTCAACAGAATCTCCCGATCAGTGGGTAAAGATCCAATGTGTATCGTACTTGGAACCCTCTCCAACGGTGTGTTAAACACCATAGAACGGACAAGAGAATCCACTGGAAGTGTGTCAACGGAAAGATATGGAAACAAGGGGTGAACGACTCTAGAAATATGCACTGGACTCGATATGATATCAGGTGTGATCTTAACCATCCTACCCCCAAGAAAAACCCTAAAGGTCGATTCGCTAACATCATGAATGTTAGGGTAAAATTCCTGAACAATAAGGCTAGAAAGAGGTGTCAACTCTACCAACAACGGCTCCCAACCCTGAGATGTGAAAATAGTAGCAAGTTTGGGTGATAGGTCAAACATAATGACATCGCGTTCAAATAAAACAGGCCTCAAGGAAAACTACAACCCTAAAGTGTCTTGGGCAATCACCGAGATAAACCTAGTCCTACTATATGACGTGGAAGTACCAGGTGTCAGAGCAACAGTACGAGCCCTCTTAGGCGGCATCTGAAATGTGCAAAACCAATACATCAATACCTCGATTGAAAAAAAAACTCATGATATGCATAAATGCAAGCAAAATGAGGCAAATCGTACATATGCAATGTACCCTAGCATGGATGCACATAAGGATGTCGTAATGCCTAGACGTAGGTGACGTGATGCAATGATGTCATGACATGGTGCCGTGAAACGGTGTCACCATCCAAAATCAACCAAAACAAGACACCAAGTGATCATGTGTGCCCTGTGTGTGTAATGTGAAGCAAACATTACACTTCCAACCTATAGCTTGATAATCCAAAATGCCATTCATCAAGCAAACATTCTACAATCCACCAAAACATCCTCAAAATCAAGTGAAAATATGACCAAAATTTTTTTTTAAAAAAAGCACACAACTTCTCCACAACTCCAATCCTCAAATCAACAACCCTCGATCCAACTTCAAAGGCTATCCCAAACCCACCAAAGTTAAACTAAAATGATAAAATTGCAAAAACAATTAAATAACCCAAAACTCACACCAAAACCGTTCAAAAATCATATTTTTGTTGCAAAATTGTGCAATAAGTGATGACATTTTGTGAGAATCAATAAAACATGAAGTGCAAATGCCAAAAATTGAAAACCCCAAAACTAATCGTAAGAATGGAAAAAATTAGGGTTTTAGAGTTTTACCTTTGAAATTCGTTGATTCGATGAAATTGCACCACAATTGAATGATTTGGGATGTTCAAAACTTGATAAAAGCACAAATTTGATGTGGGATGATGAAGTTTGAGAGAAATCGAAAGAAAATGGCGAAAACCCCGAAAAACCGTTAAAAATTCAATTTTACGGGCTGTCACTCAGCAAGAGGCGAGCGAGACAGCCTATGCTTTTATCGCTCGAGCTATGAGGTGTTAAGCTGACGAAAAACCAATTGACAAAAATAGCTCTTAATTTTTGAAAAATTTTGAAAAATAGCCACCCCCCCTCCCTCCCACCACGTCAATTTTTTAACGTGTACCCAACATGCAGATAAATTCAAAGATGCAAATGATCACAAGTATTGCATCTTTACTAAGAAATTTCCCCCACGTACTTACATTATGTCCAAATGGAGTAAAGTGTATACGTGGATCATTTATGTTAAGTGCCACTACTTTCTCATGAACATGACTCTACACTTTTAATTTGTGAGAAAGGACATGTGAGCATCATTGTTAAATAAGTATTTTCCTCTACTGATGAAATTCAAACCAGTGCAATGTTCATTAGGACCTAAAAATAATGCTCCTTTCATTTATATCAATTTTTCTCTCTTTGAGTTTTAGTATTAATCTTTTAAACAATTTATATTTTTCTTTTTCATCATATTTCTCAATTTCACATCTTATGTGCAGACCCTTTTTAATTAAGTGACTAAGATGACCTATGTAACGAGCTTTAAGCCGGTTAACCCAAGTCAATTGACCATATGCACTGGTTATGAGAAACCCTTGGGCTTAATTGCTCGAGTCAACTATGCTTCGAAAAAGAGTATAAGATGATACACAATTTATTTCATTTTTCCAGGGGATTTTATTAAAGCATAGGTCAACTAATATAAGATCAATTCACGTTCAAGGTCACTTTACAATCATATAACTGTCATCCCATATCTCACACACGCGGTTTAGACTCACTCACAAGATTATAGTTTGTACTGTGTGGATTTTACATGAAAACATATATACTCAGTACCCTACCTAAAATCTAACTAAGTGCTGGAAATTGCTTTACAAAACAGATAAATGCATACTTGGTCATACTTGCAATATTGAAGTACATCAAGTCATGTCCAGTACCATAAACGTTTTGTTGTTTTTTTTTTAAATGAATGGAAAATAGAAACAAAAACAAAACAAAAAAACAAATGAGATGCATGCACAAATGAATGGGCTCTATGAAATACACATGCATGCGCCTAAGTATCTAATCAACGAGGTACACTGACGCTCTTACCCTTAAGAGTGCAATTAGGCTCAAGACCTCCCAGGTTACTCTTTTTAACCTAAATTTTTTTAGATGCAAAGGTAATTTTATTCAACTGAGTAATCATCTCAGTTAGGTGGCTAGCTTGATTTGAGATAACTTTGCTAGTGATATCCTGACTTTTACCTCTCGATGCACGTTTATGGCATTCAGCCCTTATGTGTCCCAGTACACCACAACGATGACATTTGGGAACAAACCTACGTGGCAGTTGACGTTGAATGAATAGATGTCACCTAGATCATGAAATAATTCAAAAGATCTTGATCTTCAATTCATCTCCAATTTTTTTATGTAATTAGCCTTCAATTTTTTGATGATATGAACGTGAGTTAAGATGCTATAGAGATATATTTTGAATGTTTGCCCATGTTCTGTATTTTTAAGAGTCGAAGTTTAGGTCAAAATCGCGTCCAATTTGGGTTCAGAAAAAGTTTTAATTAAAAAAGAAAAATTGACCCGGTGAAACATGGCTCGCACGCACTTGACGCCTTTCTCCCTGCATGTGCGCCGATTCAACAATTTAGCCTCAGGTTTGAAAAGTGGTCCTCGCGCGCACAAGCATAGGTGGCGCACGCCACTTGAATTTTTCGAAACTAAGCATCGTCAGTACTTTATGTGATAACTTTCTCTTCTAATATCTGATTGAGATGACTCAATGTGTATTGAAAGCTAACTCAAAATGATACAATTCTTTTAGATTATCATTTTTCTTGATTCGTGGCGTCCCGAAATTTCATGAACATCATTTCGGAAATTAGTATTGGACTAGTTTCGAGTAGCCATAGTTAACCTAGCTTCCTTACCAATGGTATGTCAATTTTATGCAGGAAGAAGATGAGAAAAGAGATAATTGCTGGAATTGTTACTATTTTTTCATTAACTATTAATGGTTATTGACATACCAATTACAACTTGATAATCAAGTAATTCAACTAAGCTAGAATTAAGGAACAACAATTCTACTAACAAGGAACAATAACTAAATCGTAGGGTGCTATTTTCCAGCAACCACTACAAACGGTTTGAACTTGTCCAACACATTTCATGGCTTCTATTATTCATCCACTACAAACGGTTGGGGAATAGAGAATATTTTTTGATGGTGTATATGACAATGGCCAAGTTTAACAACGCGAAAAACCTTGTCAAACAACACAAGAAAATGGTAGAAAACAAAGAAGGAAACCAAAGAAAGAAATGGAACAAAAAATCCGAAGCAAGTGTTTAACATTTTGTCCTTAAGATGAATTTGCCCCCACAACAATGCTAATGGAGGTATGGCAATAGTCTCCTAAGATACCATGGAGAACTCCTTTAGTAGAAACACTTCAAACTACAAGGCCAAGGCGATCTGAAACAGAATTTTCTATGTACATTTTCGAAGATTTCATATGCAAGAAAGGGATAATTTTGCAGGAGAATTTGTAGAATGATATGGGATAACTTAATGGCATCCAAGATATTGAGTTATGGTTGATTATAACCTTAAAGTTTTGATTATAACAAATAAGTTAATCTTGTTTACTAACAGTTGAATTCAAGTAATTATAGTTTTTCAGATCATATTATGAAAAATTGATTAATGGTCATCAAAAGATCAAAAACTATTATCACAAATCGAACCTACAAAGAAAGCCAAGATCGCAGTAAAAGTCTTCCAAGCATTCAGGAAAATCCTTCGAGACGAAAGCCTAAAGAGCTATGGAAATATCAAGAACTAGGCCTTTTTAGATCAAATGTAAGGTACTAACACTTTGATATTTAACAATAAATGTTTTAAGCTAAAAAAACCTTTTTATGCATTAAAATCTATTTTGTGCACTAAAGGTTATTTTGATAAAATGTTTTGATCATTGGTAAAATTTATTTTAAAAATGATGCTTTTACTTAGATCATATTTTTAAAATATCATTTATCTTGAAAACTTGTTTAGAAACACATTTCAAAAGTCTACATTTGTCAATTATTTGAAGCTGATCAAATGGGGCCAAAAACGTAAAAAATTGACACTATCCAAAATTTGACCTTTTTGAATTTATGTTGCACAACGGTTATTTTGGTTTTATGGTCATGAGGTGGTCGATCGGTACTCTTCCGAACTGTCAGAAAATTTCATTTTTTGAACTCTATAAATACCATTTCGCTTTGTATTCATTGAAAAACTTTTAATAGCATTTAACTGAGATATTTTTGAGTAAAATTATATTGATCTTACATCTTATTTATCTTTATCAAATCATTTACTTTGAAAAACCTTTGATTGGATCAACTTTTGAAAACATTTTTCTCATTAAAGTTTTTCTCACATAACATTTGAACTTCATTCATTGTTATTTAATAAAGTGTTAGCCTATTTCTCTCTTAGTACTTAATTTGTTTATATCATTTATTAAGAGCTAAATTTCAAATTGTAAAATCATTACTCTTTAAAATTGTGGATCATATTGAGGTCTAGTAATGCTCAAAATTGTAAAAGGATCGGTGCTCCTTGTTTGTAAGTCACCAAAAGCGTTGTAAGGGTTTTAGATAGCACCATAAGTCAATCAATATAGTGAAGAAGCATTGCTCGTGATGGAGTTCTTGGTAACGGAGGACCTAGATCATTAGTTAGGATCGAACCTTCACAATTATATCGTTTGCACTTTCTCTTCCCTTTTACTTAATACCTTTGTATTTGTGCATTTTGTTTGATTGACTTATTCTTTCCCAACTTACTTGAATTTGAATCACTTTTTTCGAAAATTTTTTTGAAACCCAATTCACCCCCTATTGGCTAGTTATTCTTGGGCTATCAATTGGTATTAGAGCTTGGTGCTCTTTTTTTTTTTTTTTAATTTACAGATTTCATAATCTTGAATAATGGCTAACCACAATCTTCAAGATCTTGAATGGCATTCTACAAATCGTCATCATTTCTTTGATGGCACACATTATGAATATTGGAAAGTTAGGATGATGATTTAAGTTCAATCAATATATTATAATGTTTGGAAAGTTATTAAGGTTGATGGAAAATTTGATCAAACCATTTCAAAACCTAGAAAGGAGTACGATAAAGAAGATAAAAGAAAATTATCTTTAAATAGTAGAACCAAAAATATACTTTATTGTGCTTTAGATAAAAATGAGTTTAATCATATTAGCACATGTGATTCTACTTTTGATATTTGGCATGCTTTAGAAGTAACTCACTTGTACACTAGCAAAGTAAAAGAAACCAAAATCAATATTTTGGTTCAAGAATTTGAAAGCTTCTTCATAAAACAAAATGAACCTATTGTTGATATAATAACTCGTTTCACTAATGATGTTAATGGCCTCAAAGGTTTTGATCGAAAATCCACTAACAGTGAATTTGTGAGTAAAATGCTTAGGTCTCTCTCGGAGGATTGGAGCTCATTAATGATATTGATAGAAAACACAAAAGATGTCAAGAGAAAACATGAGTAATGAAGAGCTTGACGATCTAGTTCTTCTCATTAAAAAATAGAGAATTTCTCGCAATAACCGAAGATTTCAAAAGAGGAAAATGGCGAAGAGAAAAGCAAAAAAGATTATTTCATATGATTGTGACAAACCCAGTCACAAAAGAATCGAGCGTCTAAAAAAGAAAAGATTTATCAAAAAGAAGGCACTCCGAACGACATTAGATGAAAGTGATGATGAAGATCATGATTAAGATGAAAGTTAAAAGGAAGTGGCCAACATGTGTTTCATGGCAATCAACGATAAGGTAAATTCTATTGAAAAATGTTTATACGATGAGATTCTTAAGGAATTTGTCAATTTTTATTTATTTATTATTTTTTTTGTTTTGCAAAATGGAATGCATGGACTAAGGAGGTTTTTATTTTATGGCAATTTGTATTGAATTTTTTTTGTTTTGCAAACTGCGGCTGCGATTAGGTCAAGGGAGGTCAAGGGGCTAGTTGAAGCTGCAGTCCTTGACATTCTTCCCCATTTATTTTGGCGACGTCCTCGGTGTCTCAATGCATGATATTCTTCAATTAATGGTTTGAAGGCTCCAAGGTCTTTTTCACTTTCCCAAGTATTCTCCTCGCTGCTGCATCTGTTCCATTTGACCAAATACTCTTAATGATATTTCCTGGAAGCTCGAGTAGTTTGATGGTCAAGAATCTCTTCAGCAACCTTCTTTCCAGCTCTTTTCAATTCAAACACAGGTTGCCTTGGCTCATTTCTAGATGCGTCCTTTTTATCGGAAAAGTATGGTTTTAGTACACCAACATGAAGGACTTTGTGAATTTTACACCATGAAGGGAGTGCAACTCTATATGAGACTCTTCCAATCCTCTTCACGATGGGTAATTGTCCAATATATTTTGGCACCAATCTTGAGTCTTTCCCTCTTGTCGGTTTATAAACGTTTTCGTCAGGGAGTTTAACCATTACCAGATCTCCAACATTAAATTCAAGGAAATGGCGCTTTTGATCTGCAGACTTCTTGTACCGTTTCTGAACTTTTTCAAGATAACTTCGAGCAATCTCAATGTTTCGTTTCCACTCTTGGTACTTTGATTGATATCCACAGTATGAGAGAGTAACGGTTGCTAGCCAATAACAATCTCAAAAGGACTCTTATTGGTGGAAGAGCTCTTTTGGGCATTGAAACACATCTAAGCCGCATCCCAAAGTTTCACCTAATTCTTTTGCAAAATAGAGATAAAGTGTCGAAAGTATTATTCTAGAATAGAATTGAAGCGCTCCATCTGTCTGTCAGATTGTGGGTGAAAACTAGAACTCATGCTCAAATTTGAACCAAGGAGTTTGAACAACTCGATCCAAAATATGCCAGTAAATCAAGGATCCAGATAACTGACAATGTCCTTAGGCAGTCCCCAGTATTTGACAATATATTTGAAGAAGAGTTGAGTTGTCTCTTCCACTGATATATACTTGGGTGCTCCGATGAAAGTCCCGTACTTTGATAGATGGTCTACTACGATGATGATAGTGCCAAAATCTCCAACTTTTGGCAATCCAGTAATGTGTTCCATCGATACACTCTCGAATGGTCTCGTTGGGATGGAAAGAGACTCCAACAAGCCTGCCTTTTTTTTGATGATCAGCTTTATCTTGCTGACAGACAAGACAAGTTTTCACATAAGTTGCAATATTGTCTCACATTTGAGACCAGTAGTATGCACGTTGTAGTAATGCAGAAGTGTGTTCATCTCCGAGATGCCTTGCCCAAATTGTGTCGTGGCATTCTGTGATTAGTGATTTCCTCAAATCTCCGCCCTTCAGGACCTAAAGGCAGCTCCATTAGTCTTCACTAGACCCCCATCGAGCCAAAACTGTCGAGTTTTTCCCTGCTTCATGAGGTCGACCAAATATTGAGTAGTCGGGTCCTTATCCAAAAGTGCCCGAATTTGATCCCTTGTGTTTGTGGTGACCGCGCTCCCTGAAAGAGCAACCATAGAATAAATGGTGGCCAGTCGCCCGGTGACTAAGAGCATCGACAACATGATTACTAGATTCGGGACGGTACTCTAGCATGAAATTGAACTTTGAAAAAAGTTCCTGCCAATGAGCTTGTTTGCGTGATAGTTTCGATTGTGAAGTGACTCACCGTAGTGTTATCTATCTTCACAATAAATGGAGACCCAAACAAATAGTGAAGCCATCCCCTAAGGCAATGGACTACCCCCAACAACTCATTTTCGTGCGCCGAGTAATGAGGTTCTGCTTAATTCAGCTTTCGGCTCTCATAAGCTACCGGATGTCCTTCTTGCATAAAGATTCCACCAAGTGCAAAGTCTAAAGTATTAGTATAAACTGCGAATGGTTTAGCCATATCCGGCAAGGCTAACACCGGGTTTGTCCACATAGACTTTTCAACTTCTCGAAAGCATTATGGCATTGGGATGACCAGTCACAATCCTTATCCTTCTTCGTCAATTCGGTAAGTGGCAATGCAATTTCTGAGTACCATTTTACAAATCTTCTGTAGTAATTGCATAACCCGAGAAATGAACGCACATCATGGACATTCTTTGGTGGTTGTCAATCTTTGATGGCTGCAACTTTCTTCGCATCCATTCGTATTCTGCCTAATTCAATGATGTGACCCAAGAAACTGATAGACATTTGAGCAAATGAGCATTTAGATTGTTTGGCGTAGAGTTCATTCTCTCGTAGACAATTGAGAACATGCCTAACATATTGCTCATGTTCCTCCAATGACTGGCTATAGATGACTATGTCGTCTAGGTACACCACCAATAAATCGTCCAAGAATTGGTGAAGTACCTGATTCATCATCGTACAAAATGTTTCTGGAGCGTTTGTGAAGCCAAAAGGCATCACCTTAAATTCAAAAGCTCCACATCTGGTTACCACCGTAGTTTTTTCTTCATCTCCCTCTTTACCCTCTTTACCACCGTAGTTCTTGCTAGTATCCGGACCTGAGATTGATCTTCGTATAATATTTCACCCGGCTCAGTCGGTCGAAGCAATCCGTGACCAGTGGAATAGGGTAGCTATTCTTTACAATGATCTTATTCAAGGCTCAATAGTCACAGCACATTCTAAGAGAACCATCGGCCTTTTCTGAAATAAAATGGGAGCTCCATATAGTGATTTCGTAGGCACGATAATCCCACTTTCCAACATTTCTCCCACTGAAACATACGGTAGGGTGCCCTAGCAGGAGGTTTGGCACCCGGAATAAGTTCAATCTCATGATTAATCGCCCTCTTCTGTGGTAATTTCTTTAGTAACGCATTCGACATGATGTCCTCAAATTCCTAGACAAGCCTCTAACAAGCTTTGGAATAAGACTAGTTGCCTCCTCGATCTCCTCTAATCTAAGACTGCACACAAATGATGGTTCATTTATTTTGAAACCCTTACCAAATTGCATGGCCGAGATACTCTTCTCGCCCATCTTCCCCGATTGGGTAGTGATGATGCACGATTTACTACCCATCATCAATGAATCGAAATATGGCAACACTGTTGTCTTAGTGTCCCGAAGAAATTCCAATCCCAAAATATGCTTGAAGTCATCCATCTGAACTTCCGACAAATTTGTCCTTCCTTCGAAAGGACCTGGTTTGACTAACACAGATTTTGCTATTCCCCATATTGGTTGAGTAGCAGAGTTGATAGCTTTGACCTTCCCATTACCTTTTTCCAGAACAAGTCTGAGCCGCTCTAGTTCGATACCTGCAAGGTAGTTGTGGGTAGCACCGGTATCTATCATAGTTCTAGTTGGTTTTCCATTGATCTTTACATAATGTACATTAGGCCTTTCGCCCTACAAATACGAGCATTCGATTCTTCCATCGTTACCTCTTTCGAGGGAACATTCTCCTTTTTAATACCCCAGTGCGATAGTGTATTGTACCGATGTGAGAATGCACCAACTACATCCTCATCCTCTTCAGAATCGGTCTCGCCATGACAGCTCTTGGGAGACATCTTGCTTTGAATTCATTCCACCGCTCGCTAGTTGATAGTATGCATTCACCATCCGTTTCTGAGGACACTCAGCCACCTGATGGGGTCCTTTACATAAAAGAAAAAAGCTAATTGTACAAAAAAAGGTTGACAAAAAAGTTGACAAACCCTCACATGATTGTCGGCCCCACGTGAATAAAAAATTGAAAATAAAAAGTGGGCCCCCCATATTGTGAGGGTTTGTCAACTTTTTTGTCAAACTTTTTTTGTACAAGTAGCAGGGTTGTACATAAAAAGCACACAATTTAGGAGTGGCATCAAATCTGCCCTCCGTTGCTTTTCATTTACTCCAGTTGCCACTACTGTTGTCGTTATAGTTTCCTTGACGGCTGTTTTGATAGTTCCCTTGAAAGTTACTCTAATGGGTGCCTTGATAGGCTCCTCCCTTATTATGAGAGTAACGCCCTTCCCCATTTGAGTTCGAGCTGGGTCTGTAAGGTCTGTTTCCACCTCCAATAGCTTGACTATTCCCTGAAGGTTGATCTTTTCTCGACTCGGGTTGATAGTCACTTAAACATTCAACGGCTCCCATGGCCGCGCTCAAGTCAGTAACCTTCTGTCTCTGAAACACCTTGTGTGTCCATGGTTTCAACCCTTCCATGAAGGTGAATAGCTTATCCTTTTCCAACATGTCTCGAATATTCAGCATATGCCCTAAAAAGGCTTTCACATATTTCCTAATAGAGCTTGTATGTTTTAGTTCTCGTAATGCACGTCATTCCTGATATTCTACATTTTCTGAGAAAAATTGAGATCTGATCGTTTCCTTAAGGAGATCCCAAAAATCTATTCGGACCATGTTGGCCTAAATATCAGTATAATTTGTCTGCCACCATAGTTTTGCATCTCCACCAAGATACATGGTAGCTGTTGTCACCTTTCTTGCTTCATCTTTCATTGAAGCCGCAAGAAAGTATTGTTCCATATCAAACAAGAAGTTCTCGACTTCTTTTGCATTGTGTGCCCCTCATTGGGTACATAGTTCCAGAATTCTAAGTCTAGGAACATGCTCTCGTATGGGGGCTTGCCCATTGCCAACCGCACGTTGAAGAACTAATAATTGAGCTCTCATCGCTTCCATTTCATCCTGCATATCAGGCACGATAGCAACAGCTTTAGTCATTGCTGTGCAGGCCCTTCGGCTTTCATCCAGTTGGATGTGTAATTCCCGAATTTTCGTCTCTGCCACCTCGACTTTTTCCTCGAGGCCCTCTACGGCATAGCACAACCTAGTAGTTGTTATTTCAAGAGTATCCACGCGCTGTTTCGTGTTCCTCTTCTGAGGATCTACCACATCTGTGGTGTTCGATTCAATTGGATCCATTACTTTCTAATCGAGAGTTTTAAGCCGCAGCTCTGATACCAACTTTCAAGGGGTGCCTTTCTTCTTAGCACAGAAAGGGATACCGTACGGTAGTAGTCTGCTCTACTAAACTACATTCTGCTTTCTCTCGGTCATTTCGAAATGCAAGACAATTGATTACAATTTATAGAAAGCTTGCAACATGAAATTGAAATGCAATGAAAGTAAATTGATCATTTATTGCTTGAAAGTTAGAAATTATAATTGATGAAAGTAGGAAATTGCAATGGTTAGTGCAGGAGGTGAACACTAGAAAGCTTGAAGGATTGTTTGAAAGACTAATACCCCCTATAATAGCATTCTGAACAAAAATCTATGTGATAGGAGTAGACGTTTAAATGCCGAGAAATCATACTAAACGTTTTCCAATATCACATCTATTTTACAATTGAAATAAAATATTTACAATGTGCGTTCGAAATTGGGCAAACTGCGACTGCGATTGGGTCAATGAGCTAGTTGAAGTTGCGGTCCTTGACACTTGGGCAAGTTCATATTTATGCTTACAACGATTGTATATGGCTATGTTTGGTTTAGCTATGAAAATGAATTAAAATTGAAGTCGAAGTCAACAATCAATTTTAATTACACATTTCATAAGATCCAAAATTTTTCAACCACACATTGGATCAATTTCTATTAAAATCTATTGAAATTTGTTTTTTTAATCAAAACCAAACAGGGGGTTTTGACCTGCATTATACTTTATATTCATTATCAATCTAACGTGCCACCTGCATAGTGGTTTATATTATTAAAAAAATACTTGGTTACCAGAAAATAAATGATATTTTAACAATTTTTTGTCTTCTAGTGTTATCCTTTGATGCCTTCGTTACAGCTGAATCCAATTGTTTTCTTAATTCAATATATGTTTCCCTGATAATTCTATCCGTTTCATATGCTGTTTTCCCATCACAAGTGATTGGATTTCAGACTCAAATTTTCTTTGAGATTTCGCTTATTAAAGTTACCATCATATCTTAATATTCCACATCTATCATCATCTTCAATCTCTTTCGATCCATGGAAAATCCATTTCTCTATTTTTCAGCAATTATGTTATTCTTGGTTCTGTATATCACAACCCAACATTTGCTTTACAAACTTCAGAATCTTCCTCCCAGCCCTTTTCCAGCACTACCATTTATCGGCCATCTTTACCTATTGAAGAAACCTTTTCATTGGGCCCTGTCTACGATTTCTAAGCGGTATGGACCAGTGCTATTCCTACAGTTAGGCTCCAGGCAAGTCCTGCTAGTTTCATCTCCATTAGTTGCTGAAGAATGTCTTACAAAGAAAGATGTTATCTTCGCGAATCGCCCTTCTCTCCTGAGTGGAAAATACTTCGGGTATAATTATACTAGCCTCGCTTGGTCACCGTATGGAAATCACTGGAGAAACCTTCGCAGAATCTCATCTATAGAACTCCTGTCATCTCACCAAGTGCAAATGCTTTCTCACATACAACGTGCTGAGATTTTAGCCCTGGTTAGAAAACTCTTCCATGATACCAAAGATTTCCCCAACAAAAGTGTGCACGTAAAATCAACTTTGTCTGAATTTTCATTCAATGTCATAACGAGGATGATTAATGTGAAAAAATATAGTGGAAAGACAGCAGAGGGCTCAAAAGAAGCTAAGATTTTTCAGGAGATCTTAACTGAGACAGCTCTGGTAGCTCCTGAGGCAAATGTTCTTGATTTTTTACCCTTCATGCGATGGTTCGGATTTAAAAATACAGAAAAGAAGATGATATCAATACAGGAGAAGAGGGACAAGTTTATGCAAAGCGTAATCGAAGAGCAACGTTCTTCTTTTGTTGATTCTGCAGTAAAGAATAAAACCATGATTGAAGTCTTACTGGATTTGCAAAAAGCAGAACCAGAAAATTATACTGACGAAACTATCAGAAACCTCCTTCTGGTAAGCTATTCTAAGACAATGCCACATTATTTTATAGCACAACTGCACAAGAACAATATTTATTTTCTTGTTTCAAAAGAAAAATCTTTTTATAATTATATAAGGGGAATCTTTGTTTGTTCATGCCTGTCATTCTTTATTTTACAGCTGTTGTCCTTGAATATTTATAGATAAAACGGGCTCTCCAACCATGATAGGATAGATATTTTATTATTTTTCTCTAATTTCATTATTTCTATGTCTTCTAGTTTTAGATTTGAAAAATGATTTGAAAGCTACAGTTTTGCAAGATTTTTATGAACTTGTAGTTTGAAAACAATGATATAATTAATTCTCGTATATAAAGTTTCAAACATTTAATCATTGTCACACTTGAACTCCAAACTTTTTTAGATTTTTTATTATAATCAATGTCTTTTGGGAGATTCATAATTTAAATAAGAAAAAATAACAAATACAAAAGTTTGAAAAATATTTGCCTCTCATTTCAAGCATGATAACATAAATCATTATCAGAGACTAGATGTACTAATTAATGAAAGATTGAGAATCAGAATGAACAAAAAATATGGGAATATAAGTGCGACAACAAATAATGGTTGAAGATCTTTAATACAAGTAAAAAGTGGGGCAACAAAAGAAAAAAATGGTGTCATCTGGGGGTCAAAACTATTGGTAGTCATGAACTTTATCCTAAGATCTCGGTTACCAAACATTTTTTGTTCCAAATTAGTATTTCTATGTCTATTAGAGAAGAAGAAGAAGGCCAGTAAGAATGGTTCTGGAAAGTTCCTACCGAAGAAGGAAGACCCAGAATGCCCATTTGATTCTCGCCAGAAAATAATTGGAGTAGATTGGGTGTATTATAGAAGGGACATTTTGAGAGAGATTTTTTTTTTTTTTTTTTAAGAAAATGCAAAGAATGCAAACGTAGGAAAATGTGAAGAAGATAGCCTTCATAGGTTGAATAAAGCTATGTGTACACAATTTTTTACAGAATGTTTTACACTCCCCTCACATGGAGGGGGGCCCACACATAATAAAATAATCATGGGCCTCCCTCCATATGAGAGGGGTGTAAAACATTATATAAAAAATTGTGTGTACACGTAGCACCACTCTCATAGGTTTCTGAATGGGTAAACCTCAACTGTTAGATCTCAAGGAGAGAGAAGAATCTACATCCCTGAGGCAAATTGAGCATCTAAATCTTTCAAGTACTATCCTTGATGTGGCAATTTGGGCTTTTGTAGGCTAAAGGAAAATACAAAAATTATTAAAATGGAGGGCCCAGACATGCAAATCGCTTCACGGGCATGAGGCACAAGGTTGTCGGCTATAGAAATATTATCAACAAATTCTCTAACCTAATCAAGATTTTCACATTCTAAACTCACTAGGTTCAATGCTCAAATTTAGAGTAAGAAAAGAAATGACTATTTGAGAGGAAGATATTTGAATTATATATATTTCTCTTCAAAATTGGGGGTATTTATAGATTTTCACTCATGTTCTCTTGTCCACAATAAAAAAATATTATCTTACCAACTTTAAAGAGAACTTTACAGTTCTCACATTTGGAGAAAAATGTAAATAAAGTTCTCTTGTCACATCAGTAAGTGGACAGTCTTATCATTTCCACTATGGGCAGGAGAGCAATTTCTTTATAGATTTTCCTCTGAGTTTTGGGCTAATTCAGTCATTTACAAAAAACGACAGATGGCTTACCTCTTATTGGCTAGCTTTGTAACTGATTCTGTTAAACGTATCACATTTTATTTATTGGCCCATGTATATTTTATTAAAAGTCTGTGGGGGAAGGTTCGCCTATTTTGGCTGAACCTTTCACTCCTTGTTTGCTCGCGTGCTGTCTTGTGCTTCACTATCAGTTGGCAAGTTTGGCGAATTATATTTCAAGGTCCAACACATAGTCTTCAAAGTCCAATTTGATTATTTATATTAAATTTAGGACTTTAATTTTATGGAGTTATGAGTTGTGAATTTATGGATGGCTTTTGCCTGAATATAATTGTCCCTATTTTTTGGGGATGACATAGGAGACGTGTAGAGAATCAATCTTGCTTTGTGTGCACTTATAGGCTTGTTTTAGTTTTTCTAGGTTACTAATTCATATATATATGTTTTTGATGTGCGTAAGGGTTATGCGTAATTTGTCTCGTTTAATTCAAGATTTGATTGGTCATTCGTTCATTTGTAATGGTTATGATTGTCGCTAACATGATTCGAAGGTTAGTATCTCTCCTCAGAATCTATAAATATGTCATTATTTCTGTTGACATTCTTTACTTTGTTGAGCTTCCTATTTTATATCTTTCCTTAAAATTTTTGTCTAAGTACGTGATTTCTTCTCATTTTTCTTTGAGTTTTCTGTGCAATATCTTCCCAAACTAATTTTTAGAATGCATCCAGTGATTCAGAATTTGAGAGCTATAATCTTAGGGATTATAGTTAGCACTTCTTTCTCCTCTGTAGAAGTTTTATACGTTGACGCGATTCTTTATAAGGCTGTTACTCATTCTAGTATGTGCTTTAACCCTAAACTTTTTGGCCAAGCAAGTAGATTTCGGCCCAAGGTTGGGGTACACAATGTATAAGAGAATGTAATATATCAAGTGTAAATTAGCTCAACCTTTCTGAGCAAGAGGAAAGAAACGACAGACATAAAATGGAAGAAATTTGGAGAGTAAATTCTCATATCTTCATATATTTGAACAAAATACAGTCATTATATATACACATTCCATCCCAACAAACCTATACAAGTGTCTAAATCCTATTGCTCACTAATTATCAACAATATAACAGAATTGGAATCTTTTCTAACTTCTTCAAAGATGCCTCAGTGTGCCTTCACTCTTGTTCCTTCGATGATTTATTCTAGATCCTTCTCCATCATTCCCAAATGTGATTAATCTGCTTTTCCAATTCTCTTCAAGATGGAGAGTAAATGTCTTTTACTCCCCATCTTGGACAAATGGGAATAGAAAACGTTAGAAGGCAAGAGATTTAGTCAAGATGTCCGCGATTTGAGAACCTGTTCTAAGGTGCTTTGTAATGATACTCCCTTCTTGTATTTTCTCTCGTACTCAAATGACAATCCAACTCGATGTGTTTTCTCTCTCATGAAACACCGGATTGGCAGCTATGTGTAGAGCCGCTTGATTATCGCAAAATAACTCTCACGGTCGCAGTGAGGTACCCGTTGTGTCTTTGAGGATATATTTTAGCCAAGTTATTTCACTGCCAGTCAGCCTATCGCTTTCCGTACTCCGCCTCATCGAGGATCTTGAAACTATGTTTTGCTTCTTTGATCTCCAAGAAACCAAAGATGAACCAATTAACACACAATATCCAAGCTTATAGATCTTTCGAGAACTGGCACGCCCAATCGTAATCACAATATGCTTTAATCAGAAATCAAGATGAAGGAAACAAGAGCCCTTGACTCAAGCGTGATCCTTTTATATATCTAAGTATCTTATATGCAAGATGTAGATGTGGTACTCTAGGTGCTTGCATATACCGATCTAAGCAAATTTACTAATAGGATATAGTCTCCGTGATTGCTAAATAGAGCAATCTTCCTATTAACCTTCCGTACATTCCTGGATCGCAAGCAATTCTCCATCATTTTTTGGATAATTTGATGTTTTTGATCGTAGTGGTATCCCCGTCGGAGTAACTCCTATTTTTCCCGAGTCTCCCAAGATATCTAATGCGTATTTCCTCCGGCAAATCAATCCCCTTTGCCGATCGAGCCACTTCTATCCCAAGAAAATATTTCAAGTTTCCTAAATCCTTAATTTTGAACTTATCATCAAGTGATCTTTTAAGTGAATTCATAACCCGAATATCATTCCCCACCATTATTATATCATCCACATAAACTAATATGCAACGTGAAAGAACTTCCTGCTTCTTTGTGAACAAGCTATAGTCGTACTTTAGATTGATGAAATCCTTGGTCAATGATGAAGGTAGACAATTTTGAATACCATTGCCTAGATGCTTGCTTTAAACCATACAAACTCTTGTTCAACTTGCAAACTTTCAAGTCTCATTAATGCAATAACCAGGGGCATTCCATGTAGACCTCTTCTCCAAGTCTCCATACAAAAATGCATTATTCACATCAAATT
Source organism: Fraxinus americana (assembly GCA_035079005.1). Taxonomy (NCBI): domain Eukaryota; kingdom Viridiplantae; phylum Streptophyta; class Magnoliopsida; order Lamiales; family Oleaceae; genus Fraxinus; species Fraxinus americana. The sequence goes on from CM068716.1 coordinate 21,554,526, forward strand.
GATGTAAGTACCAATTTCTTGTCATTGCCATCGCGTAAGTAAAGTTCTCGACCTGCTACTAACTTTCACTACGGGTGAAAAAGTCTCATGGTAGTCGATCTCCTTCTAGTCAGTGTGTATCCTTTAGCCACCAACCTCGCCTTGTATCTCTCCACCGCTCCATCGCATTAAACTTCACTTTGTATACCCATTTACATCCTATAGGCTCCTTTCCAGGGTGGCAAACTGGCTACGATCAAGTTTGATTCAAAGCTTAAGAGCACTTATTTCACTCGCATTACTTCACACCACTTAGTATGTTCGACAGATCTTGTAACTATTAGTTCGGATTGTGTAAGAATAGATGAGACAAAGCTTTGTGATCGCTAGAAATCCCGTGATATGATAGTGTAGCAAGATAAGGGAAAAGATTTACCCGAAACGACAGCCTCCTTTCTACTTGTTGGATCCTTGAAAATGAGTGAGTGGGGATGCTTGTTGGCAAATGAAGTCCCGCAAGTGATTTGGTACCTTTCTATTTCTTTAGACCTTCGGCATAAGGGAGTTTTGCAGATATCGTGACTCAAAGTACGTAGGAGACTCATTTCTTTCCACCATTTCTATATGTTGAGTTTCTAGCTCAACCTGTGGTAGTGGAAGAATATCAGAGTAGTTAGGATTGATATTGCTTGGCTGGGGAAAAACTAAGTCAGTAGGACTGGGCAGTTTAGAAATGTGATCAGATAGTTGATCATCATTCTTGATACTTGATTCTTTGTAAGGAAATATATGCTCATGGAATACTACATTCATTGACACGAGAATTTTGTTGGTATCTAAGTCAAGTAATTTGTAACCTTTGGTCCCAAACGGGTACCCCCAAGAACACACACCTTCTGGTTCTTGAATCGAATTTGTGTCTATTGTGTGCAAGTGTTGTGGCAAAAGCCAGGCAGCCAAACACACGAAGATTGAAATAGCAAGGTTTGGATCCAAATAAAATTTCAAAAGGTGTTTTGTTGTTGAGAGTAGGGGTTGGAGTTCTGTTTATCAGAAAAACAGCTGTTAAAACACAATCATTCCAATATAACATGGGTAATCCACTTTGAAATCGTAAGGCTCTCGCCACATTTAAAATGTGTCGCCGTCTTCAAAGAACGGCGCTTTGTTGAGGGGTTTCCACACAAGTTGTTTGATGTATTATCCCCTTTCTTAATAGAATCGTTTTAAATTAAACTCCCCCCATTATCCGCTCTAATGACTTTGATTTTGGACTGGAATTGTGGTACAATCAGGGCATGAATATTTTGTAAAAGGACAGAGACATCGTATTTCACTTTAATGATAAAACCCAAGTGCAACGATCAAGTGATCATCAACAATTGTGAGAAAATATCTTGATCCATCATAAGCAATCTCAAGACATGGTCCCCATAAGTCACAAATGGATTAATTCAAAACAATTTTCAGACTTACTTCGACTATTATTGAAAGGTAACTTGTGCATTTTAGCTAAAGGGCGATAGAACAGTGGCAACTTTGATTGATCGCCATCGAATCACGGGGCAAACAGTTAACCTGTAACCTAGAATCAAGGCGTGCCTAATCAAGTGCCACAGATCAAAGTTTTCTTGATTTGGAATCCTAGAAGATGACAGAATAGTTTTGTTGATGAATTTAGGTAGATCATTAACCAAGCTTTTAGGTGAGACCTCCTTTTGTATCAAATGGTATAAGCAGCTTTCACTTCACCTGCACCAATCGTCTCCAAGTTGAAAGGTCCTCGAGATATAACATAAATCGTGTGTAAATATCAAAAAGACTTGGATGATTGGGCAAGTTTTCTAAATCAAGTTAAAAGAAAAGGATGGTACGCATAGCACATCATAAAGAATTAAATCACCAAAAGAGTTCTAACATTTCTATAAGGGTAGCCTTTGTTATGTCACCATTAGGTAGAGTAACAGATCGATGATTTCGGATTTAATGGTTGAGTAATGAAGCCGAAAGGCATCTATATGATCCGTAGCTCCAAAGATCAACAACCCAAGCGTGCGATAAAACCGGCTTTATTTTTTATGCTGTAAGTCAAAAACTCATACAAGTACCGTAAATTTTGGAAGTGTCTATGTGTTTTGAAAGGTGAGTGCATGAGATTCATTGTTTCGTGGTTTCAAAGAAGGCCATCACCGAGTATATTGTTCTTGAGTTAAACTAACTTGACTCGTCACCAATTTGCTCCCCGTGCAGTTCCACATAGGAAATGTTGTGATTTGTGGAGATAGAATTAGCCTGCATCCTTCCATGAAACTTGTGCCCGGTGGATATCCGTTGATTTTGTGAATGTGCATTTATGGTGTGTCCCGGCATCTTGCAATGTGCAAGACGGCTTGTCTTTGTTTCGCCTTGAAACATCTTTCCAAATATTGGCCAGCACTTTGCAGAAGTGCAAAGAATATCTCTTTTGAGATCCTTGTCCTCCTTTCTCCTCTTCTCTCCGAATTCTTCTAGTCATAAGAGCTATTCTTCACGCTGAAGGCACATCAGTAGAGATGTCCCTTCTCTTTTCTTCTTGTTGAACTATAGAGTATTCCTCATTTAGCTTTGGAAATGGCTTTATCAGCAGAATTTGTGCCTTGATTCCTTTGTAAGAATCGTTGAGCCCCATGAGGAACTTCATTACCCAATCTCTCTCCTGGTTATCTACCATTGCCTTCAGACCTCCACAAGTGCAATTGGGAATCGACTCATAATTCATCAGCTCATCCAACAATGTTTTCAGTTTTGAAAAATAAGTACTGACTGCATCTTGGCCCTGCCTCAGTGCTACAATTCCCTGCTTGACTTCATATATTCTAGGAGCATTGTGTTGGGCGAGACGTTGTTCTAATTCCAACCATAATTGATGAGCCGCTTCTGCATACAGAGTACTTGCCTTAATGTCTACTGACATTGTATTTTGTATCCAGGTAATCACGATGTCATTGCAACGAAGCCAATGCTCCATCAAAACTCCATCCATACCAGTTGGCTCACAGATGCTTCCATCAATGAAGCCTAGTTTGTTCTTGATCCTAAGAGCTCTCCTCATGGACCTTGCCCAGGAATGATAGTTAGTGGAATCCAGCATTTGAGTGACTAGTAATGCTGCTGAGTTTTCATTAGTTCCAATGAAATATGGACTGTTTGGAAGAGATGGATCGTGTAACCCTGAGTTTAAATTTGAGTTTGAGTTTTGAGGTGGTGTTTGAGTTTGATTTGCATTAGTGTTGTCACTATTGCCTTCGTTTTCAGCCATCATGGCTCTGATACCATATAAGAGAATGTAATATATCAAGTGTAAATTAGCTCAACCTTTCTGAGCAAGAGGAAAGAAACGACAGACATAAAATGGAAGAAATTTGGAGAGTAAATTCTCATATCTTCATATATTTGAACAAAATACAGTCATTATATATACACATTCCATCCCAACAAACCTATACAAGTGTCTAAATCCTATTGCTCACTAATTATCAACAATATAACAGAATTGGAATCTTTTCTAACTTCTTCAGCATGTGCCTCAGGTGCCTTCACTTCCGTGTTCCTTCTGATGATTTATTCTAGATCCTTCTCCATCATTCCAGCTGGTGATTAATCTGTTTTCCAATACAATGAGGTAGGCAAACCTTCGAGTGAGTCGGTTGACCTTGGTGATAGCGATGATGAAACTTTTGAGGCTTCGGGTACTTTTACTAGTCTTTTGAATAGGATTCAATCGAGATTAAAGTTCAATTAACGTTACTGATGATATAGAGTTGCCATGTCCTAAACAGTTTCAAATGACATATCGCCCACCTCCAAATTGCATAGGTATTTTTAAACATTCAATGGATATATGACTTAAAGACCCCTTTCATCAATCTTTAGAGATTTTATTTCCACTTTAAATATTGTTGTTTCCCAACTTTCTTCAAATGGGTAGGCTCAATTGGTTGGGTATTTTTTTGTTATGGGGATCCACGCGTTTAGAAGGAGTGTTTTCACTGGATATATTATGTTCTATTTATCGCCCCATGCCAATGGAAAGTCCCACAAACCCTCAAAAGGGGTTTTTGTTTTTTTTTTTCCCTCATTTCCATAGGACCTGCTCAGAACTTGTAATTACTCATAATCACTTGCATGACTGGAAAAGGAGTTTTTTTTCGTTCGAGGCAACTGGGGATTTCAACCTAATGATCCCAACCCTTCGATTGTTATGCCTCGAACTATAGTGAGTTCAATGAGAGTTAATTTGTTACTTGTCTTTCTATTTAAAATTTTTATGCTTTTACTTTGGTGTTAACCACCCATTTTGCTTCACAATCGAGCTCTTAGTGATCTCCGCACCGTAATAGATCCTATCATTAACTTGTCTCCTGAGGTTCGTGAAGACGAAAGACTGCTTCATCCTTTTAACTCATATTTTTACAACACTGGTGTCTAGAGTAGCAACAGTGACTTTGCACAACAAATTCTTTTATTTCTAATTTTTAGCAGTCTTATTTTTTTCCCTATTGCCTAACGTTTCCTATTCTTTTCAGTGCAAATAGATTTGATGTGAACCCTGAAGCACCATCATGCTCTGCTCACCCATATGACTCAACCTTATAGCCACAAGATCGTACTGTCTAATTCAGACTTTACAGTAGGTTTCCCACCAACAATCCTAGTGCCCAGCAATATATAAATATTACAAAATAGTTTATTCCTTTCATCACTACAATAGATTACCTCCATCAGTCCATCTTCGGATCTATTGCCATAGCCATAGGAATTTAAGGAGCCCAAAGAAATCAGATTCTTTCTCATCTCTGGTATTTGTCTAACATCATTTAATGTTCTAACAACACCATCAAATATTTTAACTTTGATAGTTCCTATTCTAACTACTCTACAGGATGCGACATTACCTATAAGAACTAAGCTAGAATTAGCCAATTCTAGGTATCTAACCAACCCTTGTGAGGGGTCATGTGATACGAACACGCCAAGTCATGTTTCATGAATCCCCAAGTGATCTTTACTATGTGAAATAGATAGTATATCACAATCTCCATAATTTGAATCGTCCTCTACCACATTATCCGATCTAGAACCATTCTTGTCTTCATAATTTGCCTTCTGCCTTTCAGGACATTCCCTTTTAATGTGACCTTTCTTACCACACCTAGAATATTGCGCACATTTCTTCTTTCCCGACTTAGACCAAAAATCCTTGTTGTTCCCTCCATTCCTCAATTTGTTTCTTCCATGTTTCTAACTACCTTTGACCATAAGCCCTTCTCCTTCAAAGTCCTATTAGCTGCTCTTCTTCTTTAGATTGAAGGTCAACAAACCCCTGTGATCTCCTACAACCGCATAGAATCATTTTCCCTCGTTAGAGTTGTAGACATATTTTCTATGAAGCTGGTAAAGAATTCAACAGCATCAACGCCTTGTCCTCATCTTCGAATTTGACATCTGCATGTTACAGATGGTTTGATTGAACATATTTATGTGTCTTTCAGATCTGAATCATTTTCCATCTTAAGCCCGTATCACTTTTTCTTGAGATACAACTTGTTCGTCGACGACTTTGACATGCAATGCTCTCTATTTTCAACAAAACTGCCACAGGTGATTCCTCATCTGTAACGTGAACCATCACCTGATCTACAAAACAAAGTCGAATGGCAGATATAGTCGTCACTGTTGGATAAAATAATAGTAAAGTGCAGAAAAACTTATCAAAAGATCGAGTCTCGTGACAGCACGATGTCCTAAAGCGAAATTGCCTGTCGATAACTGCTGCAACCTCTGTGGACAATCACCTCCAGGATACAACGATCAAATAAACCAATTGTGCAGCAATCAGAAAAGGTTTTCAGAACTCTCAAGTGTACTCCAGAAATATATAAAACTAAGAACAATATTTTTTCTGTATAGAAATATATAATCTCGTTTTTCTTGTTATTTTCTAATACTCAAAAGTCTGTTTATATAGGTAAAAAGAGATGTAACTTCTTCCACCATGATCTAGTATTAAGTTGCAGATGTAATGGCCAATGGTAATGGGTATTAATATTGGGCAGTTAAAACTGTCATATTCTACTGGCTAGTTGACCCATTAAATAATTCCGAAAATGATTAAAAAATAATAATTATAGTGCGTGAGGCGTGGCTCGAACACCTGACCTCCCACACAAATTCCACACTTTTCACCAGTTGGGCACTTCATCTTAATTAATTATTTCTTTCAAATATTATATTTATTGTATAAATATATAACAGTCACCACCAACTCGCTCAATTATCCATGGACATTTCTTCTAGCTTCGTCCCAGTGCCTTTACCATTCCTTGCTGCACTAACAAGACCTTTACCCTCTTCTACCTTGCTTTAAAATTTACTGATTCAAATAGTATCATGACATTGAATTTCACACAAGATGAAACAATGCGGTTGTGCAAACATAAATAATAAGGTTGAAAAGAAGAATAATAAGATTGACACACAATAATTTAAGTTGTTCAGTAATGTGCCTATGTCCACTATATGATGCAAATAAATATATTAACTTCGAATATGGTTACAATAGGTTGTTTATATAGAGCCCTAACCCCTATTGGCCGTCCCTCAACTCCATCAACTAGCCCCTAATATAAAAACATATGAGTCACCTTATCAACAGAAACCATTCAAAGGCTGCAAGGTTGAGAGTTCAAAACTGCCAAAAAAAGGATGGGGTAGGTCTACTAATTTTGGAAAGGATGGAGACTACCTTATTTCAATTACATAGTACATTACCTTGACAAACAAAAATAAATGAAAATGAAAAAAACATATATATTGCTACAAGTGAACATTATTGTTATTATACAGAAATCAACTTCTAATAACATCCATGTAAATTTTGCAAAATTTCCTTAATCCATAAATTTTGTTTATGTTAATAAGTTCTAGACCGTACCTTATTGTATATTTTGATTCACGTTCTTTAAGTTTCTTTTCACATATCTTAATGAACACCATAAAGTGCAGAATATGTTTCCAAAGAGATTCATTTAGCTTAATAAATTCAAGAAAATGTTGCTATATGAACAGGTTTTGATCCAAGCAGGAAGTGAGACTTCAGGAGACACAATAGAGTGGGCATTTTCCTTATTGCTTGACAATCCAAATGTTCTCAAAAGAGCACAAGCTGAAATTGTAGCGACCGAGAACTTTTGAATTATATAAATTAGTTCTCGAAAAACGTGTCGCTCGACTTTAACCCTAATTTTTAAGAAATAGCGCGTTCGTCTAGCCGTTATAAATATGAATTTAAATTATTTTGAATCGAATCGAATATTGAATAATTATTTTTATTTCAATTCGGATTTATTTTATTTAAATCCAATTATTATTAAATTCAAGTCCAATTACATAAACCCAATTTTTAGGTCCAATCAATTGAGCCCAAATCTGAATTTACTTATTTCAGCCCGATTAGAAAATTTAAAGGCCCAACTGTTTGGCCCAAATATACCACCTTGAAATTTGTGCCCTAAATTCCCACTATTTTATTCATCACCATTCCCTCCATTTCCACATTTCACGTGACCGAACAAAATTGGTAAGAATCTCACTTCTCTCCCTCGCACTCTCGGCTCCATTTCACTTGGGTCACGATTGATACTAGAACAACCATTTCTAGCATCAACGGTGAGCTCCCCAAGTGGCAACCATCAACACCACCATTTCCTCACCAAAGCGAGACCAACCACACACGTGACCACCATCCGGTCACCATTTCTAAACTCCGGCGAAACCCGAGCTACAAACGCCAACAGCACTGCCAACCACAGTCACCAACACCCGCTTCGCACCTCCAACTCGCGAGACCATCACCACACGACAATCAACCCGAACTACCATTAGGATTCCACCATCCAGTGCACCAAAAACCAGCAAAACGAGACCTCGGCCAAGCTGAGAACCACCATTTTTGAAGCTCCGGCGAGACCTTTGCCCAAGCGCCATTGCCTAAACCAAAGGCTGCAGTCACCCATCCGCTATCCAAAACCGCAACCATCAACACCTCCAAATCCCAAAACCGATCACTAGGAACCGAACCAAATCCCCAACCACCTCGAGCCAACACCAGCTGCAACTCCCAACTCGAACCTATTCATGCCACCACCAATCCAACCATCAAATCGCCCAAACCCGAGACCTTAAACACCAAAAATCGAGCCCAAACCGAGAGCACGACCCCGAATCCCAGCTGACCATCTCCACCCCAAAATCGACACTAAAGCCGCCACTCGTGACCCCCATATCAACCCCGATCAACCCCAAAAGCCACAAAATCAAGAAAATAGCACAACCTATGAAAACTTACCTCTTACCGAACACAAATCGAGCCCTAGCCTCGACCCACGCACCCAAAATCGCCCACCACCTCCACCCCCGTGCCCAGCGCCACCATTGGACGGTGGCGGCGCCACACTTTCAAATCGCCCGTGATGGTGGGAATCCGAAAGGAAGGGCGAAGCCCCTTCCACTGTCGCCACTCTCTCTCTCTCGCCATTGAGCAGAGAGAGAGAAATGATTTGTGTTGTTTTTTTTTTTTTTTTATTTGATTTGGTTTTTATTTGATTTTATTGATTTTGAATTTAGTTTAATTTGATTTTGATTTTTAAAAGTTACGTTTTAGCCCCAAGTTATAAATTGTTTTAAGTTAGTCCCTAAATTACTTTTAGTCTAGCCCTTAAGTTTAAATGTTTTAATTTCAGTCCCTTAATTTTATTTTTAGTTTTAGCACCAAATTAAGGGGCTTGCAGAAAATATGCCCAGTGGATAAAAACCCAATTTAGTAGATTACTAATTACAGCCCTCATCAAATAACCGAAATGGGCTTTACAAATGTTAATTGGGAAAAGGGAAGATTTCACATTCGAGATAATAAGTTTAGCCTATTTCAAAACTAAGAAAACAAGTTTGAAATTTCCAAATTCAGATTTTTATTAAAAATTTTTAAATTTTTATTTATGAAATAAATTAATTTATTATTAAATATTTAATTCTAATTAACCCATCCCACCTTCACCACCCCTACCGCTCCGGCGACTGTTCCGATCACCGCCCTACTCCGGCGAACTTCCCGATAACCGTTCCGACGACTACTTCGATTCCAGTGACCGTTCCGACGACCGCTCCGACGATCACTCGCCAATTGCTCGATTCTAAGTTACCGTTCCCATCGCTCGATTCGAACGACTCAGGTCACAAGTCGCAGCCCAGGTCACAACTCAGGTCACAGCCTAGGTCACAACTCAGGTCACAGTCCAATTCACAAATCACAGCCCAGGATACGAGTCACAGTCCAGGTCACAACTCAGGTCATAAGTCACAGCCCAGGATTTTGTTCATAGTCACCGATTATTTTCAAATGATCACAGCATAGGTTACAATTTTTTTGCACATGGCTCAGATTAATATTTAGTCACAATTAGTCCATTATGCGGTCCCAGTTGGTCACGAAACGCAACACAGATTCAAACAACCGTCGCACCTCACAACCACAACCACCAGACCATCGCCTGCATCGCACCACCGCCATTAAAAAAAAAAAACCACCTGAGCTGCCTGCAAGCCGGTACCACCTCACCGTCAAACCGCCATCATTTACAAACCACCACCAACTACCGCACGACCACCCAAACACCATTAGAATCACAAATTTACATGGAGGAAATGAAATTCACACTCAAATGATGCTATCCGGAGGAGTAGAGAGCTGCAACTGAACAAATTCAAAAATTGACGGTGACGTTGACAAAAACCAGGGCAGCGTCGAATTCTTCGAAGGACACACACCTTACACGAGCAGGTCATCAACCCAAACCCGTACGCCACCCACAACAATCCCTACTTAGCAGTCGCTGAACAGTTCACTCCCACAAAAACCTAGCGTTTCAATTTTCTTCCCCATTTCTCTGATCCAAAATCAGCTTCATGAATCTCACCTCCTAACTGAAAGCATCCATCCATATTCATGAATGGCATCCTCCAATCCTCCTCCGATGCCGACAGCAGCTTCGCGACGTTGCTGTCGGCATCACGCTGCTGCGAATTAGGGTAGCAGCATCGCGACGATGCTGCGACGCCTGCAGGTGCGACGTTGCTGGGAATTAGGGCAGTAGTAGAAGGGGAGGGAGGTGGAGGAGAGGAAGGAGAAGGCGAGGGAGTGGGAGGATAGGGACAGTAGAGAGAGAGAGATACGGGAGGAAGGGGGTGAGGGATTTACAGTGAAAAAATTAGTGATTTTATGGTGGTGTAATGTGTGTATTGCAGGATAAATAATTAGTAAAAATATTTACTTTATAAAAAATTTAATTAAAATAAAATGTCTGATTTTAGAATTAATAAAACTTGGATCTGATTTTGGAAGTTGGATATTGAAACATGAGGTTTGGTGTAATTACCATTTGGGAAAAATTCATATATGGGGAAAAATTCACAAGTCAGACATTAAGTATGGGCAATTCAATTTTCAGATTTTAAATTTTAAAATTAAAAAATCAAGTATTAATTAATTAATTAAAAATCTTTTTTTAATTATAATATTAATGTCACAATTATAAAATTAATGGTCATATGCGCGTACTTATAGGTCACAACTTATATATGGGTCACATATTATAAAAGAAATTGGTTACGGATTATTTCATATTCACAATCAAAAAATTTGATAGATAACAATTTATTTAATAGGTAACAAATCAAAAAAATTATAGGTCATAGTTAATCTGTCGGTTACAGATTTTCAAATTAGTTTGTCGCAAATTATTTTTCACTCACAAATTATCGAATTTTTAGGTCACAATGAAATAGTTGGTCACAAATTAATCAAATAACATACCACCAGCACCACAATCACTTGCGACTACCACCACCAACACACCCTAATTGCGACCACCATCACCAACATAGTCCCATTTGCAACCACTACCACCTCACCACCACTACATGCATCGCCTCTGCCACCCTACAATTGCGAAACCACTACCACCACACACCACAACTGCAAAAAAAACGACCACAGCAACCATCGACCACACAAACCACCATAACCATCAGAGAAATCAAACTCATAAATTTTTTAAAAAAAAGAAAAAATAAAAAGAAATAACAAATTTACGCCTTTGTGATCAACCTTGTGAGATCTGAAGTAATGGTGATAGGCACGTAGCCGCTGCCGTGCACTAGATTGCGAAGCGCGTCTCATTGTTGCTTCGAGCGTAGCACCGCCTACAACCAAATCTTGCCATCTTTAAGAAGTAACGCATCGAAGAGAGGGAAATTTGTGAACCTGCAGCTGCGGACCGCTTTGTGGACGGGCAACACTAGGACGATGTTGAGCAACTGTAGTCTGGTTTGTGTTGATTGTAGGCGTGAAGGGTGGCAGTAATGGTTTTGAAATGGTTTTTGGGGATGGTTTTGGATGATATTTTCCTCATATGATTTGCATTTGAGATTATTGTTGGTTGCTTGGTGGTGGCGCAGCTGTGAACTTGGATAAAGAGATAAATAGGGGGGAAAAGAGACGAGAATGATTTAGGGTTCAAGAGCGTGGTTTTGTTGGGGGTGGGGTAGGTAAATCAAATTATTATTATTATTATTATTATTATTATTATTATTATTATTATTATTATTATTATTATTATTATTATTATTATTATTATTATTATTACCTAATGTTTTGATTAAATAAACCTTACACGTGATTTTTGAATTGAAAAACTTAAATACCCGTTTATATGTAATTTTCTCTTCATATATAAGGTAATTATAATACACAATTTCAAAATTAAGAAAATTATTTAAAGTTTCCAAAATCAAGTGTTAATTAATATTTATTAATTCAATAATTAATTAAAAATATTTTATTAATTAAATAATTAAGTTAACAATATTATACAATATATGGTTATAGTTACATAATGATCACAATTACATGCGTTACAATCACAAATTTTATAAGTTACAATTTATTTCTCGATCACAATTATCAAATTATTGGTCACGTATTATTTCTCGATCAAAAATTTTATAACTCACAATTTCTTTATCAAATTTATAGGTCATGTATTTTTTTTGGTCACAAATCACAAATTTTACAAGCCACAACTTATTTCACGAATCACAAATTATTAAATTAATTAGTCATAACTTATTTTACGATCATAAATTATCAAATTAATTAGTCACAAGCTCTTTCTTGATAGCAAATTATTAAATTAATTTGTCACAACTTAATAAATTGTGAATCACAATTACAAATTTAGTCGTGATCTCACATTTTTTATGTCATACATTATTTATTAATCACAAGTTGTCTCTTTGTGATAGGCTCCTATCAATCTCCAGAAAAGAATTGAGAAGCGATTAATGGTAACAAATTTCATTAGATTTGGTTACAAAATATTTATAAATAGAGAAGAGGTAGGATGTATTAGGTGGGAAAATATTTAGTGGGTTGATTAAATTAGGAGAGCTCGAGGCATGTCGACAGCCTTCGGATTGTTCTTTAATTCTATGGTCAGTTCTTCATTTCATAAATAATTGTCTTACATTCTGCAAATCAATACACATTTACAAATTATAGCTTCAGTTTCATTACATAAATCAGCTTGTAGTACAATTCCCATCTTAATCAGTAATAAATTAGGCTGCTATTGCTTTAGCAGGTTGATAAAAATCATCTCAGCAACAATACAGGTCCTTGAAGCAGTTTCACAGGTACAGAAACTCGGCAGCAACCCACAAGTTAGCTCCAGGAACCTATTACTTTAGTAGCAGCTCCTTGAACAAAATATAGTACTGATTTCTGGAAATCAGTAGAAATAAAAGAGTTGAGATTGAGGACTCGTGCGAAGGAGGAAAAATCGATTGTAAACCAGATATATTTGTGAAATAACTCAATAATTGAGAGGTTATGACTATTTATTTAAGGTACCGCTATTTCCATCCACGCTTTTTATATATACATCCACTTCTAAAAACAAAATTTTATTATATTTTAAATTCTATTTAAATTTACTTAAATAGACATAAACAAAATTAAATATAAATACATAACTCTAAATTGATCCACTAATTTTTATTTTCATTAAATTGTTCTCTGCTGCACCATGTTTGGAAGAAGATGATCTCATTGATTTTTCTTCTATTCTATCAGTAAAACTGTAAACTGAGAGTTGGTGTTCTTATGTCTTTGCTGCAGTTGAGCTCCTATATAAACAAAATTTTTTTTGCAATTTGTCGGGCATAAATTTTGCAAAATAGCCGCCTTACAACGAGGGGAGTGAAAATTTGACAACCAAAAGCATTTATGAACTCGACACGCTTTCATGGGGTTATGTATATGCACTTAAGAAAGACATCTATCCCCACTGCATATACTCAACACAGGTTTTGTAGGTAATATAATTGACATCTATCCCAACTGCATATACTCAACGCAGGCTTGGTAGGTAATATAATTTGATTTCAAAGCAGAAGTTCACCTAAATTTATCGAAAATTGCATTTTGTTGGAAAATGGAAAATCTTTTAATGAGGAAGGTTTCATTTTTATTGTTTATACAGTTTATTAGTTTATGGATTCTTGAAATTGTTGTTGCCCAACCAAAAACTGAACCTCGTGAAGGTGTTTTTCTCTCTAGCCACAATTATAAATAATTTCATGATAAATTATTATTGAGCTACTTATAATTGTTTTCTATTGCTTCTTGTGTAGTGATAATATATGTTAATTTAATGTTCAATCAGTTCAACTTTGTTCTTATTTATTCATTAGGTTTTAAAAGAGTTTATGGTTTTAGGGATTGTGTGAATCTATAGAGTTAGGGATGCATTTCAAATGGGATGAATATATAAAATTTTTGTGGATGTATATAGTATTTAAATTAATGACTTTCATAAATCACAAGGACAATATTGGAATATGACGTGGATGTAAATAGTAATTTTTTTTAAATTTTTAAATTTTATTAGGGATGAACTTAGGGTGGGATGTATATATAAAAAATGTGGATGGAAATAGCAGTACCCTTTATTTATTATTGTTATTAAGAGCCGGTTCAATTAAAATTGAGAAGAAAGCCAGTCGACAATTGTGGCTATCACTATCAAGAATGACAAGATGAGTGAAACATGCCAACTGAAACTTACAGAAGACACTATCTAATAGAAGACGGGCAAAAAAGTAAAAATGGGTCATATTTGCTTGTAGAATGGCATAAATAACAGAGTATGGGGGCTGTTTGCTTGGTTGCACAATACAGAGGTTAGGTTATGAATTTACATGATGCTTTCTTTCAAACTCCCAAGGGAACAATTAAAGTAACAACACATTTATCTGTGTTCCAAAACCGTAAGACTATCCTACAAACCAATCAAACTGAAGAAGTACAAGATATGAAAATCACTTGCCTTGGAAATTCTTGCAGACCATGCTTGCTCCATGATCCATGAGAGCAAAAGCTATCTCGGTTTGATTAAAAACTGCTGCCTATGGTATTAAATGAAGCCAACATCGCCAGACTAACCCACGATACTCAAACTCGACCAACTACCATGTATCATGTATGCATAAACGAACTAGAAATGGATAAACTGGCTAGTTTTAAACTCTTTAGTACCAAAAAAGTTCACTTTTCTGGTTAGAAGTACATAATTGAAGGTGAATAAATCCTCTACACAAGAAAAGACCAGAATGCAAAATCCTAAATGACCATCCAACCTAGAGAACTTGAAGCTTAAAATATAAAAGCTCTAGTCAGCAAGAAATACAGTGATCCTAAGGGATTATTTATAACTTATGAGGCTGTTTTGGTCAAGAAAATTAGAACCTGAAGCAGAACGCAAGCTTGGAGCTGCAGTTTACAAGCCCAGATCATTCAACCATGGAAAAACCTACCTCGAAATTGATTCCCTGGGTATTTCTTCATCTCATTTTCTTGTTAGTTTGCAACTCCTATTAAAAATTAAATTTTCAGGTTGTATTTATGTTTATTGTAGTTTTCTTTCATAATGATTAAATATGCCCGTCTATTAATGTAATTAGCAATTGAGATTAAGACACTCCCTTCTCTCATCTGATTAAAGCTTTATTATGATCTTTATATTTATTCTTAAGATTTCTTTGGTTATTATGTGGTGGTTGAGGAGGCGAAGGATGCTAAATTAAATTATTTGAAAATCACAAATTTATCTAATGCTGCCGGAGGTGGTAGAGAAAGCCGCAGTGGAGTACCAAACTCTCCCCTTGTCTTTAAGGGACTTCTTAAGACCTACATTCTCAGGTCTGTCGAGTTCATAAACTACAGAGCCATTCATACCACCTAAATTAACAAAATAGAATTATCCACAAGATCATAAATTCATAATATTTAACATAGTCACAAAGCCAAAAAAAAAAGGCAAGAAAATAATAAATTGCAGAGATCAGAAAAGATTTGTTCCATCGAGGATACTTGAGCATTTGTGGTTATTCGAGAAGGCAAATATGATCATCAATAGATGATCATTGGCCCTTAAACTTGGCTTCCGTTTATCACATCAAGTACCAATAATGTAGGTATAAGTTAAATATAAAAGATTTAGACTAATATCAGCCAATGACAAAATTAAAATTTCCTTAAATCTCACTAACAAATGCTGGTCTATATGCATTCAAATTAAAATTACCAAAGATGTTACATTATCCATGCCCCCGGTAATCTCTACTCACATCACCAAAGAAAGGGAAAGAAATAAATACTACAACGTAATTAATGGCCAAGGGAATAGAACAATTCCGATACATTCCATCAACAAAATATTCAGTGCTTTGCAAAGTTTATTACGCCATATGCAGAAGAATTTATTCATTAACCAAAACTTTATTTATGCAACAGAATGAAATTAGAATACAGGCTCAACAAATTCCAGATTTAAACAACTAAAAAGAAAAACTTTAAGATCACGAGTAGAGAAAAAAACTTGTTATAATAAATAAATTTAAAAATATGGGCATTAGCTTGTTTCGCATACATACCAAAAGCATGTGGCAATTGGTGAAGAAAAGCATCGCCCAGCCTTGTTCCTGCCTGCATAAGTTAAATCCAATCAAAATCAACCTAGTGAAACTCAAATGTTTTTGACCAATTAAGTCCATTCATTATTCACATTTCTGACCAATTTAGAAAAGACCAAAATTTTAAATCTAACGGACATCCCACTTTTAGTTATCCTGCATATACAAGCCTCAGAAATTGAGATTAAATGTTTCCTGTCACGCAGATAACAATTTTGTGGGACCACGACATTCTCCAAAACATAGAAATGCAAAGAACCTATAACAAAAGCAATAAAAATAACTCAACAAAATCAAAAAATTAAAAAAAATCTTACCTGACAGAAATCGCGCTAGCTAAAAAATAGATGCAAGGATGCATGTTCATGGTCGTTTGATGATGAATTTCAGTTCCACCATATTGATTTTCAGATTGGAACAGATTTGATGGCTAATTGAAAGAGTTTGAAGAGGGGTACCATGCCTATGAACTGCAATTGGTTGATTAGAAGGAAATTGATGAAGACCCATATGTGCATCTTGTTCTCCATGACGTGTCAAAGCCAAGAGTGGTAGCCCGTGACCATGGTTTGAATCGCTGGCGCCGGAATTTGGGGAAGAAGGTGCGTGGTTTGCTGCCTTTAGACTGATAGGGGTAGTTTTCTGATTTAAAACATTTCCTGATGATACGTGACCACGAAACTGCTCGTCTTGGGTTGTATAAATAGTATGTGATAGAGTTTGGTCATTGGTGTTGCAATTTTGGCAGGAATTGGAGATATGGCCGTGCATAGAGATGAGTTTTTGGGTCAGGATTTGATCATATTTTGGATCCATTAGTGCTGTTTTTTGGGTAGAAGAAGTCGCCTTTTTCGCCCCAGGTCTTCGACAATAGTACGAGGGATTTTAATGCGGGACGGGGAGATCATGTCTCCCGGTGCGCACACGGGGAGAGGAGTTGCTTCCCGTACGTGTACGGTGAATTCAGAATTTTTTTTCTTTATTTAAAATCGGGCAAAACAAAACAATTCAAACGAAAATAATTACGACACTTCCTTATTCCAATTAAATAAATGAAATTGTCTTTATAATTTGAGTAAAATGTAAATAATAAATGTGGATAGGCTGAATTTTGGAATTTTTTTTTTAATTGGAAGCTGAAAGATAATAATAAAAAAAAAACCTATCTCCCTGTGTGCGCACGGGGAGAAACAAACTCCCCGTGCGAAGGGATCTCCCCGTGTGCGCACGGGGAGAGTTCGCAACTCCCCGTGCGCGCACAGGAAGAAGGGAACTACACGACGGTTTTTTTCTTTCTTATTTTTTTGGCCTAAAATTCTACTGATTTATATTTTACAAAAACTATAATATAAATATAATTTCTCGTATAAAATCACAACAAAAACTATTTAATTGTTGTTATGCTTTATTACTATTTTCAACTCCATCATTCATTCACGAAAATATACTGCACATTCATGGACCTACTTAATACCAACATACATTCATGGATCTACTTAATACCAACATCCAGGAGTCAACAAATTCAAGTGGAAGAAGAAACTCATTTACCTGACAGGCTAAAGCTGTAAGTTTTCTTTAACTTTACTCGAAGTTATAGTAGTAAATGTCGTGCAGCGCGGTTATAAACTGAAGTTTTAATATCTAATATGAAAGAGAAGTTGTACTGGAGAAGAAAGAAACTTGTGAGAAGGACGAAAAATAATACTAAACAAAAATGACAAAACCGGAAGTAGGTAGCAAAAAAAAATGATTTCAACTATCTCAACCAAAACATCGAGCAAATCTTCTCGGAAGATAGAGAACAACGAAAATACAAAACTAAACAAAAACGAAAAAACTTAGATCATGATGAAAAAAAAAATGAAATGAAAAAGCAAAAATATAACAACAATGAATACAAATCTACCTTCAAGAAATTGTTTTGCCACTTCACAGTGTGTGTGATTGCAATTGCATTTGCATTTAGTGCATTTGCATGTTATATATATGAGTAAGTTGGTTGCATATATATATAATTAATTAATTAAGGCTGCAAATTTCACTGTCCAAGCTTGAAGAATTTAGTCAACAATTCTGGCGTGAGAATGAGATATTTATGAACAGTGGAAATCCATATTAGCTACAGTATCAAACCGGTTTCAATGTGAAATGGCGTGTGACAAAAATGAACAGTCGGTTACCTTTTTTTTTTTTTTTTGTCTCCACAGTGCCCTTTTATTTTATACACTGTGGATGAAAATTGTTTCACAGATGAACAGTAATCTGCGGGGTGGATAAAGTGGAGAAAATGGTAATTCGTGGGGGGATAAAATGGGAAAACAAAATGCTTCACAAATGAACAGTGATCTATGGATTGACTCTTTTATATTAGTAGAGATAGAGATATATTATTTATTGATTACAAATTAACCAATTTATTAGACATAATTACCTAAATAATTAGTCACAACCCCAATCCAAACTAGCATAGCACATCACCACACCGCACCGCACTACACCGCATTGTCGCCGCCACCAACTCCGCCACCACACTACCACTACCACTATCTATGCCATCGAAACCTACACAACTACCTTCCATAGTCACTACCATCGCAACCACCATCTCACCATCATCATCACCGCCATTACCACCACTAACACCACCACCTGCTACAAAAAAAAAAAAAACCACCTAAAAACTTCGGCACTTAATGATTACTAACATTCTCCTGATTGCATCAACCCAAAGCTAGATTTTCCCCAAATAGCATAGCTATTGGATTTGCAAGGGAAAACAATTTACGTATTTGCATAATTGTGTAACATCCCAAAGCTAGATTTTCTCCCAAAATCTATCGTTCGTCGCTCGTGTTGCGCGTAGCGGCATCTTCTTCACTGCTGGAGCGACGTTCCCTCCATTGCAACAGTGCCAAAATGAGAAGAGAGATATGATATGAGCAACGTCAATAGAGAGGATAGAGAGAGGATGGGAAATAGAGAGAATAGAGAAGATATAGGAAGAGAAATAAGAGATATGGAAATAATTAAGATTTGAGAGTGAAATTGGCTAGGGTAGATGATGGTGGGGTGGATATGTAGAATAATTTATTTTCTATAATATTATAGTTAATATTGAAAACTTGAATTATCACGTGATTTTCGCACAAAAAACTGAATCTTAATTTTGAGTTTGGGATTTTAAAACCATGCATGAGTGTAATTTTCACATTTTAATTTCAACATAACAAGAGATATAGATTATGAAACGTACTTGTACAAAAAACAAAATAAAGGAAATATATATAACTAGCAATATTTAAAGATATACTTTTAAACTTCGCAAATTTGTCGATTTTTTCAAAAATCAGGTCGTATTAATTAATTAGGTCAATGTCGCAATAACTTATAATTGATGGACACAATTATATACTAGTCACAAATCATATAATTTCTCAATCACAAAGATGTAAAATGTGGGTTATAATTGCAAATTGGATTAATCTATTTGTACACGGGGTTTTACACTCCCGTGTACACTCCCCTCACATGAGCGGAGGGCCCACGATTGATAAAATAATCATGGCCCCCCTATTGTGAGGGGGGCAGGTGGGGTTGGGGTACACGAAAGTGTAAACCCCCATGTACGTCTAGCAAAGCCCTTGCAAATTTAATCACAAATAAAACATTTTGATGGGTCACTAGTTATTTATTGGTCATAAATTATCAAATAATTGGTCATAACTTATTTCTTGATCAATAAATCAAATTAAATGGTCAAACTTATGTCTCGACCATAAATTATTAAATTAATTGTTTATGTATTCATTTCAAATTATCAAATCAATTAATCACAATTATCTAATTAAATAGTCACAAATTACCTTTCATCTCCCTTCTTACCCAACTCTTTGCTCCAGCGTCTGCACTACCCAAAACGCGTCGCTGCCTCAAATGCACAACCCACCACCTGCAATGTACCGCAACGTACCACCACCATCACCATCACCACCACCATCTCCATCTCCACCTCCAACGAACCACAACATGCACCCTACCCCACATCCACCACAATACCAACACCAGCACTATCGTACCACCACTTGCAAATCTTTACACCGTAACCACCACTACCATCGTAGATTTATACTACTACGGACACAACATTCTCTCACCAGCACCATCGCACCATAATCATTACATCACTACTTTGCAGTTCTATACACCGTATCATTAATACCTTACCACCATACAGATATATAACATACCACCACACACAACAACAATGCACCACACATCCACCACACAACCACCACCTCAATATCCCGCCGCATCCATCAAATGCTTCAAAACATTCGTCGATGTTTAGTCTGGGGTGCATATCCGAGCTGACGAAGAGGGAGAAGGACACGACATGACTTTGAAGCCAGAAGGAGAGTAAGAAAATAACGAGAGAGATATCTTGTATTTTGAATGAGTGTATTTTATGAGATTTATTGTGCGAAAGCTAATGAAGGCAATGATCCATTGATTGTGGAGGAATCACCAATGACTAGATCACAGGCAAAGAAGGTCAATAAAGCTATATAATTGCTGGTTCAAGTTACAATAGACGAAACATTGATCAAAATAAGTAAATGAACAAGTTTCATGTTGAGCCTGGAAGAAGGAACAAGATAGATCAACTTGGTTTAAGTAAGGGACAGCTGAACTGAGGGGGTCAACTATGCCACCGCATAGTACACCAAGGCATGCATCCGCATGCCTCTATATTGAGACTCAAATGAGGCATTTTTTTGAACTATGCACCGTATGTTCCAACACTATGCGCCTGCATAGTACAAGTTTAGCAGTGAATTTTCCAATTTTTGGAAAGAATCATAATTTAGCTAAAACTCTAGTTTTATGGCAATTCTTGATATATAGACTAATAATTCCGTTTTTAGAAAGGTTTTAGGGGTTCCATATAAATAGGATCCATTCCATTCATTGTAAAAAAAAAATAATTTGAGAGATATTATTGTGATGCATATTGCGTTCTTCTCATTTTTCATCAAATTAATTCCGAACTTATCATGAATTAAATTCTTGTGGTGTTTACCAATTTAAGTAAGGTTCATAAGTTTTGTGATCACATGTTCAAGATATTATTAGCAATTGTCTTGGTTCTTTGGTTCAATAATTTATTGGGTCGAGCTATTCAAATGTTCATTCTTGGCTTTTTTGGATTTGAACTAATTTGTCGTGGTTCCGTAGCTACAATTGCTACATGGATATCATCAAATTAGGATGAGAGAGGGGGATGAGTGGAAAATTACTTTTAAAACTAAGGTTTATATGAGTGGTTAGTCATGCCATTTGGACTTACTAATGCACATAGCACGTTTATGCGATTAATAAACCATGTCTTACGTGCATATATAGGTAAATTTTTAGTAGTTTACTTCGATAATATGTTGGTATATAGTAAGGATTTAAATGAGCATATATGACATTTAAGATGTGTGTTTGTGGTCTTAAGAAAAGAACAAATTTATGCTAACTTTAAAAAGTGTACATTTGCATGAAAAAAGGTTATTTTCCTTGGTTATGTTATTAGTGAAAAAGGAATTGAAGTAGATGTGGAGAAAATCAAAGCTATCAAGGAGTGGCCAATGCTTAAAAGCATAACTGAGGTAAGAAGTTTTCATTGTGTAACTAGCTTTTATAGGCATTTTGTTAAAGATTTTAGCACATTTGCCACGCCACTTACGAAGATTGTAAAGAAAAGTATAGGATTTCATTGGGGCGTTGAATAAGAACATGCTTTTAATACTATTAATGATATGTTCTGTACCGCATTGATTGTATCACTACCTAACATTAACAATACTTTTGAGATTGAATGTAATGCCACATGAATATGTATTGGAGCTGTCTAAATGCAGGAACGAAGGCTAAGAGATTACTTTAGTAAAAAGCTAAGTGGAGCAGCTCTCAATTGTGCTACATACGGCAAGGAGTTGTATGCACTTGTTCAAGTTTTGGAGAAATGGCAGCACTACCTATGGTCAAAGGAGTTCGTGATTCACACTGATCATGATTCCATGAAGCATTTAAATGGTTAAGGTAAATTAAACAGGAGGCATGCTGGATGGAGTTTATTGAGATATCTCCATATGTTATTCGGTATAAATAAGTTAAAGAAAATGTGGTGGCGGATGCATTGTCAAGGAGGTATGTACTTGTTACTTTTTTATGTGCTAAATTACTAGGATTTGAATATGTTAAGGACATGTATACTAATGATCTGAACTTTTCTAATATATATAAATCACGTGACAAAGGTGCTATAAATAAATTCTTTAAGCATGATGGATATTTGTTTCGGGAGAATAATTTATATGTACCTATGTGTTCAATGAGAGAACTCCTAATATGTGAAGCACATAGTGTAGGTTTAATAGGTCACTTTGTCATTAAGAAGACTTTGGATATGTTAAATGAACACTTTTATTGGCTTAAGATGAATGTTGATATTGATCGGGTTTGTAGTAGATGCATCACTTGTAAAAATGCTAAATTTATGGTTTTACCTTAATGTTTGTATATGTCATTACCCGTTTTTAGTGAACCTTGGGTTGATGAGCATTTCACTCCATGTCATAAAATTGATGATGCCACTAATATTGCAGATTTATTCTTTATGGAAGTAGTGCACTTACATAGGGTACCTAGGAGTACTGTATCGGATAGAGATGTCAAGTTTCTTAGTCATTTTTGGAAGGTTTTGTGGGACAAGTTAGGAACTAGACTATTATTCTCTACCAGTTGTCACCCACAAACGGATGGGCAAACTGAAGTTGTTAATAAGAATATGATACAACTATTGCGTATTATAGTTGATAAGAACTTGAAGAGTTGAGAGAATTGTTTGCCATTCATAGAGTTTGCATATAATAGAGCCACACATTCTACTACTTCTTATACTTCGTTTGAAATTGTTTATAGTTTTAATCCACTAACACCTTTGGAATTAATTCCTTGTTGATGAGAGAGGTAGCTTAGATTGAAAGAAGAAGACTAACTTGGTGAGATCTCTCCATGAGAATGTACCAGATCGAGAAAAAAAATGAGCTTTATGCTGCTCAATCAAACAATGGACAAAATCACATTACATTTGAATCAGGAGATTGGGTTTGTGTACATATGAGAAATGAACATTTTTCGGCTCAGATGAAGTCAAAGTTACAATCAAGGGGCGATGGACTATTCCAAATGCTAGAAAAGATCAATGACAATACCTATAAGTTGGACCGTCCAGCGGAGTATAACATTTATGCTATTTTAAATGTTTCTGATCTTTCCTTGTTTGTTGCAATTAGAGATTCGAGGACGAATCATTTTGAAGAGGGAGGGAAGAATGAGATCCATGGTGTGAGAACTAGTTAGGGCAATGATCCGTTGATTGTGGAGGAAGGACCAACAACAAGATCACGGGCAAAGAAGGTCAAGAAAGTTATGGAATTGCTCATTTAAGTTATAGTGGACAGAGTATCGATTACAACAAGCAAATGAACAAGTTTCATGTTGGGTTTCGAAGAAAGAACAAGATGGATCATCAACTTAGTTCAAGTAAGGGACAACGGAGCAGTGGGGGCAAACTATGCGACCGCATAGTATACCTACATGCCTCTATACCATACCTAAAGGAGGCATTCTTTTTGAACTATTCGACTGCATGTTCCAACACTATGCGATCGCATAGTATAAGTTTAGCAGTGAATTTTTCAATTTTTGGAAAGAATCCTAGTTTAGCTAAAACTCTAGTTTTATGGTAATTCTTGATATTTAGACTGTTAATTCCGCCTTTAGATAGGTTTTAAGGGTTCCATATAAATAGGACTCATTCTATTCAACGTAAAAACACACACAATTTGAAAGATATTATTGCGAGGCATTGCTTTATTCTTGTTCTTTATCAAATTAATTCCGAACTCATCAAGAATTAAATTCTTGTCGCGTTCAACAATCTAAGTATGGTTCATAAGTTTTGTGATCACGGGGTCAAGATATTATTGGTGATTGTCTTGGTTCTATTGCTCAATAATTTATTGAGTCGAGCTATTCAAACATTGATTCTTGACTTTTTTGGGTTTGAACTAATTTATAGTGGATTCCGTAGCTATAATTGCTACGTGGATTCGCATCAATGGTGGTAGTTGATGTGAACCCAACCAAGAATTGATCTTGGGAACCCACGAACAAGATGGAACCCACCCAAGAAAGCTAGAAATCACGTCGCGCAAAGATCAACCCGACCCGTTGTTCGACCTGTATCAAGAACCGAGATTACGCATAAGAAATTCGACCCGTTGATTACTCGGAACAAGAACCGTAAAGTGGGAACACCACAAAAGAACTGCGAAACCTTTTGAAAAGTTCAAGATTATAAGTCTAAGCCACCAAGAATATAGAGGAAAAAAACTCACAAATGGTATTGAATCTCTCAAAATAATAAAAGTCTTGCTTTTACAATGAAATAAATCTCCCATTTATATTAATGCTAGAAACCCTAATAAAACGTAATTAGGCCATAGAATATTTTTAAGGTTGGAAATAAAATAGAATCTTAGACTAATAAGGAAAACTCGCGAAAATTGGAAAATCCTGCCAACTTGTTCTCGGCATGTTTCTGTGCGACCGCAAGTCCAAAAGTACCATACATCCACGTAGCCTTGTACAGAATTTCATGACAATTCCGGAATGTACTCATGGACAAAAATTCGACACCCGAGCTGAGAGTTATGCCAATTTTAATCCGCCCAAAGATCAACTCGCCCCGTTGTTCGATCGGTATAAAGAACCGAGATTACGCGTAAGAAATCCGACCCGTTGATTACCCAGAACAAGAACCGTGAAGTAAAAATGCCACAAAAGGACTGCGAAACCTTTTGATAAGTTCAAGATTATAAGTTTAAGCCACCAAGAATATGGAGGAAAAAACTCACAAATTGTATTAAATCTCTCAAAAAAATAAAAGTCTTACTTTTACAATGAAATAAATCTCCTGTTTATACTAATGCTAGAAACCCTAATAAAACATAATTAGGTCATAGAATATTTTCAAAATTGGAAATAAAATAGAATCCTAGAGTAACAAGGAAATCTCTCGAAAATAGGAAAATCCTGCCAACTTGTTCTCGGCATGTTTTGGTGTGACTGCAAGTCTAAAAGTATTATGTGCTCATGTAGCCTTGTGCAGAATTTCATGACGATTTTGGAATGTAAATATGAGTGAAAATTCGACACCCGAGCTGAGAGTTATGCCCATTTTAATCCACGTCACTCGTTTTCTTTACAAATATCTTCCAAACCTTTAATCCAACTTGTTTCGGCTCCCGAGCCCTTCACGAAACTTGAACCTTGGCTTGTCAACTTCACCCATCTGAACTCCATTGCTTGAACCATTGACTTGTGTGACCCGACCAAGTGATTGTCTGTCCCGGATCATATCATCGTCTCTCTCTTCGAAATGATTTGACCTCGAATCCGAACTTGTATCAAACAAAGCAACATTAGCAACGTCGAAAATGTTAAATATTACAGATTTACCCAGTAAAAGTAAAATGTAGCTTTCATTCTCAATCATAGCAACTGAACGGCATGGTCTGTCTCTCCTAGGATGTAATTTGGACATCCTATGAGTTCGTACCCGCCTCGTACGTATCATCACATGTATCTCACAAAATCCAACACTAACACCAATAGATGAAAACATTAAATTGACCAAGATTAGTGAATTAGAACCAATTGTTAAATTGGAATGCGGGATGAGATTAGTAGACATTAAATTTACTCCTAATACACTCCATAAATCCATCCGAAGACATGTAAGAGTATCGTGATTAAAGTACAGGCATTCATGCACCCAGTCACCCATAATGCACCCCAATTGCCTATTATATTCACTTAACTCTGTGTGACATGCTAGAATGTTGTGGTGTAATAAGTGCATATTGTAGAAAAGTAATAAATTTTCCATACATGGAAGCTCATAGTCTAACCTAGGTATATGAATTTGATACGTTATCGTGGCGTAGTTACATCCATCCTCCTTGTTACTCACCAAATTTTCCACTTGATCTATGTATGGTGCACTACGAATTATTCTGCCATGGAATAATTCCTTGAAATACTGTAAAAGAGAATTATCGAAATTGGGGATGGGATTGTTAGCTCTAACTAAAATCCTCTCACAATTGACTTTTCTCGCATACAAGCTTACTTTGGAATTTTCTCTCATCTCTGATTTTTCCCTCTCTTTTCTCTCATGTGGCTCTACTCTTTTTTTTTTTCTCACTCTCAGCCACCTTACTTCCTTCTCTCTTGCTCTCTTTTTTTCGCTCCTTATTTTTATTCTCTCACTCTCTCTTCAATTTCAGTTGGTCCTCTTGGACCTGTTGTGGTGTCAATAGCACAAGAGTAATTGTCTTTCCACCCATCACAGGCTGTACCAATTTGTGAACCCTTCATGTTTCAATCTCCTATTATACTGTCATGGCCTACCCAATAAGAGATGTCCCACGTGCATTGGAACCACATCACACAACACCTCATCATTGTACCGTCCAATGCTAAAATTCACCAAGGCCCTCTTGGTAACCCGTATTTCCCCACAATTATTCGACCACTCCAATTTGTAAGGTTGTGGATGCTTCATAAGAGGTAACCCCAACTCCTATATAAGGGTTGTACTAGCCACATTTGTACAACTCCCGCCATCTATTATCAAATTGCACACCTTACCCTTAATGTGACACCTGGTATGAAACAAATTCTCCCGTTGTTGCTCCTCATCATCCACCTTCATTTGTGTAGTAAGAGCACGCATCACTACCAATGACTCCGCAACCGAATACTCCACATAAGTTTCACCCTTAACTTCCTCCAACTAAAGCATGCTGTCACTCCTACTTCCATCATCCGACTCAATCTCTCCATTTTCCTGAAGAATCATCACCGACTGGTTTGGACACTGTAAAGCTATATGCCCTGAACCCAAACACTTGAAACATTTAATATCCCTCGATCGACCAGCTTGATTTTCAATATTTGGTTAATTTTTATTCACATCTTCCTTAACCTTAGGTATTTCAACCTTTCCCCTGTCTCCACCTGATCATCCCTATCACCACTACTCCATTTGGGTTCCGTAGTAAACCTAGCTACCCCTTTTAGTCTGAGTTGCCTCTCCACCTTCATAGCCACGTGCACCAAGTCCTCCAATTCCACATAATGTTGCAACTCTACAATGTTAGCAATATCCCTATTCAACCCATTCAGAAACCTAGCAATGGTGGCCTCTCGATCCTCCTCTATGTTCGCTATAATCATCGCCACCTCCATCTCCTTATAGTAATCCTCCACACTCCTAGATCTCTAAGAAAGTGTGTGTAATTTATGATGAAGATCCCGATAATAATGTCCAGGTACAAACCATTTTCTCATGCAAGCCTTCAACTCTCCCCAGGTCTCAATTGGCCTATCCAAATTCCTCATACGGCTAGTCACCAACCGTTCCCATCAAATTATTGCATAATCAGTGAATTCCACTACCGCTAACTTCAATTTCTTCTCCTCCGAGTAAATATGGAAATCAAATACCAATTCCACCTTCTTTTCCTATTCTAAGTAAGTTTCTGGGTCACTCCGACCTTGAAAAGCTGGAATGTTCAGTTTAATGCTTCCCAAATTTCCATCAACCCCTCGATCAAATCTACCTCATCTAGTCCTCATTCGTCCCATATCAGCTTCAAAATAATAATCATCACTTCCTACACTCACCACCTCATCTTCCCCATTAAATTCAGCCATAAGATTTCGTCTTCGCCTATCTCCTCTATTCCCACGAGGAACCCTTTGGGGTATCTCTCGCTGCTGACTCCCAATCAAAGTTTCATGCCTAGCTACATACCACTAATACGTTCAACCGCCAAACCCAATTGATCAAACCTACTATGTATAGCATGTATACTATCCATAAACTCCGCATAAAACCCCTTAGGTACCTCTTCTTCTTTGCCTTTACTCATATTTCCCTTTTGCAATTAAGTAAACAACAAGAATTTAAATGAAAAGAAATAATAAAAAGAACGAAACAATTTACCCCATGTGTTTACACTCGTGTATCACTCAAGATTGGTTTTTACCCGATAATGAGCTCATCACTCTGTCTTTTACTGCTCGTCCTTCTTTCTCAATGGCTCGAGAAATAACCGATTTCAATCAAATAGGACTCAATCCCGCAACGATTACCACCACAAGTACAAGTCTCGAATAATCAATAGAATTTTTGGCACAGACTCAGGTAATAGACTCAAATGCAAGAAAAGAAAACAAAATGACTCGAATTTATATTGTTTTTTCTTTGCGTTACCTCTAGACGTTTACGAAGTGTGGAGTTTTTTTTTTTTTTTCACGTGAACAGTAGATGTGAACAATAACTTTTTTTTTTGTTTTTTTTCTCAATAAACAACTAAATATAATCTAGAGGCGAAATTAAACAAAAAAAATTACATTGGAAAGAATGATTCAAACAAGAACAATAAAAGTTGAATTTTTTTTCACGTGAACAGTAATTTTTTTTAAAAAAATTCAAACAATAAGAATAATTGACAGAAAGTAAATGATAGATGCCCTGAAATCTAGAACCAAGCTCTGATATCAACTGATGTAACCCAACCAAGAATTGATTTTGGGAACCCACAAATAAGATGAAACCAACCCAAGAAAGCTAGAAATCATGTCGCGCAAAGATTAACCCGACCCGTTGTTCCACCTGTATCAAGAACCGAGATTAGCGTAGGAAATTCGACCCGTTACTTACCCGAAACAAGAACCGTGAAGTGGGAACACCACAAAAGAACTGTGAAACCTTTTGATAAGTTCAAGATTATAAGTCTAAGCCACCAAGAAAATGGAGGAAAAAAACTCACAAATTGTATAGAATCTCTCAAAATAATAAAACTCTTGCTTCTATAATGAAATAAATCTCCTATTTATACTAATACTAGTATCCCTAATAAAACGTAATTAGGTCATAGAATATTGTCAAAGTTGGAAATAAAATAGAATTCCAGACTAACAAATAAATCTCGCGAAAATAGAAAAATCCCGCCAACTTGTTCTCGGCATGTTTCGGTGCGACTGCAAGCCCAAAAGTACCATGCGCTAACATATCCTTGTGTAGAATTTTGTGACGATTTTGGAATGTACTCATGGGCAAAAATCCAACACCCAAGCTGAGAGTTATGCCCATTTTAATTCACGCCACTTGTTTTCTTTCCAAATATCTTTCAAACCTTGAATCCAACTCGTTTCGGCTCCCGAGCCCTTTACGAAACTTAATCCTTGGCTTGTCAACTTCACCCATCTAAACTCCATTGCTTGAACCCTTGACTCGTGTGACCCGACCAAGTGATTGTCTGTCCCAGATCATATGAGTAGTGGTGTCGGGTAAGGTGCACATGAGTTTTGAAAGAAAAAATCTTTGCATCTGATTATTGAAATGGGAAGCTAAAAGATAGCGTTTGAGGCAACTTTCATAATAACTCTACTATTGTGGAATCTATCCTAATAGGCTTAGGGCTTGGTAAATATGTTATAAATATTAGTGTTTTCAAACTCGAATCTGACAGTTGTGTTCAAACAAAAAAATCGGGAACCAGAAAGAAATCCGATCCGATCATAGCATGAAAATTGGAAAGAAATCGGTATGAAATCCCGAAAATCGTCTAGTTCATCCAAAAATTGGTGTACCGGTCACGATTTCTTCGGGTTTCACAAATAATTATTTTTTTTAAAAAAAAAATTATAGTATGAAGAAAAGAATGCTTTACTGCCATTTCTCGCCACCTAATGTCTTTTCTTGTACTAGAGCTCTAATGTCTCTTTGCTGAGGCCCTTGTACAAGATTTCAATCAAAACATCCAAAACCAAATTCAGAACAAACTTAAACAATACAAGTATTTAAATAGATATATGCAAACACATATATTTGTATGTGTGACAGAGAAGAGAAGTAGAAGACGAGGCAATTACAGACGAGAATTAATTGATTCTGGAACTTTTGTTGGCAAATTCATTTTAGGGTTTGGTTAATGGGCTATATTATGTTTTGGCCCATTTATTTCACCACTCAATGTTAAATTGATCCATACATTAATAAAATGTTAAATATGAATTTTAAAATGCTATTTAAATCAATAGATTTTTTTAATATAATATACTAATCTATTTATTTATTTATTATTTTAACTCCGGGTCGACCTCGGTTCGACCATTTAACATTTTCGAATCGATAACCAAGTCGATTTTCAAAATATTGATAATTATAAAATAGAATACCCCAATTTTCTATATATTAAAACACTAATGGGGGGAGATTATCATCCTCATTGTCTAACATGTTTTTCTTTTATTTTGAAATCTTTATGCTATTATGATCGTTTGCACAAAGATTGGAAAGATATAACAGTTAAATCTTTACATATGCTACAATTAGAAAATAGATTTACGATTTTGACTCATTATTTGTGGATAATTCGTGTTTATATTTTTGAGTAATTAATTATAATTCTAACACTTTCTTCATATAAGGACTCCTCTTGCTGTTTATTGTATAATATCTTCCACTCAATTAACTCTTTCCTAAATTAATTAATAGTAAGAAAACTTGAATGATGAAGAACGAGTTAAATTCATCAATGGCAAATCAATTTTATAATTAATGTCACTATGACTACTCAATTTGATTTTGCTTAACCATGGTCACCAAACTTTATACTTAATGTCACTATGGTTAACCAATTTTATTTTATTTTACCATGACCATCGAATGTCATATAAAATTTCACCATGGCTTCCAAAATTCCTTTCACTAAGTTTAAAAAGGGTAAAACGGTAACTTTACATTATATATATAAAATAAAATTTAAAAAAATAAAATAAAAACTTATTAAAAAAACTTTACTTAGAAAAGTAAAATAAAATAAAAAAGTTATTTTAAAAAAACGTTCCTTAAAAAAAATAAAAAATTATTTAAAATTAGTTCAAAGAGTGAAAAGAAGTTAGGTGATTATGGAAAACGTTATATGATATTGGATAGTCATTGTGAAGTAAAATCAAATTGGATTAAAAAAAATTAAATATATAATACAAAGTTACCATTGTACCCATTTTAAAATTAGTTAAAAGAGTAAAAAGAAGTTAGGTGATCACGGGAAACGTTATATGATATTGGATAGCGAAATAAAATCAAATTTGATGACTATGATGATATTAAATATAAAGTTGACAATGATAAAACAAAATCAAATTTGATGACTATGGTGACACTAAGTATAAAGTTTGGTGGTCATTGATAGATTTAGCTCATGTTTGGCATCCATTTTTTTCTCATTCTTCATTTCAACCAAACATTCAATTAAGAAAATAATATTACACATAAACCCAAAAATTCTTCTTATTTTTAACCACACAATCTTCCATCAATCACAATTGTAAAAATTATTTTTCAAACAAAGTGAGTGTCAAACATGGCTTTAACTCGTAGAACAAATGTTGAAGATTTATTTCGGCCAAACCACATTAATGAGAGAAATATATTACTTTACAGCTTAAAAAAAAAAAAAAAAAACCAAAAAGATTGTCTACCCAAAATGATTTGAAACTAAAGTGAGCACATTTCATAGGGTAAGTCACAAATGAACAAGGCTTTATGAGTAGTCTTAAGAAAAGAAAAGTAGAAGCCAAAAGTACATATAAAAAATAGAGCCATGCTAATTGTACAACCAAGGTTGACAACCACTCACATGAGGGGTCCACTTTTTTTTTTTTTTTGGAATTTTTTTAACATGCGGATCCGCACACATGTGAGATGTTGTCAACCTCGATTGTACAAATAGAATTTGCCTAAAAAATAACAAAGCTGGTTGTCCAACCTTGTACTACTAGGGGCGCCATATGATGCCCCCTATAGGGGGGGGGTGGGGGGCTGCAAGGTGCGGCCCCGTCCTATAGGGAACGCCATGTGGTGCCCTGGAACAATAAAACCATGTATAACCATATCAACTTGTATAAAAATATTAAGAAAAGGTTGCCCTCACTTTTACTCGTAGAAATTATGAGTGTGCAGACTTTCCTTCGTTATTACGAGTCTCATATCTTGCTTAGTTACAAAGATAAAGGATCTTCGACAACCCTCTCGCAAAGAATGCCAACAAAGTCAACCTATAGAGAGAAGGTCTCCAACAAATGAACGATGATTGCACTTAGCCATCAAGGGTTCGATCTTTTTTGCCATAATTCCAGTCCCTTCAGCCATGTCAACAATCTCACTAATCTTGTTCCAGTCAAAACACTGTATTAGGGATCCCAAGGCCAGCCCTACCAGACACATTGCCAAATTCTCACCTGGACATGCCCTCCTCCCTGATCCAAAAGGAAGAAATTTGAACTCATTTTTACCTACTTCAAAATCTTCAAATCTTTCAGGCTTAAACTTTTCAGGCTCCTCCCATATTTCAGAATTGTGATGAATACACCATACATTTACCAAGAGTATCGTTCCTCTAGGGATGTGATAGCTACCCACTGTACAATCTTCTGATGATAGGTGAGGCATTAGTAGAGGTGCAGGGGGATGCATTCTAAGAGTTTCTTTGACAATGTGACGGAGATAGTGAAGCCCCGCCAGATCGTTTTCATCAACCATACGTTGCTTTCCTACGAGATTGTCGATTTCTGTAGCGCCCCGAGTTCTGTTAACCCGGATTGCCACGTCATCGTCTTTTGCCCTAATTTTGTCAATCAATTTTGCGGAAATAACCTAATTTTTAAAATCACATTTGAAATTGAAAACTACTTCGGCAATTGAAATACATTGGATAATTGTTCAAAATTTAAATATCGTGTTTTTGGAATAGCGGAAACGAAAATACGTTAACAGTGTTTCAATACATAAATTCGGAAACTTAATAAATTCGATAATCAAATTTTATTTTGCCACCACTGCCGGATCAATCGCGTTCGCCTCCGAAGTCTGCAAATATTGTTAAAAATAGCAGAATGAGTATTTCGAAGAAATACTCAGTAGACTCATCGCCGATAATTAATTTACAGAATAATTGGAAACACACTCATGCAATATACAATGTGATATCATCTTTGGTTCATTTTCTTGAAATCATAGGCTCTTTAAAAAAAACATGGGCTGTGGGTAGTCTTTCTTTCTTGTGCGGATGAAGCACATAAGTTATGCATAACATTCTTTCTTATCTCATAAGAGATTCTTTCTTTCTTTCTTTCTTTCTCATGCAATTAAGCATATAAGTTATGGCAAGCATAACAATATCATATATCGCATATGACACATTCTCATCCTATGCATAAAGCATATAAATCACGTATTTCACATAAAGCATGCAATTATAATTTAAACTAATTAATGGTGGCGAGTCTACCTCAATTGTTTCGAGTTGCGTGAAAAGTGAGCGGGAAAATAACTTCAAGCTCCTAATTGCTCGTACGTATCGTCTAGCCAAAAATAGGAAATAAGTTTGAATTAGTATTTCGAACTTTAAAGTTTTAAAGTGTTGAAATTAAGTTTAAGGGCTTAATTGAAAATTATTGAAATTGAAATAAATGACTTAAAATGATAAAATAAAGTTTAGGGCTAAATTGGAAGTTTATTAAATCGAATTTGACAAATCTAAGGGCTAAAAATATTATTTTCAAAGTATCGTGACTAAATGTGAAAAATAGAAACTCTAGGGACTTAATTGAAAACTATTAAAACTGAAAATAAAAGTTTAAGGGCTGAAATTGATCTTTTATAAGTTAAGAACTA
Organism: Fraxinus americana; assembly: GCA_035079005.1. Taxonomy (NCBI): domain Eukaryota; kingdom Viridiplantae; phylum Streptophyta; class Magnoliopsida; order Lamiales; family Oleaceae; genus Fraxinus; species Fraxinus americana. The sequence continues at coordinate 21,588,505 of CM068716.1, forward strand.
AACTGTAAATCTATTAAAATTGAATATAAAAGTTTAGGGGCTGAAATGATAAATTTTACAAGTTAGGGACTAAACTGTAAATATTTTAAAACTGAAATTAAAACTAAAGGGCTGAAATTAAACATTTTCAAAACTTAGGGACTCAATTGAAAATCTGCTGAAACTGAAAATAAAATATTAAGGACTGAAATAGTAATTTATAAACTTGGGGGCTAAATTAAACCTTATGTAAAACTAAAAATAAAATTAAGGGACTGAAATTAAAACATTTAAACTTAAGGGCTAGACTAAAAGTAATTTAGGGACTAACTTAAAACAATTTATAACTTGGGGCTAAAACGTAACTTTTAAAAATCAAAATCAAATTAAACTAAATTCAAAATCAATAAAATCAAATAAAAACCAAATCAAATAAAAAAAAAAAAAAAACAACACAAATCATTTCTCTCTCTCTCTCGTTCACGACAGAGAGAGAGAGAGAGTGGCGACAGGGAAGGGGCTTCGCCCCTTCCTCTGATTCCCACCACCGCCGGCGACGGTGGTGGCAGCGCCACCATCCAGTGGTGGCGCGGGCACGGGGTGGAGGTGGTATGGGCGATTTTGATGCGTGGGTCGAGGGCTAGGGCTCGGTTCGTGTTCGGGTAAGAGGTAAGTTTTCATAGGTTGTGCTATTTTCTTGATTTTGTGGCTTTTGGGGTTGATTGGGGGTTGATATGGTGAAATGGTTGTCGAGTGGCGGCTTTAGTGTCGATTTTGGGGTGGAGATGGCTGCTGGGATTCGGGGTCGTGCTCTCGGTTTGGGCTCGATTTTTGGTGTTTAAGGTCTCGGGTTTGGGCGATTTGATGGTTGGCTTGGTGGTCAGTGGCATGAATAGGTTTGAGTTGGAGTTGCAGTTGGTGTTGGCTCGAGGTGGTTGGGGATTTGGTTCGGTTCCTAGTGACTGGTTTTGGGATTTGGAGGTGTTGATGGTTGCGGTTTTGGATAGTGGAGTGGGTATTGCAGCTTTGGTTTAGGCAATGGCAGTTTGGGCAAAGGTCTGCTGGAGCTTCAAAAATGGTGGTTCTGCAGTTGGCTGAGGTCTCGTTTTTCAGTGGTTTTTGGTGCAGCTGGATGGTGGAATCCTAATGGTAGTTCTGGGTTGATTGTCGTGTGGTGATGGTCTCGTGAGTTGGAGGTGCAGTTTTGGTGTTGGTGACTGTGGTTGGCAGTGTGCAGTTGTTGGCGTTTGTAGCTTGGGTTTCTGCTGGAGTTTAGAAATGGTGACTGGATGGTGGTCATTGCTGTGTGGTTGGTCTCGGTTTGGTGAGGAAATGGTGGTGTTGATGGTTGCCAGCTTGGGGAGCTCACTGTTGATGCTAGAAATGGTTGTTCTAGTATCAATGGTGACCCAAGTGAAATGGAGCTGAGAGTGTGAGGGAGAGAAGTGAGATTCTTACCAATTTTGTTTGGCTGCGTGAAATGTGGAAATGGAGGGAATGGTGATGAATAAAATAGTGGGAATTTAGGGTACAAATTTCAAGGTGGTATATTTGGGCCAAACAGTTGGGCCTTTAAATTTTCTAATCGGGCTGAAATAAGTAAATTCAGATTTGGGCTCAATTGATTGGACCTAAAAATTGGGTTTATGTAATTGGACTTGAATTTAATAATAATTGGATTTAAATAAAATAAATCCGAATTGAAATAAAAATAATTATTCAATATTCGATTCGATTCAAAATAATTTAAATTCATATTTATAACGGCTAGATGAACGCGCTATTTCTTAAAAATTAGGGTTAAAGTCGAGCGACACGTTTTTCGAGAACTAATTTATATAATTCAAAAGTTCTCGGTCGCTACAACCTTACCTCCTTAAAATAATTTCGTCCTCGAAATTTAAACTTACTTGATCTAAAATATCTGGATACTTAGCCAGAATCTCTTCCTCTTTCTCCTAGGTAGCTTCATCGCTATCCGGTTTACCCCATTGGACTTTGACTAAAGGAATCTCTTTGTTTCTTAAGGCATGGACTTTTCTTTCTATTATGCACATAGGTGTCTCCTCATAGGACAGATTCCTCTGAATCGAAATAGTCTGAAAATTTACCACGTGACTTGGGTCGTGGATATACTTTCTCAATAGGGAAACGTGAAAAACGTTGTGTACGGCCGATAACTCTAAGAGTGGCGACGGCGCCAAAGCGATAAGCCACGTTACCCACTTTCTCTAATATCTCGAATGGTCCGATAAAACGGGGTCTTAACTTCCCTCTCTTGCCGAAGCGAATAGTTCCTTTCATAGGAGCTACTTTCAAAAATACTTTCTCTCCAATTTCAAATTCTAAGTCTTTTCTCCTTTGATCGGCATAGCTTTTCTGTCTATCTTGAGCGGCTTTGATCCGTAGATCGATCTTATCAATAGCCTCAACTCGTCCTTTCAACCAATTACGGACCTAAAATTCTTCTTTCGCCTACTTCATCCCAATAGGCGGTGATCGACATCGTCGTCCATAAAGAGTGCCTCATATGGTGCCATTCCAATAGTAGCCTGGAAACTATTATTGTAGGCAAATTCCACTAATGGGAGGTGAGTCTCCCAATTACCACTCAAATCTAGTACGCAAGCTCTAAGCATATCTTCTAATGTCTGAATTGTGCGTTCGGTCCATCGATGCAGGGATGGTAAGCGATTACTAAAATTTAATTTAGTACCCATCGCTACTTGTAAACTCTTCGAGAATCTTGATGTAAATCTCGGGTCTCTATCGATACAATGGAAGCGGTACTCCATGAAGTCTAACAATCTCTCTAACATACAAGCGGGATAAGCGATCCACATTGAGAGTCATTCGATTGGTAGGAAATGAGTGACTTCGTAAGTCGATCTACGATAACCCAAATAGCGTCATGTCCTTTCACTGATTTGGTAACCACATTTACGAAATCCGTGGAAACCCTTTCTCCCATTTCCATTACGGTATATCGAGGATTTAACAATCCTGATGGTCTCTGATGTTCAGCCTTTACTTGCTGACACGTCATGCATCGAGAGACAAACTTTGCAATACAACCCTTCATGTTTCTCCACCAAAAGGTATTGCGCAAATCACGATACATCTTTGTCCCTCCTGAGTGGCACGCATAAGGTCTTTGAATGAGCTTAAATCAAAATCTCATTCTGGATATGTTCATCCTTCGGTACACAGAGACGTCCTCTAAATATAAGTGCCTTATCAGAGGCGATCTCGAAACCTATTCTCTTGCCAGTTCCAACTTCGGATCTGATCTTTTCCAAGAACTTATCTCCAGTTTGAGCTGTTATAATCCGACCTCTCAAGTCTGGTTTAACGCTCAGATTTGCCAATCTAGAAGATCCTTGGATTGATGGGGTTCGCACTTCGATTCTTAGATTCCTCAAATCTCGAATCAACTGATCTTGCGTTGTTCCCAAAGCTGATAACTGTCCGGCGTCCTTTCTGCTCAAAGCGTCGGCAACCTTATTTGCTTTACCTGGGTGGTAAAGAATGGTGCAGTCATAATCTTTTACCAGCTCTAGCCATCGATGTTGTCGCATGTTCAATTCCTTCTGAGTGAAGAAATACTTAAGACTCTTGTGATCGGTGTAAATCTCGCATTTACTCCCGTACAGATAGTGTCTCCAAATCTTAAGAGCATCTTGCACGACAAATGCGAGCTCTAAGTCATGTGTCGGGTAATTCTTCTCATGTGGCTTCAACTGTCTTGAAGCATATGCTATCACTTTGCCATTATGCATCCAAACACAACCTAAACCATGTTTGGATGCATCATTGTAAATAACGAAACCTTGAGATCCATTCGGTATCGTAAAACCTTTAGTCTTTGAAACGAGTCTGTCCTTAAGTTTCGAAAGCTTTGTTCACATTGTTACGTCCACCGGAACTTAACTCCCTTTACGGTCAAGCTGAGTCATAGAACCTGCTATTTTAGAAAAACCCTCTATGAATCGCCGATAATATCCAAACCTAATCCAAGAAAGCTTCTCACATCTCCAACATTTGCGGGTGTTGGCCAATTAGATGCTGATTTCAACTTTAGAGGGATCAACCTCGATACCTTTAGCTGTAACAATATGACCTAAGAAACCTACTCTTTCAAGCCAAAATTCACATTTCTTGAACTTGGCGTACAACTTTTCTGCTCTCAGCGTTTCCAACACAGTCCTCAAATGTTCTTCATGTTGTGCGGAATTCTTGGAGTAGATCAGTATATCATCGATAAAAACAATGACGAATTTATCAAGATACTGATGGAAAACTCGGTTCATCAAATCCATAAATATCGCAGGTGCGTTCGTAAGACCGAACGGCATCACTGTGAACTCATAATGTCCATATCGTGTCCTGAACGCTGTCTTTGGTACGTCAGCTGGCGAAACCTTTAGCTGATGGTACCCAGATCTCAAATCAATCTTCGAGAAGATTGCAGTACCTTTCAACTGATCGAATAAGTCCTCGATCCTGGGTAGGGGATACTTATTCCTTATCGTCAACTTGTTAAGCTCTCGATAGTCGATACACATCCTCATGCTTTCGTCCTTCTTCTTTACAAACAGCACAGGCGCTCCCCACGGAGACACACTTGGCCTGATGAAACCCTTCTCTAGCAATTCCTCTAATTGCACCTTCAGTTCTTGCAATTCCTTTGGTGCCATGCGGTATGGAGCTTTAGAAACAGGGGCAGCTCCTGGTACCAAATCGATGGAAAATTCCACTTGCCTATCCGGCGGAGTGCCGGGTAGATCGTCTGGAAAAACGTCACCATATTCACATACTCACGGCCTTGAATCCGGAGTAATCTCATCTACGGGTTTGTCTTGAAGACTAACCAAATAGCCATGACAACTACCCTTGGCTAATAGCTTCTCCGCTTGTAAAGCCGAAATCAGGCGAGGAAGTGCCTTAATCCTCGTCCCATAAAATCTGAATACCTCTTTACCATCTTTACGAAAAATAACCTCCTTCTCGTGGCACATAATTGCAGCACGGTTGGCGCTGAGCCAATCCATACCTAGAATAATATCGAAATCTTTCATTCGGATAATATTCAGGTCTGCCTCCAAAACTTGACCATCAAATTCGATTTGTACTGCCTTGACTATCTTATTAGTATCGAGGGTTTCTCCTGACGGCAAACTAACTTCAAGGGTACTACCAGTCTCTATGCCTATTAGGTTCAGTCTTTCTAAGCATGTATCTGATATAAATGAATGTGTGGCTCCCGAGTCTATCAGAACATATACAGGTATCCCAGAGATAGATAGTATACCTGATATCATATTATCATGCTCAATATGGGAAGGAAATACGGTATGGAAAGCAATTAAGACATGTACAAGGGTACTAGGATAACTAGTATACCTGCAATCACGTCGGAGTCCTGGGCTGCATCCATAGCGAATACCCTGGCTGTCCCCTTCCGGTTCTGGCCTGGGTTCACCTTCTGATTGGAACCACAGGCGGTGAGCATGACGATCCGTTGCAAAGTGACCCGTTGGCCACACTTATAGCGGACTCCCTTCCCAAACAGGCATTCTCCCTTGTGCATCCTCTGGCACTTAGGGCGGGGAGAAATGACATTGGGCATCTGTCTCCTGTTGGCCCTGGATTGGGCCTCTTGACGAGCAGCCGGTTTCGATTGCAGATTACAGTTGCGGTTCGGACCTTGCCACTTTCTCTTGCCCAGGTTTCTCTGCTCATCTTGAGGTCCACAGCTTACCGTCCTCCCACCGGCATAGGCTCTTGCTTGAGCACTTTTTTACTACTTCCGGTAGGTTGGCGGCTCATGTGAGCCCGACAATTTGTCGGACATCGGAGCGTAGACCTCTCTCAAATCTGCGGGCCTTTTGAACTCCGTCTCCACCGGATGTGGAGCATAACGTGATAGCTCTTCAAACCTCCTTTCATACTCGACTATATCCATATCTCCTTGCACTAGTCGAAGAAATTCGGCCTCCTTGTGATCTCGAAGAGCTTGTGGGAAAAACTTGTCCCCGATCTCTTCCTTGAAATCATCCCAAGTTAGAGTCGCTGTTGTTCCTCGCTTCTCGTGCGGGATGCGATTCCCACCAAAAACCAGCTCTTCCAATCAACATGAACTCGGCACATCCCACTTTCTTGAATTAAGGCGGGCTATGTGCTTAAAAATTTTTTCAATGGCACTGGAGCCATTCTTCCATCGCCAATGGCCCATTTCCGCCGTCAAACGTAGGCGGGTCAGACTCTTCGAATTGTTCGATCAACTGAACAATAGGGTTGGGGTTTCTTGGTTGCGGAATCTGTCTCATTTCTGTTTGCCTTGAGTAATTCCCTGATAACGTCGGCTTGGTTCGGTGGTGCCATAACCTTCATAAATTTAAAGGCAGTTTGTAATAGTTGACTAGGAGTACTAACAACGCGAACAGTAAGGGTATCTCGAAAATTAAATTTCAAATTTCATTTCATTCATAATTCAACTTCTTTTCAAGTAGGTACATCGGGTGGCGTGTATGCCAACATTTGATTAAGACAAAATGTTAATCCTACTCTAACTCCTATCATCTATTCTCCTTCGGTTACACATGATTCAGCGTCCGAGAACTCTTCTAGCGCTGGATCAGTGTCTTCTTCTGGTTCTTCTTCAGGGTCTTCTTCAGGTTCTAACCCGTTCTCTTGCTCAGGTTCGGGTTCGGGCACTGGCTCATATTCTGGCTCCCCTTCGGGTACAACCCCAAAGCGGTCCTCAAAGTACATGAGCCAATATGCCACAAATCTCACGCAGAATGTATCATATTCCATATCCACATTAGGTGACGTAAGAGCATCCATGTATATGCTACGAGCTACTTCCGCATAGTCGTCTCGGAAAATCGAGAGTAAGTGATGAATCGACCGGGCGATTACATGTGTCACGTGGCCATGCTGTATGGCCCGCTCACGTACGACATTCAACTGCTCTATGCGTTGGGCAATTGTCCAATCAAGTCTAGACCAAAAACGGTCGTAATCTCTAACGGCTTGTTCTACGTCACTAGGTGCATTTCTACGAATGGGTGTCACTGGGTGCCATGTCCTAAACCAATTATGCAAAGTCCAATTAAGTGGGGTTATTCATCTTTTCTTAGTTAAAATTTACGAGGACGTAAAAATTTAGAAGACTATTTCAAATTATACTCAAACTCGTCTTTCTTTCTTTTCTTTCTTTCTTTCTAATTCGGATACACTTTCTTTCTCTTTCTTCTAAGTCTCGTAATTCGTAAAACAGTATCCGAAATAACATAACAGTAAACTTCAATAACTTCTTTACCTTCGGAGTCGACGGATTGAATGATGGCAGTGGCAACTTCGAGAAATAATAAAATAATCTCTTTAAAAATTCTCTTTGAAAATTTTCTCTTTCTCTTTTTTTTTTTTTTTTTTTTTTTTTTAAAATTTGCCGATCTACGTAAACATGAGACCAGCTCTGATACCAAGCTGTAGCGCCCCGAGTTCTGTTAACCCGGATTGCCACGTCATCGTCTTTTGCCTTAATTTTGTCAATCAATTTTGCGGAAATAACCTAATTTTTAAAATCACATTTGAAATTGAAAACTACTTCGGCAATTGAAATACATTGGATAATTGTTCAAAATTTAAATATCGTGTTTTTGGAATAGCGGAAACGAAAATACGTTAACAGTGTTTCAATACATAAATTCGGAAACTTAATAAATTCGATAATCAAATTTTATTTTGCCACCATGCTGGGATCAATCGCGTTCGCCTCCGAAGTCTGCAAATATTGTTAAAAATAGCAGAATGAGTATTTCGAAGAAATACTCAGTAGACTCATCGCCGATAATTAATTTACAGAATAATTGGAAACACACTCATGCAATATACAATGTGATATCATCTTTGGTTCATTTTCTTGAAATCATAGGCTCTTTAAAAAAAACATGGGCTGTGGGTAGTCTTTCTTTCTTGTGCGGATGAAGCACATAAGTTATGCATAACATTCTTTCTTATCTCATAAGAGATTCTTTCTTTCTTTCTTTCTTTCTCATGCAATTAAGCATATAAGTTATGGCAAGCATAACAATATAAACAAGTCTTTTGTTTCAAAAGATGATAACCATTTTTAACACTCATTCCATGCTTAGCCAATACAATGTCATCAACACAAAAAAATTAGAATTACAACATACCATTAAACCTAAATACAATGATCTTCATCCACATAATGAAATTTACACGATATTTAAATCCTATAAAAGGTAAAGTACCACTTTAAAGATGATTGTTTGAGTCTACAAGTGTAACTATAAAATAATCACAGTAATAAAAGGCAATTAACAATGAAATCTGCAAGTCGATATAAGTACATCTCTTCAATCAATTCTCAATTGACAACAAAACATACAGTCTCTACGTCTTTTTGGTGTAACTAGAAATTTAAATGCAGCGTCACGACTAGCATATTCGTATAGAAGTAAATCTTACTGTAGTGAAAAAATGAGCTTAATCTATCATGAAATCATTAGCCTTCCTCTCAAATTTCAAGAACCCGAATATTCTAAAAAGACTTGATGTCCAGTAAGAACTTCCACCACATTCTATTCAGTTAAATTTTCTATACTCCTTCTATAGTTCCATCACTTTCATTGATTTTTCATCTTTGTACTTCTATAAAGAAAGAGTTTCAGTTAACCAAGTTATTTAAAATTAGATTGCTCATACTGAATATAAAGAAAGAGTTTCAGTTAACCAAGAACATCACTTCCAGTTGAATCAGAAGATTAAAACAACTCTACATAATTTAACCAATTCACCAAACACATAATATTAATTTTACTAATAATTGTTCATACTCGAAAGAACATCACTTCCAGTTGAATCAGAAGATTAAAACAACTCTATGTAGTTTAACCAATTCGCCAAGCACATAATATTAATTTTACTAATATTCTACAAAGTCTCTCTCTTGCTAGGAAAAAAATGTCAAATGTAACATCCTTGTGAATTAATATCCACCCAAAATTTCACTTATGAACAAATACCCTTTGGACCGTTATCTGTATCTCATAAAGATACATTTTGTTCTTATCGAACTCATGTATCCAAACTTACTTGGAAACATAAAAATAAACTTACATAGTTGATCATGAGTCTAACATAACCCTTATTTGACTATCTACGTATCTAAAGCTATCACAATAATCAAGGTTATATTGAACGAACTTTGTTGAGTGAAATGTTGAAGTTAACTAACACTCTTCCAAAAGAAAATAATTTGGACTACATTATCTCAAACTTCACCACATTTAGCAATACTATATTCCTTCTATCCAAAGTACCATAAAGCTTTGATGAGCTAAGAATAGTCAATTCAGTAATAATTTATCTTTTATTGCATAGATCATTGAACTCTCTCTCTCTCTCTCTCTCTCTCTCTCTCTCTCTCTCTCTCTCTCTCTCTCTCAAATTATCTTCACTTTTATAATATGATTTTCTACTCTACCAAAATAAATCTAAATCAATTCAATTCCTTTAACTTAAGAAATTAAAAAACACAACCAAAATATGTGAATCCATCTGCACATATAATGAAAACATGAGGTTTCGTCTCTATCTTTCATAGTTATAGCCTGCAAAGAAATCTAGATGGACTAGTATGAAAGTTTAGCTCTTATATACTTTGAATGGTTTTCTAAAAAATGCATTGTTCAAATTCAACACCTCAAACATTATACATTCTAGAACCATAATAAACATTGCCACCATGAGTACGAATAGAATTACCACGAAAACATCCAAGTTAAAGGCAATTATTCGAAAAACAACAACTGATATCATATTCAACAGGGTCTTTTATGTCATCGTAATATCAAACGTGACGCTAGTTTATCTACATTGCAACACTAAGTTCCATGTACTAGTCATATAAACCTCCATTGACATATATCTACTTTGTACTAAGGAAAAGATCTGACGATAGACTAAAGACGCATCTTGATCTCTCATAAAGTGATTTTCAAACTGTTGAATCCACTATCCATATAGGATAAGATCCAACGAGTATTATGTAGAGTAGTATGACCCACGTTAATTCTTCTAGTGCATGGTTGGTTTTCTCTAAAGAATCATGTTCTTCTAGTACACTCAAAATCCTATCATGTCAAATATTGTCAAATTTAGTTTATCACCTTTATAAAGGTCCATTACTATAGACTTTGATGCCATGAACTCTCACATTTTAAAGAGAATAATATTCTTCATCAATGCACAATTATTCACATATACTATTTTGCATTTATACAGATTAATAACTACCATAGTTCAACATTAGGTACAGAGTCGAAAGTTCACTATGTTCTCAATTATCATATGCAATTCTAATGTTTAATTATCATAAACTTAATTTCAAAATGTGCATTAATTCTTTCAACCACAGAACTTCCACCCAATTGATGGATTTAATAGTTCTAAGTGAAATTTTCACTAAACCTTCCAACCATCGACCTACCACTCAACTAATGACAAATATGTCTAAGTAAGAATCTCATTAGTTTTATGGACAATAGTATTATAATAATTGAAAAACTAACAATATCATGTAATTCAATAAAACAATTTGATAATATGCAATAGGAACAGAAATATATAGATTTCTTCAATTACGATATGTAATATAATATCACAAATTAACTATCTTCAAAAATAATTCAAAAATATAACCAAAGAATAAAACTCCCATCAATTAAGCTTTTATTATACAAGTTCTCAATCCAAAGTTCCGAGATCAAATTGAAAAGTTCTAATAGTTGATTAGGACCCAATATCAATTATTGAAGAAGGGTCAGATTCAATTAGATGGACTTGGAAGATGAGGACCAAAATGATATCAAAAAGGGACTAAATTGAATGAAGAATAAAGTTTAAAGACCACAATGCGCACAATAGAAAGTATAAGTTGACGCGGTAGCGCCACGTAAACCAGCGCACCCCTTGCCAATTGGAAAAAAATTAATAGGGATGAAAACAGAGCAACTTCGTAGCCGTAGTGCACTATACCGCACGACCGTGCTGGGCAAAATTAGGAAATTTCGGCCCGCTTTCTCGTTTGAATAAAACTCTTTCCGAAATCAAAATATACGCATTATTTAACCTCTTTTGGAGGCCCAGAACGCACAAACTGCATAATACAACATATTTTACCATAAAGAACGAGTTTAGCACGTAATTAAAAGGCAATTAACGTAAGAGATTGATGATTCAAAGTTTGGGTTGAAAATTGTGAAGAAATCCGAGTTATCACTTTCATTCATTGTTTTCAAATCTGAATGATGTTATTCCTACTCTTTTTGTATAAGTTATATAATAATATAGTAGGCTAATTATTTTCATGTATTGGATGAAGATGAAATCTATTTATTATTTATTTTTAATTCAAGACAAGTAGTTTAGTTAAATTCTTGTGTCTTCTTGATTAATCTTGGATACTTAATTTCATTATTTGATCCCCAATTGAATATATGGTTGCTTGTTGTAGTGCTGAGAGGCTTACAATAGACCTAGAGAACACTGCTTGATTAACATACGTACAATAAATGTTAACAATAATGTTCATCACGTGTGCAACTTTGAGATAATCGTGAAATTGAATATATTCTATTAATTTGAATTCGGTCTACGAATAGATTTAGGATGTGACTAGAATAAATTTAATTTATCTTGCAAAAGAAAATTCATTACCATAGATTTATCAATTATCAAGAACGCATGAATAAAACAATCTATATAATTGAGAGTTGAAATAGATAATAATAGGTGGATTCGTAGTCCAATACACTCATTCAATGTACAAACAAAATCGAATTTTACAATTTTGTTAGATTAATTTAGAATAATACAAAATCACATCTAATTTTGTTTACACTCTTTGAATCTGATTTAAATGTAGTACACTTTGATTAAATTTTATTCCATTGGGATGATACACGTTACTCATCACATATTACTTATCAACGATTCTGTACTCTTACAGATTTCGTACGAACAAGTTTTTTGCATAAGAGTAATGAGATCATGAACAACAAATCAGAGGGCACAAACTGCCATGTTAAGGAGCTTTGTGTCATGATGAGAGATCTTCATTCCCGATCCACCCCTCATCCATCATCCTCTTCGGATCCGTTGGATCTGGAACTTTCGTGTCATTCTGCATTTTGTTGCACTCACTATGGTCCCAATCTCGATCTAATTGGGAGGAGATTATTGTCCACAACCTAAGCATCAATATTTGTAAGTTTTCATGCTAATTATATAGTTCTAGTCACTCTTCAGTTTTGATTTAATTTTCTATACAAAATTTTCAATTTTTTGCCATCATTTTTCTCTCCCAAAATTGAAAGACAAGCATGGAAGTTATGGAGAGTTGATAGAGGTTGAGGGAAGTTGCGAGTTTGAAATCAATTCAAATAATTCTGTCCAGCTCTCTTTAATATCTTGCCGGTCAGATAACCCTATATGAACACTCACGACCTGTATTTTCCAACATCCATAATGACACATTAGCATCATGATTGATTGAAAATCTATCCATTTGCTCTGCTTACGTACGTACAAGTAATGTTACAATTTTCACCATTTTCTCCACCAAGCAAAGTGACCTTATTGCTCATAAGTTAAATTATAGAACCGTGCTTGCACCAAATTGAAGTTTAGTGATCTAGTTACAATTATGGTGAACATTTGATTACATATTTGTAGGTACGGTGAAAGCTTCTTGACTTTTAGTACAATTTTGGATGAATCCACGTGGAAAATTGACTGAAAACGTTGGTACGTCTTTAGTTTTGGTTGTCATATCAGCATGCTCATTGACGAAATCAAAATGGAATGATTTCATTGCTTGTAAATAAAAGTATAGTGGCTCAAATGCAATAAATTAAAATTCAATGAACTAGTTGTAAGTATGGTGAAAATTTGTGACCTTTGATGCAATTTATATCAAATTGTTTAGTCCTTGCATCCCAAATGCACCGACTATTCGTTATAATTCTAATCTTAACGTTGGAATGTGAATTTGTGGCAAGATAAGTACAATATTAGCGCCAAGCTCCTAATCTAAAATTGGAATTTTCCACTAAAGTTTCATATTATTGTGACATACTATGCACCGCTCGTGCAGTAGCAATAATATTTTCCTTTGGTTTCTGTCTTACACTAATTAGCTTTATTTTCCATAACCCAACTGTCAACAACAAAATATGTAATCATTAATTTGACTAATTAGCTCGAAGTTGGAACCAAAGTTGTTTTAACTTTTGCATATAAATTATATAATTGACAGAAGTATCTTTGTGCTTTTCAATATTTCCAACCGAGTTGGGATCTTTTTGACCATTTTTCACTGTGTTGGCCCTTTAAATTACACACCTCACAGTATTTGGTTTGTACTGTCCTATCTTTTCCATTGTCCCATCAATATCACATTTTTATTTTTATTTTTCTCTTTTCTCATATTTTTCTAAAGAAGTTTATTTTTTTCTCAATTTTTAAAATTCAATTTTTCTCAAAGTTATTTTTAACCACACATTATTTAATATTTAGGGCTATCATTAACTTTTGCTTTTGCTTCTTAAGAAAAAGCTTTTAAAAGAAATTATCTTAATTTTTAGTTGAAAACTATTTTTTATAAACACTTCCTATTCTGAAAGTACTTTAAGAGGAAGTCATATTATAAGGGTGTTTGGTGGGAATTAAAATTAGATTTTTAGTAGATTGTGATAAAAGTTTTTAAAATGTATGGTTGGAAAGTTGTGGGACCCATAAAAGATGTGGATAATATTGATTGTTTAACTTTGACCTGGATTAAAATCTGATATTAATCCGGACCAAACAGAGGCTATATCAGTTTTCTCTTCTAACTATCAGAATCACTTTTATAAAATTAGTCAAACGGGTCTAAAAACAACTTGTGAGTTCAAAAAACAGGTTTCTTTTGACTTTTCAAAAATCTTGCAAAACGGACTCTTAATGAAGCGCATAATTTTTATCAACTTTTCAAATATATATTTCATCACTATTTATCAAAATTGTAATCTTAGAAAAATTAACAAGTGCTAAATGTACTCCAAAAGCTAAACTAAGGCGTATGTCTCCCCTCATGCAATGTGAAGCCATAAAAGGCGGGATAAGTTCTCAAGACTTGCTGATTTTTTATAAATCTGATGTTAAAAATTCATTGTTTTCCAATAACTTTTGAAAAATTTATTAAAATAAAGTGACAATTTAATTTTTTTTTTATTATTATTCTAAATCAACATGCCTTACAATCTTGCCATGTAATTTTTTACTGCATCGAGTTTTGAACTCTAATACTTTTAAAAAAAATAAATGAATGTATATTAGTCAAGTTTAAAAAGAATAAACAAGATTTATGGTTATGAAGTAAAAGGTATCAGGAGGTAAAGAACACGATCTTTACGGGAGAACCCAACTTGTTTATTACTCAACAATAATACAAGACACGAGGGAAGACACTGAATGATCACAACACTCTCTCGTGTCTCAGCAAGTCTGGCCTTCAGTATTTATAGACCCAAAATCGTATGCAGTTGACATCCCAACTGCCAAAGGACTAACCAACTCAGTTGGCCCGAAACTGCTAGAAACCGCATCCCTCAACTAGTTCTAACAACTGCCCACACTTTCCATTAGTCTGGATGCCCAACACATGTGCTAGACATGTGCTCCAATTGGACACCTGAATTTGTGGACTTCACTAAAAGCAACCTGGATCAGCCCATGCCTTGCTAAGTTGCAACAATCTGACACCACCAAACTAAAGCACCTTTACCACGTTTTTTTTGCTCCGAATCTGAAGTGTGCACCATTCCCGCAATATCCTGGCATGAGTGCAAGGTGTTCTCATGTCGTTGCGCATGTCAACCTTGAAGGAGCTGACAAACCTTCCTCATCGAAGAGTCCGACGTCCTCGTCGGAAGAGAATCAAGATACTCCTTTACCTTTTCCTCAAATTGCTGTCGAATTCTCTCAACCAAACATGGTAGGGGTGTGTTTTTAAAAAAAAAAAAAATTTATCTTGGTAGGGGTGTGTTTTAAAAAATTATTTTTTAAATTTTTTGATAATTTTCTCCATATCTAATTCTTCATCTTAGTATCGTGTAATATACTAGTTGATTTTCACAAATGAATAAAATGCCCCGAGTGCATGCATTATGTCCAACTAATTTTGTATTAATTTTGGTGACCAGCTAGCTAGCAACTAGTGAAGTTATTGATAAGAATAGAACAATAACATCATGATTACAGATAAATTAAATATAGATAAAGGTAAAGGTGGCCACTTGCCACTCATGGGTCCAAATTACTTTTGGACCATACTAACTCTACGTCAATCACTTAGTTATTAATGTGAAGCATATGAATGGATTTTGCACTTATAATTGAAATGGGATCTGCTTTTTACTGTTAATCAACACTTCTAATCCAACTTATAATTATATTATAGAATGCTCAAGTCTAAGTTTAACTTTATTTGGTAAAAAGATCCAGCTTTCCCGGCATCATTGCCGGTTGCCTCCCTCCTTGTCGTCTCATAATGTAAAATTCCATCCCTCCTCGCACAAAACAGTACAGATTGAAATTTAACCTTTAATGGTGACATTGAGTTCATTTTCTGGAAATGAAAAATGAGGGTTGGCTACTAAATCTTTTCAATTAGCTACTTTTATACCGTCGACTCTAAAAAACGAGGTCTCGAGTGTTCAATCTATTTAAAAATAAATAAGTCATCTGGAATATAGATGATCATCCAAATCTTCTTGTTTCATCCTCAAATGAATATAAAATCCCATCGTTAAAATTGCATCTCACTTCACTTTCGACTAAATGAACACATTTTAGTAACATAACTTTCAAATGTGAAACATCAACGTAGACAGTTTGTGTCACTAATTCAAAACCACCTATAATTAAGAAGTTAAACGTCCTGGTCCTAATTTTCCTTTAAAATATCAACCAAAGAGGAAGACACTGACACACGTGTTGTGTGTGTTTTTGCTATTAGGTAAAATGATTATTTAGAATAAGATCGATACACATCAGGACATAAAATTACTTTTAGATCCAAAATAACATCAAGTGGAGGAAGAAAAAGCAAAGGAAATTTTAGGCACATAAAATAGGGGACAAAAGTATAAACAATCATGTTGTGCTCCATAATTTTTTCAAAAGCAAACCAACTAATTTAGAATCTCCTTCCACTCTCGTTGAATTATGTGAGGGAATGTCAGTCACTTTTAGACAAAGCTCAGACGAGAAAAAAGAGAATTATGATGATACTGTAACGCAGATTTAGGAACAAAATCTTGATGGTGTAGTCAAAGCATTATCCTTTTGCATTATTTGAAATCAAACGGAAAGAAGAAAAAGCAGTTTCAATTATAGAGTGTACTCAATCATGAGGCTCTCCAAAACCATTCCTTCCATTTTGCAAAATCTTGATATGCCATTACATTTTTCAGAAAGGTAACTGGATCCCACCTTTGTCCCTTCATTAATTTCGAATGTCACACATTTTACGCTGTCGGTTTTTCTTGATCATGCAAAATAGGAAATAAAAGAAGTAGAGCACGTAACAACATGATGCATAATTCATGTGTCATTCCAGGCAGCAAAAGCTGGTAACTGAGCCACTGAGGGTGGAAGAGGCCTCAGTTGAGCGATGCTACTGTTCATCCAGGGATTGATGTGAGTCGAGGCAGACGTAGTGGTGAGCGTAGTGGGCTTTGCAAAGAGGATGGAGGCATCTGTTTTATCTGGACTCGCTTCCCTTGAGCTGCTTAAGCTGGTAACCAAAGACGATGGGTTCGAGAAGTGTTGTGTCCCATTCCCAGGATCGATCTTTTCATCCATAACTGGCTGGCTCATGTTAGCCGCGTCGATTCCAATCAAACCCTGCAGCCCTACTAAGAAAGGATTTCCTGCATGGATTGTTTTCTCATTCATTAATTCCAAAGAATCATTTTGTTGATGTCTGCGGGATTGGTATAGCACCGTTTTCCAATCAGGTATATTCTCCAGTTGAGCATATCCGTCCGGTTTCTGTGCTACTGCATTGTACTCGATGACCTCAGGCTGCGGCTCCCTCTCCTTATTTCGCCTTGCTAACTCTCCAGTAGGCAGCGTATTGCTCGCAATAATTTTCTCAACGTCATATCTTGATATGTCAAAGTTAGTCACAGCATTCACGCCCCGGAACTTGATTGCAGCAATATCATAAGCTTCAGCTGCTTCCTCTTGAGTGCCTGAGGTCGAGAAAATAAATAATAACCAGCCTTATTTAGTACGGTTCTAATCGGGGTGATAAATTTTAATCAAGAACTTGGATAAAAATGACTTGTAGTTCTCTTTATCATTTTGTCTCTAGTAGCAGCCTTATAAAAAAAAATTCACTCCCACTCGATATCAACCATTAATCAAAATTATGTATGAACAGCATTATTAAAAAGCATGCTATAATTTGCAGACAACTTTAAATAAATGATTCTGTAACACACTGAAACTGTAAGAAAGACTAAAATTCCATTGATGAGAACTTACTGAAAGTTCCAAGATAGAGGTCCTTGTTCCCGGCAACCCGGCCAATCCGAGCCTGCCATCTGCCATGCTGATGATGCCTGTAAATGTTGTTAATTCCGCATTTTAAGGTTATGCAACTTGAAAATCCAAAAAAGGCTCCCCTAATATCAAGAATAATGGAACATTATCTAGTTAAAGGAATATTCAAATGAACCTTGTAACTCCTCTGTACATTGAAGCTCCCCTAGAAAATCCACTACTTTTCCTGCAAAACAAAGCTGTAAATGAGATTCTACCTAAAAAATACTAGGAAACAAAACCCATCAGCCAGATTTCTTAATTCTTTGATAAATAAACCTTCTTAAATGGGCGACGTATTCTTGTCGACTCATGTTCTTCATCCCCTCAAGCTCTTGCTGGTAGTTCTCCAACTGCGCAATAGTAATAACTGTAATTTTGTTGGCTAAAAACATCAAAAGAAAACAAAAAACGACCCAAGGTAAAAACAATATATACCGGGAAATTAATATGTGTAGAGGGACCCCAGTACTTAAGTGCAGCAAGATCATATGCTCTTGCAGCCTTCTCTTCCATATCATAACCACCTAGAATGAGTTTACTATAAGTCTTTTTCTTCATAAACTTAAATAGATTTATGCTCTTCGTAAAAAACAATAATCTTACCCAGATAAACTGATATTTATATGATTTGATGGAAACAGCAGCATATGATCCAGAACACGATAGCACATGTCAAGAAAAACCAACCTAAAGTTAGACCACGAAATGGAGCCAAATATGACAGTCAAAACCCAGAATACATCCAAAAGAATATTATAGAGGGTTTCATTATTCTTGGCTAACCTTGCCTTCCTTTTCTAGTCTGCCCCTCCTTCTTGCAACTATTATCCCACAGGTGAGCTTCATATCGACCAGTCCACCTATGTCTGAAAAACCAGTAGAAAAATATCCCATCAAACCAAGGAAGAAGCAGGCCAAAACACCATGAAAATTTGTAAACAACCAACCAACCAAAAATTGTTGAAAAAATGGGCTGTGAACAAAACCACTTAAGATCTAGCAAGAAAACTTTGCAAGTAATGATACACTGGAAACTAGAGAGAGTAGACTTACCTAGTTACACCTCTATACTGGGATGTTCTTTGACCAAATGTGTCAATAGATTTCCTATGAACAGTTTGCTTTTGTGCAACTTTTTCAGATCCTCTCTTCTTGGTTCCCAAGGCTATACAGTGAGTTTCAGTGGGTGAGATTTGCCTTGAAGCAGTGACACAACTAGACTGAGAATTAGGACTCATGGACAAGCTCAAAGACTGCAAATCCCCACAGCCCATTGCATCACCACCACAAATATTATGGCCATCAACCATACAACCATTTACCTGATGTTCTAAGGGATGATGATCCACCCATGTTTTCAGACATGGAATTTCATTTTCACTTGTTGGAGGAAGCTTACAGTCGACGAGTTGAGTTTCCTTAGGTTGTTCCTCATCTATTCTCTGATACATGCCATTGCACTGTAGCCCAGAATAATACTGATGGTGTTGCTGCTGCCTGAAGGGGACTTGGCTGTAGAACATGCTGTCTAAGCTTAGAACCATTGCTGCTCTCTCATGGCTCCCATAGTCATGACTTGCCATTGTTGTACCACCCAAGAAATCTTCCAGTTTAGGAGAGGAATTTGGTACCATAGCTAAATGAAAGGAGACCAAATGAGAGTGGGATTAAACCATTGAACCGTAAGTTAACAAAATGACAAAAAATGGAAAACATAATGGAAAGCAGTAAGAACCTAACCTTGTGCGTGGGATCTAGAGAAATCTTCCATAATGCAAAGGGAGCCATCAGATTTAAGAGGCATTACGGACAAAGGAGAGTGAAAGCCACTCATTTCACCTACTCCATAACAGATGGCTGAAGTATTCAGGTGAGGAGGTGAAAGATAGAAATTGCTTTCTGGAACTGCGGAGGTAGTAGGAGGGGCTTCAGTTTGATGATTGAACTGATTATGATGATGATGGTGAGGATCTGAAGCAGAAGAACCCTCCATTTTCATGGGTGACAGAGAAAAACCCAACCAGTTACTATTGCTGCTATTGCTGCCATTGCTATTATCATTCATGGACTTCATCTCCTACGGCCTCTCTCTCTCTCTCTCTCTCTCTCTCTCTCTCTATCTGTCTATTTTTTCTTTATTGTTGCCTGTTTCTTAATGCAAATCAATCATTGGGAGCAAATAAGGTAATCATTTCTCTATTTTGATTCTTCATCTGAAAAAACTTAAATTTTCTTTTGTAGGTTTGTTGCAGAATCTCATGAGAACAAGAAAAACATTTGGCTAACAAGAAAACTCCTCTCTCCCCTCGAGAGAACAAAACAGCTCTCTTTAAATTAACAAATAGAACGCAATTTTTGGAGGCAAATGCTCGGAAGTGCGTAGCATTCTATCGGGATCTATGTACGTCTATATCTTTGGAGTACCTACGAGAGAGGAGCCCTTTGCTAAATCCTTCTTAGTGTATAATTTCCTTGCCCAACTCTTAAAAACCCTACCCTAAACCCAGAGCATGGTACCATAAACATCAGATGAAGCCAGAACCCCAAATGCACTTGTATATATATATATAATATGGTAGGTATTATCTGAAGTAACCAAGAATTTTAAGTTCATTAATCCCTAGTCATTTAAGAATAGTGCAAAATATATTGTTTTTGACTTTTGATTTCTTTCCTGTTGTCTCTTTCTTTCTTTTTCTTTGTGGGTTTTTGTTAAGCTTACTGTATAAAAAAAACCCAAAATAAGTTACTTATTAGTTCTATTAAGAATAGTGCAAAATATATTGTTTTGACTTTTGATTTCTTTCCTGTTGTCTCTTTCCTTCTTTTTCTTTGTGGGTTTTTGTTAAGCTTACTGTATAAAAAAAAAACCCAAAATAAGTTACTTATTAGTACTACGAGATATTCTTAATTAAGTTGCTTATAAACACCTTGCAAATTTTGCCAAACATATTGCAATTATTTTGGCTCTTTCTTTTTCTTTTTTGGGTTTTGGCTAAGCTTACTGTCAAAATACACCCAAATAAGTTATAAGTACAAAATACCTGATATTTCTTTAAGTCCTTGTTTGGGCTCTATTTTTTCAAGAAAATATATTTTGAAATAGTAAAAAGTTAAAAAATTGTAGTTAAAAAATAAAAATTAATTAATTTACGTATAAAAGAATGTTTGAATAAAATTGAATGATAAAAAAAATGATTTTTTGTAAAAAAGAACCGAACATTGGGCCAATTAAGCTTCTCATAAGTTTTGACAAAGTATGTTACAATTATTTTGTGAATCTAGTGGAGATGTAAAGAACCAATGGGAGAAGAGGGTGGTCAGAGATAATAACCAAAACAAGATTGCTTTTAATTTACAGTAACAGAGGCTTGGATAGATTTGACGGGCAGAGACATCTGCCCATCCAGTCACTTCATGCAGGACAGCTTTTCTGTAACATATATCCAGCTGCAATAAAGTTTTGCACTTCGAAATTATTTACCATTTCTTTTTCTATACCAGATAAGTTACAATTTTCAATTTTGGGGTTGTCTGAGCTCTTATTTTTTTTAAAAATAATTTTATAATAATGTTACGATGGAAAATGTGTGTGAAATATTATTTTATTGAAAAATGTGATCAAATCAATGTAAAAAAAAATACATTTTGATGGAAAAATGAATCTCAAACAAGGGCTTAGATCCAATTCTTTGCATGGATTTTATTTTATACATGACTTTCTATCATTGAGCTAATAGACTATCATGCGGGCCTCTCACGGGCAGCGGGGTTTTTTTTTTTTTTTTTATAAGAGGGAAGTTCTCAAAAACTAAAGTTATTTATTTCAAGATAAAAAATTTCCTTAAGGTATTTTTAGGAAAATTTTATCACGATCTATATGACTACGTTGTGTTGGTACTTTCTCTTGTCAATTTTCCCAGTTCAAGGTATGTTTTGTCTTGCCCGTCTCTGGTACATGGAGCTACTGTTTTGTGTATAGAAGCATAAAATGTGAACAATTAACGAGGTGGAGTAATGTGACGAACTAAGATGCGGAGCACATTTTGGACACCAGTATTTAATATCAGAACCTTGCTACACTTACACATCTTGACACACAATCTCCCCCATTGTGGACACCACACACATGTGAGAGGGTTGTGTAGGAGATTGTGTACCAAATGTGTCCATTGTGGACCCCACACACATGTGAGAGGGTTGTGTAAGAAATTGTGTATCAAATGTGTACAAGTAGCATTTTTATTAATATCATGTTAAAGTTAAACCATCTTTCATCCTTCCGAATTCAACCATTGCTTCCATTATTACTCCCACTTTCTCTCTTCCTATTGTCTCCTTAAATATAAAATTTCTATCTTACTTGAATTTAATTTTCAATCTCTGTCTCACAGCAAAGTTAAAACGTATATTATGTAAAAAAATATGTGACTCTTTTCTCCAAAACTTATTTGCTTTTGTAGGGGCGAATGGTATTGTAGTCAACACCTGCTTAGACAAAAAGTGGAAGTGGGTCTCTAAGTGCTCCTAATATTCCAGAAATGATGAGAAAATGGCCCTCTAAAATAGCAATGCATTCGGTGATGCATGTACTTTTATTCAACTCCTTTACAATAATTTACAATAAATCAACTAAATGATCAAACGACCCCTTTATATAAATTATTACATTAAAACAATTATATAGCACTGTATAAAAAATAATGGGTTTTGAATTGCCGTTGCTGAGGATGATGCTCTAAGCGCTATCCAATGTTTGAACTTGGATTTTAGTTGTTTGCCTGAGATTTCGACAAAAGTTTAGTGGATTTCGGCAAAAGTTGACAAATGTGCGTGTGATTAAAAAATGATAAATATTAAGAATTTCATTAAATATGTCGTTATAATTGAAGTTTAACCAATTGAAAAATTGATAAAATTACTAATGAATTGGTTTGGATACCCCCTCTTAGTTTAGCCTCCGTTTGAGAATAATTTTTAAACGTTTTAATTTATAAATAAATAGAAATGATGAATGATGGAGAAACGGATAATACTTCTGGATTCATTGAAATGTATACTTGAAAATATAATTTGATCAGTTATAAATGATTTATAAATTTTGATGAACTGAGGCTTAATATTTACTCTAATAAAAACTTACTAAAGATATAAAAAAAAAAAAGTAAATAAAATAAAAACATGACTTGTTTTCTTTATTCGAAACTGAAATGTTTCATGAATCATGAATCAAAGAATATATGAGACGCAGCAAATGTTTGATGATATACAAGTAATTACGATGGGTCCTTTATTCGTGCGGGTATTGCATGCAGAAGTGGATTATTGGAGACAGATTTTCAAATGAAAATGATTTGGTTTGAATCTATAATAGTAAGAAAGGCTTCAATTTTGTGGGGAAGGAAATACTCTTTTGATTATATAGTAATGATGATTGGATCCACCAAGCACTCCCGCAAAGATAATGCCTTTCCCTTTCAAATTAAGCCCCTGTTTGGCACCCATTTTTTTCTCATTCTCATTCTTATTCTTTTTCTCTTTCTTCATTTCAACCACACATTCTATTAATAAAATAATATTACACATAAATCTAAAAATTCTCCTTACTTTTTAACCACACATTCTTCCATCAATCACTATTCAAAAACTCATTTTTCTACTAAAATGGGTGTCAAACACCCCCTAAAATCATGTCAATAATACGATTTGGCTCCAATTTCTCAATTAAGGTTTCGCTTTCCTTTAAATAAAAGAATTACAGCTTCTAAGTATGGTAATTTACAAAAAAAAAAAAAAAAAAGAAAAAAAAAATCTTCCATACTAAGCATGATATAATATGTACAATCAAATTTCTTAAATTAAGAAATGTAATCAAATTCTCTTATTTAAGGAAGTAAACACAAATCGCCTATAATCTGACAACCAATTGACATAAAAGTAATCCACTTTTAACTATGATATTCAGCAACGGATCTGTTGGTAACGGTGATATCTCTTTACCAACAGATATTCTGTACCACATGTAGTCGTTTAACATTCGGATGTTTCACCAACGGATATTTCCGTATGTGATGTACCGATAATCACCAATGGACTACATGGAAGATTCAGAGACACGGGCAGCTTTTTACTTTTCAAAGAGATAGGGGCACCACCAAGAAATATACACATCCCGGTGATAGAACGGTGAGTATCAACACCACCAACCCAATCAACATCCAAAAATCCCACCAACTGTAATGAAGTCCTAGAAGAAAAGAAAAAACCACGGCCAGAGGTACTTTTGAGATATCGAAGAAGACAACGGATAGCAGCCAATAGGTTTGGCAAAGAGCTTGCGTAAACTGACTGATTTGTTGGAAAACAAAGGAAAGATCAGGTTTGGTAATGGTCAAATAATTCAAAACTACTTACCAACTGTCGATACATCTAGGGATCAGATAAGGAGTCGCCACCCTTTTAGCGTAACTTTAAATTGACCTCCATACATGTAAGAACCAAATTAGTGTCTTGAAGATTGACTAATGAAAGTAACTCTTGTGTATACTTATTATGATGCAAGAGTGTGCAAGATGAAGAATGTTGGACCTCAAGTCCAAGAAAATACTATAAGGAACCAAGATTTTTCATATGAAAAGAAGATATGAGTCTCTGTTAGAATTGCTCGATCAGCTGAGGATTAGAATTTATAGTCGCAATATCATGTACATATACAAGAATTATAACCATCTAAGTGGAAGTTGTACAAAAGAAGAGAGAAGCGTCATACTTACTCTGAGTAAAAGTAAAATCCAGAAGAGTAGAGTGAAATTTTTTAACCAAGCCCACGATGCTTGTTTTAAACCATATAAGGACCATTTTAAACAACAAACCTCAGTAGAAAGAGAAGAAAACATGCCGGCGGAAGAGTCATGTAACGACCTGGATCCCACTTAGCAGGCTATCCCGACCATTAGATGGACGACGTCATGTCCCTACTGTACCAACATGGGTCTTTTCAGCATACTTTATCCTCACTCATACGTTCCCCAAGAAAACATCCCAGAGGTCACCCATCATAGAATTGCTCCAAGCCAAGCACGCTTAACTGTAAAGTTTCTAACGATGAACTTCCGAAAAAGAAGGTGCACCTTGTTGGTATGAGTAGTACCTATCAAATCTTTTTAACATTTCCTGGTCTGGGTATTACAATCACCCCCTGTTAGACTCGCGACGTCCTCGTCGCACTTGATCCATCTGAGGATCCGTTGTCAAGCGTTGGGATTCTAGAGGTGGTTTTTACGGGTTCAAGAGGTGGCTCCTGCCCTATAGCGTAACACTTTGTCCCGTATAGCACTTAGTTCCCGATTTTTGACTTGTAACCGAGCTTTGATACCATTTGTAATGACTCGGGTCCCACTTAATGGGCTGTTCTAGCCGTTAGATCGACGACATACAGTCCCCACTGTACCAACATGGGTCTTTTCAGCATGCTTTATTCTCACTCGCACGTTCCCCGAGAAAACTTCCCAAGGGGTCACCCATCATAAAAAGTCTCCAAGCTAAGCACGCTTAACTGTAGAGTTTCTAACGATGGACTTCCGGAAAAGAAGGTGCACCTTATTGGTATGAGTAGTATCTATCAAATCTTTTTAACATTTCTTGGTTTGGGTATTACAATCACCCCCCGTTAGACTCGCGACGTCCTCGTCGCACTTGATCCATCTGAGGATCCGTTGTCAAGCGTTGGGATTCTAGAGGTGGTTTTTACGGGTTCAAGAGGTGGCTCCTGCCCTATAGCGTAGCACTTTGTCCCGTATAGCACTTAGTTCCCGATTTCCGGTTGGCAATGGGCTCTGATACCATTTGTAACGACCTGGGTCTAGGGTTGGGCAAAATGTCCGAACCGAACCGAACCGGAACCGAACCGAACCGAACCGAGCGGGTTTTTTAAAATGAAATACCCGAACGGGTATCCGAATCGAGAACCGAATGGTTTGGTTCGGTTCTTGGTTCTCGACCAAGAACCGAAGAACCAAATTTTTTTTTATATTGGATAAATCAATTTCTTTTATTTTTTCTAAACAAATTAATAATTTTTTTCTCATTAAATCTTATTAGTTGAACAATTTAGAGTTTATTTATGTTTGTTAGTTGTGTTTTTTTCAATTTTTCTTGTATAGTTTCTTAATAGTTAGTATGCAAAGTCAACCAACTGATGATTACATTAAATAGTTGGTAAGTATTATCAATACTTTAAAATATTTTATCTTTGTGACTTCTAATTTATATTTCACTTTTATGTAGACTTGAAAGTTTGAAACAAATGACTTATTGATATGAATATCGAAGTTTTATTAGTAATATTTACTTTTTGGTATTTGTATTTGACAACTTATTATTTATATGTTATTAAATTAGATTACGTTAATTTGTAAAAATTAAGATTGAATTTGGTATTTGTATCTACTTTTTGTTATTAATATTAGTATCCACTTACAGGTGTATTTATGTAGTATTATTTTAAATGTTAAAAAATTTAATTATAGTACGGAATCGAATGAAACCGAACCGAACGGTTCCAAAATTATATTTGGAACCGACGGTTCCATTTACTAAATACCCGAAAATTTCTGGAACCGAAAAAAATCGAACCGAACCGAACCGCGCCCACCCCTACCTGGATCCCACTTAACGGGCTGTCCCGGCCATTAGATCGAACATTGGTCTTTTCAGCATGCTTTATCCTCACTCGCACACTTCCCAAGAAAACTTCCTAGAGGGTTACCCATCATAGAATTGCTCCAAGCCAAGCACGCTTAACTGTAGAGTTTCTAATGATGGACTTCCAAAAAAGAAGGTGCACCTTGTTGGTATAAGTAGTACCTATCAAATCTTTTTAACACTTCCTGGTCTAGGTATTAATGACATTATCTCTTTTTAAAAAAATCTATAGCCAACATTTCTCAAACCACAATTCTAAAGCACTTTTGAATCTGGAAAATATTTGAAGGATAGCCTAAGGAGTACGTTGCATTTTTCTTTACAAATTGGTTATCAAAAGTTATTCAAACTCCAAGCATTCAAGGTAGGGGTGTTTTACGACACTTTTGTAAAGTAGAATAGAATGATTTGTTTTCGGTTTTCATTAACGTGTTAATGTGTTACTAATGATGGAAGCATCCTTTGGGTGGATCGAACAAGAGATAAAAAGATTATGAAACGAGTTATCAAAACTCGAGAATAAGCGGACTGACTGATCATGGGTTTGCTAGAGAATGACGGTGACACAAATAACCAAAGTTTGCATTTCTGAAATTGCATTTAATTTTTACCAATTACTTAAGTGTCTTCCTATTGAGTATTATTTATGATCCTCACCCTATTAAAATTTTATAGGTTAAAGCTGCATTGACACAAGCATTTCTCTAATTCGCGAATTCATTTTAAATTTAGTGATAGTGCTCGGCAAATTTGAAATTGCTTTCAACTTCTAGTAAAAATTTCCGGTTGTGTAAACCTTTTTATGAATGTTTAGATGACACTTTTAACAATGTTTTTAATGTTTATCTCGTTCAGTTTCATGTACTTTCCATATCAACAAGGTGCACCTTCTTTTTCGAAAGTCCATCGTTAGAAACTCTAGAGTTAAGCATGCTTGGCTTGGAACAATTCTATGATGGGTGACCCCCTGGGAAGTTTTCTCGGGGAACATGCGAGTGAGGATAAAGCATGTTGAAAAGACCCATGTGGTACAGTGGAGACAATACGTCGTTGATCTAATGGCCGGAACAGCCCGTTAAGTGGGACCCCGAGTCTTTACAAGTCACAAATTAAATTAAGGTCAATCCATGTTCAAGGTCACCTTACCAACAAATGAAGGCCATCCCAGATATCACACAAGCAGTCAAGACTCGTTCACAATATCATAGTGTATGCAATACAAATGGTATATGAAGAAACATATACTAAGTACTCTATAGAAACCTAAATAAGTAATTAAAAATATACTACAACATATCAATTAAACTCATACCTGGTCACAATACACAAGTTCAAGTAACTCATATATCATACTGTAGTATCAAAAATTCCCCCCACCCCTAATTTTTCAAATTTTTTTGTATTAAAAAAATCAAACTACCTAAAAAGAAAAAATAAAAATGAAATACATGCAATAATGAATGAATCACAATTAATATGCATCAAAAACACCTAATCAGTTAGGTATATAGACACTCTAACCTTTAAGAGCACTGTGATGAATTTCAAAATTTTTTAGATCATTCTTTTTCACCCAAACCTTGCTAGATTCAAAATTATTCACATTCAATTGTTTCAAAAACTCAGGCCTCATCAATAAGAAAGTCAACTCTACAAGATATGTCCTGATTTCTACTTGTATTCACAAATCTATTGCACATAGGCCTTGTGTGTTCCAACTCACCACGATTAAAGCATGTAGGAATAAATCTATGACCAAATCTACGTAGTTCCTGAAATTGATTTCTATTTGAAAATATCCTACGCTGTCGAATGAGATTACCTACTCTCTGAGTCTTATTAGTAATAGGGACAAATGTGGTTTTGGAAGTGTTAGCATCATTGGGATTAGAATTATCATAGCCTAGACCACTCATGTCTTAAGAAAGCTTGTTCATCTCTAAAAGATTATCAAGCTTCTAAGAACAAGAGAATGCAAGAAGTTGAGACTTGGAATATTCAAGATTGCTCAAAAGATTCTTAACCTGGATTTCTGATTTATCATTCTCAATGATTAGCTCACTAATTCTCCTAGAGGACTTTTCAAGATCACCTGTAAGATTCTCAAATTTAAACTCTAAGGATTGATTCATAGTATCTAATTTACTGAGGTTAAAGGTAGACTCCTGAAGTCCATCTATAAATTTCTCTCTCGCTAGATCAAGTTCATTGACCTTCTCATGCACGGGTTTATTAGTTTTCTTTATCTTAAAACTCTCATCAAATAACTTAATATAAACCACTCTAATCTTTTCTTCACCTTCATACTCTTTCTAGGAGTGCTTAGAGGTGTCAAGACGGACGGGCCGACCATGACCCGTGAAAATCGGCCCGTGAAAATCGGGACCGCGGGCCGACCCGTGACCCGTGCGGGCGGTTCACGGGCCAAGGAGGTGTAACCCGCGGGCTTCGCGGGTTGCACCCCCACGGGCCGCGGTTAACCCGCGGCCCATAAAAAAAATTGAAAAAAAAAATAAAAGTTAAATAAAAAAAAGGGAGAGAGCCAAACAAAAAAAATTGAAAAAATAAAAAAAATTCAAAAAAAAGGGTAGATAATTTAGTTGTGCAAGATGATTTGAAATTAATAACACCACAAATAAGTATAATTAGAGAATCTATTAATTATATTTCTTGTTCAGATTCTAGACAACAAGAATTTGTAAAAAATTGTAAAAATCTTGGATTGAGAAGAAGATGAAGTGGATAAATTAGGCATGCATTTTGATGTAGTTGTTATTTGTTTAAGTTAAATTTAAGTTTGCAAAGTTATAAATAATTCATGTAATGTTAAATTTGAATTCTATGTAAAAATTTCTTGATATAATTATGAATTTATCATTTTGTTCAATTCTTAGTTTACATTTAACAAAAAAAAAATATTTTTTGCTATAAATATGAAAAATTCTATATTTTTATAATTTTATTTATACAATCATACGGGCCAAACCGGAACGAATCACGACCCGCGCGACCCGTGACCCGCATGGGCTCGAACCAGATGGGTCAGCGGGCGGGCCTGAGTTGTAGTAAAAAATTGTGGGCCGACCCGTAACCGGCTCGAAACCCGCAGCGGGTGGGCTTTTTTTCACGTGGGCCGTTACCGGGCTCACATGTTGGCGGGCCAACCCGGCTCGGACCACCCGGATTGACACCTCTAGGAGTGCTCACACTATGATCTACTTCATCAATCTCTTCACTATCTTTGTCAGATTCACTCCTAATCATAGAAGCAAATGCAATAACCTTATTTTCCTCAGATTTAGACTTCTCGCTTTTATTGTCACTTTTAGACTTGTCATCAGAGAGAGTAACATTATAAAATGTATCATTATTACTCTTTTCATTAGGGCACTCACTTCTAAAATGCCCATATCATTTACACTTATAACACTTCACATTATTATATTTCTTTCTAAACTTGCTCGGGTCTCCTCTATGTCTCTCTTTAGCCTTTCTCTTATTCATAAACATTTTTTGAAATTTCTTAACAATATAGACTTTTTCTCATCATTAGGTGACTCTGAATCAGAAGAATCATAATGATCATCCCTAACAGTGTTCAAGGCCAACGACTTATCTTTCTTAGCTTTAGCTAATGTTAGTTCATAAGTCTCTAGAGATCCAACCAATTCTTCAATCTTAATAGCATCTACGTCTTTACTCTCTTCTGTAGTCGTGATTTTAGGCCTAAATCTCATAGGTGAGGATCTAAGGATTTCTTTGACAATCTTAGGCTCAGAAATTTTCTTACCTAGGTTAAAGTTAGAATTAACTATATCTTTCAAACTCTCATAGAAGTCATCAGAGGTCTCATCATCCTTCATTCTAAACTCTTTAAACTTAGTAGTCAACATCTGTAACTTAGAGTTTTTATCAGCATGAGTTCCCTCATGTGTGGTCTGTAAAATATCTCATACCTCTTTAACAACCTTATACATAGATAGACGCCTAAATTTTTTTGGTGATACAGCCATAAATAAAGCATGTAAAACCTTACTATTCATCTAAATTAATCTCCGACCAATTAGCTATAGGAGTGTGGGTGACAACGCCATTAACTATACTACAAGGGATAGTCTAGCCATTCACTATGGGCAACTAAATATGCTCATCCATCGATTTTAGTAAGGCTCTCATTCTCTTTTCAATAGGCGTAGTTATTGCCATCAAAATATTGCGAGACAGAAGGAATCGAAGTTGGACTCTGATATAACTTGAAAGTTACTAGTTCGACCGACCCTAAAATCACCTAGAGGGGGTGAATAACGTGGAATTAAAATTACAAATTAAAAGAAACTAGTCACCTGTTAATTGTTCTAAATATTTAGTCAATCAAGTCAATTTTATCCTCTATTTGGTGATACAGCCATAAATAAAGTATGTAAAACCTTACTATTCATCTAAATTAGTCTCCGACCAATTAGCTATAGGAGTGTGGGTGACAACGCCATTAACTGTACTACAAGGGATAGTCTAGCCATTCACTATGGGCAACTAAATATGCTCATCCATCGATTTTAGTAAGGCTCTCATTCTAACTTTTCAATAGGCGTAGTTATTGCCATCAAAATATTGCGAGACAGAAGGAATCGAAGTTGGACTCTGATATAACTTGAAAGTTACTAGTTCGACCGACCCTAAAATCACCTAGAGGGGGTGAATAACGTGGAATTAAAATTACAAATTAAAAGAAACTAGTCACCTGTTAATTGTTCTAAATATTTAGTCAATCAAGTCAATTTTATCCTCTATTGAATTATCACAAAAGTAAATAAAACAGTAAATAATACAAGATTTATTAAAGGAGAAAATCCTACACAGGATTAAAAACTTCAGGACTAAGCCAATTACTTCTATTATCGACAATAGGAACTTACAGTGTGATTAGCCTAAAAAACCAACTAGATTTACTGATCTAATTCTTGCAACCTCCAAGACTCGCTGGAACGTGTTTTATCTCCTATGGATCTCCAAGAACATCTTGTTCTTGTACTCTTCATGTTCTCCTGGTCCAACATCCCACAATTTTTAGCAACCTCTAAAAGCTATTGAGAAAGTACTTTCATGATTATATTTGATGTTTTTCTCAACTTGTGGTTTCAAAAATGATGTTATAAAGTTAGGAAATAATTATCAACTATACTCTTGATGATATAGAGGTTGAGTATTTATAGTTTGGAGAGTTTGTGGTTGTTTAGGATTAGAAAACAGATTAAACTCGCAAACTAGGTTTTTGTCGAATAACGTATCACTCAGGTGAGAAGCTAGCAGCCTTCGAGTGAGGGTTTGTCACTCAAGCGAGAGACGAGGGATAGTCAAGCGACAACTTTCTATTGATTTTGTAATGCAGCCACTCGAGCAAGACTTGGACGGTAGGCTAGCTAAAGTGCAATTCTGATTTTCCTTGTTCCATAATTGATCTCCAAGACTCCCTATACAACTAACCAATTAATTTCCTTAATTTTTACAAATTTTTTAATAGTTAATAAAAATTAAAGCCTAACGAAAATAAATATTGATTTTTAAATAAAACAACATTTCAAGAAATACGGAGTTTGTTAGTATCAGCATCACAATACACAAACCCTTTGTAAGAATTACTATAACCAAGGAATGCACGCCAAATGAATTGAGCAACAAGTATAACATTCAATATGAGGTAAGTGAACAAAGCATACACATCCAAAGAGGTGCAAAGAATTATAATTAGAAGAAATGCCAAATAAACGATAAAATGGGGAGTCAAGATTTAGGGTCAGGGATGGCAAACGACTAATCAAATATACTGTTGTAGATAAAATCTTCTACCCAAAATTTAGTAGGAACAGAATATTCAAGTAGCAATGTACGAACAATATCTAAAAGATGGCGATTCTTATGCTCAATGACTCCATTCTGTTGAGGGTATAAGGACAAGAACTCTGTGAAAGAATGTCATTTTATTGAAAGAAATATTAAAAATCATGGGACATATATTCTCCACCATAATCGAAGCGCAAGATCTATACATGTAGAAAATTATATTTCCACATAGGCAACAAAAGTTTGGACGGTAGAAAACATGTTAGCTTTAGAACTAAGAAAATAGACCTAAGTGAATCTACTATAATCGTCAATGAATGTTACAAAGTACCTGTACTGAGCATGAGAAAGAACATGACTCATATCCCTGTATGAATAATTTCAAAAAACATAGAAGCTCGACTACCCCGTAAATGAAATGGTAAGGATTTGCTTTTATCAAGTTTACAAGATTTACAATCGAAAGACAAGTGTGATGAAGAAAAATCATTCATATTACTTAAATAACCATTTTTATTAAATGAGTCAAAATAACAGAATTGGGATGTCCTAATTTCTTATGCCACAAATGACCAGTAATAGCAACAATAGAACAACCAACCTTAATAGAATGAAGAATTGAAAACGACTTCAGAGGAAAGAGATGTCCTACTTTAGGCCCATTCATTATCAACTGCCCCGATGTTCGGTCCTGCACATGACAACCATTATGATCAAAATAAAGAGCATGGTTATCTTCAACCAATTGGCCAACAGAAATTGGCAGATAAATCAGGAGATACCATAACATCGGTAAAGAAAGACCACAAATTTCCAACTGCAGTAAGAGGAAAAGTACCGCCATTGGCTATTTGGATATGTTGCTCACCATCATACTTGCGAACATTATATAGAGCTTCTAGATTACCAGACATGTGGTTGGAACCTACAGAATCAATTAACTAAGGAAAGGTAACTAGGTTTTTCTTACCTTGGAGACCAAGGGCTAAGAGAGCTGAAACAATCATTTGTTGAACACAGAGCACTCAACTTGTCCAAAGATGCAATGGTTGGGCTAAATAGTAGTATGGAAAGCACGAGTTGATCTATTATGAGGTCATATACGACAATCTTTGATAATATGACCCTTCTTTTTGCAATAATTCCAGAATTTCTAGTTACAATATCTTGCAATGTGTCCAAATTCTTTGAAATTATAACACTGTGGCGATTATTTAGATTTTCCTTTCCTTTGAGTTGCATAGACCACATTGACCATCTCAATACTAAAAGTGTCTCCAGTTAGTGGTGGCAAATGAGCCGAGCGGCTCGTCGGCTCGCCCGCTCGGCTCGTACTGTTCACGCCCACGAGCCGCTCGGGCTCGTAAAAAAACGAGCCCGAGCACGAGCCGAGCGGGCTCATGGGCTAGACGAGCCGAGCCCGCTCGGCTCGTCACTGTTCACGAGCGGCTCGGCGAGCCGCTCGTGAGACGAGCCCACGAGCCAGGCTCGTGGGCTCGTCTTAGACGAGCCCACCCAAGTAAAAAAAAAAAAAAAAAAAATTGTGACCAAAACGGTCACTTTTTTTGAAATTTTTTTTTTTTTTTCTACTTTTCTCCAATTTTTCTCCTATAAATACCCAACCCATTACAACATTTTTTTCCCACCAAACTTTTATTCTATACTCTCTACTCTACAATTTACAATTTACAAATCATTATCAACAATTCTATAATTCTCTTCTACATTTTTTTACATTATTATCTTCATTTTACAAATTCACATTTCTACATTTCTACATTCTATTTCAACAATTCACAAATGGATCCACGAGCATTTGTTGAAAACTTGTTCGGTATGGAAGGTGAAACACCTGCCCAAAATCAATTTGGGAATGAATTTGCCGGTCTCAACCAACTACCAATTCCGTACAGACATTGACGATTTCGACGTTCGTGAAGGCGATGCCGATCCGATTGATTTGGATGACGTTGATGTTGATCCCAGTGTTCCTATTGATTTGGAACAAGATGAAGAACCTGCACTAAATATTCCCGATACAAGAGGGAAGAGAAAGGGGAAGAAGCATGCAAAATGTTGGGACCATTTCAAATTGGTTAACACTGGTCGTGTGATCGATGGAGTTCCAGAAAATAAAGCAGTATGTAAATACTGTCAACAACGATTGGCATGGCAAAAAAAAATTGGAACCACTCACCTCAACCGTCATTACAAAGCATGTGCGGCCAAACATGGGCTTCTTGAACGTGGACAAACGCAACTACAGTTTGGTACTAGTAGAGACGGTGCTACTACTTCGCCACTTTCTACGTGGATGTATTCGGAGGAGGAAGCACGAAAGGGAATGGTGAAGTTCGTTGTCACAAGCGCGGAGCTGCCACTAGCAATAGTGGACAACGAACATTTCGTAAACTACGTCAAACAATATCTTCAATCAAGGTACGTTGGGGTAAGTCAAAATACTCTTCGTTCTAATACAATTGAATATTTTCTTAATGTAAAGCGATTATTGATTGGGGATTTAGAAAAATAAGGGGGTGTCATATCTTTAACTTCGGATTTATGGGAAGGGATTAATAAGAGAGGTTATATAGCTGCAACTGCACACTATATAGACCCACTTTGGGTTATGCATAAAAAAATTACTGCTTTTAAAATAGTTGAGTATCCTCATAATGCTAACACTATATTTAATGCAATTATGTTAATAATTAAAGAATATAAATGCGAGAGTAAAATTCGTTCTTTTACTTTTGACAATGCTTCTGTAAATAAAGTAGTTATCGATAAATTGCATAGAGTACTTCAACCCGATTTTGGTGGTTATTTATTCCATATTCGATGTGTGTGCCATATTTTTAATTTAATTGTACAAGACGGTTTAAAACATGTGAAGGACGAAATTAGTCGAATTAGGAATGCACTTACGTATATCACGATTACACCTAGTAGAAAACAATCATTTGAAGAATTTTGCGAACAAGCTGGGAACTCTAATACAAAAACTTTTATTACTGACGTAGGTCATAGGTGGAATTCAACTTACTTATTATTAAAATCATGTGAAGGTTTTGAACCGTTTATCACTGAATTTTATAACAATAGGCATATTAGAGACGACGACGATGATATCTTAAATGAATCCGATTGGAATACGGTTTTTAAAATTAAGAAATTTTTGGAAAGTTTTTATACGTCTACGAATATATTGTCTGGTGTTTATTATCCAACTAGTTGCATGGTTCTTGAACGTCTTTATATAACTGCTAGGGCTTTTAATAGATATCAAAATGACCCTAATTTGCATGCGGTTATATATGCTATGGAATTAAAATTTAGAAAATATTGGGAAGAATTACCTATGTTATTTCCTTTAGCATGCGTCATGGACCCCCGATATAATTTATCGGGTACTAAATTTATAATTGACCAAATTTCAAATACTTTAACTTTTAATATGCCTATTACTTATAGGAATTTGGAACAAACGTTAACTGAGATGTATGAATTATATGCTTCAAGAATAGGTACAAAAGTTACTCGTGTACCTACTCCTCCTTCCACTAATATAAACGATGACGACGTTGAAGTAATTAATTTATTAGAAAACATAGACTCAATTAGATATGATTCAACTGCATATGCATATGGTTCCTCTAGTAGTAGTAGTATGTCTTCCACTGCATGTACTCAAACTTCGAGTAGTAGTCCAAATGCGTTGCCATCTGAATTAATTGATTACTTTCGTTATACTATGCCTAGTAACAAATCAGTTAAGAAAAGTTCAGAAGATGTAATCGAATTCTGGCGAAATAATGAACGTCGATGGCCAATTGTTTCTGCAATTGCAAAAGATCTACTAACACCTCCGGCTAGCACTGTAGCTTCGGAGTCTGCTTTTAGTGCAGGGAAGTGGGTTCTCTCTGAAATTCGAAGTCGACTAAAAGAAGATATTTTGGAAGCGTTAATGTGCGTGAAGGATTGGGAAGACGCTAATTATCGAATTCAACATAAATATGCCGAAATTGCATGTAATCAAGTAAGTGATATTTAATTTCAATACATTCATTACAAAATTTTATTTTCATACATTTATAATTTTTTAAAAAAAATTGTACACGTAAAAAGTTTTTCGTGTACAATTTTAACTCCGCCTACACGAAATTGAAGTAGCCGGTCCCAAGCCCGGATAAAGGAGGAGGGTTTATCTTTTTTTTTTTTTTAAATAAATGTATATTTACTATTTTAAAAATTATAAATGTTTTGACGAGCCCCGATAAATGTTTTGGAAAATATATATTTAAAAAAAATAGAAAAAATAGACTTGTAGTAGTAGCGTTATTTATTTATTAAAAAAAAAAAAAAGGCGAGCCGGCGAGCCGAGCTCGCGCTCGGCTCGTTGCCGACGAGCCACGAGCTCGGCTCGTGCGAACACGAGCCGAGCTCGTTCGTCAATGGGCCATTGCCACTATCTCCAGTTATCCCAAGTTGTGAAGCAAGATGTTGTTCCTCACATAAGAGTTCTCCTAAGCAAACATCCAAGGATAGTACAGGGGGGTTGCGATTTACTAAACCATCTTATGCACTTTCAAACTCAGGTAGTCACTTCATAAAAAATGATCCCGTTGGCTCTTAGAAAGGAGCTTTTGCAAAGGCGTTGATACATTTTTAGGAACCTTAGACTGCACCAACCCAAAATACTCACTCCTATATTAAGAAAACATGAATAAAATTGTTCAATTGACAAATTCCCTTGCCGGTAATTTACAATATCCAACTCCAATTGAGATTTTCGAGCTATCTTGATAATAAATTCTTCGAAAATAATCTCACATCTCCTTAGAGGTCATGAATAAATGGAGATTATTGACTATATGTGGTTCAATAGAACTCGATAGTCAATAAATAATTCGAGCATCCTTGCTCTCCCATAACTAAGCTCTTTGGATATGTAGGAGCTTGAAACGACCCCATTCACATGGCCCTACAATTCCGTAACCTTAACAAACATCTTGAATTGAAATTCTCCTAACATGATAACTCCCAAATTATTAATAATCAAACCTAGCACACAAAATAACCCAACTTAAAATGAATGCCTCAACAATAGCCAAGCTAACGAATAAAGAGGAAATTAAGTTCCGTACGTCCCAAATTTGGAAGTTTTGAAATTTACATCATTGTAATATTGAACTTTCTCTGGGGACAAAAACATAAGCAATTTACTATAATTCTCTCTACGGTTTTATGCGAATTCAGGTTCCATTTTATTCTTCACACTAGCACAATGATTTTTGGCAAATTTGTGCTCAATCTTTCATTTTTTTATCCTATAGAGTTGGATACATAGTTGAAGAATGTGAATTTAATGTTCGCAACTTGAAATCTACCAAGAAAAAACATGATGCTATTGAAGGATCTTAACGAAGATGTTAATTTGCAGCCTTATAAGTTAAAAAGGAGTAGATGCTCTAATGACAAGAGTGATTCTCAGCTAAAAAAATTATTCAAATACACATCAAATCTCAACACGTAATATCAGCCCTCAACCAGAGAATCATCATTTATTGGCCATCTTCTCTGTTTACAGAGTATCTTTTTTGGTACAACCACCAATGTAAGATTCCAGAAGGTGTGATTTCTCGAGAAGGAAAACTATGAAGACTTCCAGAAGGCGTGATTTCTCTAGAAGGAAAACTATGAAGACAGAGAAATCTGCCAGTAGCCATTTTATTTTCCTAAAAAAGAAATCCCCTTCTCAATGCTTCTAGCCAACTCTTTCTTTTCCTTTTCCAAGCCAACTCTGTCAAAACAAAATCATGGAGACATTCTTATATTCTTCTTAGGTTTAAACACAACAACTCGCAATATTCTCCATTTTCCTTTTTATTCTTATATTCTTCTTAGGTTTAAACACAACAACTCGTAATATTCTCCATTTTCCTTTTTATCAAATATTATTATTGCTCAAACAAGTAGTGTCAATGAACTACTTGTGACTAAAGAGATATCTTTTTTACCTTGGTTTTTGAAGGCGATGATATTTTATTCTACTAAAATGAATGCTCATCCTTAATATATAGGAGTGGGGGAAATTTACAAACTTTTGTATTCAGAGACTTTTTAAAGATGTCAATCACTTCTATTTTGATTCAAATGTTGGTGTGCTATGAATGGTGATGGACAACCTGCTCTTTCCCAGGATTTCAGATGTCAATTTGAATTCAAAGTGCAAATTCATCAATTATTTAGTGTATTACGATGTAAATAATTTGTAGTGTTAGTTTAGACTTCGCTAATTTTTATGATTGCAAGTAATTACTTTGATAGAAGAGCTTCTGACAACTGTAAAACAAAATGATGGTTCTAGTGTCGATATTAATATGAATAGTGAAGCATCTCCTAACACGCATCCTTCTAGATTTACTTTTGATGTGGTAGATATCCCACAAAGGGGAAGTGATTATAGAAATCTGCTAGGTTATTTGAAGCTTTGTCCCATAGGTGCAAGGGTTCGATATAAGTGGCATGGCCTGTTTTCTCTTATGTTTCAATTATAAAGGGTAGTGCCACCACCACCAACATCCTCAGACGACAGATCCATTTGTGCTCGACAATCACTTGTAAAATCGAAATACTCAAACTCATCATCGGCCAAATCAACCCTGATTGTCATTTTTTTGTCACTTATTGAATTGATTCTAATGTTTTAATTGGTATTTTATCACTTTTTTGAAATTTTGTCATTTTTTTTAGTATTTGTTACTTTTTTTAGTGTTTGTCACTTTTTATTAAATTTTTATCACTTTTTTTGTTACTTTTTTTTGTCAATTCTTTAAATTTCTATCACTTTTTGAATGACAAACATCGTTTTTTTAAAAAATAAAAGTCACATTGTATGTCATTTTTTAATAAAAAAAGTGACACTTAACTTTAAAAAGTGACACTAGGTCACTTTTTCAGTGTCACTTTTTTTGATTGTGTCAATTTTTCTATAAAAAACAGTTAATTTTACACAATATTTTTTACTTCCAAAATATGTTTCATATAATTTTTCAAAAGACCCTTAATTTTAATGGTATTTTTGCAAGTTGCCCATGAATAAATTCTCACGGCCCAACTGAATCACCTAATGCCAAATGAAATAGCCTAAATCAAATACTAGATTTACACAATTGAACCAATTTGACCAACAGCTCAATCAAATAAGGAAAATGCTATGGGTACATAAGTGTACCCATAGGGGTGTCTATAATGGACACGCGGCGCCCAATCATTGGTGGGGCGCCTATTGCAGTCAGGTGTCCCACCAATGATGGGGCACCGGGTGTCCATTATTGACACCCCTATGCGTACACTTATGTAATCATAGTTCAAACCATCAAATAATTAGACCAATTAAATAATCAACCGAATTGTACCAACATACCAATAAAATATACACAAATCAATTAAAGGAGAAGCCCAAAAAACAATTACCCAGCCAAGAAATCGCCGGCAGAATCACACAAAATTCTACCAGTCCACATAATCATTCGACTTAGCACAAATCAGTGACAAGATGTCAACACAGGTCCACCAAGAAATCATGATTCACAAGTAACCGTCCACACCACCCAAGGTATTTACCAGAAGATGTCGACTGCTCCAAAGAGGAATAGCCTACACATACCCAAAATCCAAACAATCACTAGAAGATGCCGATAACCTAGCGAGAAAGGGCTTTCGGCGATCCTAAATTATCAAAGAATGAGCCTCCAATTCTTACAGAAAGCTCCGACAGAATTAAGGCAGATTTTTCGTAGCTTGAATAGTAAAAAGAAATGACTTGAGAAAACTCAAAAATTCGAGGAAAGGAGAACAAGAAAATCTAAACGATGGGCTCTAATTCAATGTTAACAATAAGATTTGGTTCGAATGCCTCAATTGAGGTTTTGCTTTCCTTTAAATAAAAGAATTACAACTTCTAAGTATAGTAATTTACAAAGAAATCTCCTATATTAGGCATTTGGAATTGTAATCAAATCTCAAATTTTAAGGAAGTAAACATAAATAGCCTATAGACAACTACAAGCAAATATGAGGGAGATTGTAGAGATCTCTAATATCGCTCTATAATTAGGGTGATTTTTGCCCTTTCCACCACCGAATTATGGAGCCATTTTCTAACACATTCCGGCCACCTAAACCGCCGAACTTTGATACCAACATAATCTCCCCAACGTCCTCTACAATTCCCACCCAAAAAATCCCTTCGTCATCCATTAATCCAGCAGAAACCAGCAATGGAAAACAGCCTCTTGTAGCTGAGCAAACTGTCGAAAATCCTCACTCCGGCCAGCAAGGCAATCGCGGTCCACAACCGCCTGGTTTCCCAACCCCAAACGACTCAATCCATGGTGTCAATTTACCCCAAATAGCTCCACAGCGGATTGAGCTTGGTTTGGAAAACTTCGCAGTCGCGAATGTCGCGAAACAGGTTTCATTTTTGCTGATTCCAGTGTCATTTCTTTGACCCAAGGTCTCGAATCACATGGGTTAGCTTCCACACCCTCGACGCACCTAGGCCATCCATGGGTGATGGTCAATTTCATATAAAAATTGTTGATTTCATTGAAAGACTTAGGGTTCTATGCAATAAATTCGGGAATGGCGATATTGATGAATCCTTATTGCTGCAAACATTCAATTCATTGAGGAGAAATCCAATTGAGGTTATTAACACTATGGGTACTCCACCAATTGATCCAATTAATCCCCTAAATTCTGGTTTGACTCCATCAATGGAGCTTGTGCGTGATGGCGGTTTGGGAGCTGCAATTGAAGGTATTGATGATGTTCTTCTCCCAAATTCGAATGTTACAACTTCAATTGAGGCTCAAAATTTTATGGATATTTTGCCAATTGAAGGAATCGACGGTCATTTGAGCCCCAATTTCATCCCTCCTCACAAGTTTGTTGAGCTTTCTTCAATTCCAAAGTCTGTTAACTTGGTTTCTACAATTGACATGGCACCACCAACGCTAAGATCTACACCTACCACTACAACTTCAATACCCATGCAATTGACCAATAGCTTGATGAGACTCACGTCCAATTTTGAACCCCCTTCACGGGTATCCCTTGAAATTGACCATGCTATATCCAAATCGGCAAACGGACCTCAGACTCGAACTCAATAGATCCAAAATGTTAAGAATTAGTCTACCCCTTCTTTGCTGGTAGGCTCACGCGCCACCGTCCCCCCTGTACTTGAGATCTACGCGCAGCCTACTCCAGCTGATTCAAATGCCCTTAGCTTTTCCAAACCACCTGTCCAGACATCTAGAATTACTGGAGTTACCCAGGTTCCCCAGTCTTATGTCGCAGTACTCAATTGCAAACCCACGATTACACAAGTCGAAAGGAGTCAAAAAAAATCATTTGCGCATGTCCTTTATGCTTCTAAGGATTCTAGACATCGCAGTTTGGTATCTAAGGAACCCTATATTCACCATGGTGAGCCTGCATTTTTCTTTGATGAATCAGATGAGTAGTCTTTGGCTGAAGCCTACAAGTTTACACTTGTAGGTAAATTTGTGCATCGCAAATCTTCTATGAATAAGGTACGTGAAAATTTTATGCGCTTTGGTTTTATTGGTGATTTTGAGATTGGACTTAGCGATGATGCACACATTATTATTCATATGGCGCACGAGAATGATTATTCATGATTATTATTCAAACCCACTTGGTATATTGATGGTTGTCCTATGCGCGTCTTTAAATGGACTCCTAGTTTTAGTCCATATTATGAGGTTCCTGTTGCTCCACTTGGGTGTCATTTCTTTTGCTTCTCATTCATTTTTGGGGTAAGAGTACCTTGTTCGCCATAGCTAAAACTATTGGGCTTCCACTTCGTATTGACGAAGCAACTTCTGATCTACGTCGGCCTAGTAAAGTGAAGGTTTTTATTAAGGTTGATTTGGAATGTTGACTCCCTGATAGAGTCTGGATAGAGAGGAAGAAATGGGGTGGATATTTACAGCCTGTTATATATGATAAGGTGCCAGACTTTTGTTTCTGATGTAGACATTTTGAACATATTGATGAAAAATGTTCTAGTAGCTTACATCTTCCACCACCATCTATAGCCCATGTAGTTCTTGATCATATTTCTAGGCCTCCCCCAATCTTGGCTAAGGATAAGGGTAAGGTGCAAGAGGTTGTGACCGCGCCTCACCAGAGATAGATGCCGGTTAAGTGAAATCAGAAGAGATAGGATGATACACCAGATGTGATTTCTCACTCTTCTTCTCGGACTATTACTTCCATTCTTCCCATTATCCTGCGTACCACAGTTACTTCCTTTACTAATCCACATGTTATTAGTACTATTGATCCACAGATTACTACTTTTATGCCATCAGATCAGTCGACAGTTGCTCCTCACAGGGTTGTTCCCCAGAGGCCACCTGTTGTTACATCAGTTGATCATTCAGGTATTCAGGCTTCGGTCCCCATCAGCTGTACTTCTATGATAGTTACTTTTACATACTTTGATCCTCTCTTGATGGATATGCTCGAGAGGCCGCAGGGCTTCAGTAGTACGGATGTGCACATTGCACAGTGTCAGCAGAATATGGAGGCTCCTCCTTCTACAGAGCAGTCGGATTCAGGGGGTTTCCCTCAGGATGAAGTTTATCAGCAGGGTCCTTTTTGTAGATCTTCTTCTGATGTTTGACAGGTCTAGCTGATAGGACAGAGGAGGATGAATTTATCCCAGTAAGTCAGAAGAGACATTCGAAAGTTACTGATAGTTCACTACCCAGGATGATGACCAGGAGTCGATCACAGGATACCTCTTCACGTACATCTAGATGAGTGCCATCATCTAGAATGTGAGAGGTGTAGCTAGTGTAGCTACTCACATGCGCTTGAGAAAACTTATTCAGCTTCATCAGGTTTATATTTTAGTTATTCTGGAACCTATGGTTTTGGAGAGGAGGTTTGAT
The DNA here is from genome assembly GCA_035079005.1 of Fraxinus americana. Taxonomy (NCBI): domain Eukaryota; kingdom Viridiplantae; phylum Streptophyta; class Magnoliopsida; order Lamiales; family Oleaceae; genus Fraxinus; species Fraxinus americana. The sequence goes on from CM068716.1 coordinate 21,631,713, forward strand.
TTTGTTCGTCGTTATCTACATTTCGACACTGGGGTTCAGAATATGTCGAATAAGATTTGGGTATTCTGGAATGTGGGTACTACCGTTACTGTTATTGATGATCATATCCAGTTCCTATATGTCAGAGTTGTGGATCCCAGACTAGCACGTCCTATTTATTTGACTTATGTTTATGCTGCTTGTCAGGGCTATGTTAGGAGGGACTTATGGCGGGTCTTCACCGCATTTTCCTCTCATGAATGATCCTTGGCTTGTTGGGGATGACTTTAACGTCATCACACATGATGGTGAACGTACTGGTCATGGTCGTTAAGATCACGGTTCTACTGATTTTTCTGGTATGATGTTGGATTGTGGCTTAGAGGACGCTGGCTTTTCTGGGTCTCAGTTTACCTGGACAAATGGCAGGGTCAGTAAGAGATTGGATAGATTTTTGATTAACTTTTTAGTTGCAGACTTTTGTAGACTGCTTATTGTGATTCATCTGAATCGTACTTCATCTGATCGCTCACTTCTACTTTTACAGTGGACTTTCGGTAATGATTTAGGTCCTCGACCATTTAGATTCCTCAATGTTTGGACCAAACATCATGACTTCTCAACTTTTGTTTCTCAAAAGTGATCATTCCCTACTCATCTTACAGGAATGGTTGCCCTCTAAGAGAAGTTCTTTAGCCTGAAATAGGGACTTAGGTGGAGGAATCGACGGGTATTTGGTGATGTGTTCCTGAGAGTTAGAGATGCTGAGGAGACGGTTGACCAGGCAGAGATTGATTTTGAGGTTGATCTTACACTGGAGCACCGTGTCTCACTTTATTATGCACAGGTTGATTTGAACCGAACCCTGGCTATTGCGGAGGGTTTTTGGAAGTAAAAGGCCGGCTCTCATTGGGTATATGAGGGAGATCGAAACACCAGATATTTTCATTCGTTGGTACATGGACGACGGATCAAATCTTGTATCAGGACCATCACGACTCAGGCAGGGAAAATTCTTACTACTCTAGCAGATATTCAGAGCTTGGCAATCTCTTATTTTCCAGGAATTATTGTCCACTCCTTCACAACTTCTGGAGTATATTCATCCTGATATCATACCTAGGATACTGATGGAGGTAGACAATATGGCACTAAACCGCCTCCCTTTGATTGATGAGGTGCTGGAGGCCGTTTTCATCATTAATGTTGATAATGTTGCGGGCCCTGATGGATTTTTATCATTGTTCTACCAAGACTATTGGAATATTATACAAGATGATGTATACAGTGCAATTATTGATTTCTTTAAGGGTGGTCATTTGTCAAGAGGATTTGCTGTTACGTCTATTATTTTGCTTCTGAAGATGGAAAATGCTTGTAGTTGGATAGATTACCGACCTATCAGCCTGTGTACAGTGTTTTATAAGCTTATCACAAAGCTGTAGAACGATAGATTGAGTTCATTTCTGCCTTCTATGATTTCCACTTAGCAGAGTAGATTTGTCCCCGGTCGACTTATTGGGGACAATATTTTGTTGACCTGGGAGCACTATGATGTGGTCTTTGGCCAATTGGTGAATAGAGATAAGAGTGGTTTTATATTGCCTAGGCGGGCATATGATATTCAGATACAGAGGTTAGTGATTTTGACTAGATTTTCACATCAGAGACAGCCATTCACATATCTGGGAGTCCCTTTGTTTAAGGGGATTAAGAGGAGCTTTCTGTATGATGATCTTATTATGAAAGTCAGGAATAGGATTTCTGGATGGGTTGCACGCCTTCTTTCTCTTGGTGGTAAGATTACTCTACCGAGGACTGTCCTTTCATCTATACCACTGTATCTATTCCTGATTATGCGACCTTCTAAGGTCATTCTGAAAAGGCTGGAGAGTATTTTTGTGCGATTCCTATGGGATTCTAAGGATCATGCACGTCGTCTACATTGGCAGAGTTGGAAGTCGGTTTGCCTTCCTGTTGATGAGGGAGGTCTGGGCTTTAGACGATTACAGGATACAGTGGACATATTTTCATTGAAGCTATGGTGGCTGTTTAGGTCTCAAAGTTCTCTTTGGTCTCAGTTCTCTTAGTTTGTCAGATATTTGGGTTGAGGTAGACTCGACTGTAGCCATTCATTGCATTACTAAAGGTGGCGGACCTTGGCCTATTTAGGTGATACTTAGACATATTGCAGATATCGTTTCCTTTGACAGAGATACGGTTTTCCACATCTTCAAAGAGGGGAATCAAGTTGCAGATGCACTTACTACTGAGGGTTGGCATCATCGTAAATATCAGGAATATGGACCAGCCGACCTACCATGACATATCAGGGCGCTTGTTCAAATTGACAGATATGGTTTACCCAACATTAGAGTTTAAGTATTTGTATTTTGCTTTTACTTTTATTTTTGCTTACACTCGTGTTTTTTGTAAGTGAGTAGTACTCATTTTTTGCTACTTTCCTATTACTATAAGGAAAGTAGTACTTCCTCATTTATTTATGTTATTGATATCATTAGTTACCACGGTATTCCTCCACCACAAGTGAGGATATATTAATAAAATCTCGAAGGTACTGCCCTCCTTCCACTAAAAAAACATAAATAGCCTATAATCTCCCACTAGTCATCCTTCATATAGTAGAATTTTCTTAAGCATCCTTCTCTGGCTGATACCTTTTCCGATCTCTGTTTGCAAGGATAGTGACTCAATTCGAAACTAGGATTTTCCTTTAGCGACCTATGGTTGCAAAGATTGTGGTGTAATAAAATCAATATAGGAATTGAACCAGTGAGACAATTTTTATTTCGGTTTGGCAAATCATACATGCATACTTGCCAAAATAAAGGAGCCACTTTCACTCATATTTCTCTATTGTACTAATTTTTAATTAATACATAATGCTAGAAATGTAATATAATAAACTTATCCATATACTATAGAAGCCTATCTATTTTGCGTTGCATTTTTTTTCCTTAACATGGCATCTATAATCTTTAGGTTTCACTTTTAATAATCTCATAAGTCTCAAAAATAGTCGTAGCTGCAACGGTAATAGTAGCGATAACGACAAAAACAAGACGATATAATACCCTTAGCTACCAAAGGTTGGCGGTGATGGGCTAGGATGTTTTTAGTATGATTGTGGGTTACAAGAAAGATATCAATGGCGTCTAGAACTTAGGCTTATAAGCAGCTAGAGCTCGACTTTAACAAAGGCCAAGCCCAAGCTTGAGTTCGACTTTGCAAGTCAAGCTCATGTAAGTTAGCCTACGAACTTCACAAGATGGTTCTTCAGCCAGACCATGGGTGGGCACTTGATATTAATCATAGTAAAAAATTATATTCGTCATATTAAAATCAATTTTTGAATTCATTAAAAAATAATTCAATTTTTGCCTTTTTTTAAAAAAAAAGACTCAACTCGGCCCAATATGATCCAAGCTCATGGGCCGATCTATTTTTAATCAGCAAGCAGCTTGATTTGCTGAGCCTAGAGTCAGTGATACTAATGAAGTGCAGAAGGAGTTAGAGTTTATGATTAAGTGAGATCGCAAGGCAAAATGATGATTTCATGATAACTTAAAATTTGTCCCTTTTTGACGAATTGCTAGTCTAATTCGATTGGAAACGAGCAATTTCTGTCGTTTAGGCCATCGATTAAGCATTTTTATCGTTTATGGTAATTTTTATTTTGGTATCTCATTCAATAATATCCAGATCCGTATTCCGTTTGTCGGATGACGATCCTGAATCTTAGGAGTTTCAATTTAAGTTGTTATCTCGATTTTTTTTTTTTTATAGAAAAATATCGTTTTTTTATTTTTTATTATATATTTTTCGAATTTTGCTAGGGTTTTATTATTTAAAGTATTGTGAGCCCTTTGAGACCGTAATTAATTGAATTGAATAAAATTTCTCGTGAGTTTTCTCATATTTGTGAGGTTGTTCATCTTTCCTATAATCTTTCGCTAAGTCAGTTGGTATCAGAGTTGAAGTTGTTCCTTCACCATACTGGCAAGAGACGTCGAGAAGCCCGTGAAGCCCCGGTATAAGAGGTACATAGACGTGATGAAATCACACAGTTGCGTCAATAAGTGGAGTTGCTGACACAGCAAATCGCTGCACTCATGCTATAGTAACATGCGCCTTGGTCCAACTGGTTGAGGATTCTAATTATGAGAATCCGTTTGCACAACCTAAGTATCCGATAGATCTATCCGTTTGACGGAGGGAGGTGGTCAAGATGAAAACATGCGTTGGGAATCGGGGTTCAAGGTTGATATTCTTGAGTTTCTTGGTGGATTAAGTCCAGAAGAGTTCTTGGATTGGGTGACTGCAGTAGAGGAGATCTTAGAATTTAAGGAGGTTCATGCTCATAAATGTGTGTCTCTCGTTGTATCAAGATTTCGTGGACGAGCAGGGGTGTGGTGGTAGCAGACTAAAGTGGCGAGATCCGGTTATGGAAGTCAAAGTTTGTATCATGGGGTAAACTAAAGACGCAGTTTCTGCCCTACAATTATGTTCAGACCATGTACCAGCAATTGTAAAATCTGCATTAAGGCTTGAAAACGATTAGTGACTGTACCACAAAATTTTACATGTTGATACAAGGAATGAGGTGATGGAGACGGAGACGGAGACGGAGGAGCAGTTGGTGTCACGATATATGGGTGATCTTCGTCCCCAAATACAGGATATACTGAATATGTTTAATCCTGTGACAGTTTATGAGGCACATCAGAGGGTAATACAGGTAGAGAAACAGCAGTCCAGAAGAAGTACAATTCCTTTCACCGTGGGTAGTTCTTACAATAATCTACAGCAACAGATTACATGCCCTTGTAATTCTACTCAACCGGCCCTCCTAGAATGAATCCTATTCAATAGCTCACACGTCCTGGAGGTGGTATTCATTGTTTTGCATGCGGAGGTATAGGCCATAGACAGTTTGAATGTCCCAAAAATCTGCGCTGAGAACTCTTTGTTGATGAGGGATATGGAGATTATGAAGGTCTGCCTATTTTTGACAATGAAGACACTACAGAAGCTACAAAAGAGGAAGAGTTTGTATTTGGTGATGTGGGTTAGGCGTTGGTGGTGAGGTGGTGATGTGGGTCAGGCGTTGGTGGTGAGGTGGAGCTTTCTGACTCCTCTGGAGAATAACACTGACTGGATGCGTAATAATATCTTCAAGTCGACATGTACTGTTGGGGAAAAGGTCTGTAGATTTGTTATTGATTCTAGTCGTTGAGAGAATGTAGTGGCTGAGGAGATCGTTAAGAAGCTGGGTTTGCAAACAGAGAAGCATCCCTAACCGTATAAATTGGCTTGGCTGAAGATGGGCAATGATGTAGAAGTATCTCAATGTGCTCAAGTCAGTTTCTCCATTGGACCTACCTAGAAAGATCAATTTTTATGTGATGTAGTAGAGATGGATGCATGCCACTTGCTGTTAGGGAGGCCGGGCAGTTTGATCAATAAGAAGATTGTGTTACTACTGGATAAGGGTTCAGTAAAAACAGTTGGGAACAGAGCCAATTTACTTACCAGAGTGAAGTTTGAAACAGCGATGGAGGAATCTGGGATATTTTATGTGCTGGTAGGAAAATCAGTTGACAGCGAGCACGAGGTCCATCTTTGGGTTCAGTCATTACTAAAAGAATTTCATGAGGTCTTCCCAAAAGAGCTTCCAGATGGATTGCCACCACTGTAGGAAATTCAGCATCAGATTGACTTGGTGCCCGATGCTTCTCTGCCTAACTGGGAGCATTACAGGATGAGCCCCACTAAACATGCAAGTGGAGGAGCTTCTGGCAAAGGGGCACATCAGGGAGAACCTTAGTCCTTGTGTTGTCCTACATCAGGGCACATCAAAGAAGGATGGGACCAGCGCATGTACGTGGATAGTAGGACGGTCAACAAGATTACGGTACGTTATCGTTTTCCTATTCTTCGCCTGGATGATTTGTTGGACCGGCTTACTGGTGCTTACATGTTCAGCGAGCTTGATTTGAAAAGTGGGTACCATCAGATTCGGATAGGCCTGGGGATGAGTGGAAGACATAATTTAAGACGAGGGAAGAATTGTATGAGTGGTTAGTCATGCATTTCGCCCTTTTCAATGCTCCTAGTACGTTTATGCGTGTCATAAATCAAGCTCTTCGCCCATTCATTGGTAAATTTGTTGTTGTTTACTTTGACGATATTCTGATTTATAGTGCTAACGATAATTCTTATGTCCAACACCTTCGGGAAGTTCTTCTAGTCCTTCACAGATATCACTTTTATATTGCAGTGAAAAAGTGTTTGTTCTTGACAGATCGTGTTGTGTTCTTGGGTTATGTGGTGTCGAATGAGGGGTTAGAAGTGGACACATCGAAAGTAGAGGCAATAAGCCAGTGGCCACAGCATAGAACTATTACAGAAGTGCGTAGTTTTCATGGTCTTATTTCATTTTATCGCAGGTTTATACCACATTTTAGCAGTATCATGGTACCAATTACAGATTGTATGAAGGATGGAAAGTTTCAGTGGACTCCTGAGGCAGAGGCATCTCTTCAGTTGATTAAGCAAAAGTTGACTACTACTCCGATTTTGGTGCTGCCTGACTTTACCTAGCTGTTTGATCTGCATTGTGATGCTTCGAAGGTGGGTATTGGTGGAGTGCTGAGTCAGAACAACCGGCCTGTTGCATATTTCAGTGAGAAGCTTTCTGGCCCGAAGTCTCGTTACAGTACTTATGATGTGGAGGTTTATGCAATAGTCCAGGCAGTTCGACATTGATGTCACTATCTGTTTCAGAAGCAGTTCATTTTGTATATTAATCATGATGCTCTCAAGTACCTTGGTACTCAAGATAAGGTATTTGCTCGACATGCCTCTTAGATTGCTTACTTGTAGCAGTTTACTTTTGTGATTAAGCACAAAGCAGGTGCCCTTAACAAGGTAGCAGATCCATTAATTCAGCGCCAAACTCTCCTGACAGAAATGCGAGTGGAGGTTCCAGGTTTTGATAGTCTTTGTGATTCATATGCTATTGATGCATATTTCTCCCATATTATTCGGAAGTTGTAGGAAGGTGTACAGTCGGAGTTACATGGGTTGATGGTTTCCTTTTTCATGGCAATCAGTTATGTATTCCAGAGGGCGGTTTGATTTTGAAGATTGTATAAGAATTGCACAATAAGGGCCATGTGGGTCGTGACAGAACTTTGTAGTTTGTTGCTGCTTCTTACTTTTGGCCATCATTGCACAAGAATGTCTGCAAGTTTGTGGAGCGTTGTTGTACTTGTCATTTGGCCAAAGGCAAGGCGACAAATGCTGGCTTGTATATGTCCTTGCCTATCCCAACCCAGTCTTGGACAGACTTTAGCATGGATTTCGTTGTGGGGCTTCCTAGGACTCAGCATGGATTTGACTCTATCTTTGTAGTGATTGATCGGTTCTCCAAGATGGTTCACTTTATCTCCTGCAAGAAAACTACAAATGTTATCAATGTGGCCTTACTATACTTTCATGAGGTCTATCGCCTGTATGGTTTGCCTACATCTATTGTGTCTGATCGGGATACTCACTTCCTCAGTCACTTCTGGCGCTTGGTCAATACAAAGTTGGACTTCAACAATGCATATCACCCTCAGACAGATGGTCAGACAGAGGTTGTTAACCGTTCCTTGGGTGATTTACTACGATATTTGGTTGGTGATCAGATCAAGTCCTGGGATCAGAGTTGTGTCAGGCAAAATTTGCTCATAATCATGCTATTATACGGAGTACATATTTTAGTCCATTTCAGGTGGTGTATGGTTTTGTTCCTCGCGTCCCCTTGACTTGGTCCCAATTTCTACTACTATTAAAATGAATGGTAATGCTGAGGACTTCATTCAACAATTACAGCAGGTTCACTCACAGGCTTATGATCAGTTGCAGGCTGCTGTTACTATGTATAAGTATGATGCGAATCTTAAACGCCGACATGTTGAATTTGAGGTAGGTGACTTTGTTTGGGCGGTGTTCAGAAAAGATCGTATTCCTACTCATGAATACAACAAGCCTACTGCAAGAAAGGTTGGTCCATTGGAGGTCATTGGGAAGATTAATCCAAATGCTTATCGTTTGAAACTGCCAAGTCATATTCGTACATCCAACGTGTTTAATGTCAAGTATCTGGTGCCATTTTGTGGTGATAATTCTGAAAATGATGAGGCTTCTTCCCCGTCAAAGTCAAGGGAGAATTTTTCTCACCCTGGGGAGAATGATGAAGTGCATAAGGAGTTAGAGTTTATGATGAAGTGGGATCGCAAGCCAAAATACTGATTTCATGATAACTTTGGATTTGTCCATTTTTCGTGAATAGCTAGTGTAATTCGATTGGAAACGGGCCATTGATCATAACTCAATGCTTTTGGCTTTGACGTACGTCAAATTTTGGGCAAATTCCGTCGTTTAGGCCCTCGATTAAGTATTTTTGCCGTTTATGATAATTTTCATTTTGACAATATCTCATTCAATAATATCCGGATTCGTATTTCGTTTGTTGGAGGACGATCCTGAATCTTAGAAGTTTCAATTTAAGTTGCTATCTCGAATTTTTTCATTTATGGAAAAATATCGTTTTTTATTTTTTATTATTTATTTACGGAATTTCACTAGGGTTTTACTATTTAAAGCATTGTAAGTCATTTGAGACCGTAATTTATTGAATTAAATAAAATTTCTCGTGAGTTTTCTCATATTTGTGAGGTTGTTCATATTTCCTATAATCTTCAGCCACGTCAGATATAAACACACGTAGCAATAGTGACTATGGAATCCATGTCAAATTAGAACAACCTAAGATAGCCAAGAATCAACATTTGAAAAGTTTGACCCAATAAATTATTGAACCAAGAACAAAGATAAGTGCTAACGATATCTTGACCTCGTGAACACAAAATTTATGAACCTTACTTAACTTTGTAAAACACCACAAGAAATTAATTCTTGATAAGTTTAAAATTAATTCAATGAAGAACGAAAAGAAAGTTAATTAGCCTCGCGATAATATCTCTCAAAATTATCTGTTTACAATGAATATAATGAGTCCTATATATAGGAAACCTACAAAACCGAACTAAAAAGTCAATTTAAGCCTCAATGATATAAAAACACAATCCATACAAGAGTTTTAACTAAAATAGAAGATTACGCGAAAATTGGAAAAAAACGCGTCCGAATATACGCTATACAGCCCGCATAGTTCATTTGAGACCCTCAACTGCAGTCTCGGTAAATAGGCAAGCGACCGCATGCTTAGAGGGTCGCATAGTTACTTTCTCCAGCTTTCTCGTCCGCTGCTTGAACCAAATTGATCCATTTGGTTTCTTCTCCCGAGCCCAACACGAAACCCGTTCCTTTACTTGTTGTGTTTAACGTTTCGTCCACCACAGTTTGAGCAAGAAATCCTATAGCTTCCTTAACTAGCCTCATTCGTAACCTAGTCATCGATCATCCCTCAACGATCAATGGATCATTGCCTGAACTTCCTCTCGTATCATGGATCACATCATCCTCTCCCTCTTCGAAAGGATTCGTCCTCCCTACATCAAAGAGAGAAAGATCAGAAACATTAAAGGTAGACAAAATATTATACTCACTTGGAAGATCTAGTTTGTAGGCATTGTCATTTATCCTTTCAAGGACTTGGAATGGACCATCTCCCCGTAGTTGCAACTTCGACTTTCTTTGTTCTGGAAAACGTTTTTTCCTCAAGTGTACCCAAACCCAATCTCTCGGTTCAAATGTAACGGCTTTCGTCCCTTGATTGCTTGAGAGGCAAAGTGCTCATTTTTCTGCTCAATTTGCAACCTTCCGTTTTCATGGAGAGATTTCACCAAGTCAGCCTTTTTCTTACCATCTAAACTACTCATTTCATTCATAGGTAAAAGAATTAAATCCAAAGGTGTTGGTGAATTAAAACCATATACAATTTCAAAATGCGAGTAAGAAATAGTAGAATGCCTGGCCATATTATATGCAAATTCTATAAATGGTAAATACTCCTCCCTTCAAATTCTTATGAACTATTATGCGTAACAGTTGTATCATAGTCCTATCAACTACCTCAGTTTGCCCATCCGTTTGTGGGTGACAAGAAGTAGAAAACAACAGTTTGGTTCCTAACTTATTCCACAAAATTCTCCAAAAATGACTAAGGAATTTAACATCTCTATCCGATACAATACTTCTAGGAATCCTGTATAAGCACACTACTTCCTTAAAGAATAGATCTGATATATTGGTGGCATCATTGGTTTTATGATATGGAATGAAATGTGTCATCTTACTAAACCTATATACCACCACAAATATAGAATCTCTTCTTTTCTTAGTTCTAGGTAAACCTAACACAAAATCCATAGACACATCAAGCTAAGGTTCACTAGGAACAAGTAATGGTGTATATAACTCTGTGGTAAAACCTTAGATTTCCCCCTTTTACAAGTGGCGCATTTACTACAAACCCAATCAACGTCAACATTCATCTTAGGCCAATAAAAACGTTCACTTAGCACCTTTAAGATCTTCTTCACCCCAAAATAATCTATTAGACCACCACTATGTGCCTTACATACTAATAATTCTCTCATTGAACATTTAGGAACACATAGCTTATTTTCCCTAAATAAATACCTATCACGCCTAAAGAATTTATCCATAGCACCCTTATCACATGATTCGTGTATATTAGAAAAATCTGGATCATTAACATACATGTTATTAACATAATCAAATCCTAGCAATTTAGAATCTAAAGACGTTAGAAGTACGTAACTCCTTGACAACACATCTGCTACCACATTTTATTTACCTTGTTTATATCGGATAACATATGGAAATGTCTCAATGAACTTCATCCAACTTGCATATCTCCTGTTTAGCTTGCCTTGACCCCTTAAGTGCTTCAAGGACTCATAGTTTATGTAAATTACGAACTCCTTTGGCCACAAGTAGTGTTGCCATGTCTCCAAAGCTCGATCAAGTGCATACAACTCCTTGTCATATGTAGGATAATTGAGATCTGTTCTGCTTATCTTTTCACTAAAGTAAGCTATTGGTCTTCGTTCATGCATTAAGACAGCTCTAATACCTATTCTTGAGGCATCACACTCAATCTCAAAAGTATTGTTAAAGTCAGATAATGATAAAATCGGTACGGTACACAACCTATCTTTAATAGTATTAAAAGTATGTTTTTTGTTCAACGCCCTAATGAAATCCTACACTTTTCTTTATAATTTTCCTGAGTGGTGTGGCAAGTGTACTAAAATCTTTTACAAAATTCCTATAGAAACTATCTAACCCATGGAAGCTTCTTACTTCAGTTATACTTTTAGGTGTTGGGCACTTCTTGATGGCTTTAATTTTCTCCTCATCCACTTCAATACCCTTAGCACTGACGATATAACCAAGGAAAACAATATTTTTCATGCAAAATGTGCACTTTTTAAAGTTAGCATAAAGTTGTGTTTGCCTTAAGGCTACAAGCACACATTTTAAATGTCATATATGTTCATTTAAATCCTTACTATATACCAATATGAGTAAAAAAATTCACTTTCAACTTCTCTCTACTCTCACAAGACTCTTTTACTTTTCTCTCTTGTGGCTCTACTATTTTTTCTAACTTTTAACCACCTCACTATTTTCTCTCAATCTTTTTTCCTCCTCACTTTTCAACTTAATTTGATCTTCATACACTTGTTATGGTACTAACGGTGCAAGAGTAATAGATTTCCCATCTTTAGTAAAGATGTACCTGTTTTTGTATCCGTCATGAATTATCTTCCTATCGTATTGCGATGGCCTCCCCAACAAAATATGCCCGGCATATATAGGAACTATATGACACATCACTTTATCATGATACCGTCCAATTGAGAAACTCACCAATACTCTCCTATTCACCTTAACCTCTCCACACTCATTCAACCATTGCAATTTATAAGGCCTAGGTTGTTTTAGCGTAGTTAATCCCAATTTTTCAAAAAGTATTGTGCTAGCCACATTGGTACAACTACCTCTATCAATAATCATATTACAGACCTTGTTGTTGACGTGACAGCTCATATGAAATATGTTCTCCCTTTATTACTTCAAGTCATCTACTTTGATTTGAGCACTAAGAGCTCGCCTGTAACCAATAGCTCTCCTACTGCATACTCCGATTCCTCACCATTACTTGCTACTTCCAATTCTGACATGTCATCATATTTACCCTCACTATCACTAATCACTTCTCCATTATCTCACAAGATCATCGTCCTTTTGTTTGGACATTGTAAAGCAATGTGTCCCGATCCCAATCACCTAAAGCACTTAATATCCCGATTCCTAGATGGTTGGGAATCCACCTTGGGTGTAGCCTTGCTAGCAACTTCCTCATTTCCCTTCGATAGCTCAGTCCTACCATTTGAAGCAGCCCCATCACTTTATTATTATCCCACTTTAGTTTCCAAGAAGAGTTAGAACCCGAAGAACTTGATGAATACCTAGTTGTTCCCTTCCTCTTCAATTGCTTTTCCACCTTCAAGCTACATGTAGCATGTCTTCCAACTCTGCATAATGCTGCAACTCCACCATATTAGCTATATCCCTATTCAAACCTTTAAAAATCTGGAAAATGTGGCATTCATATCCTCCTCAATATTTGCTCTAATAATTGCAATCTCATTCTCCTTGTGATAATCATCCATACTCCTAGAACCTTAGTAGAGGCTTTGCAATTTTTGATGAAGCTTCCGATAATATAATTAGGCACAAACCTCTTCCTCATGATAGCCTTCAATTCTTCCCAAGTATTAATAGGTCTCTCATGGTTCCTCATCCTAGATGTTATTATTTGATCCCATCAAATAATAGCATAATTGATAAATTTAAGTACCGCAATTTTTACCTTTTTTTTTTTTCCTCCGAGTAGTTGTCCACTTTCTTTTCCCATTTCAAGTATGCCTCTGGATCACTCCTTCATTTAAATGAAGGAATTGTCGTCTTGATGTTGCCCATACTTCTATCAATACCATTTCTAACAAGATCTCTACCTCTCATTTCATACCTAAATCCTCTATCCCTCATTATTCATAACTCGACATCCATTAATGCATACTCATTAATATCACTATCTGCTTCCCAATCACCAGCATCTTCCATTCTATGGTTCCACTTTCCTTGCCTCCTTGCATTAGGAATTTCTCTACATTGTTCCCGATGTAAATTAGCAAGCAATGTATCTTGTCTATCCAATCTGTCTCTGACATCCTCAAACAACCTTTCGAACCTCTGTATCACGTCATCCGACATGTTGAATTGATTATCCTTCCCGTTTGAAGTAGAACCATCCCTATGAGACATCCCAAATCTATTTTGATATTTTCGTAACTTGTATACGCTCGCGTATCACTCAAATTGGCCTTTTCCCTCTATTAGTCTCACAAGTCTGCCTTTTTTCCACTCAATGCTTTATTGCAAGTGTTTCAAAGAATTAATTTGATCTCAATCAAGATATTAACCCTTGTGGAGTCCAAACAAAGAATTGAGTAAGGAAAGTGATCTAAAATAACTTAAGAAGTAAGAATTTGAATTTAAATGAAACGCTATAGATAAATTAAAAAAAAGAGGTATATCTTGAATTCGGACTAGACACTTTTGAATTTGGGATTTTGTTATGTTGCTCGGAAATTTAACTAGTCCCAACAAAATAAACAGAAATTGATTTGGATACTAGATTAGCACAAAAATAAGTTTTAAAAAATTTTTGGTATTTTACGAATTGGAGACTCAAAAAAATGAAGAACACGAAGGATGAAAACAAAAGACTCAGACAAAAAGGAAAATAACTAGGATATAATCTTGATTTTTGGAGCTTTGCTCTGATACTAACTGATGCGAACCCATGTAGCAATAGTAGCTACAGAAACTACGAAAAATTCGAACAACCCAGAAAGCCGAGAATCGACGTTTGAAAAGCTCGACCCAATAAATTATTGAACCAAGATAATTGATAACTATATCTTGACCTCGTGATCACAAAACTTATGAACCTTGCTTGAATTTGTAAAATGCCACAAGAAATTAATTTTTGATAAGTTCAAAATTAATTCGATGAAGAATGAGAATAAAGCTAATTAGCTACTCAATAATATCTCTCAAAATTAACTGTTCACAATGAATTTAATGAGTCCTATATATAGGAAACCCATAAAACCTAGCTAAAAAGTGAATTTAAGCCTCAGAGATATCAAAAACATTACATACAAGAGTTTTAACTAAAATAGAAGATTACACGAAAATTGAAAAAAATGCGTCCAGAAATACACTATGTGGGTGCATAGTGTGGCCCTATGCAGTTGTATAGTTCATTTGAGACCCTCAATTGCAGTCTAGGTAAACAGGCACTCGACCGCATGCCTAGAGTAACTATGTAGCCGCATAGTTACTTTCTCCAGCTTTCTAGTCCGCTGGTTGAACCAAGTTGATCCATCTGGTTTCTTCTCCCGAGCCCAACACAAAACTCATTCATTTGCTTGTTGCGCTCAACGTCTCGGCCACCATAGTTTGAGCAAGCAATCCCATAACTTCCTTGACTCGCTTTACTCGTGACTTAGTCATCGGTCCTCTCTCAACGATCAATGGATCATTGCCCGGACTTACTCTCGTATCATGGATCACATCAGTCAGCCAAGTAGAGCCACATCAACTTGATCAATTGCCATACCTAGCTAATATTGAGCCTGAAATAGTTGTTCATGTGTTCATATATGAACTTAGTGCGAAATGGGATGGAAATTGACTAACAACCTGAATATGAATAGATGAAGAAAATGATAAGTTGATGTAAGTGTTATATGTGTTTAGAATCCAATCTTAAGGTCTATCACAAACATTGTTATCACTACAAACTGTGGGCAAACTGCCCATATTCACTAATTTTATTTTTTTGGTTATACCCATAATCATGATGTAGTGAAAACAATGGGTTAACTATCGTTTTTTATGGTTTGAGCACTTTTTGCGGCGAATTTTCGTTATCACAAATCTCAAGTTTGTTGTGAATTGTTCTCTTATTGCTATTATAAGATTTATATTTTATGAATTTTAAAGTGAAATATTACATGTCATGTAAATTAGAGAGCGTGAGGAGATTATTCTTTTGTCATTCATGTGTGTAATTAGTGATCTTCGCAAAACTAAATAATTTTGCATGTGGAATAAAATCACAATGACAATCCAAAACTAAATTTTAGTTTGAATAAATTTGGAGCTGGCTATATCCATTGCTTCTCTATCTTCTTTGTTTGAAGGTTCTTCCGATCTCGGTTCTATCGGAAGAAGCTCGAATTCGTCAAAATCTTGCATAAGCTACTGTTAGGTAGCTGAAAATAGTTTCACAAAAAAAGGAGAGAGAGATCAGGTGATTAATAGCCTGAATAACTAAAAAGAATTTTTAATCTAATATAAACTAATAAACTCGAATAAACACTTTATTCCCTGGCAATGACATCAAAAATTTGTTCGGATAAATCTCGTATGCATATGAATCGTTGCCAAGTAATACATGATTAGTTAAGAGTATCGTCCCACATGATATAAATTCTAATTCAAGTGCACTAGTTTTCTATCAAGTTTGAATTGATGTAACACAAAAGATATTTGATTTGTAATTATTCTAAGAATTATGTAAAAACGTGATCTGTAAACTTATATGGAGTGATTGTATTTGGATTTAGAATCCACTTATTATTATCTAATTCAATTCTCAACTATGTAATTTAGTTTCATTCATGCATTCTTCTCAATTAATAAGTCAATTTATTTACTTTCTTTTCCTAAATAAATTAATTCCATTCTAGACACGACCCAATTCTATTTCTAATCCACATTCATATGAATAAAATCTATTTAAATGCATGATTATCAAACAAATTGCACACACCATACATGTTGTTTCTAATACCAATTGTCCATGTGTTAATCATGTAGTGTTCTACTTATTGTGAACTTCTCGCACGACAACAAAAAACTAATTATCTAAATGGTGCACATGAATTTAAATAATACAACGAGCCTGCAAGATTAATGAAGAAATACAATAATTACTGAACTACTTATCTTTGAGTTAAAAATAAATAAACAAAGGATTCATCTTATCCAATATAAATAAAGATATAATCTAGCATAGTTATATATGAATTATAGAAAGAATTATGAAATAACATAACCCGAATCATAGAACAATATAAAAATCTTGATGGAGAATCGATATCTTGGTCTTGATATTGAATCCGCACCTTGAATCTTCAAAATCTTCTATAAGTTATCTTGAATACCTTGCTCGCTTTGAGCTTCTCTCTCATATTTGTAAGAATTGATCTCTTGCTCTTGATAAATATTTTTATATGATGTGATATGAGATATGATATGAGGGGCTAGAGAGAGATCTCTAATGAGTGCCCACGTTTTGTACTTATATCGGTCGAAAATTTGGTTAAGATTACGTCCAATTTAGGTTCCAAAAAAGTTAGAATCATAAAAGAAGACCATTGATCCATCTACCAAAATACAACACGTGTCCCTAGGCAATATTGGCCTCAAGTTTGTTGAAAGCCTGCGCATGCACGAGGTATGATTGTTTTGGTCCCTGAATTTTCTAGAATTTGCATTTTGGTCCTTTTACGTTCCTTTTCGATCCTTTGCCTTTCATTTGCATCCAGTTAACCCCTACCACTCTCCATCCATCATTTTGTAGTTCGAATCAACTATTGAATATTTACACTTTGATATCCAAATTTTATATTTCTTCCTTTTTAGCCGTTTTTTGTTTATTTCTTCCAATTTCACCATTTTGCTTCGAGTTAACAAATAAGATTAACATAAAATTAAGTTATTATTCATCTAAATTAAAAACAAATATTCCAATTTAATGACCTAGATAACTATACAAAATACACTTATCAAACACCTCCAAATTTGAACGTTTGTTAATCCTCAAACAAAATGTAACCTAACTTAAACTCAAATTTAACCAAAAAAAAAAAAAAATTGGTTAATTAACCTACAGTTAGTCTCAGAATCACATTTCTAAACTTAATTTCTAATCATTGAATGCAAAATTGACATGTGTGTGTGAAAATTCATTTAGAGCATCAATAATACATAAAGTGATTTAAATCCCGATCCTCAATGGTCAAATTTATCATTTCTTCTCTTGTGCGATGCATACTATCAAACTTATTCTTATAACCATTTTCCCAATGTGTAATCTAAGGTTGAATTCATATATTAATCCCCAGACTCTCTAATTTGGATAGATTTCACTAATTGTAAGTCAATGCTCAACAAATAAGGATTCTCCTAAATTTTTATTGCTTCAACTTCTAAGATTCAACTAGGCTAGTAAACTCTTGTCAATTATAATTTTTCTAAACAAGTATTCGAAGTTTAATCAAAGTATGTAATGCGTCTTCTATTTTATGCAATTGCTTTTTCATATTTGCTGTAGGCGTTCTATTTCATGCACTAATTTTATCCCTTTTAAAATTCTTCTTTTTGAGATTTTCAGTGTCCTCATTGGAATCTTTTATAGAGTAGTTTCACTCACGAATCATGATAGCTTTTCACGCATGGAACCCATATTTACCTTAATGCCTCCCTACAAGAATTCAATCATCCCCAAACTATCCTATAATTGGTTCGAGGATATATATTTTAGTGATTTTTTTGAGGTTTAACGTCTAAGTGTTTTCAACATATTTCATCATATGTTCCAAATTTATCCTTCATGATACAAAATATAAATCTAGTGCACAGAGTAATGTCAAGTTTTACATAAAGAAGCATAATTCAAACCAAAATGCAACTTTCTCACAATTTATAATCTAACATATGATTTCAAGTATATGCATCATAGTAGGCAAGATTATCTAATTTACACAAGCACATAAAAAAATAAATAAGCAAGCAGAAAATAACTTTTTTTTTTTTTGAATTTTCATTTTTTTAGAACGAACATACATACAAAATAGTAAAACATAGATAACATACTCGATATTTTTTAACTCCCAAACTTGTAATAGACGTTGCCCTCAATGTCTTAAAGTAAATCATTAAATATGCAAATGAAGGGACAAAAAGGGAACTAAGTATTTCCCTAATATGAATCTGAAGATGGTGGCCAAAATAGCAAGGAAGTAATGGAAATAGATGATCCATGTTGCAACGTCCTGTGTTGGTTTTTGTGTTTTCAATGGTAGTCTTCCTATAAAGAAACAAAAATCTATCAAAATAAGGAATACTTTATAATAAGCTTAAAACATCTCAACCTATGATGAGGTATGTGGTTAAAGATACCAAACTATTAAAAGTAATAAAATTTACTAACCATGTTATCTAGAAAGCACAATAAATAAAAAGAAAAAAAATTAATTGCCTTCCAATAAGCATTGTTTATAGTAATTAGATTAATTTTGTTGTTTTAGCTATGCATGGTGGTTTGTAATGGGAGTTTTCAATCTTACATCGGGTGCACTGGCATACGTTTATTTCTTCGTCTTTGGCCCTCAAAATTTTAATGTTTCCACATTGATTCTGATGAGAATCATGGAAGCCAAGTTAGCAAAGATCCATTGTATGTTGAAAATGGATTAATGACAAGATCAAGAGCAAAGATGATAAAGGAAGCCATGCAAGAACATGTCCAAACTACGTGGGTCAAGAGTTCGAGTGCAACGGTAATACACAAGGTTTCAAGATGGGCATGAAAGAAGAACCAAAGTTAGTGCACTTAGCCTAGAGTGTAGTTGAAAAAAGGCATGAGTGCGCAGGCAAAATTGGTGACGTGGGCACGGAGACAAAATTTCAATCCATAATCAACGAGCAAGTGCAAGAGGATACATAGTGAGTGCACGCAATACAAAAATCTGAAGGCGGTTTATTTTTCCTTTTTTGTTTAGAGATCTATTTCTTTGATGTTTTCTTGATGTCTACGAGTTATTAAGGTTTTCTTTGTTATTGCCTATATATTATATGGCCTAATTTTTTCATGCAAACAACCATTATTTTGAAAGAATTAATAAAGTGAGATTTGCTTTCTACTTGTTCTTAATTGAACTACATTTGAACTTATCATAGATTCATACTCTTTGTAATGTTCAACACTTGTATCAAGGTTCGTGATTTTTGTAATTGCGGGGTCAAGGTTCATCAATAACTTTGGTTATTTGATTCAATAATCCATTGCTTCAAACTTCAAACTCTTCTTGGAGTTCGTTTCAATCTTTTGTAGGTTCCAGAGTTCCTATTGCAGAGTGAGTTCACATCAGTTGGTATCAAAACTTTGGCTCTAAAATCAGGGTTTTATCCTTTATTTGTTTGCATTTTCAAATTTTAGTTCTTTTGTGTCTTCTTCGTTGATTCTTCATCAATTGTTTTTTTTTTTTTTTGACCCTGTTGTTCTTTCTGCATATTTAGTTAAAAAAATGAAAATTGCAAAAAAAAAAAGCTTAGAAAAAAAATTCAAGAAAAAAGATTGGTCAAGATATGGCTTATTCAATTTCAAGAAACACCTTTGTGAAATTCTTGTGGTGAAATTTTCAAGAAGTACAATCTTTCTAGTCATTCAATACCTATATCATCCTTTGATATCAATCTTGTTGAGAAAAGGCATTTATCAATTTCAAGAAAGTCAAGATAAGGCTTATTCAATTTCAAGAAACACCTTCTTTAAATTCTTGTGGTGAGATTTTCAAGAAATGCAATCTTTCTAGTTATTCAATACCTATATCATCCTTTGATATCAATCTTGTTGTGAAAATGCATAGATCAATTTCAAGAAACCTTTTCTTGAAATTTTTTGTTGTGTTTTCATTTAATTTCCTTCGTTCTGTCCTTCTTGAGTCCTTCTACAATCATTATCCTTTTTTTTTTCTTTTGATTGAGATCAATTAGTTCCTTAGAGAACTTGACAAAGAAAACATATAGAGGAAAAAGGCAAAAGTGGTTAGCTTCTTATTGGAAAAAAAAAACCAATATTAAGTAAAGCTCTTGAGTACAAACACGTGAGGTATATAATTCTAGTTATCGAGATTTCTAAAAGAGAAGAATGAATATCTATGGAGAAGAACAATCAATCCTTCATGTTAAAAGCTATTCAACAACCATTTGAGCTGATGAATGTGGTGTTTGGAGAAATTAGGAATAGAATGGATCAACATGATACGATGATTACAAACTTACAAATGGGACAACCTAGAGGAGTTCCTAATGTTAGGAGACGAGAAGGCGTGATTCTAGAGCTGAATTCGATGATGAGAATGAAGTAGAGAGTGAGTATGAGGATGAGCAAATATCGAATGTTGAAGTGGGTAGGATAAGGAATAGAAGAGATACGCGTGATAGGGAGCCTAGAATGGAGATCGAATTGATCAAAATGTGGGTAATGTTAAGATGAAAATTCGTTCATTCCAAGGTAGAAATGATCTTGAAATTTTTTGAAGTGTGAGAAGAAATTAGAGTTGATATTTGATTGTCATAATTATTCTATAGAGAAAAAGGTAAAACTAGCATTTATAGAATTTACTGATTATGCAATAATATGGTGGGATCAATTGGCAACAAATAGGAGGAGGAATCATAAGAGGCCTATAGAAATATAGAGTGAATTGAAAGCTATTATGAGGAGGAGATTTGTACGTAGGACTCTTATCAAAAACTATAAAGTCTTAGCCAAGGTTCAAAGAGTGTGGAGGATTATCATAAAGAGATTAAGGTAGCTATGATTAGGGGCAATGTTGATGAGGAATAGGGGCCACAATGGCCATATTTTTGAATGGTTTAAATAGGGATATAGCCAATGTAATAGAGTTAAAACGAATAAAGCTCTTAGCCAAAGCCCAGGTGGCCTGACCATATAGAAGCTCTTGAGTTACAACATTATATGGACTTTAAGGACATATTACATGTGGTTACAAAGGTCGAGAGAGTAAAAAAGAAAATGAACGGCTAGTTATTTTTTGGGTTCTAATCCTTCTCAGAAATCGAAGTGGGACAGTAATAGAAGTGATGGGGGCTATTTCAAAAGTTAAGATGGAACCACCAAGGGGAAAGGATGAAGTAGCTAGTAAAATACAACCCAAATCAGATTCCCAGTCTTCTAGGAATAGGGATATTGAGTATTTTAGATACTTGGGTTCCGGGCACATGACATCTCAATGGCCAAACAAAAGAACAATGATCTTGCATGACATAAAAAGTTGAAGTGATAGTGATACTGATGAGATGCCCTAGTTGGAGGATGCTAGTGATGGTGGAGTAGAGTGCCTGGTGTTAGGTGAAATAGGTTTGCTCTTAGTTCATAAATTAAGGTAGATGATATGGAGCAGCAGAGAGAGAACATATTTTATACTAGGTTCTATGTCAGCAACAAAGTATGTAGTACGATTATTGATGGAATTGTCTATGTTAAAACATTCTAGACTCTATAGGTTGCAATGGTTGAATAAATGTGGAGAGTTCAAAGTTAATAAGCAAGTCTTTGTGAGATTTACTATTTGGGAAGTATAGTAATGAGATGATGTGTGACATGGTTCCTATGCATGCAGGCCATATCCTCTTGGGAAGGTCATGACAACATGATAGGAATGTGATACATGATGGGTATAAAAATAGGTACAACTTTGTGAAAGTTAGAAAATCGGTTACTCTTATTTCATTAATACCAAAAAGGTCTTTGAGAATCAATTGAAATTGAGAGGTGTAGAAGAGAAGAAAAAGAAAGAGCGAGAGAAAATAGTGAGGTGGCTAAATTAATGAGAAAATAATGAAGCCACAAGAGAGAAAAGAAAGTCAAAAGTGAGTTGTTATGCAAACGATTGTGAAAAAAAAGAGGGCTTTAATGGAAAACCAATATTTGATATTGTTGGTTTATAAGGAATAATTTTGGGGAAACTAACCAACAATTCCCTAGTTTGACTATTTCTTTATTCCAGGTATTTGAAAACTTGTTCCTTGAAGATATGCCTAATGGGTTACCACCCATTCAAGGCATTAAACTTCAAATTGACTTTATACCTAGAGCTATTATTCCAAATCGGCCAGCTTATAGAAGTAATCTCGAGGAGACAAAGGAACTTCACAGGCGGGTAGAGGAGTTGATGAACAAAGGGTATTGAGGAAAAGCATGGGTCCATGTACTGTACCATTGCTACTTGTACTTAAAAAGGATGGGATGTAGAGAATATGTGTTGATTGTAGGGCGTCAACAATATAATGGTACAGTATCGTCATCCCATACATAGGTTAGGTTTATATGCTTGATGAATTGCCTTGATCATGTATCTTTAGTAAAATAGATCTTAAAAGTGGATATCACCAAATTAGAATGAAAAAACAAGATAAATGAACAATGGTTTTTAAGACTAAATACGGATTGTATAAGTGATTAGTTATGCCATTTGAAGTTACTAATGCACCTAACACTTTCATGAGATTAATTATGTTTTGCGGCATTCATAAGTAAATTCATAGTAGTTTACTTTGATGACATTCTAGTGTATAATAAGAATTTAGATGAGCATTTGAGATGTGTGCTTGTTATCTTGAAGTAAGAACAAATTTACGCTAACTTTAAGAAGTGTACTTTTTGCATGGAAAAAGTTATTTTCTTCATTGTGTTGTTAGCACAAAAGGTATTGAAGTAGATGCAGAAAAAATTAAAGCCATCAAGGGGTGATCAACACCTAAAAGGATAATCGATGTAAGAAGTTTTTATGGTTTAGCTAGCTTTTATAGATGTTTTGTTAAAGACTTTAGTGCACTTTCCACACCATTCATCGAGATTGTGAAAAAAAGTGTTGAATTCCATTAGGGTATTGACCAAGAAAATGCATTTAATATTATAAAAGATAGGTTGTGTTATGCACCTATTTAGCATTACCTAACTCTAACAAAACTATTAAGATTGAATGTGATGCCTCATGTATAGGAATTGAAGATATTTTAATGCAGGATAGGCAACCAATAGCTTATTTTGGTGAAAAGCTAAATAGGGCAGCTTTGAGTTATCCTACATATGACAAAAACATTTATGCACTTATTTGAGTTTTGAAGACATGGCAACATTACCTATGGTTGAAGGAGTTTGTGAGCCAAACCGATCATGAGTCATTGAAACATCTAAATGGCCAAGGTAAATTAAACAAAAGGTATGCAAGGTGGATGGAGTTTATTGAGACATTTCTCTATGTAATTCGGTATAAACAAGATAAAGAGAGCATAGTTGCTGATGCATCATCAACGAGGCATGTATTTCTTACTTCTTTAAGTTTTAAAATGCTTGGGTTATATATATATATATATATATATATATATATATATATATATATATATATATATATATATATATATAGTGGGGGATCTAATGGGACATTTTGGTATTAAGAAAACACTAAAGATGTTGCATGAGAATTTTTATTGGCCTAAGATGAAAAAATATAATAATCGCATTGGTAGTAGAAACATCACATGTAAAAAGGCTAAGTTAAAGGTAGAGGTGTCAATCCGGGTGGTACCCGGCCCCCCAACATATGAGCCCGGTAACGGCCCGCGTGAAAAAAAACCCGCTTGCTACCGGTTCCGGGTCGGCCCACAAATTTTGAACTACAACCCAAGCCCGCCCGCTGACCCATTCGGGTCAAGCCCATGTGGGTCACGGGTCGCGATTTGTTCCGATTTGGCTCCTATTATTGTATAAATAAAATTATAAAAATATAGAATTTTTCATATTTATAGCAAAAAATATTTTTTTTGTTAAATGTAAACTAAGAATTGAACAAAATGATAAATTCATATTTATATCAAGAAATGTTTATATAGAATTCAAATTTAATGTTACATGAATTATTTATAACTTTGCAAAATTAAATTTTACTTCAATAAATACCAACTAAATGTATTTCTAATTACTATTATCAAATATTTATAACATAAGTATATCGCAATTAGGTTGGCACCTACTTTTATTATAATTTATAGTTTAAGTACATCCCAACTAGGTTGACTCTCTCCTTTTTTTTTTTTCAAATTTGTTTTTTTTAAAAAAAAATCACGGGCCAGCGGGTTAACCGCGGCCTGTGAAGGTGCAACCCGCGAAGCTCGCGGGTCACACCTCCTTAACCTGTGAACCGCCCGCTCGGGTCAAGGGTCGTCCCGCGGTCCTGGGTAGATTCGAGGCGATTTTCACGGATCTGGTCGGCCCGTCCGTCTTGACACTTCTAGTTAAAGGTATTACCACAAGGTTTGTATACACCATTACCCATTCCTAGTGAACTTTGGGTTGATGTATTTATGGACTTTGTGCTAGGGTTTCCTAGGACTAAAAAGGATAGAGATTCCATATTTGTGGTAGTGGATAGGTTTAGTAAGATGACATACTTCATTCCATGTCATAAAACAGATGATTCCATTAACATAGTTGACTTGTTCTTTAGAAAAATAGGGCGACTCTATGGGATCTAGGAGTATTGTGTATAATAGAGATGTTAAGTTCCTTAGTCACGTTTGGAAGGTTTTGTGGGGGTAAGTTGGGGACCAAACTATTGTTTTATACTACTTATCACCCACAAATACATGGACAAACTGAGGTAATTAATAGAACATTAACTCAACTCTTGTGCACTAAAATCGATAAGAATTTGAAAAATTGGAAGGAATATTTCTAATTTATAGAATTTGCATATAAAAAGGCCATGTATTCTGCCACTTTTTTTTTTTACCTTTTGAAATTGTGTATGGTTTTAATTCACCAACTCCATTGGATTTAATTCCTTTACGTGTCGATGAAAGAGGTAGTTTAGATAGAAAGAAGAATGCTGAATTGGTAAGGTTGATCTATGAGAACGTTCGACTTCAAACTGAGAAGAAGAATTAACATTATGCATCTCAAGCTAATAAAAGAAGAATGCGTGTAACATTTGAACCAGGTGATTGGGTTTGGGAGAACATGCCAAAAGAATGTTTTCTCACTCAAAGAAAGTCTAAATTGCATCCTAGAGGAGATGAACCATTTCAAATCCTTGATAATATTAATGACAATGCCTGCAAATTGGATCTTTTAAGTGAGTATAACATGTCTGCTACTTTCAATATTGTTGATCTTTCTTTCTTTGATAATTTAAAGAGGGGGGAAATGATGAAAATCATGGAAATAAAGCTTGCAAGGATCCATTGCTTGTTAAAGATAGACCAATGACAAGATTTAGAGCAAAGAGGATTAAGGAAGTCATGCAAGGACTTGTCCAAACTACATGGGCCAAGAATTTGAGTGCAACAAGCAATACACAAAGTTCAAGATGGCATGAAAGAAGAACTAACCTTAGAACACTTAATTTAAGTTAAGTTAGAATGAGTGAAGCCTGGAGTGTAGCCGAAAAGTGGCGTACCGCGCTGACAAAATAGGTCGCTTGCGTACAGAGGCAAAATTTCAACTTGTAACCAAATTAATTGAACGACGCGCATGAAAAAATATATGGTGCACGTGTACAGTACAAAAATCTTAAGGTAGTTTAATTTTTGTTTTTTCGTTTAGAACTCTATTTGTTTGATGTTTTACGAATTATTTAGGGTATCCTTGTTATTGCTTGTAAATATGACATCATTCGTTCATTGCAAACAACCATTATTTTCGGAGAATTAATAAAGTGAGATTTTCTTTCTACTTGTTCTTAATTGAACTCATTTAGAACTTATCAAAGATTCATACTCGTTGTGGCGTTCAATACTTATAGCAAGGTTCGTGATTTTTGTAATTCTAGGGTCAAGGTTCATCAATAACTTTGATTCAATAAATCATTGGGTCAAGTTTCAAACTTTGATTTTATATTTCTTGTGGTTCATTTCAATCTTTTGCGGGTTCCGAAGTTTCTATTGCTACGTTGGTTCACATCAGATCCTTAATTGGTTCAACCAATCCACCAATGCTTTTTTTCTAAAGATGACTTCCAACATTGTCATTTTCTTCTTTGTCAATCCTTTTGCACTCATCAAGGTCAACATTGGGTCAAGTTTCAAACTCTGATTTTATATTCATCGTGAATGTTTGTTATTTTTTTCCACCCTCAAGGCTATCTCACACGTTTTAAAATCAATTAATACTCATCCAATTGCTAAGAATGGTCTTCCCAAAATTACTGGCATGTGTATATCTTCTTCTACTTCAAGGATGATAAAATCAATTGGAAAAATGAAATCTTCAACTTTGATGAGCATATCTTCAACCATTCTATAATGATGCTTGATTTGTTAGCTAGTTGTAGAATTAGTGAAGTTTCATTTAGATCTTCCAATCCTGATTTCCTGTAGATAGATATTGTCATTAAATTAATACTTGCTCCACAATCAATTAAAGTATTTATATGTAAATTTTTGATAGAGTGAGGTAAAGTGAAACTTTCTGGATCCTTTAAGAGGAAGCTTTGATTGCAGCATTGCACTACATTTTTCTGACAATGCCATTTTTTCATGTTCTAACAGCTTTATCTTATTGGTCGACATCTCTTTTAAAAACTCAGCACAATTTGAAATTTGTAGGATTGCGTCAATGAATGGAATATTGATGTGAAGTTACCTGATGGCATCTAAGAACCTCTTGAATAGCTTGTCCAACTTATTGCTCTGTAACATTTGAGAGAATGGGACTAGAAGTATGTATTTCTTAACAAGAAAGATTACCTTAATATTTAGACTATTTGACTTTACTTCTTGATTTATCTTTATTAATTCTTCAGAATGAATCACTTGTTCTTCACCTATGGTAGGTCCCTGATTCTCCTCAATCTCTTTCCTTTTTATGCTGATCTTTGGCAGCTGAACTCCCCTTCTTATTATGATAGCTTGAACATGTTCCTCTTTTCTTACCTTTGAAGCCTTTGAGGAACTGAATTAGGCAGTACATAAGCTCGAACATGAATGTCGACTAAATCATCATTTATGTATGTGATAGCTAAAACATGTTCCTATGGATTCTTTTCTTTTGGGCTTAACAAGATACCCCATGTTATGTTGGATAATATAGCTGCAATATGTGCCACTTGATTTTCCAATTTTTTTTTGTAGAGCACGCTTATTTTGGAGTGTAGTCTTAGTCTTTATAATGTACTAAACCATTAGATCCTCGAAAGATAACTCTTCTCTTATTGTTACTGAAATCTTAATGCGTTATCCTGAATCTATTTCTTCTAACCCAGATTATACGTGTTGGATGATAAGTGCATTTTGTACACTTATATATGCCATTAAATTAAAGTATTTATTAGTGATTTGAATGAATTATAGTTTAATTTTGCATTAATTATTTTTGTTAGGTTGAACTCAATGCAAATTGGTGAATTTCGAAGAAATGAACGAAAAAAGTACAAAAACAAAGGAAATCCAAAGTTCGTAGACCAAAGTGTAAACATTCAATAATTGATTCGAACCAAAAAAACAATGATCGAAGATCATATAGGATCAATTGGATACAACTGGAGGTCAAAGGAATGAAATATAGTGGAAGTATTATCACAAATCAAATTCCAGCCGAAGAAGTTATGCTCCAGATTTTTAGCATCAACTTAAGACCCATTTTTCGGATAGCAAACATTTGAATTGGAAAACTTGTAATCTTGAAGAAATGTATCCCTTTGAATTATAGTTCAATACATTTTGAATCACCTCAATAAAATATCTCTAGGAAAAGTTATGGCCAAAATATTGAAACTTGCTCAGGGGCGAATCGAAGCGAACTTGCGCCCGGGCAATTCATAGCGCGCGCGGGGGTACCTTATTTTTCCCAACCCGAGAGCCATTTAGCTCAACGGCATGCACGTGGTGTTTTTTCTTATGCACGAGCACGAGACATTTTGGCAGAAGAATCAGCTGTTTTCTTTCGCAATTCAAACTCTTTTAGAACTCAAATTGAAAGCGATTTTTACATATTTTCTGGTTTTTATAAATAGAGAACGAGGGCTTCTCATTGTAAAAAAAAAAAAATCTCTTGCCTCTTCTACAAAATATTATCTTCAAATTCATCAAGAACAATGAGTCAATTATTCCTCTTCTACAAAATATTATCAAAATTTAGAAGAATTCAACATTGGACTCGAAGATCAACATCTTTCTATTATTCCTTGTAATTTATATAATAGTATGTTAGACTAGATATCTTTTTGTATTGGATGAAGATGAACACTATTTGTTATTTGTTTTAATTCAAAACTAGAAGTTTAGTTTAATTCTAGTGTTTCTAGACTAATTTTGCATACCCATTTCAGCATTTAATTGATTGGCCACCATTTAGATATTTAGTTGCTTGTTATAGTGTTGGGAGACTCACAATAAGTCTAGAAAGCAGTAAAATTAACATATGTGCAATAGATGTTATGAATAACATTCATCACGTTTGCAATCATATAGATAATCTAAATTTTAATGCATTCCAATAATTCAAATTCAAGTTAGGAATAGATTTGGGTCGTAATTAGGATATATTTAATTTGTATTGGAAAAGAAAATTATATATCATAGCTTGATTAATTGTCAAGAACGCATGAAAGGAACTAGATTACTAATCGAGGATTAAAATAAATAGCAATAGGCGGATTCGAGATCCAATACAATCATAATTTGATAAAAAAAAAATCGTATAATTTTTAGATTAATTTAGACTAATCATAAAAATCAAATTTGTTTGTTTACATAATTCGAATTCCTTACAAAACTAGTAAAATTGAATTGATTTTATTCTTTGTGGGACGATAACTTTTAACTCATCAATTCTATTACTTGTTAACAATCTCGTACTCTTGCGAGTTTCGTACAAACATTGGATTTAGGATTGTTTTGCTACTTCTGTAAATTCTGTACATATAGTACCTATTTAGACTAATAAACATATATGGAGGCTAAATGACAACTTGCAATTGTATGATTTGTCCTGTAGTCCCTAAAAACTGGTACTGGCTGGTGCACCATAGTCACAGTCTAAGGTATGTTGTCAAGCTTCTTTGTTAGTGCTTTCAACTGGGCTGCCAAATGATGTAACATAAATGTTGTGAATACCCGCTGTTTTTCTTGGAATTTCCCGATCTATTAGCCACAGATTAATTTGCTGTTATTCTTTCATACAACTCATGTGTTTTCTATTAACATGTTCATCATTGATCCTCCTGCCAAAGCGTCAACTATGTTACGGTATTCATAATGCAAGCCTGAATAGAAGATGTAGACTTGAGCATTTTTAGGAATGTCTAGATTGGAACACTTTCTAAAATAATGTTTAAACCTTTCCCATGATTCTAGATACCTCTCAAGGTCCTTAAGGTTGGAAGTATAGATTTTATTTTTGATCTCATAAACTCGAGATGGTGAGAAAATTTTTATTGTAAACTTCTGCATCATGTCATTTCAAGAAACAATGCTCCTAGGAGATAGTGAGCATAGTCATTCTCTTGCGTCATCCTTTAAAGTATGAAAGAAAAGGCGTATTCGAAAAGAGTCTACTGACATCCCTTTGTGACTGATTACCTTGCAAAGGATCAAGAAGACATTTTTAGTTGACTTCCTGAAGAACTTGATCTTTTGATGATTTTGAAATAAGTTGATGACATCTCGTCTAAGGTGAAATGATTTTGAGCCGCATTTTTTTTTTCAAAAAATGAATTTTGGAATATTGATTTGATAAAAATTGTGTGGTTAAAAAATAAGAAAAAGTTTTAGATTTATGTGTAATATTATTTTATATAAGAATGTGTGGTTGAAAATAAGAGAAAATGTATTTTTGAAATAATGAGGGCTTTATTTGAACTTCTTTTAAAAGATAAATTAATTATATTCTAGACACGATTCGGTGATATTTCTATTCCGAATTCATATGAATAGAATGCATTCAAACACACGATTACCAACGAGATTTTACAGAGTGCATTCATAAACTTTAAAGTTGGCATTTCTCGAACTCCAATGGTGAACTATTTATTTTTTCTCTCGATGCATTACCCAAACTTGTTCTTCATTCTTA